>CM077211.1:15015862-16510862 GCA_039654625.1 Rhinogobio ventralis
GAATTTAGATTTAATATTTGAGGAAGTTTGCATCATTGATCACTGTTTTCCTGTTTGTCACTGTGAAGCTGCTTTGAAACAATCTATATAAAGTGCTATATAAAAAGTGACTTGACTCTAAAAATAGTTATATGGTACTTAATGTATGTTCATTTATTCATCAGCCAACAGATAAATTCAGTGTATGCATTTATACAACAAGCACTGTAAAAAAAAAAAGCATAACCCCTTCCATAAGAGATTTCTCAGAATTATCATGTATCAGCTTATGTTTTCTGTTTCTATGGCAGCGGGCACTCTGTCCTTAGTATCTGTATTATCAGTCATATACCACACGCTGATAACACTAATCTTAATTAATTGGATTCTCAAGGACAGGGCAGGTAATCATTCACAAGTATATGGGATTATATGTCTTACATGAAGATACAAGATACTCTACATATGAAGATAATATGCAGATTATACAGATATTTTTTTTCTAGTAAAGTCTTAAAAATAATAAGCAAGTATGTTTCTTGAAGTGATTTTTAACAATTTTATACTCATGCTGAAATTTGTCTCTTCTTTAAAAAAAAAAAAAAGGCATTTCTATTTAATTATATTATTCCCACTCATATTGTGTTTTTTTTACTCACGTCATATCATTCGAAACCTGTAAGAACCTGAAACACAAATTAAGATATTTTTGATGAAATCCGAGAGCTCTCTGACCCCTCTATAGACAGCAATTTAATTAACACTTTCAAGACATTGTTAAAGGAACACACTCATTTTTCAACTCCCTAGAGTTTAACAGTTTTCGAATCCATTCAGACGATCTCCAGCATAGATCATTGAATCTGATTAGACCATTTGCATTTCGCTCAAAAATGACCAAAGACTTTCGATATTTTTCCTATTTCATATATATTTCCTATATTTGTGTTTCGAAGATGAACTTACAGGTTGGGAATGGTGAGTAATTAATGACAGAATTTTCATTTTTGGGTGAACTAACCCAAGAGTGTGGGTAAATTATAAGCATAATTCAGCACATTGAGAGTTTACTGTCCAAGACTCAGAATTACTCAAACTATTACTACAGAGACGCAGAAGCTCGAAATCATTGGCAAGCTTTTAAAATACTTACATATTTTTGTAAAGAAAAAGCGTGTGGTTGTGTCTAATCTGCTTAGAAACACAATGGAGTGGAAGCCACAAGTCTGGCAATGTCCTAGTTCAAATCTAAGCAAATGGGGTGTTTTTTGGGAGCAGACATTTTTTATAGATATTTTTATTGAACACTATTGGTATTAACTGAAATTTTGTCTACTCTATTTACATACATTCATGTTTCTCAGTTTCAAAACCCTTCACTCTTCTCCCCTATATGTGAGATTCAACAATATCGTAATCATTAATCATTTGTTTTGATTCTGCACAATTACACCTATCCTTTTCTGCTACTTTTCTTAGATTGAAGAATATACACAAACCATTTATTGTCATTATAGTCTATTTAATGGCCGCGTGACCCATTTGTCCTCATTATACACTGGTTGGCTGTGTGTGCATAGCAAAATGTGGATATTTAGACATTGTAGAATGTCAAGGTCTTGAGCAAGTTAAGTGCCAAAAGACAAGCATGATAGCATATCTATTAAACTATTTAAGTTATTTAAAAGGTGTCAGCTGCCAAAGAGACACGAAATCTTAAGGTTTCAACTTTCAACCGGTATATAAAAAGGTAAAAGGTCTCACTGAGGTTATTAGTCTCTGTCTTTCTCTCTGGAAGCTTTATTAATCCTGCCATTCATACTGTGGCAAAATAACGCCATTGTGCCAATTTGCTTGTATATATAATTTTTTTAAATCAAATATCACCTAAATGTATCACATAAATATAATTGGTAACACTTTACAATAAGGGTTCATTAGTTAACATTAGTTAGTAGTATTATAGTTAGTATATTAGTAGTAACTAACATGAACTAACCTTTAGATTAACAATACACTTTGTTACTGTATCTGTTCATCTTAGTTAACGTCAGTTAATAAAAATACAGCTGTTCATGGTTTGTTCATGTTAGTTCACAGTGCATTAACTAATGTTAACAAGATTGTAATAATGTATTAGTACATGTTGAAATTAACATGAACTAAGATGAATAAGTGCAGTTCTAATGCAGTTAACTAATGAAACCTTATTGTAAAGTTTTACCATGTAATTTAATTGTATTATATAATGGATATAAAAAAATAAACAGTACTGTAACTATTTTGTGTTCAGCTTGTCTATAAGAAGCAAAAATAGTAAGATGTTAAATTGTAACTTTCATTTGTTTTTTCAGTAACACTTTACAATAAGGTCTCATTAATTAATATTAGTTGATGCATTAACTTCAATGAACAGTACATTTGTTACAGAATTTATTAATCCTTGTTAATGTTTGGGAAAAAAATACAACTGTTCATTGTTAACTCAGGTCCATTATTAACAGATACAACTTTTAATAATGTGTTAGTAAGTTCAATAAACATTAACTAAGATTAATAAATGCTTTAGAAGTATTGTTCATGTTAGCAAATTATAAAGGTAACTTTGAGCCCTCTAGCTGTTAAAACAAAACTGAATGCATTTCAAGAACAACAACATTGTTTTGGTTGTGCATCGGCTCAGCTCTGTGTGACTGTGTGGATGAATATGGTTATCGTAATCGTACCCCTCATAAAACATTAACATTAAGTTAAGATGTTACTGTAGCCTTACCCATTAATAGACACCATATTTCCTTAAAAATAAATTCCAGGAAATTTACAACCATAATGAAATGTCCCTTCAAAAGAGATAATGCTTTACAATGAACTCTGTATGGCAGTTAATCTGTTCAATAAAATAGGCTACCTATTTTCACTCTCAGTTCTTGCCATCTCCGACAATCCAAGCAGATGTTGATTCTCGTTTTATCATAAGCTCTGTCGCTTCTTTTTTTTGCCAGCAGACTCTGTTCGGCAGTTTTTTTAAATGGTGATTCCCCGGAGGTAAAGTGTCGCGGTTGTTTCTATGTTAGTCTGTTATGTTTTAGTTTACTGTTCTGTACTACAGGTTTGCAAATCACATGACAACACTTCTTTTTTACACACCAGTTTGTCATGAGTGTATTTGTAAGTCCGCATAATGAAAATAATGTCTGTGCAAAAGGCTGAGGTGTAGGGCAGGGCTGCAACAATTAATCGATAAAATCGATTATTATCAATAATGAAAATTATTGGTAATAATTTGCGAATATTTCCATTTTGCATATTCTGACAATAAGCGTCTTGTTAAACTTAAAACTTTGATGAAGGAGCGCCGATGGAGCACACATACACATACTAAAATACACGTTTTGCTCAATTTTTTGTTGTTAGGAATTAAGAAATTAAGGTTTAAAAATATACACGTAACTCAAGTAATCATTTATGAGAGCCGTAACAGTAAAGGCATATTGTTCAAATAGCCCTTTAATGTAATTACTATCAGACGAGTGTTCCTCAAGATAACATGTTGTGCTTTTGTTTTTGTTTATCATAATTTTTAATTAAGTTGTTTTAAAATAGTAAGCAATTGGTTGTCTTAGGATTTAAAATGTAATGTTATTTTAACCCTATTTAACGTAGGCCTATATAAAACAGGCCTACAGCACATAGCCTAGATACATTCACTATATTTGTTTTCATAGGCTTTATATTACACATTGTTTGAAGGACAGCATTGAGCAGGATGTGGAATATCATTGTTTAAAATAATGGATTAAAAATATCATTTTATAATTTATTATATATTAATTATATAATAATTTTTTGAATTTTCATCAGATCAATCCGATGATGCATTTCCACAGTTATCAACATTTCAAAACTATACATTTATGTTATATTACCTTGATAAAAAAAAAAAAAAAACACTGCTGCAAGGGTGTTTCTAATACAACGGCTAAAGGAGTGACACAAATTACACGTCATTCTCTATTCTAATTGTTGTAATCAATCACTCTATATGTTTCCCTCTTTTAAAAAGTCATGGAAATGCTATCATGGATTTTTCTTTTGTTATTGGAGCAAATGGAATACAATGTATATTTGCTGTTGTCTCCCGTTCACTTTACCCGACTATGACGACTTCTGCTTCTGAGAACCCTGGAAATGTGAAAATTGTCCATATCTTCACAGTTACTAAAAATTATAGAGGCAGATTTTAAATATTTATGAATTACACATGATATTTTTTTCTTTTACTCTATAAGTATTAATACTCTCTCATAAAGTGCAGCTTTAAACCTTTTTGTGCGTGGCCTATGGTAAAACTAAAACAAATCTTTTTGTGTTATAATTATTATAAACTAACTAAAACTAATATATATGAATTACACTCACCTAAAGAATTATTAGGAACACCATACTAATACTGTGTTTGACCCCCTTTCGCCTTCAGAACTGCCTTAATTCTACGTGGCATTGATTCAACAAGGTGCTGAAAGCATTCTTTCGAAATGTTGGCCCATATTGATAGGATAGCATCTTGCAGTTGATGGAGATTTGTGGGATGCACATCCAGGGCACGAAGCTCCCATTCCACCACATCCCAAAGATGCTCTATTGGGTTGAGATCTGGTGACTGTGGGGGCCATTTTAGTACAGTGAACTCATTGTCATGTTCAAGAAACCAATTTGAAATGATTCGAGCTTTGTGACATGGTGCATTATCCTGCTGGAAGTAGCCATCAGAGGATGGGTACATGGTGGTCATAAAGGGATGGACATGGTCAGAAACAATGCTCAGGTAGGCCGTGGCATTTAAACGATGCCCAATTGGCACTAAGGGGCCTAAAGTGTGCCAAGAAAACATCCCCCACACCATTACACCACCACCACCAGCCTGCACAGTGGTAACAAGGCATGATGGATCCATGTTCTCATTCTGTTTACGCCAAATTCTGACTCTACCATCTGAATGTCTCAACAGAAATCGAGACTCATCAGACCAGGCAACATTTTTCCAGTCTTCAACTGTCCAATTTTGGTGAGCTCGTGCAAATTGTAGCCTCTTTTTCCTATTTGTAGTGGAGATGAGTGGTACCCGGTGGGGTCTTCTGCTGTTGTAGCCCATCCGCCTCAAGGTTGTGCGTGTTGTGGCTTCACAAATGCTTTGCTGCATACCTCGGTTGTAACGAGTGGTTATTTCAGTCAACGTTGCTCTTCTATCAGCTTGAATCAGTCGGCCCATTCTCCTCTGACCTCTAGCATCAACAAGGCATTTTCGCCCACAGGACTGCCGCATACTGGATGTTTTTCCCTTTTCACACCATTCTTTGTAAACTCTAGAAATGGTTGTGCGTGAAAATCCCAGTAACTGAGCAGATTGTGAAATACTCAGACCGGCCCGTCTGGCACCAACAACCATGCCACACTCACACACACACACTTCTTTCCCATTCTGACATTCAGTTTGGAGTTCAGGAGATTGTCTTGACCAGGACCACACCCCTAAATGCATTGAAGCAACTGCCATGTGATTGGTTGATTAGATAATTGCATTAATGAGAAATTGAACAGGTGTTCCTAATAATCCTTTAGGTGAGTGTATTTCTAAATTGTATTTATACATTATACATAGAGACATCTACATCAAACAATATGAATATAATTGTATGTCTTAAACTATAATCTTAACACTCTTAATGCATTTGGGTCCATTTTGACCCATGAGAGGTTTATACTTTTTGTTTTTTTTTTCTTTTTTTTACTCCATAGTTTTTAGTACGAAATGAAACATTGGATATGTGTTAATACTGTCAAAATACACGTCATTTATTTTTTTCTGATTTTTAAAAAAAATAATATAACCAGTTAAATTACATTGTTACACCTTTTGCGTTCAGGTCTGTTTTGACCTTTTGACCGTTTTGAGTTTACACATGAAATTAAGCAGATTTTTTTTTTTCTCCATCTATTAGTTATACATTTGTCTCAAAAACTTCTGTAAAAGTCCACATTTCACTCTGCTGCCACCTATGGATGAATCATTGCACCATGAAAAGAAGATTCAAGCTATTTAACATCTTTTTTTTTTTCATCTAAAAGTAAAGGTTTATGCAAGTAAAAAAAAAAAAAAAAAAAAAATATATATATATATATATATATATATATATATATATATATATATATATATATATATTTATATATTTATATTTGATGGCCAATAAAATGTGGGTAATGTTTCCAGTAGTGAGGATGTGAGATTATAAAGACATGGGCTACTGCACCAAGAGTCCAACACATCATAAAACCTCTACATATGAAACCATTAATATTTTTTGATTTTGTGTTTGAAAAATAACAGATTTGAGGGTTAGATCCACTTCCCTTGAACCAGTACCAGATAGGACAAAGGTTTACATAGTCGTCCTTCAGGAACATCATTTGAAGCAATCCAATAAGGTTCAGATTGATGATAAGATTAAACATGCAACTTGATAAACTGATACTGAATATGCAAAATTAAAGCCACAATATGTAATTTTCCGCCACTAGAGGTCGCTTTTTCAAAACAAAGGCGTAGCTTGATGACACCTAGATTTCGCAGAGCTTTCGCGTCTTCCGGTCATACATATGTGGGGTAATGCAGCGCTGTTTTATCATATTAGATACATTATTTGAGTGTGCTGAAAGTTATATTATAATGCTACTCTGTGCATTTACACACTGCAGTAAGCTAGACTGATATTAGGCATGGTAAAACATGGTACTCACGGTAAATCAAGAAAACAAGATTTAAACAATAAAACTAACTGTGTTGAGCTATATAACAATGATTCGTTTTCTGTCGACGAATGTATCCAAACAGTTGCTCACCTGTCTAATAAAACACATAAATATTAAAGCATCTCTGGTGTTTCTATGGTTTCTACAAAATAAAACAAGGGTAACGTGGGTATGATGTCATTGATAGGCAACGCACAGACACGGTCCGTGTCCTGGTTAAAATTGCTTATTTTTCTGGATTTAAACATTCTTGGAAACATCTGGGATAATATAAGTACACAAGTCAACAAAATGTATAACATTTTTCTAGTGTTTTTTTTAAATCCAGAAATCTTACATATTGTGCCTTTAAGCTTGGAAACACATTTGGAATCCACTCACTTACAACTGAGGAATGCTACAACAAAAATGATCATTTCAAGCTTCTTATCAATAACTGAACTATTGTTAAAATAATTATATTAGCTTACTTTTAGATTATATTAAACCTATTATATTAAACCTATTAAACCTTATATTAAACCTTCTGCTAAGAGACATGTCATATCAATAATTCAATTAAAATTATTGTCTATTTAAAAGTTTGTGGTCAGTAAAAATGTGAAGAAATTAATAAATTTTTGTTCAGCAAGGATGTATTAAATTGATCAAAAGTGACAGTAAATACATTTACATTTACGGAATATTTCTTTTTCTAATAAATGCTGTTCTTTTCAACTTTATATTCATCAAAGAATCCTAAAAAAAATATAATGGTTTCCACAAAAGAGCAGCATATTGGCATATTAGAATGATTTCTGAAGGATCATGTGACACTGAAGACTGGAGTAATGATGCTGAAAATTCAGATTTGCCATCACAGGAATAAATTACATTTTTATAATATATTAAAATAGAAAACATTTGTTGTATTTTTTCCCTGTATTTTTTTACAGACCCCAAACTTTTGAATGGTAGTGTACAATATGATATGATACAATTGTGACTCATTTGTCTTCTGATTTCATGGCTAAACAAAACCTTCTTCATTAATCTTAAAAATCATCAAGTACCTGTTTTTCAGCACTGATGAAACTCCTCCGGAGGTCTTGATTGAATGTCTTTCAATAGATTCGCTGATAAAAATTTATCATTGAGGCTGTAATTTTAACATAAAACATCATTATTTTTTTTTACAAATAAATGTTTGTTTTGAGTAGCTCACTTAATTTGGATTTGTAGCAAAAACATATTTTGTATAATTATATATCGCACTTCTTATCCTGAGTAATCTAGCCAAGGCCATAGATGTGCATTTCCAACATACTATTTAAGTTACATTTACTGGATTTGGCTGATGCAATGAACCCTTTATATTTCAACATAAATAGCAATGTTTCTCATATTTCACATTTTAGGGTAATTTTATAACAGTGTTGTCATCAGACGTGACTGTTGTTGTTTCGAGGATGTTTGCTGCTTGATCAATAATATATATTCAACCTTAATTGTATTGTGTACAATCTACTTACTGGGGGTAAGGAGATTTCTAGTTCCCAGAATGCTTTGCGTGAGATTTAATTGGAAGAGAAAATGTTGAATTTATTTGTCTTCATGTGTTTTTAAGCAAGATAAATAAAGTAGACTGCTTGTTATTATTGTTTAATGTTCTATTAAGTTGGGATTTAGAAAAGTTTTTGTCATGTTGGAGTTTTGGGGGTTACCATGGTGGTGACGAGTGGAGCCTGACGTTAGGCTGACGACAGGTAGGCACAGTGCATCATATGAATTTCTTTGCTCAATGAGCAACCGTTTATAACAGTATTGTGGTTCATTTCTACTGCATACTGCTTATTACATACACTCACCTAAAGGATTATTAGGAACACCATACTAATACTGTGTTTGCCTCCTTTTCGCCTTCAGATCTGCCTTAATTCTACGTGGCATTGATTCAACAAGGTGCTGAAAGCATTCTTTAGAAATGTTGGCCCATATTGATAGGATAGCATCTTGCAGTTGATGGAGATTTGTGGGATGCACATCCAGGGCACGAAGCTCCCGTTCCACCACATCCCAAAGATGCTCTATTGGGTTGAGATCTGGTGACTGTGGGGGCCATTTTAGTACAGTGAACTCATTGTCATGTTCAAGAAACCAATTTGAAATGATTCGAGCTTTGTGACATGGTGCATTATCCTGCTGGAAGTAGCCATCAGAGGATGGGTACATGGTGGTCATAAAGGGATGGACATGGTCAAAAACAATACTCAGGTAGGCCGTGGCATTTAAACGATGCCCAATTGGCACTAAGGGGCCTAAAGTGTGCCAAGAAAACATCCCCCACACCATTACACCACCACCACTAGCCTGCACAGTGGTAACAAGGCATGATGGATCCATGTTCTCATTCTGTTTACGCCAAATTCTGACTCTACCATCTGAATGTCTCAACAGAAATCGAGACTCATCAGACCAGGCAACATTTTTCCAGTCTTCAACTGTCCAATTTTGGTGAGCTTGTGCAAATTGTAGCCTCTTTTTCCTATTTGTAGTGGAGATGAGTGGTACCCGGTGGGGTCTTCTGCTGTTGTAGCCCATCCGCCTCAAGGTTGTGCGTGTTGTGGCTTCACAAATGCTTTGCTGCATACCTCGGTTGTAACGAGTGGTTATTTCAGTCAACGTTGCTCTTCTATCAGCTTGAATCAGTCGGCCCATTCTCCTCTGACCTCTAGCATCAACAAGGCATTTTCGCCCACAGGACTGCCGCATACTGGATGTTTTTCCCTTTTCACACCATTCTTTGTAAACTCTAGAAATGGTTGTGCGTGAAAATCCCAGTAACTGAGCAGATTGTGAAATACTCAGACCGGCCCGTCTGGCACCAACAACCATGCCACGCTCAAAATTGCTTAAATCACCTTTCTTTCCCATTCTGACATTCAGTTTGGAGTTCAGGAGATTGTCTTGACCAGGACCACACCCCTAAATGCATTGAAGCAACTGCCATGTGATTGGTTGATTAGATAATTGCATTAATGAGAAATTGAACAGGTGTTCCTAATAATCCTTTAGGTGAGTGTATAATGAAATAGAACTAATGCATGTCGTATAAGTGTATTTACTTGAGTTATTTTTACATCTAATTTTATTGGCGCCTAGTTGAATTATGTTTCTGCTACACAAAGTAATTGAGTTGAAATTACTTAAGGGTGCATGTTGAAGTCTATTTGGTCAAACACAAATGAGATGAGTTCAAAATATTTAGAAGTCTGATGCAAATAGTTGCCTCAATATTTTTGAGTAAAACCAAGGCGACTTTTTCACTGTGTTCTTTACCAATAAACGGAAGTGATAACTTTTGAAAATTATTATTATTATTATTTTTAATTTACAAAAAAAGAGCATGCACTGGAGGGACAGAATTTTGCTATGTCACACATTGTGTACAAATACTATCCATTCCACTGAAAAAGGAAAATAAAATTGTAGTTGTTTTGCAGTTGTGCAGATCATAGTTTTATGCACTTTTTATTAATGAGAGTCATCGGGTGGTTATCAGGTTTTGGTGGGTGTGTTTTGTTCTTTCGAAGTTCCATAGTGTCTGTAACACACCTTTGGTTTAGTCTGCCCAACTAGTTAATGATCAGTGAGCTGGATTGGCTTTTGTCCATTCTGGTTGGTGGTGGAAACATCAGGCCAGATAAGACTCTGGTCATCATCAGTATCACTAATGTTCATCCAATGAGATTCATTGAGCCTTTCATTTCCTCCTGTCTTTTCCTACACTATCAGCAGAGGCAGAGCAGGGATCGCTCTGCTACCTGAAGCTCCTGACGTCCTCCTGCCTTCATCTCTCCACTGGAACTAACACTCCACATGCACAGAAGAGCAAAGACTTGAGAAAAGAAGAGAAATGCATTTCCGAAGAAAGAGTTGGACACGGTCCGTTACATTGTTGTCGCTTGCTGTTTGCGTGGTAAGTCTTCACTTGGCATATTTTGTCTAAATGATGGAATCATCCTACAAAATATCTGAAACGGCTGTTTTTAATGTTGAAATAGCAAAGTGAAGAGTTTTGGCTTCCATGAGTCTTTATATGCAGGATAGGGATCAATAGAAGAGTTGAGGTGATACAGAAATAGAAAATTGATCCACAAATGTAAAGCATTTCATAATAATGAGATATTGAAATGTATGGAATTTTGACCATACAGTATCTTCTGTCAGTATGTGAAGAATGAATATTGTCTATAATGCACATTCATGTCTACGTTTTTGAACATTTCAGCAAAATCAGTTGACGTTATGCTTTTTCCAAAGATACCCATCTAGATTTCACCACCTCTAGCTTCATTAAAAAATGTCTGGCTATAATTGTGGTAGAGAATATGATTGGTTGATTGGTCAGAGGCATTAGCAAAAGATGAAACTAAATACATTTATCAATGTATGCTTGCTTATCTCATTTTAGTTATTTGTATATTTGTCACTTTAGATTTATTTGTGGATCTAATTTTGTGAATATGAAACACATATCACCTCATTTGATAACATCCACACTTTTTCTCGCTGTGGAATGTGTGTGAGCCAGAGTGATAACTTCTGAAAATTATTTGTTTATTGAACATTATTTGTATTTCCTTTTCATTTTTTGAATGAAAAAAAGAATAACAAATTATATACATTACCGTTCAAAAGTTTGGGGTTAGTAATTAATTATATTAATACTGTATTATAAACATTATATATATACAGCTCTGGAAAAAATTAAGAGACCACTTAACATTGATAAATCATTGTGGTTTATATGATATCAAAGAATCCTGTAAAAAATATTTCCACAAAATGTTAAGCAACACTGTTTCCAACAATGATAAAAATAAGAAATGTTTCTTGACCAGTAAATCAGCATATTAGAATGATTTCTAAAGGATCGTGTGACACGGAAGACTGGAGTAATGATGCTGAAGCTTTGCCATCACAGAATAAATTATATTTTTAAATATACAGTTATTTTAAATTGTAATAATATTCCACAGTATTACAGTAATTTTGATCAAATAAATGAAGCCTCGGTGAGCATTAGAGACTTCTTACTGTTCCCAAACCTTTGATGTAAATGCAGGCAAACTAATTCTGAACTCAGCAGGAAAAATCCTTATTGTTGAGTTCTGAGTGCTAAAGACTCAGTAATACAGATCTACTGTTTAAGACACTTGACTAAACTATAGACTAAACATCCTTATCTATGTTACATCTCTGTCTATTGCAGGTTCTCACTAGTGCTCAGCATGAACCAGGCTACTGCTCATTTTATGAGGACTGTGGCCTAAACCCTGCTGTGGAGGGGGCTCTTATTCCCCCCAGGGTACCCTGTAAGGACTACAGAAAAGCTGTGAATGTGACCGGAGACCATTATGAACTTTTCAAATCTGTGTGCCCAATGTTGGCCAACGGTGATGGTAAAACGCTCGGCTGCTGCTCCATCAGGCAGCTCACAGCTCTACAGGGCAGCTTGACACTGTCCAAAGCCGTGCTGATCCGCTGCCCATCCTGTGCCGAAAACTTTGCACATCTCCACTGTGCCACCACATGCAGTCCCAACCAAAGTCAGATGTTAACGATCTCCAAAACCGCGAATATCACGCAACCCACTGGCATTGTCAAGGAAGCTGTGGTAGGTTACGAGGCTTACATATCCACCAACTTCTCAGATGCTTCGTTTAAATCCTGCAGAAACGTTCGAATCCCAGCCACCGGAGGGTTCGCTATTGCCACTATGTGCGGCCGCTATGGTTCGACTCTGTGTACACCGCAACGCTGGTATGATTTCCAGGGTGACTCGAGCAATGGACTGGCTCCCCTGGATATTAATTTCAAGCTCTTGCCAGAAGGCCAGACCGCTGGACTCCCACCAGGAGCATTTCCGTTTGCTGGAAGAGCATTGAATTGCAATGAGATGACACCTACAGGTGGTGAGGCCTGTTCCTGTCAGGATTGTGAACAATCCTGTCCAGCTGTACCACCGCCACCGCCTTTACCAAAACCATTCATGATTGGTAGACTAGATGGTGTCCTTGTCATCTGCATCACAGTCTGCGCCTGCATCCTTTTCCTTTTTATGTGTTACGTAGTTTTAGAGTGCACTACTTACTACCTAAAGTCAAGGAGCGCTCGGAAGGACCAAAACGAAAATGAGATTGAACATAAAGTCAGTCCTAAAGATGTTACGTGCTCTGACAAAGCCAGTCTCGCCACTCAGGACTTCCTAGGATCTCTTTTTCAGACCTGGGGAACCATAATGGCAAGATATCCTCTGATTGTGCTTCCAGTCTGCTTTGTGGTTGTAGTAGTATTCGCAGTAGGAATAAAAGACATAGAACTGACCACAGATCCTGTCCAGCTCTGGTCTGCACCTGAAAGTCGTGCCATGCGTGAGAAAAACTTTCACGATGCACATTTTGATCCATTTTATCGCACCAATCAGCTGATCTTGACTGCTCCAGACCGGCCCAGCCACTACTATGACTCCTTACTCTTTGGCGAGCAGAACTTCAGTGGCATCATCTCTAAAGGTAATACTTCCTATTGTTTCACTTGTTGGTCAAAATAATTAGTTTGATGGCTACACAATCAATCAATCAAAAAACAATTACGATTATCAATATGGTTGGCACGATTAACTCATGGTGAAATGTCAAAAGTATTACGGCATACTATTTAGATCTAATCCCGCTGTGTTAAAGTTGTGATGTAATGGAGGTTAGTGACAGGTCTTCTTTCTTCCATATTGTAATGTACAATTGATTATCGAAAAAGAAAAGAAAAATGTAGGATGGGTTCTATCTTGGCTCTATCCATCAGTTGTTGATTTAATGGAGATAGATCGGAATGCGAGCTTGCAGTACATTGTAAGAAAGGGTTTAAGTAGACTACATGACTGTAGAAGTCCAGCCAGTCACCGGTGAGAAGTCTATTGTTTCACTGGAAAATGTTTTTGCTTGTAGCTTTCTGTATATAATCCATTCATAATTTTAATAACCAATGTGAAGTTTGGATGTGTAGCCTTAGCCTTATGCAGTCCTATCCTGTTGAAAAACAGCATATGCTGGTTAGGTATGTTTTGAAGCATGGCAGCTGGTTTGAGCTGGTTTATGCTGGTCCTTAGTTGGTCCTGAGCTGGTTATAAACTGGTCCCGACCTAGTTGCTTAGGACCAGCACTTAACCAGCTTAAACTAGCTTATGACCAACTAAGGACCAACTTAAACCAGCTGCCATGATTTAAAACATACCTAACCAGCATATGCTGTTTTTTCAACAGGGTAATCAGTGTTTTATGTTGCAATGCTTTAATTTTTGAGAATTTTCTGTTCCCCTGAATCTTAGGTTTCAGTCATTAAAATATAGGCCTACTGAGTATGTTTCTTTCTCACAGATTTGATTATAGAGCTGTTGGAGCTTCAGCAGAGAATCCAGGCAATTGAATTCTGGTCAGATGAACTAAACCGAACTGCAAGCCTTAAAGATGTTTGCTATGCGCCACTCAATCCAGACAACCCCTCTTTAACAGACTGTGCAGTCAACAGTCTACCGCAGTACTTCCAAAATAGCATCGACAACCTAAACGCCAAAGCAAACATGACAGAGCTCGGCGTGACTAAGGAGGTGGATTGGAGGGACCATTTCATCTACTGTGTAAAGTAAGTCACATATCCATATCTGTAGTTGTTATATTACCTTATGAAAATGTCCAGCTTTTTGAAGTTCCACTGAACAAGTTGTTGTTTCAAGCACTGGGACTTTTCATTGTTTGTTTCGTCTGTCCGTGTTTGCGTGTGGGGTATTTCTGCAGTTTATATCATCACTTCAGGAGGTGGCATCAAGTGACTCAGTCAGTTATTTAATCATTTGCTCACTGATTGATTCAAATACATGATTCATTCAGGAACGAAATAAGAACGGGTTCAATTCAGAATTCTGTAGCATACTCTTCTCTTAAACTAATATACATACTACTACTACTACAATATAAAATATTTTACAGTAATATAACTAATATATGCTAGTATGCTACTTGAATTTAGTCAGTCTTTATGGCATACTCGCATACTCTGAGTAGGTACTTCTTTTGAATAAAAGCTGTGTATGGTTGTAATCTGGACATACTACTTTCCTCATATAGTCATTGTCATCTGACCTACCAGGATTAGTTGCGTCGCTACATGACTATTCACAAATCCTCTTCCATGGCCTCATGGCTTAGCAAATTATCCATAGGATGCGCACTTCAGGAGCAGTAGGTCATCTGAGTCATTTGTGCATACTGTTTTATGAATACTTTGAATTTGAACATACTCCTCTTTTCATATACTGTTTTTTCCTACTATATAGTATAGGGAAGCATGTATATTCGTTGAAGCCAGTGGCTGGCTTATATATAGCATACTACTACTATAATATAAAAGAAATAAGAAATGGTAAGAGTACTATTCTATTTTAAATGAAGTCTTTATGAGAGAGCCATTGAATTATTCACTCAACCAATTTTATCATTCAAAATCACTGAATCATTCAGGAATGAAACAGCACCTATTGAGATTCGTTTAGAAATTGTTTTGTTGTTGGCACAAAAATAGACAAAGTAACTGGCAATATTGTATCTAAAATGTAAGTTTATACAAACAATATCACTTATTTGTGACATTCTGTTTGCCCACAGCTCTCCATTATCATTTAAAGACATCACAGCTCTTGGCATGAGTTGCATGGCAGACTATGGAGGCCCTGTCTTCCCCTTCCTGGCTGTAGGAGGATATGAGAGTAAGGCACAAAACTGTCTAAACCTCGTCTTTGTCTTAAAGATTTACTGAGCTGACTTTCAGCTTTCCATTACATTTTCAGATGAGAAATACACCATTGCTGAGGCCCTGATCCTCACCTTCTCCCTGAACAATTATGCGCGATCCGACGTTAAATTTAAGGTGGTTGAACAGTGGGAAAGCATGTTCCTTAAAATTGTCCAGGAATATCAGAAAAACCCAAACACGAACTTCACATTTGCCTACATGGCTGAGGTGAGATTCTGGTTGACCATATGCTGTATAGATCAAAGATGTTCAGTGTTTAACAGTGTCATAATCGAATGGTCTGGTGCTCCGCAGAGGTCTTTGGAGGATGAGATTAACAGAACGACTGCGGAGGATATCCCTATATTCATGATAAGCTATGCTGTCATCTTCCTCTACATTGCTGTGGCTCTTGGGGAATATTCATCCTGCAAGCGTATCCTGGTAAGTGAGTAACGGAGTGGTTAATGGCTTACTGGGAATTTCCTTATTTCTGGTAACGGGGAATAAAGGAAGAAGCATTTCTTTTCTCACATCCAAATAAAGGCTTACTGGAAACTCCAGCATGTTTTAACTGTTCTGAGCAATTCAAATGATACATTCTGGATATCAAAAATAAAATACATATAGATGTGTTTTTTAAATATATATATTTTATATAATATTTTATTTTTATACAATAGATCATATTATTTAAAATTAATATGAATATATATCCATTTTTTTTAAACGTTTTCTGTTTTTAATTACTTTTTCTCAAAATTGCAACTATTTCACATTTGTTTCTCAGTTGATATAGTATGGAGGTCAGAAAAAATTATTAATAATAATTGTAAAAGCTTATGTTTAAAATTGTTTTAGATTGAGTATACACTAGCATGTCACACCTCAGGACATGTCCACTTTCCAAAAGTATTTTTAGATGAACTATCTTTTGGCCTAGTTTGACAAGTAAATATATTTTCTGCTGCTTCAACAAACCATGGTTGTATGATCGTTTTCTTAGGTGGACTCAAAGTTCTTGGTCGGACTGGGTGGTATTCTGGTCGTCGGCTGCTCTGTCTTAGCCTCAATGGGTTTCTATGCCTGGATTGGGTTTCCGTCCTCACTGGTCATTCTGCAGGTGGTGCCCTTCCTCGTGCTTGCTGTGGGAGCTGATAACATCTTCATTTTTGTTCTAGAATATCAGGTATGTTGAGTTTATTGAGTAATTCTTGTTTCTTCATTCTGTTTTTCTTTGCTTATCTTTCTGATATACTTTCTAGGGTCAGCTTTAAATGGTCACTCTAATCACTTTTTTTTTTTTTTACAGTTCTTAGCTTTATACAGTATCAAATGTTGGGTTTAAAACAAAAAAGAAATGTATACTTTTATTTCCGCAAGGATGCATTGCATTAAAATAAATGTTCAAATAAATGATGTTCTTTTGAACAGTTTCCACAAAAAATAAGCAGTACAACAGTTTTAAACTGTGATAATAATATAAAATATTTCTTGAGCTTCAAGTCAGCATATTAGAATGATTTTTTTAAGAATCATGTCACACTGAAGACTGGAGTAACGATGCTGAAAATTCAGCTTTGCCATCACGGGATAAATTGCATTTTAAAATATATTAAAATAGAAAACAGTTATTTTTAATTGTTTGTTTTTGAGCAAATAAATGCAGCCTTGGTGAGCATGAAACAAAATCTTTAAAAAAAAATCTTACCAACTCAAATTTTGAATGGTAGTGTGTGTCCATCCATCCATGTACACTGTAAACCCGAAAAAATTACACAAATTTTAAGTTAAGAAATTTAAAGTTTAAGTTTGTATTGTATCAGATTTTTATTTTGTACTCATATATTTTAATTGCTCTTGATTTGAACTATTTGAGTAAGCGAATTCATACATTTAACTTTATTTTAAAAAGTGGAAACTTTTTCAGATTTAACTAGCTAATTCAGTAAATGCTAACTTGCTAATTGGTAACACAATGCTTTGATAGCATTAGCATAGCTGAATAAGTATAGCAATATAGAACATTCAACATACCTGTTCTCAAACTAAGCTCATGCTCCACCCAACCCCCTCAAAAAACCCAACATAACAGAAACTCGTGTGAATTAAACATTAAACATTAAACGCTACTTAACATTAGTCTTGCACAGAAAAAAAAAAAAATTATATAACACTTAATTTGATCATTTACTCTCCCTTTTGAGCATCATGGTAAAGCATGCTGGGAGATAGAAATACCAGCCCAGTTTGAGTTAAATTTAAGTTTGTCTAAATTAAAAGAAACAAGTTCACAAAACTCAAAACAATGAAAATTCAGATTACTTAAAATGTATCAGTTTGGTGAACTCAAAAGAAAAAGAAAGTTCTAAATACTCATAAAAGTTCATTTGATTGAATTAATTTGTTTAACTTAAGTTTACTCTACTCAAACCAATTCATTATTTTGAGCATTAGGGTTTATATACATACATATGCATACACATACATACATACATAGATATATTATTTTATGCCTCCACTACTGACTATAACTTCATAAAACACGTTTTCTTTCTGTCTTTTCCATGTCGAATCTTAATCAGAGAGATATGCGCAGACCAGGAGAGCAGAGGGAGGAACAGATCGGGAGAGTTCTTGGAAATGTGGCTCCCAGCATGCTGCTTTGCAGTTTGTCTGAATCTGTTTGTTTCTTCCTGGGTGAGAATCTCCCACTGATCTTAAACTTTACCCCATAAAACACAAGTACAAATATTTACAATTATGGATAGAAATGAGGAACATGTATTATATTGCCTGACCTTTACTCACTTGTGCATGTCAGTGAAAAATAAAGCATGAGATATGTACCACCCTAAATAAAGACAGATATGATTAATGTATAGTGGCAATGATGTAGCTCTAGAATGAGTAATATATAATGCAGTCAATGGGTTCAGATTAATTCCATCTATGAGTAAACATATATACTAAACACACCCTCCTTGTCTCTTTGCAGGTGCTTTGAGCACTATGCCGGCGGTGAAGTCGTTTGCTCTATATGCGGCATTGGCTGTGCTCATGGACTTCATTCTACAGATGACTGCCTTTGTGGCTCTGCTCTCACTTGATGCTCGACGACAAGATTCAAACCGCTGTGAGATAGCTTGCTGCGTTACTGTGACAACTCCACGCCCATCCAAACCCAACCAGGGCATCCTGCTCCCATTAATGAAAAAATACTACGCCCCAGCACTGCTCAACCCTGTCAGCAGGGTAATAGTGGTACGTTCCTACTTTACAGTATACAGGCATTTTATGATTTTTATTACAATTGCTACTTTTCAAATGTCTTTAATTTATAGATTCAATGTATTTACTTGTATCCCAGTTCTAGACTTTCTGTCATGAAATATGAAAATCCATCATAAAGATATAAAATAATACATTTTAAAAGCTATAGTAATAAAGACAACTAGTAAAATATTTTTTTATTGTGTTAACTTTTATGGTAACACTTGAAGCCTTTATGTTTAATGCATTATAAGGGTATTCATAATGTACGTTATAATGCATAACATTTTTTCATTAAATAAATGCATTATAATTATAATATTTGCAGATTCCTTGTCATGTGTTTTAACACTAAAGGTGTAACAATGAATATGTATGTTATTATACTGTATTATAACTGTGGTTTCAATTATTCATGAGACCATACAGGGCATAATTAATGCATTCAAAAAATACTTTTATAATGAATTACGTAAGGATTTAAGTGTTACCATTTATATACATTTTACTAATTCCTCCACTGTCCTTAGCGTGATTTCCAACACAACCAACAGTTATTAAAAGCTGTAATTTTCTCAAAATAATCATTTCATTTTAGTTTATAAGATAACATAATAAAACCTTAATGAAATCAACCTTAACACAATAAAGGGATTAGGCATTTTATTCCAGTGTAAAAAAAGTAAAAGTATGTGTATGTTACTAAAAGTGGCCATTGTTCAAACCCCCAACCATACTAAAATTTCACGTATATCTTTCTAAAAAAATCGTGGGTGATTTTCTGTCCTTTCCATGATTTTATATAATAAAATGAGTAATAGTTTAATATTATGGTCTTGTTCTCTTAGATGGCGGTGTTCCTTGTGATGTTCTGTGCCTCTGTGTTCCTCTTGTTCAATGTAAAAGTGGGCTTAGATCAGGAACTGGCCATGCCATCTGTAAGTACAGAAGTTTATTTAACACTCTTGTAGCCTGCCAAAAAAATAGATGCTAAATTATGCCAAAATGCCAATTTAAAAAACTTTCAGTTATTCAATAATAAGTTACAGTGTTGTCTCTCTCTTCCTCTGTGTGTAAATCTTACCAGGACTCCTACATGTTGGATTACTTCGCATACCTCTATAAGTATTTTGAGGTTGGTGTGCCCACATATTTTATCACAACCAAAGGGTTCAATTTCAACAGTGCGGAGGGCCTAAATGCAGTGTGTTCTAGTGTGGGATGTGACCAGTTCTCTTTTACCCAGAAGATCCGATATGCCACTGAGTACCCTGAGCGGTGAGCACTATATATCTCCTCTATCATCTCTAGATAGGTCTTTTCGCTTTCAATAAACTAAAAATGTAATTTTGTGTTCTGGTAGCACTCCACTACTCTTTACCTCATTTTGCATCACATCAGACCTTGAACTTACAGATTTGTGTTATCGATCCTGAAAGTCCACAGTGACACGGTCCTGTCAAGATGCCAGCATTAATGTTTGAGAGTTATACAATGATATGACAATGACAAAAAAGCTTTTATTACTTGGTAATCTTTGAATACAGTCATTCTAAATATATTGGTAGAATAGTGACAAAGAATTGTATAATATTGGTAAACAGCCAGATAAATTATGAGCTGTAAGGTGTCATATTATTTTAAACATTTTTGAAAGTCTCTTTTGCTTACCAAGGCTGCAGGTATTTGACAGTAAAACATAACATAACTTTTTAAAAGTTTTCTATTTGAATATATATTTTCCAAAGTAATTTATTTCTGTGATGTTAAAGCTGAATTTTCAGCATCATTACTCAGAAATTACTTCAGAAATCATTCTAATATGCTGATTTGCTGCTCAAGAAACATTTATTATTATCAATGTTGAAAACAGTTGTGCTGCTTCATATTTCTTGGAATATTAATATTTTTGTAATACATTTTTCCAGGATTCTTTGATTAATAGGAAGTATAGCATTTATTTGAAATTGTAAAATTATTTTAACAATAAGGGCCCTATCATACCGGGTGTGCAATGCGACGGCAGGTGCAACGCAAGTGTTTTTTTGCTAGTTTCAGCCCGACGCAGTTTTCATTTTCACGTTCAGCGCCACAATGTTTAAATAGCAAATGCACTCATGCCTATCTGTTCACCCATGGCCGTGCTGGTCTGAAAACAAGGTGTGTTCAGGCGCATTGTTGGTGCGTTGCTATTTTGAGGCAACTGAAAACGACGCAGTATTTTTTGTGTTATTTAAAGGGCATGTTAGTAATATGCGCCTATAGGTGAGTGCACAACGCGCATACACTCTTCTTATTACACACACAGGGATGCGCAGCAGCACTCAAACATGTTTAAATATTAAAATGAAAAGGCTTCCTCTCTAGAGAAGCGTTCAGTCTTTCTGCTTTCCAAATTCCGCCATGTAAATAGCGAATTAAAGGGAATGGGAGATGAGACTCTGATTGGTTTATTGCACGTTACGCCCAAAACACACCCATGACTCATTAAGAGACTAGGTACAACCCTTTTGGACCATGCGCCTGGTGCGCCGACTGTTTTTTCCGTTGTTAAACTAGCAAAAGTGGATTCAGAGTAATAATTTCTTTAAAAAAAAAATGACTGACCTTAATCTGTAGTGTATATTTATACACTCACCTAAAGGATTATTAGGAACACCTGTTCAATTTCTCATTAAGGCAATTATCTAATCAACCAATCACATGGCAGTTGCTTCAATGCATTTAGGGGTGTGGTCCTGGTCAAGACAATCTCCTGAACTCCAAACTGAATGTCAGAATGGGAAAGAAAGGTGATTTAAGCAATTTTGAGCGTGGCATGGTTGTTGGTGCCAGACGGGCCGGTCTGAGTATTTCACAATCTGCTCAGTTACTGGGATTTTCACGCACAACCATTTCTAGAGTTTACAAAGAATGGTGTGAAAAGGGAAAAACATCCAGTATGCGGCAGTCCTGTGGGCGAAAATGCCTTGTTGATGCTAGAGGTCAGAGGAGAATGGGCCGACTGATTCAAGCTGATAGAAGAGCAACTTTGACTGAAATAACCACTCGTTACAACCGAGGTATGCAGCAAAGCATTTGTGAAGCCACAACACGCACAACCTTGAGGCGGATGGGCTACAACAGCAGAAGACCCCACCGGGTACCACTCATCTCCACTACAAATAGGAAAAAGAGGCTACAATTTGCACGAGCTCACCGAAATTGGACAGTTGAAGACTGGAAAAATGTTGCCTGGTCTGATGAGTCTCGATTTCTGTTGAGATATTAAGATGGTAGAGTCAGAATTTGGCGTAAACAGAATGAGAACATGGATCCATCATCCCTTGTTACCACTGTGCAGGCTGGTGGTGGTGGTGTAATGGTGTGGGGGATGTTTTCTTGGCACACTTTAGGCCCCTTAGTGCCAATTGGGCATCGTTTAAATGCCACGGCCTACCTGAGCATTGTTTCTGACCATGTCCATCCCTTTATGACCACCATGTACCCATCCTCTGATGGCTACTTCCAGCAGGATAATGCACCATGTCACAAAGCTCGAATCATTTCAAATTGGTTTCTTGAACATGACAATGAGTTCACTGTACTAAAATGGCCCCCACAGTCACCAGATCTCAACCCAATAGAGCATCTTTGGGATGTGGTGGAACGGGAGCTTCGTGCCCTGGATGTGCATCCCACAAATCTCCATCAACTGCAAGATGCTATCCTATCAATATGGGCCAACATTTCTAAAGAATGCTTTCAGCACCTTGTTGAATCAATGCCACGTAGAATTAAGGCAGTTCTGAAGGCGAAAGGGGGTCAAACACAGTATTAGTATGGTGTTCCTAATAATCCTTTAGGTGAGTGTATATGTCATATGTGAGAAAGCCTAGTATCAATTATTTGCTTGCAGACACCACTTGATTTGATATTTTGTTTTAAAAATAAATTCATACATTTTTAGAGTTCAAAATCACAAAATCACAATCTTGCTGATTGCTCTAGATCTTATTTGGCTATCCCAGCATCCTCCTGGGTGGATGACTATATTGACTGGCTGAACCCTGGATCCAAATGTTGTCGTCTCTATACGACTGGCCCAAACATAGGAACATTTTGTCCTGCCAATGAGAGTAAGTCTTAATGTATAAATTATCAGTTAACTATTAAAGCCTTGTTCTTTGCCATGTATATGGATCAATGCAACATTTAGAGAACTAAATAAAAACTTTGTTTGACAGCGGGTATTTTTACCTGTACCAAGAAGTGTATGAAAACCCCTGGAGATGGGGTTCTGCGGCCTAGTGTTGAAGAGTTTAACAGATTCCTGCCAGACTTTCTGAGCAACAGACCTGACCTACAGTGTCCAAAAGGGTAAGAAAAGCTACTACATCTGGTCATCTGAAGGACTGAATAGAAGTTTTGAATGTTTAGAATAAAACATATCCATGATCAGCTAAATAGTGTATTAACAAAAATTTTTTCATTTAATTTCCAGTGGTTTGGGAGCGTATGATAAAGCTGTGATTAGAGACAATAAAACTGGGGAAATAATAGGTGAGATACATACATTTGTACATGTAACATTTTGCATGAAAGCACCCCCTCAACAACTGTTTTTCTTTGAAGAACCAAGATTCCATGGTTTTAGAAAACCTGGACATATGAAGTAGCGTAGTTTTAATAGTGTGATTTCTAGACCTGGAAATGGCTATGGCAGTAATAAAACATTAAAACGAAATTTTTAAAATTAATATACATTTTTCTAGTTATGCCAAGCTAGCTACTAAGGTAGAAATTGTGAATAACAATATTATGTGCCTTTAAAAGGCACAATATGTAAGATTTTTAGATTAAAATCCAAAAACCACTAGAACAATTTTATATATTTTGTTGACCTGTATACTTACATTATCCCAAACGTTTCCAACAATGTTTAAATCCAGAGAAATCAGCAATTTTAACCAGTGTTATAGACTGTGTCCTTGTGCCGCCTGTCGATGACATCATATCCGTGCTACCCTTGATTTCCGTAGAAACCATGGAAACACCAAAGGTGCTTTAGTATAGTATGTATTTTATTAGACAGGCAAGCAACTGTTTGGATACGAGTCAAAAGAAGCGGCCGACTACAGCATAAGCATAATAAAAGTTCAGAGACCGGTATTTCGCGCAGATCTCTCTCATTAGCATTCTCTCCCAAGGGCTCTTGGCGAGTCCTGCTTCATACCACCATAATGTTAATAAAACTTTAATACATTCTCTCAATCATGAACATGATTTCTGCAGAGTCCGTCAGATTCCTTTCCATTGGCTGTGGAGGTGAAGAGTCATGTCTACAACTCTCATGATTCCATGCTCATTCACGGCGTCATCAAGCTACGCATCTGTTTTCAATAAGCAACCTCTAGTGGTGAAACTTACATACTTTGCCTTTAATTTTTATCCGGTAAATCACAAACAACTGGAAAAGTCATGGGGCCTTCAAATATTGTTGTGGGCATTGGGGGCCTTGGTGTCAACATTAATGAGAATCACTGTTCTATGGAGCTAAAGTAATTTTCCCTCAGTAATTTAATATCAGCAGTCTTCGATTTATGAGTAAAATTGTTTATTAATATTACTGTAAGAGAATTTAACATTTTGTTCTACAACTGAATTGCTCACTTTCATTACGTCAAACGTGATTCTTTTTAAAAGCTAAGTTGCTAAAAAGTCGCTAAGCTACAATGGCTGCAGTTGTCTCGGTTTGTTAAGCACGTCCACTCACATCAGTATGGTGAATTGTTCACAATGTTTGAGGTATTACTGCAATTTATGTTATAGAATAAAATGTGACAAAGCCACAGACCCTATTTTACTCATAAACTGAAAACCGCTAATCGCTAAAATGCTAATTCTCTTCCAGGTTTTAAGGCCTACAAACAGCTCATTTAAGACACATTTAAGTTTCAATCCACTCACAATTCATCATGACATCTCTATATTTTCAGCATCTCGGTTTATGGCCTACCACACTCCTCTGGTCAACTCTCAGGAGTTCACGGGTGCGCTGCAGAAGGCCAGAGAACTGGCGCATAATATCACGCTGACCATGAGGCAAATCCCCGGGACCTCTCCTGACTTTGAGGTCTTCCCTTACACGTAGGTGTCGTCTTCTAATCCTCCCTTATCTTTCTGGATTTACCATCCTCACCCTTGCTGTTTCTTCTCCGGGATAAGATAAGCAGCAATAATCAGTAAATGTAACATTATTGAATGATAACACGACCTTGAGCTACTTCATAAATTGCGAAACTACATCACGAATCCTTGAGCTACTTAATACATTTCTTGCAATTGCAGGATAGAATAGAACCTATAGCGATCCAAAATTGTTGTCAGCAATTTAATTATATGTATATCGGTGTTAAATAGCACAACACCTGCTTCTCATCTGCATCATCTTCTCCTTCCTGACCTGCATATTTCCCTTCCCTCAGCAGAGGAAAGAACTTAATACTCTGTTATTTATAGTTATTTTATTTGTGTACATTAAAAATTACTACAAAATGTCATACAAAATAGTGATTCTAGGCTACCTAGGACAGGACGGAACCATGCAGTGAATGGGTGGGTGGGGGGGTAATTTTGCCGGAAATGCAGAAATAAGACGTAATTTTGTTTTATTTGTTACTCTGGTAGATTATACATTTATAATTTCTATAACAATTACTACTAGTTCTGTTACTACTAATAAAACCAATTTCTGGTTGATGAAAATGAATGAATTATCAATGAAAAAAACAATACCACTCGGAAAGAGACGGAAGAGATTATGAAGAGAAATGGTTAGAGATGAGGAGAAAACTGTGGCTTTACCAAACCTAGTGGCTCTAGTCAAACTGTGATATTAACGAAACGCTATTGGCGGTTTTAAAAAAGGGGAACTATGTAAACTACATTTAAACTATGTTGCCATTAAGTAAATAACATGCAGTTAAGTGTTGAAAAACACTACATTCATTTCGCACTTAACTATATTCTTTTGAAGTAGATCCATAATAACAGCTTTTTAAAAGTATACTAAAGTGTACTTTTTCACAAGGGTGTCCAAGATAAAATATGGCCAAAAAAAACGTAACAACTTAATTCTTTATACAAGTAAAATACATGCTAGTCTAACAGTAATGTTTTCATTAAGTGCTCAGGAAAACTGAGGTTCAAAAATCTCTGTGCCCTGACTCTGTGATCTTTCATTTCGCAGTGTGACGTACGTGTATTACGAACAGTACCTGACCATCGTGAATGAAGGTCTGTTCAACATCGCCATGTGTCTTCTCCCCACATTCGTCGTGTGTTGTATCCTGCTTGGCATGGACTTGAAATCAGGCTTTCTGAACCTGCTCACCATAGTGATGATCACTGTGGATACAGTTGGCGTCATGACGTTGTGGGGCATTGATTTCAACGCTGTGTCGCTTATTAACCTTGTGACGGTGAGTGTGTCGGAGAAACGCATCTGCAAGTTTGCATTTAATAAAACCAATGACTGTGTCATGAGTGATACCTGACATTATTAATGGATGGTTTGTTTTGCAGGCTGTTGGTATATCCGTGGAGTTTGTATCTCATATAACACGCTCGTTTGCTCTTAGCGTTGGCCACACAAAGGTGGAAAGAGCAAAGGAAGCCACAGCTAACATGGGCAGTGCTGTGAGTACCAGAACAACAAAGATGCTAGACTTTTAAGACCTGCTCAGCTATGCTATTGCGGTTGTGGTGCCATTACATATGTCTATGTTCTCTTTCCCAGGTGTTTGCTGGAGTTGCAATGACCAACCTACCTGGAATCGTGGTTTTGGCATTTGCTAAAGCACAGCTCATCCAGATCTTCTTCTTCAGACTCAATCTGGTCATCACTCTACTCGGCATGGCCCACGGCCTCATATTTCTGCCTGTGCTGCTCAGTTACTTTGGTATGTTGCAAACATGACTGCAAGTGCAGAACTACATATTCAGTATTTATGTCAGTGGTGCTCCAACAGGTTGAAAGTCCAAATTAGTGCAGTTTCAAAGGTCTTCGAAGGGCTTCAGAGGGGTCTGCACGATCCCAGCCGAGGAATAGGGTCTTATCTAGCAAAACCATCAGCCATTTTCAAAAAAAAAAAAAACATCGGAAAGGTCACGTCTGTGACGTAGGTGGAAGTACTGTCTTAATGTTCAGTACTAAAAACGATTGTGCAAAGACTAAATCAAATGCCCTTTACAAAAATAAAGGTAAAACAACGATGTCGGACAATATTAAAGTTGGAGGAGAACATGAGATGGATTTTTTTGGCACTGGGTCGTTACTTCCACCTGACGGATGTGACCTTTCTGATGTGATGACATAATGCGTTGTGAAGAAGCACAACAACGAAGTTGAGCATTTGTGGTTAAAAAGTATATACATTTTAATTTTTTTAAGAAAATGACATCGTTTCGCTATTGCCATTCAAGTGCTTTCCTCAAAAAACGTTTGTTTTAAAAATGTTCAAAACAACATTTTTCGATGGGTGAGTAAATTATCAGGAAATTGTCATTTTAAAGTGAACTTATCCTTGTTAGCGCGCCAGACTCCCATGCTGGAGATGCCAGGTCGATTCCCGCTCGGAGCAGGTCAAGTAGAACCCGTTACATACACTCACCTAAAGGATTATTAGGAACACCTGTTCAATTTCTCATTAATGCAATTATCTAATCAACCAATCACATGGCAGTTGCTTCAATGCATTTAGGGGTGTGGTCCTGGTCAAGACAATCTCCTGAACTCCAAACTGAATGTCAGAATGGGAAAGAAAGGTGATTTAAGCAATTTTGAGCGTGACATGGTTGTTGGTGCCAGACGGGCCGGTCTGAGTATTTCACAATCTGCTCAGTTACTGGGATTTTCACGCATAACCATTTCTAGAGTTTACAAAGAATGGTGTGAAAAGGGAAAAACATCCAGTATGCGGCAGTCCTGTGGGCGAAAATGCCTTGTTGATGCTAGAGGTCAGAGGAGAATGGGCCGACTGATTCAAGCTGATAGAAGAGCAACTTTGACCCAATTGGGCATCGTTTAAATGCCACGGCCTACCTGAGCATTGTTTCTGACCATGTCCATCCCTTTATGACCACCATGTACCCATCCTCTGATGGCTACTTCCAGCAGGATAATGCACCATGTCACAAAGCTCGAATCATTTCAAATTGGTTTCTTGAACATGACTGAGTTCACTTTACTAAAATGGCCCCCACAGTCACCAGATCTCAACCCAATAGAGCATCTTTGGGATGTGATGGAACGGGAGCTTCGTGCCCTGGATGTGCATCCCACAAATCTCCATCAACTGCAAGATGCTATCCTATCAATATGGGCCAACATTTCTAAAGAATGCTTTCAGCACCTTGTTGAATCAATGACACGTAGAATTAAGGCAGTTCTGAAGGCAAAAGGGGGTCAAACACAGTATTAGTATGGTGTTCCTAATAATCCTTTAGGTGAGTGTATATACTCAAAATTTTGGGGTCAGATTTTTTTATGTTTTTAATGGTTATGAAAGAGGTCTCTTATGATCATCAAGGCTGCATTAATTTGATCAGAAAATTGAAAACTGAAATATTATTACAATTTAACATAACAGTTTTCTATTTAAATATGTTAAAATGTCATTTATTCCTGTGATGGTAAAGCTGAATTTTCAGCATTATTACTCCAGTCTTCAGTGTCACATGATCCTTCAGAAATCATTCTAATGTTGATTTGCTGCTCAAAACAATTCTTATCATTATCAATGTTGAAAACAATAGTGCTGCTTAATATTTTTGTGGAAATCGTGATATTTATTCAGGAATCTTTGACAAATAGAAAGTTCAAAAGAAATCTTTTGTAATTTATAAATGTCTTTACTCTCACTTTTGATTAATTGAATGCATTCTTGCTTAATAAAAATAAAATGAATTAAAAATCTTACTGACCCTGAACGGTAGTGTAAATGAGATAACTAGACACAGCTCGCTGAATTAAATGCATTGAGGTCATCTGACAACACTGTAGCATACAACTGTTTGAATTTAGAAAAGCAGTATTGAAGACAGTATAGCATTTTTTAATATTTGTACATTTGTGTTGTACTTGCAGCTGAGCTACAGTGTTGGGGTAATGCATTACAAGTAACTTGAGTTACATAATCAGATTACTTTTTTCAAGTAACTAGTAAAGTAACGCATTACTTCTAAATTTACAATAAAATATCTGAGTTACTTTTTCAAATAAGTAACACAAGTTACTTTGTTTTCCCATGTAATATTGACTGACAGCTCTCCTGTCCCCATGTTGAGAGAAATCGTGAGTAAGTGCAGAGGGGTTGTGTGCGCTGTGTGAACATGATGCTTATTGTAGTTTTAGACTAAATGTGAGCATGCATTTACTTATCTCACTTGCAAAAAAAGTAGAGATTCAGTATTACTCAAAATGAATAAAAACAGTGAAATGCAAACTCAGAATATTATGTAAACTTGCGATAATTAAATATATTAAATTACACAATTATACTTTATGTATTTAATATCAATTTATTAAAGGGACAGTTCACCCAAAAATAAAAATTCTGTCATCATTTACTCACCCTCATGTTGTTCCAAACCTGTATAAGAGTCTTTGTTCTTTTGAACACACAAAAACATTTTTTTTAAAGAATGTGGGTAACAAAACAGTTGACGGTAGCCATTGATTTGACCATTAAGGGTAAGTAAATAATGAAAGAATTTAAGAAATTTTTGAAACTATCCCTTTAACCAATGTCTTTGCTGCTGACCTTCAATTATCCAATTCATCCATACTAATAAGCAAAAACAGATAAACATCACATTTGTTTTTCATTTAAAAAAAAAAAAAAAAAATCCCATTCTTCTTCAATCCAGAATTGCAGCACAGAGATTTGTTTGAGCTGCACCCTCTACTGTACAGGTGTAAATTTACATTACCTTCAGCCTGAGGCCTCTTCATTTCACTTTTGGTGTGAAGGGACCTTTACATTTGCCGAAAAAATTATTTAAAAAAAACAAAAAAACAAGCAAGCCCAGCACAGGTGAGAACAAGTAACGCAAAAGTAATGTAACGCATAAAAGTAACTAAGTAATGTAATTAGTTACTGTTTAGGGAGTAACGCAATATTGTAATGCTTTACATTTAAAAGTAACTTTTCCCAAACCTGAGCTAGAGTACATACAAATAAAACAATTTTATGAAAACTAAATAGTGCAAATAAAGTATGCAAGAAAAGAGAAAATACATAGTCTAACTGACAAAGAAATATAAAAGGGATAATGTTAAAAAAGAAAAAATGATAGAAAAAAATAATACAGTCTAAACTATGTAGTACACTAGTATTCAGTTCCAACTACCTGAATCAAGCACATCATTTTGTGTGTGCTTTGTGTTAGAATTTGGAAAAAGAGAAAATAATTGTATATAAATACTGTCAACACTTTACAATAAGGTCTCTTTGTATGTATTAACTAACACGAACTAACAATGAGCAATACATTTGTTAGAGTAATTATTAATTGTTGTTAATGTTAGTTGATAAAAATGCAGTCGGTCATTGTTTTTTCATGTTAGTTCACAGCGCATTAATCTTAACAAATACAACTTTTGATTTTAATAATGTATTAGTAAATGTTGAAGTTAACATTAACTAAGATTATTAAATGTTGTAGAAGTATTGTACATTTTTAGTTCATGTTAACTAAAGTAGTTAACTAATGAAAACTTCTTGTAAAGTGTTATCAATACTGTTATGAATAAAATATAAGTAACAAGCAAACAAAATCTGGTGTGTTGTGTCAGCAAACACACAGATAAGTTCATATTCAAATTTGCTGATGATACTGTTAGTGTTAGTTTGCTGACTAAGGATGAGAATTGTCATGGTCCAGTGGTGAATGATTTTATGACATGGTGTGACAGCGCTTTTTTGCAAGCAAACATAAAAAAAACCCCAGAGATATGGGAATTGGTTTTAGATCTAGTCCTTCACTCCTCAACCAACTAGAGTGAAATGGGCTAGCAGTTACAGGAATCTTGGGCTTATCATTGATAATAAGTTGGGTTTCGATACTCATGTTCAAGCATTATGCAAAAAAGGCCAGCAATGGTCTTCAGAGGCTCTCTGCTTTTATTATATGACCATGTACTATAAATGTTATATTTAATCCATGCTTCTCTATATGCTGTTGGTATGGTAATTTTAAATGTCTAGCTATTTTAATTACTTTATTAATGTAACTGATTACTTTTCAAATTTTTTTACTAATGTGTTCAACGTGTACAACTGTTTCAAACATTTAAACCAGACAGGGTTAACCTCTAAAAACAGATTGTTAAATTGAAGACAAAACATATTCTAGATTATAATGTAGTAAAAACATGGTTTTCTTCTTACTGATGTAAAAAACTTTTTTTTTACCACTGTGTGTGTGTAAAGGGAAAACATTATACCATATAATGGCTAATATTGATATCTCACCAACAAAAGCAAGAAAATTCAGGTTTCATACTCACTGGCAACCCAAACAGACGGGGCGTACCCGTCTTAACATGCATGGTATTGTATTTGTTATACAAGTTATATTCCACCTAAAATATGGTTTAGACTCAATGACCAATCGTTGTGTTAGTAGTTAAATAGCTCTATTTTGCAAGTCAAAATGGGACAAACTAATAGAGAGATTTTGTACAGTAAGTAACTGTAATTGAATTACATATTTTTTGCTCAGTAACTGTAACGAATTACAGTTACATTTATTGGTTACACTTTATTTTAAGGTGTCATTGTTAGAGTGTAATTACATATTTAAATACTGAGTAATATTAATTTAGGAAAAAAATAATTACTATAGGGTTAGGGTTTGGTTTAGGGTTAGTTGCATGTAACCAGCATAATTTATTGTTATTACTATGGTAAGTACATGTAACATATGTAACAAGTACACTGTAAAATAAAGTGTTACCCATTTATTTTGTAATTAAATTACGTAACTCCATTTGAACTTGTTAGAACAGGTTTGGATTAAACAAAATTGAAAATGTTTTTATTCTGTGTTGCTCAGGTCCTGGTGTGAACAACGCGGTTCTGCTGCAGATTCAAGAGAAAAAGGCCAAGGAGATGGAGCTCAACAGCAAAGCTACATATGACAATGTTAGCTTCGAAAACCACGAAAAGACGAATGGCGAAATCCCCGTAGAGCCTTCGCGTCCAGTAAAGGTCGACATTATCTCTAACACCACCCAAGAACCCACCGAATGGGATGTTGCCATGTTGTAGCCTAAGAGCTCTTCCTTCCAGTTCATTTACCTATTACACTGAATTGGCAGTCATGAAAGATTGCCATTACATAAACTACTGCATGTGAGCATTTGAGGGAAAAATAACCAACCACACTGAAACTTTCTAAGCAGAATCTCATCATGCTATGTCAGCTCTATGCCTCCTTAAGTGGGCTTCTTGATAGCATTGCATTACTGCTATCAAACAATCTATCGCCTTCTGAAGATGTTCATGAGAGTCAGTCTTTCACCGTCATCTTGCCCAGGTCAAACCTGAGACAAAGTGATATCGGATACAAATGAGGAGCTCAATTCTGTTTTAGAAATAAGGAAATTACATAGTTCAGAATTATTTTACTTTTTTTAATGTGTAATATTTGTTGAATGTTATATTTAATTTTGTTGTTGTTTAGGTTTTACATTGTCATTTTTGCACAATGGTAATTGTCTTGTTCATGATAGAAACAACTCTGAAAAGAGAACAATGGAAAATGTAGCTCAAATAACACTCCAGTTTAGTGTATTATAAGCATTACTGTAGTAATATTAAATGCACTGTGTGTATTTCTACATTCTGCAAAAACATTGAATGTTCAATATATTTCAACTTTGCATTCAAAGTTTACGTTTACTGTTAAAGTAACTAAAGCACTTTTACGGCAGTTTATTGACTATGATTGTAGGCAAACCAATTTTAGAGGCAATCAAGAAAACATTTATATTTTTAAGGATATTTATTACATAGTAAATATCTAAAAAACATGATTTATTTCTGTTGCAAGAAATTATATGAAATAATAAACGATACTGTAATACTGCCCTCACATGAATACAAAATTATCTATCGAGTATTAAAATGTTTAAGCCTGTCATTAAATAAAGCAATAATCCCATGAAGCTGTGGTTTACCGTGAATTTAGAACGTTGTTAGGCACGCAGAACGGTTAGTCCATAAAAATATTTATTTGGTGCAAGTTTGTATAGAGTAATTTACAACGGCTTTGAATGCGGCTCAACCAATCAGAATCAAGGACCGGAACTATCCGTTTGATTTTAATGCGAGTCATCAAATATCAAAGTTCACATTTACAGGCACATGTCAATCATAACAGTCAAAACATTTGTGCGGTGGAAAAAAAAAAAAAAAGTTTTATACAGCCACCCTACGTCTACTTATACTGCATCGACTAGATGGAATTTAACAAATTCTAATCCAACATAAAAGGAAATCCAACCTTAATGAAAACCATTAGAATTAATTACAAAAAATAAAATAGCCTAATATGGCAATTGTGCAAACAAAGCACCTTCCATAAAAATGTGCAATCTGCAACTCCCTTTTCTTATGTTTACACACACAATCGCACGTACCCAAAGACTTTAACCCAGAAATGCACTGTTCTATGGCCAATACTGCTGCATAAGGGAAATCTCTCTCTCTCTCTCTCACACACACACACACACACACACACGCACTCATTCACTGGTGCAGAGTTCACTGTAGTCAAAGGGGATGTTTGGAGGAAAACAAGGGCCTAGTCTCTTAACATTTATTATATCTTCCATGTATTAATTAGCATAGCGCTATCAGCAATAAAATAAATGTCCCAAACACATAAGTCTATAAAGATAAACCTGTTAAGGCTTTATGTGATATACGGTGATTTCCTTGTTTTATCAAGTGAAAAAACACAGAGCCCTCTGCCGTCTAGTGGACATTTGTGGTGTTGTGCCGTAGTATCGCTACACCTACATTACTCTGGACTACTCGAGTAAACTGTTCATACGTAGCTCAAGAGCACATATGGGCTTGTTATTTATACACATAATATACACAAAATTATTCAGTTTAATGACTAAATTACACATTAAGACTGGATAGCGTCTGGTGATCAGACAAGCAGAAGAACCTGATAGATGACTTATGAAAGACAGCAGACATTGATCTGTTGATGACCATGTAGAACTGTTAAACAGAAGCATCTACTTCCCTCAAAATATTCCCTCAAATAGTGTGCGTTAAGACCTAAACACTGTTCACGAGGGTGCCGATGCAGAGCAAGAGAAGATCTGACCTAAAATCAATAACTCTGAATACTCTGGTAGACAGGTGGACGTCCCGTCCAGGGTCAGCACATAAGAGACCGCTGTTCACGAGCCTTCAAACTTGTTCTTTTCTTCCTCCTAACAGAGACACTGAGACAAAATGAAAATTAGTTATTAAAATACTGTAGTTTATTTGTATTTACAGTGGATCCGAAATTGTTAATACAATTGTTTTTTTTTTCAATGATATCAGTATAACAAATTGAATGAAAAGTTGATGAACTGAAAAATTATGAAAATGAATAATTTCAAAATGTCATAAAATTGATTTGCCCCCCTTTTTAATGAGAACACAGTTTGTGTTCACATTCAGTTAATGTTATATAGTTTATTAATTTTACTTTTGAACCCCACACACTGCAGCACAAAATAAAACAAAACAACATGTAAAACAAAAGTGCAACAAAAAAACACAAAACACAGCATTACACTTGCACCTTGTGATAGGTTTGTTTGGTTCATACCTTTTCGGATGGGGTACTTTTGGACCCCACAATAAACCAAAAAAAAATTCTAAACAAAATGCAACAAAACAGCATTGCACTTGCACCTTGTGAAGGGTTTGTTTAGTTCATACCTTTTCGGATGGGGTACTTTTGGACCCCACAATATACAAAAAAAATAAAAAAATAAATACAATTCTAAACAAAACGCAACAAAACAGCATTGCACTTTGTTTGGTTCATACCTTTTCGGTTGCAAAAAATATGCAAACAATATGCAAAACAAAAAAGTAAAATGCTAAACAAAACAAAAACACAGCATTGCACTTGCACCTTGTGAAAGGTTTATTTGGTTCATACCTTTTTGTTTGGGGTACTTTTGGCCCCCACAATATGCAAAACAAAATAACATTTAAAAAAACCAACAAATTAAAAATGCAACAAAACAAAAACCCAAACAAAAAAACAAAGTGAAATTCTAAACAAAATGCAACAAACACAGCATTGCACTTGCACCTTGTGAAGGGTTTGTTTGGTTCATACCTTTTCGGTTGCAAAAAATATGCAAAACAAAACTAAAAAGTAAAATGCTAAACAAAATGTTAAACAAAATAATACAAAAACACAGCATTGCACTTGCACCTTGTGAAAGGTTTGTTTGGTCCATGTAACTTTTCAGTTGGGGTACTTTGGGACACCACAAAATGCAGAAAAAAAAGTTAAATGCTAAACAAAATGCAACAAAACGCAACATTGCACTTGCAACTTGTGAAGGGTTTGTTTGGTTCATACTTTTTTGGGTGCAAAACAATATGCAAAACAAAACAAAAAGTGTAAAATGCTAAACAAAGACAAAACAAAACAGCATTGCACTTGCACCTTGTGAAAGTTTTTTTCTGGTTCATACCTTTTCGGTTGCGTAACCATGCATTTCCAAAGAACAGCATAGAGGGCTAACAGAAAGCCTATGAACACTGCTGCAGCGATCGCACCTGCAAACACAAACACCTGTTAAACCGCTGTCTGTAGTCTTGAAAACATTTGTCTGAAGAGGCATATAATCTTCTGTACAGAATTGAGATAACACTGATATAGAGCATGACAGAATGAGAGGCCGCAGTTTCATTGTCTGCAATCCAAAATCACTGGTCATTCTAGTGAAAAATGCAACTTGGACACGTTGGTACTGTTAGTAAACATTTCCATATCATATAATCAGTTTATGAAACATCACAGCTGCTTTATACTGATCTTAGGCCTGTAACGCCTCAAATGTCTCATTAAATTGGAAAGAACAGTCAGTTAGTTTTCATTAGTGTTTTTCATTTCAGAATCAAGACATAAACACTGTTTAAAGAGATATATGCTCTAATGAAGAAGCAGGGGGAGGAGGAAAATTCCATTGGAAACCTGTTTGAGCCTGTGAGGAACTAAAAAGGAAAAAAAATCAGCCTTGAGCAATGATTTAACACTCCATATTAACTTTTTTTTTCCACACCCTTATTTTTACATTTGAAAAGTATTTCTTAGAAAAAAAGAAAGAAAATATATCCCACCCACTAACAGGTGCCGTGATGAAGAGATAATCAGTGTTATTCACTTCACCTGTCAGTGGTTATAATATTATGCCTGATCGGTTTATATAAATAAAACTACATATACTCTGCTAGGACACTTCATTTATGTGCTATATATTACACCAGCCCCATTGACACCAGCTGGTAAACAGAAAACTCAAAAATCATATTAGTTCTGAGAAAAGTTGTAGCAACATTTTAGTTGGTTTAATCTAATGTAATGCAATGAAATATAGAAATGTTTAAGTCTGACTAAGGAGTCCAAATACTTTTTGGGACAACCTATGTATAGTCAATGAATGATATTTTCATAAACATTTTGCAAACAAATGAGGTTATATCCTCGTTTCAAATGATCAGCTTAGCCTCTGACACTCTGCCCTTGTCCAAAAATTCCAAGTGTTTAATAATGATTTAATGGCATCCTCACACACACACACACACACACACACACACACAGGCACGCACACACACACGAGCACACACACACTGTTTTCATGTTTTATGGGGACTTTCCATAGACATAATGATTTTTATACTGTACAAACTGTATATTCATCCCCTACACTAACCCTAGCCCTAAACCTACCCATCACAAAAAACTTTTATTTGTATTCATTTTTACATTTTCAAAAATCATTACTTCGTATGATTTATAAGCGGTTTTCATTTTGGATATTGCCATCTTTGTGAGGACATTTTTCCCCCATAATATAGGGTTTACCAGGCCACACACACACACCCTTATTTTTCTATAAAAATGCTGCGTATACATACAGTATGGTGGTTTTGGAGAATTCATTAAGTTTGATATTTCTACACAAAAACTAACCCCTTGTTGTATCTTCCAGGCAAAAGGTCATACAAGTTGTGAAATCAAATGATTAATTTCACACTTGATTTCCTCTCTTCTCGGAACATAAGGAGAAAAACAAAACGTCATCCATAGGAAAAAGAGCACTTAGAAAGGAGAGGTCACAGATAAATCATGTTCCCAAAGGTTTTGCTTTGACAGGACTTGTTTTGGAAGTATAAGCCAGATGATAGTCGCACACAAAACACAGTTTTAAGTCATAAAAAACCCTCCAGAGAGTTTGGTCAGACTGATTAATGTCTGATTGATGAGAAAGACATGACAACATTTATAAATGTACTTATTTAGTAAACAAATAGATAATGAACAAGGAAGGACTGATGAAAAATGATCAAAGACTGAAAGGAAGACAACAGCAATAAAATAGGAAGGGTAGGTCAGAAGTATTAATAAAAAACTGACTCAAAAACATTTGAATGGTAGTGTAGCTGAAAAGGTGGTCACTTTTGCACCCTATTGTGGCCAAAGGAAATCAGAGAGTGAAACTGTACCTGGTATGATTCCACTCTCTCTGTTCATGGCGGTCTCGGCGAGAGGGGGTGGTCTGGCAGTTACTGAGCCTGTAGAGACAATGAAGATTTTGTTAAAGCATGAATGCAGACATCATTAGCATGATGTAATTAAGGCTGTTTAATGTATTACCATTTCTATCAGAGATGGTGGGGAGCCATGAAGACACTGGTGAAACTATCTGGAGAGAGAAAACAACAGGCTATTCAGTGAGAAAATAATGGGTGGGACTTGATTTTACCTTTCAAGAATTAACTGAATGGGAAATGTGGGTGTTAAATACCATAATAGAGGTGGCGAGGGAGGGGTTAAATAAATAAGCATAAGGTGACATTACATTGAAAAAAGAAAGTTGACACCTATCTACAGTATGTGGATGCAGCATCACACCAGAGCAAGTTTTCAGATACAGATGTCATTGTCGATATTACTTACTCACTCAAGTAGCCTTCTCAGCTGTGATTCATTTATTCTGTAAGAGGAAGTGTCTGATAATGGAGAAAAAGTGACAAGTGCCCCCCAATAATTAGAAATGGCCAAATTGTTTTTCTTTCCGGTGAAATCACAAAGCAAAATGCACACAAACGTGTCCCTGCTCTTAATATACAATCATTGATGAACATCTTTGATTTTAATGAAGAAGAAAAAAAAAAAAACTATATGAGGGCGGATTAGAACCTGGAACCTTTGACACGGTTAACAAAAATTCTACCACCAGATCACTAAGGAACTCAAATATCAATAGCAGATCTATGTATTTATTCACTAATGTGAAGAATCTCGAAACTAATAATATATTTAACGCAAATATTGTTTGCAAATAGTCCCAAAAGGATTATATTACAACTAGAATTAGACCTAGAATTTCGTCCCCAATGTTCAAGACATGGTTACGGACTTGGTTGGAGTATTCATCAAATACAAGTGTATATCATTTTAAACGTTTGTCAAAAGTAACTACAGAGCCTAAGCACTGATATGTCAGCATGAAACAGAAGTTACTATAGTCTTTTCTTCCCTATTGCAACGTATCAGTGTAAGGCTACACCTACATCATAGACTGTATAAAAATATGGATGACGCACATTCACTCTCTTCCATTATAGAAAGCTGCCAATGTCCTAAAAATGGCGCTGACATCTAGTGCCGATTTAGGACAGAGTCTGCGCAGTAGTGAATGTGAAGTGAATCAAGGTATCGAGGCCCAGCCTACAGTCCCGCAGAATCAGTTAGTACAGTTTACTGCAGAACAACTTATTATGTCGGTATGAATTTAACAGTTATGGCAACCTCAAGTCTGTTGGTGCCTCAGTGACTACTGCACTCAGAGAAGCTGTCAATCTCAGCTGTCAATCATGACGTTGTTTATACACTCACCTAAAGAATTATTAGGAACACCTGTTCAGTTTCTCATTAATGCAATTATCTAATCAACCAATCACATGGCAGTTGCTTCAATGCATTTAGGGGTGTGGTCCTGGTCAAGACAATCTCCTGAACTCCAAACTGAATGTCAGAATGGGAAAGAAAGGTGATTTAAGCAATTTTGAGCTCACCAAAATTGGACAGTTGAAGACTGGAAAAATGTTGCCTGGTCTGATGAGTCTCGATTTCTGTTGAGACATTCAGATGGTAGAGTCAGAATTTGGCGTAAACAGAATGAGAACATGGATCCATCATGCCTTGTTACCACTGTGCAGGCTGGTGGTGGTGGTGTAATGGTGTGGGGGATGTTTTCTTGGCACACTTTAGGCCCCTTAGTGCCAATTGGGCATCGTTTAAATGCCACGGCCTACCTGAGCATTGTTTCTGACCATGTCCATCCCTTTATGACCACCATGTACCCATCCTCTGATGGCTACTTCCAGCAGGATAATGCACCACGTCACAAAGCTTGAATCATTTCAAATTGGTTTCTTGAACATGACAATGAGTTCACTGTACTAAAATGGCCCCCACAGTCACCAGATCTCAACCCAATAGAGCATCTTTGGGATGTGGTGGAACGGGAGCTTCGTGCCCTGGATGTGCATCCCACAAATCTCCATCAACTGCAAGATGCTATCCCATCAATATGGGCCAACATTTCTAAAGAATGCTTTCAGCACCTTGTTGAATCAATGCCACGTAGAATTAAGGCAGTTCTGAAGGCGAAAGGGGGTCAAACACAGTATTAGTATGGTGTTCCTAATAATCATTTAGGTGAGTGTATAGCATTATAATAACTAACTAAAACCAAACGTATTTAAAAAATGAACACTTGAACTTAGATCAGCGTGATAAAAACTTCCTAAAATGACAGAAACTTAGCCTAGAAATCTAGAAGCACCCTAGCGGCATCAAATGTAATTTTCAGTCAGGGTCATCTAGCAACTCTCCGTTGGCTTGCGAGCTTGAAAAACCAAACATAAGTCAGGCCAATCACATCGTGTATAGAGTCGGTGGGCAGGCTTAACAATGATGGCAGAGTTGCGACGGCTCTGGAAGACTTAAGCTTTTCTTTGAGAAAAGAACAAAGAACAGCACTAAAGTAATTCTTAAAAAAGGAAGATGTGTTCTGAGTTTTTCCAACCGGATATGACAAAAGTTTAATCTATAAACTAGCTCCGCTTCACCTTTTTTGTTGCTCTGGTTGGTTGTAGCGCTATCCTATTGCGTGCAGAGGGAATCTGAAGGACAACCGTTTATCCCGCCCCTCGGATTGAACCCTGCCAATGGTGTGTTCCCAGACCCAACATCTTGATGTGGGTCTGGCTTGTCAGGCTAACAGAAACTATCTTTGGAAAATAATTTTTTAAAGTGTAATTCGATTGTTTAATTTCACTCACGAATCTCACGTCCAATTCAATTACATAGAGAGGGTGGGGTTTATGAGCTATACTGGGACCAACCACCTGGAGGTGATCAAAACACTTTGGCTTCACTTTTCAGGACTTGTGCAGCACACTTGGTCTGCATTAATCCAGATACATTTGAAAACAGCATTTTCGTTTAAAAAAAAAAAACTATCCGTCCACAATAGCCTTTTCCAAAAGTTTCTCATCCACACTGAAACGTCGAAAAACACCGAAATTCACCTTACTGCAAATGTGCAAAACAGACGGAACAAGACAAAGTTCTGCCAGGATAATTGTATTTATTTAGAGATGCGTCCAGGTCACACTCACTCACCATTATATCTTTGGTCTAAAACGCAACTGCTCTCATGTTTTGCTGCAGGACAGCAAATGTGAGTAAATTTTCTGTCATCTTTGCAGGACTGTAATATGAAGAGTCAGGCCCGGTTACAGAATCAAACCATTGACGGTGCATCTGAAATCACTGAGGGTGCTCTAGTAAAGTGCAGATGTAGGCTAAGCAACGGCTCCACCATAGTGAGTGAAAGTACAGTGAGAAATGTAAGATTGAAGATGTAAGTCATCACTTTTACCAGCAAGTACTATAGTGTCTACACTTTGTTAATGAGAGCCTGCAAGCCTGCATTAACGCAGCACTGAATAACACTCGTTTTGAGCGGTGAGATTCTGACTAACTTCAAACACCTGATTAGACATCGCGTTCGAGAGATCACAACTAACGTTATATCTGTGATTGGCTAATACTCACCGCTGCAAAAACACGTTGTAATAGATGCATTTGAAGCTCTCCAGAGCGCAAACACAAATTGGCAAATCTGCCAAATCTGTTTCGCCAATATTATTACAATATCAACTGAGGGTGTTTTAGCTTGCGTTTGAGGGTGCTTAGCGTAGTACCGGGCCTGTGAAGAGTGTGCAAAGTAACACATTTTAGCAACTGTGTGAAAGTGAATAGCATATAAGAGGCACACAATAGCAGTAGGCTATAAACATGAATAAGCATCACATGACTAAACATACATCATCGTTTTCAAATACCTCCGTTTTCACTGTCCACACTACAACGAGAAAATGCTGTTTTCAAATTTATCCACTTTGGAGAGCGTTTTCAAAAAGCTTAGTTTTCGTTAATAAAAACGCTGTTTCAGTGTGGACATAAGGCCAAAACAGAGAGAAAAAGATGAGTTTTCAAATGAAAAAGTATTACTGTGGACAAGGCCTGAAATGGCTTTTCAAATAAGAAAAAATGTAGAGCGGGACTTGATTTTGTCCATCAAGAATTGATTGGATCATTGTCGATTTGCCATTGCTGCAATCTCATGCGAGTGACAGGTTGTCCCGCCCTTGCGCTGAAAAAAAACGTCATCAGAGAAGAATGTCATTCCAATTAGGAGGAGAAATTATTTTGAGTAAAGATTATGAGGGCGCGTGAATAAAAATACATAAATAAAAAGATGTGCATAGACAAATTATTTATAATAAATACTGCAACATTCCATAAAAAAAAAAAATCATTTTGATTTCATGGTGACTTTAAAGGACAAAGAGAGAGGGGGGCATGTCCCAGCACTGTTTAACAGAGATAAGAAACTATGCCATGACTGAAAGTTTCCAAAACATGCTGGAAGACAGGAAATGAAGAGAGAGAGAGAGAGAGAGAGAGAGAGAGAGAGAGAGAGAGAGAGAGAGAGAGAGAGAGAGATTTACTGTTTCCCAATAAGTAGTCTTTCTCCTCAAAACAACAGTTGATCTGTGTAAATGCAATCATTGGTCTTGCAAAACTTTATTTCACTGAATACTAACAAGAAAAAAACATAAAATGCTACTCTGTAACACTGACCTATTTTGTATATTTGCAATAAAACAGTACTTTCCTCATCTTAAAAAGATAATGTCTTTAAAAAGCTTTAAACAGGTGGAGCATTTATAACACATGCACTGCAGAAGAGAGTTTAATATTGCATTGCATTGTTTGTCATGCGTTTGATTGTACCTGTGTGAGATTGTGGTCCTGTGGTTCTTCATGAAGAGAGCTGTTGTTGTTTCTCACCTCAGTCCACATGTTTCAGCGTGTTTGTGTGTGTCTTCTCGTGATCATCACGAGGCGCCCAGTGTGAAGCGAGCGAATGAGACTCAAACAAAACAATGTAAAATCGCTCTTAGTTTGCTCTTAAAGTGGCCGGGGTACGTAAATCTGGTGGGCGGGGCAACAATCCGTCTCTACAGTTAAAGGTCTATAGACCTTATTCAGAGCAGCGCCATGACAGGTATGAAAGTGAGGCTGGGAGGGATAGACTTACGATATTTTCAATGGCATTCGCTGTAAAATGCTGTATAAAGCTCCTAGATCACTTATCATTTTCCACAGTTCTCATATTGTCTGTTTTTTTTTTTGTCTACTGGAATTTCTCTGAAAGATATTTTTGCAGTGCCATCCAATAACATATTGCCCCTATTATGTTTTTTCGAATCTTCCCTTTCATGCAGTGTGTAATACAACTGTCTGTGAATGTAAACGTTCTGCAAAGTTGTAAAGTCGAAAGTGCACGATAAATAGTTATTGTTTCCCAAAAGAAAGAATCGACTGACCACCTAAACGAGTGGTCAGGAATTCGAATCCCAATCAGTTACGGCTACATGTCACTAGCTAATACATTTGCATAATGTCCGCCGATGTTCTACACTGTCCACTCGCAAACAACTTGACCCGCCCTTCAACGCGGGATTCGCAAAAATGCTTGCTCTTGAAAGACGGGTCAGTACTCAGTTTATTTGGATCAGCTTGCTCCTCAGAATCACAGCCTGTAAGTATGAATAATTATTGATTGAGTGTTCAAAATATGAAGTTTTGTGTTTTATATTGTGTAAGTTTCCAGCTAACCGGCTAACTCACGTTGTTACTGTCTTACTGAAATAGTTCTGCTAAGCAGCTGTGGGCCACAAGCATTTATGTTACATCAGTCATTCACGTTAGTGTTGGGCTAATGTATGCGCTGTTATTGATACAGTTGTGCACTGCAATAAATTAGAAAATATACACATGGGTTTGTTGATGGACATACACTTGTTAATGCTGATGGTAAGGAATCAGTTGCAACATTTCATAATATACATCAAAATGAGTACTGAGAAACATCCTGCTCAAGTCATCCTTGCGAAGGAGGTTCGGGTTGAACAACTAGTTCTTCCCATGTTTCATCATCGGACTCACGCTCGGATTAATAAAATCAATGCCATCATTGCTGTCTTTACTGTCTGTACAATCGCTGAGCTTTAGGAAGCCTCCGGAGCTGAAGTTCAGTTATGGTAATGGTGTAATGGGGGGCATTTAGCTTCCGGCTTTAGACCAATCATAACAGCCTGGGCCATCTGGCCAATCAGAGCAGAGTAGGCTTGTGGAAAGGAGGGATTTAGAGAGACTGATTCATTTGAGAATCATTAAAAATGTGGTGATGTGTAGTGTATTGTGAGAAAATTCAAGTGTTTTTTGACCGTAGATACATGTAAATCTGTTGTAGGAGACCTACAAAACAAAATGAGAAACCTTTAAAATGGCATATTAGGGGCACTTTAAATAACAGTATCCCTCACAGCCTAGCTTTCATTCACCTTATTTTGCAATGCGAAGTAAGCTATTATCTGTAAATGCGTAAGAGAAAATAAAATAAATACATTTGAAAATTTAATGTGGAACAAAGAATGACATTTGAAAGGTGCAGCGTAGAGACATATGTACCGGGAAAATCGGTCTGTTCATCACATAAATCTAACTTTTTTTTTTTATGAATTTTTTTTTTTAACCTTTTTTCGGATTGACAGATATGGTGTATGGAAGAGAGTAGGCCTATGGTGAATGGAAAGTAACTGCATGAAAAGTCTTAAATTCCTCTATTGTGTTCTAAAAAAATTACATAAAGGTGAGTAAATAATGACAGATGTTTTATTTTTGGGTGGAATATACCTGAAAGCAACTCTGAGGTACAATTGTAATGGTTCATATTGTGTTACACTGCCATCTAGTAGCAGGAACCCTCCATTGTATATTGTATAAAACTGTTGCACTTAAAGGATTAGTTCACTTCAAAATGTCAAAAAAAAAATCTAAATTTTACACATGTTCATGTCTTTCTTTCTTCAGTCGAAAGAAATTAAGTTTGAGGAAAACATTCCAGGATTTTTCTCCACATAATGGACTTAAATGGCAACCAGCGGGATGAAGGTCCAAATCAGTGCAGCAGTTTCAAAGCGCTTAGAAGGGCTTCAGAAGGGTCTGCACAATCCCGGCTGAGGAATAGGGTCTTATCTAGCGAAACCATCAATCATTTTCTAAAAAAAAAAAAAAAACATTTATATACAGGTGCTGGTCATATAATTAGAATATCATTAAAAAGTTGATTTATTTCTCTAATTCCATTCAAAAAGTGAAACTTGTATATTATATTCATTCATTACACACAGACTGATATATTTCAAATGTTTATTTCTTTTAATTTCGATGATTATAACTGACAACTAAGGAAAATCCCAAATTCAGTATCTCAGAAAATTGTAATATTACTTAAGACCAATACAAAGAAAGGATTTTTAGAAATCTTGGCCAACTGAAAAGTATGAACATGAAAAGTATGAGCATGTACAGCACTCAATACTTAGTTGGGGCTCCTTTTGCCTGAATTACTGCAGCAATGCGGCGTGGCATGGAGTCGATCAGTCTGTGGCACTGCTCAGGTGTTATGAGAGCCCAGGTTGCTCTGATAGTGGCCTTCAGCTCTTCTGCATTGTTGGGTCTGGCATATTGGATCTTCCACTTCACAACACCCCATAGATTTTCTATGGGGTTAAGGTCAGGCGAGTTTGCTGGCCAATTAAGAACAGGGATACCATGGTCCTTAAACCAGGTACTGGTTGCTTTGGCACTGTGTGCAGGTGCCAAGTCCTGTTGGAAAATGAAATCTGCATCTCCATAAAGTTGGTCAGCAGCAGGAAGCATGAAGTGCTCTAAAACTTCCTCGTATACGGCTGTGTTGACCTTGGACCTCAGAAAACACAGTGGACCAACACCAGCAGATGACATGGCACCCCAAACCATCACTGACTGTGGAAACTTTACACTGGACCTCAAGCAACGTGGATTGTGTGCCTCTTCTCTCTTCCTCCAGATTCTGGGACCCTGATTTCCAAAAGAAATGCAAAATTTACTTTCATCAGAGAACATAACTTTGGACCACTCAGCAGCAGTCCAGTCCTTTTTGCCTTTAGCCCAGGCGAGATGCTTCTGACGCTGTCTGTTGTTCAAGGGTGGCTTGACACAAGGAATGCGACAACTGAAACCCATGTCTTGCATACGTCTGTGCGTAGTGGTTCTTGAAGCACTGACTCCAGCTGCAGTCCACTCTTTGTGAATCTCCCCCACATTTTTGAATGGGTTTTGTTTCACAATCCTCTCTAGGGTGCGGTTATCCCTATTGCTTGTACACTTTTTCTACCACATCTTTTCCTTCTCTTCGCCTCTCTATTAATGTGCTTGGACACAGAGCTCTGTGAACAGCCAGCCTTTTTTGCAATGACCTTTTGTGTCTTGCCCTCCTTGTGCAAGGTGTCAATGGTCATCTTTTGGACAACTGTCAAGTCAGCAGTCTTCCCCATGATTGTGTAGCCTACAGAACTAGACTGAGAGACCATTTAAAGGCCTTTGCAGGTGTTTTGAGTTAATTAGCTGATTAGAGTGTGGCACCAGGTGTCTTCAATATTGAACCTTTTCATAATATTCACATTTTCTGAGATACTGAATTTGGGATTTTCCTTAGTTCTCAGTTATAATCATCAAAATTAAAAGAAATAAACATTTGAAATATTTCAGTCTGTGTGTAATGAATGAATATAATATACAAGTTTCACTTTTTGAATGGAATTAGTGAAATAAATAAACTTTTTGATGATATTCTAATTATATGACCAGCACCTGTACTTTTTAACCTCAAATGCATGACTTTGGGTGTTCTTCTTCACAGCGTATGACGTCATCACGTCGGAAAGGTCATGCGTGATGTAGGTGGAAGTACAGAAAAACTCCATCTCATGTTCTCCTCCAACTTTAAAATTGTCCGACATTGTTGTTTTACCTTTATTTTTGTAAAGGGCATTTGATTTAGTCTTTGCACGTCCGGTTTAACGCTGGGTCAGTACTTGACTGACTTTAATTTGTTTATTGATTATAGACCTTTCGGACGTGATGATGTCATATGTCATGCAAAAGCAGAACACAAAAGTCGTGCATTTGAGGTTAAAAAGTATATAAATGTTTTTTTTTGTTTTTTTTTAAATGGCCGATGGTTTCGCTAGATAAGACCCTATTCCTCATCTGGGATCGTGCAGAGCCTCTGAAGCCCTTCAAAGCCCTTTGAAACTGCATTGATTTAAAAAACCATTATGTGAAGAAAAATGTTTTCCTCAAAAAACTTTTCGACTGAAGAAAGAAAGACACGAACATCTTGGATGAGATGGGTGAGTAAATTATCAGGAAATTTTCATTTTGAAGTGAACTAAACCTTTAAAGCTTGCTCTTAAAAAAAAAAAAAAAAAAAAAAAAATAATATATATATATATATATATAACTAACATTAAATATTACAGTTATTTACAAAATATTGATATAAATAAATATATCATAAATAATTTATGATAGATTGTAAAGCTATTGATGTCATTACATTTTTGTTCAGATGTTAAAAAATGTGTCATAAAAATGAAAGGAGTTAAAGCTCACAGAATGTACAGAGTAATGTTAGCACAGTGTGTTGGTAAGTGTATGGGCCAGAGAAATGTTTCTGAATGGGTCAAGATTTTAAAATCTGGAACAACTAGTTTAAAGCTTGAACAGGCGTCGGTCTCATTAATCACATCTATTGATTGTGTCCCTTTTCTTGCAAAAAAAAAAGTGCAGTGGAATAGAGTTTTTATCATGGCTGTGGCTGATATGATTTTCATAATATAGTTTTGCCTTTTCAGTAGTAGATGACAGAATAAGAATAAAATTAAATTATTTTCCTTCACTTGTTCCAAACCTCCTTAAGTAACACATCAACACATAAACAAGATGTGAAGCAATGCTACCAACACTGCCTTTGTCTCATGAAGATCTGCTCTAACTTTTGGTAGGTCATAGCCACATCCGCTATGAGCAGTTGCCTGCTATGACCACAAAAGCAAGCCTACTATCTTGTACATATTTAAACATATTTAAACCCTTGGTACCATAGATATGTATACATAGATGCCACAATTGACCCACTCACGTCAACGCATCCGCCTTTTAGGAAAAGTCAATATTTCAGATGCTTTTGTCTCTCACAGTAAAAATCTATGAGTTTACTGGTTACAACATTACTGGTTCTAAACTGTGGAAACTTCTTAATGTTGTGTTAGCTAACACCATCGTCTTGTTGAATTGTGTTAGTTTGCCAAAAGCATCCGCTGTAGTCTATTGCAGATATAAATATTCATATAGGCTATGCATATAATTAGGTTGCAGATGCACAGTCGAGTGTTGACGGACTAGCTTTGACCGTTCCAATATGGCGGATGACTTAATTGCACATAATGGCACATAGAAACAGCTGCTAATGAGGCCTATACACTGCCAGGCCAAAAAATAGGTCGCTGTTTGGATTTGAATAGGCAAATGCTTAAGAGTAATAACATTATTTCTGCCAAGAGGTGCATACATTTTTGGTCAAGATGTTGTATCGACAATGCAAGAGCACTCTGTAAAGCCTTCTCCAGCACATCCCAAAGACTTTCAATGACTTTAAGTTTCCAAATCATGTGTGAAAATGATTCTTCATGTTCCCTCTCAACCATTCTTTCACAATTTGAGCCTGATGAATCTTGACATTGTCATCCTGGAATATGGCCATGATGTGTCTTCCTACATGGTTGTTTAAGAAATTAAAAGCTAAACACTCCATCAATCAGGGTTAGGAGAACTGTTGCCACACATATAACATGCTAGGAACATAATCACTGCAATAATGATCTAATCATAGACTCATACGCATTTGCCTCTTTAAATCCAAAAATCTACTTTTTTTTTTTTTTTTTTTGGTCAGGCAGTGTATATCTATGCTTGTCACTGATGTATGAATACATATATTTACTACACATAAGAAGCACCAGGTGGCAGTAACACATCACTTCATGTGTCATCCACCTGAATGCCGGGTCTCTATTCTATCAACAAAGTACAAACAAACGATAACAATATAGAGAGTATGCATTGACGTCACTTTCACACCGGAACGCCCCTTCAGCCGGACTGAGTGGCAAAATAGCTGCTGCATGACTGGAGTTAATAGGGGAATCTGCGAAAAAGTGGGTAAAACAAATGATTATCAGTTTAAAAGTTTAAAAGTTACACTTGATATAGCGTTCCTTACAACTTACCAAAGATCCAGTGAACCATGGATATTGACATGCAGCCAGGAATCGATCCAATTATGCAGAATATAAGATGGTAAATATTTAATTGATGAGTTCTCTATGATTTTACCCCAAAATTCAACACATTGTCCATGCCCAGCTCCAAGGGGGGGCCAGGGTGGGTCTGAGCGTACAATCGATTTTAAACCATTCATTAGCAATAAGAAGCGAAAGGAACTCGCGCAACGTTTATTCTGCACATACACCCAAAGCGCGCAAAGAGAGCCACATCTAGACAGTTCTCTTTTGCGTCTCATGTGTTCACTCATTCTTTCTTTACAGACAATGGTAATTTCTGTTATTTTTCCACTAAGTTATGCAATCTGAAGTGTTTTGAGTGCTCTCCCCCGACTCACTGCCATCACACTATAGCGAGGCAGAAATGTCAACCTATAAAATGAGTAAAAACATCCATTTAATTAGTTCCTGTTTTTTATATTTATAACATAAGTCTATGATACATGAGTGTCGGTGTTATGTCAGTGTTTATTTAAAAACATCCAATTATCCAGAATATAAGATGGTAAATAATTAATTGATGAGTTCTCAATATATAGGGTATGATTTTACCCCAAAAGAGTGCTATTTTTACAAGTCAAGTCAAGTCAACTTTATTTACACTCACCTAAAGGATTATTAGGAACACCTGTTCAATTTCTCATTAATGCAATTATCTAATCAACCAATCACATGGCAGTTGCTTCAATGCATTTAGGGGTGTGGTCCTGGTCAAGACAATCTCCTGAACTCCAAACTGAATGTCAGAATGGGAAAGAAAGGTGATTTAAGCAATTTTGAGCGTGGCATGGTTGTTGGTGCCAGACGGGCCGGTCTGAGTATTTCACAATCTGCTCAGTTACTGGGATTTTCACGCACAACCATTTCTAGAGTTTACAAAGAATGGTGTGAAAAGGGAAAAACATCCAGTATGCGGCAGTCCTGTGGGCGAAAATGCCTTGTTGATGCTAGAGGTCAGAGGAGAATGGGCAGACTGATTCAAGCTGATAGAAGAGCAACTTTGACTGAAATAACCACTCGTTACAACCGAGGTATGCAGCAAAGCATTTGTGAAGCCACAACACGCACAACCTTGAGGCGGATGGGCTACAACAGCAGAAGATCCCACCGGGTACCTCTCATCTCCACTACAAATAGGAAAAAGAGGCTACAATTTGCACGAGCTCACCAAAATTGGACAGTTGAAGACTGGAAAAATGTTGCCTGGTCTGATGAGTCTCGATTTCTGTTGAGACATTCAGATGGTAGAGTCAGAATTTGGCGTAAACAGAATGAGAACATGGATCCATCATGCCTTGTTACCACTGTGCAGGCTGGTGGTGGTGGTGTAATGGTGTGGGGGATGTTTTCTTGGCACACTTTAGGCCCCTTAGTGCCAATTGGGCATCGTTTAAATGCCACGGCCTACCTGAGCATTGTTTCTGACCATGTCCATCCCTTTATGACCACCATGTACCCATCCTCTGATGGCTACTTCCAGCAGGATAATGCACCATGTCACAAAGCTCGAATCATTTCAAATTGGTTTCTTGAACATGACAATGAGTTCACTGTACCCCCACAGTCACCAGATCTCAACCCAATAGAGCATCTTTGGGATGTGGTGGAACGGGAGCTTCGTGCCCTGGATGTGCATCCCACAAATCTCCATCAACTGCAAGATGCTATCCTATCAATATGGGCCAACATTTCTAAAGAATGCTTTCAGCACCTTGTTGAATCAATGCCACGTAGAATTAAGGCACTTCTGAAGGCGAAAGGGGGTCAAACACAGTATTAGTATGGTGTTCCTAATAATCCTTTAGGTGAGTGTATATAGTGCTTTTTACAATGCAGATTGTTTCAAAGCAGCTTCACAGTGTTAAACAGGAAAATAATGCAACCGAATTTGATTCGGCTGTACAGCCACTCTGGAGAAAACGGTGATGTCATCCAGCTCATAACCATTCATTCCAGACATCTGCATGAGTGCAAATGTGGCATTGATTTAATACAACATTTCAATACGGAACTTTCATAGAGACAGACACAATACAGAACAAACAGCAGAACCGCTGCGTCTCTGAGCAACAGTGTTTTATTCCTCAAAGAATCAGCATATTTGAACGAATCGCAAAAAAAAATCAATCTGTTTCTCATTTCTCTTTTTTTCTTTTTAAGTAAAAAATCTAATAAGAACAGGCCGTTAGGCTATCCATTCATAAATACAGTCCTTTAAGTTAAATAAATTAGTATTTTGAAGGAATCGGGTGAATGAAGGATTCAGCACACTCATTAAATTAAGGCAGTGACATAATTTGGTGGCCAAGATTATTAGAAAACCTGACAGATCTGAAAATATTAACTTTTTTTGCCTCCAAAACATGACTTCATTTCGTAATGTTCATGAAACATGTAGATGGTTGCTCTGACCATCAAGTATCAGATGAAGTGAGTCGTACTGTTTTTATCCACTTTTAACTTTAATATTTGATATGTCCACCTTTTGCAGCAATTACAGCAGCACATCTCTCTGGCATAGTGTCAATATATTTCCTCTGAGAACTTCAACACTAATGTTATCCCATGCCTTCTGCAATTGAAGCCAAATGCTTTCTATTGAATGTACAATAGATCTTCAGTTTATTTTCCAACTCACCCCAAATGTGCTCGTTGGAGTTGAGGTCTGGTCTTTGAGGGGGCCAGTCCTTCATTTTCAATGTTCCAGAAGATTAGTTCCATCACAGGTAGTTCCGGTAATATAGTTAGAAGAATGTTTCAGATCATTGTCCTCTTGGAAAATAAATCCAGGCCCAATAAGACGATTCCCAGATGCCAAGTGTTCTAATAATTTGGCCACCATTGTATATATATATATATATATATTGAGGTTTTCTTTGAGAACTTTGTTTAGACAAATTACATTTATTTACTTTCACATATGGATTAATATGATTACATGAAGTGTGCAGTCTTTGACTCTGAATGAGACATTATGAGTAAAAATATAGGCTACACATACTATATTGTTGTGAAAAACAACAATAGACAAGAAACATGGAAAAAAACGAGCATTGAGGTGATGGATTGGAAGGATCCACATCAGAGAAAATATATTGATCTGTGGACTTCACTGTTATGAACTGCATTGAATGATTCACTTTCTGCTGCTGTTCTAGGTAAACATTTTTTCAAATGAGTTCAAATTGATTCACTTCATATTACACGTTTTATGTTTTAATAGTCAGGAAGAGTCATGGATCTTATAACTTTTAGTATGTACACTTTTTTACTTACACCGGTTAAAGGTGAAGAGGAGGAGTTGTAGTTGTGGTTGTGCTTGTTGATCCACAAGTGCTTCAGTTTTGGATCTTTCATGTAGCGTTCAAGCAGCAACTGTTTTTCTCTTCGCTCCTTCTCCTTGATTATTTTCTTCTCCTCCTTTTTCTTGGCCTTCTCCTCTGCCCAGGTGAAGTGGCACTCAAGCCAGTTGAGTTGAGTTTGTGGCAAAACCTTTTACAGTGCTTGAATATTGTTGTCTTTAAATGCATTTGATAATTCATACTCAGAAAGTAGAACTGAAATGACATCCATTACAAGATGATTAGTTAAAACATTTCAAAATGCACCTGCAGACTATTTTTCCAGTCATGAATTTTGTCATTGAGGATTTCTTAAAAATACTGTGCAAAAATCTCGTTTCGTGAACCCAATCTTGTGTCTCATCACACCCCTAATACACTCACCTAAAGGATTATTAGGAACACCTGTTCAATTTCTCATTAATGCAATTATCTAATCAACCAATCACATGGCAGTTGCTTCAATGCATTTAGGGGTGTGGTCCTGGTCAAGACTGAATGTCAGAATGGGAAAGAAAGGTGATTTAAGCAATTTTGAGCGTGGCATGGTTGTTGGTGCCAGGCGGGCCGGTCTGAGTATTTCACAATCTGCTCAGTTACTGGGATTTTCACGCACAACCATTTCTAGAGTTTACAAAGAATGGTGTGAAAAGGGAAAAACATCCAGTATGCGGCAGTCCTGTGGGCGAAAATGCCTTGTTGATGCTAGAGGTCAGAGGAGAATGGGCAGACTGATTCAAGCTGATAGAAGAGCAACTTTGACTGAAATAACCACTCGTTACAACCGAGGTATGCAGCAAAGCATTTGTGAAGCCACAACACGCACAACCTTGAGGCGGATGGGCTACAACAGCAGAAGACCCCACCGGGTACCACTCATCTCCACTACAAATAGGAAAAAGAGGCTACAATTTGCACGAGCTCACCAAAATTGGACAGTTGAAGACTGGAAAAATGTTGCCTGGTCTGATGAGTCTCGATTTCTGTTGAGACATTCAGATGGTAGAGTCAGAATTTGGCGTAAACAGAATGTTTTCTTGGCACACTTTAGGCCCCTTAGTGCCAATTGGGCATCGTTTAAATGCCACGGCCTACCTGAGCATTGTTTCTGACCATGTCCATCCCTTTATGACCACCATGTACCCATCCTCTGATGGCTACTTCCAGCAGGATAATGCACCATGTCACAAAGCTTGAATCATTTCAAATTGGTTTCTTAAACATGACAATGAGTTCACTGTACTAAAATGGCCCCCACAGTCACCAGATCTCAACCCAATAGAGCATCTTTGGGATGTGGTGGAACGGGAGCTTCGTGCCCTGGATGTGCATCCCACAAATCTCCATCAACTGCAAGATGCTATCCTATCAATATGGGCCAACATTTCTAAAGAATGCTTTCAGCACCTTGTTGAATCAATGCCACGTAGAATTAAGGCAGTTCTGAAGGCGAAAGGGGGTCAAACACAGTATTAGTATGGTGTTCCTAATAATCCTTTAGGTGAGTGTGTATATATATACACACCAATCAGGCATAACATAATGACCACTGACAAGTGAAGTGATTAACACTGATTATATCTTCATCACGGCACCTGTTAGTGGGTGGGATATATTAGGCAGCAAGTGAACATTTTGTCCTCAAAGTTGATCTGTTAGAAGCAGGAAAAATTTGAGTGAGTTTGACAAGGGCCAAATTGTGATGGCTAGACGACTGGGTCAGAGCATCTCCAAAACTGCAGCTCTTGTGGGGTGTTCCCGGTCTGCAGTGGTCAGTATCTATCAAAAGTAGCTGAAGGAAGGAACAGTGGTGAACCGGTGACAGGGGTCATGGGCGGCCAAGGCTCATTGATGCACGTGGGGAGCGAAGGCTGGCCCATGTGGTCCGATCAAACAGACGAGCTACTGTAGCTCAAATTGCTCAAGAAGTTAATGCTGGTTCTGATAGAAAGGTGTCAGAATACACAGTGCATCGCATTTTGTTGCGTATGGGACTGCATAGCCGCAGGCCAGCCAGGCTGCCCATGCTGACCCCTGTCCACCACCAAAAGCGTTTTATACTGCTTTTTTGACAGCAGTTTTATCAAACACAATCAGCCAGCAGATGTTATGATTAGTGTAATTTAATGAGCTATTGTAAAATAGTTAGCAAGTATAGCTTGCCTTTATAAGGGCTTAAAGTCTAAACATTTGTCACTGCAAAATGTTCCTGATCCATGTGCAGAGATGTGCAAAGATAAATTTAATCTAACATTTAAAAATGTTAACAAAAAAATGTGTTGCTCCACCAATAACAAGATGCATTTAATTTTCACACACTCTAGAGTCTAGAAGTAGCTTTAGCCCTAAAGGGCTGGACCAAGGTGGCTAATTTCATCCATTATGATAAATATTTTAAATTTACTTTTTAACTATTTGTCTTTGAGTGTAATGTTTATGTAAGCTTCAACGGGATTACAGACCTCTAAAAAAAACAGCAATTTGAGTGTATCAGTCAATAGCTTTATTTACAATAATTAATCATTTTCACATGTACAAAGTATATTAAACTCCTGCATGAAATAATTTAACAGTTCTGATTACCACTGAATATAAACATAATTTAAAAGTTCATAAATAAAACAAACAATAAACAGTGCACAATTATCTTGCTGAACATGAACAGTTCATTTATATACAATCACATCTAGTTTCCTCTGCTTCATCCAAACAGCCATGAAGGTGCAATATATGTAACATTAGATGAATGTGCTCAGGACAATAGCAATAATAAATGATGTATGTTGTGTCTAAAAGCACATTTAACTGGAAATATCTGGCTTTATGGCTTTAAATGATACATAGCCTATGTTAATTATTTCAATGGCCTGGTTATTAGATGTTGCTAAACAACCCTGTAGCTGCCCACTTCACATACGCAATGCAATGTTCAAAATGAGGAAAGCACTTTCACTATAAGGAAGTCTTTCCGAGACCGCTCTAACATTGTGGGTCAGTGGTGATTCTACAGTTCCACCTCACAAGGACAAATCATGTGGTTTATCACGGTGTCAGCATGCAGGCGGCCATCTTGCACGCCACAGCAGAAATGAGAGCCGCACCCCGACCGCTCCCTTCTTCTGATTGGATGAAGGTAATTTTGCAGTGAGGAGTCATTTCCCACACAAGCTTATGGAACCTCTCCTTGAAACTGAATGGAAGAATTGTAAGGTCAAGGCAGGAAACACATTTAATTGTGTTTATATCACATTGTTTTATATGCCTTACTCATTTGTCAAACTGTTTCCTCTTAATTTCCTCCCTTATTTGTCTTTGTTTGCCTTGCCTCTCTCTGCTCCTGTACTCACCAAGGATGTAGTTTGTAGACAGAGCCATCGACTCCCACAGTGATCTTCAGTTCCTCTTGACAACGCCGTTCCCTCATTAGGTTGATGACGCCAGCGAGTCCGGCCCCGCACATGTGTGCGGCTCGCGTAGACACACTCTCACATGCCAGACGCACAATGTCACAGTCCAGCTCGGACGGCAAGATTCCCAGTGAACTTAGGATGTTATAGATCTGCTTTCTGTCCCCTGTGTCACTGAAATGAAGAAAAAAAATTGCATTTGTATTAAAGTAAAAACATACGTTTTTTATATAAATCTGATTCTCTTAACCTTGCACAGATACTTAAACCTTAAACATATACCTTGGGTCTTTAGTGACCCGGGACGTCATTCACTACCCTCCTCCTCATTAATTGTTTTAACATCCTTTCGTAGTATCCCTCAGTCAATTCATTATAAACAATATAACAAGAACAAATAATAAGATGATAAAAGAATGCCTGTTTTCCCATTTATTTTTTGTAAAAATGTTATAGGGTGTGTAACAGTGTAAGTATTTTTTCTGCACAACAATAATTTAATCTTTGAATAAATGCAATTCACCTTTATTCCACAAGGTGGCAATGACTGATACACAATGATGAAGCGACGTTTCACTCATAGTTACCGCAGGCAGAAAACAAAAGAATAGGAAGTATCATGAAACATTCATGCATTTAAAGGTTAATATGATCTTTTTATTGCCTTTCGCATTTCCCTTGGGAAACTTTTACAGATATAATATACTTTAAAAGAGTATACTTAAGTGTGTAATCAAGTGTTGGTCAACACTTCAAAATTAGTGTACTTCATATTACAAAGTGCACTTTCAAGTGTACTTAAGTGTGTTAAGAAAAATAGTCATGAAAGTGTACTCTATTTAAGTACACTTAAGCAGCCTTTAATTTCAGTAATATTATATTATCTGCAAGTATAGTTTTTTTTATTCCTTTTAAGATTTTAAGTAAACTACAAGTGCACATTCAATACAATTAAGTGTTCTTCTTCACAAGGGCTGTTAGAGATTCTGAAAACTGTAATATTTTACATATTATAAATATTTTTTGGAAAATAAAACTTAATATCTTAAGTCATTTTGCTTCTTAAGTAAATGTATCTTAATTGACTGTAAAAAAAAGTTGCTGCCTTATTTTTTTTAAGTACTATCAACTTACATGTATAAGTCATTTCAACTTAAATTACATTAAACTCGCTTAAAAAATGAGTGGAATCTTGTATAACATATAAAGAAAAGTTGAAAATTGCTTAACTTATTTTGATGAGCTAAAGTAATGTAAAATCATAATGTTGTCATGATTTACTGATCATATAATTTTTTACTCTTTTTATAATCAGCAATTCAGTCCTACCTCTCAATCTGGGAGACAAAGCGAGTTTCAAACGCTCCACGTGTTTTCAGCAGGTCTGAGGCTTCGCCGTTAAACAGCAGATCTTCATTCACTAGTTTTAGCAGCACAAGACGCACAAGCTCCCCCATATACTTCCCACCAATCAGCTTCTCATACCTAGAGTCATAAGAGAAGAATATGTGCATGTTAGATCAAAGTCTTTCACAGCTAAAACAATGACAACTGTCATCAATATCAAGTGGCTCAATTTAAGCAGCGAAAAGAAAAATTTAAATGATAGTAGAAGCCTGAGGATAATCATGAAATACAAATGCCTTAAGGTGACATGGACAGGAGCGGCCCATTGAGCTCTTCTGTATCTTCTAGCATACATTGTAAATACCCATTAAGCGAGCAGCTTCACTAATGATCTCCTTTCCTGGCCATTAATCCAGCCAGGTGTATTCCAGCACTGACGTGGCTACCGTCAGTGTCTCCACATGTACAGAAAAACAACCCTTGTCACCTGGAGACCACATAAGAGCTCCAGGCTGCTGATATAACTAAGCTCTTCTTGAACTTAGCATGTAAGGACATCTTCGTTTCACATTCGGCCACTGGTCAAACTGCTGCTTAAAAAAGTGTGTCTACTCTAGTTACAATATGACGAAATTGTGCATGTATCTTTGAATATAACAAAGAGTTTTTTGATATATACGTGAAATCATAACATAGACTGATGTCTACAAAATATCATGCATTAAATATTTATTTCATAGCTGAGCTGAAATAACATGTTCCTGCAATTGTTTTAGGTCAAAATTGCATCACAAATATCCTAAAATATAGCTCTATATTTTTGTGAATACTAGTTTAAAGTATAGAAGATATAGAATGGGATCCAAAAGTCTAAGATCACTAAAAATGCTTATATTATATCATGTTCAAAAGAACATCTTGTGCTTCAATGGAAGCAATAAATAGTGCAGAAATATTTAAGAAATTATTTAAATAATTTATTTCTAGATTTACAGTAAATATGAATTGAAATCCCAAAATATAACGTGGTCTCAGTGGCTTCTATTTTACAGTAAATTGTTTATAACATATTATATCATTATCTCATGTTCTAAAGAGTATCTTGTGCTTCAATGGAAGCAATAAATAGTGCATAAATAATACATAAATATTTCTTATTAATTTTATCTCATAACCTTCCTTTGTTTTTAATTGTAAAAAATATATATTTTGTTTATTTCCAGTTTATATATGAATTTGAATGTCATATAATCAACGTGGTCTCAGTGGCTTCTATTTTAATTTTTTATTATTTAGTAAAAATTATGACATATTATATCATTATACCATTTTCTAAAGAGCATCTTGTGCTTCAATGGAAGCAATAAATAGTACAGAAATATTTATTATTGATGTTACCTCATAACACTCCTTTATTTTTTAGGATTTTTTTTTGTTAATTTCCCATTTCAAATATGCCCACGATTTTTCAAGACCACTCACAGCTGATGTCCAGGGTTTAGTGACGTCTCATCAACAACACGATCGTATTCTAGGCGGAAGTCCTCCAGTTCACCGTTGTCCCCGAATGCTCCCCACTCCGTGTTCACACACATCCTCCCCTCCTCTCCTTCAACCAGCTCCACCTTACGCATCTCCTCCATATAACACGCATTACAGCCTGTGCCTGAGAAACAACAAAAACATTAAACTAAAAGCTTCAGGCATATTGCTTTATAGCCATGCTGTTTTTTTCCTGAATGGTTGTTAAAATATCCCATCCTCCTGTTATAAAGTTCATGTCCGAGCTCTAATTATATTTACATGGGTCTAAGTGTGTGAGGTCACTCTCTTACCGACTATCATGCCAACTTCACAGCTGCGGTCTTCATAGTAGCAGGAGATCATGGTGGCTACTGTGTCATTCACCATGGCAACCACATCCATTTCAAAGTCCTAAAAAAATATTCAATCACTTTTATAGGACAGCTGTTTAAGCCTTTTATTATAAGCTTTTAAGATGTCTAATGCACTTTTAGTTTGAGAGCAGCTTTCCATTACCAGTTAGACAAGATCCCAGAACAGAATTTGAGCTGGAAATATTTAATATGAAAGGTAACTCATGCTTACTAACCCCTCTCCTTTTAATGGCATCTCTCAGTAGACCCACAATGTTATTGCCCTCAGCGCCAGAGGCCTTGAAGCCTTTAGTCCAGTTAAGCAGAATGCCCTATTACAATTTAAACATAAAAATAGTCTGTTATTTTTATATGACATTGAAAAAAACTCATGTCATCTCATAATGCATTATGAAGAATGACCCACACCTGTCACAGCATCAATGTGACTATTAAACTTTAAAGTCACCATGAAATCAAAAATTAATATAATTCATGTTCCCTTATAAACTTTAATTAAAATAACTCTCCCTCCCTCTTCTATCTCTTCTCCGATGACGTTTACTGGCGTGAGGGCGGGACAACCTATCACTTACATGACATAGCAAACCAAAACAATCCAATCAATTCCAGATGGACAAAATCAAGTCCCGCCCTACATTTGTTCTTGTTCGAGAAGCCATTTAGCCACTCAGATATACGTTACAATAGAAAAGAAAAACACTATTGCGACTTCCATTTCATACTGACTTTAAGTGGCTCATGTTTACAAGAATGGAGGAACTAACCTTGTCCAAATCCTCATGACGCACTGGAAAAGAGAAGGTGAATCCCAGTGGAAGCTTCTTATGTTTCAGATTATGTTTGTCCAGGAAGTCAGATATGCACCCGGCAATGTAGTCAAACAACTATATAAAGAGAAAAGGCGGTACAATGAGACGAAGGAGACTAAAATGTCAGAATACGTGTATATATTGCATGTAGGCTACAGAGTGTTTGACCTTTTTAATATCTCACCATTTCAGCTGTGCCGGTCATTGCATCTTCAGGGATGGAGTACATGTGATGTTTCGTCTCCACCTTCCAGCCTCGCTCTTCATCCTCACCCACTTTCACCAGCATCACTCGAAAGTTTGTCCCTCCAAGATCCAGTGCCAGGAAATCGCCCACTTCTGAGATGAGTCACATGAATCAACATCAACAACATAACGAGTCATACGAATCTACATCAGGTTCCAGGAAAAAACAATTCATTTAGACTTTTTGTCAATGTACCCCTTCTGTTATTACATCATCAACTAACCTAAAAAGAAACTAATAATAAAATTCAGAGAAAATTACAATATATTTACTTTCTGCCATTTAAAGGGATAGTTCACCCAAAAATGAAATATCTGTCATAATTTACTCAACCTCAAGATAGGGTTTTTGCTGAACACAAAAGAAGATATTTTGAAGAATATGGGTAACCAAACCCATATTCTTTAACCCTTAAATGCATACCTCAGGCCTTCACTCATCATCATTCACTACCCTACTCCTTATTCATTTTTTTTTTTTTTGAAGTTAGACATCCACCTTCTTAGTACTCCTCAATCAATTCATTATTATAATAAATTATAAAAGAATGCTTGTTTTCCCATTCATTTTTTTGTAAAAAAAAATTGTATAGGGTCGCTAATGACCTGAGGTGTGTAACAGTGTAAGTATATTTTTTCTGCACAACAATAATTGAATCTTTGATGACTGAATAAGTGCAATTCACCTTCATTCCACAAGGTGGCAATACACAATGATGTCTGATACACAATGATGAAGTGACGTTTCACTCATAGTTACCGCAGGCAGAAAACAAAAGAATAGGAAGTATCATCAGCAAAACTTGAAATGGCTCAGCGATTTACTGCAGATCAAATATTAGTGTCACTGTCACTTGATGGTGGATCTGGTGAAGAAGCTGTCAGCAATCAAAACATTGATTTTGAAGCTGTTGAAAATGATAGTTTTGAGAATATGTTTGAGATCACGAATATGAGCCAGATGCTGAATGTAATGGGAAATGAGCTCTGACGAGGACAGTGATGATGGTGTAAAACATCTGCTCAAACTGAACCCTTCCAAGCTCCAAAAGGTGACAAATATGCTTTATTTCATTTTTCTGTAATTGTTACTCTAATATCAGGAGAGTTTTATATTATCACGACAGGTAGAAATCCATACGTTTTAGATATAGATCCGGGTCGCTAAAGACCCAAATATGTAATAAGGGGTTTAAATATGTAATTAAGGGTTTAAATATCTTTTGTGTTTGTGTTAAATATTGTGTTCAGCGGACGAAAGAAATTCATACAGATTTGAAACAACTTGAAAGTGAGAAAATTTTATCATAATTTACTCATCCCTCATGTCCCAATCTGTGTGACTAAATATATGAACAACCAAAAGAAGCCGATTTTTGTCAATGTCAGCGGGGTCCAATGCTGATTTGACATTCATTGTATAGACAAAACAGTTAAAACATTTTCTTAAAAAAATTCTTTAATGTTCCATAGAAGAAAGAAAGTCATAAAGATTTGGAAATGAGGTTGAGTAAATGACGACAGAATTAATAAATGACAAACTGTCCCTTAAAGCTAAAAATATGTGCTTGATAACAACATCAGATGTCTGATGCAACATAAAACATAAAAAAACTTTTTTATTTTAATTTTAATTACAAAATATATTTTTTAAACATTAAATCCTAAAATGCAACATAGCTATATATTATACTACTCGAAAAAAAGAGAGTGAAATACAGTTTTTTTTTTGTATTTTCCCAGCATGAGAACTCTTACCAGAGCCTTCAGGTGTGGAGCGGACATAAGTGGGCAGCATTTTGACGCTGGATTCATCATGCGTTTCCACACGCAGTCCCCTCTCCATCTCTCTCCGCATTCTCCTCATCACTTCCTCTAGCTCTTCTTTACTCAGAAGGAATTCAGACAGAATTTGGTCCACCTGTAGAATATGTCAGAGAAAAAGAGAGAATCAAATAAGTTAAACAGTCATAATTTTACATTAACATATGATAAAGAATGTGTTCACAGTAGCGCCAATGAACCAAAATTAGCAGGTATAATGATTAATTCCCATTATAAGGGCACCCTTAACGTTAGTCTACAAATAGATATAACTAGTTTCATTGCTTTGTCTCTTACCATAAGAATTCTCTCCAGTACTGACTCAAAGTCACTCTGTATCCTCTGCCTACGAGCTGTAAGACACGGCATCTTTGCAAGTTTTTTCAAACAAGTGTAGGATGAGCGTTGATTTGCTAAAGTTTGAATGTGTGTGAGGTGCATGGAGATGCTCAGCTGTTTTTATGCTCCGGTGAAGGAGGTGGAGAGGTGTGGTCAAAGAGATCATTGCCTTATGTGTGTACACACACACATATACACTCCTGATCAAACATACATAAATACACATTTAATCTCACCCTTCACCTAGGAAACCTAGCTGTCACGGCCACTCAGTGGGATCACGCGCTTCACAGTGAACGTGACCTGACCTTTGCCTCAACGAGAAATTCAAATTGTGATTGACACATATTACTAATTTACTTTCTTTCTTTTTTTCTTCCAAACACAAGGCTCATCCTGAGGGGGACATTTTTTAAAAGGAAATTACATTATACTGGGATGCATCAAAGCAGGTACTGTATGTGTGCTATAACAGACATTTATGCTTGCTACAAATATTTTTGCTCATATTATATTAGTTGTCGTATTATTTATTTGTTGTAGTGTACTTTCAGGATTGTTTTAATGGCATTAAGGTTCAATTCAAAAATATGTGCTAAATATAGATGACTTGGTTTGCACAGAGCAAACATTTATCCAGAAATAGGTCTGTAGGAATGTGATTTGAGGTAAAGTCCAAAAATCTAAAAGTTTATTGCACTTTGAAGAGTTGAAAAAAAAAAAGTTAAATGTATTTTGAACTTGATGGAAGTTTAACAAAGCCAAGAGAAAGATGCTAAAAATTTTAGTGCACAATGACAGAAATAATTAAGGCTTCAATATCAAGTATCAACTTTTATAGAATTGGAGTTTAGAAAATTTGACTACCCTTATGAAAAAGAAACTTCAAGTTCATTTTATGATGTATACTTAAGTAAGGTTCAAGTAGGCCTATATTTCTAAGTATACTTTGTGTAGTAAGTATACTAATATCAATGTACTAGTAGTAAACTTGAAAGTGTAGTATTTCAATACTGCTTGGGACTAAATTAGTCCAATTTTAGTATATAAAAGTATACGTTTAAAGGTGCAGTGTGTAGTATTTATGAGGATCTATTGACAAAAATGCAATATAATATACATAACTATGTTTTCAGTGGTGTATAAAGAACTTACATAATGAACCGTTATGTTTTTATTACCTTAGAATGAGCCATTTCTATCTATATACACCGCGGGTCCCCTTACAGTGAAATCGCCATTTTGCGCCGCCATGTTTCTATACAGTAGCCCTAAACGGACAAACTGCTCGACAGAGCACTAGCTCCTCTCTGCTGTCTCAGACGACGACATCTTTGTCCTGTGTCGGCCACCGTAGCTTCTGTATGTGCTTTGAAAGGGAGGGGTGAGCGGTGGGCGGTTGCAATTCGCAACCTCACCACTAGATGACGCTAAAACACATTGCACCTTTAAATGTACTATAAGTGTTCCACTTCAAAATGTTATGCCCTTCACTCTCTAACTTCCCTTCATCTTGTGTACTCAGATGTGTCTTTGCTTACGTTGCAGGAGTAACGTAAGCAATATTACTCATGCGTTTCCTCTTCATGGGTTCAACATTTCATTCGGTAACGTTTGCCGGTTTTGAACTGTTTGATGATCACGTTGTTTTACATTTGCGTGAGCAATCTTGATCTGCTTCCTCTTCACCTGTGTTTTGATTGCGGAGATTCTCTGTACTCTTTCAGAAGATGCGCAATAGTGCCCAACCAACCAGATTTGCAGCCCTGGTGAGTCTGTTGCTGCATGTTGATAACATGGGTGTTGATGGCCTACATTTCTTATTCCCAGGGTTGACTAGGCCCTAGAAAAATCCTAATGCTGCAATTGCATTATATAGAATGTGCTTCCAAGTTCCAACTTTATTGCCACAGTTTGTGGAAAGCCCTTCTCTGTTCCAGTATGACAAAACAAAATCCATATTAAAAGCCACATGCCTTTGGCTTTTTAGTGTATGTTAGATAATGTTCTCACATTTGGGTTAGTTACATAAAGTAACACACACACACACTTAAATTATCATGTGTGTCAGGACCTTAAATGACATGTACTCCGGGGTCATAAAGGTGGTCAAACACCCCCTGAACTCTCACATCAAGTTACGGTCACAATATACTAACATTGCGAAAGGTGCTTATCAGTGCAAACATAACTTTATTTTTGGACACATTTATCATCTATTCTTGGACTCAAATGCTTTAAATAGTTTAGCTAAAGAACTGAGTATTAATAATATTATAGTAGAAATTCCCCACACAATAATCTTTATCATAATAATCATATGCATTTGCATCACAACATAAAATAACATTATATAGAGATGCACAACTGATGCATTGAATCATCATCATACGAGTAGATTTTGTGCACATTAAATGCACATTGCAAGTCTAGACTACATTACTATAAGCAAACCTGTGAGTCTAAAGTAAACAAGACAGACAGCTATCAACATAATAATATTTTTTACAGCCGTGGCTTCTGTATGTTGTCAAGGCTTATTCCAGAAAAATGTATGTTACATTTTAATCATTTTATGAGAGAGTGTGATAACTGTAGTTAGAGTTAATCATTTATAAAAAAAATTTTTTTACTGAAGTGTTTTATCGGCATTCCATTTTATGATATAATAGTGCATTGAATGCACTGTAAAACCCATTGGGTTAAAGTAACTCAAACCAATTGAGGAAACCGATTGCCTTATACCATTTAAGTTTAAAGACTAATATTTATGAGTACTGTGAACTTAATCCATTTGAGTCCACATAATATTATATTTTAAAATTAAATTCCACTTAAATACTTTGTAGCTGAAACTAAGGGGCCGTTTACACGGCACTGTTTTCAGCTAAAAAAATGGAAACTTTTTATGCCCGTTCTTTTACACAACAACTGCGTTTTGGGAGCCAGAAAACAGAAACTTTTGAAAGTGTGTTTCAAAGTGCAGGTTTTCTCTGTGTAAACTACAAAAACGCAGATTTCTGAAAATGGTGATGTCATGCGCATGTATCACATGTTCAGTCTATAGGCGTGTAGTGTTTCTTTACAATGTGACATCGCCAGCTACTGACCTGGCTGTAGAATACAGCGCTTTAATGTTTCCAGTAATGTTTAAATCCAGAGAAATCTATTTTAACCAGTGTAAGGACCCGTGTCATTGCGTCACATGCCAGTGACGTCATATCCGTGTTAACCTTGATTTCCGGTTTAGAAACCATGGAAACACCAAAGACGCTTTAATATATTATGTGTTTCATTAGACAGGTTAGCAACTGTTCGGATAACTTTATCGACAGAAAACTATTATTGTTATATAGCTCAACACGGTTAGTCTGATTGTTTGAATCTCTTGTTTTCTTGATTTACCTCAAGTAACATGTTTGTAATGCAGCAATTGCGGCGGTTCCAGTGATCAAACCTAACTGTAACAAAGATCAAGTTCAGGGAAGAAGGAGGTGGGAACCAGCAAATGTTAAACGTAACTTTAATCGTAAATAAACATGAGCAACAAAACAAAAGGAGCGGCAGCGGCCGATTGCCTCCCATTAGCATTTGCTCCACCGGACTCGTTCCACTTCCACGGCTCTCGCCCCTGCTTACCGCAGTAACATTAGCTCATTCATGAACATGAGTCCCATCGGATTGCTTTCCATCGGCTGTGGAGGTGAAGATGACAACTCCCATGATTCCACACTTTGTTATTGTTTTGAATAAGCAAACTCTAGTGGTGAAACTTACTGTGCCTTTGACTCCAATTCATTAAGTGCTAGTTAGCAATAGCACAAGCACACCTGCATGTGCTATAATAGTTAGCAAAAAGACTATCACCATGCTGAAGTTCGCACAGCCATTGCTTTTTAAATAAAGCAAAATGCAGTCTTAATGTTATTTGGCCAATTCTCAACCTAATCAATAACCACAATGGCAACCCCCTAAAAACAGACATACCAAAAACCCTTTTAAATTCCAACATAACAGAACATTAAACACTTGTACAGATCACCCCCTATATTAATCTTAATTTTATACACTATAAACACTTAATTTTAACATTTAGTGTACGTTTACATGACAATGGTGTACTAAATACGGAAACGTTTTTCCTTAGCGTTTTTCATGAACATTGTCAAAACGATTCCCGTTTATATGAATCCGTGAAAACAACTAAAAACACTGTATTTTGTATTCCCGGCCAGTAGTTGGCGATATCACTTTGGAAAGGAAAACTATGCGCCTATGCGCATTAGGCCACTGTTTTCACAAATTCACGTTTTTGTAGTTTACACTATCACAAAAACGTGCAATCCCGTTTTCAAAAGTTAGCATTTTCAGGCCCCCAGAATGCCTTTGTCATGTTATTGAATGGCCAAAATGCATAAAAATGTATTTTTTTAGTTAAAAACAGTAAACGGCCCTTAAGAAGCAAATCATGCTGGGAAACAGAAATCTGCTGTAACTCATTCTGTCTGAGTTCTACTTAATATAATCAATTATTGAGTTCACGTAACTTTTTTCTATTAAGTGCAATGAACTAATATTGGAGTAAAATGAACTCTTTTAATTTAGTAAATTTGACTTCGTTTTTACAGTGATGGACTTAAGCATAACATTGTGCAATCTCTGTATTGAAGATACAGCCAGAGTGACACAAATCACACACATGGAGTTCGTCCAAGGTCATGAACCATTGGATGACAGTCATAAGAGCAATCTCGCAACAAAGAAATCTACTGTGGCGTGAGGGGGAGGATCAACAAAAGGTGAGCAGATATTTACAGGACATTGCAGCATGCTTTGATAAACATTACATTCCAGGCAATGTCTTGGACAGAAACCAGGTACAATTAAGTGTAGATAAAAAATGTAATCTGATTTAAGAAAGTACTCTTGACAATATGGGTTACTTTGTATATAAATAAATATCACTTTGAGACATAAATTGATTGATTCACTGAATCTTTATATATTCAGATACTATACACCTACTTAAATGATTTATTCTTGGTTAAGGATATTTTTGAATTTTTTTTTACATTTTGAAAGAAATTGTGGGCATAATAACAATGATAGTTCAATTAGACAACAAATGCTGCCCATACAAAAAGAAATTCATTTTAAGAAGATACTTTACCTTGTTCATAGTATGAAGGTCCATGGTGTGTCTTCCTCATGGGTGCATAATTTCAAAGAGAAATGTGTGTACGGTGCAAGTTTTCCTCGGTTCTTCCAGCTCAATGCAAATGGCTCAAATGAAATGGAAAAAATATATATAAACTATATATATATACGTAAACCGTCGATCAGCTTATCCAACACTCTTCATGGTCAGCTGTAGATATTCCAATAATCAGTCAACGGATGGTCCTTGTGTGATCCATTTTTAATCATCCAAGTGTCCCAACACCAAAATCCAAATATTTTTGTCGCCTGAATATGTTGTTCAGTATTTTCATTCTAGTTTAATAATTCCTTGTCCGGTGTTAGAGGTGTACCATGAAAATGATGCTCAACCAGCTTACCTTGCACCACTACAGCTATCTGACCCAATGATAAAATAATGAGTAAACTTACAGAATCATGACTGCATTATTACTTTTAACTTAGTATTGCGATCCTTTGAAACACTCTATTGAGGAAAAGGGGTTTCATTCATAATGTCCCCCCTCCCAACTCCCTGTATCTAAGGCAACAAAAGGACTGTTTCCTCCTGTTTTGTAGAAAAATACAAACACCTGTCTCCTTCTACGCCAATTCAGACCGCAGGCCCTTCTTGTTGCCTTGGCAAACTCGTCACCTTGGATATTTGTGAAGACCACACACTACTGATATGGAAAATACTTTGCTTGCCCTGGGTTAAGTGCCCACAGGAAATTGTTAAATGAGGCAAAATTACTTAGGAAAACATTGGAGGAGTATGAGTGTTGTTTGGTGAAAATGAGTAAAAGTCTGTGTTCGCTTAACACATAATCCTCACAGACAATAGGATATTTTATATTGTATTTTATATGGAATTACAGATAAATGCTTGTTGCTGTTGGTGCAATACTATATCGGCCAAAGATAATAAAAACAAAAGATATGGAATCTGATATTTAAAGTTCAATAGTGCATCAAGCTTGTTTGATGATGCAAAGCCATGTTGAGAGCTCCTTTTATAGCCAAGAACAAAATGATTAATAGTTCACTGAAGCAACTTCTTATCAAATCAACTTTTAAAGATAATACGGACAGTAAAAGAGAGAATCTCTCTCTTATACAAGGCATGTACCCTGTAAGAACTGTGCTGGTCCTGCCCCTTTTTTCACCCAGGCAACACTACTAAGTACTGTTGTGTAGCTTAGGCTTCAACCATCCCTAAAAGATTCAATCTAAACAGTAATTTACAATGACAGTGACTGTACTCTGACTGTACTGAATAATTATATTTGTGCCGTATGTTCAAAAATGTCATGTGTTTTTGTAAACTGCTCTTTCGATAAACTCCATCTTCATCTTTTTGCAGTTATTCAGCTGGTTGTTTGGTAAATGTATCCATTTCGTCCAGTGCTTTTTTGTATTTTCTGTTTTGTTTTTTTCCAACAATACTGAGTTATAGGCAATTTGTTTTATAAACACTTTTTGTTATACTGGTTGAAACTCTCTTCACATTCTGATAGCAATCAATAGATGTGGTCTAAATATTAAAACATGTACATATATATATTCTGTGGAAGTCTCAGGACCATTTTTTTTTTCATCCAATCATTGCATTCAGTCAACATTTCATGATGGGGCTTGATATGGGCTTAAGGTATGGACCCTTCATGGGTTTGTCCATAGGTTTCATTGTGGCCCTATTAGAATTAGCAGTGTTGGGGAAAGTTACTTTTAAAAGTAATGCATTACAATATTGCGTTACCCCCTAAAAAAGTAACTAATTGTGTTACTTTTTATGAAAAGTAATGTGTTATATACTTGTATACTTTTTCCTTAATTTACCCTGAACGAATGGAAGTGAAATGTGACAACATGCCCCATGTGGGGAACATTGTAACATGTGAGGGGAACATTGTAACATTAGCATAAGACAGCTTAAAATGTTATGTTATCTAATAAAAAAATATATATAAAAGACAAACTAAAATATTTTGTCAATAAAATACAATTATTAACTTTTTCATATAAAACAATGGCATTTTTTAATAATTAAAAATAAACAATTTTTTGAGTTTGACAACAAACACATCGCAAAATACAGGTATACAGCATAGTTCAAAAACATAATAATAATTAATCATTTCTGAAAATTGACTCAGTCTTTATTCACCTCGTTCTCAAGGTTTCTCAAGAGAAATCTTAAAAGTATAGAATATAATAGCGTAGTTCTAATAGGGGCTCATTGTAACGTAGTGTGACAACATGCCCCACCTGTGCAACTGCCATTTAAACCTGGCTAGTGTCTTCTGCTGGTTAGACCAGCTTTAAAGAACAATCTCAATGGCTAAATAACAGATATAAGATTACAATAATATCAGATTTGTCTCATTTTAAATAAACACAAAAAACAGAGATGAAAAATTAACTTAAGAAATTTACTTTTTCTATGGTTAAATAAATGTTCAATGATTTTTGAATTTTGGCACAATTTTTTCTCAAAATAGTGTTGATATGGCAACTACTAAATACACTAAGTTTTGTCATGCTGGCATGTGTGGAAATTTTAAACCATGTGTGTTACAACTAACCCCGCATTAACTGTCCCCTAGTTCTAAATGAATGAAAACATCCTGCAAAGTTTTAAATCTGAAAGCGCACCGTATATATAAAATTATTGTCTCTCAAAAGTAAGAATCAACTCTGAATCAATTAAACAAATCGTTTTTTAAATGAATCCCAAGCCGTTTCGTTGTGACGTCAAGACAAAACATTAGCATATTGCCCATCCACTTATTGCAGGCGCAGACACCAGGGAGAACTTGAACCACCTTAAACACTGCAGCTGATTCATGTGAATACTGATAGCATCATGTCGAGAAGACGCTGTGCTCTATGTAAGTGTCATATTGTGCAGGTATCTAACTCACTGTCTTACTGAAATACTTCTGCTAATCAGCTGTGGGCTACACTATAACTGTGTCTATTAATGCAGATTGTCTTGTCATTCTTACTACTTTGAGTAAAGACAATGGATGGAGCAAGATTTGTTTTGCAAACTTTAATGTTACATCAGTCATTCACATTAGTGCTCGGCTAAGCACCAGCAACGTTATTGATACAGTTCCCACATGTGCACTGCAATAAATTAGAAACACACACACACACACACACACACACAGGGGTTTGTTGATGGACGCACACTTGTTAATGCTGATGGTGAGGAATTACAGTTGAAACATCTCATAATGTACCTCAAACTGAGTAGCATCACTAAGAAATGTCCTGCTCAAGGTTCAGGTTGCATAACTATTTCTTTCAATGTTCCATTATTTATTTGGACTCACGCTGGATTGGTGTAAAATCGACGTCATCATTACTGTCTTTACAGTGTGTAAAATCGGTGAGCTTTATAGGAAGCCTCTTGACAGAGCTGGAGTTCAGTTATGGTAATTGGTGTTTAGCTTCCGAAATAAGCGCTGTACGCGGTAGACCAATCACAACAGACTGGGCCATCTGACCAGTCAGAGCAGAGTTGCTCGTGGAAAGGAGGGATTTAGAGAGACTGATTTGTTTTAGAATAATTAAACATTGTGGTGATGTGCAGTGTATATTATGAGAAAATGAAACCTTTTGACCTTTGATGCATGTAAACCTGTTGTTGGAGACCTCCAAAACTAAATTAGGAAACTTTAAAATAGCATAATTGGGGCACTTTAATAACAACAAAAAAGTTTACCTTTTTTTTGTAAAGGTCCTTTCACACCAAAAGTGAAATGAATAAGCCTCAGGCTGAAGGAAATGTAAATGTACGCCTTTACAGCAAAGGGGGCGCAGCTCAAACAAATCTCTGTGCTGCAATTGTGGATTGAAGAAGAATGGGATTTTTTTTTTTAAAGAAAAAGAACAACAAATGTGATGTTGATAACGAGACAGTTGATGGTAGCCATTGATTTATATAATTTTTTTTTCCATAGTATCTACTATGGTGGTCAATGGGGCCAATCAACTGTCTGGTTACCAGCATTCTTTAAAATATCTTCTTTTGTGTTCAACAGAAGAAAGAAACAGGTTTGGAACAACATGAGGGTGAGTAAATGATGACAGAAGAGAACTATCCCTTTAATAAAGTAAGATTAAATACATAAAGTATGTTTGTGTAATTTAATATATTTAATTATTGCAGGTTTGAGTAATATTCTGAGTTTGCATTTCATGTTTTTAATTCATTATGAGGAATACTAAAACATTTTGGTGAGATGAGTAAATGCATGCTCACATTTAGTCTAGAACTACAATAAGCATCATGTTCACACACAGGGCACACAACCCATCTGCACTTACTCACAATTTCTCTCAACATGGGGACAGGAGATCTGTCAGTCAATACATGGGAAAATAAAGTAACTTTGTTACTTTTTGAAATAAGTAACACAATATTTTGTTGCAGATTGGAAAGTAATGCGTTACTTTGCTAGTTACTTGAAAAAAGTAATCTGATTACATAATTTCTGGGATGCCATTCCAAAAATGCAGTTCTCAAATGAAAAGTTAATCTCTAACAAATCTCTATTTTTTTTATTGCACTGCCATATGTCTGGTGTATTTTAAGGCAAAAATGTAATCTGTGTGAATGGACCCTAAGAAATCTATATAGTGCGCAAGTAAGCTGTCTGAATGACTGAATCGCAAACCATTTTGTTAACCCACTTGACCCATTCATAAAAATAAAAATAAAACTACAAAGATTGATTCATTCACCATTCAGGCATTGTTAGCTCTAATTCTACAAGAAACTTTATATAAAAAAAATAGTATAAAGAGTACAGTTTTTAAAAAATGTCTCAACATGCACAGTGCTGTGTCAAATAGTCTATACACAGTTTTTCTCACACACTGTACCCAATTCAATATTTCAGTCACAGGGACTGTGTGTGTCCCAGAGCTTTGCTCAAGGACATTATGTTGATATTCGCTCTTTGTAGTTCTCCAGGTCATGGGCTGCTCTAATTTGGTCTGAATATGTAACATTTGTAGTCACACAGACTCACATACACCACTGTCTCAAGCCATTGTTCCTCATTCACATTCACTCAGTTTCATTGCATCCATCCATCCATCCATCATTTCCATCCCTTAAAATCTCTCCTATTTACTCCCCCCTCCCTGTCCACACACTTTATCTCATTTTGCACCCTGCTGGAATCTGAGTCCTTGTGCAGTTATCAGGGCTCCTGTATTTAGGAGGCTCTGGGTGTCCATGTAGGGGACTAACAGAAGCAGTGCAGACCTTTATAGAGTAACGAGTGATAAGAGTCCTCATATATAAAGACTCCATGAGCAACACCACTAACCCAAGAGCACATACACAGAGCAAAGCAGACAGTGAACATGGTGAGTGGACACTTCTTCTATTTTAATGGTTTTGGATATAAAGACAATTAATGTGAAATTAGAATAGGAAGGATTTATAGTGTATATAGAATCACTAAACATTTTCTTGATTCTGTGACATTAGTCTCAAAGTAATTTTATTGAGACACAATATATATATTTATTAATGTGGATTAAATTATATACAGTAGGCTGCCTACCGGGTCCTTCCAATTATTATTTTTCTAATATTTTTCTGTCTTTCTTACTCACAGGCTAGTAAGAAAGCTGCATCCAAGAGGGGGAAAACTGCTCAAAGGGGCTCTTCTAATGTCTTCTCCATGTTTGAGCAATCACAAATACAGGAGTTTAAAGAGGTCAGTCATTATATTATAGGAAAACCAAACTGAACAAAACCTTACAGGTTTCATAACTCTCAACATATATATATATATATATATACAGTCTTGCTCAAAAGTTTACACACCCCTTGCAGAATCTGTGAAAATGTGAATAATTTTAACAAAATAAGAGGGATCACACAAAATGCATGTTATTTTTTATTTAGTACTGTCCCGAATAAGATATTTTACATAAAAGATGTTTACATATAGTCCACGAGACAAAATAAAAGTTGAATTTATAAAAATGACCCTGTTCAAAAGTTTACATACCCTTGACTCTTAAAACTGTGATAGCAAGTATATCTAACTTTACTTCAGTCACGTAAAACAATATATATCAAATCTCTGCTATATCATCACAAAATGTAAACCATATTATTGCACAGCTCTATATACTGTATATATATCCAACTTTATATATATGCTGTGCATTGATGTAGTTTGTGACAATATAAATACTCATAAATGTACATGCTCATGTAAAGCTATATATTATATATAACAAATCTCAAATGCTTGATTGTTTATCATTGCAACATGTAACTATATTATTGCCCAGCTCTAATCGGCTAAATGCAACTATAAGGCATGAAGGTATTAAGATATTATAAACATTAACACCATGATTTTCTGTAAAGTTGCTTTGAAACAATATGTGAAAAACACAATACAATATAGCTAGCTATATGATAAAAAGCTACATATGGAAGGCACAAGCAGAAGTTGATATCAGGAGGATTGCTTTATTATAACAAATAATCTAGAACAAATGTGACATATATTATGTGCTTCTTTTTAGGCATTTGGCTGCATAGATCAGAACCGGGATGGAGTTATCAACAAATCTGACTTGAAGGAAACTTATGCACAACTGGGTATAAATTGCTTTCGCTGTAAAGTTTCATCTTTCATCATACATCTGACATACAAAACATAATACAAGCTTTTTAGATCTATGTTTGTGCAGGGAAGCTGAACGTGAATGATGAAGAGCTGGAGTCTATGTTAGCAGAGGGAAAAGGGCCCATCAACTTCACCGTCTTTCTCACTCTCTTCGGAGAAAAACTCAATGGTATGACAGCTACAATTTCAAGATCTTGATGGATAAGAAAATAAACGTCTTAAAGAATGGAGGATTTATTATCATTTTGTAATGTCTCCAAACAGGCACAGATCCAGAGGAAACCATCCTTGCTGCTTTTAAACTCTTCGACCCAAATGCCACGGGAGCTGTCAATAAGGATGAGTAAGTGTGCAAAACAAAAACATTACTGTATTTTTTTAAAAAGACAATTGATGTATTTGTTGTCATTTTGTTTCAGGTTTAAGAGGCTGCTAATGAACCAAGCTGATAAATTCACAGCAGAAGAGGTTAATATTTGCATTTAAAAATATTTAGTCACACAAAATGCATTAAAAAAAATCAATAGATACCCATAATATTTCCCATCTTTCTACTGCTATCACAAACAACAGGCTTTTAATAGCCTATATTATGAGGAGCCGTGATAAGGATGTGTACTTTTAGAAGAATCACTTAGGTGTTGTTCTAATCTTGATTCTATTTCAGGTTGACCAGGCTTTTGCGGTTGCTCCAATAGACGTGGCTGGGAATATTGACTATAAATCACTTTGTTACATTATCACGCATGGTGACGAGAAAGAGGAGTCTTGAATAAAGACAAATTTTCCATTTCATTTGAACTTTGTCATTTCAGTTCTATCTACAGTTGTGTTTATGTCAACCCTCTGGTATATCAGCTTTCATTATTAAAACCTTGGTTTTGCATTTTAAAACAAGATTTATAGTGCTAGATATAATAAAGGCATGAGTATTTCAAATCTATTTCCTGTTTTCACATGTAACGTGTAATGAGCAGTGCACTGCAAGATAACATTGTAATGGATTCATAACACAAAACAGCATCTTGTATGTATTTAAACGAGAAAAAAAATATGACATGAAGGCTAGCTCATTGATTTCAGTTTTATAAAATGACATTTAATCAATATGCAGAATAAATACATATTATTAATATCATATATTGCTGAACATAACTGAACATGAGAAAATACCATAAGGCAGTGGTTCTCAAGCTTTTTATACCAAGTACAACCTAAGAAAATATTTGGCTCTCCAAGTACCACCATAATGACCAACATTAAAATACAGTAGCGTAGTAGGTCTAACTATTCAGCTACAGCTCTGCACAGTTCAAAAACCCGGCAGTTTATTCCTAATAAGAATATGTATTGTTGTCAGCCACTTTAACATTGTAAATAAACAGTTTGTACATTAACACTGCACTGTGCTTACATACAGGTAAATAAAATAATTAAATAATGATTAAATTAAAATGTGTTGTACCTAAAAGTTAAATTAAAACTGTACTGTACTTAAATATAAAAAAAAAAAATGCTGCGTACCACTAGAGGCAGCATGAGTACCACTAGTGGTACTCCTACCACACTTTGAGAACCACTGCCATAAGGGGACAATATTTGCCTATTCTGTCTGTAATTGCTGCCCCCCACAGACAGTAAGTTGAACTGCATTTAGTAACTGGAACTTGTGAGGCCCTTGAATTCTTGGACTAATGGCGCATTTTCTCAAACCTCTAATAAACTTCTCAGTTGCTATGCTTTGTTTAATTATTTTAAATGCAGCAGGAATAATACATTATGTGATACATATAAAATTACTTATATATATATATATATATATATATATATATATATATATATATGATAAACTATATGTAGGATAAAGAAACAGAAAATCCAATTTTTCAGTTTCAATGTTGTAATTATATATATATATATATATATATATATATATATATATATATATATATATATATATATATATATATATATAAAAACTCTCTATATACTATTATACTTTGATTTTCCCGTGTCTGTCACATAAAGTTTACATTCATTCAAATTAAACCTTGAGAAACCGAAGCTTTCCTTTGACTATTTGTATCTTATAAACTAACATATTCTATAATATTAAAATAAAATAAAAATTAAACTATTAATTATTATTATTATTATTATTATTAACGTCTTGTACTTCCCTTGATTTCCCTGCATCTTTCACATAAAGTTTATATTCCTTCAAATTAAACCTTGAGAAACACTCGAGTGTTTTTTTGTTTTGTTTTTAATTCCTTTGGCTATTTGCATCTTATAAACTAATATATTCGATAATATTAAAATAATATAAAGGTTTTAATATAAACTCTATTCATTTATTATAATATTATTAAACTTCTATGAAGCATTACACAGACTTCTCTTTATTTCCCCCTCGTCTGTCACATAAAGATGACAATCATTCAAATTAGACCTCGACAAACTTTTGCGGATCCATTCCATACAAATACGCTATGCAAATAACCTGTGGATTCCGGAAGTGACACAGACGCGCATGTGCAGAACTGTCAAACGCAACAGCGAAAGAATGGAAACTCAGCGCTAATGTCATCATCGCCACCCTAACACTAAAAACTCGGCTCGACTGATGTGACATTTACTTTAATATTTACATTTCAACCATGGGACCTCGACAGAAACTACGAAAACAACTCTGTTGGTGCATTTCGACTGGGAATCTGCTCTCTTTTCACTCTCAAACATCGGCGTGCTGAATGAAAACAGTCCGCTGGATTCTTTGAGCACGAGACCTGACAATCCGTGGACTGGAAAAATGTGATTCAGGAAATTCAGGCGTAGTTTCGCTCGTCCGGCTGTTTACACATTTTCGGGCGGTTTTTCTGCATATGTAAAGTACATTTTCAATCGTCATTGTTTTGGGATTAAACTAACTGTGGGGTGGATAGTGACACGTCGCGGGCTAAGCTAATTTAGCATTTAACTCGTGATTTAAACGCACAATAATCCGTTTAGAATGCGTAGCTTTAGACGCACAAAAGCTACATAAAAAACGCGGGAAATAAAGTTGAAGTTTACTTGAACGATTTACATAAGTCGTGGTGGGTCTGTGTACTTTTTATTGGCCTGATTTAGAAGCAATTAAAGGTGAAGCATCATATTAATTTGACGTTTTCTCGTGGGATGCCAACAGATGGGTGCAGGTGATGTCCTGTAAGTGAACTTCTCAGCAGGGTGTGTTTGTAGAGGATCATGATGGCTCAGCCGGAGAATGGACGTTTGTCTTCTGATGACACTATGAGTGTGATGACACTGGGCAGTCAATTTGACGAGGAGAGCTCTTACGGATCGGACTCTGAAATCAACGGATTCACCAGCTCGAGACAAATTGACAAGTATGGATTCATCGGAGGAGCCCAGCAGTATTCAACCGAATCGTAAGTGCACTAGTTTACAAGGTTGTTTAGTTGATCCCATCAAATCCTGTTTGTGTTGATCTGGGTAAGGCAAGGTCACGTGATTAAGCATGATGGAACACAGCAATATTGCATGCTTGGACTTTAATGGGTGTGTGAGTAACGAGTATTAGTAGTAGGAAAGCTTTTGAAAGTAACGTAGTTTACATTCTTGACACAGAAGAATTCAAAACAAAGGAATCTGTGAATGAATTACCGTTGCTTAACTTAATTGCCATATGTGTGTGTATCTGTATGTATGCATGCATGTTAATAATTATGTAGTCCAATGGGTGGCTTTTTTAAGGTTTTAAGGTTTATACCTTACAACTCATCTTTGATAACCAAAAATTCTTCATGCCTTAAAATAGCTTGAATGGAACTCTACACCCTTGCCTCATTTAGTATATGCGGTTCTATGAATATGCAAGTTAGCCCCTCCACTCACTCACTCACTCACTCACTCACTCACTCACACCAGCTCAGAGATCCACTCGTGGGCGATCACACTTTAACGTGATTGATTATAAGGTAGTTTTTGACGTCAGAAACACCAGCGATTTCAAACCGCGTTTTTGAGACAGCAGTTTTAAGGAGAAAATAGTGTTGACTTCTGAATTTGCACATGGTTTGTCTTAAATCACCACAAACACAGATAAACAACATTTTATCCCCCACAGGGGGACTGAAAGATTTTTAGGTATGTCGAACTGGTAGGATACTACAGAAATTGTATAAAGTTATCAAACACTTGACAGTCTTCAATGCATAAATTATAAATCAAATATAGATCAAATATATCCTTATGAAAGATTCCTTATGAATCCCTATGAAATTAGTGATTTTCTCTTATTCTTTTGTTCTTTGGTTATCTTTAACAACAGACAGCAGCAGGTGTATTAGCTGCTGTCACTTTAAGACATGACGTGGATCTGACACGCATCCTATTTACTCTTTACGTTCGTTCAAACTTAATTTAACATGTTAAAGAAAGTGCTTGTGAGGTTACTAAGAGCATGGTCATATAATGTAACCAAATTATGATGGGAAAAACGGGTGCTACGTTAATTTGCGTTTTTAACGCGTTAAAAAGAAAAAATCAATTACATACGTTAACACGTTAATTTCAACAGCACTAATATATACACGCACACAACTCGGGGCATGTGAATGTTTACAAGCCAAGTAAAATGTTCACACAAAATTAGTAATTTCACATTCCTAAGAACCACGATCCCTCCCTTTAAAAAATGATAAATTGGAGGTTGGAGGTTGGTGGCTGGATTAACCAATCTTTTTGTAGATTTTGTGAATCTGTTTTGTGTAACTCGATGAACCGGTTTTGATGGATGTATGAAACTGTCAACTTTCTTTTCATTGGAAGTGGGCATAAAAAAGTTTTGTTAGTATTCATTTATGTGGTTTGAGTCAGGGCGTTTCATCCTCACTTGCTTTGCAGCCAGTTGCAGTCGTGTTAAAGCTTCCTGTCTTTTATCAGCGAGACATCTGCCCCAGGTTAGTGTCTACAGAGGACAACACAGGCATGTCATTTACAGAGCCGCCTGGATTTGGGATCGTCACCACGTCAGTCATTATTAAGAATTAACAGTTTAAAACAGTAGCCTGAGACGGCGCAGGCTGGTCTATTCATTGTGGATGCAAGAGAATGGAATAGATGAGTAAGTGATAGTTGTCCCTCTGTACTGAGTGTACAGGCGCTTTCCGTTTCCTGTGGTTTATGGGAGTGCTGGTGCCCTGAGGTTACACCCTCTCTGCCAGCTACTGAAGAGAGACCGGCCCCAAACCTAACTCTCATGAAATTTGTTCTAGGTTCCTCCATTTTTGGTTGCAATTGCTCTGGAAAATGAAAAGGAAGTAAAACCTAAGTTGTAGCTTAATAGGAAAAACACTGAAAGAAACGTTGCTTTCAGATCAAATTTCTAGTGGTTAAGATCAGTGTCTAAGTAAAGGGGAAGCTAGCTGGTGGTTGGTGTGCTGCCAAACTGATATTTAAATATCTTGGCCACAAGCTAAACGGTTCAGATTTGACTAGGGGAAACACAGGAGCAAGTATTGCAGGCCTATTCCATCACCATTGTAGCCTTAAGCAAAGTAGTTAACCACAGGTTGAACCTAGGAAGATTCTCTCTGAAAATAGTCAGGATGAAAGTGTCTAGTCATCTACTGAATGGCTATTTTACCTGCTTACATCAGTCATGAAATTGTTTCAGCTTAATTCTGTCCTAAAATTTCTGATGATTAAGCTTGCTTCTACCACTTGTTTTTCTCATCCGTAAATTTTTGGTCTGTAAGATTTATAAAAATAAAAATGTTTTTGACAGTCTCTTATGCTCACCAAGGATGCATTTATTAGTTCAAAATACAGTGAAAAACTGCAATATTATGAAAAATTATTAACATTTAAAATAACTGTGTTCTATTTGAATCTATATTCAAATGTCATTTATTCCTGTGATGTCAAAGCTGAATTTTCAGCACCATTACTCCAGTCTTCAGTGTCACATGATCCTTCAGAAATCCTTTTGATTTGATTTTGCTGCTCAAGAAACATTTCTTATTATTATCAATGTTGAAAGCAGTTGTGCTGCTTAATATTTTTCAGGATTCTTTAATAAGTAAGTTCAAAAGTTTAGAAATCTTTTTTGTTTTCTGTCATAAAAACATTTCACAATTTGTTATGCCTCTTTCATTATGACTCATTATAAAATGTAGGTGTGAAAGGGGAACTCATATTGAAGCTTATGTTAGATAACATGATATCCTTCCTTGCATTGTTTATGTTTTGCATACATTTTTTTAACAGTTACAGTAAAGTATACCATATAAAATGTGCAGTAAGTTAGAAAAACATAGCAGCTGTCCATATACCATGTTTGTAAGAATCTTATTTTAGTAAGAAATCTTAACTACTGTTGTTTGAATGGTGTAGCTGTAATCTGATTTTTTGGGGGGTTTTTTTGTTAATGATATACTAGATTTTATATGAAGGAATGAAATGTGACAAGTGACATATGTTTGAGGTTTTGTTGAAGTTGAAGAAGCTATTTTAGTATGTTTTTATAGATTAAATGAATAGTTCACCAAAAAATAAAAATTCTGTCATTATTCACTCCCCCTCATATCATTCCAAACCCCTATGATTTCATTTCTTTCTTTTGTGGAACACAAAAAGAGAAGTTAAGCAGTATGTTTATGCAGCCATTTTCCATACAATCACAGTGAATCCCCAAAGTAGGACAAAAGTATTATAAAAGTAGCAGTAATTTGTATTCATCCACATCTCATTTGCACTTCCACATATTCAAACTTGAGGTGCTGTGATGGGTTATGAGAACCAATAGCATTTGGCATTTTCTTTGATAAGTGAATTTGGGGTTCTTATTCTTTCTTTCTTTCTTTCTCTCTCAAACAAACTCACACAGGGCTCAAGAAGTGCCTCTGGAAGTGTTAAGGCACAGGGAAGTCAAATGGTTGGATATGCTGAACCACTGGGACAGATGGATCAGTAAAAGGTTCAAGAAGGTAGGAGCTGCCAACAACATTCATTAGATTCTTCAGTCAGTTGTTCATTTTCACTGCATGTTCCCAGGAACAGATCAATGATGTCAGATGTTTGCCAGTGCCTTACATGTACACACTAGAAATAAAGAGAGAAGGTACAGGTACAACAAACTGTGAAAATATGAGGAAATCATCTCTATATATCAGGGCTTAGGGCTTTAAATGATCACTGTTATCTTCTCTTTTATTCCTCTTCTTCTCGTGTTTCCCCATATTGACTTGCTCAGACAGTCCCACTGTTTGGATTAATTAAAAACCTCAGCAGAATGACACCATGACAGTCGTTTCAACAAGGCCCTGCCTGGACAAGCCTTCACATCAGCTTTCCTTATATGGTCTTCAGTGATGTGTGTATCTATTAGTCTAAGTGTTCACCTCTGTTTTTCTCTCAAGCTTTATAAAGCTTTCACTGGGAGTGAGGCGTCTTCAGGTAAAGACGACGGAAGAGTTTTGCCAGAGGCCGTCTTAACAGTCTTTGTTGGCCTTTTATGTTTGCATGCCTGTATTACTGTGTGTGCTCGTCTTTGTGTCACACAGAGATTGAAAGCAATGAGACCCAATTCTAGGGTTGGGAATTGAGAAACAGCTCTTACTGAAACCAGATGAATTTCATGCCATTTTCATGGCGAATCAAGAATAACGTTACCTGTTGCGTTTTGTCCATTACATTCCAGATTAAAATAATTAAATTTAATATACTTTCTTACTGTAGCATTTACAATGATTTAAATTCACTAGGTCATCATAAGGTCACACTATTCTAAAAAGAAGAAAAAAAAACATTATTTTTATAATCTAAAAAGGATGCAAGATATATATGTATGGTTACTGTTATTGTATTAGAGACAAGTATTAGGTATTTTGTTAATTTATCGGTACTTGCCGATATTGTATAATTCATTGTGCATGCTCTTTTTTCCTATTTTTACATTAACATTACCTTTGTTGTTATCTAGTGCTGACTTGAAGTTATTCTTTAAAATGTTAATAAATAAATAAATAACACTGTTACATGCAATCTTTACAAAATCATATGTTGTGATGCTTAAAGTGCCCCATTATGCTTTTTTGAATTTGTCCTTTCATGCAGTTGATAATATGGCTGTTTGTGAATGTAAAGTGTCTGCAAAGTTTAAAAGATCAAAGTGCACAACAAATAAAGTTATTGTCTCCTTAAAAAAATAATCGATTCTTAACTGCCGAAACGAGTCGTCAGAGATTCCAGTCTCATTTCCTGTTACAAACGTGTAACAATGTTAAAAATGTTTATAATGCCAGCCTATGGCTCCAGACTGCGACCACATTTTGTTAGAGGATGTACTGATGCCACCACCACATTGCCCAACTGATAAGAGCTGCCCTTTTTGTTGTGTATTAGAAACATCAAACGGCAAGTTAAACAAAACCGCGCTACTCTTTTGAGATGCGCTGTGTGGACCGTTTATCAACTTGGAGCAATAATTGACAGTGCAAGCTCAGAACAGGTACTCGCGGGCCGATCTCAGTCACGTGACACCATTACTACACAGCGCTGGGAGATCCAGTGACAAAACGTTTGAATTCGATGCAGTATTAATAACATTGCTGCAAGATCTAGTTAGAAGCATTCAAATTTGGTGCAGAATTCTCTGTTATAAACCATAGATATAAGATCAGACAGTGCTGACGTGGAAACCAGGAGAAACACTGTGCCACGTGCCATTTTTTTAAAATTACATTATTCATCTCAGCGTTCGTACAACCTTTTAAGAGTGAATTTCAAGCACTTTTCAAGGGCTTTCAAGTGCTTCACTTTTTTCCAGCACTTCAAAGCTCTAAATATCATCCAATTTTAATGGATGATGATTTGTAAATCAAAGTTTAAAGATTAACACTTTGTGGCAAACAAGCACAAAAAAAAACATGAAATTACCACTATAACCAGTAGATGGCGGCAGAGGAGCACTTATTGACTTACTAGCCATTTCTACTCCCTAATATATGGGGAAAAGCTAGGAAGTCACAACGTCTCAAGAAAAACAAAAGCTTTTCTTCAAATTGTGGCTGAATTACACAGAAAACAAGTAAAGAGCACCCCTTTTATATTTAAAGCTGTCAGTCAGTTCAGTATGATACTATACAATTTAATAAGAGTAGAATATTAAAATTTTCCCTATTAAAAAAAAAAAGGTTTTTGCACATTACTGTTGTTAATTAAAAGTTATTTGTATCTGCATATAATTTCAAGCTCAGTGCTTCACTGTTAAATTTCCAATAAACAAACTGATAGGGTAAAACCGACTCCATCGTTACTGTTTTTATTACTGTAGTAAGTGCTGAGAAAGCTTCCAGAGCTGAAATTCAGAAATGGTAATCAACGATTTGTTGCCGACAGACTTGTACTGGACTAATCAGAGCAGAGTAGCTCTCGGAAAGGAAGGGTTTAGAGAGACTGAATCTTCGAACTAATTGTTTCGGACTCTGAGAAATGAGGTGCAATGTATATTATGAGAAAATGAAATAGTTTTTTGATCTTTAATGCATATAAATCTATCGTAGGAGACCTCTAAAACAAAATTAGAAACCTTTAAAATATCACCATAGGGGCACTTTAAATTCACTTGTTGCATTTAAAGGTGCAGTGTGTAATATTTATGAGGATCTATTGACAGAAATGCAATATAATATACATAACTATGTTTTCAGTGGTGTATAAAGAACTTACATAATGAACCATTATGTTTTTATTACCTTAGAATTAGCCATTTCTATCTATATACACCGCGGGTCTCCTTACAGTGAAATCGCCATTTTGCGCCGCCATGTTTCTATACAGTAGCCCTAAACGGACAAACTGCTCTACGGAGCGCTAGTCACTTTCTGCTCTCTCCGACGACGACATCTTTGTCCTGTGTCGGCCATCGTAGCTTCTCTATGTGCTTCGAAAGGGAGGGGTGAGCGGTAGGCGGTTGCAATTCGCAACCTTACCTCTAGATGCCGCTAAAATTTACACAGTGCACCTTTAAAACAATTGATTTCATTTTTTTGTGTTTTATGTCTTTTTTTTTTTTTTGACAAAATATTATACAATAATAAACAGACAGTACATTGTTCTGTTGGATTGGCCTCTAATTGCATGTAACTACAAAACTTATAGTACAGCCAGTGTGTGTGTAGGGAACCTGAATCATCAAGTAGAATCAGTGCCAGCATGGGTAAATTCCTTATGATTTCCATCCCTACTAAATAACTTTTTTTTTTTTTTTTGCTGTTGATGCAAGCAGACCAGGCTGTTTTATAATCATAAAGATTTGTCCAGTGGCTTCTGTGTTGAAGGTCGACTTACATATTTGAGACAATTAACCATTTACAATGACATCTAGATTGCAGTGTGTAATCACTGTAAATGCATGCTGGCCCCTGCTTATCTGAATATTGTTGCATCACCGTGTGACGTTCATACCTCTGTCACCCGCAGGTGCGTCTGCGATGTCAGAAAGGAATCCCACCATCATTGCGAGGCAGGGCCTGGCTGTACCTGTCAGGTGGAAAAGTGAAAAGAGAGCAAAACAGCGGGAAGTTCAAGGTGAGTCAGTCAGGTCCACACATACTTCTTTATAGTTGATTTGTAGTGGTCGCACTAAATGTGTCATTATTCATTTCTTACTGTAGAGCTTCTCAACCTTGGAGTTCCAACCCCACTATGTATAAATGTGTTAAACATATGCATCTTTTCTTGTGCTTAAACTGTTGCATGACATTAGGCTACAAAATCACTAGAATATAGGTTGCAGGCCAAGAAAAATTGAGCTCTGTCTTAATGTTTATGACTGTGAGATGAACCTGTGGTTTGTGTCATTGTTGAGTAGGAGTTGGATAGCATGGATGGTGACCCTAAGTGGGTTGATGTGATAGAGAGAGATCTACACAGACAGTTCCCCTTCCATGAGATGTTTGTGTCCCGAGGAGGTCATGGGTTAGTCTTCATCATTTTCTAATATTGTATTCACACACATATATAAACAAACAAACAAAAATATTTATTTATAATGCATATGTATTTATTATATTATATTTATAGGTTTTTATTTAAATGTTTTATATACAGTATTTACTTAATATTTTTTATTTTATAAATTTTTCTATTCAGCAAGTTTATGCGTTAAATTGATCAAAAGTCACAATAAATGCATGTATAATGTAAATAAAATAACATTTTAAATAAATGCTGTTGTTTTGAACTTTTCATCAAAAAATCCTGAAAAAATGCACAAAAAGATAAGCAGCACAACTGTTTTCAACAGCGATGTTAAAAAGCATCAAAACAGCATATTGGAATGATTTCTGAAGGATCATGTGACACTTGAATACTGGAGTAATGATGCTGAAAATTCAGCTTTACCATCACAGGAATAAATAAAAATAATAAAATGTATTTATATAGGAAACATTTTTAAATTGAACAACACCAAACTTTTAAACGCTTGTGTATATATAATTTATAATAGTACAGGTTATGTCTGTTTTTGCCAAGTATGACACCATTTCCACTGTGTTTCGGTTTGTGTGTTTTTGAGCAGGCAGCAGGACCTGTTCCGGGTGTTGAAGGCTTACACCCTGTACAGACCGGATGAGGGTTACTGCCAGGCTCAGGCTCCTATAGCAGCGGTGCTTCTGATGCACATGCCTGCTGAGGTAAAAATGCATTACAAATTTTGTGTGCATTGCATATTCGAGTGCTTATTCTTATTAGAATCGGTTATAATACATAAGTAATGATTGAAATAAATCGTGTTTGTTTATTGTGTGTATTCAGGATGCATTTTGGGGTCTGGTTCAGATTTGTGAGAAGTACCTCCCTGGATACTACAGCGCAGGCCTGGTAAGACTGGTTACTTATAAGAAATAAATGTGACCCGTGCAGGCAAAAGGAGTCAGAATGCGCACAGGATAATTTCGAGCTACAGGCAAAACTGTAAAATTAGTAAAAATTAGTTAATTAAGCCCTTGTCTAGTGATCCCAATGCTCCAAATAGCAATTAAACATCTAAAAGTATCTCTATTTGTAAGTTTTCGGAGAGGAGTACCTTTCCTTTGTCCATGAAAATGTTCTTGCTCGCGCTGACTGACATATCCCACACGTGCGCATAAAAGACAGCGCGTGATCCCGATATATACATGCACATTAGGCTTGCTGCGATAGTCTGTGTTGTCGGTGTTGTTCAGGTGAAACACCGGTTACATCACTTGCCCACCGCCCCCACTGTCGTTTTCATTTTTATAGTAATAAAATAATTATGGTCAGTTAGAGAACAGACACTACAATTAAATGCTCAATACAGTGTGAGCCGAATGAGAGACGCAGCACAAACGCAGCAGGAGTTAGATTTCATTCATCACGAGAGCGAAGAGCTGACAGACAAGATGATCGCGGAAAATTTGGTTTCAAAGCTAAATGTAAAAGCACCTATATAAGTGAGTTTGTCATTGTACTGTTTTGTTATGTTTTTCATTAAAGGGGGGGGGGTGAAACAAAAAATTTCTGTCAATCTTAAGTACCTATAGAGTAGTATTGCATCCTTCACATCTCCGAAAAGTCTTTAGTTTTATTATATTTATAAAAGAAAGATACGCTGCACTGAGTCTTTCTGAGTCGTATCGCGTGGGCGGAGCTAAAGAATGACGAGCGCGCGCAGCTATTGCGTTGAGAGCGTCTGAAAGCTGTGACATCCTTAAACGTGGGGAAAAAAACATTATCCAAAATAAACCATGGCTAACAATCAGATTCAGCCATACATGTATGATCCAGAATCATAGTTCAACATATTTTCCCACTCTGTGTGTATTGTTGTTTGGAGTGGTTTTACAATAAACAAACAGACACCTACAGTGGCCAGCTAAACAAATGTATTTAAACACACACACCATACATGGCATTCTCCATTGATAAATTAACTATACGTGATCATGTTGTTTACTTGATGTGCTTACGCGCCGATAGCCAACAACACAGACATTTGAAGCAGTTTTACTCACCGCCTGCGGTTCCAACGCACGACCGTGAACCTTTATTGTTGGGACCGTTCCGTCCTTAAGCATTAGACGATCTGCAAATCCGGCGTGGAACTGGGCCTTGTTTATAAAACAATCATCGTCGAAATGCAGGGAACAAACAAAAACACTTGTGCTCTGGAAAAACAAACTCCATCCACTGTCCCCTTAACGCTAGGTTCTTTGGGAAGCTGTACAGGGTTGTCTTGCCCTGGCAACCAAAAACACACTTTTTTGGTGACATTGTTTATTTCTTGAAGTTCTGTGACCTGTACAGCACAGGTACTGGGCGTACTGCTTTCACTCTCTCGCTCTGGTCGACGGGTGCGTGCGCGCCCTTCCGGGAGAAGAGCCCGTACGGCCCGTATAAGGAAATTCCGCCCTTGTTGACGTCACGCAGACCCATACTCGGAAAAAACTTTCCGAAACCGGAAGGAGTATTTTTGGCACAGAAATACACCATCAAACGTCCAACTTAATTTTTTGAAACTTTGTCCATGTTTAGCATGGGAATCCAAGTCTTTAACAGTGTAAAAAACTTAGTATGCATGAAATAGCATTTCACCCCCCCTTTAGGAATAATAGGCTAAAGAACCCACAATTCAAGCAACCCGCCCCCGAATTGGCGCTAATTCTAAACCGAAACTAAAATGAGCACGGCCACACTGTCATTCATTCACAGCCGCACAGAGCGCACACATTTACGGCCACACTGTCATTCATTCACGTCTGCAGTCATTCACGGTGCGTGTCCAGACTGGCGCGTTTTCAGTTCATGCCTATGGAAGCTTAACTTTCATAGGAATTCATTGAAAACACTCGCTTTGCTCCGCACCACTCCGTTAGTGATTTGAAAAGCCCCTGCCGGTGATACCGGTTTTATCGGTGTTGTAACACATCGATTAACCGGTGGGAAAATTTCCTCACCGTCACATCCCTAATACACATATACACAGATTTACAGTATTTCAAAATATCAGATAACTTTAACTCGATTTTTCTCAAAATTTGCTATGCTACTATCGACTTCAAACAGGTGTAGCTCAGTCATTTTTTGACTGATTCAAACAAACCATACATCATTTTGAAGGTGTTTTAGATAATGCGAAAATAGCAAAAACATTTTTTTTTTTAATTTGCTCATTGTGACTCATGATGACACTAAGTTTGCAACATCAACACTTGTTATTGTACTCAATTGAATCAACATTGAACTGACTTGAGCTGAATAATTACACTATTCAGGGTTTTTTCTGGGTAAAAAATGGTCTTCAGTGGTGGCGGACAAACGCTGTCATCCACACACACAGTACAAAGTACCCTACCCATGTGAACTGCAAGCCCAGTACTGACAATATATCCTAAATAAATTAATTAAATAATCAAATACATCTTTGGCAGGAAGAATATTCATTTTGGCGGCTGCCAAAATATTTTCAATGCAGGAAAAACCTTGCTATTGTTTTATTGTAGAGCTGAGTATAGTCTAATCGAACTTGTTTTATAATTGATGTTTGAACATTGACACTGCTATTGAACTGAATTGAAACCTAAATAGTTCATAGTAATAGTTCACCTAAAGATGAAAATTGTCATTATTTACTCACCCTCATGTCGATACAAACCCGTAAGTCTTTCGTTCATCTTCGAAAAACAAATGAAGCTTCAAAAAGTTCTTAAAGAGATTGTTAAACTAACCCATATAAATTGAGCGGTTTAGTCAATTTTCTGAACAGACTTGATTTGCTTTATATGATGAACAGATTGAATTTATACTTCTATTCACATATAAACATTGATCAGCGAACATAAACAGAAGTTCAACAGTACTTGCTTTGAGAACAAACCTCATTAGTTCTTGCCCAGCTCAAACGAGCTGCGTAACACACTCGAACAAACCTCATTGGTTCTTGTGGAAGCTCAAACGTACTGCGTAACACATGAGAATTAACCTCATTGGTTCTTGCGGAAGCGCAAACGTACTGCGTAACACATGAGAATTAACCTCATTGGTTCTTGCTGAAGCTCAAACGTGCTGCGTAACACACAAGAATAAACCTCATTGGTTCTTGTGGAAGCTCAAACGTGCTGCGTAACACATGAGAATGAACCTCATTGGTTCTTGTGGAAGCTCAAGCGTGCTGCGTAACACATGAGAATTAACCTCATTGGTTCTTGCTGAAGCTCAAACGTGCTGCGTAACACACAAGAATGAACCTCATTGGTTCTTGTGGAAGCTCAAACGTACTGCGTAACACATGAGAATGAACCTCATTGGTTCTTGTGGAAGCTCAAGCGTGCTGCATAACACACAAGAATGAACCTCATTGGTTCTTGTGGAAGCTCAAGCGTGCTGCGTAACATGAGAATGAACCTCATTGGTTCTTGTGGAAGCTCAAACGTACTGCGTAACACATGAGAATGAACCTCATTGGTTCTTGTGGAAGCTCAAGCGTGCTGCATAACACATGAGAATTAACCTCATTGGTTCTTGCTGAAGCTCAAACGTGCTGCGTAACACACGAGAATGAACCTCATTGGTTCTTGTGGAAGCTCAAACGTGCTGCGTAACACATGAGAATGAACCTCATTGGTTCTTGTGGAAGCTCAAGCGTGCTGCGTAACACACAAGAATGAACCTCATTGGTTCTTGTGGAAGCTCAAATATGCTGCGTAACATGAGAATGAACCTCATTGGTTCTTGTGGAAGCTCAAATATGCTGCGTAACATGAGAATGAACCTCATTGGTTCTTGTGGAAGCTCAAACGTACTGCGTAACACATGAGGATGAACCTCATTGGTTCTTGTGGAAGCTCAAACGTACTGCGTAACACACGAGAATGAACCTCATTGGTTTTTGTGGAAGCTCAAATATGCTGCGTAACATGAGAATGAACCTCATTGGTTCTTGTGGAAGCTCAAACGTGCTGCGTAACACACAAGAATGAACCTCATTGGTTCTTGTGGAAGCTCAAATGTGCTGCGTAACACACGAGAATGAACCTCATTGGTTCTCGCAAGCAAATCAGACATGCTTGAGCTTCCGTCTACCACAACTGATGTATGCGTTGATGAATGAATGTTATATGTGAATAAAAGTATAAATTCATTCTGTTAATCATATAAAGCGATTGTCAATTCAGAAAAATGTGGACTAAACCGCTCAATTCGTATAGATTACTTTTACGATCTCTTTATGAACTTTATGATGCATCAAAATGGTAGTTGCATGGACTGTAAATGGAGGGACAGAAATCTCTCAGATTTCATTCAAATATCTTCATTTGTGTTCCAAAGATGAATGAAAGTCTTGCATGTTTGGAATGATGTGAGGGTGAGGGTGAGCAATTGATGACAGAATTTTCTAACTAACCCAACAGTTATTGTCCTGTTTATTAATATGAAGCTGCTTTGAAATAATCTGTATTTTATAAAGCACTATATAAATAAATGTGACTTCACTTGTGAAATCTACCTGGCATTATGTTTAAAAGTTATCTATTGTCTGTATGATAGAAGATCTAATGACAGTTGCACATTAGGAAGTTCCTACATTTTACAACATTTTACCAAAACATTTCAGTGAAGCGCATTGAGGATGAAGACTAAGTATTATGAACTTCATAGTTTTAGGTAATAGAAACCTTATCTGTTTCCTCAGACACATTCTCTGGTTCATAGTTTGCATTCTGTTCATAGCATTCATATCTAAAGAGTCACGTTTCTGAGACAAAATGTGCCGTAGGTGCCAGTAAAATAACTTCTTTTGTTCTTCACTCAAAGGTGTTGTAAGCAGCACAAGTAGTAAATTAAATATCTGTGGTTTTCAAAGGGCAAAACTAATTTAAAATTAATCTAGGATCGCCTTAAGCCTGTAAATGTAGAATTGCTGCTATAAATAACTGCCTGACAAACCAGTGTAGTGTATAATCTGGAAAAAATGCACTCTTACTTAGTTCCAAGACAACAGGGAAAAAAACACTGTCTTAATTCTGTTGTTTTTATGTTTTGTAGGAGGCCATACAGTTGGATGGACTGATCTTAAATGCGTTATTAAAGCGTGTGAGCCCTCCAGCGTATCGGCATCTTGAGAAACACAAGATCGAGCCAATTCTCTACATGACAGAGTGGTTCATGTGTGCATTTTCCAGAACTCTACCCTGGTCATCTGTGCTCAGAGTGTGGGACATGTTCCTGTGTGACGGTCAGATTCACTTAAACACATATATTACACACTTACACACAGGCATGTTTGTCATCTTCTTTCTGACTGTAGTTTTCTTTTGTCCTTTCAATAGGAGTGAAGATAATGTTCCGTGTTGGGCTGGTGTTGCTGAAATGCATGCTGGGATCTCGTGAGAAACTGAAGGCTTGTCCTGGTCAGTACGAGACTATGGAGCTTCTTAGAGCACTGGAGCCACAATACATGCAGGAGGGCTTTCTCGTCCATCAGGTAGCGAATGCACACACTCTCACGCTTGAGTAGATATGATTGAAATTGATTTTTTTCCCCTTTAATTTAATAAGTGAAATGTATACCAATTATTTTTATATTTATGTGTCTGATACCTGATATACAGAACCAATATTTAATAATTGTTTCATTAATGTTTTTTGTGCATTAGTAACTAAATAATAAGTACAAAAAACCTACAGCTATAAAAAACAAATAATGATAATCATTCACTATCAATATACACTCATTTGAAATTTTAGGGCTTATTTATTTGATCATAAATGCAGTAAAAACAGTAATATTGTGAAATATGTTTGCAATTTAAAATTGTTACTTCTATTTTGATACATTTTAAAATGTAAAACTTGTGATGACAGGTGAATTTTCAGCAGCCTTCAGTGTAACATGATCCTTCAGAAAAAATTTTTCAAGAAACATTTATCATTATTGTCAGTGTTGAAATAATATTTATTTTTGTGGAAACCGTGTTACATTTTTTCAGGATTCTATGATGAGCAAAAAGAAAAGTTCAATAGAACAGCATTTATTTACAACATTATACATTTATTTACTGTCACTTTTAAACAATTTAATGCATTCGTGCAAAATAAAAAATATAAATTAATTAATAAAACAAAAAAAAATCTTACAGACCCCAAACTTTTGAACAGTAGTGTATAATAATTTTAGATTGCAAATCAACTTTGCATAAATATACAGATTCATGTTGAACTAAAGGTTTAGGTTTTATAAATCTGATACTCATAAAGTCAAGGGTTTTGCTCAAGTAGCTTTTGTACAAAAAAAAAAAAAAAACTACTGGATATTTTAATGTAACGTGCCTGAACATCCCTAAACTCTGAATGGCCGGGTTAAGACACTAATATTACAAATAGGCAAAAAAGAATTAAAGCTAACTGTAACTTAAACCTGTTTTTTTTTTTTTTTAATTAAACGCATCCAACACTTCAAATCTTGCTTTAACATAAATGTCTTAATTACATATTGTTATTAATATAAACAATGCATCAAATAAGTGGGTTGTGAAAGCTGCTGTTAAAGGGATAGTTCAACCAAAAATGAAAATTACCCCATGATTTACTCACCCTCAAGCCATCCTAGGTGTATATGACATTCTTCTTTTATATAAAAAATGTCCTAGCTATTCCAAGGTTTATAATGGCAGTGAATGGGAGCCCAAAATCTGAAGCCCAAAAAAGTGCATCCATCCATTATGAAAGTAATCCACACGGTTCTGGGGGGTTAATAAAGGCCTTCTGAAGCTTCATAAAGTAAAATATTTAGCTTCCGGCGGACCGCCTTCCATATTCAACTTGTGAAGAAAGCGCGATGATGACAAAAAATGTAAGCGGTTTGAACTGCGTTGAGGCGTTACACTTTCTTCTTAAGTTGAAAATGGAAGGCGGAAGCTAGATATTTTACTTTATGAAGTTTTAAATATGGATATTTTTTTTACACAAACCCATCGATTCACTTCAGAAGGCCTTTATTAACCCCTGGAGCCATGTGGAGTACTTTTATAATGGATGGATGTAGGGCTGGGCCGCTTCACACAGACCATTTATCCGCTCAGGTCAAAGTCCAAACGCCAGCACAGCGCGAGCTCACTACAGAAGATCTTGGTCACGCGAACACTAAACAGCTGAGAGATCCAGTGAGAAGCGTGTGAATTCAGCGAAAAACACAAATGTCTCGGTGATTTAAACTAGCTTAAAGCCAGATGGAACAGTGCTGATAAACAGGAGAAACACTGTGCGCAATGATACAGCCAGAAGGCTTTTTGATCTTGTCCATAATTTACCATGGATTTACTGTTGTGATAACTGCACCATGGTACTGTATCAGAAATGTGGGATATATTCATATAGAATTGTATTATATTATTAATGTAGACATGTATTAAAGGAGTAATGGAATATTACAGTATTTTTATTTAGCTATAGAATTTGTGCATTTATACTAAATGTTTTTAGGCTACTGTTTTTCATACAAATACCATAGAAACCATATAGATACATTTTACTATGGTAGTGAAGAGCTATATGCGTGTATTTAATCTAAATCTATGATACTATGGAAAACCAATGGTTAATTTTAATACATTTAAATGTATTTATTTAAATTTTACCATATAAAAATGAGGTTGTTACAATTTTTACAGATATGTGTTTTTGTTAATGAACATAAATTTACATCTGCATCCTCCTAACTCAAGCTACTACTAACTAACACCATCACCCGTTAACACGTGCAGAAACTAAGACATTCATTTTTTCTATTAAGAAATGTATTTTGTTAAGGAAAAATGACTGGAAAAGGAATTCAAAAACATGAAGTGTTTGTCATATTCTGACAATAAAGAGTTTAAAACCACAATTAACAGTCTGGTTTCTATAACTTCCACTTAAGAGCAAAAATCTGCCTTTAAATTTGAAATAAATAAATATTTGACATTTATCGTGATAATTATCGATATCGACTGATATGAAAAGATTTTATCGAGATAATTTTTTGGCCATATCGCCCAGCCCTAGATGGATGCACTTTTTTGAGCTTCAAATTTTGGGCTTCTATTCACTGCCATTTATAAAGCTTGGAAGAGCCAGGACATTTTTTAATATAACTCTGATTGTATTTGTCTGAAATAGGAATGTCATATGCACCTAGGATAGCTTGAGGGTGACTAAATTATGAGGTAATTAAAATTTTTGGGTGAACTGTTAACCCTTTAACAGTTGAAAGCACTTTTTTGGTGCTATTCTTTAAAAATTTAACAGATGGCGCCATTTATTGAGTTACCAGATATTAAATTGATAACTGATAATAAACATGTTTTATTGACAGTTTGGAACTTTGACTCATTGATGCATTTTATTTGCGTCATCTAGAAACTTTTATAAATATGACAGTGTTTGAGTTCAGTGGTGATGATGAGGCTTCTCTTCTGCACATGCAGGTGTTAGAGCTGCCTATATCTGCTCGGGATGTTGAACGAGAGCACCGCATGCAGCTCAAGCGTTGGCGGAAAACTCACGGCGAACTCAGCTACAAGTCCCCTCCCAGAATGCACGGCGCTCAGGCCATTATGTCTGCTGAGCCACATTCCCGCCAAGACCTCCGTCAGAACCCCACCATCGTCGTTCAGTATCCCCTGCCCTCAGACACTAAATCCGAATTCTCTCGCATCAAGAAAAGAAGCACTATCCGAAAAGCCCCCATTCCATTGAATGTCCCCAATCCGTACGCCTTACCAACAGACCCCAAACCGGACCCTCTTAATAATCAAGCACAAGACACGGCCTCAAACAATCAGTCCAACCATCCTCCTCCATCACTACAGCAATCCCTCCTCACTACACCCGAGAAGACACCAGAACCTTCCACTGATCCACCAGCCACTGTCATCCCAACCCCAAATCCATCTCCAAGTCTTTCTCGCACCCCACCACCTCCCCAAACCTCACCAGACCCAAATCCCACACATCCTACCGAGCTCCCTCACTCCTCCAACCCGGCAATCACTGCCGAACCACTTCCCATCCCTAAAAACTCAAGCAACACCAACAACTCAGCCCAGCTTAAAGATCCTCCGCCCACTACAGACTCCACTCCACTTCTACCAGACGACGCACCTGTGAACGGCAACTCGGCCACTGCTCCCAGAGTTCCAGCTTTACGTATCTCATGTGAGAGCGTGGGTTCAGAGGACACGTACCTGTAGCACTCTCGTCAACGTTCAGGGAGAAATTGAATGCAGTATTGGGAACCAGCAACCGCTTTATGCATGAAAGATGCAAGATGGGAGGAAACAACTATGAATGTATTTTGATGTTTGGAGGCGATTGATACAGAATCTTTGCCGTCAGTATCTTGACGTCAAGACTATAGGAATATATAAAGCTTAACGACAAGAAGGATCAATCATCCGCGACTTCATTTTGGCGTCACCATGCATGCAAACAGACCTCCTTATTTTTCTGTGCTGGTCCATAATGGACTCCACGACCTTTGTATTAAAAGCTCTGAATATTAGTTCTTCCATTATTCCTCAATCATTAGCAGAACTGACTTTATAATCAAATACGTTTGGCTAGTTATTGTGTTATTCACTGCTTAACAATATTAGGTCACATTGCAAGAAATGATAAAAATGTGTGATTCTCCAATCTAACAGTTTTACATTTATAACCTCTCTTTTGACCGCTATTATAAGAATTTGTATTCTTTGTCAGCCTCACTTAACCATTTTAACATGTGCAACTGTCATAATATTAAGAGCAAAAGAGCATTTCTTGTTTCAACATCATGTCTGTTGCTGCACACAAATATAATTGAACCGGAAAAAAAAATGTATTTAAAGAAATTTAAGTTGACGCATCTTTAAACTTGACTTTTCAGAGAAAAATGGTGCACAAATTGTACATTTAGGGGCACATCAGCGTGTCACTGGGGCAGTACTTTTAAAGGGATACTTTTGTACCTTATCTACCACTAAAAGTTGCAGATTAGTTTACTTTAGAATAGTAATATTTAGTGAAACCCTAAAGGGTAAATAAGGTGTAAAGTTGTCCCTTTAAGGGTATTGCTCCTGTGACAGGTTTTGCTCAGAGTATATTTTTGCCCTTTAAAAGAAAAACAAAGAACATTTTGAATACTTTCTTTAATAAAACACCAAAAAGCAAAGAAAAATCCAGATTTGATGTGATGTTGAAACTATATTTGAGTGTCTCCTTAACACGTCTGATGTATTTATTTTGTTGCTAATATGAGAGAATATTTCATGAAACCTACTCCATCTCAATCCACCAGATGGCGCACATTCCTTACAAAGGATTCATTCGCTCAGAGATGTTAACCTGTTACATTGGGAGTTGTAGATTCATAGACACTTGTACAATCATCATCTGTGAAGAGATGTATGTTACAAAACAGCTAAAACATGCTGTGTTTTTGTTGTTAAATGTTATAGGGAGTCATTTTTATTTACGTTACATTTTAATAAGAGCTGAAATATTCACTATTCTGTTTCAGCTTCATCTTATATTTTCGTTTCTCTGAAATTATGGGAGCACTGTTTAATTTTTTTGTTTAATAATGCTTAAATACTCTGGCAAAGACTTTTGATTTGTATGTCTAATATTTAATCACTCCTCAACGACTGACTGTCAACTCTATGTAGATTTTGTACAAATAAAAGCACTTGTAATAAGACCATGTATTTTATGTGCTGGACGAAGGCGCCGTTTCCCACTGGGTCACAGGACGTGTCTGTTTTCTGTCACTGCTGTGCTTCAATTACCGTAAGGAAAGCCATCAAAGAGGCTGCTGTAAACCGAAACCTTAATGCTTTGGGTCATCTGCGATGGCCTGTGCTAAGTAGCAAATTAGAGAGCGCCTTTCTTTTTTTCTGTCGGAGGTCTAAACCCATGTCTCTGGTCACAAATTACCAGTGACAACTGCCTGCCTGAGGTCAAACTGGAGCTTTACACAAACTGCTGCTTTAATGCCAACAATCATGTTCACTTGCATGAGTGTAAGCTCTCTGCAGGAACCAGTATATTTCTGCTACTTAATGGATATTATTATAGCTTTTTAAATTGTTACTTTCAAAATCAAAATAGCACTTGTTTTAGAGTTGAGCTTGATTTAAGTAATGAACTCAAACACAAGAGTGCTGTAGTGGAAATATAAAAACATCAACCGTGCCTGCTTCCAAACATTTCCCAAATTTAGAAAAAAAAGGTACAAAAGCTGTCACTGGGATGGTACAAGGGTAAAAAGGTTCTAAAATGTACCATTTAGGTACCAATATGTGTACTTTTGGTATCAATATGTACCGTTAAGGTATACATTTCCACTCTTTAGGTACAAAGGTGTACCTTTTGAAAGTGTTCCAACCCGGTGACAGCTTTTGTACCTTTTTTTTCTGCGAGTAAAAGTTTGGCGTTAGAAAGAATTTATGTTTTTTGAAAGAAGTGTCTTCTACTCACCAAGGCTGCATTTATTTGTAAAAAAAAAAATTACAGTAAAATAACTAATATTGTGATTATATTATTACTATTTAAAATAACTTTTCTATTTAAATATAGATTTTAAAATGTAATTTATTTCTGTGATCAAAGCTGAATTTTCAGCATCATTACTCCAGTCTTCAGTGTCACATGATCCTTCAGAAATCATTTTAATATGCTGATTTTTGTGTAAACTATGATACATTTTTTCATGATTCTTTGATTAAAAGACAGCACTGAAATATAAATCTTTTGTAATATTATAAATGTATGTCATTTTCATGTATCCTTATGTGTATAATTAAAACTTTTGAACAGTAGTGTAGATGGTTTAAATGACTGCTAAAAACATAATGAAATTATTAGTCAAGCCAAGTCATCTTTATTTATATAGCACTTTATACAAGGTTGTTTCAAAGCAGCTTTGCTTGATAAACAGGAAAAAAAAAAATGATGCAAAAAGAGTTTCTGCTTTAAAGCAGCTCTAAAAATACAATAGTGTTAATATTCAGCTGAAGTAGATTAAGTTCTTATCAAGAACTGTGTAAATTTAATCAATTACCAGTATGAGTTAAATTTAATAATCATTTAATAAAGCAGCTCTGTAGAAAACAGTGATGTCATCGTTCAGCTCTGTTCGGTTCTCATCCAATAGTGTCAATACAGGCAGTTTTTTATTTATAATAATCCATTGTTTTCATTTTTATTCTTTTACCGATGGTGTGTTCTATAATATGATTACCTTAATATTTGACTGGTTATCTTGCGTGCTGGTATAAGAAACAGAAATGTTGAAGCTGTGTATCATGGTATGACACTTTTACTCCACCCCAAGGTGCTGCAGGTTCCTACCTGTGAAAATAGACAGACGTGCCTCAGGATAAAACCACATATTTCTTTGGGTCTGACTTTATCAATTGGTTCTCATTTGCAGAGGCGCCTAACAGCTCCATTCTTTATATTGGACTATTTGACCTGTAGACAGAGAGAAGAACAGAACGGCTGTAGGGCACTGAAGGAACATTCAAAATAACGGGGGAAATTCTGTGGGAATCTCTGCATAAATTCCACACGTCGTGGAAGAATCGCAGATGTCAACATGACTAACTGACGAATACTTAAAAGAGAATTTGACTTGAAAACATCACTCACTGTACACCCGAATAAGTTCGCAAAACTCAAAAAATTTGAGGCAATCAGTTGACTAAGAAATTCAAAGTTTAAGTAAGCAGAACTGGCAGATTTTTATTTTCTAGGCTACTTATACATTTGAATGGTTCTTAACTTGAAATGTTTGACTACACAGTTTTTCTTGATTGTTTACACACATTTTCAGAATGTGCATGCCTCATACATGCCTCATACTCTCAGAACTCTACACACAAATCAAAACACACACACACACAATGGGCAAAACCCCTCAATCAAATCAAACTTTACATTCAAAACAATGTTATTTCTTCTCAAAATGGTATTCTGTTTTCAAATGACACACACAAACCATCACATGAATAGACATTTATAAGAAACAGTTTAACACTGATGTGCTTAATGGAAAACACTATGATGAATGGAAAACACTTCTTCTCCATTCTCCACGGACGGACGGACAGACATAGATAGATAGATAGATAGACAGACATAGATAGATAGATAGATAGATAGACAGACAGACAGACAGACAGACATAGATAGATAGACATAGATAGACAGACAGACAGACATAGATAGATAGACAGACATTCAGACCGATAGATAGATAGATAGATAGATAGACAGACAGACATAGATAGACGGACGGACGGACGGGCAGGCAGACAGACAGACAGACAGACAGACAGATAGATAGATAGATAGATAGATCGATAGATAGATAGATCACACTGTAAAATAACATCAGCATTTTCAGCTTTCATACACTGTGCCTATAAAAATCTGAGGAATATTCACTGAAAAATTCACTCAGCTCGTATAAAACTCTGAGCACTTCTAATAAATCCCATCCGGCGTCTGTCAATCAAGAACCAAGAGCAGCTCAGACAGAACTGGATTCCTGAGGGAATTTGCCAGTAAACCTTTATATTTGGAGTTGATGACAGAAGCAATTCACAATGTGGCAGTCAAAATCAATCTGGGATTGAGAAGATGAGGCATAGATATGAACCTGAAAAGAAAGAGTTATTTTATTTCTTTCTTTTGGGTGGGTTTGTTGTCTGAGAACACAAGAATGATGTAATAACCGAGATACGGTCAGAATATAAAGTTATTATCTTTATCTCTCAGAGAAGGGGTGGTCTGTCCTCTGCAGGGGGGGCTGCAGGTTTTGGCTTTATCCCCACACAAACACACCTGATCCAACTAATCAAACTCCTGCAGAGAGGAGGATAAGCACAATCAGATGCAAGAGACCAGAACTAAACCACTGTCTTCAGGAATCTGTGGAATTTAGTAATTGTAGTTACTTAATAGTTTTAACTACTTGATAGTTCATGTATGAACGCTTGACTGATGTAATCAGTTTTAGGAAAGTTAATGTAAATGTATTAAATAATATAATAAATAATAAAAACACTTGACAGTAAGGTTCAGTTTGTTAAAAGTTAATTTAGGTGATATGAACTAACAACAAAGTTTTAGCATTTATTCATCTAGGCTATTATTAAATTATATAAATACTATAATATGCTATATGTATGTTATAAACTATATTCATTGTTAATGTTAATGTATGCAACCTTACATGTTAAAATATCAGTTTTAACGAAAAAAAAGTAATACTAATTTGTGAACACTCTACTTTACAGTGTCTTTGTTGCACGTGACATGTAATTACTATAGTAATAACAGTAAATTCTGCATAATTACATGCAACTAACCCTAAACCAAACCCTAATCATAACCCTATAGTAAGTACATGTAGTTAATAAATATTACTCAGTACTTAAATATATAATTACACTGTGCCTTAAAATAAAATGTAACCCAATTTTTTTCGTCTCATTTGTTGACATTAGTTATTGTATTAAATAACAGTGAGCAAAATATTTTACAACATTCATTAATATCTGTTCATTTTTGTTAATAAAAATACAATAGATAATTGTTTGGTTCATGTTAGTTCACAGTGCATTAACTAATGTTAACAACTTTTGATTTTAAAAATGCATTAGTAAATGTTGACTAATAAATGAACTATTTGTTGACTAATAAAGAGATTAATAAATGCAGTCGAAGTACTGTTTATTCAATAGTTAACTAATATTAACAAATGAAACCTTATTGTAAAGTGTTACCAATAATTATATGTAGCAGACAGTATTCATAAATAACTGATTTATTAGCAATAAAATAAAAAACATTCATAATAATAAATATGTAAAAAAAAAAATAATTTTAAGGTGCCTTTGTTACAGAGTAATTATACAAATAAGTACTGATTAATTAACTACATAGCCTTAACATAATTAGGGTTTGGTTTAGGGTTAGTTGCTTGTAATTATGCATAATGTACTGTTATTACTATAGTAAGTACATGTAAGATGTATAACAGGGACACTAAAATAAAATGTTAGCAAAATCGGTTACATTTTATTTTAAGGTGTCTTTGTTACACTGTAATTATACATTAATTACTAAGTAATATTAAGTAACTACATGTACTTACTATACGATTAGGGTTATGGTTTGGTTCGTTTTAGGGTTAGTTGCATTTAACTATGCAAACATTTTTAGCTATACTATAGTAACTACATGTAACATATGTAACAATGACACTGTAAAATAAAGTGTTACCCAAAAATCTTTATGATGTCAATTATGTTGATTTGGTTTATATCGCTCTGATGATAAGTGCACACTTTTATTATAGGATTAGTTCACCCAAAACTGAAAATTCTGTCATTATTACTCACCCTCATGTCATTTCGAACCCATAAGATGTGTTGGAGATTAATATCTTGTAAATGAAGTGGTAAATTATGGGTTTTTTTTTTTTTTTGCACAAACAAAGCCACTGGAGTCACATGGATTACTTTTATGATGTCTTTACTAACTTTCTGGGGCTTGAAAAGTGGTAGTTGCGTAGACTGCCAATTAAATCTCTCAGATTTCATTAAAAAGATCTTCATTTGTGCTCCGAAGATGAGCGAAAGTCTTACGTGTTTGGAACGGCATTAGGGTGAGTAATTAATGACAGAATTTTCATTTTTGGGTGAACTATAAATGTAAAACTTCTGATTTCAGTTTTTTGTTTTTTTGTGTTTTGTCTCTGTTTTGCAGTAATGTTATTTTGAGTAGAACATCCAAAGGCTATGAGATAGGATGTTGACTGAGACTATCAGCAATATGTGACTTGTATTTGACTGACTTTGACCTGAATATGAATCCCCATCATGAAGAGCAGAGCTCAAACCTTGGCAAAGGCTTTATCAAAAAACATGACTGTTTCAAACTTTAGCATGACACTTGATGGTTGAGTTGTCACAGCATGGCAGCTCTTGGACTCTGACATCATGTCTGCCTGAGCCAGATAAGAGAACTGATAAACAGAGGAAGGCTCCTGAATAAAGCAATTAATCAGCACCATGGGCCAAAAAACCTGTACTGACATCTGACAGAGGCCTTAGGCTAGTTATTTAAGGTTATGAGTCAAAGTAATGCCTGGAAATGAATTGGCTTTGCGTAAGAGCTAATAAAATATTTAAACTTAAAACAATATTTTGTGTCTAATTTACTTGAGAAAAGTAGCCGTGTAATAAGCGGGATAATGTACATCCAGCCGGTTGTTATCGCCTAATAAACACCTTCAGAGTGAGGCAAGACCCCGACGGGGTTTATTCTGTGATAACAACCGGCTGGATGTACATTATCCCTTACTTATAGCTTTACATGTGTCAGTGTGCAAGCATGCATGTGTGGGTTTGTGCTTGTGTGTACTCTATAAGGTGATGAGTAACACACATATGGTAGATATCAGTGACACGAGGAGGAGCAGACACCCTGATGAGTACTCACACACCCTGTCTCCCCATCCTGTCTCCATGGTCCCTAATGGGACTCCATGCAGTAACTCTATCCTGTACATGCTATACTCAAAGGTGCTGTGCTGGTGGGGGTATTTGTGTGTGTTTTTGTGCAAATGTGTGTTTTCGTATACAGGGATGGTAACAGCACTAACATTACGGGGAACATATCCTCCCTATATTCAGAATAGCAGTCCAATATTCAAAATATGCACTTTTTTAAGGAAAGAAATTAATATACTTTTCAGCAAGCAAACATTCAATTGATTAAAAGTGACAGTAAAGACATTTATAATGTTCGACATTAATTAAAAAAATGGTGTTTAGTCATGAAAACTCTTGGGATAGATTGTAATACATTTTATTAATGTAAATGGAATGTTAATGGGTTTGGTCTAGGGGCCCTATTTTCACAATATGAGCGCATGGTCTGAAGCGCATGGCACAGGGCATGTCCGAATCCACTTTTGCTAGTTTAACTACGGTTTGCGCGCCAGGCGCATAATCCAAAAGGGTTGTACCTAGTCTCTTAATGAGTAATGGGTGTGTTTTGGGCTTAACGTGCAATAAACCAATCAGAGTCTAATCTCCCATTCCCTTTAAAAGCCAGTTGCGCTTGCACCATGGCGGATTCGCTATTTACATGGTGGAATTTGCAAGCAGTAAGACTGAACGCTTTTCCAGAGAGGAATCCTTTTATTTTTAATATTTAAACATGTTTGTGTACTGCTGCGCGTCCCTGTGTGTGTAATAAGTGTACGCACGTTGTGCACCCGCCTATAGGCGCATATTACTACAGCGCCCTTTAAATAACACCAAAATTACTGCACTATTGACTTTAGACCAGGTTTTTTTTGGTCAATGGTGCATTAGTTTTCAGTTGCCTCAAAATATCAACGCGCCAACAATGCGCCTGAACACACCTCGTTTTCAGACCAGCAAGCCCATGGGCGAACAGATGGGCGCGAGTGCATTTGCCATTTAAACAACGTTGCGCTGGATGTGAAAATGATAACTGCATCAGGCTGAAACTAGCAAAAAACACTTGCATCACGTCTGGCTTTACATTGCGCCGGGTGTATGATAGGGCCCTAGATCTGCGGCTGCAGAGCAAGTATGACTGGCTTCTGTTAAATGCTCAGAACATAAAATGAAGGGAAACATGCGGATTCTGCTAGAGAGAGGGAACCCCCCCCCCCCCCCCCCATAGCAGATCTACGCAGGTGGTGCTGGGGAGGTGGAGGATCAGAATAAGAATTTGCATAGCGTGCAGAGTTAGTGTATTCGTTTGGATGCATCATGGTTATAAAGGGAAGTATTAATGGATACATGAAATCGATTGGCTGTGGAAGTTACAGGGAAACAACCAATCAGAACATGAATAGAGTTTCACAGCTGAACTATTCATTTAAGTGGCACAACTGTTATCAACATTGATAATAATAATACATGTTTCTTGAGCACCAAATCAGCATATTAGAATGATTTCTGAAGGATCATGGACACTGAAGACTGGAGTAGAAATAGAATAGAAATAGATAGAAAGTAGAAATTTATGAATTTATAATGATATCTTATATAATCTTTAATATAGTTTCATATATGAGTTTTAATCAGCTTGAATATATACACCTTTGGTCTTTTATATTTAAAGAATTATTACACATAAAAAATAAATTAAAAAAAAGACACCAAGGGTTTTCCCAGACTTCCTTCTATTCTCTTTCCATTCTCCTCCTTCCTTTGTCTTCCAGATTTTGACTGTACTGTTTGTCTTTATAAAAAAAAAATTCTGATTCAGAGTGAACATCCTTCATATGGGATGAGCTATACAACTGTGTGTGTGTCAGGGTGCAGTGAAAGTGTAAACCCTTTACACACAAAAGCTGTATCCTGTAGGATACAAAACAACTGTCTCTTTTCCTATTTTTAACAGTATGTGCCAAATTGTGCCCCTTTATCCTGTCTGTGTTTGTGTGTGTGTGTGTGTGTGCGTGTGCGTGTGCGTGTGCTCGTGCGTGTGTGTGTGTGTGTCTTTGAAGAGTAGGAAGCCCCTAGTCTCCTGTGTGAAAACAAGCTGGCAGAGAGATGTCCACCGGTCACATCAAAGTAAACACACACACAACAGAGGAAGTAAGCACAGACCCACCGGGGTCAAAGGTCACCACAGTGGCATTGTTGGGAAAGGAGAACGGATACTGAGTGGACTGTGACACGTCCAGAGAAGCTCTTGAGTGTGTGTGTGTGTGTGTGCATAGGTATTAATAAATACAGTGACCCGTGAGAATAGGAAATACACTGTGCACTAAATGCAGATGCACTAAATCTGACTGCTGTATTGACAACCAGCCAAAGTGTCTCATCCAAAACTGGCTCCTCTTCTTAAAGATGTTTTTGTTTAATAAATGGCCTGTGAATCAATGAAACATCCTGTGATTGTGTGTTTTGGGGAAGGTGTGTTGTGCATTTGATATGAGTTGGTTTACTGTAGAGGATACAAGTATCTAAATTAACAGGTGAGACGCCCATAGACAGTCATGATACATTGTTTAATGTTCCTGTTTTTTGCAAAGAGTTTTGTTTTTTGCAAAGTATCATAGTTTGAATATCGATGCACATGTAAAGTATGTGTTTTGGTGAACAACATATATACAGTCGTGCACAAATGTTTATATACACCTTGCAGAATCTGCTAAATGTTAATGATTTAACAAAATAAGAGGGATCATACAAAATACATTATTTTTTATTTAGCACTGTCCTGAATTCGATATTTTACATAAAAGATGTTTACATATACACTCACCTAAAGGATTATTAGGAACACCATACTAATACTGTGTTTGACCCCCTTTCTCCTTCAGAACTGCCTTAATTCTACGTGGCATTGATTTAACAAGGTGCTGAAAGCATTCTTTAGAAATGTTGGCCCATATTGATAGGATAGCATCTTGCAGTTGATGGAGATTTGTGGGATGCACATCCAAGGCACGAAGCTCCCGTTCCACCACATCCCAAAGATGCTCTATTGGGTTGAGATCTGGTGACTGTGGGGGCCATTTTAGTACAGTGGACTCATTGTCATGTTCAAGAAACCAATTTGAAATGATTCGAGCTTTGTGACATGGTGCATTATCCTGCTGGAAGTAGCCATCAGAGGATGGGTACATGGTGGTCATAAAGGGATGGACATGGTCAGAAACAATGCTCAGGTAGGCCGTGGCATTTAAACGATGCCCAATTGGCACTAAGGGGCCTAAAGTGTGCCAAGAAAACATCCCCCACACCATTACACCACCACCACCAGCCTGCACAGTGGTAACAAGGCATGATGGATCCATGTTCTCATTCTGTTTACGCCAAATTCTGACTCTACCATCTGAATGTCTCAACAGAAATCGAGACTCATCAGACCAGGCAACATTTTTCCAGTCTTCAACTGTCCAATTTTGGTGAGCTCGTGCAAATTGTAGCCTCTTTTTCCTATTTGTAGTGGAGATGAGTGGTACCCGGTGGGGTCTTCTGCTGTTGTAGCCCATACGCCTCAAGGTTGTGCGTGTTGTGGCTTCACAAATGCTTTGCTGCATACCTCGGTTGTAACGAGTGCTTATTTCAGTCAAAGTTGCTCTTCTATCAGCTTGAATCAGTCGGCCCATTCTCCTCTGACCTCTAGCATCAACAAGGCATTTTCGCCCACAGGACTGCCACATACTGGATGTTTTTCCCTTTTCACACCATTCTTTGTAAACTCTAGAAATGGTTGTGCGTGAAAATCCCAGTAACTGAGCAGATTGTGAAATACTCAGACCGGCCCGTCTGGCACCAACAACCATGCCACGCTCAAAATTACTTAAATCACCTTTCTTTCCCATTCTGACATTCAGTTTGGAGTTCAGGAGATTGTCTTGACCAGGACCACACCCCTAAATGCATTGAAGCAACTGCCATGTGACTGGTTGATTAGATAATTGCATTAATGAGAAATTGAACAGGTGTTCCTAATAATCCTTTAGGTGAGTGTAGTTCACAAGACAAAAAAAATAGCTGAATTTATAAAAATGAACCTGTTCAAAAGTTTACATACCCTTGATTCTTAATACTTGTTACCTGGATGATCCACAGCTGTTTTTTTGTTGTTGTTTGTTTTGTGATGGTTTTTCTTGAGTCCATCTTTTTTCCTGAGCAGTTAAACTGCCCAATGTTCTTCAGAATAATCCTCAAGGACCTGCAAATTCTTCAGTTTTCCAGCATTCCAGGACAACTGAGGGACTCAAACACAACTATTATAAAAGGTTCAAACATTCACTGATGCTCCAGAAGGAAACACAATGAATTAAGAGCTGGGGGTGAAAACTTTTGAACAGGATGAAGAAAATTTTTCTTATTTTGTTTAAATATCTTTTTTTTTTCATCTAGTACTCCCCTTCGGAAGCAACAGAAGATACTTACACGGAAGACACATTAAGTACACTTTACCTTGATCTTCAAATTTAACCCCCTGGCTCTTAATGCAATGTGTTTCTTTCTGAAGCATCAGTGAATGTTTCCCTCAATTGTGCTCAGTGTGAAAAGATGGATCTCAAAATCATACAGTCACTGTTGGAAAAGGTTCAAATATGCAAAAGATGCTGGAAAACTGCTCAGGACAGTTTAACTGGATTTTAACTGGCACTTAAAATGGCATATTGCAGGTTAGAGACCCCAGTGAGTCAATGTATAGAAAAATAATGTAAGAACTAGATTTTAAAATGATAAAATAATAAATATATAAATATGCTGCTAAGGCTTCTGGAGTCGTTTTTATGAGAACATTTTACTTCCGCATCTAAAAATGCCAAAACCGGAAGTGACGTAACGGGAGGGAGTGCGGTCAATTTCAACGATACGAAAACAATGGATCGCAATGACAGTTCGGACACTGAGGAAATTATAAATGTTTATTAAAGGTGGAGCCAATCAGCAGTAAGTGGCGTGTCTACTAATGACGGGGAGAAGAGAGCGCTCAATGCACGTCATTATTCAAAAGACATGACACAGGAGTTTGATAGTATGCACAAACACTGGGAAACTGTATTCGTGCAGTGTGCGATTGTCAAATCTATTTTGATTAGAACTTAGAAGCTTGTGACATATAAATGCGCACATCAACCCTATCACTTTATTTAGCCTTCATGTAAACACTACATTCAGATTCATCAATCAAAAGATGTGTATGTAAACAGCCAAGTGTTGCCTACTTAACTGCTTACTCGTAGCAACACAGAAAAAGGATTCTGCATATGTTGGACCTTTTATTGTCTATATAGTCTTTCAAAGTAGTCTACTTCTACCTGTTGAGACAAGCCTTCTCAAGCCCCCGTATGAGCTGCGTTTGTGATGTTTGAGTTGAGGCTCAGCCTCAACGCTTGGAAGGGATGTTTGCAAGGTTGCTTTGTTTTTGTAATTCCGCTAGGTGCAACTAGTGTCTCAGAAACTACATCACCTTTAAGCACCAAATCTCCGGCTCTAACTGCACAGTGTGATCAAGTGTGAGCGGCCACCGCGTGAAAATGAAAACAAAAACAAAGCAGGAGAGTGAGATCCAGAAATCACAATGTCTGAGTCCTGTATTGACAACCTGCCTTTGCTAATACAGTATGTGGCTTATGTGCATTTCAGAAAACCCATAGCGCACGAATATTACATGCAAAATACATTGCATAACCACGACGGGCCAGACTAAAAACCCAAAGCTTACCTTGTGTGGCTGATGTCTGTTCTGAACAAGTCAGATTCGACTGAGTTTTGAATTTAAGATGTTGATATTGTCATAAACCTAGTTCTGTTAGTTCTCTTTTAAACGATAAAAGTATCAAGTCCCGTCATCTTTGTCTAGATGTGGTTCTTTCCTTAGTGCCCCATAGATAGTGGTTTAGCTATTTGTGTAAACAAATAACATAAAAAGGCGCTGCTAGTTGGAATCCGGATATTGGTGCGAAGAAGAACGTAACATTACTACTGGCGTGACGTAGCCTAACTTAAGAGACAAATAAGCATATTCTTATTAATATTAGAATACAGTTCTAATGCATGACCAAACAAATCACATTTAAAATAATTTTGAATTGTTAAACGTCAGAAAATTTTATTATTAAAAAAATAAGCGTCACTCTCCGATCGGCTGCACTTGTCACTCTCCTCTCTCGTCTGCCTCTAGAACAACCACTTGCGTTACACGCAGCATCAGAGACGGGACTTAAAACTCTCAAAAACCAATCAAATAAAGGAATACCTAACTGTTGGGTAAAACCACGTTTTTCACATGTGCATAACAATCAAACTTGCTATATTATCGCATCCTTAAAGGCATACATACACACATAATATATGAATGTAAAATTCTATCACGTTTAAGTTCTGGATTAGAACCAAACAAAAACAAATAAATTTGAAATAAACCCATTAACTGTAAAACTGTATTCTACTAGGTTACATGCTTCCCCTTCTAGACATCGCATGACCCCATGAGATTACTTCCCAACACTTTAAATGTGACTTTAGGCTCAGTATAAGCGTTTACTTGAGAACACTGAGTACACTGTGCCATAGGGTGACACCACACTGTGTTACAGGGTTTCTTTTCTGACTCTTCCCCACCCTCAACATTTATGACCATCCCTCTATCCCAGACTATCATAGCTCAGATTGACTACAGGTCTTATGTCTCTTTTGGGGCGGGAATGAACAGTCTCTACTACTTCTTTGGAAGCATTAGCTCTGCTAGGCTCTTCCCTTTCTAAACCAGGATCTCCAGTTTCATCTGGACTCTGATCTGAGAGTTCTCCATGGCCTTCCTCAGTGAACACTGGCTCTGCCATTTCTGCAAGGGGTCTATCCAATTCACCTCCACGGCAAACAGTTTCCTCCTCCAATGCCGATTCCTCCAGTGTAACACACTCTGGCCTGTGCTGTCTCTCAACCCTATCCGGGCAATAATACCACAGGTCATCCTCTTCACTTTCAGAATCATTCCTCAATTCACTTCTTGTCCTGGCCACATTCATTTCTCCTAATCCTCTTCTCCGTTTTCTCTCCACAGATCTTGTCCTGGTCTCTGGCGGTGTAGAAACTTTCTTTGGTTCTCCAGGGTCAGACAACCTCACATGGTCCCCAACTGGTAAGAGATGGTCTCTGTGTAATGTCCTTACACTTCCCATACCAGTTTCAGGTTTCAGGCGATACACATGTAAGTTCTTTAGCTTTTCCACCACCAGGTAAGGAACAGAATTCCAATGCCCAGTTTGTTTTTTCCATTCAAAGCCAGGTTTCTTATCAGCACACGATCTCCCACAGTCAAAGTCTACTGTTTTACTCGCTTGTCATACAAACGTTTGTTCCACTGCTGACTTTTCTGGGCAGTTTCAGTGGCTACCTCTCTGTATCTCTGATTTCATTCTTTCCACATACTGTTGATGGCTGCCAGGCCCTTTCTATCAGGCGAAGTCCCAAAACATACATCCACCGGCAGACGAGCCTCTCTTCAGAAGATAATACAGTGAGTACCCGGTTGCCTCGTTCTTAGTACAGTTGTAGGTGTGTACTAATCTGTTAATGTGTTGGCTCCATCTGTTTTTCTCTGCAGGATTCAAGGTACCGAGCATAGAAAGTAGCGTTCGGTTGAACCTTTCGAGCTGGGGGTCCCCTTGTGGATGATAGGGAGACGTTCTGGATTTTTTCTTATTCACAGCATACTCAGGAGCTCTTTTATGAGACCACTCTCAAAATCGCATCCCTGATCTGAGTGGATGCGGGAGGGTAAGCCATAGTGAACAAAGAATTTGTCACACAGTATCTTAGCCACAGTCAGAGCTTTCTGGTCTATGGCTGTGAACACTTGGGCATAGCATGTGAAATGGTCAGTTACGATGAGAACATTGCGATTCGTTTTGAGTCAGGCTCGATTGACAAGAAGTCGATGCACACTAAGTAGAACGGCCCACTGCTGGTCATGTGATTCAGTGGTGCAGCCTTCTTAGGTAATGTCTTTCTCGTTACGCAACGGCCACAATTCTTAACATACTGCTCTATGTATGTAGACATTCTAGGCCAATAGAAGTGATCTTTCAGGAGTTCAGTAGTTTTCTCTACTCCCAAATGACCAGAGTCATCGTGCAAGGAGTGCAGTACTTCAGACCAGTACCTCTCAGGTAAGATGAGTTGTGTTTTTTCTCTACCACAGGAACTTTTGGTTACTCTGTACAGAAGTTGACCCTTGATCTTTAATTTGGGTCCCTGCCGCTATAACAGAGGTATTGGAACTCCTAGCAGCTGTAAGTATTTTCCCTGACTCCATTTCTCGCTTTACTACACCAACCACAGAGTCCACCTCTTGAGCTTTCCTCAACCCTGCATTAGTCAGCTGTTCCATGTGACCCAGATGACTCCTCACTTTCAGTAGTCACAGCTAACTGACAGATGGCTCTTACTCCTGACTTCGGTATTTCCTTCCATTCAGAGCAAGCAGTGGATTCACAGGGGTAGCGAGACAATACATCCGTGTCGATGTTGTGACTTCCTGGCTCGTACTGCAAGCTGAAGTTATAGGTAGCTAATGCAGCTAACCAGCGATTACCCATCGCACTCAGCTTGGCACTTGACAACACATAGGTAAGTGGATTTCTGTCTGTTTTCACCACAAACTGGGCACCATATAGATAGTCATGGAACTTGTCCACAACCGCCCATTTGAGTGCCAAGAACTCTAGCTGATGAATGGGGTAACGTTGCTCGGATGCACTCAGTCCACCAGAATGCTCCTGATTCAGAACAGCTCCAAGTCCACTTAGACTGGCGTCTACATTCAGTACATATGGTTTGTTGGGATCGGCGAAGGCGAGTACTGGGGCATGTGTGAGACAGTAAATGATTTTACGGAAAGCTGCTGTACAGGTGTCATCACAACGCTCTCCAAATGGCTCAGATCCTTTGTAGTATTTCTTGCCATCTGTCGTTTTCCTGTGTTGCCCAGATGTTGGTGGGTAACCTTTAGTGAGCTCTGTCAAAGGCCTCACAATGGCAAAATAATAATTTTTGAATCGCCGGTAAAATCCACAAAACCCCAGGAATGACCTTAATGATTTTAGGTCGGTGGGCATTTTCAAGCGCGTTACTGCTTCAAATTTGGCTGGGTCTGGTCATACTCCAGCAGCTGACACAATGTGACCCACATACCGAACCTGAGACTGGCAAAACTGGCACTTGTCAATCGATACTTAAAGGCCACACCCTCTCAGATGGTCTAGGACTTTCAACAGCCTCTCTTCATGCTCTTCAAGTGTGCGCCCGAACACGATGATGTCATTGAGGTACACTATGACTTGAAGGAGGTGCATGTCACCAAAGGCTTTCTCCATTAGCCGTTGGAATGTAGCTGGAGCTCCAGTAATTCCTTGAGGCATACGTTAGAACTGAAAGAATCCCAGGGGACAGATAAACGCTTTCTTCTCTTTATCTTCCTCTGCCATGGCTATTTGATAATATCCACTGTGGAGGTCCAGTACAGAAAACCATTTACTACCAGCCAAACAGTCTAGGGCATCATCAATCCTGGGAGTGGTGTACTGATCAGGGATGGTACGAGCATTTAGAGTTCGGTAATCAATGCACATCCTGATTGCCCCACTCTTCTTCCTTGCTATTACAATGGGCGACGCATACGGACTCCTTGACTCTTTAATGATCCCAGCCGCTAACAGCTCTTTGATATGACGTCGTACATCCTCGATGTCCGCAGGCGTGATGCATCTGGAAAGTTCTCTGAATGGTTTGGTGTCTTTCAGTCTGATAGGATGCTCAACCCCTCGAGCTAATCCCACATCCCATTCATTGGTAGAAAACACATCACCTCTGGTTGATAATTTCTGACGCAGTCTCTGTTCCCAGGCCTCAAGAATGGATGACTCACCAAAATTAAACAAACTTGGGCCTATTTCTTGGGAGGTCTGTTCTCCAGAAGATACAGTGATGGTGTCGGTGGGATACACATTGGCAATTACCATGCCAGCAGGAATGGAGATGTCCTTGGATGTTACATTATGGAGTAGAACTTGGACATGTTGATCTTTTACTGCAGAAGATGGGAGTACCACTGGGGTTATGAATGTTCCGGCTGCAAGACGATCCTCCTCAGGGGTGTCTATCACAAAGATCTCTTTTCGCAAAGGCAGGTCAGTCTCCATTTTACAGACGGCACACACTTCTCCCCTTGGTGGAACTACACAATCACCAGGCCCTATCCATCTAACTTTTCCTTCAGGCTTGTCATAACGGGTTTCAGTCTCTCGCTGTGGAGGCAGATAGATGGCAGGGTGTCGAGTCTGGATTTTCAAAGGACATGCAACACTGGATCCATCAGTATCATGGCTAAGAGCAGCAAGGTGTTTGAAGAAACTGGCATTTGTACCAATAATAACTGGCAATTGGGAAGGACCTTGGGGTTCAGGACATACAAGTGCCAAGATGGAGAGTGGCTCCTCCACACCCATGACAGAGGCAGGGAAGGTGACATCAACTATGATATATCCCTTATAAGGGTAACTGGAAGAACTGAGGCCTCATATAGATAATCCAGTCAAGGGGTGAATGGGCACATCAGGCAGGTTCTTGGAATACCAGCTGTCACTTGTGATCCGCTGTCTAACAGTGCTTGACATACTCGGCCTTTCAGCTTCACTTCTACAGTTGATGCCGGTCCTACTAGTCCCTTAGGAAGACTGTTGGGCGTATGAATGTCTGTCTGGCTCTTTTTGGAAAAACAGGCTTGGTCTGGAACAATTCTATTTTCTGTCTCGTGCTTTCCACTCTTTGCCTGCCGCAAAGAACGAATCAGCTTCTGAATCACTTGATCAGAAATTGGTGGAACTTGACACTTTTTGGCAATATGATCTTCTCCACACCTGTAGTAGAAGTAATCGTCTCTGGTTCTGGCTGACTGCTGCTCTGGAACATAAGATGAGCCTTGAGTGGAACTGACACTCAGAACTGCCAACTGTTGCTGTAAATGTTGGACTTGTCTCTTTAACTCTTGGACTTCTGAATTCTCATTTTTTCAATCTTCTTGAATGTTTTTTCTTTAGTTTTAATCACTAATGATGAAGTAGACATGGCTTTGGGCTCACCTCCACTTATTTTGGTTCTCAATTCTTGAAGCTCGGCCTTGAGTTCCTGGATGACAGAAGTGCTGGTTCTTTCTTCTTAATGGAATTGTATGTATTTTACTTTGGCAGACATTTTGTGGCGGGCCGCTTCACTCTCCTCTGCCTCACGTATTTCCTTTAACAGACTCAGAGAAGACGGTGGGTGATTTTTTCTTTCTCTCAGCCTCAGTTGGAGCAACATCATGTCGGAATTCACAGCCCCTCTAATCAGCTGTTCCACTCGCACTTTATCTACCAGTCTGAGGGACAGTCCATCTCTTTTCACTACTTTGCTGAGGATCTTCTCCATCCTTCTCAGGAATTCAGACAGCGCCTCCCCCGTGCCCTGGCGCATAAGACGAAACTATAAGTATAAAATCCTCACCAGACTCAGATGATCCAAAGGTGCTCTCCAACGCTTCCAAGCACTGCAAAGCACTCGCTTCAGGATGCAAAGAAAGCAAAGCTTGAACATCACTGAGAGACTTTCCTTCTTCCATCAGGAACTTTGTAAACTTTGCAGTGAAACCCCCAGAAGCTGTTTCAGATGCTGATTCCTGTGTCTGGATTACGATGACTGACCATGGCTCTTTCTTTCTTTCTTTCTTTCTTTCTTTCTTTCTTTCTTTCTCCCCATGACACTTTAGGAGGTATGCGCTTAGAGTCAATGGCGTGTCTGCACTCACACAACACCAGCAGAGAATGTGAGGTAGGTCCATCTCTTGTGTCTCTTACACAAACTCTTCCTAGCGCTTTTACTCCTTCCATCACCTCTTCAATTTTGGCCACTTCTGTGTGAACAGGTATATTTAACAGCATTAAAGCATGAGTCTCATCAATGGCAGCATCTTTGTACCAGCTGGTTAACTCGGCTTGGAGACAGGGGTCTTTTGTTAGAGCCATGCTAACACTTTATGCAGTTCTCAGTCACTTATAATTGAAAGACAGGATATACTTGAGCTTAACTTTTCTCTTTCTTCTTTTAGGAAATCATTTGACTTTCCAGAGGGAGATCCCGGACGAGCCCCCACTTTATGTAGCGCTCCCTACCTGTCTCTCTTGTAATTAAGTAGGACAGCGCTCCAGATTCATTAACTAACAGATGTTGTAGAATGAACCAATATTAAATGTCGTGGGCCCACACACACACACCAGTCATTCACAACCCACCCCGTTGCAGGCCTGAATCGTAGCTTGTGTTTGTTGTGGCCGGGAAACTGAAAAATGGCCCCTTCACTCTCCTGAGCACAAATTAAAACTCAAACACAGATATCTCAATTTCAACGTGCAACCATACAGCGATTCCAGAATCCAGTAGCAGGCCTTGCGCAGATCCTCGCTTGCTTGCTCTCTCTCTCTCTCTCTCTCTCTCTCGTTCTCCCGGGCGCGCATGCTCTCGGCCTCGTCAGCTGACGGCACAAACCTCCCTCGCAGCCTGAGGAACCCCAACTAACGAGGGTATTTGGGGCACTATCTGTTCCTCAAGGTCTCCATCGTTGTGCAGGAAGACAACAGCGTTACCAGTCTTTAGTCTTTGTGTCTATCAGCCATTATATATATATAATAACTTGAAAACAGCTGCGTCAGCGATCTGCACCACTAAACTATATAGAAAATGGCCGCGATAGACTGAATAAAGGCCGCGATGGCAAACGAACATACACAGAGAACTGAGTTACAAAACAAAACACTAATTCAACACTTGTGTGTCTTACACAGGTCACTATACACAATATGAGTGTTTTAATCCGATGATTTATCTTTATTTTTGAGCATGACTGTATATATGTGTGTGTGTGTGTGTGTGTGTGTGTGTGTGCGTGTGCGTGTGCGTGTGTTATGAAGGCAGTTGCCAAATAGCCAATAGACATTGAACAAACATTGAACAAGCTCACACAAGAGTTGCTAATATAAGAACAATAGAAGTCAATGGGTTTCCAGCATAATGTAAAAACAAATGTGCATATAAGCACTTTAGAGTAATGCAAGGTTTAATGGTGAATGGGTGAAGGTGTTTCCTACTAGCATCCTTCCCACATGCTCATAATAATTTTTTTATTTTTTTTTGGCAAATGTGCTGATCCGGTTAATCATTTTGCTTCATAATTTTATGGTGATTCAAGATGTGTCCACAGGTGCGCACTCTGCCTCTCTTACACTCTTTCCTTCCATTATAATCAGATTGTCTATAAAACCTGATACTCTTTTTTCCCACTAATTATAGGCATATGCCACTGAAAACCTTGATTGAGCATGTGGGTCCAGTGTGTGCATATTTGACTGCTTTGAGGTCAATTGCACATAAGATTTCATCACACAGAGCGATTGTAAGCACACATGACTATATTGAGACACATACCACACAATCCCCAAATTGCAATCAGCAGAAAAAATTTCTTTGATGTCAATCAGTAGAGTGCAATTTCCTTTTTGTTAACAAGATGAATTGTGTTACATGTATTCACACAAGCACACACTTGCACAAATACAAGCTTTTGTGTTATGTGATCCTGGAGGGTTTCATCTCTGTCATTGGAGGTTTCCCTCACACGGTTCTTATCCCCAGAGGAAAAATCCCATCACACACTTCAGCCTGCAGTCTAAACTATGAGCGGGGGCAAAACCGTGGCAAGATAACTTGCAGAACTGTGTGTGTGTGTGTGTGTGTGTGCAAAAACGAGTTTGTGGCTATAAGTTAGATGTCAGGTTCCGTGCGGTTCAGGTTTGCACAGATGTTGCTATGGCAGTGAGCCAGTTGTGTGATGTCATGAGAGAGGCCCTACACCTCCTAAGATAAAACAGAGATTAAGAGGAAATGGAGGTTAAGGACAAAAAAGGACCAAATTGATAGCAGACATAAATTAAACATTAAATATTATAAATGTTAAACAGAGTTTAGTTATTGCACATTTTCCTATTAGTATATATATAGCCTATATTTGCTCTTTTTTCTTGCTTTTTTTTTGCACTTTTGCATTTGCTAAGATGTTCTGACTGGTTCAGGTTGGTTTTTAGTCTATTGCTAGGGTGTTCTGGCTGTTTTTAAGGTGTTGTTATGCAAAACACCCTGGTAAAAAATTATTTGATCAATAAGTTATGACAACATATGTTTTTACTTTGCTTTTACTCAATTAACCAATGGTCACATTTTTCACCTTAAGTTATACAAGATTCAACTCATTTTTTAAGTCAGTTTCATGTAATTTAAGTTGAAATGACATCCAAGTTTATTGTACTTAAAAATTTAAGACAGTACAGGTTTTTTCACAGTGGGTGTCTTTTTAAAATATTTAATATATTGTGTATATTAAATAAGCATTTCCTTGAGTAAGAAAAAGTTAATATTAATCAGTATTATACAAGAGCCTTTGTGGTGTTTCCATAATCTCAAACATGCCTGGAGGGCTCAACTGGGCTCTTAAAGACTTCCAGGAGTGTAATTTGTAGTGGAATTGTAATACTAGTATGAGGTTAGTGTGCTTTTGAGTGTGCATTTCCTATAATTAGGGTGAACGAACTGTGTAAAAGAAGAGTATTGGAGTGCACTGGGTGTGTACTTTGAGTTTAATGGTTCGCCTCCTAAAGGAAGTCAAGGGTTGAGTTATGAGCACAGGAAAAAGAGATGAACGACACTGGAGTGGGAGCAGCAAGGGCTCTTCCCATTCTCAATATATCTGGTTTACAAATGGTATAATAAGAGCCTCCAGTTTGACTGGAATCTATTACCATTAAAGTACAGTGAGTGATACAAAGGTCTCTGCATGGTAGACTTGACTAATTATGTAATCTTTACTTTTACTATTGCACATTATTTTATTTCAATTAATGTCTTCAACACTTTACTATTCCATCATTAATGAATAACTACACAGGAACAAATGAGTAACACTATAACATTCTAATATCTATTTTTGTAAGGTTTTGGATAGTACTGACTCAAGTGTTACTACACCCTACGAAAGGAATTACTTATTATTTGGATTCTAAAATAAAGATCATGGTTACTCACTAGTAATGACTCAAGTGTTGCCAAATCCATCAGAAGGAGTTACTATCTAAAACCTTTCAAAAACCTCAAAAGCTTACAATGACTTCAGTCATTACTAGGGAGTTATTATGCTTTTCACTTTGGAATACTAATCTAAATTATTAGTAATTCCTTCTGAAGTTAATTTGGTAATACTTGAGTCATTACTAGTGGGTTACCATGACCTTCACTTTAGAATGAATTATACATTATGCGCTATTCACATTCATAATGAACCTGTATATTTAAGTTTTGGTAACACTTTAGTTTAGGGTCCAATTCTCACTATAAACTAGTTGCTTATTAGCATGCATATTAATAGGATATTGGCTGTTTATTAGTACTTATAAAACACATATTAATGCTTTATTCTGCATGACCGTATTCTACATCCCTTAATCCTACCCAATACCTAAACTTAACAACTACCTTGCTAACTATTAATAAGCAGTAATTAGACATTTACTGAGGCAAAAGTCATAGTTAGTAGTTAGTTAATAGTGAGAATTGGACCCTAATCTAAAGTGTGACCGAAGTTCTTTTTAGTAGTCTTCTTAGAGGTATGAAAAAAAAAGTAGTTACTAGCTAATAATGAACTACCTCATTCAATTGAGTGCTATACTTACTAGTTCATAGTTAATTACTAGAATGTTAATATTGCGTTACTCATTTGTTCATGTGTAGTTATTCAATTAATGAAGGAACAATATTGCCTTAAGGTGTTACCCTTTAATTTATACTTTTCTGTACCTTATTATACATTTTGAATGGATGTTTGTATTTCAAAACTTCTTTTGGTAAAACTTTTAGTTTAGGGTCCAATTCTCACTAACCAGTTGCTCATTAGCATGCATATTACTGGGAAATTGTTTATTAGTACTTATAAAACGGTAGCACTTGGTGACAGGCTAAAGGGGATGTTAGTATCATTGTTTTTACAAATCATTTACTACTAATAATATTAACTACTAATACACTCACCTAAAGGATTATTAGGAACACCTGTTCAATTTCTCATTAATGCAATGATCTAATCAACCAATCACATGGCAGTTGCTTCAATGCATTTAGGGGTGTGGTCCTGGTCAAGACAATCTCCTGAACTCCAAACTGAATGTCAGAATGGGAAAGAAAGGTGATTTAAGCAATTTTGAGCGTGCCATGGTTGTTGGTGCCAGACGGGCCGGTCTGAGTATTTCACAATCTGCTCAGTTACTGGGATTTTCACGCACAACCATTTCTAGAGTTTACAAAGAATGGTGTGAAAAGGGAAAAACATCCAGTATGCGGCAGTCCTGTGGGTGAAAATGCCTTGTTGATGCTAGAGGTCAGAGGAGAATGGGCCGACTGATTCAAGCTGATAGAAGAGCAACTTTGACTGAAATAACCACTCGTTAGAACCGAGGTATGCAGCAAAGCATTTGTGAAGCCACAACACGCACAACCTTGAGGCGGATGGGCTACAACAGCAGAAGACCCCACCGGGTACCACTCATCTCCACTACAAATAGGAAAAAGAGGCTACAATTTGCACGAGCTCACCAAAATTGGACAGTTGAAGACTGGAAAAATGTTGCCTGGTCTGATGAGTCTCGATTTCTGTTGAGACATTCAGATGGTAGAGTCAGAATTTGGCGTAAACAGAATGAGAACATGGATCCATCATGCCTTGTTACCACTGTGCAGGCTGGTGGTGGTGGTGTAATGGTGTGGGGGATGTTTTCTTGGCACACTTTAGGCCCCTTAGTGCCAGTTGGGCATCGTTTAAATGCCACGGCCTACCTGAGCATTGTTTCTGACCATGTCCATCCCTTTATGACCGCCATGTACCCATCCTCTGATGGCTACTTCCAGCAGGATAATGCACCATGTCACAAAGCTCGAATCATTTCAAATTGGTTTCTTGAACATGACAATGAGTTCACTGTACTAAAATGGCCCCCACAGTCACCAGATCTCAACCCAATAGAGCATCTTTGGGATGTGGTGGAACGGGAGCTTCGTGCCCTGGATGTGCATCCCACAAATCTCCATCAACTGCAAGATGCTATCCTATCAATATGGGCCAACATTTCTAAAGAATGCTTTCAGCACCTTGTTGAATCAATGCCACGTAGAATTAAGGCAGTTCTGAAGGCGAAAGGGGGTCAAACACAGTATTAGTATGGTGTTCCTAATAATCCTTTAGGTGAGTGTATATATATATAACATTCCTGTTTCGCATGTATACTATGTACTTATTATAGCAATTACATTAACTGGGTTATAACTAGGTACTAACCCTGAATCTATCTTTCCTGAATCTAAATTTAACCTTAACCCATGTAGTTAACTTATATTACCAGCATTTTCTTGGGTAACTACGCTGTAAGAACACTGTAAGTACATGCATAAAATAAAATAAAGTGTAACCTATAAAGCACATATTAATGCTTTATTCTGCATGACCATATTCTACATTTCTTAACCCTACTCAATACCTAAACTTAACAACTACCTTACTAACTATTATTAAGCAATAATTAGGAGTTTTTTGAGGCAAAAGTCATAGTTAATAATTAGTTAATAGTGAGAATTGGATCCTAATCTAAAGTGTGATCCTTCTTTTTTTTATGAACTCTTCTGATTTATGTCCCTTCTGTAAGTCACTCTAAGTTACCAATGTGTATAAAATGTGATAAATAAATCTACACAGGAAACATTGAAACATTGAGACAGGGGATGTAATTTGGAAATATCACACAAATCTGACCCATTACTATTTAATATCAATTTAGTATCTCAACTCTGTTCCGTTCATACCAGCTCTGCTCCTTTCTCTCTCCCTCTTTCTCACTCACTATTTTGCCTTCTTTCTGGACTTGTGCCAAACATAAATTGGTCCCTTATGCACAAGGGGGGAAGAGACTTGGAAGAGATGGTAGCTCATGTTATGTGTGCAAGTGTGTGGAAAAACAGACACACGTGGTGTTGTGTGTTGACAGCCCTGTTCATTTTTGACTCTGGCTCTGTGTGTGGTCATACAGCAACTGCAGAGCTCTGTAATGTATGAGTGCAGAATTTCCTTAATCAGTATTTTTCATATTGGTTTCCAGTTGAAACTTAGAGACATCTCCAAAACAGTATCAGTTTACTTGAGAAGCAATATTGCACAAGATGGTTCTTGTTTCCATTGCATTATTTTATAAGAGAACCATCATTGTCACCATTCCGTCTAATAAGTCACTTTTGTCAGGCAATTTCCACACACACACACACAAAGGTTAGTCAGGAGGAAAGCATCAGAGGGTTAGCAGGTGTGTTGGGGCTTGTCTATGGGGCCCCATTTTTCTGACCTCCTGTTACAAATTACCATACAGGTGAGGGGTCAAATACAACAGGGGGGGGGGGGGGGTGTGGGGGGGGGGGGGTGATGAGCCCATAAGCTGCAGGCATTGTGCTGTACACCAAACTCAAAACTGTGACAGAGCCGAGGCCAATCTGCCCCCCAGCTCTCCGCCTCACTGAAAACTTTCATTAACCTGCATCAAAAAATGAAGTTGGGGAGAAGAGTACAGGTCATAGCATGTCTGTCCCACAACCTATAGCGGATTCCGTTCTGACTCTGAAAATTGGGGTCACTGAAGAAAAAAAACAACATGTCAGTTCTTATTGTTTAGACACTGTGTTAGGGAGACAATTGCTATTCATATGACCTCTGATTGTCTTCTAGAAAAATTGCCTTAGACTAAATGGAAAACTTGAGCTACTTGTTTGCAACTTCACGTGAGTACAGAGAGGAAATGAGAGCAAAACATTATGAATTGCAATAAGAGATTATTTCATCATGAGACTGATTTATTGAATTAAGGTGAGCTGAGAGCACATTCCCACACTCTAACGCATATCTACTGTCCTTCACAAGCAGCAAATACAGCACAGCTAACACACACATACAGCGCTGTGAAAACAACACTATATTGCCAAAAGTATTGGGACACCCCTCCAAATCATTGAATACAGGTGTTCCATTCACTTCCATGGCCAAAGTTGTATAAAATAAAGCACCTAGGCATGCAGACTGCTTCTACAAACATGTGTGAAAGAATGGGTCGCTCTCAGGAGCTCAGTGAATTCAAGCATGGTACCGTGATAGGTTGCCTCTTGTGCAATAAGTCCATTCGTGAAATTTCCTCACTACTAATTTCACAGTCAACTGTTAGTGGTATTATAACAAAGTGCAAGCAATTGGAAACAACAGCAACTCAGCCACAAAGTGATAGGTCACATAAAATCACAGAGCAGGGTCAGCGCATGCTGAGGCGCACAGTGCGCAGAAGTCGCCAACTTTCTGCAGAGTCAATAGCTACAAACCTCGAAACTTTGTGTGGCTTTCGGATTAGCTCAAGAACAGTGCATAGAGAGCTTCATGGAATGGGTTTCCATGGCCAAGCAGCTGCATCCAAGCCTTACATCACCAAGTGCAATGCAAAGCGTCGGATGCAGTGGTGTAAAGCACGCCCCCACTGGACTTGAGCAGTGGAGATGTGTTCTCTGGAGTGACCAATCACTTCTCTGTCTGGCAATCCGATGGACGAATATGGGTTTGGCGGTTGCCAGGAGAACAGTACTTGCCTTGTGACTGCATTGAGCCAAGTGTAAATTATGGTGTGGGGTTGTTTTTCAGGCTTGCCTCTTAATTCCAGTGAAAGGAACTCTTAATGCTTTAGCATACCAAGACATTTTAGACAATTTCATGCTCCCAACTTTGTGGGAACAGTTTGGGGATGGCCCCTTCCTGTTCCAACATGACTGCGCACCAGCGCACAAAGCAAGGTCCATAAAGACATGGATGAGCGAGCTTGGTGTGGAGGAACTTGACTGGCCTACACAGAGTCCTGACCTCAACCCGATAGAACACCTTTGGGATGAATTAGAGCGGAGTCTGTGAGCCAGGCCTTCTCGTCCAACATCAGTGCCTGACCTCAACAAATGCGTTTCCCATAAACACACTCCTAAACCTTATGGAAAGCCTTCCCAGTAGAGTTGAAGCTGTTATAACTGCAAAGGGTGGGCCAACTCCATATTAAACCCTACGGATTAAGAATGGGATGGCATTAAAGTTCATGTGCATGTAAAGGCAGACGTCCCTACACTATACAGTGTATGCACTCCCCAACATATTAGGTCTATTTAATTGGCATTTCACCATATAATTTAGCAGATTTCACTTGGAATCATAATTTTTATAGCGTAATTAAACAGAAAAGTATTTTCTGAAAGTTACTAAACCCCTACATTTATTACTTTATTAAATACCTAAAATTAGACCAATTGGTAGAATCATGTACAAATTACAGCACTATTAAAGGCCACATCTTATATGAACCTTAGTAAACTGATGTGGTTTGGTCATAAGAGCTGAAGTATGTGTTACCATCATATCAAGTGCAGAAGAACTATTTGAAGTGGCTTATGAGTCTGGAAAGGGATTTAAAATAATATTCAAGCTATTAAAAATCCACCACAACACTGTATGTAAAATAATCTGGAAGTGAAGAAGGTTTCAGACCACTGCAATCTGACCAGGCCGGGCTGTAGCTCCAAATTCAACAGAACATTCTATATCTGATATGCCCAAATGTTGAAATGTTGAAAATGTTCACTTTTGCACTTTTATTCACAGCGCTATGCACATATGAACATCAAAACACACATAAACACATCAGAGTCACGTACACAAATCCATCACGGCATACTCCAATCACCTCTCTAGACAAAACAAACTGATTCTGACCGCTCTCTCTAATTCTCTCTCTCTCTACATACACACACTGTAACTCACCCGTGCTGTCACTTCAATCAATTCCCCCATCCTGCTATTGTTCCCACAATGCCTAGAGGTGGGGTTCTGTTCTGTTTTCAGCACACTAACCCCTGAACTCTATTTCTTTGTGACCCATTTTGAGAATGTGCCCAAGTCAGAAAGTGTGTCAGTTGGGATTCAAGTCTTCAAGCAGTTTATTTAACGGAAAATATTTGTCATCTTTTACTCACTCTCCTGTTGTTACAAACCTGTATGAAATATATTTTCAAGAATGTGGATAACCAAAGGTTTTGGTGACCTTTGACATTAATTGTATGGATAAAAAAAAACAATATTTACCTGATATAAATTCAATGGAAGTCTATGCAATGTCCTCACTAATATAGTGAAGCAAGCGTGTGTGTGTGAGCATGCGTGTGTATTTGCTTATTTGAGTACTGATTTGTGAACAATAGTTAGTAAGGATACTATTAGTAAGGGTGAGATCACTTTGGCTGATAAATTTAGCTAACAACTCATGGACAGATATAAACAATCCATCATTGTGCTTGTTTAAATATTTCAGTCTCCTATTGTTTATTGTCCCATATCTTGTCTCAAATGAGCCCTGAAACCACTAGATCTTCTGACTGATGCTGTGTGAGTGTGTGTTTGTGTGGTTAATATATGAACGGAAAGGCATCGTGGTCAGGGAGGGGAGTCGTCGCGAGGCTTGACCTTGTCCAGCAGACTCCCCCTCCCTGTTCCTGCTCTGTCTTTCAGATGGAAGATGTATGATGCCTAATCAGCAACAGGCAGAACTACCACAGGAAACGCCTTCCATCTTAAGATGCAGGAAAATAACATCTCAGAGAGAGAGAGAGAGAGAGAGATCCTGTAATCATCTGCACATCTGCCTTTCTTCTAGGTTCTAATAGAAACCCATCATGAAGTTTAGAGTGCAGTCAAAACACATCACTGGGTTAAAATAACCCAATTGCTGGGTTTGTCCATTTTCAACCCAACTTGGGTTGTTTTTAACCCAGCATTTTTTAGAGTGCATAAATATAATTCTGAAAGAACTACAGAATAAAACTTTTTAGTCACACTTTATATTAGGTGTCTTTAACTATGTACTTACAAAATGTTAGGGCCAATACTTACTGTGTTCATGTTGTATTGCAAAACGCTTGTGCTGCTATTGAGGTGAGCTAAAGGTATGGTTAGGTACAGTTTTCATGGTATGGTTTGGTTTAAGAGTGGGTTAAAGTGGAAGGGAAGGGTCAACAGTGTAATTATAGCATAGACTGTAAAAAAAGATGGAAGACACCCCTTGACTATCTTCCATTGTAGAAAAGTGAAGCCGCCAATATCTGAATATGGCACTGATTTGGGACCTGCGTCTGCGCAGTAGTGACCTCGGGACCTGCGTCTGCGCAGTAGTGACCTCGGGACCGGAGTCTGGGCAGTAGTGACCTCGGGACCGGAGTCTGCGCAGTAGTGACCTCGGGACCGGAGTCTGCGCAGTAGAGAGCAGGAGGTAGCTCCAATCTCCTCCCAAAAATCCCCAAAAAAGTCTGTTGGGGCCTCAGTGATTCGCTCAGAGAAGCTGTCAATCTCAGCTGTCAATCATGACATCACATCCCCGTTTTTATAGCATCAAATAACTAAATAAAACCAAACTTATTTTAAAAAACGAACACTTGAACTAACATCAGCGTGATAAAAACGACCTAAAATTACAGAAACCATCTTTGGAAAAAATGTATTTGAAGTGTAATTTGATTTAGTTTGTCTCACGTCCCATTCGATTACATGGAGAGGGTGGGGTTTATGACCTATACTGGGACCAACCACCTAAGACGCTTTGGCTTCACTTTTCAGGATGTGTGTGGCACACTTGAATTATAGATGTAATTACAGAAAATAATTACAGCTGTAAGTACATGCAGGTAATTTTTAAAGATAAGTATGATGTAAAAACATGTATTTGCACACTAAGTGCATTGTATCAAATTATTAATTTAAATGTTAGTACATAGTAGTTTGTCACCGATAAGGTCAAGAGAGGGATCCAAATATATAGCAATCAGTGTTTATTAGGATAAAGCAAAACTCTACACTCACAAACAAAGTGTCATGTTACTGTTTGGCATTATAACACGCCTGGCACAGGAGATTCGAGGGAACAATCTTTAATAACTCAGAAGAACATACAGGAGAAAAAACAAAGCAACTTAAGTACACTTAAATATTGACAAGACCGAACAACTGAAAGAACTGAGGGTTTAAATGCAACGTAAACCAGAACAGGTGCAGGAACTAACCAGGGAAACTGACGATAACTGGAAACTCTGGCAAAACACAGGAAACACATTGAAAACCAAACCATAACAGAATATACATGTTATACACAGAGAAACACAGGTAACAATTATGAGAACGGACATAGAACAGAACTAAACTGGGGATATAAATACACAGGATAAAATAAGGAGCCAAACAAGACACAGGTGAAAATAATCATTAACAAAGGGAAACCAAATTAGTGACTATGGAAACTAAATGAGGACATACTACGAAACCATGGTAATCAATAATATAAGAACAAAACACAACTAACGACTAACGCTGAGTCCGAAATTGAGTACTTCCCTACTATATAGTATGCGGGGGGAAATGTAGTATGTGTCTGAATACATAGTTTTCAAAAAGCAGCAGACGAAAAGTACCTACTACTTTCGGCGAGATTCTGAAATGCGCATTCGATGGACACTTTACTATCCCATGAGGCCATGGGAGAGGATTTATGAATGGAGGTGAAGCGACGCAACTGACGCTGGTAGGTCACATATTGTCATAATGACAACATGGCGGATGTAGTACGTCCGGATTACATTCATACTACACACATTCATACTATATAGAACATACTTTTTTAACAGGTGCAAAGTAAGTTCAAATTCAAATGTAGTAGCCTACCTACTCAGACAGTACATGATTTCGGACGCAGTGTAAGGGTACGTTTACACGACAACGATGCACTAAATACAGAAATGTTTTTCTTTGCATTTTTAGATGAAAACTGTTGTGTAAACATAAATGTGACATAAAGACACTAAATATAAAGTGGGACCAACATTTCTTTACCCTATTAATCAGGGTTCTTTTTTGTTCTAATCGGAAAGCTTATTTGTATGAATTAAAATAAAATAGAGAATACAATATAGAATTATAGAAAAAGAGAATATTGTAAAACACACACACACACACAAATAAGACATCTTTAATATCCCATATCTCCTAAACAGCAATGAATAAGCAATTGTATTTTTGGTACTGAAGTCTCTTGTTTCCAAGGTTTTTTCCTGAGAAAAAGACCTCAGAAATCTCACATATCATCTAGAGTTTCAGAAGAGATCTCATCGTCACACACTGTGTTCAGACCTGTACAAAACTCTGCAATCAAACAAGAGATTTCAGTATGAACTCAGATTTCTTGTTTTCAGTTATCTGAACTATTTTATTTGCATTGATAAGCAGAAAAATCCCACACAAAGTTGATGCGTCAATGAAAGGCCAAACCTCTGCAAGGTGAAGAGCAAGGTGAAGCAGAAGCAGAGGTTGCGAGTTTCAGCAAGTTTGTTCTTGTTGTTTGCTGAGAGCTTCTTTAAGAGCTCTAGTCAGTTCTTCTTTCACTCACCTGTCACAAGGAATCGTTTGCATTCATCAGTAAAGTCTTTTTATCACATTATTGTCTCCTCCTCTCTGTCTTTTGATTTGTTTGGACCACCAGGCCTTGTCATGGTCCATTAAATGCTTACTTGGATTACAGGACATAAAGCATAGAGTAGCTCACAAATCCACACAGACACAAACACACAAAAGATGGTCAATGGGAAATGATATTGTTTGCTGGCCCTTTGTTAGAAGCCATGTTTGGGACTTACCATTTACTTATTTTTATCTCCTAAAACTACAACTTCCTGAGAGAAAACTTTTTATATGTCTTTATTAAAACTTTATTAAAACACCATTGGCTGTTCCCCACAAAAGTAGGTGATTTCAGGTATTTCTGTACAAAACATGACACACACACACACACACACACACACATAAAGTAGCATTCAAAAGTTTGGGGTCAGTAAGATTTTTCGGCAACACTTTATTTTACAGTGTCCTTATTACACGTAACATGTAGTTACATGTGTGTGTGTGTGTGTGTGTGTTGATAGGTGTAATGCAGCTGTCAGCGTTTAGAAGATGGAGATCAGCTGCTTGACTATTAGTGTGTGTGTGTGTGTGTGTGTGTGTGGTTGGGGGCATTTCTGGGGGCAATTTGTTAAATCTGTCTTCTAGTGACTTCATCCTCTAATGCGAATACTACTAGCGGTTTACAAGTGCAATATGTCTAAAGAAAGTAGCCAGTGCAAATATTTTCCCACAGTGACCAGTGGTGCTTGTTATTTGTGTGCATGAGACACACACACAGCTTTGACATTGGCTTTGAGCCCACGTGCTATCATTAAAGGGCAGTTTGTCAGTGCGCACCAGCAGCAGGCAGACGTAAACATGAGGGTCTATCTAAAGTGCTCTAAAAGAGTAACCTCTGCCTGGTTTAGAGCACCAGTCTAATAATGGACTGTTACAGTCCATAACTTGGCCTTCTGGAGTGTGTATGTGCCAGTGGTCCCAAAAATGATTTGGTCATTTAAGACATGCTCAAAATATATGAATGTTATGGCTTTAAATAATAAGCATTTTTGCACTCTTTAAGCAAACTATTTTATATATAAGTCACAATGTGACATATGAAGTCACACATGACACATGACATTGTGATATAAGTCACAATTTTAACCCAGCTGGTTGAATCACAGGTGATCAATTATTTTTTTCTTCATTTTTACAAATCAAATCAAGGTTGATATCGTAACATTGTTTCCAACATGTGTGAATGAATTTCAACATTGATTTCTAAGTAGACTATTTTGTTATTTTTTACATCCACTTAGCATTAAATGTTGTTTTAACAGCTTGTAAATGCTGACAACCTGACATTATTTCTGTCAGGTCCACTATCGTCAAAGATGATTGACAATTAGCACACAGTCTGGATTGGCGATATGGTTCCGTTCTGGGCAAGAACTCCCTGCCCATCCATGCAGCCTAGCATGCATAAGAGCAGGAGCGCAGCGAAGACCAACATAAATGTATTGCAGATTTCATTAATGTTCTTAATGACAATAATTTTATATAACAACATAAATCTAGATAAATAACAGTCTGATTCAAAGAGGAACATCAGAAGGTCAAGTCCTGACTGTGGATGACAGGAGGAGCTGGGGATGGAGAAGGGTAATTATCTCCTGAGCAACATGATAAAGCTGTTGATAATACTGAAAGGACCTTATATAGGGATGCTGTGATAGGTGTTGTATACTTATATGTAGACGTGGACCAGCTGAGAGTCAGCTGATGCAAGCTTGACTGACGTGACCTGCCAGAACTAACGCTATACGCTTGATTTCAATCAATTTCAACATTGAAGGTTGGTCATGTTCCAACTGGGAAGATATAAAGTCACATTGTGACATTAAAGTACCAGTAAGAAACAAAGTTGCAATTGTGAGAAATAAAGTTGTAATTTTGAGATATTTAGTCACAATGCACATTTTGAAGTGTAATTAATTCCATTTATACATTTGACTTTTCAGGCCCACTGTATGTGCGTTTCTCCCTTTTTCACATTCCCTTGCTTGGTATGATAAGACCTATTAGCCTTTAATGACTGTGTGTCTGCTATAATCATCTATAAATAAAGAAAGTAATAATAGAATCAGCTGTTGACAAGAAAATGCTGAAGAACTCTATCATCCCTTGTGAAAAGTGTGCTTAATTGTATTGAACTTAAAGGGTTAGTTCAACAAAAATTACAATTCTGTCATTACATACCCTCATGTCGTTCTAAACCCGTAAGACTTTCGTTCATCTTTGAAACACAAATGAAGATCTTTGAGAGAGTTCTTTTCCTCGTGTCTACACAACACTCATGCGTTGTGGTGGTTTTTTGTAAATTAAGTGGTAAAGTATGTTTTCTTTGTGCAAACAAGGCACTTGTGTCGCTTCATAAAATTGAGGTTAAATCACTTGGGTCACAAGGTTTACTTTTATGATGTCTTTACTACCTTTCTAGGGCTTGAAAGTGGTAGTTAAGTAGACAGCTCTCAGATTTCATTAAAAATATCTTCATTTGTGTTCCAAAGAGGAATGAAAGTCTTATGGGTTTGGAACGACATGACGGTGAGTAATTAATGACAGAATTTTCTTTTTTGGGTGAACTAACACTTTAAGTGAACTTTCATGATTATAATATATATTTCATTTAAATGTAAGTAACATGCAATTAAGTGTCCAAAAACATTACATTAAGTTTACACTTTATTTACACTATTCTTTTAAAATATATTATTTCCGTATAAAGTATGCTAAGTGTAGGCCTACTTTTTCCCAAGGAGTGTTATGGCCTTAAACTGCTAAAAAGGAAACAAGGAGAGAAGATGAGGAACAGAAAGAAAAAGAGGAATTGAATAGACTTGCAATTTGCTGAGAAAGAAAATAGCAGAGTGGAAGGAAAATGATTTGTGTCAGTTCTTGATTGGTTCTGGCTGCAGTGCTTGATTAAAGGACTAGCATGAAGATAAGGAAGTTTAGAGTGAACATACACAAGCACACAAGCACATGAACACATAAACACAGCTACTGGATGTCAATGACTGCATGGTCTTACAGATTGTTTGTTGTGTTTTACTGACTGCCCACTGAGCAGTAAGAACTCCAGAACACACACGTGCAAAGAGACGTCGTGCCGCCAATAATTCACATCGCACGCGTCTGTTAACAATAAGAGCAGAAGCCATTGTACTCGACAACAGGATGATGATACGTGCCTCTCACAGGAACAAAACAGACGGCCAGCTACAACAATGCAGCCAACAGGAATTTGTTAAGTGCTCATTTATCATAGGAAAGAAAATCATAAATAAGATTATATTCTCGTACAGCTCTGGGATTAAATCTCAAATTGTAAACTTGCTTAAAGGGATCCCTGGTGAAAAAAAAAATATAAATACATTTATTTTACGCTAAGTATACTACAAATACATTTACAGATATATTTACTTAATATAAATACCCTGCAATTGTAATTTTGGTATACTAAATTGATATAGTCTGTTAAATTAGAACAACTAATTTAGTACTTAATGCACTTTAGTCATCCATAAATAGTGCTGAGGTCCAACTAAAGATATACTGAAGTATACTATATTGCCAAAAGTATTGGGACACCCCTCCAAATCATTGAATTCAGGTGTTCCAATCACTTCCATGGCTACAGGTGTGTAAAATAAAGCACCTAGACATGCAGACGCTTCTACAAACATTTGTGAAAGAATGGGTTGCTCTCAGGAGCTCAGTGAATTCAAGCGTGGTACTGTGATAGGTTGCCATGCAGTGGAGACGTGTTCTCTGGAGTGACGAATGCCGCTTTTCTGTCTGGCAATCCGACAGACGAGTCTGGGTTTGGCGGTTGCCAGGAGAACAGTACTTGCCTGACTGCATTGTGCCAAGTGTAAAGTTTATTGGAGGGGGGATTATGGTGTGGGGTTGTTTTTCAGGGGTGGGCTTGGCTCTTTAGTTCCAGGGAAAGGAACTCCTAATGCTTCATCATGCCAAGACATTTTGGACAATTTTATGTTCCCAACTTTGTGGGAACAGTTTGGGGATGGCCCCTTCTTGTTCCAACATGCACAAAGCAAGGTCCATAAAGTCATGGATGAGCGAGTTTGGTGTGGAGGAACTTGACTGGCCTGCACAGAGTCCTGACCTCAACCCGATAAAACTCCTTTGGGATGAATTAGAGCGGAGACTGCGAGTCAGGCCTTCTCGTCCAACATCAGTGCCTGACCTCACAAATGCGCTTCTAGAAGAATGGTCAAAGATTCCCATTAACACACCCCTAAACCTTGTAGTAAACCTTCCCAGAAGAGTTGAAGCTGTTATAGCTGCAAAGGGTGGGCCAACTCCATATTAAACCCTACAGATTAAGAATGGGATGTCATTAAAGTTCATGTGTATGTAAAGGCAGACATCCCAAAACTTTTGACAATATGGTGTATATTTGATTGTGCTAAAATGGAACTATTGCAAGTATACTTTAGGTACACTTTAAATATCTTGCATTTAAAGATATCATACCATCATACAAGATCATACAATATATTATACAGAGATCATACCATCCTTACTAATATATTAAAACACATTTTAGGCTTAATATTAAGAAATGTGCATTGTGCCATAAAGAAGTATTCCAAATAAAGTTAAATTATAATATTTATATCAGTAAGTCTCAAGCAATATGTTAATGTATTTGTAGTATATACTTTATTTTATATACTATACTATACTATACTATACTATACTTTACTATAGTATATACATTATTATATATATATTAAAAAAAAATTGTTAGGAATAGTTCATACAAAAAATGGAAATTCTGTCATTATTTACTCACCCTTATGTCGTTCCAAACCTGCATGACTTTCTTTCTTCTGTTTTTCTGCTTTTGTGAAAATACAATGAAAGTCAATGGGGTCCAAAACAGCATTGAACCAAAAAGAAAGGACAAAAAAACAGAGACAAAAATGAGGGTCATTAAATGATGATTTGTTTACTAGTTACTAGTTTACTTAACTTGAGTAAACTTTTAGGACTGTTTTTAGCAGACAAGTACACTTTTAAAATTTGTGCATTTTGTAATAATATTAACAAAAATAAACAATGACATATTAAAAAAGAGGGTGATTAAATGATGAAAGGATTTTCATTTCTGAGTAAACTATTAAACAAAATTAAATTGTAAAGGTTTTTCCAAGTTCACAAATACAAAAACTGTACTTGCAGATAATATAATATTACTGAAATAAAAGGCAACTTAAGTGTACTTAAATAGAGTACACTTTCATGAGTATGTTTCTTAACACACTTAAATACACTTTTAAATAGTGCATTTTGTAATGCTGTCAAATTAAAAGTTTTACTTTAAAAAAAAAAACAGACATTTTTAAAAAATGTTGGTGATTAAATGATGAAAGAAGGTAAATTTTTGAGTAAACTATCCATTTAAATTAATTTAAAAGGGTCATTTTACATTTTTTCCCAGGCTCACAAATACATTTGCTCACTTTCAAGTGCACTTTCATGACTATGTTTCTTAACACACTTAAGTACACCTTTAAAAAGTGCATTTTGTAATGATTAAATCAAATGAAAAGATTTACATTAAATTACATTACATTACATTTTTTATTTTTTTTAAATGAGGGTGATTAAATAATGAAAGGATTTTCATTTTTGAGTAAAGTATCCCTTTAAATGAAACTAAATGTAATTTTAAAGGTTAGGATGATTAAATGATTTTTAAGTAAACTATCTTTTTAAATGAAACATATTTAAAAGGGCAACTTTAAAAAAATAAAAAAATCCCAGGCTCACAAATACATTTGCTCATTCTTTCAACTGCCATCTTTCTGTCCATTCAGTCCTAGTCATTTGGACCATTTGGAGTGCAAGAGTTTTTCTGTCTTTAACATTCAACGGTTTACAGCTACAGTAAAATCTCTGGAATAGAAACACAGCTATCTGGTGAAACAGGGTATGCAATGTTTAAAATCCACCTGTCACTCAAACTGTGACACCTCTGCCTCTCAGCGGGACACCACTATGGGGGTCTGACAAAGCACATACACACAAGCACAGAATTAGTTTAAAGTGGCTGCTCAATAACAGCCACATTTGGGTCCCTGTAAACCATATGGCAAAAGAGGTTTTGACAGAGTGTAAAAACAATCTTGGCCCATAACAGAAACAGCCCTTCAGGGGCTCATGAATAGCACACACATACATATTTAGAACATTTTCGGTGGGAACAGTCCAATGTTATGAAGCACCTCTCTCTTCAGGGAAAACTTGTCTGGCAAGTCAGAAATATAGTCTACAAATACAAGGGAATGTTCTTGTTTTTTGTTTGTGTAAGGGCAGTATTTATTCCCAGCATTCTGATGAATGCATAAGCATATAACTCATACATGTTTAGGTGGTATTTGCACAGTTTACCTATTATGCTGAACTAATCTCTAAAGTTTCCTGACATTTTAGGATTCATTTCTCAATTGTACATATTTCTTTGTCAGTGAGTCGAGAGAAACAAATATAAGAGCTTCTTCTTCATATTACAGTGTCTTTTGTGTGCTATGTATTTGTGTTAAAATAACACAACTATTGATGATACTACTGATTTAGGGGGCATTTACACAACAGTTTTCAACTAAAAACAGAAAACGTTTTAAGTGTTTTGGCCGTTCATTTACACGACAACAGCATTTTCGGGGCCTGAAAATACAAACTTTTGAAAAAAGGCTTCAAAGTGCAAGTTTTTGAAAACGATACGGTTATCTTCTCTGTGTAAACTACAAAAATGTGAATTTGTGAAAACGGTGACGTCATGCGCATGTGTGTTACGTGGTCAGTCTATAGGTGCGTAGTGTTTCTTTACAAAGTGACATCGCCAACAACTGGCCTGGCATGAATAATACAGCGTTTTTACTTGTTTTCGCGGCTCCTTGTGAACGGGGTTCATTTTGACAACGTTGTCATCTGTACGCGAAAAATAGGAAAAGTAGGAAAGTAGGAAAACCGTTTCCATTTTTATTACATTGTTGTTGTGTAAACTGTAACGTACCCTTAATTAACAAGATACTGTCACTTTATTTGATTTGTAATGTTAGTTTTTTATTGTATTTTTTGTTTTTGATCTGAATATTAGCCATTTTTTTAACTGTTACATTATTTATTATATAGAATAAAAATTACTTCTACTTAGTTTTAGTTTTTTTAATTACAATACCACACTTTTACTTTTGTATTATGTATTTTTTCTGTAATTTTTTTAGCCATTTTTTGAAAATGCAGAGTTGTCTTTCTACTCAGTGTTATGTTGTGTCATCTCCCCCTTAAAGTAAAATTTAAATAAAAACGCTTGTTTATTCTTTATGAAATCATAGAACTTTATGTCTATATTATGTTTAAACTTATTAGCCATGTCAAGCTCAAAAGTTCCCCAGATGTGATTTTGGTTCTCCGATCACCAAGTGGTCAGCTGAGGAGCATTTTGTTGTTTCCACCTGTAACTTGTGTTAGAATTTCTCAGGACCATCACGGGAACGTCTAATGCTGCGACCAAATGTGCGGTTTACGAATTTACGTAAAAAGATAGGGATATATGGATATGGATAGCATTTCCACTACGAATGTGATGGAGTCATATTCATTTTACTTGAAAACACTATCCGCAGGACTTGAATTTAGCACTGATTACTTGTGATCGGATCACCAAAATCTTGATCTTGCATATTGATCAAAATCTTGCCTCTTGATACTAGGTGGATGATCAATATTTCACAGATAAAATTTAGTTTACACAATGCATATAAATACTTATTGTAAGTCATGTAAGAAAAATGGTTCTAAATAGTGCAAAATTAGGGTTCTTCGGCTTGTAACAATAGCAGAACCCTTTTGGGTGCTAAATAGAACCCTTTTTATAAGGTTCAATAAAGAAAGTGTATTGAAAATGCTATATAGGACCTGCAGTATATAGGCAGCACTTGGTGTTATAAATATCTTTTTTAATAATAGTTATTTTCATTAATATTAATATAGTAATATTATTAATCTTAGTAATGTTGTTTTTAAACATCATTTATTAATATTTTTTTTTTTTTTTTTATCCCTCTATTTTCTGAAATACACAATTGAGTTGTTTATGAAAAAACTATTGTTTATGAAGGCCAAAATTAGCACACACAAAAAAATGGAGTGAGAACTTCACAATTGTGAGATAAAGGCATGGGATAGCGTTGATGTTTTTTGTGTGTTTATGCATAAAGTAATTTTTAAAAATCGAACAATATGGATCATAAATTTAACATCTCTATTACTTGCTTAGTGGAGAAGAGAAGAGAAGTATCCTTACCTGAACAGAGCAAGTCACACTTGCATATTCTGTTACACTAAAAAGAGAAAAAGACACGATTGTTAGGAACCAGTTACAATTTGAAAGTTAAAATTTATAGACATTTTTAAGAAAGAAATCATTTACCTGTTGAGAGTGTGTTGACAGTCTTTATAGTTGTATAGCTGAGCTCCAGAAGTAATGAGGTGGCTTTGACAGTTACAGATTTGAAAAGCAAAAAGGCGGGAATAAAGAATCCTAAACTCTAACACAAAGAACCATTTCAGCATATAAAGGGTTGTTCAAGACCATATGGTTCTAAATAGAACTCATACTGTGTGTAAAGAACCATATTTTTTTTAGAGTGTAGTTTGGTATTTGCAATTGTTAACGTCATTGTTAGCCATTTTGGACCTTTTGACCTGCAGCGTTGAGCCCCCATACATACTGAATGTATTGGGTTTGACACAACCAAAAATTTTGGGACAAAAATGTCAGGGGTGATTTATTAGGCACACAAAATTATAAGCATATGACTTCCAAACTTACTGTGACAGGGTTGATGTACTATAGAGCGTAGGAAACTTCTTTTTAGTTTAACAATAAATTATATAAATGAAATGATTAATAATACATAATTTTCCTAAGATTATGTAACTGTTTCCTGAGAATGACACATTTGTGATATAGTTTATGACACTGAACATTATAACCATTATAACAAGCAATAACTAACTCAACATGATGACTAGCCTTTTGCTTTTGAAAACTGGTCTGAATTAGTTCTCTGTTTACTCTTGAACTGTGCTCTGTCTTCTTTTCACACAGTCTGTCTAGTGGGTAAAACTGGTGTGTGTGCGTGTGTGTGTCTTAGGTAAAGCTGTGGAGAAGCTTTTGTTTTCTGCAGGATTTGGCTCCAGATGTGTCCGAATTCCTCTCAGGCCCCCAGGAAAGAGGTAACCAGATAGGCAGTAAGCTTTATCCTCATGTTTTAAATGTGCAGTGGTGTGAATGCACATTGTGTGTGTGTGTGTGTGTGTGTGTGTGTGTGAGATTGAGTATTTATGTGTTTCGTTCTTCTCTAATCCTGCTCATTATCCATTCCGGCCTCTCATCACCTTTATCTTCTACCTCTGTTTTTCCTCCTCTCCTTGTTTTTCCTTCTCATGTTTTCCTGCCCGTTTCCTCCCTCTCTCCCTCCTTTCCACCATCACCACCTCTTCCTGATCCATAGCCCAAGGGCTCTGCATAAATGCTAGTTATACAAATAAAGATTAAATAAGGCACTTCCTGTTAATTCATAGATGTGTTGCGTAGCAACCTCTGAAGAGCAAAAACAGCAGCACCAGCTTGTCTTTTGGTTCTCAAGCCTTTAACTCTCATGGCCTGTTAGGGGGTCTGAGAGACCCCAAGGCTATTTTAATGGAAATTGTACTCAACATAACTATCAGGTTAATACTAATGATACTAATGACTTGTGAGAAATCAATATAAACATAACATCCTAGATGAAAAATGTTCTGAGTTTCACATGAAAATGATAGTTAGAGGGTTAAAGCTTCAGTTGGTTCTCTACATTAGACACATCATTAATTTAGAAAACACTGCAATTTAAATGCCACAATCATTTCCCGATTACCTACACCCCACAATCATGTGTAAAAAAAACACATACATAAATTGATCACTTAGAAATCAAAACGTAATGTTTCGAGAAACAAATACATTTTGACACTTGCATTTCTGTTTATTTTGTAAATATATACTGAATATGCATACAATTCAAGTCACCTTTATTTCTGTAACACTTTACACAATACAGATTTTTCAATGCGGCTTCACAACAGTAACAAATTCCAATTCTCCTGAAAAGCAGCCCTAACAAGCCAATAGTGTCATTATACAGCTCAAGTCAGTTCAGTGTTGATTCAGTTCAGTTTAATAACTGTAAAGTACATCAATTGTGCATGCATACTTTATATACAGTATTTATGCACATACACTATATCGCCAAAAGTATTGGGACACCCCTCCAAATCATTGAATTCAGGTGTTCCAATCACTTCCATGGCCACAGGTGTATAAAATCAAGCACCTAGGCATGCAGACGCTTCTACAAACATTTGTGAAAGAATGGGTTGCTCTCAGGAGCTCAGTGAATTCAAGTGTATACCATGATGGTATGGTTGCCACCTGTGCAAAAAGTCCATTCGTGAAATTTCCTCACTACTAAATATTCCACGGTCAACTGTTAGTGGTATTATAACAAAGTGGAAGCAATTGGGAACAACAGCAACTCAGCAACAAAGTGGTAGGCCACATAAAATCACAGAGCAGAGTTAGCGCATGCTGAGGCGCACAGTGCGCAGAAGTCGCCAACTTTCTGCAGAGTCAATAGCTACAGACCTCCAAACTTCATATGACCTTCAGATTAGCTTGAGAACAGAACTTCATGGAATGGGTTTCCATGGCCGAGGAGCTGCATCCAAACCTTACATCACCAAGTGCAATACAAAGCATCGGATGCAGTGGTGTAAAGCACGCCCCCACTGGACTCTAGAGCAGTGGAGACGTGTTCTTTGGGGGGACGAATCACGCTTCTCTGTCTGGCAACTTTGTGGGAACAGTTTGGGGATGGCCCCTTCCTGTTCCAACATGACTGCGCACCAGTGCACAAAGCAAGGTCCATAAAGACATGGATGAGCGAGCTTGGTGTGGAGGAACTTGACTGGCCTGCACAGAGTCCTGACCTCAACCCGATAGAACACCTTTGGGATGAATTAGAGCGGAGACTGCGAGCCAGGTCTTCACGTCCAACATCAGTGCCTGACCTCACAAATGCACTTCTAGAAAAATGGTCAAAAATTCCCATAAACACACTCCTAAACCTTGTGGAAAGCCTTCCCAGAAGAGTTGAAGCTGTTATAGCTGCAAAGGGTGGGCCAACTCCATATTAAACCCTACGGATTAAGAATGGGATGTCATTAAAGTTCATGTGCATGTAAAGGCAGACGTCCCAAAACTTTTGGCAATATAGTGTATGTGTGTGGAGTCATAGTTTCTTGTGTAAGCAATTTTTTTTGACCTGTAATTTGGTCCACTCTTGTGAAAAAGAAGTACACTTTAGCATACTTTTAAAAATAGTACTTATTACCGATATAATATATACACTGCAAAAAATGCTTTTCTTACTTAGTATTTTTGTCTTGTTTCTAGTCCAAACATCTAAAAATTCTTAAAACAAGAAGCATTTACTAGACAAGCAAAATAATCTGCCAATGGGGTAAACTAAATAATCTTGTTTTCTGTTTGAATTAAGATTATTTTGCTCACCCCATTTGGCAGATTATTTTGCTTTTTTTAAGCAGAAACTAACTTAATTTTGAGTTATTTTTTCCCTAAATAAGACAATTACTTTTGCTTGTCTAGTAAATGCTTCTTGTTTTAAGAATTTTTAGATGTTTGGACTAGAAACAAGACAAAAATACTAAGTAAGAAAAGCATTTTTTGCAGTTTAAAAGAATATAACAAATATTGTGATAATGATCTTATGATAATGACAAAAAATTAAGACGTGTTTGTGTGTGTGTGTGTGTGTGTGTGTGTGTGTGTGTGTGGTGGGATACATGTGGGCGTTTGTGAATTTAACCTTGCAGTGCACATTTAAACATGAGCCAAAGACAACACTATGGTCTATTAAACCCTTAAAAGACCTATATTTGGGCCTATATTATCTGAATAACCTTCTGTAAAAAAACAACTGTTATTTATGTGGAAGTAGACCCCACACAAGCACACACACAGCATCTTCCATTATCCTGAGTCCAGAGCTCTTCCTGCTTTGCTTGCTGCTTTATCCATTCAGGAGGCGAAGGGCAAGGGAGAAAGACAGAGTCAGAGGTCACTAAGCCCTCATTGCAAGCAGGGAAACACCTTGAGAACCCTGTTTGTTCCTGATTCAGATTTTAAGAAAGTGAGGAAGAGAGCGTCCATGTTTATGATGTAGAATGGTATATAGATTATTTAGTTAAAAATAATATAAGGCAGAAAGATATTCCCAGATGTCTATTTTGTTGCTTTTTCAGAACTCAAGAGACTTCATTTAGTTGCTAGTTATGCTTAATTTACTGTAAGTATCAACTTTATTTCACATTTTTGGATATATTTTCTTCACCTAAATGATCGTGTATTTTGTGGGAAGAAAATTAACCAAAATTAGCCTTGTGTCCGAAATTAACCAAAATGCCACCAAAATTAATTTTAAAAAATGCTTGAGAGCAAGATCAAGGAACACAAAAATGTAATTGATCATTTTAACGCAGAGACCTTTTAGACTGATGCAGGCTGATTAAATCAGAAACATACTCTGGTGCTAAACCATGCAAGCATTGAAAACATACACCAATCAGGCATAGCATTATGACCACCTTCCTAATATTGTGTTGGTCCCCCTTTTGATGCCAAAACAGCCATGACCCGTCGAAGCATGGATTCCACTAGACCCCTGAAGGTGTGCTGTGGTATCTGGCACCAAGATGTTAGCAGCAGATCCTTTAAGTCCTGTAAGTTGCGAGGTGGGGCCTCCATGGATTGGACATGTTTGTTCAGCACATCGGTTTCCCAGCAGAACATTTGCCAAAGCCTCACACTGCCTCTGCCGGCTTGCCTTCTTCCCATAGTGCATCCAGGTGCCATGTGTTCCCCAGGAAAGTGACACACACGCACCCGGCCATCCACGTGATGTAAAAGAAAACGTGATTCATCAGACCAAGCCACCTTCTTCCATTGTTCTGTGGTCCAGTTCTGATGCTCACGTGCCCACTGTTGGCGCTTTCGGAGATGGACAGGGGTCAGCATGGGCACCCTGACTGGTCTGCAGCTATGCAGCCCCATACGCAACAAACTGCGATGCACTGTGTAATCTCCTGTTCCACCACATCCCAAATGTGCTCTACTGGATTGAGATCTAGTGTTTTAGTCAGCCATCATTGATCCCCTGATGCAGTGGCTTCCTCCATAACAATTGTCTTATCTGATCCAGTGTTCCTCATTCACACAGGTGTGTCTGTACTATGTGCGGCCACTTGAGGTCAAGCCTGCCAGCTCTGTGTATGTGTGTGTGTTCATGCACCAGCATGTGTGTCCATTGAAGATAAACTATTTATGAGCCACCTAATTTATGGAGGATTCTCAGGAAATAGTGCCATTTGTGTCTTTTGTGTATCCCTGTTACCTACTGCTGATATATTTAGCAGGATACTGAACTCAGTCACTTTATCTGAACTGTTTTTGGTGTGGTAATGAAAAATGTTTTGTTTTTTTAAGTGGAATATCAGTCAGTATGCATGTCCCCATTTACCTGTCTCTATCAGTATTTCATTATGATTTACGCTAACATTGGCCATGTCATAGTAGTAGTTCGGTTTTTTTTTTTAGTGCTGAGCAATCGATTAATCACGATTAATCGCATCCAAAATAAAAGTTTGTGTTTACATAATATATGTGTGTGTACTGTGTATAGTTATTATGTATATATAAATACACACTCCTTCATGTATATATTTAAGAAATATTTGCATGTATATACTGTATATATATTTATATAATTTATCTTATATATAAATATTTTATATATAAATATAACATATTTTCTTAAATATATACATGCATGTGTGTGTATTTATATATACATAATAATCATACAAAACTGTACACACACATATATTATGTAAACACAAACTTTTATTTTAGATGTGATTAATCGCGATTAATCGATTGCCCAGCACTATTTTTTTAGTTATTCGTTTTTATTTTATTTATTTTTTACAGTAAATAAGCTCAAGATTTGACTGCAAATGGGGGAGTGCAATTAAATTTGCTAGTTAATGATGCCATTTTTTACTGACCCTCAACCCCATAACATTCAACACTGAAACATCTTGAATGTAACAGTGTTGGCATAAAAGATATTTTGAAAGAAACATGGATTGCACTTTATTTTACAGTATGTGCACTTATATGTACTTACCTAAGAAAGTACTAGTTAATATAAGGTAAGGTTAAGGTTGGGTTTAGGGGAAGGTTCGGGGTTAGTACCTGTTATTACCCAGTTATTGTAATTACTAATAAGTACAAAGTATGTACATGGGGGACAGGTCTGTAAAATAAAGTGCTACTGAAAAATTTCATGATTTATGACGACTTTTTCAATAATGTTTAAATTATTTAAATGTACAGTAGAACTGATATTTGATCATATTTGGGCATGAAAAAATGGAAAGGAAGAACAAAATCAGGAATGTCAAAAGCCACACTCACGTCACCCACATGCTGCTCATGGCCAATAACTCCAGTAAATGGCTTTGGGAACATTGCTTTTTCCATAGTTAGAACACTCTAGTTAAGTATTGAAACCAGTATTTTTTCTTGGTTATGCGAACATTAAGGGAACATTCCATTTGATCATTTTGCAAACATTATGGGAAAGTTACTTTTGAATGTTCTCTGAACATTCTGAAACAAGTAGCAACACTTGACGAATGTCCAACTAAAACATTGTATTAATGATGTATAAATATTATTTTTGTGATAACATTTGAGAACATTATTAAAGACTCTGAAAGAACATTCTATTAATGTTAGAACATTTGTTCATAACCATGCCAGAACGTTCCCTGTTAGCTGGGCATATGGCATTTTCATTATGGCCTGTAGATTTAACACCAAGACACCAGGAAAAAGAAACACCATTTTAAAACTCCCTTGGCTATGTCCAGGTGAGTATGTGTGTTATCAGACTCATCAGTGAGGGCAGTCTCGGGGTAAAGAGTCAAAGAGTCGGACGGCTGCCCGCAGGCGCCATATTTCAAACATGCCTTCAGTAATGAGCTGGGCTGGACCAGCCCAGAGCTACAGAATGGCAACTCACTTAAGAGGAGGTGAAAAAACACATTCATTGACAGAACAACTTGTCGATATCCTCCACTATGTGATTACTGAGTACACATGGGGGAGAGCGAGGGGGTGAGCAGACACATGCTTTCAGGGATTTCAAAGACTCACAGGACTCCACATCAAATCCGAAGAAAATGCTAACCTGCTAAGCTAAAAGGCAAACAAACCATCACGATTGCCTTTTAAATCTCAATGAATTAGCTCGCCTAAATCAACAGAAAGATGGTGATCTAAGTGTGTGTGTGTGTGTGTTCAAGAACAGAAGTGGGGTGTTAAGTGGCACATGGGTGTGATATCGTCTGAGGAGGTTTCTTGGTGTTTAGCATACCCATATGAACACTTGGGACGTTTCTTTTACAACAGAGAGATCCAAACAACCAATACACAACATACAAGGGAATATTCTCCACTTCAGTTTAAGCAGACAGCCTCTAGAAACTCACTATCCTTTTTCATTGTCTGAAGTGCCTCGTAGTGACACACAAAAACACAGAAACACACACACCTTGTGTAATTTGTGGGGTTTGAAGTTCCACAAATCAATCTGTGAGATCAAATATGACGTGTTAGGTGTCTGACAGCTGTATACTTCAAACAATCCCCAAATTACAACTAACACCCCTCCTGTAGCTTCACCTCTGCTGGCTTCAGCCATGCCAAACTGCTTGGTCTGCTGTGTGTGAATGTGAGTGTGTATGCATTCAGGTGTGTGTGTGTGTGTGTGTGTGTGTGTGTGTGTGTGTGTGTGTGTGTGTGTGTGTGTGTGTGTGTGTGTGTGTGTGTGTGTGTGTGTGTGTAAATGAAACATTGCAACTCATAAGACCACTCTAACCTGCTATTTAGCAGTGGTCCGGTCAGCTGTACAAGGGCAAAAAACAACACAGCTGCTATGGGGTCTCACACACACACTCACTCACTCACAGGCAAAGTTGCTATTTCTTGTGTGGTCTTACTCTTCACAGCTGATGGAAAAAAGAAAAAAAAAACTCACAAAATGGAAACTATTACATTTACTTTCATTGCATAAATTGTCTAAAAGACATACCAACATTTCTTTGTGCTCTTAAATTGTATCATAACTGATATACTGTATGTTGATGATTTATTGATTGCTTATGATTGCTTGTAATTATGATTTGATAATTTATGATGATGCTCTTAATGATGCTGATTGTTATGTTTGATACATTATAATACACCTCAAACCCCATTTCAAATAAATGCTGTTATTTCTATTCATCAATGAATCCTGAAAAAATCCCATAAAATATTAAGCAGCACAACTGTGTCAAGATTGATAATAATAAGAAATGTTTTTTTTAACATCAAATCAGTGTATTACAATGATTTCTGAAGGATCATATAACATTGAAGTCTGGAGCAATGATGCTTTGACATCAAAGGAATAACATATGTTAAAACAGAAAAGAGTTCTGTTAACCCTTAAATGCATGAATGTTTTGCCAATCATTATTACATATTTGGGTCTTATGCGACCCAGATGGGTACTAAAAAAAATACTAAGAAGGCTGATGTCTAACTTTAAAAAATGAATGAGGAGGAGGGTAGTGAATGACGTCCCGGGTCACTAAAGACCCGAGGTTAATAATAATGTTTCACAATTTTGCTGTTTTTACTATATTTTTCAAATATGTTAAATTCATATAGGCCTAGATCAAATAAATACAACCTTTGTGAGCATATAAGACCGAATTTTACCAACCCCAAAATTTTGAACAGTAGTGTATATCCATATTTATATATCCAGGGATTTACATATAGTGGATATAGACTTTAAAAAAAAAAAACAATCACATAATCAATAACACAATACTCTCAACTCACATTTATCTCTTCATTACTGTTTACTTTGGTAAAACACCTCTAGTGTATGGCAGTTTGTATGCTCATTTGCTTCACTTTTATATCAAACTCAACCTCTGAATTAACCTCTGACCTCTAACCCCCATATACCCCCTCCTGTCCGTTTGGCTTCACTAAGACATGAACAAGTACAGTATTATCAGTGTGATAAAATGTCAATGAGTAAATCACGCTCAAACAAAGCTTTCACTGAAGAAAAATGTGATTTGTTACAACAAAGGGCTTTTTGGTGAAGATCTCAATTTCATCTGCCTAATCTAGCAATTAGAGGTGTGTGTTGAGTGTTTGAAAGTCGTCTGGCTAATCTGACCATCTGCTTCTTATCAGCGTTTCTTTTATTTTTAAAATGTGTGGATTTATTTATTTATCTAAAGGATCTATTAGAGCAGCAGGCAGTCACATCTCTCCACAGTCAATCAGATAGCAGCCTACCAACCTAGTGGTGTGTGTGTGTGTGTGTGTGTGTATGCGTGTGTGTGTGTGTATGTGTGTGTGCGTGTGTATGCGTGCGCATGGGGACCATTCCTTTTCCTTCCCTGACTGTTGTTCAAATCAGCATTTTTCAGGGCATTTCTTCAATTTGTTAAATCTGTCTTCTAGTGACTTCAACCTCTAATGCGAATACTACTAGCGGTTTACAAGTGCAATATGTCTAAAGTGTGTGTATGTGTGTGTCCCTATAGGGACCAAATGTCCACACAAGGTATAATACCATGGATAGTATCAGTAATACCAGTAATTTTTGACCTTGTGGGGACATTTTTTTTCTTTTTTGTTCTCCATGAGGAAACAGCTTATAAATCAAATGAAATGAAGTTTTTTGAAAATGTAAGAATGCAGAAAGTTTTCTGTGATGAATAGGTTTAGGGGTATAGGGTTAGGGTTAGGGGATATAATATATAGTTTGTACAGTATAAGAACTATTATGTCTATGGAAAGTCCCCATAAAACATGAAAAAAACAACATGTCTGTGTGTGTGTTTGTACATGTTCTTCTATCCCGATGGGGACTTCAACCTGAATGCACACTGACTCATGGGGACTCATGTCACCGTGGGGACCTAAATTGAAACAAGCTTATACATCATACAGAATGTTTGAAAACAGAACAAAGAAAAAAATATTTTTTTGAAAATGTAAAAATGCAGAACATTTTGTGTGATGGGTAGGTTTAGGGGTAGGGTTAGTGTAAGGGGAGAGAATATACAGAATATACAGTTTGTACAGTATAAAAACCATTACGTCTATTAAGAGTTGCCACAAAGATAGTGAACCAGACATGGTTCTTTGATGGGTAGGTTTAGGGCTAGGGTTGTTTTAGGCTATAGAAAATATCATTAACCTGATATAAAATCAATGGAAGTGAAATGTCCTCAGACTCCTCACTAACATAGTGAAACAAATGTGTGTGTTGTCTATATAGAAATCCACTAGAGGGCGCAGTCTTATCTGAGGGCCTGCCAGGTTGATTTAAGCAGGAAACTGTCTGTTGTTTTTGCCAGGCTGTCTGCTGTGGGTGTGTGGAGTGTTTTAGTTTCTCCCGTTATGAAGCACTGAGGTCCAACAAAAACAACATGCAGAGGAAGGGGTGAGGGGCAGACTGGGGCAGGGCAAAGGATTATGGGGGCACAGAGAGCAACCCAGTCGCCTTTTCGCCCAGCAGGAGCTCCTCACTAACTTAGAAATTATACAGTAATTTATGGCTACAAGTAATATTTCAATAAATATGAAAGACAAGAGTAATAATGCTAAAATATATAAATATCCCTTATTGCTTGCATTTAAAATAATTTAAAAGTATAAGGCAGTGAATGAATCATCTAACAGGTGTTTTGAGGTGTAAAGACCCATGAGGGATCTGATCTACTTATCTGATGATTTCAGTATGCACTTTAAATAAATAAAGGTTGCAAATTGGGGTTGCCATAGAAGAAGCATTTTGGTTAAAAGAACCATTTTTCTTAGTGTTACCAAGACCACCTTAAAATATCTGGTGAATATGTCATTCAAAGTGAGTTCTGAATCTAAATCTTGAGATGTTTACAAACTGGAAAAAATTAAGATTCAATGTGATGTATCTAGAATGTTCTGATGCCAAAATCTGATGCCACGAGTGGACATGTGCAGACAGTATCCTCAGAATAAATGAAAAGAAAGAAATTATTCAAATGCTTTGCCATAAGTGCCACTATTCACACATTTTATATCTAATCTGATGCATTTAAACAAATTTGCCAGAGATGCATTAGTTCTTAGTGTTAGTCACTCACACTGTCAGTGAAGTGTTATATAAGCTATAATTCACTTTATTCCTTTAAAAATAGATACAATCCTGTAGCACTTGTGTAGAAGATACTGGCAGCTCATTAAATGATTGAGAAGATCTGCAGATGATCTCATCAGTGTTGTGGAGAGTGACACACTGATAGGTTTTGATTGACGGATTACACACTGATCCTGCTAAATGTGATTGCACATTAATTTAAGGAGCATGATGTGTGAAACAAGACTTGTGTAAATAGTGGTGCAACCAATTTAACAGAGAGGTATATGAAAACGTCTTGAAGGATAATCATCTGTAGAACATCTCAAGTGTATAAGGAAAAATAAGTTAGGTGTAGCCAATAGTTTTCCTGTTTGTTTTGAATGTAAATTGCTCTCTATTCAGCCTAAGCTATTTCGCTTTAACTGCCCTTTTTCAGGTGCTGCAAATTGGGTGTAACGCGTGAACAGCGCGTCCTTAAGAAACTCGTTAACGTCAAATGCGTCGTTTCCTTTTGTTTTTGTTTATTTTGCGAGTTTGTGTCTGCTATTATCATGCAAATAAATGCAAGAAAGTGCGAATTAAATTCACACATATCCAAATCCTTTGCTGACATGTAATCTAATCACTAAAGACACTCAGAGCGCTTATAATACAGCGAACAGTGTTTTTTTTTATTATTATTATTATTATTATAGGCTAATCGCCTAAATTAATTGGATTTAAGCACCGAAAGGAAGGTATACGTTTTGTTTAAGAATAACTATCACTATCCGAATTTCACCACGTAAATAATAAAACAATAAACAGTTAGTTATGTATATGACGTAGTAATTTATAAATGTAATATTTATAAAGGAATTTAGTCTGTTTTTTTTAAGGGTTTGAATAATGTCTGCAGGTAAATCTCTTCTTCCTATTAGGCTAAGAGACTGCAGTGATGTATTGTAGTGGAAGTAGAGTGTTTGAAGTGACTGCATGTCACCTTCATGTAATGTTTGAGTGAGAGGAAATCACAGAGCAATGCCTCCTTTACATTATCATTTGGTCCCAGGCGCTGGTTTCACTGGGAACCTGTCTGAAACTTGTTTAGGCTTGCCATGTTTAGTTAGGCTAAGTTTAAGTTTTAGTGCCATACAGTCAGATCGATCGTGCAATCTGTAGGCAGTAGCTAATCAAAAGTAGACTTAAATTGAGTAATACAAATAATAAAGAAAAACAGACTTATTTTTACACGCTATTTATCTAAACTGAGAAAGCTCATGAGAACTTGAAGGATAATCATCTGTAGAACATTTCAGATGTATAAAGAAAAATAAGGTGTAGACTATAGTTTCCCTGCTAGTTTTAAATGTGGAACGCTATAAAACAGCCTACTGCCGATGTCGTTCAATTATTTTTACACGCAATTTCTCTAAATGAGTCTTTTCTCAAAACTGTAGCAATCTTTTCATTATTATAGAATCATTGTTTCCATCCATTTAACTTGTCACAATCATTTCTGTCATGCTTGATTAAACGAGCCTCCTCTCTCATTCTTCATAGTGATTAAGTTCAAGTGTCGGAAAAAGTGCAATGAACGCATCGATGCAAGTTTTACATAAAACTTCCAGGAAGCCATTTAACTAAAGCTCATGGGTGGACAGAAAATATTCATGTAATGCATTTATTATTTATTCTACCAGGATGTTTAAGTCTGCATGACATAAATGAACAAATGTGTGGTAAAGTTAACACCCATTGAAATTCTGCGACTGTGAAATAATAATAGCTCTACATTGTTTCTCATTTATTATTTAAAAGGTGTGGTAAATGGGACGTGACGCAAACATATTTTTGTCAGACAATTTAAGCTGAATCCAACTTGAAAGACTAGCAAGCCATTACTTTTTCATTAAGAAGAAAAACAAGAGTTAAGCTCACTTTGTTGACACACACTCGCTCCTGCCGACTGCGTGGTCCGGGGGGGGGGTGGTGTGCCGTGGTGGGTGGGAGTGTGTGTGTGTGTATGGGGGCAGAGGTTTAGTCGAGATAAGGGGTCCGATATATGGGTTCAGAGGGAGGGGTGAGAAGTCTGGAGTTTAAAAAGACAGGGCGCTTCTCTCCCTCACACAGACGCGCTTCAGCTTCCAGTGAGGAAAACTTACCACAGACTCTCGTTTCAGACAGAACAATCCAAACATTCCCACTGAACTCTACCTAATTAAGACCAGACATTCGGATAAAACTGCACAAAAAAAACCTGAAGGACTCAAAGCTAAAGCCCCCTTACCAAATGGAGCCAACGCCGGAATATGTCGACACGTACGACTATTATGACTATAACGAGACTGGATGCGACTACTCGGAGTGGGAGCCGTCTTATTCCCTCATTCCCGTGCTGTACATGCTCATTTTTATCCTCGGTCTCTCTGGGAACGGCGTGGTTATCTTCACTGTCTGGCGCGCGAAATCCAAACGGCGCGCGGCTGATGTTTACATCGGCAATCTGGCGCTCGCGGACCTGACGTTCGTTATCACGTTGCCGCTGTGGGCTGTGTACACCGCGCTGGGTTACCACTGGCCGTTTGGCGTGGCTCTCTGCAAGATCAGCAGTTATGTAGTGCTTGTCAACATGTACGCAAGTGTCTTCTGCCTGACCTGCCTGAGTTTTGACCGCTACCTTGCCATCGTCCATTCTCTGTCCAGTGGCCGGCTCCGCTCCCGTGGCACCATGCTGGCGTCGCTGGGTGCCATCTGGTTCCTCTCGTGCCTGCTGGCCGTGCCCACTCTCCTGTTCCGCACTACGGTGGACGACGCCGGCAGCAACCGCACCACTTGTGCGATGGACTTCAGCCTGGTCGCTCACAACCAGGACCATGAATTCCTTTGGATTGCGGGTCTGAGCCTTTCCTCCTCCGCTCTCGGATTTCTTCTGCCTTTCTTGGCCATGACCGTCTGCTACTGCTTCATCGGCTGCACAGTCACCCGCCATTTCAGCCACCTGCGCAAGGAAGACCAGAAGAAGCGGCGTCTCCTTAAGATCATCACCACCCTGGTGGTGGTCTTCGCATTCTGCTGGACACCTTTCCATGTGCTGAAAAGCATGGATGCGCTGTCCTACCTGGACCTGGCGCCCACCTCATGCGGCTTCCTCCACTTCCTGCTCCTGGCTCATCCGTATGCCACGTGCCTGGCATACGTCAACAGCTGCCTCAACCCGTTCCTCTATGCGTTCTTTGACCTGCGGTTCCGCTCGCAGTGCCTGTGTCTGCTGAACCTGAAGAAGGCCATGCATGGGCACATGAGCTCCATGTCCTCGACCCTCAGCGCCCAGACTCAAAAGTCAGAGGTGCAGTCGCTGGCCACCAAAGTGTGAGGGAATTCAATGAGAAGAACAGAAAACATGAAGTTGAAGAGAAAACACTGGGTTGAAGGGGTTAAAAAAAAGTGGAGATCTACTGACGGCTGGTCCGTTCTGACTGGATGTGAACTGATGGACTTGAGAACATATTGCTTTATGTTTGTAAATAACACTCATAGTTTGGTGTACTCTACTGTATTCATGGATGAATTGCTGGAATGATGTGACTTTGTGTGAATGCATGTGTGAATTTATATTCGCTGACACCTTTTAGTCGGCTTTGACACTCAAAAACACAAAAACACAGAAATATCCAAGCAAACCGGAGGTCAGTTTTGTCGAAAACATTCAAACTGACCACAGTGATGCAGCACTGAGGATGAACTCGCTTGTGCTGTTGTAAGAGTGTGTGATTGTGTTGAAGCCTGTATACACTGGTGTAGAGATGCAAATTGTACAGTATTTTCGTACTATTTTCCTTTCTGCTAATTTGCAATGTTCAGAAATTGTTGTTCAGTATCTGTAGCACTTGTTAAGAGGAGATATAAAAATTATAATTTTTGTTAAACTCCCTGATGTGAATGTGTGTGTTTATTTGATGAGCGGATCAGTGTGTGTGAGTGTGTTTCAGTGCAAAGGTGATGCTGCTTGATTAGATAGTGTAAAGTGCAGACAGAGAGTCAGGGTTTGGGTGGGGGGGTTAGGGTAGACAGACAGATGGCTGGTGACAAATGTCTCTGGGAAAAAAGAAAGGCAAGTGGAGGAAGGGAACAAATTTGTGGGGGGTGTAAATTGATATATATTCATGAAATTATGTTATATTTTTAAAACTTCTGTAACTAACTACTGCTACTGCATTAAATATGTTCATTGAATACAATACCGTCTTAGCGTCATTAAACATGATTATGATTATTATTGGTGTGCGCAATACAATTCAAAGGGAGCTCACACTGATAGTCCACCCATCCTTTTTCCAAACTGCTTGTCCTACACTTAACTGTATTGAGTGTGCACTTGTAGTGAACTTCAAATCTTAAAAGTATATTTAAAAAAAAAAGATAACACACTTTGTAGTCAAATTAAACGTTTTACTTTTAAGTACATTTTAAATCAGTGTTTTAATATTTTTGTTGTGTTTTAAAGAAGTACACTTATTTTGATGCATTGACTAACATACTAAAATACATGTAAAGTCCTTTATTATATTGTAACTGTAAATTTACATTTAAAGTGAATATATTTTAAATTGCAACATCATTACGAATGTGTAATTGCAAATACATTTAAATACATGGCACACAAGGGTATGTAAAATCTAAAGTTATGCTTGTTTGTTTGCATGCATCAAAACATCGACAAAGATGCATAAATGTCTTAAAGTTCCTGTGGAAACCAGGTTCTGTAGATAGACTGAAACTTTTATTTTGTCTGGTGAACATACAGAGAGTTTAAAATATTGAGAAAAAAACCTCAAATATCAAATATTAGAGAAACTGACATAATGGGTGGAGTGGTCCCATTAAAGATCAGTCTTACAGGCCTGGAACACACACACACACACACACACACACATAACGTGGTCTAATGATGGTGACTAATTAACAGTGACATTGTGAGGCCCCTATGATTTCTAAAGAATGAAACAGGATGGATACATATCTTTTTGAAGCTATGTGTAGCTATTATGGGGCAAGTGAAAAAATATTTTTGAAAAGATAACCGTTAAAGAAGGGGGAAAGGGACGCTGCACACAAAGACACGCACACATACAAGGACATTAACCAAGAACCGACATGATCAATTGTATCTAGACACTTTCAGATCAAAGAGAGTTGAGAAACAAGTGAATGGACAGAGAAACAGAGAATAAAGACCTTGAGCACTCGCTGAAGCCCCTCGTAACATACAGAATTCCCCATGATAAATATCGCCAGATTGTTTTTGGCAGACTGTCTGATATACACACTGTCTAGAAGAGAGATATGATGAGGTAATCTCATTAGCTGGATAAACCAGACCAATGATGTCATCTCAAAAAAACATAACAAACCTTAAAAGCCCAATGCATTTTTGTCCACAACACGCTAAATGTTAAGCAGCTATTTCACATTTATTCTTTTCTGTGACAGTTTACTGTAATTGCAATAGCATAAAGTGAATGCATATTGGCTCACATGCATTTGCAAACGTTTGACAGATGCTTTATCAACAGTGATTTAGAAATGGGGGACATTGCAAGCAGTTTATCATAAGAACAAACAATATTTGCAGCACACAATGCCATGTTTAGGCTAGTGTTTTACACGAGCTTAAGCAGATGTTAAATGCATAAAAAACTAGAGAAAAAGAGCATTAAGTGGTGTGATAAATATATTGTAAACTAGGTAAACTTCTATGTGCATGTATATATATATATATATACATACATACAAACATAGAAAAAGAAGAAAAAAAACATTAGTTAAATGATTATGTTTGAGGTCCTCAGTTTCAATCAGATCTAATGGGAATCTCAAGTTTCAGGGCTTTTGTGCCAAACATAACAAACCAAGCTTTCAAAAAGGAGTTTCAAACGAAAAGGAACATGCTTATTTCATCCTGCCAATCACAACACACTTTTCTTTACTCTTTCGACAAGTCTTCCGGCATCCCTTCAGCATCCCAGCTGCACCTGTATTTCAGTAATTAGGTCCAGGGGGGAAAGAATGCTTGTGCCCATCGATTAGAGACTGCAAGAAAAAAAAACAGTGATAATAAAATAGGCTATATGAACATGTGGACCTGAGACAAATCTTTGATGAATCATGTCCTCATGCTAGATGATTTTACTGAGAATGTGTGTTTGGTCAGATATGCAAATACCGAAATACAACCACACTCAAATAGCCTCCGTGTGAAAACAGCAGCAGGTGCTGAGCTACAGTGTTGGAGTGTGTATTCAGGGCCGTTGTAAACCATTAACCTTGTCACAGAGCTAGATTATGATATACATGCATGTATGTGTCCCAGCTGCTAAGCTTCATAATAAAGAGCAGAAGTGCATACCCTCTGTCATCACTACTTAAACTCGCTCACATCCCCCAGTCCTCGACAGGTGTGTTTCCTCACTGGATTTTGAAGTCACTTGGGCATCCTGTGTCATGCCTTCAAACTTACACTGAACAACTGTCTAAATGCACCGCGATGGACAGCTCTCAGGAGGCTTGGGTGCACTTTATCTGACCGTACTTTCATTCCTGACAAAATGATGTTCATTGGATGAAGTACTGCAATTCAAGGTCAATGTCTTTACGTGTCATTATGTTTTATATTAAAATGCTATTAAAAAACAAGTTATGAAAACTATGTTTTGCCTAATAAAAAAAAAAACGTATTTCTCGCAATCATGACTTTATTTCTCATGACTTCATATTTCCCAATTGTGACTTTATATCTCACAGTGAGACTTAAGGCTGGAATACACTACGTGACTTTTGCCCAGATTTTTGCTCTGGTTTACAGTCTGGAGGAGTCAACACTAGTTTCCCAAAGTCAAATCCAGTCTGCAGATTTTGGTCAGTCAGAGTTCACAGAAAATCGTGTAGGGTATGATGTGCTCAAACCTTGATAATGTTATCTTCAGACTGTGATTCTATCAAGTCAAAGCACAACAAACATAATTTAAATTTTTAGCTGATTTTTGAAAAAAATATTGTTTTCATTTGTCATCTGAAAGTTGGCTGAACGTCTGATGCATATGGCACACAAAATTGGAAACACTTCAGGAGTTTCTAAGTCGTCATCTGATTGGTTGAATTCTACAGGATGTCAGAGAGATGTGTGAGTTGCGTTGTTTAACCATACGCCTGGAAACAAAGATGCAGTGACGCCAAACCTCCTCATGGAAGAAGAACGCCGCAGTGTTTACAACTGACAATGCGTGCTTATCAGGATCAACTAAACACTAGGATTTTCAAAAGTATGTGAAGTAGCTATGTAAAGTTTGCGGCATAGACTCTTCAAAATATGTCCAAGAGTTTTACAGACTGGTCTGTTATTGTAGAGACATCAACGTTACATTTTCATGCCCCTAAACATGACGCGGAACAAAACGAACTGTGATTGGATGCTTTACATGTCGGGTGGCCTCTGGGCGGTCCATGGCCAATGAAAGCTGCTATGGAGTCCAGACCTTCTTGCGTCAGTCTGAAGGTCTGGCTACGCGGGACTATGTGTCTCCTAGCAAGGAGGTGGATGTGACTTTTTATCTCACACCATGACACTTATTTTATCTCAAAATGCGACTTTAATTCTTATTTTAAACAAATCTCGAAATTAACTATTCTCCTGAAGAGGTTTGCGCGATTGGATTGCAATCAATCTCAAATGCGTTTTAGAGGGCATTTTCATCCACTATCTGATCAGAAAAATATGCAAAAAGTGTAGATAGGCCATGGTGGAAACAGACTTCCAACCCTCTCAACATGCTAATGTATGTTTTTTACAACAAGTCACCTTTATTTATATAGCGCTTTATACAATACAGATTGTTTCAAAGCAGCTTTACAGCACTGATAACAGGAAAATGATGTATTTCGACTGCTGTTCAGCTGAAGTCAGTTTAGTGTTGATTCAGTTCCGTTGTAAAGATAATCAATTATTACATTTAATTTATAAAGCAGTTCTGCAAAAAATTATGTCATCAACCAGCTCAGTTCAGTTCTCATACAACAGCATCAGTACAGTCAGCTCAATAATATTGTTGAATATTAAGTGTCCCCAGCTAAGCTCCATCAGGTGACAGAATGGAGAAAAAAAACTTGGGAGAAACCAGGCTCAGTCAGGGGGCCAGTTCTCCTAGCCAACAAACAAAAACGGTGTCATTATGAAAACTAGAGGTATTTCGCATTTCGTGGAAGGAAAGTGTTATTGCATACAGAAAGCATACATGCATATGTGTGTGTGTGTTTATGAATCTGCTGCGGTTGTCGCATAGATTATATTGCGCAATTATGACTTTTTATTTCACAATTGTGACTTTATTTCGCATTACTTTTGAATTCTCATTAAACACTCTGATTTTGCTGTTTTTATTGTCAGGCCTAATCCTGCTGTCAAACTGAGTTCTCTTTTAATCTTAAGGACAGGCAGGCATCATCTGCTCTCATCACGCACACCGCACACATTCACATACAGAACGACAGACACAGTGAGTGTCAAGTCAATAGCGCAATGTGTCTGGCCTAGCTTGACAATGGAGCCTCTCATCTATCAAAACACAGAGGCCATCTTTGAGCAGAGTTTTGCTGAAAGACACACTCACACAGGAGAACATACTCATGAGCGAAAAACAATGACGAGAGAGTTGTGGGGTCTCCCGTTACTGTGATGGAGCGCAGAGCTCTCTGAGAATGTGTAACACATTAGCTCCTGGATTTGCCTTGTGTGTGAATGTTATGCAACTGTCTGTATGACAAACGAGAGTGATGTCTACACTGGGAATTCCTTCATTTTCTATCGTGGTTTCTCCCAGATAAATCAAATATGACGTTTGGCATAAGATCAAGCATCTAAACTAAGCCAGATGGGTCTTATTTCAGTCTTATTTGATATCGCAGGTTCATCATTTGTGTACAGTCAAAAGAAATCATCCGTTTAGCCTCCCTGTTATGACGTTTTCTCATTTATGGGTGGAGTTTAACCTTCTTTCCATTCTGAAACCCACTTATCTGCTATTGGATTTGTTCCTTTAATCATAATCTCTATACGTTGAAACTCCTGAGAAACTTTTTACCCACTCTTCTGTCATCTCCTCTTTTTCCCTCTTTGTTCAACCCTGTGGTTTGGGCTCTTTTGATGTTTAATGTGATTTCTCCTCCTCTGTTTAAGCTGTAATGAGCTATGGGAGAAAAATAAAGTATTAGCCTAAGGATAAACACAATTTTACTACAGAGAGGTTATGTTGACAGGATTAGTTGTTTTATAGCACCCATCTACTACAATGAAAGTCACTGCCAATGAGTTTGGCTTTATATTTCATATCCTTAAAGTCAAGATGAAAATTGTAATGCAGCCCTCAGGAGTTATTGTGAATGATTCATTGAAGTACATTATTTTTATTAAAACAGGTTATTTTAAATAAGTTTGATGAGAGACCAGATAAGAAAATCTGTGACAACAAAGTGATTCAAATTCTGAATCATTCTTCTGGCACATGTACAGCATAGGCTTTTTTTTTCTAGAGGGTTTTTGTATTGTGTTAAGTTGTTAGAAATAATCTACAAAAGCTTTGTGAAGATTTAAGGCTCAAATATGATCATTTTCCAGCTATTAAATGGTGTTTATGCCTGAGGGTACCTTTACACAACAACGATGTTCTAAAAACTGTGTTTTCGCATACAGGAGCAATGTTGTCAAAAAGATCTCCGTTCACATGGAACCACGGAAATTACTAAAAACGCTCTATTCTGCTGTCAGACCAGTACTTGGCGATGTCACTTTGTGAAGAAACACTACACTCTTATTGACTGAACACGTAAAACACATGATGTCAGAGTTTTCACAAATTCACATTTTTGTAGACAATAATATCGTTTTCAAAAACTTCCACATTGAAACCTGTTTTCAAAAGTTTGCATTTTCAGGCACCCAAAATGCTGTTGTCTTGTAAACGAATGGCCAAAACTCATAAAAAGTTTTCCATTTTAAGTAGAAAATGGTGCCTTGTAAATGTCCTGGAAAATTTGATTCACAGGAATCTACAGTATATGACTTGAGCAGTTGAAAAAAAGTCTTGCGTGTGAGCTTGCAGTATTGTGTGACACGGGATGTTTATCAAACTTATTTTAAACAGACGACATAAGAAGTCAAGTCAGAAACACACACGCACTCTCTCTTTACACAGGTGTCTGTGATCTTTCATTCATGAATACATATTTGGCTCCAGCTGCAGATGCTGTTTACTATCTAGCTTGTATGGCAAGTCTAAGGGGTCAAACCTGCTTTAGGACGTTTCTCTGGGTGAGACTGCTTTTCCTTTCTGCAAGATTGTATTTTGAGTGCCAACTGCAGCTATTCAGACAAATCTTGCAGATGAAGAAATTGATGAGTGATATCCATAATAATGGAGGAGACGAGCAATACACACATCATGATGTTGATGATCCTGTTACACGATGTCAAAACCAAAGTAAAAGCACGTTGTTGAATGTGTATATTCTTTACAACTCCCAGTGACCACACCCAGAGAGGACCAAACCTGTCCATGTGTGAATTCAGATCAGACAAAGACTGAAGTGGCCCCTCCATTCAAGTGCTGACAAAAGCCAACTAAACTTGTTTGCGCTGACTTTCATTCAAGTTCAGTGTAGTTTTCCAGGGTCTCATTGTGTGTGCCTGTATGTTTGGCTAATAAACGATAATATATAGCACAGCAAGCAGAACAATAACCATATTTTACACCAAAATCACCATCCTCATCCAGTTCCTTTTGTGTTGCACAGAGGCAAAAAATCATATGGGTTTGGAGTGACATAAATTGAGACCGAATTTTTGTAATATTGAAATATTGCTCCAAGCAGTATCTTTTTTTTAAATGTATTAATATATTTTGTGTATTTTTTGTAGCTTAAATTTCTTTCAATAAAAAGTGTATTTTTTTATTATTCAACAAAACAGCTATACATTGCAATATCCAAAAAGTGATATAAAGATGAATATAAAATGCTGTTAATGTTTTTCAAGGCAGTTTTGTATTTTAAAATTGTATTAAAGTTTTAAAAATAACTTCACAGCTAATATTGTTAGCTCCTTTATATTAAACTGCATATGTATTTCTTCATTTATAAAAAGCATTTGCTACATGAACAATAACCATATTGTTGTCCACATCACCAATATTGAAATATTATTTGTGTTTTTCACAGCAGTTTGCATTTTACCACAAAACCAGTCATAAGGGTAATTTTAAAAAAAAATTGAGATTAAATAAGCTTTCAATTGATGTATAGTTTGTTAGTATAGGACAATATTTGGCCGAGATACAACTATTTGAATATCTGAATGTCTTGTAATCTGAGGGTGCAAAAATAAATATTGAGAAAATCACCTTTAAAGTTGCCCAAATGAAGTCCTTAGCATATTACTAATAATATTACATGTTTTATATATTTACAGTGAAATTTACAAAATATCTTCATGGAACATGATCTTTACTTAATATCCTAATGATTTTTGGCATAAAAGAAAAATCGACAATTTTGACCCATAAAATGTATTGTTGGCTATTGCCACAAATATACCTGTGCTACTATGACTGGTTTTGTGGTCTGCAGGGTCACATTTAACATTATTTTATTTTATTTTGTGCACAATATAAAAACACATCAGCTTCCATGAATGTTTGCGGGCTGCGTGTGTGAATACGTGTCTCTGTGTGTGATAAGACCAGGAGGGGTGAATCTCTGACTGCCCTGAGAACAGGCAGGTCTTCCTCTCACATTGTACTTCTTAATGGATTAAACATGCTGTTTCCCCAGGATGCTACAACTGGGTCAGGACTTCACCATTTAAGGTTAAAGTGCAAATGCACACTTAGCACTACTGCAACACTTCATAATTTCACACACAATAAAAAAATATGCACAAAGTATTAATAGTTGGACAATATTACAACATGAAACATTAAACACGAGGTGCATGAACCACAGTCTGTCTGTCTTTCACTCGAGGGAGATGTGGCTGCATCCGATGGTGATTTTGGCGGGAGGATGTCGTGTGTTTATATGAGTGTGTCTGTATGACTGCCCAGCTGGACTGGCAGTGAGAGCAGAATCGTTTAGCTTTCTAACGGGCAGCCAGGGATGGACGGCCCGCACAATGCCATCCTCTCACGAGCACCTAAACGGCCTCTTTGTAGCTCCAGGAGGAAGGATGAGTCGTCTCTGCATCCAGATCCGGCCTTGCACACTCCAACACACACTCACATACAGGTGTTCAAACAGACTAAATTTGTGCTGTTGCATTCCTCTTCTTTCCTAGTCTCCTTTTGCTCACTAATAAAATTGGGTCAACAACTTTATTAAGCTCTCTTAAAAATAAAGGTGCCAAAAGGAGGTGCCATTTTGGGTTCCCCAGAGAACCTTTCAACCCAATTTGAACAATTTTTTTCTGATTCATTTGAATCATTCTTAAGAACCTCTTTTGCACTATAAAGAACCTTTTGTGCAATGAAAGATTCCACTGATGTTAAAAGTTCTTCATGACCATCAATGGCAATAAAGAACCTTTATCTTTAAGAGTGTAGACAAACAGTAAGGGTATGGAGTGGGGGGGGGGGGGGGGGGTATGTAGGTGTTTGTAATTTCTCACAAATCAATAAACATTATCAATAAATTCTGTATTGATAATCTCATAACAAGAATAATTATTTTAATTTTAATTTTTTTGCATTTACTTTTATTGACATTTTTTATATATTGGAAAAAAGACATTTGCCACCATTCACGTATTTCAGGTATTTGACTAGTTTATTTGAACAAAATCTCAAAACAAGTCCAGTGCAGATGAAAAAGAAACAACTGAGGTAAAGATCCCAATATATCACGCTAAACATAAAGAGTCATATTACTATATCATGATCCAGATATCAATATGAAATCACACCAGATAATATAATAAGAGATTCACACATGTAGCAACTCATAATGTAATAACTGCACATAATGTAATATTACATTATTATTGTAATAAAATGTTTATAATGTAATAATTATCTAAAAACGTAATAAAATCTTGAGCTCATGATGTAATAAAATGCTTTACATTTATTACATTATAACTCAACAATATATTGTCATAATTGTCATAGCTTTTAAAACATAAAAAAGTGTATTCCCTTAAAGTACATTTTTAAAAACTTAAATCAGTCTTATACCTAAGAAATGCAAAAGATTTAAATATGCGTGCTATTGTTATTATTATTATTATTATTATTATTATATTTTTATTAAAAAATAAAGAATCTAAATCGAGTCTTAACCTGCCTACAAAATCCACTAGATTACTGATACTACTACTACTACTACTACTTATATACATAAGGTATGTATACTGTTAAATAACAAACAGTGTTAAATACCAACATTGTGTACAAATGCTAAAAAAAAACTGCGTCAACTAATGGCAGCACGGTGAGCAAACAGTTCTTCACTTTGATGCAAGTTATGATAACTTCCAATCATGTACAGTGGTTATAACAAGTTTACACACCCCTGTTAATACAGTTGGGTTTTGTGATGTAAAAAAGAAAGAAAGAAAAATAAAATCTGAACTTTTGCTTTTAATGTGAAATTACAAAAAACTAAAAAAATTATTGTGCCAATGTATAATTCTGCATTATGTGCTGGTATTATGAACTGTGATTACAATTACCTATTACATTATATAAAACAACTTTATTCAATTGGAAAATCGTTATTACACTATGAGTTCAAAATTGTATTACATTTTGACAAAATTATTTCATTATAAACATTTTATTACATTAATAATGTAATACCTATTACATTACGCTTTGTTATTACATTATGAGTTGCTACACACCCTAATACACAGATTATAACTTTTTTTTTAAATGTTTGTATGTACCTTCTTAGCCATATTTTGGGGATAATATTAGTTAATAAAAAATGTTCATATTTATGTTAGTTCACAGTGTACTAATTAATTAACTAATACAATTTTCATTAGTTCATGTTAACTAATGTTAACAAATGAAACTTTTTTGTAAAGTGTTACCACGTATAAAATATTATTTGGAAAATATTTTGTTTCTGTGTTGCGTTACTATGTTTTTATACTCACTGTAGTACTGTACTGTTAGATGTATTATTTATTTATTTATTTATTTATTTAAATCAATTTTTTTATTTTAATATATTTTTTGTATTTTATTCAAATTATTTATTTATTTCCAATTGCATTTTGTTCAAATTAGTTCAAATTGTTATTATCCCTGGACCATAGTTTTAAAAGCCCTGGTCTGTGGAATGTCCCCATTTAGATAGCAAAGTAAATGTGTGTACCTGGTATTCCCTACATAATGGGGACCAAATGTCCCCCCAAGGATAGTAATACCAGTAAATTTTGACCTTGTTGGGACATTTTTTTTTTATCCCCATGAGGAAAACAGCTTATAAATCATACTAAATGAAGTGTTTTGAAAAAGTGTGTGTGTGTGTGTGTGTGTTCTGGTTAAATTCAGTCAACATTGCCAACACTCAAAACTGTGTCCAAACTGACTGGAGCTCATAGCAGTCTTAAAACCCTTTACTTCTCACCTCTCTTTCTTCATCTGTCACCTAGCAGACATCTCTTTCCCTTCACACACACACAAATAGACACACACGTCTGCCTCATCTGGCCATTGCTGCCTGTAACAACAAACCGCCATTCCCCACTTCCTCCTGACAGGTGCTCCCAATGAAAAGACCTCCAGTGTGAGAGATACATGGCACCCCATCAAAGCTATAGAGTGACGGGAAGTGAGCAAAACAGAGTGAGAGAGAGAAAAACGGGGGGAGAGAGAGATGACCCTCTCTGAATGTCTTGAAAAGCAAAGCAGCATACCAACACAGTCATGCTTTAGTTAACAGAGACATCACTGATCACCCTGAGCATCATTTATGGGTCTTTACGCAACTGAACAACTACAATGAAGCAGTCATGAACTCAGGCTCACCTGCACTTCCAGCAGAAAGATCACAGCACATCAGTCAAGAGCCAAAGAATAACCTGCAGTTATACTTGATTATTTGAGAGCAGCAATTTGTTGTGTTAAAAAGGCCATTTGTTATTATCATCCACAAAGCATATTAATAGATACAGAGGTTACAGCTAAATATAAAGTATTATGAGGTATATTATCCAGCTTTTCTAATTAGCTATAGCTCAAATACATCAGGTAATAATAAGGTATTTTCCAGGTCTTGACCTTTATGAGCCTGATCAACACTGCCATCTGCTGTAACCGGCCATGTATCACAAGTTGACTAGGCTATTTTAGTAGGCTATTTAATCAGCAAAGTGTTGTCAAATCCTCTGTTTTCAAGTGGAATTGGGCTACTTTTACAGGGTTGATGCGGGTTGAACGTGATTTTTTGTTTTGTTTTGATCGTGTTTAGGGGCTGGTTTTGTTAAGCAAGCCTGGCAAATCCTGAGACTTTTATCTTGAACTACATTATGCAACCCTTTGTTACATTTATGATGTATTTTCTTGTATATTCTAATATTTGTTTTGTTATTAAAAAACGTCTTGAAGTACCTATAGGCTACATTATAGGGGGAGAGTGGGGACAGTTGCCAAACTTTTTGCATTTTCTTCAGTTTCTCAGAGACTGTTTTTATTGGAAAGCCAAAATTTTAAAACATTAAACCCAAATCTGTGAACACACACATCGCTGTAACATGCGTACATAAGATAATATACATACAATTTATACTTGAATTGACAAAATCAAATGTTGTGACTGACCCCATTAAGAGGGGATGGTTGGACATTCATTAAAATGTAAGTTAAGCCTACATTTTAAAAAAGGAACTACAAAATATTATTTAATCAAAATCAAGACACTGAAATACTTTGTGTACTTCTTTGAACTCTCTCCGTCTGTCTGTCTGTTTCTCTCTCTGTGTGTGTGTGTGTGTGCTGAAAACAGAACACGTAAAATGTAGGCTTCATTGTGGCCTAGTCTGACAGTATTTACTTAAAAAAGGAGAGATACCTGGCCATTGAAAGATGTAATTAGTAGTCAATAATTAATTACTTTTTAGAGGAACTTACACAATACTAGTTATATAGCATTTAATTTAATGTTGTCATAGGGGACAGTTGCAACAGCATGTCTCTACACTGACAGCCATGATAAAACTTGCTATGCTAGCTTGACACAATAGCCTTTACACATGGTAGCTATGTCTTTTAGAAGCTAAGAAAACACAGATTAAAATACTTCAAAAAGTATTTTTTGGAGAAGGAATGGTCACGTGTGGCTGCTTTCTTCCAGAAAGGAGGAGGGGCTAAATGAGCATGAGTATGAGTATCATCACTCTAGTCCCCACTCTCCCTATAGCCTGTGATATATGCATGTATGCTGAGAGAGAAGCCGTGCTATTTCAGTATAGCCTATCATTGATATACTATTATAGTTTTTGTTAATATAAAATATTAATATTTTGTTTTCATTTTAAAGTTTAGTCATTTTGTTGTGTTTTTGTAATTTGTAGTTCTTTTTTATCTCTAGGCTAAATCGTTTTTTTTATTATTGTTTTAGTTTTCTGTTTATTTAGTTTTTGTTATTTTAGTAGGCCTACTTCAACTTAAACTAAACGAAAATGAGTAAGTTAAGGTTTTTAAAATATTTGATTTTAGTTAGTCTATTTCATTTTCAAGTAATAAAAATTTTTTTTTTTTTTTACTACTATTTCTTAGTAAAAGAAATGCATTGGAAAAGTGCACCTTTAGGATTCTTAAATATTCTTGAAAAAAAACAAACAAACAATTGGATCCCATTAATAATCCTGTATAAATGCTCCTACAGGATATTTATGTATTGTACTATAAAACAGTTCCTATTGGAATCCTATAGGAATTAATGGTTCCAAACTATGATATTCTAATTCTAGATGTTCAGTTGTCTTCCTCAAAGGGGCGCAAGCGGCTCCTCCATTGAGCTGCATTCACAAGACATTTTCTGGACATTTTGTTATATTTTGTCTTGTTCTATGCAAATAGTGTAGAAGAAAGTTAAGGACCAGCAAAAGCACACTTGTGTAGCTTTCATTTCATCCTGTCATGCCAATGAGAAATTATAAATCCAACTTTAGCTGAGTTACAAGATTCAAAAGGCTACTACATATTTGCCCCATAAAGAGTAAATCTAACTAGAGACAAGATAGAAGTTCCGAGCTCTTTAACATTTGGAATAGTTCAGAAAACAAAACAAAGACAATCTCAGCAAATCCTGTAACTGTTCTTACACAATAAGAAACAATGAGTGCTTTACACATTTTTATTTGGCAAATGCGCATGTTCTATTTGACAAATATTTGCCGAGGGTACAGAAAAGTGAACCGATGGGAGATTGTCGAAAAGTGCCATTAATAAAACACGGGTCATCCCCCAAATTCTAATCTTATAAAATAATAAAATATGAAAGTAAGGCTTCTTTTAACCCCCATTAAGTGGGGATATTTAAACAATTCACAGCCCAGACACATATAGGATAAAAATAAATTGTTATATAAAATAAAAAAATATGATGCTCTGACTTTTCTTTTTCAGAACTACTTCACCATAAAAAAAGCACAGAAACTAAAATGTCTGCCATTAAACAGTACCAGTTTTAAAAATCGAACCTTTGGCCATAAAGACAAAAAAAAAAGACTTTTAAAAGGCTTATTATCAAACATGCATGTGTACATATTTCAAAATAATAAAACACTTAACCAACTTAACAAAATATATAAGATGTGTACACACAAGTGGAGGTGGCCAGAATAATTTGAAATATTCAAAAATCTTCCAAACAACTTTACAGTAGATGTGCAAAAACCTATGAAATATTTTACTCTAAAGATTAACACAGTCTATAATTGTAAACAAGTTATACCAGCCTCTGTTTATAATAGCCTTTTCACAGCAAAAGGCTTTTATATAAATATCTCTTTTTTAAAAAAAGCAATCCACATTTTGTAATCACACAATCAAAACATGCTGAACAAACAGAGAAAATAATATACAATATTTATGATATAGATATTGAGCTGTCTGGTTTTAATGGCCTAAACAGCAGCAACGTAAATATGATTTCATGTGGCCTGGCACATAAATGATTGAAATAATAAATCCAGCTGCAACCCACTGTTTGGCTGAATTACAAAATGTAATTTGCAAAAATTCCATATTTTTTTTAGAAACAGGTTTTTAAAGAAATCCACAAATCCACGAAATGTTCCACAAAATGTTATACATTCTTTTCAGTGACACTTTCAAGCTGAGTTTAAAATACAAACTTAAGTATATTTTCACACTTGAAAGTTAACCCTGGGTTAACGGAATCCTGGGTTATCTTGCTTCATGTTTCACACTGCTCATAATTTACCCGGGGTTAACAGTTAATCCTGGGAGTTTATTAATAGGGAAATTGAGAACCCGTGAATTTGATGACACATTTCGATTCCAATTTTTGATTCCTGTGTGTGCATTTTAATGTGACCTTTCAAGCGCAAGAATACGCGAAAGAGAACTAAATCCATACACACATCCATAGCACAAGCACACTTGAATGGACAAATACACACAGAATTATGACAAAATATACTCGTAAACAAAAGAAAACGCACATGTAACACTAACAGTATATTGGATCCGTGCATTCAGTCTTAAGTCCCGTTCACACCAAGGACGATAACTATAAAGTTAATGATAAAGATATAGTTCTAAAAATCTTTGTGAATATTAAAGAATAGCAGAACACCACAGCTAAAACAATAACAGCACTGAGAAACGATATCGTAGGAATCACTTTCAGAACGATTTTATCCAGCTGACGAACAATAAAAACATTGACAGCCAATCAGAATCCACTTCACTACAAGCTCAAGCATTTAAAGTGACAGACAAACACACGCTTAGAATAAACAGAACGATATCGTGCGCTGGTGTGGACACTAATATAGTTATCTTTATAGTTATCGTTCTTGGTGTGCAAGGGCCTTTAAAAGTGTTAACCAAATGAATGTTAACCAAAGAACTAAAGAAAAATAAAATCACTCTGAAACTCTGTATTCACTTTTGTAACTTTAATAAGGATTAATCTATATTTTATTTTTAAAAAGAAAACTATGCATTGTTTGTTTTACGTTTGATTATCATTTTAATTTCTGTATCTGAACTTTGTTCAGCTGTATTTATTTGTGCTATTGCTAATGGGTTTTTTTTTTCTTATTTTATTACTGATTGTTTACTTGTCTTTAATGATTGAAATTTATATTAGTTAGTACTTAGTAGAAATTTATATTAGTTAGAAATGTATATTAGTTAGTATATTAGTTAGTAGTATTAGTTAGTATTAGTTATTAGTTAGTTTCACTCAGTACAATACCTAAACCCTGGACTAACATTCTTATTTGCATATTTGTGGTGTCAGCGTTACTGATTGGATGAACTCAGTACAGACTAAAAAGGCAAGAATGAAATTGTGTCCAGTTGTCACATTCTCTGTCACAGTTTGACATTATGACTAATTTGCTTAATCCTACTTCTCAATTACAAGTGTAAGACTTTCCTTTACCTGGGGTTAAAAGCTTGCTTTAGGGTGTTGATAAGTGCCTTGAAACGTGCAGCATTATTCAATGTGTTGACGTAATTTCCACTGAAACAGGAAGACTGGGCGGGACATAAAGAATAGCCCCTCCCCCTTTTAAAAATAGCCAATAGCGTTTCGTTTATATCACAGCTCGGCCCGAGCCGTTGAGCTCGGTAAAGCTGCCGTTTCCTCCTAATATCTAACCGTTTCTCCTCCTAATCATATCGCTTTAAAATATAGCATTCTGTGCAGAATTCAAATGGGTCCTATACGTTTTGTGGTCTGCGTAGAATGTGTGTGTGCACTGCGGCAGTTCGCGTGACACTAACGTGAAACCAGACTTCATTCGCCCCAATGGAAAGCATATTTACACTGTCTAAATCATTCCCTATCCCCTATTTAGTGCACTATGTGCCATTCACCATGTAGAAAATAGTAAATGTGTGAATAAGTGAACGATTACAGTAGCAGCTTCAGCGTCTATTTACAGTGCAGGGGGCGGGATGATTCTAGATTCTAGAAAAATGTCATTGATTACATTTTGACATAGGGACTTTAAGTGCAGTGTGAAAATCCTTTTAAATCACTTCCAGGGTAAATCTCTGAGCCATTTAATCACATGTTTAAATCAACTGTCACACAGTATGCTTATATTTAGACTTATCCGAATTATGCAGTTAAGATGAAAAGAAAATTAATCTATTATCATAATACTGAAAAACATTATTTAAACTTGCTACGCATTTGGATGTAACAATTTGGCCTAACAGTAAACGGAAACTGAACTGTTACAACCAAACAGCTCTGGCAAACATGTTGGTGTTACTATTCAATAAACTACCGACTCAGGATGTTAAAAAAAACATTGTTTTTGAAGCATCCAAAGCGCCGAGAGCGAAATGAAAAGTTCAGCAAGTTCAGACAACCAACAGCAGCAGGGAATTTTATATTTGCAACAAAAGGATTTCTTACTATTATTTGTGGCCGAACAGATGATGGCAGTTACAATAGCGTGGTGGTACAAATGTCAAAAAAGAAAAACACAAGAGAACACAATATTGTGATACTAACATATTGCAGTATCCCTGATTCCCATCATCAAGTGTCTATTAATTTGTGACAACATTCCATATTTTGGGAAAGTGTTTGGTGTGAGAACAAGGATCCATCTAAGTGTGAACACTAAGCAAAATTTGCCTCTCCCCTGTTATCCAGTTGGTTTTGCATCTGTGTGATTTTGGCCAGAACCTCCAACTCCTCGTCCTGCCGCTCCGTTTTGTGGCTGACCAGCGAACGGTAAAAATGTACAGCGAAAACAATAAACACCAAGGCAAAGGGCACCATGATGGCGGTAGAGGCGATTGCTGCAGCTTCCCCCGGGCTTATACTAGTTCCATTCTCTTGCTTAGGAGGATTGGTTATAACCTTCAAAGGTAGGAACTTCACCCAGCAGAGAAGAACCACCTCTGCAAGAAACAGAAGGGTGCCTATGACGGTGGAGAAGGCCCAGGCCAGCTCGATGTGACGGTGCATCCGCTCGTGTGGCGATTCCTTTATGGAGTTGAGGTTGTGGACGTTGCTCACGGCTTCCAGGTTGGGCAGGATACATGTACTGATCATCAAGGCAAAGAGGTGGACGGCCACCAGCACTGTTGTGCAGGCACTGAAAGCAATCAATAAACCAGGAGGGTAATAGTGATCATCCTCCAACTGCACTTCCACCATCGCTACCTGAAAACACATTAATTGGTAACATAAGACATCACAGTCAATCTCAACAATTGGTTTAAAGGATTAGTTCACTTTAAAATAAAAAATACCTGATGATTTACTCACCCTCAAGCCATCCTAGGTATATGACTTTCTTCTTTCTGATGAACACAATCTGAGTTATAATAATAAATATCCTGACGATTCCAAGCTTTATAATGGCAGTGACAGGGTCCATTAAGTTTGAAGCTCAAAAAAGTGCATCCATCCATAATAAACATACTCCACACGGCTCTGGGGGGTTAATAAAGGCTTTCTAAAGAAAACTGATGGAAAATATCCACACTTAAAACTTTATAAAGTTAAATATCTAGCTTCCACCAGACCGCCTTCCTTTAATCAACTTGCGCAGAAAGTGTAACGCATCTCGCAGTTCAAAACGCTTACGCTATATCCTAGTCATACATCGTGCCAGTTAAGTTTTTTCTGTAAGTTGAATACGGAAGGCTGTCTGGCGGCAGCTAGATATTTTAGTTTATAAAGTTCTAAATATGGATATTTTTCTTATACAAACACAATTTGCTTCAGAAGGCCTTTATTAAGTAGAGTATGTTTATGATGGATGGATGTACTTTTTTTCACTACCATTATAATGCTTGGAAACATCAGGATATTTATTAATATAACTCAGATTTTGTTCATCTGAAAGAAGAAAGTCATATATACCTAGGATGGCTTGCGGGTAGGTAAATCATGGGGTTATTTTCATTTTAAAATGTTAAGCTAAAACTTCATTCAATTTTGTTTGATTGATGCAGAACATTCAACAAATACATTGAAGATACAATAAAAAACACATTCAACAAACTTGCAAATTAATTTAAGAAAAACTTAATACATCTGACCACATGCACAGCTTTGAAGTCACTCAACTGAATTAAATTAATACTGAAAAATATTCCTAGAATTATGAGGGTTTTTTTAACCAATTTTTTAAACCAATCATTGGTTATTGTCAGATTTATTTCTGGCATATAACAAAAAAAGGAAATAATTAATTTTAATTAAATTAAATTACATGTGAGCATTATTTTAGTATCATTGAAATACTATTACAGTTTGTTATTAATATTTTGAATTAGTTTTTATTTATTTATTTATTTTAGTTAAGGTTTTTGTCATTTGTGTGTTTTGTCCGTTTTATTAGCTTTTTTTTTTGTTTTAAATATATTTATTAGTTTGTTTGGTATATCAAGTTAAATGAAATGTTGCCTTAGGAACTAGCTGAAATAAACATTTACATTTTGTATATTTGATTTGATTTCAGTTAACGTTTATTTTATTTTAATTGACAAATATGCTTTTATTAATGGTTTTATTTAACTATAATAACCCTGCTACCAGATATTGTTAGATTAAAACATTAATGCTTGCATCCAATGTTTCCAATGTGTCTGGATCTAGATTTGGATGTGACCAATGAAAATGATATAATCCCAATGTAAATGGATTAAGTAAACTTTTAAATATTTTTAAATTATACATTAACATTGATTGAATGGAATGAAACTGAGACAAAATATTCCAGAATTTAGCTCATTTTAATTACATGAATTGAACAAGCAGAAGAAATTGATTCTATATTCTCTGAAAGCAACTCTCAACATCTAAGTAATTTTAATGCTCTTGATCTAATGATGTTTAAAAAATGTATACTGGAAAACATTTTTCTCATGCTTCTGAAAACATCACAGACCACAAGTCATCTGTGAATGAAGCCAGAAAGCAGCCCAACAAATTACAGTCAGATATGAAAATTATTTTCAATAGTCAATGGGTTCCAGTTGAAGTGCTCTTAAGCAGTGAGTACATCTAAATAAAAAAACTACCACTGAAATTCATAATTGTGTTTATATTTCTAAAGAGACAGATGTTTATGAACTTCCTGCCACTCCTATACATTTTAATTTCCTGTTCTACTGTGCTTGTAGAAAAGAGACTAAGCTCAAGCACAATAATCACCCTCGGAAAGAATATTACACCTTTTGCCAATGGCTTTACACACGTCCGTAAAAACATTTCTGGTTCCCAGGTGGATTGAGGGTCTGTTCAGCAGGGAAGCAGTAGTTACGAAAACAAAATGAATATGCTTATCAACTTATAAAAGGGGAACAGGCAATTCTTTTGTCTTTTGTCATTGTAACCAAAGGCTGTGTTGTGTGTTCAATCAAACTCTACAGATTTTCAGTGTAAATTCATCTCTATAATATAAACACATTGCATGACATGTCCTCATATTCATATTTTGACATTTTAGTTAACTTTTGTAGAATAAACTAATTTTGTGCTGGGTCACCACTTGAATTCTATCTATAAGCACTAAAGCCAAAAGTTTTTGTGTATTGTGAAGAACTCTAAATACCATCAGGGTATTGCTTTATTCATCTAAAACACAAAAGTCAATGTCAAGCCAACTTTGTATAGTGTTGCTCACAAAACAGCTGTATTTAGCAGTTTATTATTTTACACTTATCACTTAATGTAATTTTATTTAAAATGATAACAGGAATACTTAACCCATAGTTCTATTTCACATTTAATTATTTTGTAATGGACTTTTATCAGTTTACTTAACACAACACTGTCAAAGGAAGTACATTTCCTGTTGCCATGATGTAATGTCATGCATGGGATCTTCCAGCAAACGGAAACCTGTCAGAGTGAAGATCTGGGGCCTTTACAAACATTCACAGTAACTGCAGTTGTTGCCAAAACGCTATAGCTAATACAGTTATTGTTACTACTTACAATAATAATTATTAATATGACACCTCCTCACAACATTGTAAGAAGTTTAAAAAAAATTATATTACTTGTGGTCAATACCAAGTTCCCTATGAAAATGAAGACCTCTTTATTTTACTGTATAACAATTACCATAGTAATTTTGGTATTTTGTGTTTGGTCACACTATGATTACCCAAAGATAACTGTCGTAAGAGACAAAACAAGAGACATTTGCCTGGAATGTCAATTGAATTTAGAGGCGTTTTGAATCTTTTAAATCAACGAATCGTTCTCGTTTACTCCACCGACTTCAAAGACAGACTACAGCAGTAGCCAATAGCATTCGAGTCCGTGCTGTGAAGCAACATTTCATTGGTTATGCTAGTTGAACGAATACGCCCCCTTTACTGAACAAGTTGCTGTTTTGCACGAGATTCGGAGTAGCGAAGAAAAAGATAACTATTTTGTGAACTAACTGAATGAATGAATTCAGACAACTAAACGACAGGGAGACGACGATCGTTCACGATGATGCTTTTTGGAGTTTCTTAATGGATCATCAGGTATGCGAATAGATTGAGGGAATGATTCAATATTCCTAACTCTCTCTCTCTCTCTCTCACACACACACACACACACACACACACACTTGTCGCCCCCTACTGACATACCGCTGTAAAGTACAGAAAGGTCCACTGAATCGTTGAACGGGAATGAATCTAACTGATTCAAAAGATTCGAGTCACTGGAATGAATCAAAATCCCCACCACTGAGACAGAGCACCACCACCAACGAACACTTTTAAGAGTTATGTCGAAGTAAGATTAACAAGGCTAGTGTAAAAGGCTAAACTATCTAGCCCTCTGATTACGTTATATCCATGACAGATGTCGTTTGCACATCAAAGTGATTGACATGTCACGCGTCACATTACAACGCTATAACTCCGGAAAACTTGCCAGGCTTCCGAACAATGTACGTTTCGCCTTTACATACAAAGTGTTAAGTAATTAATTGTATTAACTCACCATAGCAAAGCCGGACAGCAGGGCAGAGGTTCTGCTGGTTGCTTTAAGTTTAGCTCGACTCAAGTAAAGTTTTCTCCATGACAAAGCTTGAAGTGAGTGCTCGTTAGAACTCATTACGCTCGTTTTGATGTTAGTTCAAAAGTTATGAAACGTTATGTTTTAATCTGAGGTCGCCTTTGTATCTTCTTGATTACCCTTCGTACGTTTGCCGAAGCCCTTCAACCCGATGTGACATACTCGGATTGTAAGATGACTAACTCCAGTTACCCTGTTCTGCAGTCTGTTTCCTTGATAAACTACAAGTCGAGCTACCCACAAGGCACCGCTGACGATCACTGCGCAGCTGACGGTTTGTAGGATTTGTAGTCCAACATTTTTTTTCATGCTGTATTTGAACTGTCATGTCCTAGAATTGAATTAGGCTATATATATATATATATATATATATATATATATATATATATTATACAGACACAGGGGTTGGACAATGAAACTGAAACACTGGCCAATATAGAGTTAGATGTGATCAATTTGTTGCCCTGGTGGGATGGATTTACATTCCATCAGTAGGTTGAATTAGCAGAGTAATAGCACAGCTCAGCTGTAGATAAAATATTGCAATCCACACAACATAATGGGAGACATATCAGAGTTCAAAAGATGACAAATTGTTGGTGCGCATCTCATTGGCTCATCTGTGACCAGGACAGCAAGTCTTTGTGGTGTATCAAGAGCTATGGCATCCAGGGTAATGTCGACATACCACAACGTAGGATGAATCGCATCCAACAGGAGTAACTTTTGATGCAAGAGAAAGCTGTCTGAAAGAGATGTCCAGGTACTACTCCGGATTGTGTCCAAAAACATAAAACCCCATCTGCACAACTCACTGCAGAATTAAATGCGCACCTCGACTCTCCTGTTTTTATAAAAGAAAAAAGTTTGCCAGGAGTTCCACAGAGTCAATTTTCATGGTCGGGCTGCTATCAAACCTTTGGTCACTCATGCCAATGCCAAATGTCAGTTTCAATAGTGCCAAGTTGCCAACAGTGCAAATCTTGGGCTGTGGACAATGTGAAACATGTATTGTTCTCTGATGAGTCCACCATCAGTGTCTTTTCCACATTCGTTACCACCACCTAATGGTTCAAACATTGTACCCTGAAGAGGGTGCCATGTATCAGCATGATAATGCAGCAATACACACAGCAAGACTGGTGACAGAGTGGTTTGATGAAAAAAGAGGCACTACACCTTAATACATTATTGTGGTCTAAACCATCATTGTCCAACTCCTCCTACTCCCATTCTTATTAGCATGCTTAATTCTTGACCCAAAACAGTTTATTTCCTCCATTAAACCCACCAAAAGTCCCAATGTCTATCTTGCTATTTTGTTTTTCTAACAGGTGCAGAATTTGAACATGGCATTAGGAATCTGTATGATGAATGACTAAGGTAATCTCTCTACCTCAACTTTGGTTTTTGTTTGTCTATAGGTTTTTTTGTTTGTTTGTTTTTTACAACTGATTAAGAAATACACAGCAAAATACAGCATAGAGGTTTATGTCTTATGTGTTTTTAACATTTACCGTAGGTTTGTTATATCCATTACTGTGGTATTTGTAGTAAGACCATAATAATTAGGGATGCACGATATTACTTTTTCCAGAACGAGTCCGATACCGATACTTTCATTTTTGGTACTTGCCGATACCGAGTACCGATACCTGTATATTCATTGCATTTGTAATTTCTAAAAATATTGGGTAGAGAAACCAAATACATATAATAATATATAAATATAAATCAAATATAAATCAAATTAGTTGTCTTAATTAGTTTAGCAAATAGATATTTCCTTCAGTTATTTTCACGCCTAATTATGCATGTTAAAATGTATTGTAGGAGCTACAGTTACTTTCACTGTTCATATTATTGCTTTATCATATTTTATCTTTTAATTTAATAGCACAGTGAATATTTAGAGCTGCTCTAGCAGGGCTCAATGCTATGGATTTTTTGGTTAAAATTTTTAGATACCAGTGAAACAATTTTCAGGTACAGAAATTGAATAACGTAATCAAATGTAAAATAACACTGCATAGTCTTCACTGTATAAATTAAATATAGATTAAAAGTTACAAAAGTTATTCAGTCAGGAGCAGTGGGTGATTTTATTTTCGTCTTTTGTTGTTAGTTCACCTAAAAATTAATAAATTACTCACCCTCAAGCCATCCTAGGTGTATACGACTTTCTTTTTTCAGCCGAACACAATTAGAGTTATATTAAATAATATCCTGGCTCTTCCAACCTTTATAATTGGACTGAGTAGAGCCTGAGTTTTTGAAACCCAAAAAAGCGCATCCATCCATCATAAAAGTACTCCACATAAAGGCCTTCTGAAGCGAAGTGATGCATTTTTGTAAGAAAAATATCCATATTTATAACTTTTATAAACGATAATCAATGGCTTCCGGTAACGGCCGTATGGGAGTCTAGTTCCTGCGGAAGAGTTACCTCTTACCCGACACATGACATTAAGGCGAACGCAGAAGCGCAGAGATTTGAGCAAAACAAAACACCAGTCACGAATTAGAAGTCTAAAACGAGAACTTTTAAATAGAAATGTAGGTGGAGCTTGAGTTTGTTACCCAGCCCTATTTGTTTGAACCGCGAGAGGCGCCTACTCTCACCTAAGCTTACGCTACACATACTGTGCATCCGGAAAGTATTCACAGCGCTTCACTTTTTTTCACATTTTGTTGTTACATCCTTATTCCATAATGGATTAAATTCATAATTTTTTTCCTCAATTCTACAAACAATACCCTGTAATGACAACGTAAAAGACGTTTGTTTGAAATCTTTGCAAATGTATTAAAAATAAAAAAATAAAAAATCACAGGTACATAAATATTCACAGCCTTTTCCATGACACTCAAAATTGAGCTCAGGTGCATCCTGTTTCCACTGATTATCCTTGAGATGTTACTACAACTTGATTGGAGTCCATCTGTGGTAAATTCAGTTTATTGGACATGATTTGGAAAGGCACACACCTGTCTGTATAAGGTCCTACAGTTAACAGTGCAGGTCAGAGCACAAACCAAGCCATGAAGTCCAAGGAATTGTCTGTAGACAGGCACAGATCTGGGGAAGTGTACAGAACAATTTCTGCAGCATTGAAGGTGCCAATGAGCACAGTGGCCTCCATCATCCATAAATGGAAGAAGTTTGGAACCACCAGGACTCTTCCTAGAGCTGACCACCCGGCCAAACTAAGCGATCGGGGGAGAAGGGCCCTAGTCAGGGAGGTGACCAAGAACCTGATGGTCACTTTGACAGAGCTCCAGCGTTTCTCTGTGGAGAAAGGAGAACCTTCCAGAAGAACAACCATCTCTGCAGCACTCCACCAATCATACTAATGTATGGTAGAGTGGCCAGAAGGCACATTTGCCACGCCTGGAGTTTGCCAAAAGGCACCTGAAGGACTCTCAGACCATGAGAAACAAAATTCTCTGGTCTGAAACAAAGATTGAACTCTTTGGCCTGAATGGCAAGCATCATGTCTGGTGGAAACCAGGCACCGCTCATCACCTGGCCAATACCGTCCCTACAGTGAAGCATGGTGGTGGCAGCATCGTGCTGTGGGGATGTTTTTCAGCGGATGGAACTGGGAGACTGGTCAGGATCGAGGGAAAGATCAATGCAGCAATCTACAGAGACATCCTTGATGAAAACCTGCTCCAGATCGCTCTGGACCTCAGACTGGGGCGAAGGTTCATCTTCCAACAGGACAACGACCCTAAGCACACAGCCAAGATAACAAAGGAGTGGCTATGGGACAACTCTGTGAATGTCCTTGAGTGGCCCAGCCAGAGCCCAGACTTGAACCCAATTAAACATCTCTGGAGAGATCTGAAAATGGCTGTGCACTGACACTCCTCATGCAACCTGATGGAGCTTGAGAGGTCCTGCAAAGAAGAATGGGAGAAACTGGCCAAAAATAGGTGTGCCAAGCTTGTAGCATCATACTCAAAAAGACTAGAGGCTGTAATTGGTGCCAAATGTGCTTCAACAAAGTATTGAGCAAAGGCTGTGAATACTTATGTACATGTGATTTTTTTCTTTTTAATAAATTTGCAAAGATTTCAAACAAACTTCGTTCACGTTGCCATTATGGAGTATTGTTTGTAGAATTGAGGACAAAAATTAAATTTAATCCATTTTGAAATAAGGCTGTAACATAACAAAATGTGAAAAAAGTGAAGCGCTATGAATACTTTCGGGTCAGAGGTCACTCTTCCGCCAGAACTCCAATATACTATTGCCATAACGCTGAAACAAATTCTAACCCAAACCCTCACCTACAGCCAAACCTTAACCTTAGTATAGCTTTGGTAGCACATCCTGATAGATTGTGGGGTGAGGTTTACGCTTAACTGGTTTGGAGAAACAATCATGGGAGAAAACAAAAACATTTAATGAAACTGCAAAAATATAGAATGCAAGAATATTGTTTTGGCCAATAAATGTTGTATTTATAAAAAAAAAATTGAGTTAAAAATTAACCCTGTTTATTTTCATGGGTTGGAGGACAGAATTCATAAAGTATAAAGGTGTTGATTAAAAAACACTGATTAAGGAAAACAAAGATTGTTTTGTAATTGGTTATTATAATTAATTAAAACCATTGAAACATTTTTGTTACTTGAAATAAAATAAACATTAACTGAAATAAAATATAAATAAAACAAATATTTTGAACTAGTTGCCAAGGCAATATTTCAAAAATTTTATTTAGTTTACCTTGAGATACTAAAGTAACAAGAAATAAAAGTAAATACAAACTCTATTGACCTTTAAAAATAAAAATAATAATGACAAAAACGCAGTACAAAATTACTAAAATTTAACAACTTTGCTGTAACAGCTAGCCCTATAATGCCTGACGGCTTCAACTAACAGCATTAGTTTTATATTAACACTATATTATGAACTTTTAATATATTGCCTATTTTATTATTAAAAACTTGTTGTTGTTGTTGTTGTTGTTGTTTTTTACACATTCACACTAGTATCTGTGTGACATCTTATTGTTTTTTTTGTTTTTTTAAAGCAGTCAAACAGGTTGTTGTGAAGATTTCCATCTTAACTTGATGCATTTGTATTGTTGTATTTTAGTTCAAACAACATCTACCCAAATGAGGATGCCCAAAATTTGCCATTCAGCAGAATGGGTTACATTTGCTGATCCAAACAAAGCCTACTTCCTTAAATCTGACTTATTTGAGATTTCCTAAATAAAATAGAGGCCCTTAAACGTGGTATATTTGAGCATTGTCATTCAAATGAGCATCCCACCATGTTTCACTGCTGTATAAGACTTCCATGCACTGATGGTTGCAGAAAGCAACACAGCAGCACATTAGACTGAAACAATCAAACCCAATTTAACCGATAACTTCCTGTATTTGTAAGAGGAAGACAACATCAGACCCTCTGAATCACTCGCAGAGCGAGACCTTGCTTGCGCATGGTAATGTCAGTAGTCCTTTTGTGTGCAGTAGTGCCGCCCCTCCCCCCTCTCCATCTCCCACCCAGACCCACACAGTACAATGTGTGCTCTTTGTAGGCAAGCCTGTAACTGGACGCCAGGTGGTCTGTGATTGGCTGAGTCGAGGCCCCCTCTCCCCCGTCTTCTTTTTCTGGTGCATATGCATGAGATAGCAGGCTGGTGTGTGCCTGTGCAGCTGCTTGTTCCAGACAGGGAAAGAGAGGGAGAGAAACAGGAGCGAGACATTGGGGAAGGTTAGAGGAAGAGGAATAGAGAAAGGAAATCGGGTGAGGAGACAGAGGGCGACTGTGATTGGGGGGTTGTGGTAGCCATGTCTATGTTCTGTTTGTCTGGCTGGCTATGAGATCAGGCAGCCATGGCCATGTCACTGAGCGCCGACGATGAGGATTACGACTCGGACACAGCCGAACAGGTCAGTCCGCTCTCTCACTCTCTTTCTCCACATACACACAAACAATTAGCTGCCTTCTCAGGTTCCCTTCCTCGTACCACCATGCCTTTTTAAACAAGGCATGTGTATTCTCCACCTCCTTCTGCTTTCTTCACCTTCTTCACCATCTTTCTTCTCCCTCTCTGAAACAGTTTTTGAGTTTTGCTTTATTTCAGTAGTAATAAGACTGGAGAGGTTTCCATGCGACAGGAAAGAAAACACTGATACAACAGAGAAGAGTGGTATCACCACTGAGCCTCTGTCTTATTGTTTGTCTCCATTGAGCTTCAGCTATCAGTTGTGATTGGTTTGACACTTTCATGCTTCCTTCAGAAAGAAAACCATGTTCCTATTGCTTTACCTTTGTGTTTGGATATGGTTTATACTGGTTTATCTAATTTGTTTTGTTGGGAGAACTAAAATATTGTAGATAGTAGACTTTTTGTGTACTCTCTGACTTTCACACATGTGCAGGGTTTTTAGGGAGTAAAAGAAGTATTAAAGGAAGACTAAGCAGCAGCATGACTGGACATGTGTTGCCCTTAAGTTCCCTTCCCATGATGCATTGCTGCTCAGATTGTTTTCTAAGAAAATGGAACATCCTGCTTGGTTTGTTGTTTTTAAGTGTGGACAAAATCTAGACTAGAAAACAGTTTTTCTTTTGCACCCATTTAAAAGGGTAGGTGAACATAACAAGCTGCTTTTTGCAACAGACACCTATTTATTTTGGTGTGAGGTGGGATGCACATATGTGGATGTCACTGAACCAAGTAAGCCACGTGCTCACTAACAACACAAATAATGTGTGCATTTCAAATCTCTTAATCCCTGTTGTGACGTATAACTGGGTCCCGTGTCTTTAAAACAGTTTCTTTGGCTGTTGAAGACTGGGGGAGGGGAGGAGAAATAGGGGGGGCTGCTCTTGGGCCCTCCTGTCTGAGTTCATCTTGGGTAGTCTATAAGTCAAAAGGGTACATTTGCCAAGACTATTTAGACGTGTGTTTGGTCTAAAGGTGCGGTCATATTAGCAATTTTTTGGGAGGGAAATTTCATGGACAAAAAAGGTCTATTGTCTAGTGAAGTGATGTATGAAGTACATTTCGCTCAGAAGTCATTTTCAAACCAAGATGACCACATGATCCACATGACCAACTTGAAACCTTTGCGAAATCTGCATGGGGAAATCTGCGTAATTCCTGATCACATGGATTCCTATTGAAATGACTAAATTTCGTCTGAGAAAATTCGCTAAACTACGGTAAATGTGACCTAAAGGTGATGAGGGCAACTGAGCAATGTTGCTGGGCAATGTTGCCGTCAATGGGCAACCAGGTGAGACACCAGGCCCACAACTGATCTAAAGTATCGAGATTTTGTTGCCCATTCTCAATGCGAAAGTGCCCCGGCAAAATTGCTCAAAAAAGTTGCCCTGTGTATCGTCACCTTTAAAGCTTTTATAGATTTGACTGATTTACATAAATTGGTCACAAGGCAGTGCATTGGTCGTCAAATATTTGTTTCTTACACAGAGCACCTCAACACAGTTCAACACTGACGTGGTCATCATATCGTGCAGAGGCGGTAGTTTTCACTCTTCTGCTAGATCACTGGTTGCAATGAGGCCTTGTGATTCATTGGGTCCTTTGACTTGTGACATAATAAATTGCCAAGAATTAGACATAAACTCTCACCCTTGCCCATAAACATATTCAAACAGACTGTAATTATGCTTCTATTGGTGTGTACATGGGATGACGTGTGGATGATCATGATTCATGATACCACATGAATAAGTGTTTTAGGAGAATAGCCTTTGTTTGTGATACGTTCAAGTCATGAATGAGAAGACGGGTTTGTGTGACCAAACTTCCCATCATTCTCTGTGGCAGCACATCAATTCAATAAAATATATGTGTAAAGCATCAGTGACACACCTAAACGGCATCCTTTGCATTAGTGTTAAAATGTTTCCTGTCTTTTTCAAGAAGTAGACAATCAAGAAAGGAATATGAAATTGCCCAGCGTATCCATTTTATTCAGACTAAAATCACTTGAATAGACATCACAGCGTTATTATTATTTCCAAACTCATAAATGGGAACTTCCCATGAGGGCTTGAATGTAACAGCAACAGATGATGCATGTGGATTTTTCAGAATGGAGAATAATTATGGACTTAGTTTGGAAAAAACGTGTCTAGGTAAATTGCATGCTGATAGGAATAAGGAGCCTTGCGGAGGTAACATGATGTCCCTAGGTGTTGACCATTGTGATGGAATGATTCCTTCAAGACCCAGTAGCAGAAGAAGTTAAAAGGAATGAGGCTCCTCACAAAGTACAGTCTGTGCTATTTGTTTATTCATGTATTTTGCTGGACTCACAGGTATCTGTGTAGATAGATCTGATAGATTTCATATCCATTGATGTTGCAACGTATAATGGAAGAGTAACTGGATGAGCTGGTGTCTAATCTAGGATCAGCTTCATCAGTCCAAAAAGTTATTTGTTTGAGGTAGAGATTACATCTTAGATCATGAAACATGTGTAGCCATTGGACAGCTGATGAATACTGGCTGTGATACAGCATTCTTTTTGAAATGTCTATCTTTCATATTGGGTTCCACACTCGGACTGCAGGAATAGAGGTCACAGCTGTGAAGTATCACTCCACAGCACAAAAACACTGTTGTGCTTTATAGTAAGCATTCTTATAGTCTGCAGTCTGTCCCGCTCTGCAGTTCCCTGAATCTGTTATGATGAATGTTTGTGTTCTAGTTGTTTTGGTGTGAAGGAAATGATTTGCAAGGGCAGGAATACCTCTATGGCAGTATTTGCTTGTAATGTCTAAAACATCCCATTAAGATGAATATAACACAATTGATCTTGACTGTATTTCAGTTTTACAGTGCTACTATTTATTCCTTCAGAGGAAATATCTCAGATGAAATGCAACTGGAAACGAAATGATAAAAAAAAGACATTAAACCCAATCGTCAACCACTTCCCCCCCTTCTGAGCCAATTAAATGTTGAATAGAAGTATTCCTTCACTCCACCAGTCAGCAAGAACTGCTGTGTTGCCATGGTTACATTGCATAAGGACAGACTTCCAGTACTGCACTGCAGTTTTGTGCTTGTTGTAATGTATTCATTATCTGAGCTGAGGAGGCAAGATAACGACACTGTGCAATGGAGAAAGCTGATATTAGGATAATTTTAGAGAGGACGATGATGATGATGATGATGATGCTAATATAAGACAATGTTAAGCAAGATGCTGTACAGTGTGAAAAAAATGCAAGCTGATGTAATAAAGAACACATTTTTCTCACACATATGCATCTCTAGCACCTGGTACCAGTGAAAATCCCTTTCCTCCTTTACAAGACCACTTACAAAAAACACTGGAGGAACACTTTGCCAAATCTGTAATTGGATCGTTAATCACTTTGGATAAAAGCATCTGCTAAATGTAATGTAGATTAAGTTTAAATCATGTTACTATGCTACTGACATAATTTACTTATCTAAGAAAAAGTAAACGTCAACCTAATGCTGATTTTCAGTATATTATATGCTATATGTTATACAGGGCTACCTGGAACTACATTTTCATTTTGATTTGAGATTGTTGCCAGTTTAATTTATAGATACTGATTAGACCATGGCTCAGTGAGTCAGGGCTTAAAAGGGTCATATGATGCTATTTTCAAAGATCATTATTTTGTGTATTGGTATAATAGAATATGTTAACATGCTTTATTGTTCAAAAAAGCATGTTTAGTCTTTCTAAAACGCGTTGATTTCCTCCTTCCAAGAACCGTAGTGTGCTCTGATTGGCCAGCTGACCCAGTGTGTTGTGATTGGCCGAACACCTCCAGTGTGTGTCGGAAATGTCACAGCCCTTACCATAATCGCGAGCTTTAGCCTACAAAGCAATTATAAAGAGTTAATAATGTCGTCAGTTTGACCATATTCTTGAGTCGGATTCTGAAAATGCAGGTGAGCCGATCGATCAGATACTCATATGTATTTGGGTTGTTGATGTGACATGGCATTTTCACTGTCACACAAGATAAAAATGAATATAATTAGTATTGTCATCATTTAAAATGCAGTAAATGGTTAAACATTTCTTTGTCTTACATGGACCTGTCGATATAAAAACTGCTTTGTCTTTAGATTTTTTTTTTTTATTTGAGCCAAATCTCAAAATTGTTCTATGGTGTGACTGTCTCAAGCAGGGTTCAATAAATTACAACTTTTTATAAATTAAAATAAATACCTTTTTAATAATTTTACAAGTGTCTATTTTAGTAAATGACAATCTTTTTTTTTTTCATCCATATGTTTCTAAAAGCGTAGGAACTTGATACATTTTGTCACTGAAAACCATGTCCTACGGTGTGACGCCATATCCTAATTTTAAATCGGGCAATTCCACTGACAAGTTTAATTAGTTGAAGGACCCCATTCAAGGTCATGTTACTGTGAAGCCCATGACATGTGCATATGGTAAGATTTTGTCTCAGAATTGTTCAAATATTTAACTTTTTTGGAACCACTATAAAAGTGTTATTTTCTGTGGTCCTTTGGTGCGACACCCCTATGTTCTTAATTCGTTCTATGTCACACCATTGGACACATTTTAGTAAAAATGTTCAAAAAACAGTGAAAGAATTGCCAAAGTTAGTGACCCCTTATATTTTCTCAAACATCAGACTTCACATTACATAACAATATGAATACAAAAGAAAGTATTTTTTACTGCTTATTTGTCAATTACCCATTTGCAGTACACAAGCCGCGATTCAGCTGAACGTGTGAAAGTGCTGCTTCAGCTCTGCTTGAGCGGCCAGTGTGAAACAGAACACGTAATGCATGTTTGTAATCTTTTTACCACAAGTTATAAGTGGAGAACAGAAGACACAATGTTTGTAAACATAAATCCATCTCTGCACTTTTGATCGTAAGAACGACAAACAATATGCATTAGTCTACACTGCACAAAACTCTGCATTTGAACAGTCAATAGCAAATACTTTAACAAATAATAAAACATACTTGCAGGCTCTGATTCAGAAGCACCAGATTGCCCTAGCAAAATTGGAATTGCCCCCATTTTTTAGAAATAGCCTTTGTGCTCATCCGGCCTTGTTCTCTCTCAGCAAGCAACAAACATTTGGGTTATACTGTTCTGGAACAGTGTTGTAAATAAATCTTAACCACTGATTCCTAATTGCGTCAACTCTCGGAAGGCCAAATAAAGTGCTGCTTGTGCTTTCGCATAGAAACACACAGCTTCTCCACAAAATGGCGGCAACAACACTATAGGTGCTTTGCATGGTATGGCCCAGTATGGCTCAGTTTTGGGGGGGTTTCCACTGTGTAAAATACCTATTACCTGCTACTTTTTTTAGTACCAGTGAGCCAGACCAATACTAAAATGTGACGTGTACACACTGCAGATCACTGATTGGTCAGAGAGAATCGTCACTTCTAAGCGTCATTGGATTTGCGACACGAGACACCAAAGCCGCTAGATTTAATAGTCAGCAACAGCCACCGCAGTATCATTTGTTTGCACAACTTTTTTTAAACGATTTGCTTTAAATGTCTGTCGCACGCAAGTTGAAAAAATAAATGGCTGTATCGTGGTCAGTAGACGAGGTGGCAGCGCAACTATACTGATCATTCTATAATCCCATCCATTTTGAAACGGCAGTGGAAAAGCAAACCGAGCCAAAGCAAGCCGAGCCGGGCCATGCCTAGTTGTACCACGCAGTGGAAAAGCATCATATTACGATAACTGAAGCCACGCCTTCTGCATTTGGGTGGCATTATGCAAATAGTCCTAAACTTCATTTTCTGTATTTGCAACTAGGTAGTATTTTAAATAATACAAAGTATTAGTGCATGCACATGGTCTGCTGCTTATTACATTAGAGAGCCATCACAGTGATCCAAATAACAGAGCAGCATAATTCAGTTTTTTAAAAAATATGTTATATTCCTATAGCTGAGCTGCATATGTAATTCAAAAGAGGTGCACAGTCAAGTAAGAAGTGATGATAGCTTTCAAATGTTGGAAATCTCAAGGGTGGAAGAATAAAGGATATGAACATAGATTATTTTAAAGCATAGCGCATAGTGCAGTAGATTCATACAGTGGGTGGGTGGGTAAACGGTCAATAAGAGGGACTGGAAAGAGCTTTGAAACAATGGATAATGGCTGTATAATGTGCAGAATGAAGTCATTACAGAAGAGCACCTGTGATACTCAACAATTAATTTCTACCAGTGAGCTAATCACATGTGAACCAGGTGCCTGTGCCATTTAGTTTTTTTGCCAAGCAAATGGTATAAAGGAGACCATGTGGGCTGCAATTTTTCTTGCTAGTTTTATTACCAACATTAAACCAACAGCCAGCCTATTCGCATCCAACAATACAGCAATTCTGAACCAAAAATGAGCATTTCACCCCTGTTCCCAGATGTCTAGTACACTTAAAACAGCATGTTTGAAATGCAAATGTAAAACAAATCAGTAAATAAAAGAATCATCAAAATTGTCAGATTGTACTTTTAAAAGCATGTAGGAGATTCTTCTGTTTTAGACCTCAAATTAGCCTTTGGACTGGAGCTGGACCATATTTAGTGTTTGTCTTCTGATGTTCTTTTTTCACTTTAGTGTTTAATTTTCATTCTTTTTTTTCCATTAGCAACGGCTACCCAACAGACCCAAGCCTAAAATGGCTGCATCAACAGCAACAACTCCAGCAGCAACCACTTCTTCATCCACTGCTACAGCGGTCAAGCTGCCATCCAATCGAACCTCCTCTGGAGCCCGCCGCAGGCGCACACGATGCCGGAAGTGTGAGGCATGTGTGCGGACAGAATGTGGAGAGTGTCACTTCTGTAAGGACATGAAGAAGTTTGGAGGACCTGGTCGAATGAAACAGTCTTGCATTATGAGACAATGTATAGCGGTAAGAAACTCAAGATGACACTGAGATGATTCATGAACCAAACGTGATGCTATAAACCACAACCCAATTTCAGATTTTTTTTACTTGAGAAACATCCAATTTTAGACCCAAAATAAAAGAAATTATTTTTTAAATCTGGTGATTTTGAACCAGAATAAAATGTAGGAAGGAACAGTCTTTGCGAGGAATTTACTTTAGCCAGACCTCAGGGATGTTTATCTTAGGGTGTGTTCACACTTGGCATTTTTGGTTCAATTAAAACAAACCCTGGTGCGATTGCTCTGTTAGTGCGGTTCATTTGAATAAGTGTGAACGCTGCCATCCGTATCCTGGTGCGCACCAAACAAGCGGACTGAGCTGAAAAGATGGGTCTCGGTCCATGTCTAAACGAACTCTGGTGGGGTTCGAATGACATATGAACGCAACACGGACCAAAGACATGTAAACAAACCAAAATAGGAAGATGAGACCCTAAAAAGGACAGAATGCTCACGCATACCTGTTTTTTCTCATCATAGTCGCGATGTTGCCCATCACAGTTCAGTACAGGCATCAGAACCACGTCTCCTCGCAGCAGATCTTCATTTGTGTGTGTGTGACGGAGGGTTTCCTGCCGCTGTTTTGACTCCTTTGACACATTTTATAAGCTTTTCATGAGTTCTCAGCTGTTCAAAATACCATTATATGCAGACTATGCACATACAACGAGCACATTTAGCCCAGCACACAGCATTATTTTTGGATGTTCAATAAGTTCTGCCTCAAAATAGGCAATACGTCATAAAAGCCAACCAATCAGGTTGTGAACGTATCCCATTGGTTCAGTGATAAAAATGGCAATCTGAACGCTATGTGGAACTGGGCTAAATGTTTTTTTTTGGTCCGAACCAAACTACAAGTGTGAACTCAATAATTTTATTCTTTAATAATTAATCTTTCAATAATCAATCTTAATCTCATTGAAATTAAGGAATTAAAATTCCTTCGGATTTCACCTTCACCACTTAGTTCATAGAGCAAATGTATGAGGAATGTAGATGTACATCTAGATGTAGTTGATGGCGATGTATCAGTACAGACATTTAATCATTTATCAAACTGAGATCCAGAAGATATGCCCGAACTGTACAACAAAAGTTAAGGTAACTGTAACTGTAGCTTTCCTGTAGCTCAACCAATAGAGCATGGTGCTAGCAACGCCAAGGTCATGGGTTTGATTCCCAGGGAAAGCAAGAACTGATAAAATGTAAAATGTGTATCTTGAATGCAATGTAAGTCGCTTTGGATAAAAACGTCTGCCAAATGCATAAATGTAAATGTAATTCGGTTGAATAGTCAGTTTAATTTTATCACCCATCACTTTAAAATGTGAGTTTACCCAAATAGGAGTGTGTAATTTTATTATATTCATGTTTTATTAACAACACATTTTTAAAAATGTTGATATTCTGGATGTTAATGTGTTGGCATGTGGTTTCACAGCCTGTGTTGCCGCACACAGCAGTGTGTGTGGTGTGTGGTGAAGCCGGTAAAGAAGACACACTTGATGATGAAGATGAAAAATTTAACGCCATGCTCATGGAGTGCTCCATCTGCAACGAGATTGTCCACCCAAACTGCCTCAAGGTCAGACTGACTAAACCCTAACCTAACCACTGACTTAAGATAAGTTCTAAAGTAAATGGAAAGCAGTGTATACTGGGCTCTCTTTTGTTTTGTGTGGGCACAAAAGGAAGGAAGAGATGAAGTGCATGTTAGTGGGTGGCTCTGTTTTTAACACCCTTTAGTTCCCCTTTAGTGTGTGGGGGTGTATTGTATTCACATTACTTGGCGAGAGTGTGTCTTCATAAATGGTCTTAGACATCTCTTCTGCTATAAGTTTGGTTTCTTGCCTATACAGGTGAAGGATGCAGCCGGAGTAGTAAATGATGAGCTTCCTAACTGCTGGGAATGTCCAAAATGCAATTATGCTGGGAAAACTGGAAAAGTGAGTATTTGGGGAACAGCAGTACAGTGGTTTGGTAGTATACAACAGAGATATTAAGAAAGAATTGGAGTGTTAATTAACGTCCTTTATTATTAAATGGACACATTTATGTGGTATACAGTTAAGCAGTAATATGTTTTTATACGTTTTTTTCATTCATTTCATTTTTTTTTTTTTAAATCTTTGTGTTGCCTCACATGTTTAGTTCCTGTTTTAGTTTCTTACAAAAAGCATTAAGAGACCTGTGTTTCTCACTCAGAATGACAAGGCCATAAGCAAACTGTCAAACCAGATGCAAATAAAATGCAAATAGTTATGTTGTGATCATTTCAATTCTGTTAAATAACTGACAGGTTGTCAAGCTCTTTCCCTTAATATAAACTTTGAAATGTTTTTGCAATTAAATAGGAAATGTTATACCAATTCATGCTTGTTGACCAGTCCATAACATTCAAAAGGTATAAAGTTGTCTTCTGTATTTTCTTGCCACTCTTTGGCCTGCAAGCAAAAACGGGGCCCAGGCTTTAAGTACGCATCCAACCTGCCAGGGTCCCTGTTGAGGGAGCAAAAAGCAGGACGTGACGGTAGGGAGGAAGGGGACCAGACATCAACAGGTGCACCATCCGTCAAGAGGAAGAGTGAGAGGGAGGAAACTCCCAGACTGAAGACTGAGGATCTGCCCGCGCGCCTACCCCCACTCTTGACCCCCAGTGGCCTGCCAAGACCACGATCCGAAGTGCCAAACTTCTTGAGGAAGAAGAGGAAGTTATTTGATGATGATGAAGAGGAAGAGGAAGCTAGTGCTAAAAAGAAGGTAACATTTACACAGAAAAGCATTATTTGCATAAACGTATCTGCTGTAGTTTTTCATTTAGTAACGTTGTTGACATATTTTTAGCCGAAGAAACCCTGGAGGCCTGAAGAGCCTTTGATTCCCAAACTCTCTCACATGAAAACAGAAGAGGAGGAAGACAACTCGGATGAGGAGGAAGAGAGGCAGGAGAAGCGAGAACCACCTCGCCGTTCATTTAAGAAAGACTACAGCACAGTGAGAAAAGAGGAAGAGCATGAAGAAGAGAGACGGGAGGAGAGAGATTCACCTTTTAGATCCCTAAAGGAGTTTAACATCCTAAGGAAAGAAGAAGACCAAGAAGAAGAAAAAGAGGAAGATGATGAGGAAGAGGAGGAGGAGAGTAGTGGCAAACGAGGCAGGGAAAGCAGCCCTGCACTGAAGAACCATTCATTATCGCTTGAGAGTGACGCATCACGGTGCAGCTCCCCAAGGGCAGGGCCGAGCAGCGAAGGCAGTGAGACGCAAGAAAAGGCACCGCGCGTTCGGGCGAGGCGACACCGGCGCAAGCCCCCTAACCGCCAGCTCAGCGCAGAACTCAGCAAGCAGCTTAACATGGAGATCCGTCGCACAGAGCATTCACTGGCCAATGAGAACCAGCAGCCCCTCAAAAGTGAACCCGAGGACAGCGAGAACGAGGAACCAAAGAGAGGCTTACGGAATGGGACTACAGGGAATGGAGGAGGAGGTGGAGGAGTAGAAAGGGGAGCAGGCGGAGAGGGAGGAGGGGAGCGGCCACACTTACGAGCAAGGGAAATGAATGGGACGTCTTGGGAGCTGCGCCACTTCTACCCTCCTCAGATCACCCCACTTGGCTTGAACCGCAGTTCACCTACAGTCAGACCACTTCCTGCACGTTCCCCTCCCAAGTGTGTTCAGATGGAGCGGCATGTGATCCGGCCACCTCCAATTTGCCCTCCACCTGATAGGCTTCCACTAGCTGATGGGCGTAATCACATAGCTCCCAGAGAAGCATGGTTGGCTATCTTCAGTCACTTGAGCCATCGTGAACTTTGCGTGTGCATGCGCGTGTGCCGGACATGGAATCGCTGGTAAGAAAGACTATAAGGCTGGTTTACACTTCAAACTTGAGACTTCTTATCTCTGGCCCTGTTCCAAATGCCACCCTCAACTCTTCCGGTCCTTCTCAATTAGTTTACACTTTGGTGAAATAATGTTGCAAGGACTGTTGAGTAGTACAGTGTTTCCCAACTCTATTTCTAGTGGCACACCAACAGAACACATTTTCAAACTCTTCCTATTCAAACACCGGTTTTTAACTCATCAGCTCATTTATAGGGACTCCAAGACATGAAATGTATGAATCACATAAGGGAGACATCCAAAATATGTACTGTTGGTGTGCCTCCAGGAACAGGGTTGAGAAATTCTAGGGTAGTAGACCATTGTAAAATGACAAATAGGATACCCTACAGCAGGGGTGTCCATTCCTTCTTACAGAAGGTCACAGAAGGAGTTTAGCTTCAACCCTATTAAAACACACCTTAACCAGCTACTCTAGGCATTCAGGACTTCTAAAAACGTCCTGTTTTGGAGCAGACTGAAGCTAAACTCTGCAGGAAATTGGCCCTCCAGCAGCAGGATTGTACACCCCTGCCCTATAGTCTCTTGGACTTAACAGACATGCACAAGTAAAGGCCATGAGAATGGAAGTTCCATTTTGGGACAGGTCCTATGTATTATTATTACAATGACATTTTATAGTTGGTCACTATTAAGATTTTAATTAACGTCTTTTTATTTATCTGTTTAGGTGTTGTGACAAGAGATTGTGGACTCATATCGATTTGAAGCGTTGTAAGTCCATCACTCCACTCATGCTGAGTGGGATAATTCGCAGACAGCCCATCACTTTGGACTTGAGCTGGACCAACATCTCCAAGAAGCAATTAAGCTGGCTTATTAACCGACTACCAGGTCAGTGTTCATGTGAGCAAGTATGTAGATCAACATCATCCCAATCTGTGTAGCTATCACTAAATGCCTATGTGTTTGGATGCAGGATTGAGGGTGCTTCTCCTATCGGGCTGTTCGTGGGTGGCTGTTTCGGCTCTCTGCACATCCAGCTGTCCTCTACTGCGTACTCTAGATCTGCAGTGGGTGGAGGGGCTCAAAGATCCACAGATGAGAGATCTACTATCCCCTCCGACTGACAACAGACCAGGTATTATACAACACTTCAGATCAATATGTGCTAGGGGTGTAGCGGTACAAAGAAAGTGACCGTTTGGTACATACCTCGGTTTTGGGGTCATACGAGGAACAACAGGAAAAAGCAATAAATCACCAATGCTAGGTTCCTTTTCATTTATTTTGAACAGATAGTAGTGCAAATTACAGTTTGTTCCACCTAGCGGCATTTAGTCCCCCCTGAGGTAGTTGGTACAGTACAGCCTCCTTTAGTGTATTAAGCACTAAGCAGTAAACAGAATGCACTCTTGCATAGGTCAACTTTCTTTGTAGGGCTGATAAAAAAACAAAAGGTATTTGGTCACAATCAGCTACAAAACTAAAAAGCATCTCTTGTGTTATAAAGTACAAAATAAAAAGAATAAGGAAAAATAAAACATAGTACCACAGTGCCCCCGCGAACGCGATTAACACCTAGACTACTGTTACCTGAGGCTTCCCATTTCCAGGACAATCATATTTCATCAGTGGACTGTAATAGTGAGACTTCCATGACACAAATCGGCACAATGCCAAATTATTGTCTCATTATAACAGTGAAAACGACTTAAAATACTTTATTTGTGTGCACTACGTGTACGTCTCTTCTTCTGCTCTTTTTCCTGTTGCGGTGGTTAGCAAACAGCGTTGCATTACCGTGCGTGCCCCCTTCTGGATTGGAGTGTGGATCACCTGTGACTGATTGTATTCGTCGTCTGACTGTATGCACCGAACCGTGGGGGTTTGGGAAGAATACATCTACCATTACACCCCTAATATGCGCATATCCAAGAATTAAATACATACAACACAATGACTTCAGATGAATCAGATGAATATTCTTTAATTTGGCTTTCTCTAACAGGTCAGATGGACACACGCAGCAAACTACGGAATGTTACTGACCTGCGTCTGGCTGGTTTGGACGTCACGGACAGCTCTCTGCGTCTCATAATTAAAAATATGCCTCTACTCTCCCATCTGGACTTGAGTTACTGCAACCATATCAATGACCAGTCAGTAAACCTGCTGACTGCTGCAGGGACCACCACTAGAGACTCACTAACCGATGTCAACCTTTCTGGTAATTGCACTGTTTAAATATTCAGTCACAAATCCCATTTGTAATACTACAACAAATGCTTTCAAACTGTTAATATTCCCCACAAGTTAATGTCCTTTTTTCACCAACACAGTACTGGTGCCAGAGTCCAGTCTTTAACTGTTGTTTCCACCAAAGATAAATTGGCTCCTTATTGTTCCCTTAAGGCTAATTCACACTGCTCCAACGCCAGCAGATATGTTCATTGTGTTTGGTTCAGTGGATCAGTGTGTTACCCCTGTTGGTGTCCGTTGCAGTTAGTCGGCGTATGTTTTCACCAACTGAACATGTTTAATCTACATATGTCAGTCGTGGAATGTCTTAGCAGTGATGTAATCTGATGATTGTCCATTGGTTGGAATCTGGTGTCTGCAGTGTGAATTAGCCTTTAAACCTGGTCTTGAACCAAAATCATTAGCAGCTAGTAGGCAAGAAAATGCCGCCATCACCTAAAGTTTACAAAACAACAACTCAGTCTGGTTACACTGACACAAAAATGCTCTCATTTTAATCAGTGAAGCTATCAACGCAGGAAGCATCCAATGTGGGCAGGTTACGTCATTTCGCTCATAAGTTAGTGGAATTGTGGGCCTGTTCAGAGTGAGATCCCAAAGCACCAGCACTATTTCTGTGAAAAATGCATATCAGTTACCCTGTGCGGACCTGTGAGAAAATTACTTAAATGTTAAACCTGTGTACCACAGGAGTTGCATTAGGGGCTTTCGCACCGGAGGGAACTTTTCATAGTACAGCTATTGGCGGAAGTACCCGGATTTTGGCGTGTTCGCACCGCAGGAACTAGCCTGACAAGCCAGACCCACATCAAGATGTTGGGTCTGGGAACACACCATTGGCAGGGCTCAATCCGAGGGGCGGGATAAACGGTTGTCTTTCAAATTCCTTGCATGCAGTACGCTACAATCAACCAGAGCAACAAAGAAGGTGACGTAGTCAGAACGACGGAAATGAGTCCATGGGGGAGTGTTCCGCGTATGGTGTGTTGTGAAAAAGTTTGATGGAGAGATTCCTGTAAGCCAACAAATGTTATGGTAATGGAGCCCAACGACTTTCCGTTTTTGCGAAAAGAATATGAGAATTGCGGGCGTGCTTGTACATTCACGCGGAACCGTCGCAACTCTGCCGTCATTATGTTAAGCCCGCCCACCGACTCTATACACGATGTGATTGGCCTGACTAGAGTTTGGTTTTTCAAGCTCGCAAGCCAACGGAGAGTTGCTAGACGACCCTGGCTACAAATTACATTTGCTGCTGCTAGGGTGCGTCTAGATTTCTAGGCTAACTAGGAACGATTTTAGTTCTAGGAACTCCTTTTGGGGGAACTAATTTAGCTCCTACTTGAGAGTAAGGTCTAACTAGCATACCGAAAGTGTACCGTAAGTGTACCGAACACGTGAAACACTAGCAAAAAAAGCCGCCTTCATACACGGATTTATAGCCTATATACAGTATTTACTCCAGAAACTAACTCTACAAACTCTACGAACACCTCTCAGCCTTTACGCTGAAGAGAAAATCTAATGCAACGCAAACATGATTATGTGTTTCTGCTCAGCTAGCGACATTGGACATCAACCACACGGCAAACGCTAATGCTCTTATCTCTCACGTTCTCATTTTTATGTTATATGAGTACTTTATTGTATTTAATGTTCTCTTTGATTCTTTAACTTCTTGTTAATTATCTGTAGTTATTTGTTGTCTCCATCTGCTTGTTTATTTGTAATAATAAGCAGGCTGACTGTTACTTTGTTTGTCTATTGATTGTACTATTGTACTACTTTGTGAAGCGACCTTGGGTTCTTGAAAGGCGCTATAAAAAATAAACATATTATTTTTATTATTATTATTATTTTACATATACTGTCTGCTTTCTTTGTTTAACAGTTCTATCTAATAACATTAGACAGGACTGTTAAACAGATCGTAAACTAATGAAGATGGAGAATGTGATGGCTATGTGCTCAGGCTCTGGCGTTCTCAGCGCCGTCAAAATAAAGGTCCGCTGCGCCGTCAAAATAAAAGTCACAACAACAAGCACAGCTTACGTCACTTCAGAGTTCCTACTGCCGGTGTGAATGCACCCAGGTAAACAGCCCTAGAGGAACTGGTGGTTAGTTCCTATAACTTAAGCCCCGTTTCCACCGAAATTACGCAGAACAATTTGTCCCAGGAACTCTTTTTCCCCCATACCTGTTGCTGCCTGCGTTTCCATCGGGGTAGGACTGCATGCGACTTTACAGTTCCCACTGGATTTCGTCCTCCGCATATAAACTTAATAAAGGCTGAACCTCGTCGCCGGTCCATCAGTCATATTTTTTAAACTTCATTGTTGATTCGAATAGCAAACAACTCTTACTGCACGCTCCGCAACAGACTTTTAGGTTAAAATAAAATGCTGCGTGAACTCAACCAATCAGCATGTTCAGTGTCCAAGTCCCACCCCCGAAAGTTCTTGAACTTTGACAAAGTACTACCTCGCAAGCAGGGATGTTTTGAGGGTGACATTTTTACCCGGAACTTCATTTAGACCCAGTTCCTGCGGTCGAAACACACGAAGTACCACCCCAAAGTCCCTAGTTCCTGGGGAAAGATCCTGCGGTGGAAAAGCGGCTTAAGTTCCTAGAACTTCCTGGTGCAAAAGCCCCTATTGTTATACTTAGGACCAGTGCTATACTTGAGACTAATAAATAGTTTTAAAAAACGTTGGGTTCACTGAGTCTAATGCTGTAAAACCATTAATTCCCCCTCACTGATTACTGATCTCTTCTTTCTGAATTCTCTCTTTAGTGTGTAACAGGGTCACTGATCAATCACTGAGTTACTTCAAACGCTGCGGAAGCATATGCCACATTGACCTACGATTTTGCAAGCAGGTGAGCCGACAGGCATGCGAGCGTTTCATTGCTGAGATGTCGGTCATCGTTCCCTTCAAACTGCAAGAGGATAAACTGCTCCAAAAACTACACAGCACCCCCTAGTGTCTGGGAGGAACTGAACACCAGTCTAAAATGATACCATGTATCAGGTGCACTCATGTGTTTGGACTGAAACTGGATTCGCACATTAAAAAAAAAAACAAAGCACTGCAACACGTATGTGGACAAAGCGTTTGGTCATCTTCTTTTAAATTGGAGAGAAGAGCAGACATGTACTTAAAGGCACATAATTCTGCTCCTATTCTGAATGGTGTATTCTGATGATGGACTTTATTCTTCAAATTCTGTTAATCTTTAAGAGGAGATTTGTGTGTTATTACCAGGAGATTGTATTTAAATGGTGGTGTAGTAGAAAGCAGAGGAAGCAATGGGTGTATATATACACGCACACGACATCCACATACTCACTGGATACTATGAACACTTAATCCATGTGAGAGTAAGCATGATTGTACATTATTCAAAACCCTCCAAATTGTTTTTTTGTACAAAAGATGTATCGGTTCAGATTTCTGTGCTGTATTTGGTTCAGTCCTGGATATACTATGTATTGTTCTTTATTTTGTTTTTTAATATAATGGAATTTTTAAATATCTCTGTCCATTTTATGTCATCAGTACTGGAATGCTCCAGTCTGATCAGCATTTTTTAGTCATGAGTTTTGACTGCTTTGAATTTCAAGTACTTGCTGTTCTAATCTCAAACAGGTATAGAAGTGAAATTTGTTATTATGAGGTCTATTTATAAACCAGTGCCATATTCCATCTGTGTTGTTTTACACAGTTGTAACAGGCAAGCCTTCAGCTATCAGTAGCCTATATTTCATAGCTATGCCTGTGTAGAGTGCAGTTCTACAAGTGTTAGACCAAACAAATTGCTGATTATTTAATCTTGTTAGCCCAGTAATTTGTTTTGTTCAACACAATCAGGTAGTTCTGCATTTTTCCCCCATGAGGTCAAAAAAGACTTTGCTGAACGTCCATGCAGTATTTGTCTATAAAAGTCATCATGTGCTTTTTATTCCTTCCAGTGATTATTATTGTAAAATGGTAACTGTTATGATGACAAATGATTTTAATGGTGTGTATTATTGTGAGTTTTGTCTCAGGATGATTACTGTCAGAAAGAGGGAGTTTGCCATTTGATCTAAGCCACCATACTTGTACCACTATAAATTAAGGGCGTTGTTCGCCATCTAAAACATTCTAATGTACATTTGGCTATTTATATTTGTATGTAATTAAAAAAAATACTGAGTCATTTGAAAATGGAAGTTCTTTTCCACCCCCAAACAAATGCAAATGTGCCTGTATTAGATTAACTTTAAAGGGTAACTAAACCCTAAAACAACTTTTTTTAGTTAATGATCTGCAAGACTGCGGCTTTATTAGTGCTGTTCATTGATTCGAGTAAATGTTTTGACATTTGGGTATAAAGTGTTTTAATTCTACAATAGATGGTGTAAAAACGTCTGAGTGCTGCCCTCTTAAGGTTGAACGGTGGCTACTGCAGTTGAATTTTCCTATTGGACGTTGTAGGTCATCGTGACGTATGTTGGCTCTTCCAACCATAGATATAGATCATAAAGCCTTTATTATGTATATCTACATTCTAAAGAAGAAAATACGGTTAAATAATGCAGTTGCCAGTACAAATCAGGCTTTTCTTGCGATATTTTGCCGCCCGTCATGTGTACAGATACTTTTCATACTTGAGACGCAAGTGACGCAGTTTCTTTGAAGGGCTTTGAAGTGCTTCAAATGGTACTGCGCGATCCCAGGGTCTTATCTAGAGAAACGATCTGCCATTTTCTAAAAACTTTTTAACCACAATTGATCGTATTGAGAATGAGAAGGTGACGTAACGATGTTTACTCCGTGTTGCATTTCGGGAAGGCGTCGCCATATTGGGAGGATACGCTATCCGTTGCCATGGTTATATTGATGGTGACACCGAGAAAGCAGCTTGAGATTTGTTTGAATTTTTGCAATACGGCGCAGTTTCTTGGGTTGAAATGGAGAAAGGGGAAGCGAAAGGAAAGGGGCTCTATCGGGAGAGACTAAATAACACCGCCAAACAGCGTTAAACTGCATGACATCAACAACATCGACCCGCACGACCTGCCAGCTACAGCCTGTAAACTGCGACAGCTCAGTCATACTTGCCAAAGTAAGGTTGCACTCCACTTTTATTAATGTTTTTTACAGTTCTAACGCTTATTATTGTAGAAAAAATAAATAAAATGTTAAATAATATAATTGTAATACCTTCATTGTAAAAAATGAAATTATTTTCGCCTACTGTCATAGATTAGTCAATGTGTTTGGTGATGATTGGCAAGCAGATGGGCAATTGCTGCAGACAAAGGGAAAATTGGAAATGTAGCATGGAATGAAATGTATGTACGTTTGTTGTGTAACAGGTCATGTTATGACTTCTAATGACTTAAGCTTCAGAACGCTTGCATTGTGTAGACACAGATACTATAAACCAGGGTGTGTGAGAGGTGGTAGCGTCATTCTGTAGCTGGCAGGTCGTACGGGTCGATGTTGTTGATGTTAAGCAGTTTCTCTAAATAACGCTGCTAGGCATTGTTACTTAGTCTCTCACGATATAGCACCTTACCTTTCACTTCCTCTTTCTCCATTTCTCCCCAAGAAACTGCGCTGTATCTCAAAAAATGCAAACAAACCTCAAGCTGCTCTCTCTGTTTCACTATCAAAATAACCATGGCAACGGATAGCGTATCCTCCCAATATGGCGGCGCCTTCCCGAAATGCAACGCGGAGTGAAAACATCGTGACGTAACTCCTCATTCTTAATTGTCTGCGATGAGCCAATAGACAGTAAAAGAAATGGACACAGCGACCCCATAGACTTCAACGGAGAAAAGTGAAGTCAATTAGAAGCACTCACTTCCTGATGGCTGAGCGTACTGCGCAGCCTCAGACTGAGCTTGACGACGTAGATGTGACGTGAGCAACCTGACAGTTGTAAGTCTTCTAGTAGTTGTGCAAATTGAAATCGTGAGCAGGAGCAACTTTTGGTAAGTATTCTGATTAATTATTTTGTCATTTTGCGTAGTATTTATTTATTTTAAAATTTAACGCCATATTGCCTGCAAGCTTCTCTTCCTGTCTATACGGGTCTATACGGTAATTTCTGTACTGTGCGACAGAGAGTCGCGTGGTTATGACGCAATCGTTAGCCTATTTTTACAAAAAACGGCTTCTACGGGGCGATAGTGTAAGATACAAGGTAATGGAGCCTTTTATACATTGTCGTGTTTCTTTAGAAATAAACAATGGACAAATTGAGTCTTTAAACGCCTCAGATGTAAAGTTATTCGCTGTCACAACGCCAAAATTAATGGGAGTCAATGGAATGCTAACAGCAGGTGATGGCTTGGTTAGCAATGGCTGCCCCTATGGAAGGTACGCTTTCCGGGTGCTGGATTACCCCCTTGGATGAACCAGGCATGATGTAATCACGTTGAAAAGGTCATGCCGAACGTGGGAAGAAGTACCGCCTCATTGTTTAGAAAGTGAACGTTTGAAGACTAATACAAACGCTTTTTTAACAAAACAGATAAAAAAAACAATGACAAATTAAATAATAAATATGTCATTCAACATACAATAAAATTTGAACGATCCTCCTCCACACTTTTAAACAATGGGGCGGTACTTCCACCCACGTTCGGCGTTAACTTTTCAACGTACATTACGTAATGCCTGGCTCGTTGCAGACCAGCACAAGACGATCAATTGTGGTTAAAATTTTTTTTAGAAAATGGCAGATTGTTTCGCTAAATAAGACCCTATTCCTCAGCTGGGATCGCGCAGTACCATTTGAAGCACTTCGAAACTGCATTGATGTGGTCGTTCAACATATTGGTTGCAATTGAAGTCCATTGTGTGGAGAAAAATCCTGAAACGTTTTCCTCAAAAAACGTAATTTATTTCCCACTTTAAACTTTGTGGATTACAAACCGCCATCAAAATGACAAGTTTAATTACATTCCAGCTGCTGTAAGAAGATCCGCCACCTGCAGCATCCACACACGCGATAACGCCTACTAGCACAGACTCCTTTATGTATACAGACGTGACGTAATGACGCAAAGAGGAACGGCGGAAGCTCGTATTTCCTGCGGAAAGCTACCAGTACCACTCAAATTAGAACACATTATTACAAGCTTACTGTTGTGAATCGGGCTAAGGTAAGGAGATCTTGAACACTGGCTGGTTTAACCCGATCTCACGGCAATTCGTACGTATTTTACAAAGTGGCTAATTTATACGAAATCGTTTTTTTGCTAAACCGTACGTATTTGACGAGTTGGTCAATCCGTATGATTTCGTACAAATGACCTACCCCTAACCCCGGTCCTAAAAACCAACCCATCACTGCAGTATAGACAAATTGTACGAATTCATACGAGCGAGGTTGTACGAATTCGTACGAATTAGCCACCTTGTACAAATACGTACAAATTGGTCGTGAGATAGCGCTGCAACCTGTACTTGTTCAATTTATTTGGGATATTTTTTAACCAAAAAAAGTTACGGACTGCAGCTTTAAATAGGAACTTTTAAATGTTGCTTAAAGCAGGGAACAATTTAAAGCCAATGTGAAGTGGCATTTGCAATCTGTTTCATAATCTTACATATTTCCTAGTGAAAATAAGAAATTTTCAAGTCAATTTTGATTTCATACTGACTTAAATGAACCGGTATAAAATTGACATTTAATAATCACAATGCAGTACAATCCAATGAAAATCTTTCTTAGCACTTTTATTCAAGTATTACAATTAACTAAGAACATACATACCTTTTTATCTTGTTTGTTAATTCTATATTAAAGTAACAGCAATTGACCAAACAAAACAAATATAATTTTTTTGTTAAGAAAAATAAACATCTGAATAGCCATTTACACAAGAATTAAAGATATGTCAGACATATCAGGTTAAAACAAGGGTGTAATGAATCTGAATACACAACTAAATGTTACATGAATCCCTTATAATCTAAAGTAAGAATGCCACACAAAAAGAGAGGCTGGTATTGCTGTGGTGCAGCTGATGCTTGTCAGTGCTATGCAATGTGCCATGATGCAACTTCTACTCAGGTTTATCATACACAATAATAATGGCTACGAAATATGGATAGATCATTTGTTTGGGTCAGTCTCAAGTAACGACTTTTAATTTGTTTAAGGTTTACATTAATTCAAGTACTGACAACATCTATAGTGCATTAGGAGACACAGAAATGCACCTTTTTGGCACCTGAATCAACCCAATTATTTTACACCGTGTTATGGTTACTTTGCACATACATAAAATGCACATCTTCAAATGTTATCGACTTAAAGCAGTTATATCGTACCGGTTTATGGCTCTACTTTTCAATAATGACACTTACCCCATACACATACAAAACAGTTCCATCCTCTCTTATTTCTCACACCACTTTATAGGCTGGTTTTCCAGTCACATACTCATGAAACCAGGAAATGTCCAAAGACTTCCGAAGTCGTATAATTAAAAAACAGAGGACTAATCTGTTGTGGACCATGAAACGTTCATTATGCCGCTTATAATTTGTTGAATGGTACCACTGTCAAGTTATCAGGAGGTACAATGTTATTTGCAGGAAAAACTTTGTTCAAAAATCCAAGAGGCTTCACAATACAAACAGGAAACAAAGGCCCATTCACAGATGTTGCAACAAAAAAAGGAAACAACAGAGCAATAGGAACATTCAGATCCTTCCATCCTGAGTTATGGTGCATAATGATGAGTAATTTCTTTCTTTTCACCGTTTCTCACCGTGCTTGCATAAGACATGCGAGCAGAATGTCTTCAAAGCTGTAGGACATCAAGTCAAGGCTGTGAGGTGTTGCTGCTGAACAATTGCATATTATTACAGAGTCTCTTAGAAGAGCTTGTGGAATGTTTTTAGTGAAGCATTTATTGACAAAGCCATTGTGGCCCACTGTCTGAAGGCTTCCTGAAACGTCATGAAAAATTAAGCAGAGAACTTTATCTTCTTCACTAACTTGATGTGAAGATGGGTACTTGCCGGGTGCGTCCCCACAGAGTCCCAAATTCAGTCTGCAGGTGGAAGAGGACATACTCCCAGAAGTATTAAGACTTGAAAACATGCACAGCCCTGATAACGTATTGTCTGCATATAGGGCATTCGTTCATGCGCTTCCCGCATTTAGTGCAGGTGACCATGTGACCGCACTCCAGCAGTACACAGTCAATTACAGCGTCCATGCAGATGCGACACAGGTTGTCGTCATTTGATAACTGGGTCCTGCAACCATCTGCAGTGAAAGAGAGGAAAAACAAATGAGCCATTACAACATGTGCCAATCAATCTGTAAAAACAAGATCTTGGGCCCTATTTTAACGATCAGAGCACACGGCACAGGTGCACTTAAGTGGATTCGAACAATGCCCTTTGCTATTTTAACGACGGAAAAAACAGTCTGCGCGCCAGGCGCATGGTCCAAAAGGGTTATCCCTATTCTCTTAATGAGTCATGGGTGTGTTTTAGGCATAAAGTGCAATAAACCAATCAGAGTCTCATCTCCCATTCCCTTTAAAAGCCAATTGTGCTTGCATCATGGTAGATTCGCTATTTACATGGCGGAATTTGCGAGCGGAAAGACTGAATGTTTCTCCAGAGAGGAATCCTTTTATTTTTATTATTTAAAATGTTTGTGTGCTGCTGCAAGTCCCTGTGTGTGTAATAAACAGAGTGTATGTGCATTGTGCCTTGTGCACCCGTCTATGGGCACATATTACTAACGTGCCCTTTAAATAAAGTGCTATTGACTTTAGACCAGGTTTCTGTTGGTCAATGGCACAGTTGATTTCAGTTGCCTCAAAATAGCACCACGCCAACAATACGCCTGAACACACCTCGTTTGGCAGGGCCACGGGCGAACTGATCGGCACGAGTGCATTTGCTATTTAGCCAATGTGGTGCTGGACATGAAAAAGATAACTGCGTCGGGGCTGAAACTAGCAAAAAACACTTGCGTCACGCCTGGCGCCGCATGTATCATAGGGCCCTTTGAGTTAATCAATGGGTTCATGTCATATCTGAAGAACCAAATCACAACCAGAGATGGCAACACCACAAGTAAGATACCTCCAACTAGTGATGGACTGAAATTGAATGGCTATAAAAATAATTGGCTGAAACGCTTCTTCGTTGACACAAAACAGGTTTTTCCATTGTTAACACGCTAGACAGACATCTTTAAAGGGGTCACAAACTGCGTTTTTTATTGTTTTATGATGTTTCCTGGGGTGCACTTATAATGTTAGAATGCTTTTTATATTAAGATTGTTGCATGAAAGGTTGCAGTGATGATCATTGTAGCCGATCACACACATGCTGAGTGCATGAAAGCAGCGATCTCGGTTTCTGTACACTAACGAATGCTTCCATCTTCACTAACAGTGCAAACATGATATGGTTAAGAGATTCATTGAATAAAACGGGAGTCACTGATAAACGCGTCACTGATAAACTCTCCTGTTTGATTGACAGGTTCAGCGCGTGCTGCTCAAACGATTGCAAAGGGAGTTTTCTTTGATCGCTTTCTTTATAGAATTTAGTCCCTGTTAAATAACAGATTATTTTCATCCTACTAAGAGAAACAACGCAAGTTGATGTTTAGTCACTGGTCTGATTTACTGAAACACAGACAAAGAACATCTGACTACATGAATCATCACATTTCAGATCAGGCATTAGAATGTTACTTACATGTTGCATTACTGTTGAACCCAGTCACTGCACAATATTTTGTAATCCTCAACGGCATGTTTATTGCTTTGTAGCTCGATGGTTTAACACTAGGCCTATGTTACATGCGCGAATCGGTGGGCAGGGCTAAACAGGCAGTGATGAAGTAGGCGTTGATATTCTTCTGCTGAGGTGGTGCTTGCCGCCCTTTGATGTCATAGATCCCCACTTGAAAAACCTTTCGTTTGCTGGGCCTGGTGTCTATAAAAGCTTTTCTTTGACTAACAAGGAAGTTTTCAGCTCTGAAATTTACAGGATATTCTTATATTACCATGACCTTTTATATATCAAAAGCTCAAGGGAAAGTTGATCTCAATTCATCACCCCTTTAATTGTTGCGCTCACATCTTTTGCAGCATCTCATGCATGAGTGTTCTAAAAACACGATCTAGACCTTGCACTTTGATTCATTCCACTGACCTGCGTACCCTGGTTTTTTTTTTTTGAACCGGCCCTATGACTGATTATTTCTTGTTAACTACACCATGAACAACACACCCAGTTCAATTACAAAATTAGCCAAATTCAATCACAGAAACGTTATTTTCGGTTTCAGGTGTTTCGGTAAAAACATTCATTTCAGTGCATCACTACATCCCAATTCTTGCATTGTGCAGTTTTATATAAACTGTAGGCATACAACAAAATAATACTTGATGAAGGGCATGGATGAAATGGGATAATGGGGGTAAACCGTCACAGAAGATACTTATGACCCCAAACCTTACCAATAAAATAATTATTGCATTATTAATCATTTATGGCAGTGTAAACAATGGCACTTTACATTTTTCTTTTGAGAATACATGCTATCTGGCAGTGGCCATGCAGGGAGGGGGTTGAAGTGCAATGACATCACAAACTGCAGTGCACTGGTGGGTGTGACAGGGAACATTTCCACCAATCGCAAGCCTTACCTCCGATTCCACCATTGCAGATTGGAGGGGGATAAGCTACCACTTAAGTGGGAGGAGCAAAGCACAGCTATTAGACTTGGCTATGAGTTATTATTAGGTAAACATTCTATTTAATTTCCTTAATGAAATCAACTCAGACCTACAAATAAAAAAGCATTTGCACTTTTTTAATGAATTTTTAAGTTAGACTGTGAGGTAAAATTTCCTACCTGCAGTGATGGGTTTGCTCACATTTTCCACTGGAAAAAAAGAAAGATTTTTAAAAATTTTATAAAACTTTTATGGACACCATTTTCTCAATTCTCTCACAATTGGAAAGTATGGCAAAAGTTTAATTTTAGACCGTGTGTTGCTTTATATATGGAGCAGTGTTAGTGCAGTTCTGCATTTAGCACTCACTAGATTTGCGATTGCCCTCGTTCTCCCGGTAAAGCCTCCTGACGCGCTCCACTAGCTCCCACTTCTCACAGCAGCCGGAGAAGTTCACAAAGTTCCTCGCAAGGATCTCCTTCAGCTGCCGGACGGTCAACTGCTCCACGTCATCGAGGGAAGACAGATCTGACAGAGAAGCTCTTGCCCGCCGCCGCGTCTGAGGACTAACCTGGTGGTAACGGGACATTCTAGTCGTTATATAATCTCTGCACTTTAACCCTCATAATGTCCCTGGGGTCCGTTCAGACCCCATTTGATGTTTGCCTTATTAAAAAAAAAAATGTGTTCCCTTCATCTCACTGGCATGATTTTTTTGTGACTTTTGTTACATTATCTAACTAACACACAAAACAATTGGCTTGATTCGGTTGCTCTGAACATTTATGTTTAAAAACAAAAATAATAATAATAATAATAATAATTCACACTCATGTCTTTGGGGTTTTTTGTTTCATTTTTCAAAAAACACAAAACATATCAATAAATCCAGCATAAATCTGAATTTTCACAAAGAAATGAAGGCCAGGTGCTGGAGCACAAATGCAATGTGGAACAAACCTGCTCACTCTCTCTCTCACACACACACACACACACACAACTAATTTTAATGTTAATTTCTGCTTTTTGCTATTGGTTTTAATTTAAAAAAAATTATAATTTCTTATTCTAAAGTTAATGATATTTTACATTTGGTTTATTGAAATAAATAGTTTGAAAATACAATCTGACAATTTTTTTAGTGGCATTTAAGTTATATTTTTGCAAATTTATGTGGCATTATTGCAAAAACAGACACTTCAAAACGCCTCAAACAACAACAAATTCTAACGTTTCCTAAACTTTAACAAGATTATAATGTATTTTTATAATGTTTATATAAAATATATCAAAAAAAGTTGTGATAGGAGCAGATAACCAAAATCCAGAAAAATGAATGGATCTCTATGGCCCTATTTAACACTTTATTTCTTAACCTGCAATTCCTAAGTTTTTTTATTACCAAAAAAAAAAAAAAGAATAATGAAATTTTTATATTTTTTTATATATTCACTCTGTAAATATTTGGTGCCCAAAGACCATGAGTGTAGAGGGAAATGTATAAGGGGTTAAGAAATGATCGTATTCAACAATAACCAGAAAATAGGAAATAAAATTGATTGCAATGTGACCAGTGGTATTAACTTAAAGAGAAATTAAAATAAATTAAGGGTAAACTGACATATATATACACACGCACTCACCTAAAGGATTATTAGGAACACCTGTTCAATTTCTCATTAATGCAATTATCTAATCAACCAATCACATGGCAGTTGCTTCAATGCATTTAGAGGTGTGGTCCTGGTCAAGACAATCTCCTGAACTCCAAACTGAATGTCAGAATGGGAAAGAAAGGTGATTTAAGCAATTTTGAGCGTGGCATGGTTGTTGGTGCCAGACGGGCCGGTCTGAGTATTTCACAATCTGCTCAGTTACTGGGATTTTCACGCACAACCATTTCTAGAGTTTACAAAGAATGCTGCCTGGTCTGATGAGTCTCGATTTCTGTTGAGACATTCAGATGGTAGAGTCAGAATTTGGCGTAAACAGAATGAAAACATGGATCCATCATGCCTTGTTACCACTGTGCAGGCTGGTGGTGGTGGTGTAATGGTGTGGGGGATGTTTTCTTGGCACACTTTAGGCCCCTTAGTGCCAATTGGGCATCGTTTAAATTTCACGGCCTACCTGAGCATTGTTTCTGACCATGTTCATCCCTTTATGACCACCATGTACCCATCCTCTGATGGCTACTTCCAGCAGGATAATGCACCATGTCACAAAGCTCGAATCATTTCAAATTGGTTTCTTGAACATGACAATGAGTTCACTGTACTAAAATGGCCCCCACAGTCACCAGATCTCAACCCAATAGAGCATCTTTGGGATGTGGTGGAACGGGAGCTTCGTGCCCTGGATGTGCATCCCACAAATCTCCATCAACTGCAAGATGCTATCCTATCAATATGGGCCAACATTTCTAAAGAATGCTTTCAGCACCTTGTTGAATCAATGCCACGTAGAATTAAGGCAGTTCTGAAGGCGAAAGGGGGTCAAACACAGTATTAGTATGGTGTTTCTAATAATCCTTTAGGTGAGTGTATATATATGTATATATATATATATATATATATATATATATATATATATATATATATATATATATATATATATATATATATATATATATATATATATATAGACAAAAGCACTAAATTCTTTTAAAATAATTAAACTCAAAATACAAAAATAAAAGGCAATTTAAAATATGAATACATACTATAATAATACATAACACTGAATGTGAGGATAAATGTAATGCATTTTACTAACAAATTTACTTGGATTGACATTTTTACATTTTAATTGTGCGTTAGTCAAATGTGTGGAGATGATATTCTTCTTCTGACCACCCCAAGAAAGTATGTTTTACAGTTCTTGACCATGTTAGTCCTTTCAATAACCAATTAACTTACCTCTGGCGTATGTTCTGCCTGGTCAAGGTTAAGGAGTGAGACTGAAGTGGAGTCCTCAATATCCTATCCGCAAAGAATGTTTACACAGAAAGAATATAATTAGCCATTCATGCTAAGAACAGCTTTACAAACAATTCAACACTGACTGCCACAAGTAAACAAGTAAGCCAAGCATCTTTCAGTTACAACATCATTCAAACCTCTTGTTAATAGTGGTATAAATGGAATGAAGTGCACTTAAATCCAATGCCAAAACAGTGGCCTTTTATGAACCAGGCATTTTGAGCACAGATTTTTGTGCACAGCAGTGCATTCTGGGTAGGATTTACTTAAATTGGAATGTAAAGTCCACACTACAGGCTCAGTAACTACTAGCTAGTTTGTAAATAGCAATGTGCTCTGGTTGTTACGGCTCATTTTGGCAAATGTATTACGATATTGCATGCATACAGACAATTATACTGAATGTATGTAAATATGTTATTCCAAATAGCTATGTTCACAGATTAGAATCATCTGGACTAGGCATGTTGACGATTAATCGATGATCGATTAATTGTCGATAAAACTTATCGATCATCGATTAAGCAGGGTCATGCGCATGCGTGCTGCTCAACCGCGAAACGTAAGCAGACACAAGGAAAAATTAAGCGAGCACGCCAGAGTTATGTTTGGGACCATAGTACAGCTGGAGTTACACCTTCATCATGACTATAAGTGTGCGTGTGCATTGCAGCCTTTTGTTTTGTGCAAAAGTAAATTGTAATGTTGTGTTTATTTTGTGTGGGCCTGTCTATATCTGATTTATCTCATAGGATGCATTTGGTTAAGAATTAACGTGGTAGTAAAGCATGCCGGTGATCAGCTTCAGTGCGCGCAACTCAAACAGCACTGCACAACTAATAATGACTATGATTGGGACTGTCATATTACATAACATTATAATGAGAACAGTATTGTAATAAAACATTGTGAATTATTTGGGTTTAGTTTGCCGTTTCATCGCGTTGCTCCAGGAAGAGCACGTGCACAACATGAGTCATGCATTCTGAATAGCTTAATTCAAGTTCACTTGTGCATTTGCATCATTTTGTGCAGATATAATTTGTAATATGTTTATTTTGTATATATCTGATTAATCTCATATAGGATGCATTTCTTTGAGCTAAATATCGTGCTAGCAAAAACTTAAGTGTACCGTTGTTCATTCAGCGCGCACAGCTCAAACAGCAACGCACGACTAACAATAACTTTGATTGGGACTGTCATATTACATAACATTAATGAGAACACTATTTTAATAAATCGTTGTGAATTCATTGGGTTTAGTTGCCATGTTCAGCGTGTTTTAGGAAGAGTGCGTTCATTCTGAATAACAGATATGAGGCGGCGTTGGTGATGCGTTGTATTAGAGGTTATATTTGATTATTAAATAAGTAATTTAATTAAATGATCAATCGCATTGACTCATTTTACAATCCTATTAGCCCTTTATTTAGACTAAAAACCCTTCTCATTCATTTGGTGAGGAACATGGTGTTTTGAGCAGCATTTGCACACCCTGTCATGCTGTCGGCTATAAGCCACTGATGTAGACGCATATTGCAGTATTAGGGCTAACGATTAATTGATTAATTGGTCATTAATTTAAACGACGATCGATCATGGGAATTTATGTAAATTGACATCCCTAATCTGGACAGACCTGATTGATGGATTCTGAGCTGTTGCTCCTACTGATTGGTTCTCCTTGAGTTGGAGAGAGAGCTGAGAGAGGGGAAGTGGGCTCTTCAACTGAAGGGGGTGGGCTATACAGGGGGCGTGACTGCAGAGAAGGCGTGTCTGGATCATCCTCACTTTCTGCACCTTGATGGCAAAGCACCAAGTCCACAAGGTCTTCTTTCTCCCTAAGAAAGGATTCAAAGCATTCAAAGTTCAAACAACTCAAAAACACTAATGATATTGCCATAATATACCCTATTATTAATAATGCTCACATACTATTGCCTGTGCGAAAATACCTGCAGGTATCAGTGTTAATGTTGCGTAACGTAAGGTACTGCCGCAAGTCCTTAACACGCAAACGCATGAGCTGTGGACGCTGGAATGAAGTGCCCTTCAGCAGCTGACAAGTTGTGCATCTGCGCAGGTTTTCCTGAAGTACTGAGCACAGCGAACAAAAACTCTTCTTACAGTCACAACAGATGTGCTACGATGGAGAAAAAGAGGGAATTTGTGCTTAATCAATAGGACAACAGGCAAAGCTGTAATAAAATTATAATCCCTCATCTAAAATGTGTTTGCGAATAAAAAGAGAATACATGAAGATTGTGGATTATTGGCTAACCCTCCTATATATTTGAATAATTTTGGAAGGTACTTACTAACCTTGTGAAAAAGAAGTGTGCTTAATTGTACTGAATGTGCAATTGTAGTATACTTCAAATCTTAAAGGATATTGGAGAAAAAAAAACCTTGTACTTCCAGATAATATAATGTTAATAAAATAAAAGTCCACTTAAGTGTTCTTAAAGAGAGTACACTTTCATGGCTGTTTCTTAATTTTTTTAAATCTGCACTTCATAATAAGTAAAAATTAGAACTTTTACTTAAAAGTACATTTGAAGTACACTTACTTTGATGCTACTTATTTTAAATGTTTGTCAGTACATTCAGCAGTACACTTTAACCAGATTAAGTCTTTAAAGTAATTATGAAATAAATTACATACAAACATGCAATCAAGTCCTACTTAATTGCATTTAATATAAAATAAATATAGAATACATTTTAATTTAATTGCAAATAACTTGCAATGAATTGTCTGAAAACATTACATTTTGTTTGCACTTAAAGGAACACGCCGACTTTTTGGGACTTTAGCTTATTCACCGTATCCCCCAGAGTTAGATAAGTCCATACATACCATTTTTATCTTTGTGAGTGCCATAACTCTGTCTGACACACCCACTGCTAGCCAAGCTTAGCACAAAGACTGGCAGTAAACTGCTCCAATAAGGGACAAAATAACGCCAACATTTTCCTATTAACATGTTGTGATGTGTAGTTACATCATGTACTAAGACCGATGGAAAATGAAAAGTTGCAATTTTCTAGACCGATATGGCTAGGGACTATACTCTCATTCCTGCGTAATAATCCAGGAACTTTGCTGCCGTACCATGGGTGCAGCAGGCGCAATGATATCACGCAGCACCTGAAAATATTCCCCAGCACGCTCTCTGGTTATGTTGAAGGAAGTTAGCCTATTTTCAGGCGTAATATCATTGCGCCGCTGCACCCATGGTACGGCAGCAAAGTTCCTTGTTTATTATGCAGGAATGGGAGTATAGTCCCTAGCCATATCGGTCTAGAAAATTGCACTTTTTAATTTTCCGTCGGTCTTAGTACACAATGTAACTATACACATCACAACATATATATAGGAAAATGTTGCCGTTATTTTGTCACTTATTGACCAGTAGGCTAGCTGGAGCCATTTACCTCCAGTCTTTGTGCTAAGCTAGGCTAGCAGTGGGTGCGTCAGACAGAGTTATGGCACGCACGGAGATAAAAATGGTATGTATGGACTTAACTAACTCTGGGGGATACGGTGAATAAGCTAAAGTCCCAAAAAGTCGGTGTGTTCCTTTAAAGCATGCTATATTAAAGTATATTATTTCCATAATAAGTCATCTTTTGACTCCCTGCTAAACTGTACTTCTTTTTCACAAGGGTAAAGGTCAAATGAGAGATTTGTGCATTTTAGCCTATGTATATTAGAAATTAGGTCATCTATATGCCACTGTACCTCTAAAATTGACCAAATAAACTTGAGTACATTTTTTTTTTAAGTTTTAGTAGATTTTCAATATTTTTTTTAACATTTTCAATATTTTCCCAGAAGTCAAAGATTTTGCCCAGAAGACAAAGATGTACAATCTTTGACTTTTGAGCAAATGGGCAAAAAATATTGATGACTCATCTTGCATGCAAACAAATTTTCACATTTTTGTCCAAGCAAAAGCTATATAGAATAAAAATGTCCCCTAGCTTAATAGCACCAACGAGCTATATTTGCCAGGCTGTGATTTACTGTAACTTTTGTTTTAAATGTGCAAGCCGTCAACATGGTCCCAACTTACAGGTTCAGTAGGAAATACATCAACATTAAAAATAAAATTGTGTTTGTGCAGCCATTTCATGGGGTCTTGACCCTAATAAATGCTTTGAGGTTTAATGTGCAGAACAAATGAGACTGTATGGCAATGGCAGGTGTATGCAGGTCTACCTACCCTTCTCCTAAAGACAGAAAAGGCTTGTCTACAGGACTGACACACCAGGCTGGTGTTGGCGGAGTTGGTAGGTGGGTATGTGGAGTATCCCGCAGTGGGAGCGAAACGAAATGGCCCCGCACCAGCCCCGAAACCTGGCTGCTGCCCTCTCACGGCCCCAGTACCCATGACTTCATTCAGCAGACCACAGCATGATGCCCACATGGATGAGGCCCCTGCCTGCATGGAAAAAATCACGAAAGACATTTTAAAAAAAATCATCTGGAATGGTTTAAAAGCACTTGAATGAATAACTGGCTGATCATAGGATAGGCCAACATGCAGACCATCCTTGGTCAATCGCGCTCTCTCTCGCTTCGTGGAGCTGTGAACATACACTGCAATGCTGTACAAAGCAAGTGTGAACATACACTGCAATGCTGTACAAAGCATGCTGGGTTAATTGCATTAAATAACAAAAAAAAGGGAAGAGGCCTGATTGCGTTGCGGAAGTAGTGTATTGAAATTCACAGCTATGGTATGTGGCATAACATTTCCAAACATGCTCAAAGCGGTTGACCAATCACAACACATTGGCCAAGCCCAAGTGTGCCACACGAGTCCTGAAAAGTGAAGCCAAAGCGTCTCGATCGCCCAAGTGGCTGGATGCAGTATATGTTATAAACCGCACCCTCTCCATGTAATGTAATGCGACATAGACAAACTAAACAATCAAATTACACTTCAAATAAATTTGTGGTGTCATTTTTTATCAAGCTGATGGTAGTTCAAGTGTTGATTCTTTAAATATGTTTGGTTTTAGTTAGTTATTTGATGTTTTAAAAACAGGGGTGTGACATTATGATTGACAGATGAGATTGACAGCTTCTCTGAGTGAAGTAGTCACTGAGGCTCCAATGAACATTTTCGGTAACTTTGGAAGGAGATTGTATATATAGCGCTGTCCTTTTTTTTTTTTTACAGTCTATGGTCCAGCCAGCCGATCAGAGCACACTGTGCTTTTCAACAAGGAGGTGCTTAACTATATAGTAGGCAAAAAACAGCATGTGACAAAAATAGTATGTCCGAATTCACAGTACTCATAAAAAAGTAGGCAAAAAGTACCCGGATGACCTACTAATTCTGGCGACATTCTGAAGTGTGCATATGATGGACATATCCCATGAGGCCACGGGAGAGGATTTATGAATGGCAGTGAAGTGGTAGGTCACATGATAATGACAACATGATAATGGCAGATGTAGTACATCCAGATTACATTCTTACTACACACACTCATACTATATAGAACAGTCTTTTTTAGTGGTCGAGAAGAAATTACTTAAGTATAAAAATAAGTACCTACTCAAGAGAGAATGTGATACGGACACAGCCTGGGAACAGACACGCTGCAACATTATAAATTATGTGAAAAAATGCTGTTTTTTGAACACTCAACCAAGAAAACTATTTTTGACAGCCCTATTAATACACATCCAACATGTAGGAATTGCCATTGTGAGAGTGATACGGAACAATAGTAAGTCTGGGCTGCTGTGCTTTATTTCCCCACATTCTCTGGGACATTCAGAATGTCCTGCCCTGAAATAGTTCCCATTGACTGTGATCATTAAAGACGGATGGGAATAGGTCTAAGCCATAACAAGGGGATTGGTGTGCTTTAAATGACTTATGACTGCAGCTAGAGTGCACCCAGTGATACTCAACAGAGTAACCATGGTGTTTTCATTTCAACTCCCAATTGTCATTGTGTGGTCGGTCCTGTTGCTGGGTCTCGCCTCCCAACAAATGAAAACATGAGAGCAGAAGTGTTAAGAACAAACACATTACTGATCCCTGAATACTGATATACTGCTAGATGTTGACTGATATACATTTATTTAAGACATGAAAGATGTCATCAATGCACAAAATCACACAATACAAATTATGTGAAACGCTAAACTGGAAATCAGCTGTTACTTATCGAGTTGATAGCAAAGATAGCAGATTATTAATGCTAGCATGATACACAGCCAACAGAGAAACAAGTTCAAAAACTAAACGAGCATCATAAGAAATTACTGAACCTTCATAGCAGCTCCAAGACACCGCGGGAAGTCACCCAGCTGTATGTAAAGGCAGCCTGGCCATTGCTCATAAACGGCTAACTCTTCATTTTCAGCCGCTGTCTACAGCCGCAACAGGATCGCTATGTAACTGTAAAGAAGCGTTTTCAGCCAATCACAGCGGTGAATATCCTGTGACGCAATACCAACCAGCCAATCATCTCGTACCTCCAGTAGTGCAGCGGAAGTTTCTCATATGCTGTGTTTATTACACTTCATGTAATGGAATTACTTGTTTCCTTTGCTTTAAGATTTTTTAGCATGATAGCTTAACCCAAAACTAACTAACTTCACATCCTAGAGCCTTATTATTTGTTGTACATAATTATTATATGAGCTGAAAGTCAGCGTTATCAGCATAAAGAGTACTATTACAACATAAATAGTGGTTTAAGTATATTTTTTGTGGTGTATTACTTATTAACACTTATTTTAAGCAGTGTTTATTAATAGATTATTTTGCTCAGATACTGAATATTTCATCAGTGTCACCTGAGTCACAGGTCACTGTTGCTGTTCCAACAGATGACAATCCATAATTGATCAGTAGTTTAAAGCTTTATGTTCAAAGCTCAGATTCAGGATTGTTGTTTAGTGATATAGGCTAAATGTGTTGGCAAACTGTAAGCTAGATGTTGATGAACCTCTTTAGTGTTTGTGGATACAATTCCCCAGACATACTATCAAGTGCCCTCTAGGTTTAGTGTGCTTACGTACAAATATGAGGGATATGTATTTTGAAAGACATTTCCAATGCTCTTCATGTCTAGTGTTTATGTTGGTGAAAAAATGTAGGCATAGTCATCACTTGATGAAATCCACTGACATTATGAAAATAAATATTTTATATAAAAAGAAGTGATAAAGAAATGTAAAATTCATTGGACACCAATAAACACAAGCACATTAATTGGACACAATAATATCATACAATTCTATAAACGATTTATTCTTAGATTTGGTTCATGTTTATCAATAATTTACATATAGTAGGATTTTTTCAAATGAATGTAGCCTAATGTATGGCATGTAATGTAAATTTTCAACATTTGCGACCTCTACCTAGACTGGGTAAACCCAGCCTGATCTGCCGGCGATTTGATTTCGCCCTGCAACTCAGTCTGGAAACCTGTACATTCATTTCTACTGCTTCTGTTACACTTTTGCGGGAACCAATCACAGACTGGCTATCCACCTGGCGCGCTATTGGCGGGTTTAACACGATGACGATAGAGAAGCGATGGGTCGTTGCTTGTTGATCACGCCTCTTGTGGTCTGATTGGTTTGGGGACTATCCAATGTACAGAGTCATTTGAATTATGCTCGTTTATCAGGCCTCTTGTGCAGTAAAAAATACATAGCAGACTCAATCTTAAATTGAGTTTGGTCTGGTGATAGCATATGCAGATTAAACATTTATCTGATTCAACGGTTAAACGTAGACTAAATTTATTTTGCCTCAGGATTATTGATAATTAGCCGAATAATCTGCGAAAATATCATTAGCTCTATGTTGGAGGAAAAAAAAAAAAAAAAAAAAAAAAAAAATATATATATATATATATATATATATATATATAAACGTTTTTGTTGAAAATTAATCGATTTATCAGCGCTCTGCACCACATACTAAAACGAGTCGAATATTTTTACTAAATCTATTGAATCAGGGTATCTTCCGTCCAATTCCAAATCCGTTTTCAATTAAAAAACTGAAAATGAAAAAACAAATGGTTTTTTATTTTTTTTATTTTTTTCAGAAAAACGAAAAGCAAGATTTCGGCTTGATTTAAAAGGTAAAAAAATGAATAAACATTTTGAATATTCGATTTCTACATGTGGGCGGGAATTATATGCTGCTTTTTGCTGATTGGTCAGCCGAAGATCAAACTATTCCGTCATCAGTTCTTCCTCAATTCCGCACAGCAAAATAATAGTCCTGCGCTGGGTCCGTGTACTTTTTCGTTCATTCATTATTCCTTTTTTAAACCAGAAATGAAATATGGAAAATGCAGTTTCTTCCTTTTTTATTTTAACACTGATGAATAAAATTAGCAGATACAAGATAATTTTCCATATACAAGATAATTATTTCATTGAAAATAATATAAATGATATACAACTTGTTTTTTAATATGTAAAAATGCTAATTTTAATTTCTAGTGTTTTGCGTCACGCTGAAGCGCCTCTAGTGCCTTTTTCCTCTGGCGTCAATTAAATGACTCGCATCAACAGCCTAAAAAGATGACACTGATTAAATTTTATTCATTAAATTATTATTATTATTATTATTACATTTATATTTTAACCTAAACATGACCATTTCTAAACCTTAGCCTCTTGTTTAGTGCTCCAACACATTATCGAGTTCCCGAAGGCCCAAACGACATACATTTCTATGACTTTTTTGTCTGGCTGTTAGGTGTTTTATATTGTTTTATATCCAGAAATTGTTTAGGATTAGGATGCTGTTAAATGCATGAAAATTACATATTGGGGTACAATTTTGTCATCATTGGTATATTTTCAATTTGAACAGCAAGACATAGGCTATAGCATATAAAGTGACTCCTAAACCTAAACAATATAACAATATAAAACACCTAACAGCCAGACAAAAAAGTCACAGAAATGTATGTCGTTTGGGCCTTCGGGAACTCGATAATGTGTTGGAGCACTAAACAAGAGGCTAAGGTTTAGAAATGGTCATGTTTAGGTTAAAATATAAATGTAATAATAATAATAATAATAATTTTATGAATAAAATTTAATCAGTGTCATCTTTTTAGGCTGTTGATGCGAGTCATTTAATTGACGCCAGAGGAAAAAGGCACTAGAGGCGCTTCAGCGTGACGCAAAACACTAGGAATTAAAATTAGCATTTTTACATATTTAAAAACAAGTTGTATATCATTTATATTATTTTCAATGAAATAATTATCTTGCATATGAAACATTTTCTTGTATCTGCTAATTTTATTCATCAGTGTTAAAATAAAAAAGGAAGAAACTGCATTTTCCATATTTCATTTCTGGTTTAAAAAAGGAATAATGAATGAACTACATTTTTCTACCTCTGAACAAAAAAACGAAAAATCAAGCCAAAATCTTGTTTTTCGTTTTTCTGGAAAAAATGGAAAAAAAAATTTTTCGTTTTCTGTTTTTTAATTAAAAACGGATTTGGAATGGACGGAAGATACCCTGATTCTATTGAACCTTTCTGCAAAGCTGATTTTAACGAATGTCTCGAGTTTTTTTTTTCAAAAACATCCGACTCGTAACTGACTCATTTAAATGAACTGTTCACAAGAACCGATTCAAAGAACTGAGTCGGACTTCTGAGAAATAAAACATAATCGATTCGTCTGTGCTCTACACTGCGTCCTGAAACGTAAACGGAACTGGAGGGTATTTTGAAGAAAAGACTCCGTCAGATTGTTAGCATGATCCATGTGAATATTTTCGACTATGTCCATGTTTGATTACTAACTTAACGCATCGAACATAGTAGTTATAATGACAGATTTTCACATGGAAGAAAGGCTTCATATCGCTATGACTGCATTTGAAACACAGTTGATGTTTTACCGTATTATCAAAAACAGTGTAAGCTAGCTTACCACAATTTTTCTATCAAGCTAGAGCATTTACTGCATAGTGATATAGGTAATTTTATTAATCTTTGAGGAATATAAGTCCCGAGAGGCAATGGCCAGTGTGCATGAAAGTTTGTATTTCAACCCCATGATGACAAATGGGGTTGTTCATGCCAATATCTTCGGTATAAAGGATTGGGTCACTCCATACAAGATCGCAGTGTTAGCTTTACTGTATGAGATGTCCACAACCAAACCAATGGCACTTCTAGACAGAAGACTCCTGAACAAACTCATCCTACCTTTACAACAGGTAACGTTATGTAGCATGTTTTCTTGTAGGGCTGTTTATGCCTACCCTTTTGACACTTAAAAAAAAAATGTAATGTAATATTCTAGATAAAATTATACTGCACATGTTTGATTTGTGTTTGTGATGCAGGGTCCAGATTTGACCCTGGAGCAGTTTGTGAAGATAGTAGAGGAGTGCTGTCTTCGCATGGTCAATGCTGTTAAACTCAGGTACAGTATGCATCTTCCCTTTATAAACAACTTTTATACCTGGGTAGGTTTTTATGTAATAATCGTTTATATAATCCTTCTGTTTTTCAGGTTGTTTTTAATGGCTGATGGAGAGTTGCAGGACATGGAGCACTTTTTTACTATCCTGCCAAATGCTTTCAGCGACTCGGAGGCATTCAAAACTAGTGTTGTTGGTACGAATATGTGTTTATTTCAGGGCCGTAACCACAATTACCATTACTGTGCATCATATAAAGCGATCAAGTCTCTTCAAAAAATTTGGACTAAACCGCTAAATTAGTTTAACAATCTCTTTATGAACTTTTTGAAGTATCAAAGTGGTAGTTGTGTGGGCTGTCAATGGAGGGACAGAAAGCTCTCAGATTTTATTGAATATATCTTCATTTGTGTTTCTGTTTATAGGTCTGTTCATGCGTCAGATGCTGCTGGCCTACAATAAACTGTCCTTTAGTCAGGTATATAAGCTGTACAAGTCCCTGCAGCAGTACTGCCATCGTGGAAATCAGCCTGAGTTGTCCGCTCTGCCCTCAGAAGACATGGAGCTGACGGGCATTGAAGACCCTAGTGCCGACCGCATAGACAAAGATGAGCTGGACACAACATCTCTACAACAGTCCGAACTCAGGTCAGAGGGAATGTTACTTGAATTATTAGTGGAATCAGGGTTGTAATATTGTGTTGGGGACATTTTGACCCATATTCGATTTTCAAACAGCTTGAAACACTTGTTTAACACAAGCATTGGTTACATCAGTTGTGTTAGGGGTAAAAATGACTCCCAATGGTTTTTGTTGGAGCTTATTTTGAAAGTAAAAATATGTGGGTCAAATTGACCCCTAGCACAATAGAAATATGGAAATTGGAAATTTGTACATTTCTCACATTTTTTTTATTTTTTTGTCTTTTCTGTTTTTGCATGAATATTAAGTGTTTTTCATAATGTCTTCTTTTGGGAAATTGCATGGAAACCAATAGGAGGTCAATTTGACTTCAAACAGAGGGCTATTATAGGATAGGAATGGACTTGACTGGGGGGGTTATTTTCTGTTTTCATCAGATCTGATGAGACCCAAGGTCCTTTATCTCAGAAACAAGCAGAATACTTCCTTGCACGACAGGTTTGTTTTAACCTAAAAGAGATTTTGCTTTCATAAACACATTTGTCCATGATTGCTTTTGCTCTGTTTGATTGTCACCTTGCTTTTTCCCAGGCGTACCTCCTTAAAAACGATGAAAACAAGGCCATGTCGCCAGCTAAGTTACAGGACGAGCTCAACAACATTCTCAAGTTTAATCCTGACTTTGCTGAAGCTGTAAGATAAAATCCTTCCTTTCAAGAAACAGATGCTTAATCTCTTTTTAGTATAACTAACCCTCTCTCTTTCCACAGCATTACCTCAGCTATCTGAACAGTATGCGAGTTCAGGACATCTTCATCTCCACTCACAGCCTCCTGCACTACTTTGACCGCCTCATTCTGTCCGGTGGAGAGGGGAAAAGCAATGGAGATGAAGGCTATGGCCGCAGTTTACGATATGCTGTCCTGAATCTGGCAACCTTGCACTGTCGTTTTGGACACTAGTGTGTATTAGTTATCTAGATTATGTTTTGAGCACTGCATTGTGTCAGGAGCATTTTGTTTTAGCTGGGGAAATAAGTGGCAGCCAATCAGAATTTTAGTCTCTGAACTGAACTGTTGTTATATGACTTAAACTGACGAAAGCTGATTGCAAATTTCTGTTGTTGTGTATGTGAAGTCAACAGGCTGATTTGGCTCTGCAGGAAGCTATCCGCATCGCACAGGAAGCAAATGACCATGTGTGTCTCCAGCACTGTCTGGTAAGAACAGTTTCCTTGCCTCATAAAGTTTAAAGGTTATTAGAATTATCATAAATATATGTAAACTTCAAGGTAAACCTTTATGACTTTTCAGTGACTTGCGCTTGTCTCAGGTTGAACTATATATATATATATATATATATATATCTCATACCAGGCCTCATTCCTCATGTGCTACAACAGAATGGTTTCTTAGACACTTTACACCATAGAGTCTAGATCTGTCTCTTATTGAAAATGTTTGGCCCATCATGAAAAGGAGAATCCGACAACGATGACCACGGACTCTTTATTTATATATGGCTTATATCAGGCCAACACAAAAAAAAAAAACATACCTTTGGAATAACTTTTTTTTGGAGTTTGTTGCAGTCATCAAAATCTAAATTTGTTTGTATTTACAAAATACAATTAAGTTGGGCAATGAAAACAACGGAAATCTTTTCTTTGTACGTTTGTCACTGAAATAAAGGTTCAAGAGAATGAACAAATCACAGATTCTTGATTTTAATGCATTTTACACAATGTCCCAACTTTTCTGGAAATTGTAGAATGATTTCTGAAGGATCATGTGAGATTGAAGACAGGAGTAATGATGCTGAAAATTCAGCTTTGCTATCACAAGGATAAATTGCATTTTAAAATATATTAATCAGAAAACTTTTATTAATATTTTGCAATATAACCATTTTTAACTCATTTTTGATCAAATGCAGCATTAGTGTGCATATGAGACGTCTTTCAAAAACATAAAAAATCTTACTGACCTCAAGCTTTTAAATGATAGTGTGTGTATTTATGTATTTTATACTTAACAGCCTCTGCTGTTTTCTTTTTCTTTTTTTCTAATTTGTGATTTTAGAGTTGGCTGTACACACTAGAACAGATGAAAGGATCTGATAGTGTGGTACTAACGGAAGACTCTGTGAAAATTGCAGCTCACTTTTGTCTCCCTGTAAGTAACTTGTTAAGATGGAACCATTTTAATGCCCTTATTATATGGAAATTCTTTGCATAACCACAAGACATAATAAATGGCATTAGGCACATTAAATCAGTGCATATTAATCTCTTACAAGGTCATTATACAATGAAATAATTAATGCTCCCAATTGTGTTTTGCAGTATTTAGCTTCTCTGGGCATTCAATCCCTGGTCCAGCAGGGAGCAAAACAGGGCATGCCGGCCAACAAGCTGCTGGACGCCCTGCGAGGAACCGACATCATGCACTGGAAGCAAAGCCTCTCTGAGCTGATAGAAATCAGCCTGGCACAGACCACCTCCATATGGAGGATGTATGGCAAAAGGTCAGATAACATAGATACTTTCTTTTTATGATTTTACTATGAAGTGAAATTAACTTTCTTTCAAGCTTGCTTTTACTGTCATATGTAAATATACAGTCTTCAAACAGACTGTAAGGGCTCATACTTTCATTCTGCATTGATATTAGTGGCACAGCTCATGCAGTTTTTTTAGGTTTGATGTAGTTTAAGCTGAATTTATTTGCGTTCTCTGTAGCACTATGGCACGGCAGCAGGCTCAGCTCTTGTTGAATATGAACAGTCTGGAGCCGGTAAACTTTAGTGTGCAGCAGAACAACACTGAGGCCTTTGCTGTCGCCCTTTGCCATCTGGCTGAACTCCATGCTGAGCAGGTACCTGACCTCTCACACAATTACATCAATGCATATGCTTCTTCTGTACATAAGCTTGATTTCATGTATTGCTCTGTGCAAAAATGTAGCATATTTTCCAATCTATTGTTTTTTTTCTATCCTTAGGGTCTTTATGCTGTTGTGACTGACATCATAAAACACTTGAAGCAGCAGTTTCCTCCCCATACCCAACATGCCAAAGTACTGCTGAACAAAATATAGGCTTTATCAAGCACAAATCAGCAGCAGCTCCAATTACGTATATGATGATGTTTCTCTTTTGAACAGCTCTGGATGCTATGTGATCTGAAAATTCAGTTTGAGAAGGCTATGAATGATGGGAAATATCATTTGGCTGAACCCCATGTCACAGCTATCTCTGCCTTAAACAGCACTGAGGGATTGTATAGGTAGGTAACTGCACATATTATACTTTTTAGTAGACTGACCAATACAAGTGATTGTAAATGTCCTTGTCTGTTCAGGAAAGCCCAGCTGCTGAAAGCTCTGAATCAGACATCTGAAGCCTCTAGGATTCTACAGCAGCTACAGCAGCAATGTGAGAAGAGCAAGAACACAGAGATGATCATCAGGTATATCTTTATGAAAAGAAAAGTCTGAGATGTTTTAGTGTTTAAAGAAATGGAAGTCAGCATGAAATCAAAATTGACTTGCACTTAACGGTAACACTTTAAGATAAGGTTCATTAGTTAACTACATCAGTTAACATGAACTGCACTTTTAAAGCATGTATTTATCTTTGTTAATGTTAATTTAAACATTTACTAATACATAATTAAAATCTTGTCAACATTAGTTAATGCACTGTGAACTAGCATTAACAAACCATGAACAGCTGTATTTTTATTAACTAACGGTAAAACCGATTAACTAATGCTGAACAGAGGTGTTGTTCATGGTTAGTTCATGTTAACTAATACAACCTTATTGTAAAAGTGTTACCCACTTTACTTATCTAACTGGATGCTGAATATTCAACTTTGCCAACACAGGAATATAAGTATAGGAATATGAGTATATTAAAATAGAAAACTGTTATTTTGTATTATAATAATACACTCTTGAGTGCTTTCTCTGCAGTGCTTTGACATATTGACACCAAACTTTGCATGTGTCATTGTCACCTTACTCTGACCACACCACATCAATTTGGTCACAGCGCCACCTATTGGCCGAGAGTAAAAGAATTAAATCATTATTAGTGACTGTATTTATGATTTTTCTGGCATTTTGCCTAAAATCATCTTAAAATGCCTTAAATTGCTCAATGTTGCAGTTGCTCTGATGCCCAGCCGTGCTTGCATGACTTATTGTGCCTTCTTTGTGCATGGCCCCTTAATTGCCGCTTGCAGCTATATTTAAAATTTTCCAATAGAAAATGAATAATTTTCTATTGGACTTTTAAAGGTCATTTTATATGAAGTGTACTATTTGAAATCTTGTTGAAACTGCAGTGTTCCCATGTTTATTTTTAACTTTTCCGTGTGTTTGTGTGCCAGGGTGATGCTGGCCTCTGCAGAACTCCACTGGGATTCGTCAGGATTTGCGTCAGCTCTGCCGTTACTCTTACAGGCTCTTGCTCTGTCACGCCAACACAACCTTCAGAGCTTGACCTCAGAGACTGTGTTACACCTGGCATTTACACAGGTACACCAACATATCAACACACCAACAAGAACCTTTACAGTTTGTTCTCAGACACCTGATAATGACTGACATCACAAAACACCTTCACCTTCATTTCACCTAAGAAATTGTTTAAGTACACCTGTGTATTTGTTGTTTCTAGAAAGATGAAGAAATTGTGTACTTTCCGACTAGGAGAGTCTATTTATCATTTCTCTTCATAGCTTATGTTGGGGATCCCTGAGCAGGCTCTTGCACTGGTGCAGGACGTGTTGGAGTCGGTTTTGGCTCACGGTTCTCTGATAGACAAGGGCAGAGCTCTGCTACTGGCCGCTCGCTGTCAGATGGCTTTAGCAGGAACTGCTGCACAGGAACACAGACTGACTGGTACTGCCTGAGTCCTGTTTGTCACCCATCTCACTGTATTCAAGTCATGCTTTATATTTTTAAGTGATGTATTTTCCTTTCCTGCAGCACTGGAACAAGCTGTGCACACTTTAGATGAGGCAGTTGTGTATTTCTCTCGTCTTGACTGTAAAGAACGTATGAGAGACATACACTACCTACAGGCACGCTTGCATCACACTCTTGGCAACGTTTCTCAACGCAACAAATGCGCCATGCTCTTCCGCCTGCTGGATCAGGAGCTGCCATCGTCCGGGATGACTGTGGTCAATCGTCTTTAGAAAACATCTGTTATGGTGTTAATGAATGACACCAAACGTTGTGTCCTGTATAGTGTGTGTACTGGAAATAAATGTTATTTTGTATGTGAAAAAAACTCATTTCTGACTTTTTTAAAAATACATGCTGGGATGAGGGAAGCAAATTTGCAACATCAACAAAAAAAAAACAAAAAAAACATGGGTGTCATGCTCCGGTTCCCATTAAGATGTTTGAGAGGATTTTAAATGCATCATCCAAAAAATGTACTGTAGGTAAAATGTGTTTGTCTTTAAAGCCAAAATAATAGTTCTTAAAGGTAGTTACTACTGTAAAACTTAATTTAGTTTTTAACAATTGCTAAAACACTAAACTCCATTCTCTTAACCAAATTCTCAATAGCCTAAGCCAATTGGTTAATAACTCATTGCTGCATTGTTAATAACATAATCTTAAACAAGTTCAGGCAGTTAGACACCATTTGTAAATATGATGCACTCCTACTGCAAAACTCTAAACACATTCTCACTCACTAAAACACATTGTGCACTGTGATGCAAAACAGTAAACACAAGCAGCGAAAGTTAAACGACTACAACACAGTTGTCATCATTTACACACAATGACTAAAATTGTTCACACTTGGAGAGGAAGAAGAGTATTTGTAAGAGGTGGTGGACGAGGAGGAAGAGGATAAGGACGAGAAAGTGCAAGGTGTGGAGAGTGTTGTCAAGACTGGAGCCTGTTTTATGGATCAACTGGGGACTGTTACTGTAACTGGGGACATGCACAAATAATTTTACCTGGCTTTCCAGCAGATGAATCGACAAGGAAGGGCAAGGAGACAAGCCGTCTCGGATTAAATTCGTGCCACATACAGCTAGAGTTTCTGTATGCTTCCATTTAGTAAAAAGGATGTATTACAGTTACAGTAATCAGTAATTCTATTTTTGTAGGATGCAGAGACAATGGAATGGAAGAAGCTTCCCTAGCCATTTCAGTTGATGCGTGCCATGGGGTGGATCGGACATGCAAGAGGATTTTACCCCCGCTGCCTGGCTAGGGCCAATATAGCCTGTGATGTTGACAAGATTCTCTGGCCTGTCCCAGACCAAAAACGGACTGCAAAATAATTTTTGTTGTTGTTGTTTTTGCTAGGTGTATTATACTGTACAGTACATTCAAGAATAAAAAAAGTGCAAATGTGTACATTTGTTGTGTTCATCATGTGAAAAGGTTTTTGAGGGGGAGAACCACAAACATAACTTATTACCGGGTTTTGTAGTATTGTTTTGAATTGATCACACCAGTGTGTAAGACTATGTTGTAATGTGTGTGTTTTTGAGGGCTTGTGTGTCATATCTGAGGGCAAAGTTTGGGGAATTGGGTGGAAAGTTATGGATTTGTGTTTAGAGTTTTGAGAAAAGGAGGCATCATTTCAAGAAATGTGTTTAAGCAATAATGAAAAACTGTAATACTCGTGGAATATCGTATGCAACAAATCTGTCGCCGTCTAACATCTGCTGGAAAGCCAGGTAAATGTATTTGCGTGCGTGTGCATGTTCCCAGTTAACATGATCCCCAGTTGATCCATAACAAAGGGGTTCACCAGCATGGTCTTGCAGGGTTGAGTGTGAGTAGGCCAGCTGTCTGTATGCAGGCAGTGTTTTGGGGACAAACATTGCTTTTGCTTGCATATTTCTATATTTAACACATTAATGACATAAAGGAAAAACAATGTAAAGTGTGGTGAACAAAGAGGAAGAGGCTGAGGCTGAGGATGAGAAAGAGCAAGGTGTGGAGAATGTTGTCAAAGCTAGATCTGGCAGACTGGAGGGGTTTTCCCTTTGCCTGGCAAGAGATGTCATTGATGTGGACAAAGTCCTCAGGATGGACCCAACATGAAGACGTGATGCTATGGCAGAATTAATCTCTGACTGACCTTGATTTTGCAGTTGCAAAAATTTAGCATGATTTTCATTTGGAGTTTTTTTTGTAGTTGGGTTACTGTATTTTCACAGTGTGCAAATGCTGAATTTACAGACATTCAATAGGCCTACTATACAAAATTCAGTACCATATAGCCTACTTGCAGTGCATACAGTATACAATGTATTCACCTTACTACTGTATGTTGTTATTACTGTACTTTTTTTTACGTAATTGCAAAATGAATTTACCGTGTTGCAATATACTTTTTTTTCTGTAACTGCATGCTTCGGGTGCTGTCTTATTTTTGGGGCATGTACCATGGTATTTTTTTTAAGTACTTCAAATACCATAGTAGATTTATCCATAGTACATTAATACAATGGACTATTTCAAAATGCCAGTGGTATTACAGTGGTATACCATAGTATTTTATGCACTGTAAAAAAAAAAGTTACAAGTACAATCAACTTGGATGTTTAAGTCATTTCAACATAAATTATGTTAAAGAGACTTTAAAAAATTAGTTGTATCTTGTATAACATATAAAAAAAAGTTGAAAACAGAGGAGAAACACCTTAACGCAAACATAACCAGACACTGAATGAAGGCAAGGGTACAATTTAAGTAGCAGACTCAAACAGTAAAGACTAAAATACAGCTACGGCCACTGGGCATGCACACATCAATATTGCGTCATTCAATTACTGTATTTGCATTACTGTAAGGGTAGGTTTAGAGGTAGGTTAATAAAACACAATTTAATAAGTAGCAAATTAATTTATTATTTTATCGTGAGATTTTGCCTCATTTCTGGCAGTTGCTGTATCACTTCTTGCCACAACCAACTCAAACAAGATAATTAATCCAATACAGCTGAACCAAACTCACTAATTACAGTAACCATAGTAACTAAGTGGCGGGAAAATCCAACAAAGGAACACAGGAACTAATGAATACAAACTAAAAGTCCATGAAAACTAATTAATATTATTAATCTGTCAAGTTCATTGTTCTAGCGATATTCTCAACTGAAGAAGACTGAAGGTCACTACTTCAGGGGCCCGTTTCAGAAAGGAGGTTAAATGAAAACAGAGTATGTTAACCCTGAAATGAGGGAAACTCAGGGTTTTCTGTTTCAGAATGGGAGGTAGGTCAAACTCGAGAAAGCAGGGTAAGTCAAGCCAGTTTCTGAAAGAGAGGTAACTTATACTCAGAGTCAGTTACCAGGGTAACTTACTCTGTGAACCTAACCTGGGGCCCGTTTCAATAAGGAGGTTCAACCAACTCTGAGTTTAAACTTGAACTCTGAGTTGACTTACCCTGAGATGGGAAACTCTGAGTTTTGGGTTTCAGAACAGCTGGGGGGTATTCCAGAAAGCAGGTTATGTGCCATACCCGGGTATGATTAAGAGTAAGTAAGTGGATAACCTCAACTTTCGGTTCCAAAAACGGAGGTAACTTTCAGGGTAAGTAGCCATAGCAACTCACTCTCTGAACATAACCTGTTCCTGGGTTAGTTTGCTTAAGAGGTATTCAGATGCATGTTATATAATTACTATAGTTATATTAATATAACTAAATTTGTTATTATTACAATCACATGGTCACCTGTCACTTCTGCACTTCACTTCCCAGCATCCTCCTTGACTCTTACCTGCATGTACTTCATAATCACACACACCTGCACCTCATCTGCACCCTCATCAGCTCACTTCATAAGCACACACCTCACCCCAGTTTGTTGTCCGATCTCGTTGATGCTTAAGGACACTTACCTGTTCCTCCAACATCCTGTATGCCAACGGCTATCTCCAAGCCTTACCTTCATGTTCTTCCGTCTGTGGTGAGGTGTGTGCATCCAACCTGGTTTCCATCTGCTACAATTCCAAGAGTCCCTGCGTCTGTAAGGAAAAGACATTCCATCATTCTCATATCCAACAAACTACAAGTCTCTACTGTTTATCCTCTCACCTGTTGAAACTGCTTCATGCTCCATGCTCCATGCTCCATGCTGTTTTAAATAAACTCACATTAACCATTCATTTTTGTGTTCTGAGTATACGTTCCGTAACAGAAGATCGGACCACTACAGACTGCAGCATTATGGGCCTTCTCCTTATCCACTAGACCCAGCTGATCTACTACTCCATTTCCCAGAACCACCGACCAATTCAGCTATATGTTGAGGAGGTCCTTCAGCTTGCCTGCCAGGTACCATGGAACGATGGGATGTTAAACTATATTCTGGAGTGGTTTGGACGACCCGCTATTTCTCCAGGTACCAGCATGTTCTACACCAGGTATTCCAGCGCAATACTTAGATTATGTGCTGTGGCGGAATGGTTCTTCCCTCACTAATGGTGAGGTTGATGAAGACACCACCACCACTCAGCCACAGTCACCCTTGTCAACTCCAGTCCCCGTGGAGAGTCTGATGTCTCCAGTCCCCGTCCAGAACCCAGCGGACGTCCCCTGTCACGGGTCCAGAAAGGGCTCCGTCAAATGAACTCTCGTCTTGGTACCAGAGCAACCATTAAATTAGCTAAATATAGCCTACAGATTTGTATGTTATTCTTTTTCACACTTTTAATTTCATTATGACTATCCAGCAAGGATGATTTTGTTTTGCCACTGGAAGTTAACATTTCCTCAATTGTATTTCCATCGCATATCAAATTAAATCTTATTAAACATTTGTAAATTTTTTGATGGACTTGCCTGATGACTTTATCTTGTTAATTTGCAACCAATTTATGTATATTAAATTCACACAATTGAATATTTTAATTTAAGAATCAAGAAAACGTATATATTTCCTTTTATACAAGGAAATTGATTACATTTTACAGTCGCATCTTTTCCCCCAAGACACTGGGCTGCTGCTGGCCTTTTGGCCAGATCTTAAAATAAGTGTAGAAATTATAAAAGCTCGCCAAAGAGCATTATTGAGTGAATTCAAAATTTAGGTGCAGCGCTTCTCCAAAACTTAATCATTTTCCTTCTTCCCGCCTTATGTGTAACTGACAGCCTTCTCATCAAATTGAAATGACTTTCAAACACGCCCTATTCGTTTCGACACGCCCACTATTCTGCCCATACTTGAAGTTTTTCTCCCAGATTTCTCCGCATATTTATCCTCCATCATGGAGGCGCTTGGGGGTTACCCCACCAAATCATCTGCGTCTAGAGCAGGACTGTTCAAGGTCTTAGTGAGTGTGGCGGTGTGCATGGGCTCACTGTACCTACTGCAGAGTAAACTGTCAAAGTCGAGAAAAACCAAAGATTTCTACTCGTATGAAGTGAATGACGCGAGAGGCAGGACTGTCTCACTGGAAAGGTATCGGGGGAAAGTAAGTTATGCTTTTTTTCTTTTTCTGTTTTAATTGCTTTGACTTGATTTGTATGGCTTTTGAGGAAACGCATAATTGTCTTGGTGTGTTTTGTGCAGCAGTATTTTCACTCGAGGGCTCGCTGTCTCTGATAATAGGTCTCTCTGGTTGTAAACGTGGCGAGTGGGAGCGAGTTAACGGAGCAGAATTACCGGGCTCTGCAGGAGCTTCACCGAGAGCTCGGCACGTCTCACTTTAACGTGCTCGCGTTTCCCTGCTCGCAATACGGTGACACCGAATCAGGCACCAGTAGAGAAATCGAGGCTTTTGCCAAATCCAACTACGGTGTGACGTTCCCCATCTTTAGCAAGATCAAAATAATGGGGTCTGAGGCGGAGCCCGCATTCAGATTCATCACAGGTAGGTTTTACCTGAGAATAATTTTCATTTAATAACTATAAAAGTTTTACATAAAATAAAAATTGTAGAACATTTGAGAAATATCATCAAAACAGTAACAATTAGATGAAAAATCCAGGAATATGTGTTTAATAGATTTATTCTTCAAAGTGGGGAAGGGCGACCCCTCATGGGCGCCGCCATTTCGACATCACGTTACTAGGCTACCGTAAGAAAATATTAATAATTACAACGGTATATTTATTTTATATAACACTGAAGTCAGTTTTCAAATACAAAGCATAAAGTACGTTGAAAGGAACAAAGAAACCGAACAAAATGTCACACATTAGCTAAATTCCTGTAAGTTACTCTCTTTGCCATTTGCGGTAGTGTGTTCACCAGGGCTGGCACAAGCTCAACTGCTGCTCTTGGCAAAACACTGTTGTGCGCCCACACTTACAATTAAACGCGATCTTTATTGAGTTTCATAAAATTTCATTAAAATAAAAACATATGCAGGCATGTTTTTTTCCCCCCATTCTGCAACTTAAAAAATAACCAGTATGCAACCACTACTGCTGCAAATGCAAATTCTTAACTATATTATATAACAAGTGTATGTACAAAATATTAAACTACTCGATTTAGCTCAAAATTATTGGACACGCGCACATATGGGCTTAGAATTGTTGCTTTATTCCAAATACATAATACATAAATTACGATCCGCAAATAAATGTAAAGAGATTCACAAAAATGTAACATTCACAAATAAATAGAATGAGATTTGCAAATAAAAAAACATTCACAAATATGTTTTTGTCACAAACACAACTCTGCCTGGCATAATTTTTTTTTTAATAGTTTGTGGATTGCTTCTAGTGAATTTGTGGATCACCACCACTGATCTATAGAAATGTCTGGATTACTTATGATGTCATAGAAAATTGAAGCCATTGTGCCGCTATATTGCTATTCCCGTTGAAATAATAGGAAATCATCTGATTTTAATGAGAACACATTACCTAAGCCTTACAATGCAAATGTACTAAACATTTAAGTGGTTATTTGTTTAAAGTCAGGAATTTCCCCTGCTTATTAAACGTTGTTTATCTTCATTACAGTGAATATCAGATCAGCTGACGGATGAGACACCTCAGCATTTATATTAAAAATGTCACAATGATTAAAAAAAATAAAATGCTTTGTAAAGCATGCAAATACAACTTAATTCGTCATGTACAGTTATTCACTGTGGTTATGTAACTGTGTGTAATATTGTACTGTTTTTATTCATAGAATACCTGTAAATTATTCAACGGTGTTTTCGTTAACAGCACTTGCTGCCTCAGATGATCCCATTCTAAGGATGGACAATACATATCTCCAACATTCGCTGGTGAAAAACCTTGTAACTCCATTTGAGCTTGATTTGGAAATGTTTTAATATCAACACGCAAGTGTCTGGCCATGCATAAAGCCACAATACCAACTTTGACAATAAGGTGTTTAATCGTCTCAAAAATATATATATTTTTAATAGTAGCGGTTCTAGACTAACCTGCAAATTTAGCTGTAGTTTCCAAACGCACACCACGCTGGTTATAACCTGCCATGGTAACATATCTTCGGATAAACTCCTGCGATCCAACAGATAATGCCAGTACATTGCCTTGCGACTATCATAGGATAAGTTGACAGCTGAGTGTGGGCTTTTGACTCATGTTGGATGGGTCAACGTCACATTTGCATAGGCCGTACTATTTAAATTCATTCAAATTCAATTATTTAAATCCCTGTACATTTTAGTGACAGCCCAGCTATGTATAGTAAAGCAAATTATAACCTCTGGTTTCAAATATGAGGACATTTCTAAATGTATATTAATATTGAATAATAAATAATATTATTAACTCAATATTCATTACATATCTAAAACTTATTTTTATAGATTCAGTACAGAGAATGCCGAAATGGAACTTCTGGAAGTTTCTTGTGAGTCCGGAAGGCCAGGTGGTGCGTTTCTGGAAGCCAGAGGAGCCCATAGAGGACGTTCGAAAGGAAGCCACAGCCCTTGTGCGGAATATCATACTGAAAAAAAGACAAGAGCTATGATGTGCACAAACCCACTCAGAGACTCAAAAGTGAAGCATTTTGCACATTTAAGTGTGTATAGATCATCTGTGGTCAAATGCGGAGGGCTTCTCCTGCAGTGACACAATAAGAATGAAAGAATAATTCTGGTTAATGTGAATGATACTGACAGAAGATGATCGCTTGAGGCCTGGCTTTGTGTGCTTGTGTATTAATGTTAATAAAAATTTAATTTTGACTGGTAGTATGATTTTTGCAATACAAAATACCTGTCTAAATCTGTCTTTGTGAAGTGTAAATACAAGCTTGATTCTTGCGATCAAGATGCATTATTGTGATTTTAAAGAGATAGTTCACCCCAAAATGAAAATTACCCCATGATTTACTCACCCTCAAGCCATCCTAGGTGTACAGGTGCTGGTCATATAATTAGAATATCATCAAAAAGTTGATTTATTTCACTAATTCCATTCAAAAAGTGAAACTTGTATATTATATTCAGACTGATATATTTCAAATGTTTATTTCTTTTAATTTTGATGATTATAACTGACAACTAAGGAAAATCCCAAATTCAGTATCTCAGAAAATTTGAATATTATTTAAGAAAGGATTTTTAGAAATCTTGTCCAACTGAAAAGTATGAGCATGTACAGCATTCAATACTTAGTTGGGACTCCTTTTGCCTGAATTACTGCAGCAATGCGGCGTGGCATGGAGTCAATCAGTCTGTGGCACTGCTCAGGTGTTATGAGAGCCCAGGTTGCTCTGATAGTGGCCTTCAGCTCTTCTGCATTGTTGGGTCTGGCATATCGCATCTTCCTCTTCACAATACCCCATAGATTTTCTATGGGGTTAAGGTCAGGCGAGTTTGCTGGCCAATTAAGAACAGGGATACCATGGTCCTTAAACCAGGTACTGGTTGCTTTGGCACTGTGTGCAGGTGCCAAGTCCTGTTGAAAAATGAAATCTGCATTTCCATAAAGTTGGTCAGCAGCAGGAAGCATGAAGTGCTCTAAAACTTACTGGTATACGGCTGCGTTGACCTTGGACCTCAGAAAACACAGTGGACCAACACCAGCAGATGACATGGCACCCAAACCATCACTGACTGTGGAAACTTTACACTGGACCTCAAGCAACGTGGATTGTGTGCCTCTCTTCTCTTCCTCCAGACTCTGGGACCCTGATTTCCAAAGGAAATGCAAAATTTACTTTAATCAGAGAACATAACTTTGGACCACTCAGCAGCAGTCCAGTCCTTTTTGTCTTTAGCCCAGGCGAGACACTTCTGACGCTGTCTGTTGTTCAAGAGTGGCTTGAGACAAGGCATGCGAAAGCTGAAACCCATGTCTTGCATACGTCTGTGCGTAGTGGTTCTTGAAGCACTGACTCCAGCTGCAGTCCACTCTTTGTGAATCTCCCCCACATTTTTGAATGGGTTTTGTTTCACAATCCTCTCCAGGGTGCGGTTATCCCTATTGCTTGTACACTTTTTTTCTACCACATCTTTTCCTTCCCTTCGCCTCTCTATTAATGTGCTTGGACACAGAGCTCTGTGAACAGCCAGCCTTTTTTGCAATTAACTTTTGTGTCTTGCCCTCCTTGTGCAAGGTGTCAATGGTCGTCTTTTGGACAACTGTCAAGTCAGCAGTCTTCCCCATGATTGTGTAGCCTACAGAACTAGACTGAGAGACCATTTAAAGGCCTTTGCAGGTGTTTTGAGATAATTAGCTGATTAGAGTGTGGCACCAGGTGTCTTCAATATTGAACCTTTTCACAGTATTCACATTTTCTGAGATACTGAATTTGGGGTTTTCTTTAGTTATCCGGTTATAATCATCAAAATTAAAAGAAATAAACATTTGAAATATATCAGTCTGTGTGTAATAAATGAATATAATATACAAGTTTCACTCTTTGAATGGAATTAGTGAAATAAATCAACTTTTTGATGATATTCAAATTATATGACCAGCACCTGTATATGACATTCTTCTTTCAGACAAATACAATCGTTAATGTGAATGGCAGCCGAAAATTTGAAGATCAAAAAAGTGTATCAATCCATTATAAAAGTAATCCACATTACTCTTATTAACCCTCCCAGGGGGTTAATAAAGGCCTTCTGAAGCGAATCGATGGGTTTGTGTAAGAAAAAGATCCATATTTAACATGTTATAAAGTAAAATCGAGCTTCCGGTGGACTGCCTTCTGTATTCAACTTACGAAAAAAGTGTAACTGATGCGGTGATGACGTCGGATGTAGTGTAAGCGTTTTGAACTCTGAGAGGCGTTACACTTTCTGTGTAAATTGAATAGATATTTTACTTACGTTTTAAATATGGATATTTTTCTTACACAAACCCTTCGCTCAGAAGGCCTTTTATTAACCCCCGGAGTCATGTGGATTACTTTTATAATGGATGGATGCACTTTTTTTGGGCTGCCATTATAATGCTTGGATTAGCCAGGACATTTTTTAATATAACTCCGATTGTATTCGTCTGAAAAAGAATGTCATATACACCTAGGATGGCTTGAGGGCGAGTAAATCATGAGGTAATTTTCATTTTGGGGTGAACTATCCCTTTAAAGATGCAATAATGCACATTTCAGATCATTTTCTGGCATTTGGCAAAAAAACATGGAACAATCATCAATTAAATGTCACTAATCTGGAATAAAAGGCAGGTATTGCAGATTAATGCATATTCATAATTTACTATAACGATGTAATTTAACAACATAATTGACAAATTCAGTTGCTTATTCAAGAAGAGCTGGATTTGCCATTTGCTAATTGTAAAATAGTAGGCCCCAATAGTGAATCTGAATGTTATGCTTAACATATCTCAAAAAATACATCCAATTTGGTTAGTTATATTGTAAGTTTAACAATAATTTTAATCCTAACAAAATCCATCGACAAAATGATGTGATAATTTAGGAATATTGTTTGATTCACAAAAGTTACATTACATGAACGAGCAGTATTTTAATCTCCTTTCCTCTTGTTTAGAAAAAAAAAGTGCATTCTTGATTATGCCATTTGCTGTAGTTTTGTTAGTCATTTTCTAGTTTTATTTTCACTGATTCTCTGACAGTCCCAATTGCCACTTGGATAGTTCATGGAGGTTTGTTTGAACTTTGGAACACTTGTCTTCTATAAACCCATTTAAATTTTAAAAAGATTTCCGTTTAAAAAGATTTTCCGATAATTCATTTTTGTCCATGTCCACTAGATGGCAAAATCGTACAACATGACACATCTCTCTCCCTTTCACATTGCAAGACTTTCAAGTGAGAGGTTGTATATTTTCAACTTAAACTGTTTTGTTACACTTTGTGTAAAGAGAAAGAAAAGTACATATTTTGTAGAATGCACTAATTAGTAGTTTAGTAATTCAAGTGAACAAAAGGAAGAAACGTTTGTAATCCATGTGAAAATGACATGAAAGCCAGCATGTCTTAAATTTATGGGCTCATGTAGGCTACCTCATTCGGCACGACTCCAAATGTTTCCATGGTTAAGATGTAGCCTAACATTTAATTGCTAACCTATTATTTATTTTGTAAACAAAGCTTTGTGCTTCACTTGTGTCGTAAAACAGCATTCACAACAACAAAAAAAGTGTGTTGACCTTCCGGTTGTCAGGTTGACCGTCAGTAGGTATACATTGTAGAATGCACTAATATGTACAGTATACAGTATGTACTAGTATACTGTATAGAGTGCATACATGTATATACTATATGTACATTTTATAGTGTACATTGTAATATTAGTGAGCATTAGTATTTAGCATAGCTTACTTTAAAGTATGTAGATTGTAGCATTCAGAAGCAGATGTAATGTTGAGCTATAGCATACTTTATGGTCAGGGCTTATTCTATTCTAGCTATAGGAGGCCGTATAGGAGGGACATATTGTAGGCTATTCCCGTTTCCTTCAGTGTCTAGATTATGTATTTTTATATTAATCATTTGATTTGTTCTAGCTGTTTTTCTCTTATGAGGCCATAATCAGATTTCTTTCACACTCATTTTTCATTCTCCTGACTGATGTGACAGAGTACAGAGGCAGAAACAACAAAGACACTTTGCAAAGAACAGAGTAATGAGTTTGATGTCCATCTCTGCCAACTCTGTAGCAATCACCTTCCCTGCCCTCATGTTTAAAGGAGTCAGCCTGACCCAGCCAATCCATCATGGCTGTTTGTTATTTGAACTGAATGTTCTTAGAGGAAAAACATCCTCAGAACTAAATGTACCAAGTGTCCAGACAAGTGAAGGCATACATTCTTAAGCTTCAAAGTTTAGCTTGGTGGGGTTACCGCTGCCTGACTGTGCTCTGACATTTTGTGTGCTCTGATCAAAAGGTCCAGCTCGCTTTGACAGCACAGAAGACCCCATAAGGTGCACCGCTGGGAATAAAAATCCATGGGAACCTTCAAGACTGAGCATAATGAATGAAAAATATTTTCTTGTTGGCATGTCAATACAATTAAACAATCCCTGTGTTATACATAGCATATATTTTTTCTATTCTGTGGAAAACAAAAGGTGACTTTCAGGAGACTATCTTTTGAGTCTCCTTTTCATAATTTTCCAAGGAGCCCAGCTAACAGGGAACATTATCAGAACTTTCCTAACATTCTGGCAAGGTTCTCTCAAAGTTAGAAAAACGTTCTTTCAGTAACATTAATAGAACGTTTGTTTTTTTATAATGTTCTCAAAACCTAAACACAAAAACAGTATCCATACTGTTCATTAAACTTTTTTTCTGAAATGTTTTAGGAGATTCATCAAACACTTATTTCAGAATGTTCAGGGGACATTCAAAAGTAAAGTTCCCATAACAATTGTAAAATAGAATGTCCCGTTAATGTGTTTATAACCAAGAAAAAAACGTATTTAAAAAAGTGGATGTTTTGCAAACATTCAGAAATAACGGTTTCATAACTTAATGGGAATGTTAGCAAAACATTATTAGAACATACAGGAGTTAGACAATGAAACTGAAACACCTGGTTTTAGATCACAATAATTTATTAGTATGGTGGCCAATACAGCATGACAAATACAAGTCCTGCACAGTGGCCAGAGGGATTTTGAGCAATTCCTCTTCCAGAACATTGGAGGAAAACATTTGATGGAGGAAAACATTTTCTGAATTGCTCCTCCAAAATACCCCAAAGTGGCTCAAAAATATTTAGATCTGGTGACTGTACAGGCCATGGGAGATGTTCTTCACTTTCATGTTCATCAAACCACTCTGTCACAAGTTATGCTTTGTGTACTGGTGCATTATCATACTGATACACGGCACCCTCTTCAGGGTACAATGTTTGAATCATTAGGTGCACATGGTCCTCCAGAATGGTTCGGTAGTCCTTGCCAGTGACGCCCATCAAGTACAGTAGGGAATGCCATAATACTGCAGTCCAAACCACCGCTGATCCACCCCTGTGCTTCACTGTATTAAGCCTCTCTGGGGCTTCTCCACACCGTGACTCCCACAGATGTGGGAAAGACGGTGTAGGTGGACTCATCAGAGAACAATACATGTTTCTCATTGTCCACAGCCCAAGATTTGCACTGTTGGCACCAATGAAACTGACATTTGGCGTCGGCACAAGTGACCAAATGTTTGGCTAAAGCAGCCTGACCATGAATATTGATTCCGTGGAGCTACAGACAAACAGTTTTGGAGGAAACAGGAGAGTCAAGGTGCGCATTTAAATCTGCAGTGAGTTATGTTTTTTTGGACACAATCCGGATTAGTACCTGGACATCTCTTTCAGACAGCTTCCTCTTGCATCGACAGTTATTCCTGTTGGATGTGGTTCATTCTACGTGGTGATATGCTGATATTACCCTGGATTCCATAGCTCTCGATACACCACAAAGACTTGCTGTCCTGGTCACAGATGAGCCAGCAAGACACACACCAACAATTTATCCTCTTTTGAGCTCTGATATGTCTCCCATTATGTTGTGTGGATTGCAATATTTTATGTACAGCTGTACTATTGCTCTGCTAATTCAACCTTTACACTCTGCTCTTACTGATGAAATGTAAATTGACCAGTGTTTTAGTTTCATTGTCCAACCCCTGTATTTTGTCAGCTGATCCAGTTCAAAATCTGGATAATTTGACTAAATCCGTTAAAAGTTTCCATTGGAGGGGAAGAGGACTAATTTTATTGTATTGTTGCAATGTATTGTTTTGTACACTATAGTAGACTTTTTTTGTGTGGAAACTTTAAGATAATAATTAATTCATATTTAATTAATATTAAAATCACCATTAAATCAAAATCTAATAAAAATAACTTCCCCTCCCTCTTGCAGTGTCATCTCTTCTCTTATGATAATAATAATAATAATAATAATGAATAATGATCCAACCATCCAATCGATTCCCAATGGACAAAATCAAGTGCTGCCCTACATTTTTGTCTTGTTTGAGAAGCAGTTTCACTTGGATATAGGTCAAAAAAGGAAAGAAAAGATTATTGCAACTTCTGTTTTATGGCGACAACTCAAACCGACATTTGATGTCCACTTATTTATTTGGTGAGTATTCGTGTAATAAGACAAACATTGTTCAGTCATGCCATGTTTAGTGTGATACAAGTTCGTACATTTTCTTTTATATAAAGGATTCAATTTAGGCCTGTTCTTTACACAAAGCTATCGTGTGACTAAAGACTTGGAATGGGCCACTTCTATGATGGATTTATGGTTCTTTTGTGAATGATACTTAAGGGCGAGTAATGACAAATATTGTTAATTTGTGGGTGAACTGTCCTTTTAGGAACACTCAAAAAAAAACTGGCCTATTTGGAAATGAAATTGGAAATTCATACTTGGCCTATGATTTTTTTACTTATTTTTTACGTTTATTTCTCTTTTTTCCAGTAGGTTTTGTTCAGCCATGGGGTGGCAGACGAAGACTCTGGCAGTAATTCTTCTACCGCAGTAATGTGGGTCTGTATGCTTGTCACATAAACACAGAGCATGACATGCATAATTCCCAAGACCTCAACGGGACTGTCTCGGAAGCTGTTACAGCGTCACTGTTTATACAACCAAATGTAACAGCAGAACAGCCTGCACTTCTTGTTTGAGATCACAGTGACAATAACAAGTGTACACACTGCTGAAGATCTGTTTACAGATGTTTAACACACACACACACTCTTTATAACCACTATTATACACACACTGACAAGAACCATACAAGCCCAACTCCATATTTGAGTGGAACTGGGCGTCTGCATCCTGTTTCATGTCTCTAGAAAGATAATACTTCTCTTTTAAAGGGATAGTTCACCCCAAAAATTTAATTCTCTCATTATTTCATCATCCTCATGTCATTCCAAACCTGTTGCTGTTATTTGTTTGGCAGAGGCTATTTACACTAAGAGCAAATAGAGACAGATGCTATGTACACTAAGTGAAAATAGCAATATTTTCTTAGCAATTGATGCTATTTACACTAACTGAAAACAGTATTTTCTTTACACTAGGTGTAAATAGTAGTTAGGTGCTATTTAAACAGTGCAAATAGTAGCAGATGTTTGCACCTCAGTGTATAGTAGTACATTATAAAACAGTATGCAATAATGACAACATATTCAGTGTATGATTTTATATATTAAAATCATAAATGGATGCCTCCTTATTGGGACATTACATGTCGTCCCCAACTTTAAAGCCCACCCCTATTCCAACCTGTTAAACACTGTTCTATACTTGTTAGGCACTTTATTAACAATTTTCATATATTTTCTTAAGTTTTATTTAAATTAAATGCAGAGCTGATGTGCATGGGAAAAGGGAAAAGAATGAGTTTAACACGTCAAAAGCCGCCTGCCTTACTTTCCATGCCACTGCTCCAGGTTTCTTTTGTAATTTTGCTTGGCTCCACTAGACATTGGTGGGCAGAGTTAGTGTGAATAGCCTCTGCCAAAATGGCAGGCTATTTACACTTGGTGTAAATAGACACTCCATATTTTTTCTATGAAACACAAAGGGAGAATTTGAAGAATTTTCTTTCTATGCAATAGTTTATAGGGACCACTTCTATCACGCTATCAAACAAAAACAGCACCAAAGCTGTCCCTATGATTTGTGTGCTATATTCCAAGTCTTCTACAGCCATAGAACAGTTTTAAATCAGAAAAAGATTTAACTGACATATCATTTGAGGTTTGACATAAAATGTCAATGGTTCGCGTATGGTTCATGACCAAATGCCATTGACGTCAAATCTGCGTCATATCTTTTCTGAAATGTACATTGAAGGTGAAGATTTTTACATAAATTTTGTCTCTTCCTCACAAAATCGCATGGCTTCAATATACTTGTATGGACTACTTAATAAATGTAGGCTTTTATGGTGTTTTTGTCTATTTAGAAGCTTAAAGTCAGTATGAAATGAAAGTTGAAATAATGGCTTTTCTTCCCTATTGTGACATATATCCAATGCTTCTCGAACAAGAAAAAATGTAAGCGCGGGACTTGATTTTGTCTTTCGAGAATTGATTGGATGGTTGTAGTTTGCTATTGCTGTGATGTCATGTGAGTGACAGGTTGTTCCGCCGTTGAATCAGTAAAGACACATCAGTAGCATCATTAGAAAAGAGTAAAGGGGGGCAAGAGGGAGGGGAAGTTATTTTGATTGAAGATTACAAGGGCACATGCGTTTGAAAAAAATGATGTGCACAGACAAATCATTTATATTATAATAAATTTGACTTCATGGTGACTTTAAAAGAGTTACTGTTTTAAAAAAAAGAGTTGCATGACAATTCTTCAAAAAAAATTACTTCTGCAAAAAGTAACTGCATATGGGTTTGCATAGTGAAAATCACAGCATTGTGATTTTTTTTATTGAACTATTTCTTTAACATTTCAGAAGACTGTGTGTGTGTAATATTCCCTCAGGCTGTCACAGATCCTAGCACAACCCCCATCATAAAAACTCCTCCATTCACTCCAGCTCATCAATCAGCAGATGGGCACCTCACCAACCTCCCACAGACACTTTCAACCATCAAACACTTTCACGCCGATTTGCCATCTCTTAAAAATAAACAAGCAAGTATTATTTTGCCACACCGATGGTATTACCAATAAAGGTTTATTACAGAAGCGTTGAACAGTCAGTCTTATAAACTGTTAAATACATGATGTTTGAAGCACAGATTAAGAGGACACTGTATATGACACAGACAGAGACTTACACATAAACAACATGACAAATAAGCTGCCCTCTATCAATAACCTGCCACTGAGTGTATTAGTTTGCTTAGCATTGTGGGTATTGACACAGTCATGGTGTTTATGAGTAACAGATATAGCATTACGCAGGTTAAACATCCCAGATAAGCACATCAAACCAAACCAATTACTGAGCCTGGTAACTGTAATGATTTAGACACAGGCCCAAACAACAAATGCAAAGACAAGCCACTTCAAATATATATATTTTTTTTAAAGATTATTTTAATATTCAGTCTTGGGTTTCACTTTATTTTGATGGCCCCTTTAACACATTCTGTTAATTATAAGTAACGTTGTACCTTCATGTCTATACTAACACTCATTAGCAGAGTATTAGTAGACTGGTAGGGTTAGGGTTAGGGTTAGAATAAGATGACATGTAGTTGCAAAGTTACGTATAGTCAGTAGAATGTCTTTTGGGAGAACCTCACAATAAAGAGTTAGCAGATATTAAGCAGACAGTCTACTAATAATCTAATGAGAGTTAGTTGACTTGAAGTTTAAAGTTGGTTATAGTCAGGGTTGTCAGGTCTGTGCAACAAAAGTAGCCTAATGGCCAATCAAAAGTAGGCCAAAAATAGCCCAATGCGATTTTCTCGATTTGTATGTCTGGGGGGTGTTTTGGGGGTGTTAGAGTACAGAAATCATATGTACGGGGGTGGAAATCAACCTGCGGAAAAATTCTTTACCCGCGGCAACAACTTAAAAGTAGCCCAATCCCGCAGGAAAACCGCAGACCTGGCAACACTGCTAAATAAAGTGTCACTCAGTCTTGGAAAGTTAAAATGAGGTTATTTTACATATAAGTTGATTTTGTAAAGGCCCTGTGAAGATGGTTGTTGTGGAATATTACATATAATATAATAGTCTGAAGTCAACGACAACACTGAGAAAACATTAAGATAACATTAAACAAATACACACACAACTGACACATTTAAAAGAATACATATATCCTACATAACACTGACATTTAACTATATGTTAAATGTGCTGGTTAGTACAGTTTGTTTGGCTCATTTTTGTTTCAGAATGACATAAAAATGTTGTTACAAGACGACAATGCTACAACAAGCTTTTCAGTTACAAACCTGATGAAAAAAAAAAAAAAAAAACTGACTAAAGTGCTCAGGTAATCAAAGGCCATGGAACAATCATTAGCGCTTTAGCTCTAGGTCCATTTATTTTGACATTAATGACTTGTCTGCCAAAATTAGATTTAAAAACTCTGTGTTACAGCCAAGGTTATTTTGAACATAAGGTTAAAGAACAGTTACCAAAGTGTAAAGTGTACCAGACGTGACTAATCACTTTTAGTAAAGTGTACCAGACGTGACTAATCAAGACAAGAATGTAGAATATATATTAAAATACAAGTGAAACGCCATGTTTCATTGGATCATTCCAAAGGGAACAGCAATGCTTTAAGACATCAAGACATATTTTAAGAGGTATATTTAGGATGTAGACTATGACTTAAACATGAATAAGAAACTGTTATTCAGTAAACTTTCATATATAACAAAAAACGTATCTTTGTTGAAATGTACCTGTTGTCTTCTAAGATAGCTTTGTTCATCATTAGTAGACAACAAAAACAAGCCGCTGGCAATTCAACATCATTCACAACTACACGACAAGTGGTGCGTAGGTATTCACAAGTGAACATTTTGGAAAGGGGGGGAAAATGCAAAAGTCTTGACATAGCAGATTTGCTTGCGTCACGTGACGTGGGTCGGCTGTATAGTCTGTTGAGCTGGTTTCATGGCTTTTGTTGGGAGATTAGTAGAGCACACACAGAGTGGTGATAGGTCCAGTCTGCTGCGGCAGAGACGGCCTCAGCAATGCAACACTGACAAATACAACCAAACTTGACCCAACCTCACATAATTTCTAACCATACCTTAGTTAAAACTGGGATCCATAGAGCTTCAAATCCACCGTTGGTATGCATCAGCCAGCCGACTGACTGATTTTTTATTCGCATCTTTTCCTGTCCGTCACTGGTTCTTTGTGATCGAAGAGGGGCGTAAGACGGCATCTTTTACGCAACTCTCTGTGGCCCCCTCCAATGAACCCCCACCTTGAGTCAAGGAGCGTCATCTGCCAACACAGTAAGTCAATGGTGAAGCTTTTAGAGCGTTTCAAACTGCTGTGTTTCACCGTTTGCTGTGTTCAGGTGCTTAGGTGGCTCTTTAAATGTGATGTTGTTGGTTCACACATAACCACAATGGGAAGGTCATGGAGTTGCGGTAGAAGAGGGAGATGTTAAAAGGTGTTGACTGGGAGAAATGGTACAGAGAGAAGAGAAATCTCTTGCTTGCGCTCTCCCATTCTTTCTTGATCCCATCATCAGAAGAACGTGATTGGTTCACCTCTCGCAATGGCGCAGGGTAAAACTACCTGAACTTTTCTGTTCCCCAATGCTCCATGGCTCCAGGTCCTCCTCTTCCTCCTCCTCTTCCTCCTCCTCTTCTTCGTAGTGGCTGGGTTCTTCAATAGAACTCTCCATGCGGTAGCAATAGGGCTGACCCTCAGTATACTCATAGATGGTGGGCAGACTGCTCTTTAGACTACAGCGACGCCGTAGGGCCACAAGAAGAGGCTGAGAACAAAGTAGAAACAGTTAAACTTGAGTTAAACAACTTTGAGTTACAGTTACTTACAGATAATGACAGTTACCAAAGTCTTTTTAAGGCAAGTCATTCCACTCGGCGGCCATCTTTGAAACACCTCTCGGACAGTTATTTCAGTCATGCAAGTGCAGCTCCTATCTCTTTGAATGGGGAAACATCAAATTCTCCAAAGCTGGTCACCAAGCTTACGAATAAATTTTATATTTGAAATCACCAATGAATTCTGACAACTGTCTTATAAATTTTGTTTCTAAATGCTCAAATCATGACAAAAAAAAAAATTTTTCAGGCTGGCAGTCATAGGCGCACGTCTAAGAACATAGGCAGCTGCAGTGATGTGATGACTTTAACAATTAGCGATTGGCCGTTTTAAATAAAAGACGGGGCTTATTCCGCCATATTGCACATTGCACTTTCTCCCACTCATAGTAATATGAGTGTACCATTTTTCTATACAAAAGTATTTGCTGTTACACAATGTGCAGATTAAGGTAGGGGTGTCTATTGTCTGGATGTGGATGTTACAGAAAGTCATGTGCTCTGGATGAATTACATCTCCTTACGTAATTTAATTGTTTTATTAGATGGGATACCAGCAGTACTTGAATAACCAAATGTTGCTTTACCCAGAAACTTGGTTTAAAAGGTCTAAATCCAGCTTTATTTATCATATTCAACAAAGGTCAAACTAAATGAAAAGAAAAAATAATGGTAAAACTTTGCAATAAGGTACATTTTTTAACATCAGTTAATGCGTTAGGTATGATGAACTAACAATAAGCAACCATATTCATTAATCTAGGTTAATGTTAATTTCTTAATTATAATACTGTTCATTGTTAATTCATCTTTGTTTATAATGCAAACAGTTAAAAAAAAGAATTAGTATATGAAGACAATTAACTTGAACCAAGACTGTTCATTGTTAGTTCAGGACACCTAAAGCATGTTAGCAAACTGATGCTCTTCTCCTCAGGTAAAACTAGCCCAATCCAAATAGATTTTAATTACATGGTTTGCCCTGCCAGTCAAAAATGGTGACTGAAAACGTGTCAAACAAATATTAATCTTGCATAACATGATTCACCTGAGAAGAACATGTTCCTGAATCAACATCCTTGATGGTCCTAGTTCAACATTACAGTGAGGAGGAGGATTATGCTTAAGGCTGGGGTTAGGTATGATATGTAGACAAAGATCTTGTCTTTAATTTTAGGGGTAGGTTAGGCTTAAGGCTAGGGATATGACTCTTTGTTCAAAGAATACTGCTCCAGGAGCATCAAGGATGTCCTACTTGGCTTATCCATGTTGTGCCTCATATTTTGCAGTACAACGGTGTTAATACTACATTAAGGGGGAGTGTGATTGATTTTAAGATTCTGTTGTTTTACCTGTGGCATGGTAAATATGTCCACGTTGTTGCCTAGGTCAATCCAGGCAAGACAAGTGAACCTCTTGGATTCTTTGAGGGCTTCAGTCAGATCTTTAAGGATGCCAAGAGTCAGACGGTTCCCGTTGAGAGCCAGTGTTGTGAGTTTGGGCAATGCACCCAGGAAGGGCAGAAGTAGACGTAGGCCCTCGTCCCGGAGCTCAGTGAAACTAAGATCTACGGATATCACAGCGCCCCCACTGGTCTGGAGGTAATACGCCACATGCCGTATGTCGCGAGTTGATAAAGGGATGCCAGAGAGATCCACCGAGTCACTGCAGAGCTTCTTCTGAAGTGTTGTTTTAAGACTGAAAAGTGGGGAAAAAAACAATTGTCATATACTGAGGAATTAAATGAGATGACTAAAAAAAGATTAGGGTGATTTGGACTCTAAATCTGATCATTTATAAAGCTGTGACTTTAACAAAATTGAGGTTGAGGATTTGGTTATTTGCTCTATATTAAAATCCTTCTCTTCCGCCTAAGAGCAGGGTTCTGTAATAACTTTGTGTTTCCAGTATTTTTTAAACCAGAGACAGGGGAAAGAAAGACCGCTGTGGTGGGATCAATGAGTGTTACATGTACTTTACTGTCCAGTCTTTGTGCAATCAAATCCAAGTTGCAATCATATCAGAATTCATAATCTTTCATTTTATAACGTGCTGAGGAAAAGTAAGCTACACTTAATCCAAACAAGTGTTTTTCAGCGTATTTGCCAGTATGGATTGCATTAAGATTACGTTTTACAATTTATTACACATGTAGCAATTACAGTTTTATCTACATTTTGTACATTTCAAAAGTGTAAATCATTTCAATGAAATAACATAATCCATGTTTTTGTGCATGAATTATAACGTCATTATACTGTGTGTATGGGAGATTTTAATAGAGCATAGTTTGATGTTAATTGGACAACAGACACTTATCATATAATTTTGGGTTCTGCCTAGACACATGCTACACTGGTAGTCACTATTTCCAATGAAAAGGGTATTAGATTGTGGGCAATTATTCATGCAGTTTTGTCCCACCTGTAAGCCTAGCTTCTTTACATGAGGATATGTAAAGCTCTCAAATTGGTGGGACTTTGCAACAATGGACCAATAAATAAAAGGTGACTGACAGCATTTAGGTAACAGACAGTTCTCAGAGACATATCTGAAGTTGAGGTCTGTTATAAAATTTAGTGTTCTCAAACTTGTTCTTTGCCATTTGGAATTTGATTAGTAATTTCACTGTTCAGAACACTGCAGATATACACTCACCTAAAGGATTATTAGGAACACCATACTAATACTGTGTTTGACCCCCTTTCGCCTTCAGAACTGCCTTAATTCTACATGGCATTGATTCAACAAGGTGCTGAAAGCATTCTTTAGAAATGTTGGCCCATATTGATAGGATAGCATCTTGCATTTGATGGAGATTTGTGGGATGCACATCCAGGGCACGAAGCTCCCGTTCCACCACATCCCAAAGATGCTCTATTGGGTTGAGATCTGGTGACTGTGGGGGCCACTTTAGTACAGTGAACTCATTGTCATGTTCAAGAAACCAATTTGAAATGATTCGAGCTTTGTGACATGGTGCATTATCCTGCTGGAAGTAGCCATCAGAGGATGGGTACATGGTGGTCATAAAGGGATGGACATGGTCAGAAACAATGCTCAGGTAGGCCGTGGCATTTAAACGATGCCCAATTGGCACTAAGGGGCCTAAAGTGTGCCAAGAAAACATCCCCCACACCATTACACCACCACCACCAGCCTGCACAGTGGTAACAAGGCATGATGGATCCATGTTCTCATTCTGTTTACGCCAAATTCTGACTCTACCATCTGAATGTCTCAACAGAAATCGAGACTCATCAGACCAGGCAACATTTTTCCAGTCTTCAACTGTCCAATTTTGGTGAGCTTGTGCAAATTGTAGCCTCTTTTTCCTATTTGTAGTGGAGATGAGTGGTACCCGGTGGGGTCTTCTGCTGTTGTAGCCCATCCGCCTCAAGGTTGTGTGTGTTGTGGCTTCACAAATGCTTTGCTGCATACCTCGGTTGTAACGAGTGGTTATTTCAGTCAAAGTTGCTCTTCTATCAGCTTGAATCAGTCGGCCCATTCTCCTCTGACCTCTAGCATCAACAAGGCATTTTCGCCCACAGGACTGCCGCATACTAGATGTTTTTCCCTTTTCACACCATTCTTTGTAAACTCTAGAAATGGTTGTGCGTGAAAATCCCAGTAACTGAGCAGATTGTGAAATACTCAGACCGGCCCGTCTGGCACCAACAACCATGCCACGCTCAAAATTGCTTAAATCACCTTTCTTTCTCATTCTGACATTCAGTTTGGAGTTCAGGAGATTGTCTTGACCAGGACCACACCCCTAAATGCATTGAAGCAACTGCCATGTGATTGGTTGATTAGATAATTGCATTAATGAGAAATTGAACAGGTGTTCCTAATAATCCTTTAGGTGAGTGTAAAACAGAAAAAAACATTAAAAAACTGAGTTAACACAGTTAGTTATTGACTGACATCTGTGCTTGCCAACTCGTGAGAAGCACCTGTTTGCACTGGAATGTATGTAAATGTCATCTTTATTGCATCAATTCTGATAAACATCTATTCAGTAAAAACTATCCTTTGCAATTCTTTGTTCAACGACTTAGTCGTGTATACAGTTTATGTGCACATTTCCTTCGGCTTCAGTAGCTGGCATCGAGAGCTTTTGCAGAAATCAGATAAGAGCTTTAAGAGCTTTCTTGCATGTATGTCCTTTTGAGTCATTTGCTGAATGTTTAGTCTAGTTGCAAGGTCCAAAGTCATGAAAAGACTTCTCAGGTACTCTCTGATGCACTTTCATAGTACTGTAGGCTTTTTGATGGAATGCAGCCAATAATGCATCTACCATAATGCTCTTTGATATGATGTTACTTGGCAAAGGTATAACTATCTAGCACACTTAAGTCATGCAAATACATTTATTTTGAGAAGCTTCTTTCTTTGAGATCTTGGGTAGAGAAGCGTTGTGCAGTTGGGTAGAATTATAAAATTACTTATGAAGATGTACTATATCCTACTTAAGTGGGTCAAAACCCTCAAGTTTAGGTAATTGCATTATAATACATTTTCATTTAATTGTTAATAACATGCAATTATATGTTTGAAAACATTACATTAATTTCACACTCAAGTATAAACTTTTAAAGTGAATTATTTCTATAGTAAGTACTATAGTGTACTAAAGTGTACTTTTTCACAAGGGTTTCACACAGTGTCTCTGTGGTGCTATTAAAACACTGATCTGATCGTATCAGGATATAGGGTAGCCTGCTAACCAATGGTGTGAGACTGGGGCGTGGCTATCTCTTTGGTTGACCAATGGCAGACAGGGGGCGTGTTTAGGAAAACTGTTTTAAAAAGTGCCCAGCACATGGTCTAAAAAGGTTGTCCCTATTCTCTTAATGAGTCATGGGTGTGTTTTGGGCATAACGTGCAATAAACCAATCAGACTCCCATTCCCTTTAAAAGCCATTTGCGCTTGCACCATGGCGGATTCACTATTTACATGGCGGAATTTGAAAGCGAAAAGACTGAACGCTTCTCCAGAGAGGAATCCTTTTATTTTTAATATTTAAAAATGTTTGTGTGCTGCTGCGTCCCTGTGTGTGTAAGCAGAGTGTACACACGTTGTAGACCCGCCTGTAGACGCATATTAAAATAACGCAAAATATACTGCGCTATTGACTTTAAACCAGTTTTCAGTTTTTACCATATGGTGCAGTCTATTTCAGTTGCCTCAAAATAGCAATGTGCCAACAAACACACCTCGTTTTCAGGCCAGAACGCCCATGGGTGCACAAATGGGCGCATATGCATTTGCTTTTTATACAACGTGGCGCAGGATGTGAAAATGATAACTGCGTCGGGCTGAAACTAGCAAAAAAACACTCGCGCCTGGCGTTGCATTGCACCGGGTGTATGATAGGGCTTTATTTCTGCAACTACATTTGGTGCCAGTAATGGTGCTAAAATTGTACACTTCACCCCTTAAAAACAAAGTGAAATCAATCTGCTGATATGTAAGAAAAATAAACAATCTTTCAAAAAATAAAGTGAATGTTAGGGAAAATATTCTTTCAAAACAGCAGTACCTCCCCTCTACTCCTTCACAGTCCTCTATCAGAACCATTATCATATCCGTGCCAGTCTGTGTGCTTCATTTTGACCTAGTTCCATTAACAAGATCAATAAAATACATGCACAGACATACATCTGTTTGAAAATCACTCAGCTCCACAGATGTACATGATAAATTCTTCATGAATTGGGCCACACGGTAACAATGCAGTTTGAAATGGAAATATGGCGAGTCTTGCAATATACACTGTCACACGATCCACAGGACAGAGATCAAAAGAATATTAATTTGCCAAGAAAACACACACACCCACACTGAGATGCAAATGTATTATTACAATCCTCTCAAAGGCTGATATCTCTTCATGAAATCCCACTGACAGTCTTCCTCTATTTTCCTATCACTGGTAGCAGGTGGCATCGCTCTTCTGTGTTTGGGCCCAAATTCAATTTCTTTTCCAAATATAACTCCAGGTCCAAACCCCCCGGGGTTAATGCTGTATACGAATGTCCAAAGGCTTTAATTTGACAAACAGTGCTTCTTTTAAGCTTGCTGCCTCAATTCTGCTAACTCACAAGCCAATCTGCTCTGCCTTTAAACAGTGACATTTGAGGGATCTCTGTGATTAAATAGCAATAGGTTGGCCCATGAAAAGACAGTGTGCTTTGATGAAATGCTGAAGATGTTCTTTGAAGATGCTTTAGGTATCAATTTAGATAAAAAGTCAGCAAGGGAGGTGCTTTTGACAGAAAATAGTATGATTAGTCTGACCTGCCAATCCTGCTTCAGATCTAAATTATTTAAAGACAAAGACAAATTGGTTATTAAAAACTAAAATTTCTTGGGATTTTACCATTTTAAGCATGGCAGTTCTTAATCATAATTTGATCTAGTTGTGCAGTAAAACATTTAAACAACCTTAAAACAGGATACATTTACATGAGAAACACAATTGCATATTATATTGCATATAATTGTGTATTTTTGGTTAAACTTTATTTCTACTTTAGACACAATTTTGTTAGCTAGATAACTCTAACAACTACATGTCAGCTAACTCTCATTAATTTGCAACTGCATGCTAACTCACCTTCTATTAGAGTATTAGTAGACTGTTAGGTTAGTTAGGGTTACAGTTGGATAAGTTGACATGTAGTCAGGATTAGTCAGTAAATGTCTGCTGGGGGAGCATAAAAATAAAGTGTTAGCAGATATTAAGAACTCAGTCTACTAATACTCTATTGCAGTGGTATTCACATGGCGGACCCCGGTATGGTTCCATCCAGGCCGTGGGATATAATTGAAAAATGTTATCGTTTCTACAGATCAAAGTGAGCAGCACGTCAAAACAACGAGGCGTCATTTACGGTAATGATCTTTCGCCGCTACATCCTCTAATATTTTTTATCTAGAGCCAAACGCATTTCCTTCAAGTATTTTCCGCTCCATGCTTGTTGCTTCTCTCTTCCACTAAAGATGTAAAGCGCCACATTAAGAGTTGTAGATGACACGGTTATTTTAATAACAGTAGCAGAAACATGATGAGCAGCAAAATAGATACTTTTGCTAAAACACTGCAGAAAACGAGAATGCAGCAAATACAAGTATCTGTCATACAGATGACTGTTTAACTAAACCAGGTTTGTGACAAGTTAACGCATGGCACTTTTAGACATTTTGCTTTTTTTCATACATTTAGCATATTAAGAAAATTTTATAATAAACAATGTTAAGGCCTAATATGGATTATTTAGCAATGGTAAGGGAAGACAAAAAACTTTATAATTACTATAGTTAATTTTGTTTTGTGCTCATGATGAGAGTTTTGATTATTAGATTATGTATGTAGTTCTTTTAGTAGTTTATTACCTTGAGCAAAATATAAAAATGGTCCATACTTTTCTCTTAAGAGGTAAACCCTGCACCCCCAGTATGTTTTCTCAGTCCCAAGGACCTTCTATGTGCCATACACGTAGGTGTCTAAAAGTAAAATAAAGTAATAATTATAATAGACTGATAAAACATCTGATCTTACCTTTTTATATTCATATCCAGTTGGGAGAAATATTAATTTAATTGTTTGGTGAAATATTGGTAAACATTTGTATACATCACTGCTTTGGCTCATCTTTGATGACTATTTTGAGTGCTTTAATTTTTTTTTCTTTTACAAAGTACTACGGCTGCCATATTTTTCTTGATTTCTTGAGTCTCACTGAATTGTTACATTTGTGATATCTTCATATTAATATTTTAATATTAATTGTGGTTATATATATATATATATATATATATATATATATATATATATATATATATATATATATATATATATATCGATCTATAGATTGATAGATATAACCACAATTAATATTAAAATATAAATATGAAGATATTTACTGGAAAACAAGAAAAAAATACTGATTAAGAACTTTTTATACTTTTATTTTGCATTGAGTGAGGTACTGTATGCATGTATACTTCCAGGTTATGAAACATAAACTGAGATGCAAATGTGCATCTGTGCCACTGCAGGATATGTAAAAGAATAATATAAGTAATTTAAATGTGTCATTTATCAGTTTGTTTTTCTCACGACCGGGTGCCAGTTTGAATTACAGTCACTTCGGGCTCACTTCACGTTCCTTGGCAACCAGCAGCTATGAGTGACATTCATTTTCCTTACTGTCAGCTTTCGTACAATCACAGAGACTAAGCATTCTGCACTCAGACGGCGCCAATGTGTGTTCCCTTCGCAGCACATTTCCAGTCTATGGAAGTATGTGAGTTCTGAAACATGTAGAAGACAATATTTTGGCCATGCAGAGCTGAGAAGATTTCCTCAGCCCTCATTTTCTCCATCTTCTAGTCTTCCCTGACGTTTCTGACTCAAGCCTCACTCCATTTTGTTTTTTCAGAGTCATCAATGATGCAAAATACGTCCATTTTATACGTCTAAAACCCTGCTGGACTACCATACCATAATCTAATAATAAATATAAACTGCCAATTGATTCAAAAAATGTATCAAATTGAACATGATATCATATATCAATATTTGCCAAGAAACTACCAAAACGAATGGCCTCAAAAGGATTAAATTATTTTGGCAGATGAGCAAATCATAATACTTTAAACTGACTAGCCCCACTAACTATATCACAGTTACCTATATCACAATTACAGAGGTAAAAAGGAATGATATTTCCATATTTCCTTTGATGTTTTATTATTCTGACACCTGTGGCAATGAGAATTTACTGGGGGAAAGTAAAAATCTTTTCTGCTTTACTGGCATATTACACAATCAGTAATCAGGCTCTTCTCGTTCTCACATTCTAAATTGTTTTATTTAAGTTATGAAATCTTGTCACGTCAATCTGATTTTGTTCACAAATGGTTGAAAAGAGGCAAGCAGCATAGCACAGTATCTCCTAATAGTGAAAATTAGAGTTCATTAAAAAGCAAATATGCAAATCTGAACACTGAACACAAAAATGTATTCTTGCATTACTGCAGAATCCCATCTAAATATTAATTTCTCATTCAGTGAGCTTTCTAAATTAACAAAGGAATAAGGGAAGTCATGTCTAATATGCTAATCAGAGGCATGAGAAACCAACTAACTGCGTTAAACCAGCTGATTGCATCTTTAACATCTGTTTGACTTTATGGTAAGGCACATGAAGTCAAGCTCTACAGCCTAATCTGACAGACTTTTTTCTAGAAATTGTTCTGCTTTGACAGTGAAAGACCTACACAGTTGTATGGCAATCGAACATGACAAGAAGAATGCATTAAGACCCTATGATTGTTAGTAAGTACTGTGGGTAGTTGTCACCAAACACAACCTAATACATTCCCATGAAATTCTGAGGTAAAAGGGTGAAAAGGGGAGCATGTGTCAGTGTGAAAAAGGGAGTGTCTTGCATAGATTCCAAAGATCTGTATATCTCGAAATGTTCTATACATCAAAAGAGCTATTTTGGCACAAAAATATATAAAACTCATAAACTTGCTTTATAAATGTACTAACATTAAATATGTTATATTTGTAAGTGGTTTAAAATAATAAATTATGTAGTGTTTACTTACACTGGGGGTAGAACTTTTAGCATAGCTTAGCATAGATAATTGAATCTGTGATATTACGCAGCACCTGAAAATAGTCCCCAGCACGCTCCCTGTGCAAGCAGGTTGTCACGTTGGTTATGTTGACAGAAGTTAGCCTATTTTCAGGCTCTGCACCCATGGTACTGCAGCAAAGTTCCTTGATTATTACGCAGGAATGAGAGTATAGTTCCTAGCCATATCATCCTAGAAAATCACAACTTTTCATTGTCTGTCGGTCTTAGTACACGATGTAACTACAGAAGAGTCAAGTTTTAAATAGGAAAAATATCGAAAGTCTTTGGTCATTTTTGAGCAAGATGCAAATGGTCTAATCAGATTCAATGATCTATGCTAAGCTATGCTAAAAGTTCTACCGCCAGACCCAGAGATCGTCTGAATGGTTTCAAAAATGCTAAAACTCAACTGTTCAACTCTAGGGGAGTTGGAAAATGAGCCTATTTTCAATATTTTGTTTAAATTATATTAAGCCTTAAAGTTCTGCATAATTAAGGGCGTGGCCACTTGGGTGACAGATGGATTGCTGTTTGTCTGCTGTCTGTTAGCCATCACGTCACCTCAGCTCCACCCACGTCCCACCTCTTTGTCCATTTTCAGTTATCCGGGAGTGGTGCGCGGTGACGGCCGACTTTACACTTCAAAACTGCTCTTCAGAACCCTACGTGTGACGTCACGGATACTACGTCTATATTTTTTTACAGTCTATGGAAGGAATATGCTAAATCTGAATGCAGGTAATACACTCGGTCACTATACATGCTGTTCTTTTGAACTTTGAACATAATAATAGAGAAAATAATAAGAAATGTTTCTTGAGCAGCAAATTAGCATATTAGAATAATTTTTGAATTCCCATCACAGGAATAAATTACATTTTAAAATACAATTAAATAATTTTAAAATTTCAATAGAAAACAGTAATAATATTTCACAAAATTGCTGTTTTTACTGTATTTTGGATCAAATAAATGCAGCCTTGGTGAGCATAAGACTCCTTTAAAAAAAATGACTGACCCCAAACATTTGAATGGTAGGCCTACTAGTGTGTTATAGGCATCATTCATAGTGAGGTCCACACCACTTTTTCCTATCATAGATTTCGTCCCCACTAATTTATAGTGAAGCAACTGACACTGGGATGAATGGGTATGCTAAAAGATAACTTATTATAGGTCTCCCTGGTGTGTGTGTGTGTGTGTGTTTGTCTGACTGTGCTGTCGGTCAACAAATGGGACAAAACATATCAAAAAATTATTGTGAGTGTGATTATTTAGCAAAACCTGCACACAAGTAGTAAAGCTGGTTTTCAGGGGCCTGCTCTTCATCCCTGAATGGGTCTGAAAGGCTTTGAGAGGTGAGAGATGATGCAGAGGAAATACTGAAAGCTAAAAACCAGCCAAGCAGAATGAGTGACAGAGAAAAGGAAGACAAGTGCTACAAAGACATGCTTTCCACCGCCGTTGGCATGGCAATGGCTGTTTTCTACCTGAGTGGATGCTTTCACACCTTTGATCAGCGTGAGATTCAGACTCACACCCGCCTCCAGGAGCAGATGCTGGTCTGTCTTTCTATGAAGGCCTGCAAATAACACTAACACATCATAGCCTTAACTGAGCACAGGTAAACAACACACTGAAGAAGTAGAAACACGGCCAATCACATGCCATTTGGGAACCGAAGCACTAATCGCTGAAATTGAAATCACAAATACGGCTTTGAAACAGCATGATGACAGAATTGTCATTTGTTTGTGTAAACTAATCTCTGGGATCTCTGATTTACTGCTGAGAAATAAACCCTAGTAATCATGCATGTGTCTCCACTAGAGTTTCAGAAAAGATCTCAACTGTGTCACAAACTGCTGATTTTTGCCAGCACGCCAATTCACAATCAAAACCAGACATTGCAACAGGAACTCAAACATTACTTATCAAATTCTTGCAAAATCAGATTATCTAGACCATGCAATCCACATTACGTTTATAGACATTTTTAAGTTCACCCTCTGCTTTTGGGAAATAATCATTATATATTAGAGTTCAATTTAGCTTGGATATACACTCACCTAAAGAATTATTAGGAACACCATACTAATACTGTGTTTGACCCCCTTTCGCCTTCAGAACTGCCTTAATTCTACGTGGCATTGATTCAACAAGGTGCTGAAAGCATTCCTTAGAAATGTTGGCCCATATTGATAGGATAGCATCTTGCAGTTGATGGAGATTTGTGGGATGCACATCCAGGGCACGAAGCTCCCGTTCCACCACATCCCAAAGATGCTCTATTGGGTTGAGATCTGGTGACTGTGGGGGCCATTTTAGTACAGTGAACTCATTGTCATGTTCAAGAAACCAATTTGAAATGATTCGAGCTTTGTGACATGGTGCATTATCCTGCTGGAAGTAGCCATCAGAGGATGGGTACATGGTGGTCATAAAGGGATGGACATGGTCAGAAACAATGCTCAGGTAGGCCGTGGCATTTAAACGATGCCCAATTGGCACTAAGGGGCCTAAAGTATGCAAAGAACACATTCCGCACACCATTACACCACCACCACCAGCCTGCACAGTGGTAACAAGGCATGATGGATCCATGTTCTCATTCTGTTTACGCCAAATTCTGACTCTACCATCTGAATGTCTCAACAGAAATCGAGACTCATCAGACCAGGCAACATTTTTCCAGTCTTCAACTGTCCAATTTTGGTGAGCTCGTGCAAATTGTAGCCTCTTTTTCCTATTTGTAGTGGAGATGAGTGGTACCCGGTGGGGTCTTCTGCTGTTGTAGCCCATCCGCCTCAAGGTTGTGCGTGTTGTGGCTTCACAAATGCTTTGCTGCATACCTCGGTTGTAACGAGTGGTTATTTCAGTCAAAATTGCTCTTCTATCAGCTTGAATCAGTCGGCCCATTCTCCTCTGACCTCTAGCATCAACAAGGCATTTTCGCCCACAGGACTGCCGCATACTGGATGTTTTTCCCTTTTCACACCATTCTTTGTAAACTCTAGAAATGGTTGTGCGTGAAAATCCCAGTAACTGAGCAGATTGTGAAATACTCAGACCGGCCCGTCTGGCACCAACAACCATGCCACACTCAAAATTGCTTAAATCACCTTTCTTTCCCATTCTGACATTCAGTTTGGAGTTCAGGAGATTGTCTTGACCAGGACCACACCCCTAAATGCATTGGAGCAACTGCCATGTGATTGGTTGATTAGATAATTGCATTAATGAGAAATTGAACAGGTGTTCCTAATAATCCTTTAGGTGAGTGTAGTGCAAAGAAAAACAATTTAGCCTTGCTGCATAAATTGACAATTTCACGACCCTGCCAAATGGTTACATCAATAAATGAAAACACACAATCAGTAAGACGCAATCTGTTATTACGCTAGTCCCTAATTATAAATCAGGTAGGACCACTAAGCGAATGTCATGTCACATGATTGATATACATAAACTCTCCTATTCTCTTGTTTCATGGTGTCTATGCCTTGTTGATTAAAATGGAAACATTCTAGTTTTGTTGGTTCGCTTTCTTAGGCTACGTTTACACTAATCTGGTATTTTTCTCTGAAAACTGAGCTTTTTGAAGACGCTCTCTTAAGTCTTTAAAATGTGAAAACGTTGTTTTTGTGTTGTAGTGTGTACTGTGAAAACGGAGGTATTTGAAAACTATGATGCATGTTTAGTCATCATGTGACACATAGATATTTAAGTTTATACCGATATGTGGCTGCTATCCCTTACAAAAAATAAGTATACTTCAAGTCATGTTATTAAGTGTACTTTATGTAATAAGTATACTATATCAAAGTACTAGAAGTATACTTGTGTGCAATTTTCTAGTGCATAAAAGTGTAATTTTAAGTGTAACAGCAGTAAACTTTAAGTACAAGTTTACTTGTACTAGTTTACAACAAAACATTTTGTTTGTACTGCAGCTATACTACAAGTGAACTTATATGTATACTGATAGTTTACTATGTGCTAATAGTATGTAGTATACTTGTAACACATTTTTTAGTACACTTTGAACTAGTTTTATATTGCAAGTATACTTGTACAGTTTCTTTAAGTGTACATAATATCATACTTATAGTTTACTATTTATATATTGTTTTTGCCCTTCTATGTTCCTATTTAGGTATTAATTTTATTTTAATATATACCTTTTAAATATACCTTTTAACTGTACTTGAACTCTTTCCATTTTAAAAACATTTAATTCTAGTTTCATGCATACTTTTTTATCAACACTTTATTGTGAGTAAGTTTCATAAAAAAAAAAGCAACATTTTAAACAAAAAGCTGAGAAAATCGAATTTTTGTCAAAGTCTTTGTCCGTATGGGATTCAGAACACAGGTGGAGTAGATCGAGTCCATCAACACCCCTAAAGCTTCGCAGTTGTTTTCTCTTCATGGGTTCAACATTTCATTCGGTAACATTAGAAGGTTTTGAACTTATATGCTGTTTTAGTTTAAAAGAAATATACTAATACCCCACCTGAATAAACTTCTTTTTTTCATTCATTTGTACAATCTTCATATTACATTCCTGCAAAGGTCACAGAAAATGTTCTCGTAATCGCTGTCTTGCGGCAAAATGTGAGAACAGTTGAGTTTTAGACCAAACATGGAGTGACGATCGAGTGCGACTTGAACGCAGCAGTAAATGTAAGATATTTTGCTAATAAAATGATAGTGCCAGAAGAATAGCATAAGAACTTTATAATGCTTGGTCTTTCGGTATAATTTTAGTGAGCTTTTATTACATTATACACATGCACAGTAAGATGATTTAAGCATCTTCCAATGTTTCAATGTGGACGAGAAATTTTTGGAAAATGCTTGAAAACTATATAATAATAAATGTTTCTTGAGCATCAAATCAGCATGTTATTATTGAAGGATCATGTGACACTGAAGAAATAGTTGTTGAACATTAAGCTTTGCCATCGCAGGAATGAATTACATTTAAAAATGTATTACAACAGAAAACAGTTGTTTTAAATTGTAATCATATTTCACAAAATGACTGTTTTCACTGTATTTTTGATCAAATACATGCAGCCTTGGTGAGAATAAGAGACTTTCAAAAACATTACAAATCTTGGTAACGTTTTATTTTACAGTGTCCGTGTTACACGTTACATGTAATTACTATAGTAATATCATTACATGCAAATAACTCTAAACCAAACCCTAACCCTGTAGTAAGTACATGTAGTTAATTATTATTACTCAGTACTTAAATGTATAAATACACTGTAACAAGGACACCGTAAAATAAATTGTAACCCAAATCTTACCAACCCTAAACGTTTGAAAAACATTAAAAATCTTACCAACCCCAAACTTGAATGTTAGTGTAGGTAATTTAAATATCTCAGATTTGCCATTGCATTAATGCATCCATCTCTGATCAATTAAAATCCTCAGCCACTGCACAAACACATTGCAAATAGAAAATGTTGATGCACGGGTAGTAGAATTAATTTTGCATCCCTAATAAATGTGAAAGCAATAGGCCAACAGACAGATTGTGTTTATGCATGTGCGGTCTGGTTAAACCAGACAGTCACATAGTCATTGGAGACAGTCGCTTTACACTGCCAATCAAAGATATGAGGGTGTCAGAATGACGGTCCTCTCATGCAGATTCACCATAATGCGTGTCTTACACTCCTGATCGAGCCGCAAGAAACCACACACAAAAGAACCAGCACAACATGAAATCCTGCTTCTTTCATCACTGCTTAGAACTCTCTCTTCCACCTTCCACCTTTGCATTATCAGACTGTTTTGCTCCATTTTTTCTATCATGCAACACACCCTCATGTTACATGAATAATTTTCCTAACTGTATAATTACATAATCTTCAGTCGCTATTCACGCAAGTTGAACCCCAATGACAGTCTGAGGATTTCTCTACAAGAGAGGAGCAAACTAATGCAGATCCATCAAACGTGAACAGACACATATAAATCTGTCAATTCAAATATAGTCATCCCTCTCTCTCATTTCGTTTTTCATTTCCATGTAAATGGAGCTGGATTATGGTGATATGGCACCTAATAGGACCAGCATGCATTCATAAAAGGAAAAATAGTGGATGAAGAGGCACACATATGACGTAACCTATATAATAACTCAAGAAATATTCTCTAAAAACAGTCAGAGATGTTTTAATATCATATGTGATTTTGCTTCTCAAATAAATGCATCTGGTTTTATACAGTGCCCTCAACTAATATTGGCACCCTTGGTAAATATGAGCAAAGGCGGCTGTGAAAACGAATCTGCATTGTTTATCCTTTTGATCTTTTTTATTTAAAAAAAAAAATATCACAAAATTCTAACCTTTCATTGAAGTAAAATAATTGAAAGTGGGAGGGGAAATCACATTATGAAATAAATGTCTTTCTCTAGTTAATGTTGGCCATAATTATTGGCACCCAATTATTACAACGTTCTTTTCCCAAGATAACAGCTCTGAGTCTTCTTCTATAATGCCTGATGAGTTTGGAGAACACCTGACAAGAGATCAGAGACCATTCCTCCATACAGAATATCTCCAGATCCTTCAGATTCCCAGATCCATGTTGGTGCTTCTTCTCTTCAGTTCACCCCACTCATTTTCTATAGGGTTCAAGTCAGGAAACTGGGACAGCCATGGCAGAAACTTCATTTTGTGCTCAGTGACACATTTTTTTGTTGATTTTGATGTTTGTTTTGGATCATTGTCCTGATAATTCAACCATGGCCCATTATAAGATTTCTAGCAGAAGCGGTCAGGTTTTGAATTTTTATCTGTTGGTATTTGCTAGAATCCATTATACCATGTATCTGAACAAGATGTCCAGGACCTCCAGCAAAAAATAGGCCCACAACATTAAAGATCCAGCGGTATATTTAACTGTGGGCATGGAGTACTTTTTATCCCTGTGTTCATCAAACCCATCTGGTGGGTTTGCTGACAAAAAGCTCTTTTTTAGTTTCATCTGACAATAGATGCTGGCCCCGTTTAAAGTTCCAGTCGTGTTTGACAACTGAATATGCTGGAGTTTGTTTTTGGATGAGCGAGGAGGATTTTTCTTGAAACCCTCCCAAAGAACTTGTGGTGTTGTAGGTGCTGTTTGACACATTTTTTAGGCTTTCTGACCCCAAGACTCAACTAATCTCTGCAATTCTCCAGATGTGATCCTTGGAGAGTCTTTGGCCACTCAAACTCCCCGTATTAGGACGATATAGACACGTCCGCTTCCATACAGATTCATAACATCTTTAGTTGACTGAACATCTTTTAGTTAATTTCGACGCTTTAGCTACTTTCTTACAGCCACTTTCTATTTTGTGAAGCTCAACAATCTTTTGCTGCACATCAGAACTATATTCTTTGGTTTCACTCATTGTGATGGATGCTCTATAAGGCCATACACTCTTTCTTCAATTCTCACACTCTTTACAAAGAGCATGTTCCTTGGTCTGTGCCTGGTTTCTGTAGTGTAGAGCAGCAAGGACCTGCGGACTCTCTGCTTGTCAGATTGACAGATGAACACAAAGCTCTAGGGAGAGTATAACAGATCCTCCAAAACAGAGCTCCTGAACCACACACACACATATTACAGAGCAATCTTGTCTGAATCCCTCATCACACAGAAGGTTGGCACCACTGCTAATAAAGCCAAATTAGATAAACACACACACAAACACAAAACGCCAAAAACACCACCGTAATATAATTTTTTTGGATATGTATGACCATAATAGTATGTTTTTTGAACCTGTACCATTGTATTCTTTGAAGTAGCTTGGAGTACCATGTAAATAATATTGCACATACATATATTCATCATGGAGTACCATTGTAAACAAATTAAAAGTAGGGGAGCGCGGGGCACAACCTAACGCGGGGTTAGTTGTAACACACATGGTTTAAAACTTTCCACACATGCCAGTATGACAAAACTTAGTGTATTTAGTAGTTGTCATATCAACAGTATATAGAGAAAATTTTTTGCCAAAATTCAAGTCATTTTCATCTCTATTTTTTGTGTTTATTTTAAATGAGACAAATCTGATATTATTGTAATCTCATATATGTTATTTAGCCATTGAGATGGCCAGCAGAAGACACTAGCCAGGTTTAAATCCCAGTTGCGCAGGTGGGGTGCGTTGTAACACTGCATTACAATGAGCCCCTATTAGAACTACGCTATTATATTCTATACTTTTATAAATTCTATTGAGAAACCATGAGAAAGAGGTTAATAAAGACTGAGAGTCCATTTTCAAAAATTATTAATTATTATTATGTTTTGAACTATGCTGTATAGCTGTATTTGGCGGTGTGTTTGTTATCATACTTTTTTCAAACTTTTTATTTTATTTTTAATTATTTAAAAAAAGCCAATATTTTATATGAAAAATGAATAATTGTATTTTATTGACAAAATATTTTAGTTTGTCTTGTATATTTTTTGGATTATATCAGATCAAATTTTAAGCTGTCATTTGGTCATGTTACAATGTACCCCACCTATGGGGCATGTTGTCACATTTCACTTTCATTCTTTTGGGGTAAATCAAGTATACACTGTATACAAAAAGTATACACTGTATTAATGAAACAAAACCACATAATTGTACTAGACGTGTGAAATTAATGTGGGGAAAAATAAATACTCTGAACCACAAGTGGATTTACACAAACTGGGAAAGTCAAAAAGCGTTAGTTTGTGCCCCGCTCTCCCCTACCTTGGTATTACACTGTAAAAAATCTAAATGAGTATCAGTCTTGCTTTTCCAGGAAAAAAACCCTAAACATTTTTAAAACAAGATACAGTTGCATGATTGTATGAAAATTGTGCATAACACAACATAACACTAATGAGTTAATTAATTGACAACAGGTGAACTGAATAAAACTGAATAAGACAAGAAACTAGAGGTGCATTCACAGCATGTCATAATTACCGCAATTACGTGATTTCAACTTCTAAAAAGCGTTCACGTCCTCGTACTGCTCGTAATTGCAGCTTGTAAAATGGGGATTGTCTGAGACCTCCTACTTGTACCACGTGACTGCTGTAGCACCTGACCGCTGCAGATTCATTTAAGCGTTGATAGTGATGCCATAGAAACGCACAATTATGCCAAAATGTCAGTTTTGTTGAGTATCCTCATTAAAGCAGTCTAAAATGAGTTAAATAATGTCTTAAATTAACATAAAGAGTTGTGAGAAATTGAGAAGAGTGTGAGATCCGAGTCATGTGCAGCAGTGACAGGTCTTAAAGTGACAGCAGCCACTAATGCTGTCTGTCATTAATGTTAATAAAAGAACAAAGGTAACAGAAAATTACTCACTGCTCTTGACTAAAGAACTTTTGTAGCTTTAATAAGGATTCATCTGTATTTAATTTAAAATGTATGCTGTGCAGACTGTTTGATAACTTTATTCAATTTCTGTATATTTCCTACCTGTATATAGGTTGGAAGGGCACAGGTAATTATGACATTTATTTATGTGAGGATTGTTTTAAGTTTACTTAAATTAAAAGTTGGTATTTTTGAAGCCTAATAAATGTAAAAATAAAAAAAATTGATAGCTTTCAATTACACTGTAATGTTGAATGGCTATAATTAATATTTAATATTGGGGGAAAACTCAATTTCATTGAGACATCAGTATCAGTATTAGTATCAGTGATACTGGCCTTTATTCATAAAAAGATGCCATTAAACAAGTATTTAAAATATAGGCTACTGTCTTTATGTTTTTTCTACATTAATTTGGAGATTAACTGTGAAATTATGACATTATACACATTTTTGTGATTAATCGTGATTAATCGCAATTAAAACACTTATGTTGTATACATTTATTATATATTTATAATATAATAATTTCACAGTTAATTCCACTTCCCAGATAAACTGTAAAATTATTACATTATAAAATCTATTAAAAATGTATAAAAACGTAAGTGTTTTTAATTAATTAATCGTGATTAATCACAGAAATATGTGTGATTAATCTAGTTATTTTTTTCAATCGATTGACAACACTACAGTTTAATATCTTGTTTAATATCTTAATATCTTGTTTAACATAATTGTATGTGTCTACATATTTTACTGGACCAAAAAAAAAAAAAATGAAGTAAAAGATTTTTTGCCATTAAACCATTAGATACCATCGCTGAACCACTACAACTGCCACATTTTTATAAGGGATATGACTTTGTTTCAAAATTACCAGTACAGTTACAGTTGCAGTTGCTTATGTTTAGCAACCCTGTATAATACATGAGATTGTATTAGTGTGAAAATACCCTTCTCTCTCTCCCTCTCTCATCCACTTACTGCTTTATCCTCCCCTGAGAGCCTAAAGGTAATGGAGCAGGGCTACATGGTTAATTCAGTATGTGGAAAAACTGTATTGAGCAGAGGCAATGGATTCAGGGCGCACGTAATGGCCATGTGGGCGGTACACATACATTTATTCACTTTTCAACAAGCATGCAAATATGCAAAATATGTTCTGCAACCATTGACTGGTGCTTGTATAACACACTGCAAACTTGTTGCTCTAATGAATCTAATTAATCAGGTGAAGTGAACAGATTTATGCTGAATAACTAATGTTCGGGAGTATTACACACCCAAGTTACAAAAGGCATTTATGGCTCTCTCTTTAGACACTTCCCAGATCCAGCAGCAGTGCTGTTAAGAGGGGGGGGGGGGTGTTGAGGGGGCTGAGATTAATGGGCCAGTGGTGGCAGGCCAAACAAGCCCTAATTTGTTACACTCAACTATAATCACACTGTCTGAAACTGCTACCAGATTTCTGTTCAATAACAGATCTGTAGTTTATGCAAATTTCAGAAGATTTTCCAGGTCTTAAATAGAAGGAAATGAAAAAATGATGTGGACCAGTGTTAACTAACTAAACCTATTAAACTACTAAAATTATTTTCTTATAATTAAAATTGTTGTGAATTGAAATTAAGCTGAACTATAAATATCAGATGTAAACTTAAAATTTAAAGAAAATAAAATTAGAATTTCTGCCTTGACAACTAACTGAAATGAAATATTTAAGTACTAATATTACTAAAACAAAAAAAAATTAAGATAAATAGTAAAAGTTACATTTAAAAAAAGCACAACAAACACAATTAATATAATATAATATGATATAATATAATTTAATATAATTGTCACGATCACCAGCTGGAGTGCCCTTGATATCCACCAGAGGGCACTCCCCTCTTGTTCACGGTCATTCCAACATGGACTATGTTTCCCAGAACTCACTGCCCGGTCTCATCCCTGATTGTTCTCAGCTGTTTCTCATTACATTGTCAGTCCCTGCCTATATAAGCCTGGTTCATTCAGTCACTCATGGCAAAGTCTTGTATGTGTCTGTACTGCATTGCTGAGCCCTTGTATCCTGGTGTCCTGTGGCTTGGTTTTGATCTAATGCCTGTTTCCTAGGGATGGAGAAATGAAGCCTCTTGAATCTTTGAAGCTTTTCTCTGATTGTTTCGAAAAAAGATTTCAGAATCAAAAACAGTGTCATCTTGTGGTAGGTCAAATTTGTAGCAGCCATAAACCCGAGAGCGCAGCTCTGTTGTTTTATCCATTCAAGCACAAAAAAAGCCTGACAATGCTAAATGTTCAGTTTTCTGATAATATAATTCACATTTTAAAGTATGGCAATAATTTAAATGTAAGAATTATAATATTACTAATTATAATGTACAAGTAATTAACAAGTAAATGGTGCTCTAATTAACTTTGTTTTTTTATACTGTTTCTACTGTATACTTTTTAGTAAATGGACTTGAACTTCCATAAACCTGTAAAGTAGCGGTCTGGGTTCAAACATTCTGACAAGTAAAATGAAGCATTCATGTGACCGGAAAGAAAGTGAGGTTTCATTTTTCATGAATCACGTGTTTCTCTGAAAACAGTACACGCTCCAGCACGGAGCTTCACAAGAAATTGTGCTGCGAACTCGATATGCGCTTTGAAGCTTCAGTGTCATATGTAACATCATTACTGTTGCCCTGGATTTCTCTGTTTGCCTGTGCCTTGGACACTGTCACTGAGCTTTCCAGTCCAGTGTTCCCAAGACCTGAGCCTCTTCACAACATGGCTGCCACGCCAGTCCAGCCATAATGGCCGCCACATCAGAGTCTCCAAACGAGTAAGACTGGCCGTGTGACTATTAAATCAATACCGGTGGTCCTAGTGCACCTAAGTCTGGTGGTCCCGAGTCTGGGGGTCTCAAAGGTCCTTCCATCCAACCCCGGAGGTTGTCCCTGAATTTCCTGTCTACCCAGACAAGACCACAGAGGTTGTTCATTAACTTTCTGTTTGCACTGAGATGACCACAGAAGGCAACCTGCCCAGTTATGGCCACTGAGGCCATAACGGAACTCTTACCGTTTTGACAGGGTCCCTGAGGCAAACCATAGCCTCTGCTCTGTGTTCCAGTTCTACCTGATCTGCTGTGGTGGTCTTCTGCTCCGCCATGGGGATCTTCAGACCTGTCCGCTCTGCTGTGGTGGTCTTCGGCCCTGCCTGCTCTGCCATGGTGATCCTCAGCTACGCCATTGTGGTCTTCAGCTCCGCTGTGGTGGTCATCAGCTATTCCTGGGTGGTCTTAAGCCCTGCCAACTCTGCCGTGGTGGTCATCAGCCCGTCTGCCCTGCTGTGGTTATCTGCTCCGCTGTGGTGGTCTCTAGCTCTACTGTCATGTCAGCTCTGCCCTAGATCCACCCCAGTCTCTAGTTCTGCTTCCATTCCATCGACTTGGCCTCATGTCCCAGCCCCACTCTTCCCCTAAGGGGGGGGTCGCTCCTTGTATCCTGGTTTCCCGTGTCTTGGTTTTGATCTTATGCCTGTTGCCCTGGATTTCTCTGTTTGCCTGTGCCTTGGACTCTCTCATTGTTTGGACTGTTTACCCTGTGCTTTTGACCTTTTGCCTGTTTGAATTATGTCTTTGGATTACCCTTTAATAAACTTCTGCATTTGGATCCTCAGCCTTGTGTCTTGGAGCAGTTTGACTAATATAATTTAATATATGGAGTAAATAGTATATCTGTTTTAGCATTAATGCTGAGGGATGGCATGAAATAATTGACTCCATATCAGTGATGCTTTGATGGCATACAGAACAGGGAAAGTTTCTCACCAGGCCTGGGCCTTTCGCCGGGTCATACTTTTTCTAAGCCACTTGGAGTGAGGGGTCAGGTGGTAGATGAGCTGTCTGCAGATTTTATCAGTCGACTTCAGCGTCTCTGAGTCCTGAAAGAACAACATAAATAGAAAGGCTCAATAAGAATGAAAAAAGATTAATTTGATTAAACTTGACAAGATAAATGTGGGGCCTACAGCATGAAGTTCTCATATTCTGCGAGTAAACAAAATAATTCACTACATAAGGAGCAGATCAGGGCAGTTTCTTATTGCAATCTTTTTTTCTGAAGTTTGATGCACTTTTTAGATCTAAATTTAGATTTGGACAAAAATACATCAGAAAAATAATCTTCTCTGAGACTGAAAACTGTAATCTCCTCTGATATATAATCCAGATTGGCTTTGTGTCATTTTTTTTGTTTTGTGGTTTTACAAAGATGGCTGTCTGAAGCTTTGAATCACTAAACACTTCTATGTGTACCAGCCAAATCAGACTAATTCCTCAGATACAGATCAGTGAAAGACAAGATGATTAATTCAAATCATCTTTAAACGAATGAGCTTTTTTTGGCAGGTCAATCTGTCTCTGTCTGTGCTGCCTTGTACAAGTATTCTCGATAAAGTGTATAAGAGAGCTTTCAGTGAATGTGACCCTTTTTGTATAATTAAATTATAAAACTCGTTGATTTTAATTTCAGAGAAAGTCATTTATAGACATCTATACAAAGTTATCTGAATTCTTGCTGAAGTTTGTCTGCCTTGAACAGCACAACCAGACTATCTAAACCAAAATTTCACTGTTGCCTTCTATTAATAACTTGCACCCTGCTTAGATGGAAATCTCTGGACCTCCCACTGGCACAAGCAAGGTGATGGCTTCACATTTAGAGATGAAAACCTGGTAAAAACGCACTGACTGTAGGAGGTGAAATAAATCATTTTATCAAATATTTATACTGGAAACAGGTGTGATGTTAAACCCTTGTGAAACCTATGCCCTTAACTTTTCCTCTTTGTAACGTAAAATGCAAAAAGCTGAGGTGCAAATTTAATTCACAGACGCACAAATTTAGTCTGTAATATTTAGACTGCAAATCAGCTTAAAGTGGACACTAAATGTGCATTCAAATTAAGTAATTTTAATTGTTTTTAGCTCAAAAGCTGATCCTTTTTATGCAAATGAACTAATTATATACACCATATTCACAAAAGTGAGTCTAGCTACAATTAATGTTTTATTTCCACCTGTGGAATTTTATATAACATATTTGTGAATATTTTTTTAGCAGATGATCATATAATGGAGGAGAGCATTATAATTGGGCATGCATTATACATCTGTGGTGCAGACGATCACAATTTAGCCCTGAGTCCCTGTAAAGTATGCCAGATTGTGATGGAAGGCCATTTCCTTCACATAAGAAAAAAAAATCATGCTTTGGTTCCTCATAATTTTGACTTTGGTCATAAAAAGTCATTATCACAAGATAACGGATATTATATGTCATAATTATGACTTTGTATGTCATTACTTACTTTTTAATCGCATAATTGTGACTTAGTATCTCATAATTTAAATTTGTTTTGTCATAATTTTTCTCTTTTAGTCAAAATTATTACTTTTTATGTCAGACCAATTCCTCAGACACAGATCAGTGAAAGACAACACCAAACCAAAAAAAATGCCAGATGATTAATTCAAATAATCGAAAACAAATGAGCTTTTTTGGGAGGTCAATCTGTCTCTGTCTGTGCTACCTCGTACAAGTATTCTCCATAAAGTCTCATAATTGTGACTTAGTATTTCATCATTTTGACATTTTTGTCATAATTTGGACTTTTTTGTCATAACTGTCATTTCGACATTTCATTTCATAATTGTGACATAGTATCTCATAATTTCAACATTTTGCCATTACTTCGACTTTTTATCACATAATTGTGACTTAGTATCTCAAAACTGTGTGTGCATTGTGTGCATTATTTTTCAATAATTCAATGGCCCAGAGTCAATTATTCCGCTTATACGATGATTACCACACCTCAAAACATTGTTCAGATGATGTATTTCAAGACATCTGTCAGGTTTTGGCCTTAAAACGCTCTTGTGTGCAGGACTAATTTTTTACGCATCTAAACCCAAGCCTCCAAAACGTCATTAATGCAGTGAATTATTAGAGAGAGAGAGAGAGAGAGAGAGAGCGAGAGCGTATGTGAATTACCTCAGTCTGTGCTTCTCTTTCAACAGTGTTCCGACGGCAGCAGCGTCTACTAATACGGAACTGTAAGAACAGCGCAGTTATTACCTCACTAGTGAGAAATGTCATGTAGATTTTAAGTCGCTAAACTAATTTACTGATAAAATCGTCAGAGCAGCGCTTACAACAGGTTTCTGTGTGAGTGTGTGTCCGTAGCCTACTGTATGTGTGTGCGTCTGGTCTGAGTGGGAGACTTAATCTTCATTTTTAAAACTTAATTTTGAGGCAAAAAAACATGAAAATAACTTGTCGTTTTTATCCTGTTGTTTATTTATTTGCTTGGTCAGTGTAGTTGTGGGTTTTGGTTATTTTGCTGTTGTGGGCTGTAAAGACATTTTCAATAATTGAAATCATTTGGAGTAGTGATATGGAACTGTAATGGACCTGCCTGGAACTACTTTAGCCTGCTTTTCCCTGAAAATAATTGCACATCTTAGAACGTTTGTCAACCAATTAGATTCAAGCATTCAACAGCCCCGTAGTATAAGTACAAATATTCTCGATAAAGTCTAATATATGTGACTTACCCTAGTGAAAAATTATATATCAAAATGTATTTGAAATACATTTATTTTATGCTAAGTATACTACAAATACATTTACATATTTATGTACTTAATATAAATACCTCATGATTATCTCATGGTTATGACTTAATTAGTATGTCATAATTTGGACTTTTTGTGTCATTATAACGTTATGTCATTATTTCGGCATTATCTCATTATTGTGACATGGTCATAATTTCAACTTTTTGCCATTACTTCAACTTTTCATTTCATAATTGTGACTTAGTATATCTTCATTTCTACTTTGTCATTACTTCGACTTTTTTCGATACTGGCTTAATCTAAGCACTGTCTGTGAAACTGGAGCTTAATCTCATAATTGTGATTTAGTATCTCAAAATGGAGGAGGTCAGTCTGTCTCTGTCAGTGCTCCATGGACAAATATTCTCGATAAAGTCTCATGATTGTGAATTATTATATCATTATTTCGATTTTTTTGTATATAACTTTTTATCTCATAATTATGACTTAGTTGTCATGATTTAGACTTTTTGTGTCATAAATTTATTTTTTATTATTATGACTTGGTACTTAAATGTACTTTTATGTCATTATTTTTACTTTTTTATCTCATAACTATGATGTGAGAATTAAGTGAAATTAGTGAGACTAGTGAAATTCAGCCACTGTCACTTGCAGAGCAGTTCAGGTTGAAGCGTGCAGTTTTCTAGTGACATTTCCTTACAGTCCTATACTCTATACTGAGTACCACACTGAGCTTGCAGTCTTTAGATGAGAATGTACATCTCTGTTAAGAACCACCTCCCTATGACTCTGACAGAAGCACAGCAAGATATCCAACTCATTTAATGCATCTACTCTTAAACCCAGCAGCAGCCTCAAGGTTCAGAAACTATATTAATCATTAGGAGAACAAGAAAAAAAAATCTGCATAATATTATAGACAATCTTTAATGAACAAGAATATGAGACAAGCAAGCAGACTTCGGTTTTCATCAGACTGCTAGTTTCTATTGTGCCCTGCAGCTGGTATGGCTTACAAATCAAGACTTTAGCAGGAAAAGGAAATCAGTCTCAGAGTGCCCTGTGGTGCTGATTCAAAGATCCTAGATATCTGTGGGGCTGACTTAAAGGAACACTCCACTTTTTTTGAAAATAGGCTTATTTTCCAACTCCCCTAGAGTTAAACATTTGTTTTTTACCGTTTTCGAATCCATTCAGCCGATCTCTACGGATCTGGTGGTAGCACTTTTAGCATAGCTTAGCATAATTCATTGATTCTGATTAGACCATTAGCATCTTAAAAAATGACCAAAGAGTTTCTATATTTTTCCTATTTAAAACTTGACTCTTCTGTATTTACATCGTGTACTAAGACCAACGGAAAATGAAAAGTTGTGATTTTCTAGACCGATATTACTAGGAACTATACTCTCATTCCTGCGTAATAATCAAGGAACTTTGCTGCCGTACCATGGGTGCAGCAGGCACAATGATATTACGCACGCCTGAAAATAGTCCCCAGCTAGGTAACTTCCAACGTGACCGGCACTAAGGCTGAAACCGAAATCGCCCACTATACCCTCAAATAGGGCATTATTTTAGGGGACAGCCATTTGTAGTGGTGTCCGAAACCATAGTGGATGTTATTGAGTGCACTCATTCAATCCCACATTGCACCTCAATAACGAGTGTACAGCCTATGTACACAGAGCGGCTGTCCGGATTCACCCACTCGTTTTCATTCACTCCTTCAAGTGAACTGTATTAGTGGACTAACATAGGAAATAGTGAATGAGGGTTTAGGGGCGATTTCGGATTCAGCCTAAGTTTGTGTAGTTGCAGAGTTGCAGCTGGCAAATTAGGTAGTGGATTTACCTGTGCGATTAGCCATGCTTCTGTGCGTTGTAAAGGTTCGAATCTGCTTTCCTCCCCAAGTCTGTTCAGCCACACTTTCTTGCCTTTCATGTTCCAAAAGCTCATTGTCAGTGTATTCCGGTTAAAATAAATACGGTTCAGGATCTGCACCAAAGTAAATATCTTCTGAATCGTCTCTCACAAACGTCTCAATGGTTACAAGGCATGCTCCTTGTGTAGGCAGGTTGTCACGATGGTTATGCTGACCGAAGTTAACCTATTTTCAGGCGCTGCGTAATATCATTGCGCCGCTGCACCCATGGTACGGCAAAAAAGTTCCTTGATTATTACGCAGGAATGAGAGTATAGTTCCTAGCCATATTATCTTAGAAAATCGCAACTTTTTCGTCGGTCTTAGTACACGATGTAACTACAGAAGAGTCAAGTTTTAAATAGAAAAAATATCAAAACCCTTTAGTAATTTTTGAGTGAGATGCTAACGGTCTAATCAGAATCAATGAATTATGCTAAGCTATGCTAAAAGTTCTACCGCCAGTTCCGGAGATTGGCTGAATGGATTAAAAAACGGTAAAACTCAGCTGTTTAACTCTAGGAGTTGGACAATGAGCCTATTTTCAAAAAAAGTGGATTACAGGCGCACTGACACTTTGCTGATCTTCAATCATATCATACTTTCAGCAAATCAGCAAATTCACACACCTCAGTCAACACTCAGAGAATTTATTGATTTTAGGAATGGTTGAGACACAAGGTAACAATAGATTGTTTAATCTCATCTGTTTTGAGTTTAATCAAGACTTGGGCTTGAAAGTTTAATGAATCAAGTCTTTATGATTTGATTGAACAGACTCAACTAACCGTCTGCAATGCAGACTAGGTTTTAAATGAATGTATCAAGAAACACAAATGAGATGCCTTAGTTACCCTGTCTTGTATTGCATTTGTGAGCCATGTGTGGATTACAAAATTGTTTGTGAGCTCCATTTGATGGCTGCAGTAAATCAGTACACTATACGCAAACAAATTTATTTTCATTTACTCTAAGTAGCAATCAACAAAGCGAATAAATGACGCGCTCAAGTGAAACTGAATGATTCACCTTCTTTGGGCACTGCATGTCTCTAGCCAGACTCAGCAGGAGCTCGTGAGATATGGGGTCCACCAGGTTAAGGAATGATGCGTTCTTATAGAGGATATCATTGAGTGATGTGCCCTCTAATCCCAAGTCCTGAAAAAGAAAACACAAAGAGAGCACATATTATCAGTCACTCACTCAAGATGCCTTTTCTGGCAGTTTCATCATGTATTGTATGCCTCTGAATTACACACAATGTTTGTTTTGGTCTTTATTCAAAATGGTACCCCTGGAATTTATGCTGAAATCTATCAAAATACTACTACAATAAACTATGTATACACTGCCATTCAAGTTTGGGATCGGTAAGATTTTTTTGATGTTATTAAAAGAAGTCTCTTATGCTCACGGAGGCTGAATTTATTTGATTAAAAATACAAAAAAAAGTTATATTGTGACATTTTATTGCGATTTAAAATAGCCTAACTGTTTTCTATTTAAATACATTTAAAATGTAATTTATTCCTGTGATGGTAAAGCTGAATTTTTTGCATCATTACTCCAGTCTTCAGTGTCACATGATCCTTTAATTTTGTAAAAAAAAAAAAAATCAGGATTCTTTGATGAATAGAAACTTTAAAAGAATAGCATTAATTTGAAATAGAATCTTTTGTAACATTATAAATGTCTTCAGTGTCACTTTTGAACAATTGAATGCATCCTTACTGAATAAAAGTATTAAAAAAAAAAAATTCTTTCCAAAAACTAAAAGATTACACTAATGCTTTTTTGGGCACAAATACTAGTAAATTGACGAGTGTAAACCTTATTCATTATTCATATAAATACTCTCCTCCCATAAATTTTCTGTCTGAAAGGTAAACTACTACAAATGCATATGCAAGGTCAGCCGCAAAATAATCTAATAAATCTGACTTTTTGTCATAATTTCCACTTTATGTCAATTTCAACTTTTTATCTCATAATTATTACTTATGACTTCGGCTGATAGGTCCTTTACATGCAACCTGCAAGCGATCACATCATTACCACAAGCTGATTGGCCTCTGCTGATCCTGCAGCCAATGAAATTGCTTGCTCAACATTTAAATAGTCTGGTTCAGTGTTTGCTGTAAGATAATCCTGTAGCGCACTATAAGAGTTCCTCTGAAACCCTCCACCTCCCCCAGCTCCACCTGCTTAGATTTGCTACTGCATTTATGTATGTCTATTTATGCAGCAGCATATCTTACAGGCTCACAGCAGCATGTCTGTGTATCTATTAGCAGTAGCAAGTCCATACTTGCTCTGCAGTAGCGTAGTAGATCTAGTCCACCAATACCAAATACATTGACATTGACATATTCAATAACATGCTAAAACTAATCCAAGAGTTGTCATGATTGAACTACCAGAAACTACCCATATGAGTGTGTAGGTAGGCAGGTAGGTGTTTAGGTAGGTGTGTAGGTAGGTAGGTAGGTAGGTGTGTAGGTAGGTAGGTGTAGGTAGGTAGGTAGGATCACAATTATTCAACCCCCATTGCAAATCGTGTTTATTGTCAAAATGTACAGACTCTCAACTGTTTGCAATGAACAAATCAAACAAAAGTCATAGAAATAGCTCAACACAACAAATGTTTCAAGTGGTTTCCCCAAATTCAACTGAAAATGCAACTTTTTAATGACTTCTGGAGTCTCAAAATGATTAAACCCCTTCATGGCAAGCAACTTTAGTTCTTAGTAGAACACCCTTTTGCTGTTATGACCTGCTGCAAATGAGATGTATAACCAGACACCAACTTCTGGCAGTGTTTCTGAGGAATCTTAGCCATTCCTCATGAGCAATGGCCTCCAGTTCAGTAATATTCTTGGGTTTCCTTCTTCAAACCAGATTTTCGATGGGGTACAAGTCAGGTGACTGTGATGGCCACTATAGCGTCCTCACTGTCGGCATGACATTTTCTCCTAGGATTTCCTAATAAACACTAAAATTCAAAGTACAATCAACTTAGATGTTTAAGTCATTTCAATTTAAATTACATTATAAACTGACTTTAAAAAAAAATAGTTGAATCTTGCATAACTTATAAAAAGGTTAAAAATTGCTTAACTTATTTTGATGAGTTAAAGCAATGTAAAAATGTATGTTTCCTTGCGATACTACATGATGAATATAAATAAGACAAGACACTACGGGGAAAACTCTTTTTTCTCAGATTCTGAAGCCTTTATACAATCACGCAGTAAATACTGCACATCGATTGGTTCAAAAATGTAAAGAAATTGAACTAATGACGGCGCGGTACATGCGAGCCAATGGTGAACGAGCCCGCCGAAATGGGCGGAGACTCATGCTATAAAAAATTAATTCTTCTTCAGCAACGCAGATAACATCTCTTCGTTGGAACTCAGATTGAAGCCGCCTTCACCTGCAAGCAGCTGGACTCACTGCTGATCTTCACGCCTTCGTGCAGTCGATCAGGCCACCTCCCTGCTCGCCGCTCTCTTCAGCTCGCCACTCTCAAGCAGCTCGCGCCTGCGCAGCCACCGCTTCGAGCAGCCACAGCACTCTCAGCTCTTCAGCTCGCCGCTTAGACCGCCGCTCACGTGCAGTGTTGGTCGCCCGCTCTACAACAGCCAGATCAGATCGCCGCTCTCAAGCAGCCCTGTTCTCGCGGCGCTGTGTGACAGCCTGATCAGCGATTCGCCCATGAGCCGCTTGCAGCCGAGCGAGTGCACTTCGGTGTATCCTTTTAATAAAGCTTTAAGAGAAAGAGCAAATTTTCTGGGACATTGCTGCAAATGTCGCGCCCCTCTGCACGTTAATGACGGGCACAGTGAGTGCGTGCAATGTCTAGGCGAGTCCCACGCAGAAGCCGCGCTCACTGATTCGACCTGCTCTCACTGAGAGAGTATGAGTCTCGCCTCTCTGCGCTCGCGGATAGCGTTCTTTTCAGAACGCAACCTGCCCCTTGCGCCCTCCCGTTTTCTTCCTCCCAGGAACCCACGAGGAAAGAACAGCAGGGCAGAGGATCTCAGCGCTCGGACGAGGGCAATATCACCTCGGCTCAGCCCCGCGTGACTCGCTCTCCATAAGAAGAGGTTCCTCCCGTCCACTTCTCTCATCCGGACCAATGTCCCTCTGCGGCCACGAGTGACTTGGTTTCTTTTGGAGGATCTGATGACGAGCCGCAGGACGACAGCATGTCTCTAGCGGCGTCAGAGGCTTAGGAATGGTCAGGCTCGCTGCAAGACCCCGCCCCTTTGCCGTCTTTGGAGCTGATTGACACTAGAGCGTCTACGGACTCAGAGCTCTATCGTGTGCTGTAAAAAGCAGTTGAACAGCTCGGTTTAGAGTGGTCTGCGCCTGAAGAACCCACGCGCAGCCGCTTGGACGAGTGGTTCCTGCCTGGACGATGTCAGACTCCATCTCAGCAATCAGCGCCCTTCTTTCCTGAAGTGCACGATGAGCTGACAAAATCATGGCGTGCCATACTCAACCCGCCTTCACTCTTCTGCCTCTCACGCTCTCACGTCTGTCGACGGCGCTGGGCAGAAGGGTTATGAAAAACGACCTCTTCTGGACAAAGCTGTGTCCGCACATCTGTGCCCGCCCACCGCCATTGGCTGGAAAACCAAGGCCGCTCACCCATCTAAACCTTGCCACACCACCTCGGCCATTGCTGGACGTGCTTACACCTTCAACGGCCAGGCAGCAGCTGCTTTACACTCTATGGCGATTCTCCAAGTGTATCAAGCAAAGCTACTAAAGGACTTGGATGAGGCTGGACACGACTCTGCCACCTTCAGAAAGCTGCGCAGCGCCACGGATCTGGCTCGAAGACAACGGCGCAGGCCATTGGTCGCTCAATGGTCAGCTTGGTAGTGTTGGAGCGCCACTTGTGGCTGAACTTGTGTGGCCGAGATCAAGGACGTGGATAAGGCCGTTTTTCTTGACTCGCCAATCTCCTGACCCGCCGCTGATGGCTTCGCCGAGCGCTTCACGGCAGCACAAAAGTCGTCCCAAGCCATGCGACACTGTTTGCCAACGCGCTCCACTTCCTCTGCCTCGAGCCGCCCTAAACCAGCGCCAGCTCAGCAGCAGATGACGAGGGACAAGTCGCCAGCCACCAAACCAGCGCCGAGCTCCAATCACAGACAGCGCTCGCCTGATGGCAAGGAAAGGAAGAGGAGGAGGCCTGCTGCGGCCAGACCACCCTCCAAAATGCCTCGCCCAGTTTTTCCCGCCACCCCGTTCAGTTCCAGGTGCTCGAAAAGGAGTGTTTGTTGCCCACACAGAGCCTATTTTCATGCTCTGCTTGGGAGCCGCTGTTTTAGCGGAAATAAAAATCAAACATACTCAAAAAGAGAGCAAATTTCCTCTTCCACCACACACATGCACATCAGTCCCTCACCGCGACTTAGTGCCTGTATTAATTCAGCCCCTCACCACACGGGCCGAGGCCTGGCAGGCCATCCCCGGAGTGTCAGCCTGGGTTCTGAACATAATAAAACGAGGTTATGTACTCCAGTTAGCTCGAAAAATCCGTTATTCAATGGTGTGGTCGAAACCTCTGTGGAAAGCAAGTATGCTCATGTCCTGCGTTCCGAGGTAAACATCATGCTGGCGAAAAGGAGCTATAGAAATAGTTCCCCCAGCGCTGAGCGAGTCAGGCTTTTACAGCAGGTACTTCCTCGTCCCTAAAAATAATCTAAGACCCATCCTCGATCTCAGACATCTGAACAGGGCCCTAATAAAGCGCTCATTCAGAATGATCACTCTGAAGCAGATCTTCCCGCAAATACGCTTGGGAGTTCTTTACCCTAGATCTGAAAGATGCTTATTTTCACATCCAGATAGCCCCCCATCACAGGCGGTTCTTGAGATTCGCCTTCGAGGGAGTGGCATATCAATATACGGTACTGCCATTCTGCCTATCTCTAGCCCCTCATGCTTTCACAAAGTGCATGGATGTAGCTCTCTCCCCTCTGAGACAAATGGGAGTACGCATTCTAAACTACCTCGACAACTGGCTCATTCTGGCCCAGTCAGGAACTAATATTCCACAGATCCATTATCCTCAACCAGTTAGAGTGCTTGGGGTTGCTTCATATGTGCGCTCTGCAGTTCTGGCTGAAACTGTGAGTCCCGCCCTAAGCCTGGCACCACGGCTCTCACTCGCTCAAGATGAACCAGGCATGTGTCACAGCCCTGGCCCCTTGGACGAACCCTTGCTGGTCTTTTCACAGACGCCTCCAAGACAGGTTGGAGAGCACTGTGCGCCTTCGGGGCTTGGAGCAGCCTGGAAAGTGAGCTACATATCAACCGCCTAGAAATGGCGGTATATCGAGCTCTCCAGGTCTTTCTTCATCTTCTGGTGGGGCACCAAGTCTTAGTCAGATCAGACAACATGACGGTGGTGTCCTTCATAAATCATCAGGGCGGCCTCTCTTCAAAACCCCTCTTCACTCTAGTGAAAACCATCCTAGAGTGGGCTCAGTGCAATCTACTCTCTCTGAGAGCAGCGCACATACAGGGCGTACTGAACGTAGGGGGGACATGCTGTCTTGGAGCAACCTTCCTTCAGAGGAATGGTCGCTCCACCCCCGCTCGACTCAGAAGATTTGGGATGTCTTCGTGAAGGCAGAGGTCGACCTCTTTGCCTCAGATGACAGTCATCACTGCCCAATATATTTCTCAAAAGCCAGGGATGCGCTGGCCCACAATTGGCCCGGCCTCCTCCTTTATGCTTTTTCCCCGATTGCTCTGATTCCCCAGGTGATCAAGCGAACCAGGGAAGACAAATACAAGGTTCTCCTGGTGGCTCCTCTTTGGAGGACCCAACCATGGTTCTCAGAGCTGTCTCGGTTATCTCCCCTGAGGCCATGGCCGATCCCTCTGAGACGAGACCTTCTCTGCCAAGCGAGAGGGACAATTTGGTACCCCAGGCCCGAACTGTGGGACCTTCATGTGTGGTTTCTCAACGGGAGCCTCTAAGCCTCCCTGATAACATTTTAAACACTATCTCTCAGGCCAGAGCTCCGTCTACGAGATGCCTCTATGCCTCAAAGTGGGCCGTCTTCGCTCCTGGTGCAAAACCTGGGGCGACGACCCTCTGAACTGTGGCATATCTCAGATATTGTCATTTCTTTAAGACTTAATGGATAGAGCCACTGTCTGCCTCATATATTCATAAACTAGGCCCCTAGAGGTCCTGGTGATGGGGTTTTGATGTATGACTATTACTTGTGTCTTGGAGCCCTTGGTCAAGCGCTTCCCACTGTATTTAGTCGTCATCTTACATAACACGGCGTGATTGTATTATCCCCGTACCGTCTTGTCTTATTTATATTAATAAGACGAACGACGCAGTACTCATGTAGTATCTAAGGGAACCGAGGTTACGTTAGTAAGCGAGTACGTTGTCATACCTTTTTGATCATATCATTTTTACAGTGTACAAATTAATCCATCTTGCCTTCCACACACTGCAGATTTCCAGTGCCAGAGGATGCAAAGCAGCCCCAAAGCATCACCGAGACACCACCATGCTTAACTGTAGGCAGTGTTCTTTTCAGCATATGTTTCATTCTTCTTCTTTCAGACATACCGCTGATCCATAGGGCTGAAAAGTTCCTGTTTTGTTTCATCACTCCACAGAACAGAATCCCAAAACTTCTGTGGTTTATTTATAAGATTTTGAGCAAATTGGAGCCAACTTTTCTTGTGCTTTTGGGTCAGTAGTGGGTATCTTGGAGTTCTGGCATGAAAACTGCATGCGTTTAGTATGCGCCTCACTGTGCAAGCTGAAACATCAGTGCCTGTTGCCACCAAGTCTTGCTGCAGGTCTTTTGCCGTCACCTGAGGGTTTTTCTGAACCTGCCTTCTCAGAAATCTGACTGCAGCTGTTGATAGCTTCCCTTTTCTGTCCCGTCCAGATAGTGTAACCACTGTTCGTTTAACTTTGAACTTGCAAACTATGCTTCCAACGGTGTCTCTAGGAACATTTAGTGCCTTCGCTATCTCTTTGTATCCTGTTCCTTGTTTGTGAAGGGCTATGATATCTTCTATTAACTTTTTGGACCATTCTTTTGACTTAGCCATATTTCTAACATGCAGTCAAACATGACCCTTAACAAACCTAGCCAGTTCAGATATTTCATGTGTTATAGTTTAAGCACACCTGGTGCAACTAATGGATCCCTTGATTAGTTGCATCAGGTGTGCTTGAGACAACACCTGTTTTGCAGATTTGTGCTGTTGTGAGGGATTCTATTCAGGGGGTTGAATCATTTTGAGACTGTAGAAGTCATTAAAAAGTTGCATTTTCAGTTGAATTTGGGAAAACCACTTTGTTGTGTTGAGCTACTTCAATTACTTTTGTTTGATTTGTTCATTGCAAACAGCTGAAAGTCTGTACATTTTGCCAATAAATCTGATTTGCAATGGGTGTTAAATAATAATGATTACAACAATATATATTAGTGTGCCATTCTCAAAACACAACAGTTTTTGTATTGGTAGGGAGTATGTTTTGAGTGCGTATGTTCAATGGGTTCCTCTTTAGAATCGGCAGGTGGTGTTTTCGCTTGGTTTGGGGGGGAAATCATGTGATTGATGTATAATGATTTCAGCCCGAAATTGAGACCCAATATCTTTCATGATTCAAACGATAGGCTACTATTTAATTCTGCAATTACAGCATTTATCTGATACAAAATAATCTTAATTTTATGAAATGTTAAAATAAAATTATTAATTTAACAAGAATAACTATTGAAACTAAAAAGCACACAAATGTATTTAATTGACACAAAAAGATATTAAAGAATAGAAAAATGTACCTAAATATTTTGCTTACAAAAACATATGGGTTAAAATTTTAATTTGTATTGTTTATTTGATCATTAATTTACATGACCCAATCAGACTTTGCAATGAAGTTTTGCTACATTAAATGAGTTAATACACAACACTGATCTCTATTTAAGCTAGAGAACAAAGTTAGAATTTAATCATTTTTAAACAAATTAGCTATCAGCGGCATATTTGATTTATGATTTTACTGACTTGAGAGAATACTGGATAGAGGATGTAGGATCCAACATTGTGGCTTAAATCGTCCTGATTAATTTAGAACTTACTCACCTTTTAAAACCTGTATCTAAACCTTAGTCGGTATCTAAATTTGTGTTTGACAGCTGTACCAAAAAGTGGAGAACATAACTTTCATGTATTATGCAATTTTGATTTACATAGACAAGAATAACTCTAGAATGGCAAGATTGGGGTGTTTCACTGAGACAGAGTGAGAGCTGCAGACTTTCAGTAAGAGAGAGGGGATTATGAAACGGCCTCCATTGGGTTATTAATATTCAGAGACCAGATGCTTTTATCTGTGGTGACTTGCATATTCGGATGGAACAGGTCTTTGCACTCAGTGCAGTTGGAGTGTGCATGCTTAAATGTGTTTAGCTGCAGGGAAAGAGACGCCCACACCTACCCACCACTCTGTTCCCTACTCTTCTCCATCCATCTGGCACCAGACATTTTTCCCCCTCATTATGGTGTACTGAATCTCAAAAGAGCACACGGGGTCACTTTAGCTGCTGGAAAGCCCAGCTTATACCAGCATGAATTCCCAGCATGAATATTGGATAGTGCTGGTTTGATACTTGAGTTTCTTTCAAACCAGGCTCATTGGAAGAATTGCCTGTGGCGACATTTCTGCAAAATGATATTATGTTGCTTTGTGCAATTTTCACAACACTTTCAAGGTGAAATGTCCAATGAGTGGCACTTAAAAGTGTGTTCAGTTTCATCTAAAACAGGTGAATGAGAATCTGACAACAATTTATTACGTAGGTTGTCGTACAGTACATATCGCGGCAGTTAAATTAAATGTTCAGTGAGTGGCGCTAAAAGGTTAATTCTCTATTGCATTTGTAAATAACATACAAAAACACTAAACCCTATCCTAAACCTAACCGATAGTGTTTATAAAAAGCAAATATGAGATAAAATCGCATTTGCTGAAGCAACCATACATTTTAGCTTTAAAAAAAAATTTTTTTACTGCCTCTAGTGTTCATTTCAACTGGAAACTGCAGTGAACTGTATTTACAGGTAAGTTTTTCCAATGGGCATATGTTGGTTTCCTTGGTGCAAATTAGCAGCTATGCATTGTCTGTAAAAACTCATAAAAGTCTATTGTTTATAGGGTTAAACTGTGTCCCAGAAATGTCCGATCCAGACAGCAAGTGAGCAGAATATGAAAAAAGCACATAAAATGTGTAGCTCACACACATCTCATAGAGTGGGCAAGATGGATGTTTTTTTGTATTTGAGTATGTCTAATGATGCTTGACTCTTACTGAGCTTATTATAAACAAACCTAGTATGAACAACACACACTAAGACAAACAAATACATTATTGTGAAAGTCAACTCAAATTGACCACAGAGGGTTAGGGAGACATGAGTAGGACATGATGATAAAAAACCTTATAGGATTTGAAAATAATTCCTGTTACTGTGACTTCCAAGAATCCTAATAATAACATATCTATGCTCTATGACAAGCCTTTTGAGAAAGAGATTTGAGTAAAACACCAAGCATCAGATGACAGCTGCCTCAAGTTATATCATACGAGATCTGGGGCTGTCAACTTGTTTTTTAGATGCAGTCCGGCTAGCTGGTATCTCTGTATGCCAAAATTATTTTTCATCAATGTAAGATCAGTAGCAGCCCTGTCACCAACACACATCAAGTAGTAGAGGAAGTCTGGGCAAGATGCCCCAAGAGTAAGACGTCTCCCTCTCCTTCAATTTCCACTTGACAATAGAATTAAGTGTATTTACTATTACATCTAAGTTGACATCTGAACATCATCTTTTGTGGAATTTATTCCATCTGAACAGGTTTGAAGTTAGTGCCAAAAAGTTACCTGCTTTTTGACTAGTAAAGTTCATGCAGTGTTTCCCATAGGCCTACATTGATTTATTTGTGGGGGCCCGCCACAATATCTACATTGACCGCCACAAATAGATTTTAGTGCTTCCCATTCATTGCGCTGACGTGGAAACCAGGAGAAACACTGTGCCATGAATGAAGTTCAGGCACAAATCACCAACATTCACCATAGATTTTCTGTAGTAACACCACATGGTGTTGTGGAAGAAACAGTTTTTTTTTGTTTACATTATTCATTTTACATTATTCATCTCAGGGTTCGTACAACCTTTTGAGAGTGAAATTCAAGCACTTTTTAAGGGCTTTCAAGTAGACTTTTTCCAGCACTTCAAAGCTCTAAATATTATCCAATTTAATGTTATTTATTTTTAATGTGATGATTTGTAATACTAAAAGTTTAAAGGTGTAGGCCACTGTGTGGCAAACAAGCACTTTTATTAAAAAAGTGAAATGAACCACTATAACCAGTAGATGGCGGCAGACGAGCACTTATTGACTTCTTAGCCATTTCCACCTCCTAATATATGGACAAAAGTAGGAAGTCACAAAGTCTCATGAAAAACAAAAACTTTTCAATTTGTGGCTGAATTACCCAGAAAACAAGTAAAGACTATTATCTTAAAGATTAAGACTTTTATAATCACTGAAGCTGTTGGTCAGTTCACTGTGATACTATAGAAGAACAATGGTACATTTAATAAGAGCATAATATTTAAATTTTCTCTATAAAAAATAGGTTTTTGCACATTACTGTTGTTAATAAAAGTAAATTTTATCTGCATATCAATTCATAAACCTTTGTTTGACTAGTTTATTCTGAACCCACTCATCAAGCAGCACGCCGAGCCACTCCGTAAATTCTCAACCTATGGGAAACACTGTCATGTTTATTCCTCTAGAAAGAGTTGCACCTTTTCGCCAAGCAAGATGAACTTTTAAAGTTTGTTTCCACCTCCTCTTCATTTGGTTGAGCACCCATTCTTAGTTTTACAAAATGTGTTGTCACTGGATAGTACTGCTCTCCGAATTCAAATATTTTAATGTATATTTGCATATTAAAATAATTAATACATGTTCAAAAACAAACAATGGAATCTTATATTCCAAATATTTTCAATAAAATATATCAACTAAACTGATAAGATGCATACTCTTGAATAGAATATTTGATTTAGTATTTTTGGGGCCGTTTCTTAAAAATTGAAAACATTTTATGCCATTTATTTACACAACAATGCCGTTTTGGGGGCCGAAAAACGAAAATTTGGGTAAACGGGTTTCAAAGTGCAAGTTTCTGAAAACAATGCTGTTATTGTCTCCGTGTAAACTACAAAAACATCATTGACATCAGAAAACTGAAAAATGCTACCTTCGAGGGACGCATTTCAAGGTAAGGCGGCATCATGGCACATCCAAATGAAAAGGTAGCGTCACTTCTTCTTCTGAGATACCTTAACCTGATGGATTTTTGAAAGCAGCATGGATGTATCCTTCGCTGCCTTTGATATCCCAAAATCCTGTGCTTTCCATTCTGTGACAGTTGAGCTAAAAAAATAAAGATGGCGTCTATAAGGTGCAGTTGGTCATCAGTTTGTGTGTAAATGTACATTGTACAGCCAACTCAAATAAATAAAAAAAAATCGAATAAACTTTTATGAGTATTTAGAACTTTCTTTTTCTTTTGAGTTCTCAAAACTGACACATTTTAAGTAATCTGAATTGTTTCATTGTTTTGAGTTTTATGAACTTGTTTCCTTTAATTTAGACAAACTTAAATTTAACTGAAACTGGGCTGGGATTTCTATTTCCCGGCATGCTTTGCCATTACACTCAAAAGGGAGAGTAAATGCTAAAATGAAGTGTTATATGAATGTTTTGTTATGCTAGTTTAGAAGAGTTTCTGTTATGTTGGTTTTATAGGGTTATCATCATGGTGATGAGTGGAGCATGAGCTTAGTTTGAGAACAGATATATATGTGACCCTGGACCACAAAACCAGTCATAAGTCGCATGGGTATATTTGTGGCAATAGCCAACAGTATGGGTCAAAATGATCGATTTTTCTTTTATGCCAAAAATCATTAGGATATTAAGTAAAGATCATGTTCCATGAAGATATTATGTAAATGTCCTACTGTAAATATATCAAAAATGTATTATTAGTAGTAATATGCATTGCTAAGGACTTCATTTGGACAACTTTAAAGACGATTTTCTCAATATTTAGATTTTTTTGCACCCTCAGATTCCAGATTTTCAAATTCTGCCAAATATTGTCATATCCTAACAAACCATACATCAATAGAAAGCTTATTTATAATTGTTTATAATTATTATATTTATTCAGCTTTCAGATGATGTATAAATCTCAATTTAAATACAAAAAAAATACTCTTATGACTGGTTTTGTGGTCCAGGGTCACATATGTTAAATGTTCTATATTGCTGTACTCGATCAGCAAGTGCTATGCTATGCTAATGCTATCAAAGCATTGTGTAACCATTTAGCAAGGTAGCATTTATTGAATTAGCTAGTTAAATCTAGCCATGTTTCCACTACTAAAAATATTTAAATTAAGATTACATGATAATTTTAAGTTAAATGTATGAATTAGCTTAAGCCTTTTTGACGCGATTATCAAGTTAACTGACTCGTAGCGTGTGCAATATATCACAACCTCCCAAGTGTCCGAACTCACACATGTACGCCCTCCTTTACTCAAATATTTAAAATTAAGAGCAATTTAATCAGCAAGTTCTCTACGTTCTCTTATCAGTTCCTTCCAAGTCCACTCTAATTGTGTTAGGTCCTGTTAGCGGCTCTGAAACATGAGACCTATTTTTAAATCTCTGTTTCTTGATAATAGGAGAAGGCCTTAATGAAGACTGAGAATGCACACAAAGGACCACACCGCGAGTCACCGCTGCATAGTTATCCAAGACTATCTCTCTGTGTAGATTAAACGCTCTCTGCTCTGGGATGTCAAATTCTCAATGTAATTAACAGCACATCCTGAGAGAGGGAGACGATGAAAAAAGGACTATAAAAAAAACTTAATTAAAAAACAAAACAAAGGGATGACAACAGGCAAACTGTGGGGGACAATTACATAAAAGACTGAATACATGAGAATAGAGGGCACAGGGTGAATGATAAATATACAAAAGCGACTAATAGATATAAGATATGTACAGGCCTGTGCATGTCCTGTCCTTGATTTGCATGGTGTACATAAAAAAAAAATTACCCACTGATGGAAGATTTCATGCATTTTTCCTAATAAATTTATGTCAATTTATGTCAATTTATGTGCATGTGAAACCCTTTACCTTTTCTGGAAAAAAAAGTGTCATTCTACCTGGCAAAGCTATTTCTCCAACTTTTAACACCGCATATATATATATATACATATATATATTTACTTATATTGGTTCTTCTCATCATTTTTTTTTAAATATCTTTATTTTTAAAATATAAAACAGCTAGCAACAGATCCATTTATAATTCTTGGCAGATGCTTTCTAATCAAAACAACAGACACACAGTAGCCAATAGATGAGCAAAGCAACAGCATTTGAGTTCATTTGGAACGAGGAGATGAGCAGCTGCAAAGACGAGAACATCGAAAAAGAGAGAGTGAGAGTGAGGGAGAGAGAGAGTGAGCTGGGTGTAAGTTTTATAGAGTTGTTTGGATAGATCTTTGGCTGGAAAATAATGGAAGAACTAAGAGCTCCTTTAAAACTCCATTAAGATGAGGAATAGCTGCCTCTCCATGTCATATTTTGACACAGTAATCATATGATATCAGAAAGAGATTGTAAGAAGAACGGGAGCTCATAAACTGTGACAAGTTCTGCCTTCATATCAACACTTTTAACACTGCAAAATAACTTTTTTTTTTCAGTGAAAAATGTGATTTTTTTATGTTAAAGGTGCAGTAAGTGATTTCTGAGAAACACTGTTGATATTTGAAATCAACCCAAACAAACACACCCCTCCCTTCATTGCTCCGACCTAAAATGCACAAACACGCAATGCAAGAGTGGATTTTATCTTAGCTGAAGAGAAGCAAAAATAATGCTTCATGAAAAATAAAGATCAGCTGACAAACGAACAACAAGGAAGGACAAAAAAAGAACATACAGCACGCAAGAGTATATACAAGCAAGAGTCGCCAGCAGCACACCAGCCACAATCAATGACACTCAAAATTGTCCTGTTACTCTAGCTAACATTACAACAACAGCATCTTGGTTCTGTGAAACATACCAATGTTACTCATGTATGGAGCAGAAACAACGCAAGCTCAGCGTCTGTTTTCAGGCCTTACTGCTTTAGGTCACTCCAGCGCTGGAGCTCAAGCTAATATAGCTCTTGCCTGATCATAACCCTTTTTCCAGAATATTACTCTGACCTTTTCTCTTTTGTAATGTCTCTTAGCAATCTCTATTTCTATAGTCTTTCTTCAAATCTCCCACTTGCTCACTCTCTCTCCTCCCCCATCATGAGTGTAAACCCCCTCTACTGCTAATTTACACCAAGTGTGTTGTGGTCAAGCGGCAACCTCCCGCGCTCTCTCGTGAAACCAACACGGAAGTGACTTAAACTGCAATTCATCGACTGGCCGCTATTGACAGGCTCCAAAAGGGAGTCAAATCTGTATCTCCCCCATGTTAAAATGCCCAAATTTACAGCAGAAAAAAATATGTTTACAGCCTGGTACAAAAAGTGGTTTTGGTCTATACAGCTAATTTTGCCCTTCATGACAACTATGAGGGGGGTGAATTTGTTTATAACTCATCCGTTTAAATTATATTAAGCCTTAAAGTTCTGCATAATTAAGGGCTAAGCCACTAGAGTGACAGGTTGATTGCCACTATGGTCGAGCTTGGCGGGCGTGGTTTCAGCAACCAAGCACCTTAGCTCCACCCATGTCCCACCTCTTTGCCCATTTTCAGTTATCCGGGACTGACGTGCTGCCGAAATGGCGATTGCTGGTTTTTGCCCTTAAAAAATGCTCTTCAGAAACCTTCAGTGACGCCACAGACACTATTTTTTTTTACAGTCTATGGTTGTGGCACTCGGTCCGATCCACTTTCAACAGTGTTTCTCAGAAATCGCTTACTGCACCTTTAAAATACTCTTTTCTGTCCCAGCTTAATATGCAGAGACAGCAATACTGCCCTGAAAAGGCAAAACACAGTAACTATACAACCAACACAGCAACCAATGAGGCAGGACTATCTATTTGTCTGACCAATGGTTCATGAGGGGAGTGTTCAAGAAACCTGTTCAAGAAAACACTACAATAATCTATTTAATCTATTCAGAAAATAGGCATGCCTTAAATATAATATAACATACTACATTGTTTATTTACTTTACTGCCTTTTACAAACAATAGCTTTTGACTTATTCTACACAAACAAATGACGCACTTAAGCGAGTGACCTCCTGATCTCCTGCACTCTTCTGTCATCAGTGGGCAGCCCTCTCTCTGCTGCTCTGTACTGGCACTCTGTGTTGAATTTGAGCATATGGGTCACACTGACAGAAAAAAAATGTACCATAGAAGCATCCAGGCATTAGTATTAGGTGTTTGTGTAGAGTCTCAACAACAAATAATAGCACAACAAATCCAGGGAAATGATTTCTTGCAAGGTGACTCACTGCAGCACTACAGAGTGAGCTGCACGGTGGGTGTCTGAAGTGGAAATGCCAAGCAACATTACTAGATACATTATATAGGTCAATGACACATAAGGATGTCTGAGATTATGAAAATGAGAAATGTAGTTTAAAACACATGTGGCATGTTTATTATAAATGTAATGTTTTTTTAATACATGGTATAGTTTCATGTTTGAAAAACATTTAAAGCACTTTTTACACCAAAAAATAATGTCAAGACAAAATTGGCAACGTGTCAAGTGGTGCAACCATCAAGTAAAAAGTAATAAAATGTTTTCCTTGTACCTTAAATACACATGAGTGTACGCAACTTATTTGTATTTATTTTATTACTTATTATCACTTTCTGTTTATTTACTTATTTTATTTAGGCTATACCTACAAATATCAAAGGTATTCAAAAGGTAAAAATGTGCCATAATAAAATAAAAATAACTTACTGACCTTGACAGAGTAATGAAAATTTAAATGGACATTTGAATGTTTTCTGGTCACATGACAACAAAATGACTTCCTGCATGTTGGTTACGCCACACTGACTTTCATTTGGAAGACACAAGTTTCACAGATATGAATAATTTTGGGTTTTGTTTTTGAATTAATATATGCTTGTTTTATAATATGTATAGTTATATAATATTTTAAGAAATAATATTTTAATTATAAATAATATACCACACTAATCACATCAAAATTTCTTTTTTCAAGAATTTCAGCCATCTCCAGAAAGTTACACCACCTTGACATTGTTTAGGCTATTTTAAGCCCCACAAAAATATCAAAACGACTTTTAATTTAGAAAATGAAAAAAATGATTACCATAGAAGAGGTGTTCAAGTGATTTCTGCGTTAATTTCATTTTATTATGTCTTTGTGTGTCCATGCAACTGATATATTTGTGTCAGTGATTGCAACTACATGACCTACACATGCAATTCCAGTCAAGCAGAGAGAGAGAGAGAGAGACAAACTAATATATGTTTTACAGCTGCCTGTGTCAGGTGCACATGTTTTTTAAGCACTGCAGGACATTTGCCCTCACCTTCCTCAACAGTTTGAGCACGTCCGTCGCCTCTTCTATCTTCCTCTCCCGGAGGAGCTTCTGAATCTCTCGGATCCAGGCGACTCGTCTGACATACGGGCTGTGGTTGGCTCTCCTCAGCACCCCCGTCAGTTTATCCGACCTGAGCATCAGGGATGTAAACAAGAAGTCTCCGCTCCGATCGCTCTCCCCCGTGCTGTCCAGATGCTTCCGTCGCCTCCTTGAAAAATTCTCGTTGTCGAGGCTGTTTTGTCGGCTGAGCCTAGAGCCCATGATTTCAGTCACGTTAAAAAGCACACTGTTACTCTAAACACGACCCTTTTACCTCTCACGGCGTAACCATGGCAGCCCGTACGATAACTCCCAGCGGTCTCCACATCGGTCCGAACTTGGATAGCACGTACTCGTTCTGCTTCCAGTCAATGTCCTTTGTGCAGTTCGCCCGACGACACAAGTATTAGTAGTTTTAGCTGCGGAATTGTCAGTGTTTTGTTCTTTATCCCAGCTCTCACGTCCTCGTATGTGTGTTTGTTGTCAGTAGGACACGTCCGCCTGATGCTCTAGTTAGTATTCAGTGGGTGATGGTGATGCTCTCCAGCACCACGCGTGGATCATTACTGAGGTCTGTCCTGCCATTGGCTAGCGGTGTTTCGTGTATATGCCCCATATGCCAAGAAAGGCGGTGGTGAGGGGGAATCAAAACGACATTTTAATCGAATTTTAATTTCGTTTTTTTTTAACTGAGGGTGAATTAATTTCATAAATTGATGTTGAATCGGAGGTCCAATTTGAAGGAAATTCCATCTCAGTTCTAGACAGCAGTTGCAAAGAAAAGTGAATTGAGACTTTCGATAGTCTTTTGCTTCTCAGATGTTTCTTCAGGATTTCTCAAACAATATTTCACACTGTTCTCAGATTTGTTAAGTTTTCAGTATAACTTAGGCCTACACATTTTTTCTTTAGGTTAAATTCTTTCAAAAAGATATTATTTAAACTATGCTCCCTAATATTGTTGAATTTAGCAGTAACACTTTACAATATAAGGCCTTATTTTTTAAACACTGGTTAGTTAAGTTAGGATTTCGTGGTCCATCATGCGTTGGACTACGTTTCGGCTACTAAAGCGCATGCGGTGGAAAAGTGTGATAGTTTGAAGACATTTGTAGGTGTGTTCGACTTGAAGTGGCGCTGCGCAGACCAATCGGTGTATGACATCACAATCCCGCGAGAGTGATTAGAGTGCAGCCGACTTTCAAATAGCTCTCGTGATACTGTGATGTCATACACCGATCAGTATGTGCAGTGCCGCTTCAAGTCAAACACACCTAATTAGAGTAAGATAAAGACACTCACGTTACATAGAGGAAAATAAATGTATAGTTGTTATGAAGAATTCAGTGAAATTTTAATCAAGACCGAAAGTACAAGGTAGACTCATAAAAGGTAGACTCGAAATTGAAATTGCATGCTTAGATAACTATTATTAAGCATTTTAGTCTCCTCTAAACAAAATCACATGGCATGGTTTAAAAAAGTCATTTAATTTAAGAGTTTTACAGTTAAAAAATGACATGGTCAGAACAACATTAAGCTATAACTATTTTATTAGACCATTATGCTTATTAATATTCTTGTTGAAACCCAAACATAGTGTGAAAACAGAACTCCAAATTTGAACAGAAGCTTTTTTTTTTCTTCAAATGTTATATTATAAATGTTATGTTATATTTTATTATGTGTGTTATTCTTAATTAAGAAAAAAAATAGGAAGCCCGTTTCCGGGGGGGGTCGTTTTAGTTAACGTCGGTATGGACCATAGACTGTAAAAAAAGATGGACAATCCGCCTTCACTCTCTTCCATTGATGTAAATGAAGCCGCCAGTGTTCAAATACGGCGCTGATATCTTGGTCTGTGCAGTAGCAACTTGGAGCCAGATTCTGCGCAGTAGTGAGCGCGAAGTGGAGCCACGATAAGGTCCTACCAACACTCTCACCTATTCATCAACTTTTTGTGAAATAAACAGTTATGGAAATGTAGAGATTCATGTTAAAGCTCCAATCTCATCCCGAAGTTCACAAAAAATGTCCGTTGGTGCCTCAGTGACTACTTCGCTCAGAGAAGCTGTCAATCATAACGTCACACCTCTGTTTTTATAGAATCAAATAACTAACCGAACCAAACTTATTTAAAGAATGAACACTTGAACTAGCATCAGCGTGATAAAAACTGCCTAAAATGACAGAAACCATCTTTGGAAAAAAATTATTTGAAGTGTAATTTTATTGTTTAGTTTGTCTGTGTCCCATTACATTACATGGAGAGGGCGGCGTTTATGACCTATACTGCATCCAGCCACCTGGGGTCGATCGAAACGCATTGGCTTCACTTTTCAGGACTCGTGTGGCACGCTTGGTATGGACATTCACTTTGATAAGTAGGCTAGTGATGGTAAAACCAAGCTTTTCCAAACTCAAATGGACCATTTTTTCGCAAAAGGATTCACTGTTTGCGAAGCATGTAAAACACCAGAGGCTGCCGGCACCTGCTGGTCGTACGCAATGAACGGGGTGTAACACAATGAAAACTCACCCAAAACATAATGATATGCATACCAATGGCAAAATTTTATCAAGAAAGCTTAAGCTAATAAATGTGATCTACAAATAATTACATATCAATAAATATGACGATTTTAGGTATTTTATTAATGTTTACTGCTTGGTTTGTATGTTAGGCAGGGCTTGACAAATTAGGTAAATCACAAGATATTAAATACAATATATTAGCTATACACACATAAGTATTACAAATCCTTAAATTAATGCAAAACCTACATTATAAAACTTACCCGAGATCAGTAAAAAACCTCGTTCAAGGGTTCACCAGATCAACGGCATCTAGCAGCGAACCATCCGAATTTTGAAATGTTTTGAAGCTTCAAGAACATAAAGTAGCTGTAAGAAATTTTAGGGGAAACAGCTGAGACATAGATAGCAATACAATCTATCAACTCATGAATTGACCAAGCTAAGGTATGGTGCTGATTGTTCTGCTGATGTGTTCTCAAACCTAAATATGTGTAAAGAATGTTAAAATGTTAAAGGAAAATGTTGAACACCTTCATTAAGAATTAATCCATATCACAGGTCTTCTGCTGGCATTGAATGTCCATGACATATTTTGTCTCACTGAAAACCTTCTAGCTGATAATGTGGCCTAGACGCTCGCTTAAGCCTGTCTTATTCAGCTGCTGTAAAGCCTTTCATTATCTGTCCAAAGTGACATGACAGATGGAATAGACCTTAGCAACAGACCTTACTGATGTCCCTGTCTGATTTCCAGACTTGCAGCCTTTTTTTCTAAATATCTGCTGAAACTCTATCTGTCTTTTATTTCCAATGTGAAGGCAAGCTAAAAAAAAAATGGACACATAAAAAATGAGTTCCTACTGAGGGTTGGTTTTCAAAAACTTGTCAGTAAGCTATTGCATATTTTATTACTGGCTGTATTAGCATGTATGCAATATGCCATATTTACTGGAAAGGCAATTTCTACATATGCAAGTTAATTGATGTAATATATATATCAAGGTGGGTGGCTGTAGAGAAGTGCATGGTGATAAAGATACTTAACAGATCTTTATTCTAATAATCAACTCAAAATAAACAGGAGAATAACTAGGAGATCAAACAACCACGCACACACTGACGTTAAACAATTCAAGAGAAGGAACAGTATATATGTCTATATATATATATATATATATATATATATATACACTCACCTAAAGGATTTTTAGGAACACCTGTTCAATTTCTCATTAATGCAATTATCTAATCAACCAATCACATGGCAGTTGCTTCAATGCATTTAGGGGTGTGGTCCTGGTCAAGACAATCTCCTGAACTCCAAACTGAATGTCAGAATGGGAAAGAAAGGTGATTTAAGCAATTTTGAGCGTGGCATGGTTGTTGGTGCCAGACGGGCCGGTCTGAGTATTTCACAATCTGCTCAGTTACTGGGATTTTCACTCACAACCATTTCTAGAGTTTACAAAGAATGGTGTGAAAAGGGAAAAACATCCAGTATGCGGCAGTCCTGTGGGCGAAAATGCCTTGTTGATGCTAGAGGTCAGAGGAGAATGGGCCGACTGATTCAAGCTGATAGAAGAGCAACTTTGACTGAAATAACCACTCGTTACAACCGAGGTATGCAGCAAAGCATTTGTGAAGCCACAACACGCACAACCTTGAGGCGGATGGGCTACAATAGCAGAATACCCCACCGGGTCCCACTCATCTCCACTACAAATAGGAAAAAGAGGCTACAATTTGCACGAGCTCACCAAAATTGGACAGTTGAAGACTGGAAAAATGTTGCCTGGTCTGATGAGTCTCGATTTCTGTTGAGACATTCAGATGGTAGAGTCAGAATTTGGCGTAAACAGAATGAGAACATGGATCCATCATGCCTTGTTACCACTGTGCAGGCTGGTGGTGGTGGTGTAATGGTGTGGGGGATGTTTTCTTGGCACACTTTAGGGCCCTTAGTGCCAATTGGGCATCGTTTAAATGCCACGGCCTACCTGAGCATTGTTTCTGACCATGTCCATCCCTTTATGACCACCATGTACCCATCCTCTGATGGCTACTTCCAGCAGGATAATGCACCATGTCACAAAGCTCGAATCATTTCAAATTGGTTTCTTGAACATGACAATGAGTTCACTGTACTAAAATGGCCCCCACAGTCACCAGATCTCAACCCAATAGAGCATCTTTGGGATGTGGTGGAACGGGAGCTTCGTGCCCTGGATGTGCATCCCTCAAAAAATCTCCATCAACTGCAAGATGCTATCCTATCAATATGGGCCAACATTTCTAAAGAATGCTTTCAGCACCTTGTTGAATCAATGCCACGTAGAATTAAGGCAGTTCTGAAGGCGAAAGGGGGTCAAACACAGTATTAGTATGGTGTTCCTAATAATCCTTTAGGTGAGTGTATACACCGATCAGGCATAACATTATGACTACTGAGAGGTGAAGTGAATAACATTGATTATCTCTTCATCACGGCACCTGTTAGTGGGTGGGATATATTAAGCAGCAAGTGAACATTTTGTCCTCAAAGTTGATGTGTTAGAAGCAGGAATGGGCAAGTGTAAGGATTTGAGCGAGTTTGACAAGGGACAAATTGTGATGGCTAGACGACTGGGTCAGTATCTATCAAAAGTGCTCCAAAGAAGGCTCGTGTGGTCCAATCAAACAGACGAGCTACTGTAGCTCAAATTGCTCAAGAAGTTAATGCTGGTTCTGATAGAAAGGTGTCAGAATACACAGTGCATCGCAGTTAGTTGCGTACGGGGCTGCATAGCCGCAGATGTGGTCTCTTTTAGTAGGATAATGCGCCCTGCCAAAAAGCAAAAATGGTTCAGGAATGGTTTGAGGAGCACAACAACAAGTTTGAGGTGTTGACTTGGCCTCCAAGTTCCCCAGATATCAATCCAATTGAGCATCTGTGGGATGTGCTGAACAAACAAGTCCAATCCATGGAGGCCCCACCTCCAAACTTACAGGATATAAAGGATCTGCTGCTAACATCTTGGGGCCAGATACCAAAGCACACCTTAAGGGGTCTAGTGGATTCCATGCCTTGATGGGTCAGGGATATTTTGGCAGCAACCAACACAATATCATAATTTTATGCCTGATCGTTATATATGGGTCAAATTATAACATTCTCACATTAAAATCAGTTATTTGCTTTAACACATTGTTGCTTTACAAATGAGTCGTGCTGTTATGTTAATGCTGTGTAAATAAATGAAATTCATATATATTCATATATTAACTTCATATGTGACCATAGCTCTGATATCAAGGTCAAGGTATCATTTATTGTCTCCCTTAGGAGAAATTTGTTTTAGATTAGAGAATTGCTGCAACGTCAACGCACAACACATATGACATACAACATTAACAACCATTCTAATCCTATAACCCTGTCTCATAAAAAAACAATACATAATAATAATAATTACTTAAAAAATAAACTCTCAGCACAACCCTTAGTTACCTGTTGTACCAGTTATTGCAGTTATTTAACATCCTGCTGCAATTGCTCATTAATTAATTTAACAGACAATGGAACAAATGAGTATTTATATCGATTATGCCTGCATAATGGAACCCTGTATCTCCGACCAGAGTTCATCAGTGCATACTCTGGGTACAACACATGTGAAGAGTCCAATAAAGTCTTATTCGCCTGCTGGATCGTTCAAAGCTCAAAAATATCTTGTAAAGAGCTGATTGTCTGTATCCCCATGATTTTTCCTGCCACTTTCAGCAAGTTATTTATTTGAGCTCTCAATTTTACTGTTAAACTGCCGTACCAAACAATGATTCCATATCTTAAGACAGACTCTATCGTTGCTTTATAAAAAATGAACATTATATTACTGCTCACTCTAAATAATCTTAATCTCCGTAGAAAATGCAGGCACTGATGAACCCTTGTGCACACACTTGACACATGTGTGTGCCATTTAAGCTCACTGTCAATATGGACCCCCAGATATTTATAAGAAGCAACCTGTTTGATAACTTCACCATGAAACCATGACAGAGCTCCTGTCCCCCACTAATCTAGGGTCTATGATTACCTCTTCATTTTTTTTGACATTAATCTGTAAATAATGGTCGTCGCACCAGCCCACAAACACTTCTATGGCAGCTTTGTAATCGTTAATACTGCAGTCTCTCGTCAACCGGTGCAATAACAATGTCATCCGAAAATTTCATAATGAATTGGTTTGACTGCTGGCTAACACAGTCGTTTGTGTAAAGAGTAAACAGAAGTGGCGAACTTACACCCTTGCGGTGCCCCTGTACTATTTATTGCAACATCCTACAACACTGAATTAAATTTCTCCTGTTGCATCCTGTTTGTTAAAAAGGAATAATACCAATCCGTTATAAAAGGATTGACTCGTAAATTAACTAATATATGCTGTGATGTTAGTGAAATTCAGTGTTACAATTCCATATGTGAAATCTCAGTAGCTTTTTGATTGTTCATTTCCAAAACATCCGGCTGTCCAAGTCACCGCTCCCCTTAAATAACTAAAACTAGACTGTACATATAATCACAATGAAAGAGATTATAAGCATTTTTAAAAGGGCGTTAAGAGCAGGTATTATTTATTTATTCAATTCATGCAGTACTAAGATAAATAAGGGCTGAAATGCAGTAGTTAGAAGTTTGTTTAAATTGTTTCAAACTGACATGAATATGTGTCACATGGTGTTTGCAGGCAGACAGATGAATAAAGTTCTAAACAAATTTTAATTGTAGGTACAGGCAAACAGGCATTAGCACAACACAACCTTACGTGAACGTGACCGAACATATAATGAATGTGAGGGTAGAACTTAAATAGCAAACACAAACGAGACTAATTAATTACACGCAGCTGAAAAACAATGTTACAAAATGATGACATCATCATTAATGGGATTAATTAATCAAATAATGTGTCTTGATATGTTTGTCAAACTTATTTCCAAATCAATTCTGTGAATTCCTATTAGGTGAGTAGTTCTCTCTCTCCCTGAAACTGTTGACACGTAAATACTCATGCACAGACACGCTTTATCTATTTTCTTTTAATGGCATGAAGGGACTGCTGAGTGACAAAGCATATTAATAAATCTTGAACGGTGTGCAACACATAATGGGAGGAGCTGAAGACAAACTCTGATAAACTGTACAGTCATGCTGACACGCACTTTAGTGAATTGAGGACTTTGGGACAAAAGGTCTCTTGAACAGGTCTAATGATGCTTCAAGTGTCTTATGCTGAAAAGTGCTGACTAGCTGTTTTTATGGTGTCATTATTACCTAACTGTGCTCTTTGACACCAGTTACAAGGTCATAGAATTTTCTGGTATTAAGGCCTGAAATGATCTTTAGAATTCCTCAATGGAGCAATTCCTCATGAATAAAGTTACTGGAAGCTTTACACATATTGAAATAACATTAACAAGTAATAACAAGAATCCCCCATCTGAAGTCACTCATTTAGCTGTGAGTCAACACCAACATGCTGCATCAGAGGTGTTTCTTTGGAATCTTATATAATAGGAAATGCTGACTCACATAAATAAGCTTCAATAATCAAGTCTGAGACCACCAGTGAAAATTTTTCTATGCATTCTTTTCTAATTCAATAGACTATTTGCATTAGCATTACAAATTACTAAATTCTATTATCAGCATAAAAAATTGAATGAACATGTTGAAATATTTGCATAACATCACATGAATGGCTACATTAACATAAATTTCACAGTTTCTAAGAATGTGGTACGAGACGTTTTGCTGTAATGATGCTGGTGCTGAAGCTGTCACGGACAGTTTGTTCAAAACCCAATGATCCATGTTATCTGTCGTGATGTCAGAATGTCTTGTTATTCATCATTTGAACTTTTTACAGGGGAATTTACATGGCCAATGTTACATATTTGCTTGTTTGATTAGTGCCCTAGAGATACTGCCAAATCTTTTTTTTCTGTAGCAATGATTTTTTTTGTAAATTCAATCTGGATTCAGACTTTTGGACACCACTGACTGTGTATTTACTTTTTGTTTTTGTTTTTTTTGTACATGTCTAAGATTATGGGTGGGGTGAGTGCATTGCATCACAATCCTGCAGTAGTTTTACGTCTGAAGCTCCTAAGCTTTTAAAAACAGGGTGACGTTTCATGTGAGTAATACCTGTCTTCACCGTCAGGACATTTTGAAAAATAATCCTGTCTTAGCCAATCACCATGTAAGGTTGATTTATAACCTCTGGAGTAAAAATTTAATTAGCACAGATTATATATGTCCACAGTCCCATTCACTCTTGTCTACAAGAAAAAGGATTCAGTTTTATGGATTATTAATGAATAATGATTATGGTTCACCAGACAAAATCATCTGGGAGGTATGTCTCTATCTATCTATCTATCTATCTATCTATCTATCTATCTATCTATCTATCTATCTGTCTATTTGTCTATTTGTCTGTCTATCGATCTGTCTCTATCACACAGAGAAAAAAGTGTTAAAATTGTACCTGTAGGAGTACAACAGCTTGTCACTGGGACAGTATCCTTAAAATGACATATTTGTACCTTTTTTACCCCAAAAAGGTTTATAGTAGTATCTTAAGCTATGTTTTTGTACTCTAAGGTACTAATATGTACCTTTTAGGTGTAAAAAAAAAGGTACAAATATGTCCTTTTAAGGGTACTGTCCCAGTGACAAGCTGTTGTACCCCTACCATTTTGACACGCTTTTTCTCTGTGTATCTTTCATCTTTGTGTCTGTCTGTCTGTCTCTCTATCGATCTGTATATCTTTCTGACTTTCTCTGTCTGTCTATCGATCTGCCTCTGTCTATCTCTCATCTTTCTATCTATCTATCTATCTATCTATCTATCTATCTATCTATCTATCTATTTATATATCATCTGTCTATCGTCTGTCTATCTCTGTCTATCAATCTGTCTCTATCTTTCATCTTTTTGTCTGTCTGGCTCTCTATCAATCTGTCTCTCTGTCTATCATCTTTCCGTCTGTCTATCTATGCATCTGCCTGTCTGTCTATCTCATTGAACTGTGAATATTTTTTTCAGATGTTATCTTTAATTACTTCCACAACATCTCTTTTGACTGTTTCGACATGCATATAATATAGTGGACTACAATCTGGAAATAAAACTTGTATAGTGTATATTGTGTGACTGTTGTATGGCTTGGATTTACACAAGGATGTACTCCCTGAACTCAACGCATTTTGGGTTCTTTACAGGGTTGATCCAAATTGTATGGAGTGATATGACATTGTAGAATGAATGCTGAGCCTTATTATTAATATTACAGAACAGCTGTAAACAGTGATGATGATGACGGTGATGTGTAACTGTAAAGGGTTTATTCAACAGGTCCTTTGAGATGGCTGACATTTCATTGTTATCCGTTTCTTCTAAAAAATTACCAAAGGTTTACACCCGTGCTTCCATTCATGAAGAGCACATGTGGAAAAGGTGATGCAACTTGTATGCTTTTTTTTTCACTCTGGGGTTCATTATGATGATATTTATACTTCTGCGTATATTTGAAACTGTGAATACAGTTCACTGGTCTGATTTAGTTCACTGATCAACTGAGAATGATGAAGTACATTGCATTGAAGTGGTGGTGATAAGCACATCTACAAAATAAATAAAGATATTTGAATTGTGTGTAATGAGTGATAATCTCGTAAATGTCATCAAGCATCAAATTACATCTCAAATGTGTTTATCTCAGATATTCACATTTTGTATCCATTCAGGAAAATGGTCAAGAAATCTCTTGTTGCTGGGCTGGTGGTCTTGCTTGTGGCTGCAGTGGGTTTTTTCATGGGTGTGTATTTGGGTATCGGAAATAGGAGACTCAATGTATCCTCGGGCCATTTCTACTCAAAAGCAGCAGTGGCAGCAGATGCCGGGAAGTGCTCTGAGGTTGGGAGGTAAGAATCCAAAGATCCAGAGCCAAAAGTTTTTTTGCATGTCATTGAACGTTCCTTACACACCCAGCTTTCTTTATGTTTTCAGGGACATCTTAAAGCGCAATGGTTCAGCGGTTGATGCTTCTATTGCTGCTCTGTTGTGCGTCGGGCTGTTCAACGCACACAGCATGGGCATTGGAGGAGGGCTGTTCTTAACCATATACAATGCATCTACAGGTAAAACACTGACATTTATGCATTCAGCAGATACTTTCCTAGGAATCCAACCCATGACCTTTGTGTTGCCTTCAACATAACACATTGAATTTAAATGTAAAACATACTCTTCAAAACTGACATTGTTTTCTAGTAAGCCTGACACTGAAGGACATTGCTTTAGGAGTTAAATATGACACAGAGGTTATTTGCTATTCAGCAGATACTTGTCATGCAAAGTGACTTAGAGTACATTAATTGAAGTGACATGGCCAACCTGGGGTCAAGTGCCTAGAAAAAGGGCACAGGATTGACTCATCATAGTGACCACAAATCTTGCATCACTTTTACTTGGAAGAAAACATCAGCAAATGACGTGAATAACCATTACCTCATTAGGTTAAGCTGACAGGAGTAAACAACAATTGATGGTGACAAACAAGCCTTAACTTTTTAGTAATTTATAGTCTTGACAAACAACACTCAAAATGACACAGTCTTGACAATGGAGTAAATAAATTCTATGTTTTTGTCCACAGGAAAGGTGGAGACAATTGATGCCAGAGAAACTGCTCCAATGAACGCTTCAGAGGACATGTTTGGCAATAACACCCAGCTGTCACGGAAAGGTACATTACCATTAATATCACCATAATGTATCACCAAGCCCCGCCTCCATTCCATAGGTGCAGATTTATGTTTCTGTCGGTGGGTGCCCACTCTCTCTCTCTGATATACCTGATGATCAGTAGCAGTTCACTAAATAAAATAATTTAATAAATACCTGTTTACAATAAGCACTTAGAGTGAGCATGTAGAGATTTGTGAGTACACAAGACAAAGTCTGAGCGAGAAAAGAGCCATGAGACCACTGTATATTTGAGAGTGTGCGTCTAATTTTGTGCGAGAGTGAAGGAAATTCGCCTGCAAGCTGACCCTTACAAAAAATAAGCATAATTCAAGTTAGTTTTCTTGTAAAGTTCAAGTATACTTTATGTAGTAAGTATACTAATATCAATGTACTGGAAGTATACTTGTAAGTGTACTGTTTCAATACTACCTGGGACTAAATTGGCCCATTTTTTAGTGTATAAAAGTGTACTTTTAAGTATACTATAAGTTTTTTGTTTGTACTGCAACAATACTACAAGTGAACTTATAGGTATACTGATAGTATATGTTCTTTTAAAGAGTATTTTTAAACAGTGTCATATCATAGATCTTATTGCAGTTTTGGCCCTTGAATGATGATAACACTGTACTGTGTCTTCTTTGAATGGCAGGAGGGTTGTCCATCGCCATACCAGGAGAAATCCGTGGTTACGAGATGGCTCACAAAAGACATGGGAGACTGCCATGGAGGGAACTGTTTCAGCCCAGTATAGAATTGGCACGCAATGGTTTTCCAATTGGCAAGGCCTTGGCCAATGCCATTGCAAAAAACAAAGAATCAATTCTGAGTGACGTGATGTTGTGGTAAGTAGGCTTGCTGCGATAGTCGGTGTTGCCGGTGTTACCGGTGTTCAGGTGGAACTTAATTTGCCCACCGCCGTTTTGATTTTTATAGTAATAAAATCATTTAGTTCAGTATGAGAACTGACACTACAATTAAAAACTGAACGTGTCTGCTTCGTGTCTACAGTGTGAGCCGTCGCAGCACAAACGCACAAACAGGAGTCAGATTTCATTCATCACGAGAGTGAAGAGCTGACAGACAATATGATCGCGGAATATTTGGTTTCAAAGCAAAATGTAAAAGCGCCTATTTAAGTGAATTAAAGCTTAACTTACATAGGAATTCATTGAAACACTCGCTTTGCTCCACTCCGTTATGAATGCCAGAGTGGCCGTGCGCATTTTACTTTCGGTTTAGAATTAGCTATTTAAAAGCCCCCGCCGGTGATACCGGTGTTTTCACACATCGATTAACCGGTGGGAAAATTTCCTCACCATCACATCCCTGGTAAGGATTTATCTTTTGGACGCTATACAGAAACAGTGTGAAAATGACAGTGACAGGCAATTTGTGTTAAAATCCAATTATCATAAATGAAAATGGCACATTGAGCTTCTCATTGTCAAGTAACAATTTGAGATTGCATCATACATTACTTGCCACACTCTAAACACTGCCTCTACTAGTAGTTTAAATGAAATTATATTGATCTTGTCCTCTCTCTGTGTTTCAGTGAAGTGTTTTGTGACTCAAGCAAAAACCTCCTGAAGGAAAATGATATCATTCGATTTCTCAAACTCGCTGACACCTATGAGAGGATAGCGGAAGAAGGGCCGGATGTTTTTTACAATGGATCTATGGCCCAGAATATAGTGGATGATATCCAGGCAGCAGGTCACTTCATTCTTTCTTTGTTTTACCCTATTTATCATGCCTTAAAGGTCATCTGACCTAATTTTAATTAAATATGCAAAACAATCTGTCACTACAGGAGGAATTATAACACTTGAGGACCTAATGGAATATAAGCCAGTGTTAAATGAGACCCCGTTGAAGTTAAATGTTGGGGAGTACACCATTAATATTCCTGATGCTCCATCCAGTGGACCTGTACTCGCTCTGATTCTTAACATAGTGGATGGTGAGTCTTTGTGCATGCTTAGATAGATAGATAGATAGATAGATAGATAGATAGATAGATAGATCTCCCTGTGAATTTCCTCAACCTCAAGCCATCCTAGGCGTATATGACTTTTTCCTTTCAAACAAATACAATCAGTGTTATATATGGCAGTGAATGGGGGTTGAGATTTTGAAGCCCAAAAAAGTGCATCCATCCATCATAAAAGTATTCCATATGGCTCCGGGGGTTAATAAAGGCATCTGAAGAGAACCGATGCGTTTGTGTAAGAAAAATATCAATATTTAAAACTTTATAAACTAAAATAACTAGCTTCCGACAGACGGTCGTACACATTAATTTACGGTGAAAGAGTAACCCCTGACTTGACGCATTTCGTATTGACGAACGCGGAAGTACAGAGGATAGAGAAAAACTAAACACCGGTCACGAATTAGAAGTCTAAAACGAATTTTTAAAGAGAAATGTGGGAGGATTTTGATATAAGAGAAGAGGAGCTTGAGTTTGTTGCCCATCCCTATTTGTTTGAACCGTGAGAGGCGTCTAAGCTTAAGATACTCCTACATCCGACGTCATACATCGCGTCAGGGGTTACTCTTTTAGCGTAAGTCGACTTGTGTAGGCCGTCTGTCAGAAGCTAGTTATTTTAGTTTATAAAGTTTTAGATATGGATATTTTTCTTACAAAAACCCATCACTTTGCTTCAGAAGGCCTTTATTAACCCCCTGGAGCTGTGTGGAGTACTTTTGATGGCTGGATGCACTTTTTTGGACTTCAAAATCACGACCGCCATTCACTACCATTATAAAGCTTGGAAGAGCAATGTTAGTTTTTAATATAACTCCAACTGTGTTCGTCTGAAAGAAGAAAGTCATATACACCTAGAATGGCTTGAGGATAAATAATGGGATAATTTAAATTTTTGGGTGAACTATCCCTTTAAGGGTTTAGAGATCATGTTCAAACTGATAGATGACTGAGTTGTGGATAACTATGAGAGGGCATGTTGTTCTTTTAGCAGGACTTGAGTACCTGATTATGTAATAATCCCCCATCACCGCAAACATTTACTAACTCACTCAGAGACGCTACCATGTCAGAGTGCAGTCTTCATTGAGTAATCCCAGGATTACGCAAAAGAGCTTCATTCATGAAGGCGAGCAGCGTCAGTGTTATGCATTAAGAAAGAATGTACATTTAGCTTATCATTATTGCAAAATTAACGTCAACAAAGCAAGCAGGATAAGATCTTGTATCACCCCGAAGCGGTTTATTTTGCAATAGCGATTAGATGATTGTACACTATCCATTTTACGTGACATATCACCAAACCAACGCTTTCCTGTTTTTCAAACAGTAGATCATAGCAGCAGCAGCAAGGTCATGGATTTGTTCCTTGGGGATGCATGAACCAAAATGTATGGCTTCAGTGCAATGTAGTGCAGTTGCTTTGGATAAAATGCCAAATGTATAAATGTAAATGAAATATTTATTTAGAGTTTAAAATATTTTGCATATTTGACTTGCATATTATCTTTTTCTAAAAGTCCATCATAATGTACAAAACAAGCATTCAATAATGTTTAAAAAATATGAATACTGAGGTAATTTACACTGCAATCTATGAAAAAGATTCAAGATGCCAGTGCCAGTTCGGAAGAATGGACTTATACACAGCATTGCCATTGACGATGGAGAATATTAGTGTAACGTAGTTGAAAGTAAAAGCGGCAGCCCCTCACGGACGACTGCCGCGCACACACATAACAAAATCAAAACAAAACGTAAATCCAGGCCTGGTCCTCTCTCGTCTTGCACTGTCGTCGCTCCTCCTTTTGTGCTCCCGTCACTCCTCCGTGAGACGAGACCGGTGTGGCGCGCAGCTGGAGCTCATTATCACTCGCCACCGGCCCGCTCTCACGGTCCCTCGCCTCGCTGCTTGCCACAATTAGAAAATATCTGACTGCAGAATTTTTTATAAAGTATTCCAGAGTGTCGTGTAACTTTAACACAGGATGTTTTTTTACATTCCAAGTGCTGCTTTTCCATTGTTTTTCTATGCATCAACCTCTTTTACCTTAAACGCTACATTTTTAGAATGCTGTTATACTCTGATGCAGTGGCCAAACCATTTAGAGTATGTTTACAAAGAAAAAGTGCAAAAATTGCTTTCTGTGTGAATGGTCCCTAAGACTTACCAAATTTTGTAATTGTATTACAGTGATTATTCACATTAAAGGTGCTGTATGTCAATTTTTCACTCTACTAAAGCATAAAAATACCATAATATGTTTGCAGATATTTAGGAAACATGCCAAGTTCACATACTTATTTCTCTAAAAAACAATGCTACAGCCAGTTATTCTACTTGTGTGTTCCGTGTCAGAATGTCTGTTTTTGTTTTGGTCTGTGCGATACCACACGCCGGGTTTACCCAATAATATTTCGACACCCCAGATTGCCATTTGGAGGAAAACACAGCAAATTGCTGCCATGGAAGCCAGCAAACAAACTGGGTCAGAGATCACCGATTCTACCCAACCTAAAAAGCCTTGGCATCCATATAAAAACGAGAGCATATTAAAATGCACCAACCTACAGTGTGTAAGTCTCCTCGGCTTTAATTGTCAATTGCGCTCGCTCCTGTTGCGTGTCCTCAAGCTGGCAACCTGCGTGAGCGTCCAGTCTGAGGAGGAGTGGGTGGGGGAAATGACTCTCTCCAATATTTAGAATTTGGACTGCAGTACCCATTTCGACCACTGTCAATATTACATACTGCACCTTTAAATGATTAAACTCTCGTTTTCTAGGTTACAACTTCTCAAACAGCAGTGTGTCCACGGCAGAGAAGAAGACGTTGACATATCATCGCATCGTAGAGGCATTTCGTTTTGCTTATGCCAAGAGGAGTAAACTGGGAGACCCGCGCTACCTCAACATTACTGACGTGAGTTCAACTATTTGTATATAATTTGTAAATATTTTGTGTAAAAAAAAAATTTTTATTGTACAAGAAGTTATGGGTATTAAAGCAACCTGATCTCATGCAATTTTACTCAGGATCTGTGAAGTGGTTTATAGAGTCCTTTATAATATTGTCTGAGGATATTTTCCTGAGGCCTCTAACTGTTTCAGATTTCATGCACCTGCGAGTTCAATGGCCTCTTGTAAATCTCTTATCAATTATCTCTTTTCCCAGCTCCTCCAAAACATGACCTCAGACTACTTTGCAGACAACATCAGGAGTAAAATCACAGATGACACCACTCACCCAGACAGCTACTACGATCCAGAGTACTTTGTACCCGATAACCATGGCACGGCTCACCTGTCAGTCATCGCAGAGGATGGGAGTGCAGTGGCAGCCACCAGCACCATCAACCTTTAGTAAGAGAAAAAGGGCACTAGACCTGTGTTTCTCACTTTAATTTTAAAAACACTGTTCCTCTAACAATATTTATGGAGGCTCTCATATGTTAGTCTGGATTTATGAGAAAGAAATTAGGGGCCAAGCACCGAAGGTGCGGAGGCACCTATTGAAATCGTTAGCGTTCCTATTATTATTATTCTTCTTCTGTCTGGGAGTCTATGGCAGCCCATAGAACCGCTTGCGGGAAAGTTGTGAAATTTGGCACACTGATAGAGGACAGTCTGATCTGTCACCATAGCAAATTTGAAGTCTCTAACTTAATGCCTCTAGCGCCATGTCATTTGACATTTTTCCATAATGAAAATTTTCCAGCCATTTTGAATTTTCTGAAAAAAACTACTTTTTCGAACTCCTCCTAGGCCGTTGCTCCAATTTTCACGAAAATTGAACCAGATCATCTTCAGACTATGCTGACCAAACGATATTAGATTCAAGATGATTAGTCAAACTGAATAATGCGCAAATGAAATCGACAAAGTGCCTACAAAAATGAAAGTCCAAACTTGGTGTGTGTTATGCCAACCATGACCTGAGGCTGCCTGCAGCGTTTCGGCGCAGTGCCACCTAGTGGTCCAGAGATACAAAAATGGGATATTTTTGATGATAACTTTAGAATGCTTTAGCCAAAAATCACAAAACTGGTCTCTTTAGATTCGGGCCATCACGCCGAGCTATACAATACCCAATTTTTTTTTTTCCATATCAACCAATTTGGGCGTCGGCCATTTAGAATTTTGTTTGGATAGATGGATCATTACGAAACTCGGTATGTGTCTTCGGCACCATGCCCTGAAAGTACTCAAAAAGTTTCGGGGCAGCACCACCTTGAGGACAAAATTTATAATGAATTTTACAAAAATGCTAATAACTTTTGATTAAATTTGACTATTGTCACAAAACTGGTATAATAAATTCCTTAGGTCATGCCAAGAACATAAATACCCATTTTACCATATTTGGCCAAACTTCCTATTCACCATTTTGATTTCCTTTACAAACCACATTTTTTGAACTCCTAGACCATTTGTCTGATTTTCACCAAAATCGAATCGTAACATCTTCAGACCACGACAGCAAAAAGTTATTAATTTTGTGTCAACAGACAAAACAGTTTTTGTATACCATAGCGACGAATTGACGCATGATGCCAAAATGACTCTTGAGGCTGTATCTCTGCAATGCTTTGACATATTGACACCAAACTTTGCATCTGTCATTGTTCACTTACTCTGACCACACCACATCAATTTCCACCTATTCAAAAGTCAAAAGTGATAAACCATTAAATCATATTATTAGTGACTCTATATATGATATTTCAGCCATTTTGCCTAAAATCATCTTAAACTGTATAATTGTTCATTGTTGCAGTTGGTCTGACACTCTCAGCCACGTTGGCATGTCTTGTCATCTTATTTGCGCTTGGCCCCGGTATTGCTGCTTGCAGCTATATTTATAATTGCTTTTGTTGCCAAAAACATGGGGGAAATGCTATAGTTTAGATTTTATCTTTCTTGTTTTCTCACAGTTTTGGCTCTAAAGTGATGTCACGCTCAACTGGGATTATCTTTAATGACGAGATGGATGATTTCAGCTCTCCTTACATTACCAATGGCTTTGGGGTTCCCCCTTCACCCAACAACTTCATTCAGCCAGGTGTCTTGGGTTTTACAGCCTAAACTAAATGACAAATAATCCCCTTTTTATTTCTATAGACACACTGGTAAACTTCAAATGAAATTAACATACTACTTTTGTCTTTTGACAAGGTAAAAGACCTCTTTCATCGATGTGCCCCACGATAATATTTGACAAACACAACAGAGTCAAAATGGTGGTTGGGGCCTCAGGTGGGACGAAAATCACTACAGCAACTGCTCTGGTAAACACAAACACCAAAATATTTTATATCTGTATAATGATGCACATGCCCAACATGCAGCAGTGTTTCCCAACCGTGGCTTTGAATGTCTCCTAAATCAAACACACCTGATCAACTCATTAGTAAAGATTTCAAGACTTGAAATGAATGTGTCAGATAAAGAAGACATGTAAAATGTATACATGTAACACCACTTTTATCAATGTGAGTGGGCTGTGGACTATACCGTATATATAGATTAACAGTAGTAAGTAGCATATTGTAGTGTGTTGTGTCCCTTCCACTCATTCTTAATTTTGTGTAGGAAGTCGCTGCAATTTATTTATTTTGAAAGTGTCACCATTACTTTTGTCCATGAGTCATTCTATATTTAGCGGTACATTTCATGTCAGCCAAAAAGTCAGGAAATCAGTATTCTTTTTTGATCAATAAACTAGGTGGTTGAATAATATATGCCCTTAATGTGCTAAATTAATTATTTGGCAAGCTTAAGCTCTAATGACTTTTTAAATATGTTAATGAAAATTAACATTTGATTCATTATTTTGTCAACTGTGTTACGGACAGATGCTGTGTCATAAATCCACAGTATGCTGAATTTAGTATTATTCATCATCCTTACCCAAGATTTCCATCTCCAGAGATATCCCTATCTATTTTTCTGACGGTTTAGTTCACATTTAAAAGATTTATAATAATAATAATAATAATACGTTTTATTTATATAGCGCCTTTCCCAAGCTCAAGGTCGCTGTACACAAAATATACATACACAAAATAAACACACATATATTTATGACATAAAAACCACACATAACACAGTTGACAGACAAAGTAACACAGTTAATAGGAGTAACACCGTTGACAGGTCACATTAGAAGGAAAAGAGAAAACTCTCTTTAAAATGATAACTTTCTTTTTATTCAAACAAGCAATTAATTAAATTTAAATTGAATTGCCAATATTGTCAACCATGTGAATCCTTGTCAACTGTTACAATTGATGGGTAACACAGTTGACATTTTGGCCATTTTAGGGCCTTGTGCAAACTGCTGGCCTTATAAATATAACATGTGACATAAGTTCACCAGAACATGTTGATAACACAGTTGACGGTCAATTAATCTACTCTATGTGCAGATAATAATATAGATCATATATTGAAGAGGAGAAGTTATGACTTACCACACTGATTTAAAATGTTTCTCCAAAAAAGGAATGACATCACGTGATGTTGGACATGTGACTTTGGAACAAACCATTGCTGATTTATAGGGGGTTTTATAGGGAGTAACACAGTTGACACTGATTTCTCGGACATACACAAAATGGATGATTTAATGATTTCATATTTTTTTTACACCTTTTTTACACCTCTACACCATTAACACCTTTCTCATTTAATGATTATTTTGGACAAATATTTATACGAAATATATACAGAAACATGCATTTTAGAGCTAATCTGAAAAGCAAAACCTCACATTTACCAAATCTGTTGAATTTTTTTATTAAATGAATAAGAAATGTCCCCTGATATAAATGCGATCATTGCTTGAAGTGAAAAGTTAATAATTGAGTCCACGGACATGACATGTACCTCTAATTAGAAGGACTCCCATGCTACACGCTGTCTAATGTTGTTTTACTATATATCTATGTAACCGGTAACCAGGCACACTAACAAGGATGCTAAAGTCTGCAGCTGCTAACGTTCCTCTTGAGGAAAGGGGAGTAAAGTTTACATGCACAGCTCTTACTGGCCTATGTCTGTATCACTCACCCCCCCTAAACCTTACTCCCATCCGGATCACGGCACCAAATGTAACCAGTCCTACTCGAACCCACTCCAAGCAGGATTCGAACCCAGGTCTCCGGCATGGGAGATGGGCACACTAACAAGGATGCTAAAGTCCTCGGACGCTAAAGTCCTCAGCCGCTAACGTGCCTCTTGAGGCCAGGGGAGTGAAGTTTACATGCACAGCTCGTACTGGCCTATGTCTGTTACACTCACCCCCCTAAACCTCACTCCCATCCGGGTCACACCACCAAATGTAACTGGTCCTACTCAACCCGCTCCAAGCAGGATTCGAATCCTGCATGGGTCTCCGGCATGGGACGTGCTAACGACTGCAGCCTCTAGCATCAGTTGCTAGTTGAGGCCAGGGGAGTGAGGTTTACACGCACAGCTCTTACTGGCCTACGTCCGTTTTACTCACCCCCCTAAACCTCACTCCCATACGGGTCACACCACCATATGTAACTGGTCCTACTCTACCCGCTCCAAGCAGGATTCGAACCAGGGTCTCCGGCATGGGACGTGCTAACGACCACAGCCTCTAGCATCAGTCGCTAGTTGAGGCCAGGGGAGTGAGGTTTACACGCACAGCTCTAACTGGCCTATACATCCGTTATCCATCTATCCAAACATGCCTTTTCACCTTTCCTATTTCACTTCTCCCAGGTGATCCTGAACTCGCTGTTCTTTAACTATGATCTGAAGAAAGCGGTTATGGAGCCCAGAGTCCACAACCAACTCAACCCCAACATGACAGTAGTGGAACAGGACTTTGAGCAGGTGGGTTCTTGCACTTGACCACTGAACTTTCTTAATTTAAGTCATGATAAACCAGTTCATTAACCCTGTAAGGCACTGTGTGACATGATGCTACAGAGTGTTCTTGATGGCTTGGCTCAGAAGAACCATGTAACAGAGCTGCTGAGGACGCCAGGAGCAGTAGTGCAGGCCATCGTGCGACAAGGGGACAAACTCTACGCTGAATCTGACCCCAGGAAAGGTGGCTATCCTGCAGGATACTGAACACTACTTCCTCTCGGCCTTCTCACATTTTTTGGACCTTTAGTCATTGGTGGCTCAATGAAGGACCAGGAAAAACTAATATACACATTCAATAGCAATACACCTCTCAGTCCTACAGTTAACAATTGCACCACAATGGACCACAATGCACAAGGTTGCACAAAGACTCCCTGTATTTATGAACTTTTTCTTTTTAATGGGAAAATGTTTAATCGGTATCAATAGTGCCTAACTTTCATATTGAACAGTCTATGGTTTTACCAAGCTTATTTATTCCTTTTGTGTGTATAGAAGAGTATTGATTATCAGTATGTGGGGGTCCTTTGGTACCCGATTCCACTGTACAGGTTTTTTTGTTGTGTAATGGAGGTCCTTGGGTAATGGACATGGGGTTAATGTTGAGAGTGCTCCAAAATGAGGATGTGCAACTCTTGTTCAAGTCAGGGAAATAAGTATGAAATTAACATAGTAATTAAATATTAGGCTACAGGTATTTATTGTACATCATGAGATTCTTCCCAGCTAACAGGTAATGTTCTTATAACTTTGGCTAACGTTCTGGCAAGGTTCTCCAGTAATGTTAATATAATGTTTGTTCAAAGTTATCTGGTCTTTAATTATGTTCTCATAACGTTAGCACAAAACATTATTGATACTTTGATCATAGAACTTTTTTTCTGAAATGTTTTAGTTGGACTTTCATCTAACATTTTTAAATGTTACTACTTAATTCAGAATGTCCAGAAAATATTCAAAATTAACGTTCCCATAATGTTTGCAAAATGGAGCGTTTCTTTAACGCTCATATAACCAAGAAAAAATGCTGGACGTTTTGAACGTTCAAAGAACATTCAGAAATAAAGGGAATGTTAGCAAAATGTTCTTGGAACATATTTTTGTTAGCTAAGTTTTAAAGGGATAGTTCCCCCTAAAATGAATATCCGAACCTGCAGACTTTCAAAAATGGTGTCCAGTATGACTTGTATATATAAAATTTAATTTGTTATTGTGTTCAACAGAAGAAAAAAGTCATATAAGTTTGGAAAACTATTTTTTGGGTGAATTATATATTTGTCATGGCAGACACACACTGGATAACAAGACAATGCTAAAATGTGTGAGGAAACTCTATTACATTCTATAAGCTGAATGTTTCATTAAAGCAGCAACCACATATTCATTTTTAAATAGTGAACTGGAATGATAATATTCTTAAGGTGAAGAGAAGCTGTTATTAACATCAGAGCCATTCAGAAGTAAAATCTTGGGAGAACAGCATGCAAGGCATCAGATTACCTCACTGGACATGTTACCCTCTATATACAGCCATCCTCTCCCAAATTGACTTGTATAATGTGAAATGCTGAACGACAATAACAACTGTTTTTCTGTTGATTTGATTTGTGTACGTGAAACAGACCTGAGCTTTAAGGCAGAAAAAACATTATGTTCACTTCAGGTTTTTCAGGTAATATTGTGTAACTGTAGGCCTAATTTAAAAACATTTTAATCAGGCCATAAAAAAAGTTATTAGGAGATACTCAGGCCCATAACAACATATATAATATATACATAACATAAACATAACTAATATTAAACGTGTATAGAGAGATTCATCAAAATAACCATCTGAAGTTATTATCTAATGTTAGTCTGATTTTATGTTGAATTACATTAAGAGCTATCACTAGACTGTTGAATGTTGTCATATTTTTCACCAAATCATAAAACTGCAATAGCCTATGATGCTGTATAATGTATATCACATTCAAGCTATTTCTTGAAGCTATAGATGTTAATGTTTATCATGAAATGACACTGTGGTGGAAATGTGCATTCTGACAAATAAAATACATTTGTGTATATATTTTTTAAACACCCACTGTCCTCTGGCTGTTGCTATGCTGTTAATTAAACGGTTTTGGACCGATGTGTTTGCCCGTGCATTCATAAGTGTTCGTATAAATATTTTAACAGCTAATTACTAAATAATGCAAGCTGTATTTTAATGAAACAGTGCTATTTGAACCAGCTCTGAGGCAAAAACATGTTTTGAAAAATGAAAGGCATGGTAAATTATCACAGGCAGCAGCCACACACAGGAATATAAAGTATGTTTATAAAGGTAGAAGAGCGAACTTCTTTGAAAGTATAATAAAAATCAAGTAAACAACATTTAACCTGTTGAACTAATGACATTCTGGTGTCTAAAGGCCTTTAATAGTGGTGTATAATTTCTGCACCACCAAACAGAATTGCAATTTACCTAATCCAGAATCAATTACTTTTAAAGTATTAGTTTTGCATAGTAGCAAGAAAGCAGGCCTACACATATTTGGACATGGGGACTGTTTTCATACAGGTTTCACTCTTCTTTGTTTGACCGACTTCTGTCACTAGTCGGTCAAACAGCCCATGCTCCGTCTCCAACACACTCCACTGGCTCAAGTTATGTCGTGCTGGTTCAGTGATCAAGATTTTTCATGGCTCCATTAGCCCCTTGCTGGTAAGATGCCTTAATTATATCTTTACGTGTATTCAAGTGTATCCAACCGCGTCCCGCGCAGCAGTTCGACAAACCACGCCCACACTAGCCTACAAGTTACAAAAAAACAGCCAACTAGTGAATACATAATTTAATAATATCATATATAGCTATTATATTTTTATTTTTACATTGTAAAAAAAAAAGGTTTTATATGGTGTTACAAAAATAGTTTTCACATAAATGCTGACTCCTGAAAAAAAATATTTAATGGTTTCCACAAAAGTACAAAGCAGCACAACTGTTTTCAACATTGATAGTAATAAGAAATGTTTTTTGCGCAGAAAATCAGCATATTGTGATTTCTGAAGGATCGTGTGACACTGAAAACTGGAGCAATGATGCTGAAAATTCAGCTTTGCCATCAGAGGAATAAATTACATTTTATAACATATTCAATATAATTATTTTAAAGTTCCCCTGTAGTCAATAATTGTCTCCCTTAAAACTCATCTTTGATCACCAAAATGACATATTTAAATGTTTTTATATAAAAGTGTATAACTTTTATTTGACATGCTTTTATATTGTACATTACTCCATAATACAGCAGCAGCCTGTAAAACATGAAAGTGAAGTGCCTCAGGCTTTGTCTGAGTGTGATTTGCATACATTTCCATGTTGACTTCCCTCAGCAGGGAAAAGACAGAATAAAAATATTCAAGGAAGCATTCTTTTCCACAACAGCCCTGAAGCTGCTTACTGACAGGAGCGTGGTCACCAGCGAATGCTCATAACTCACTGTGGAGTGGCTTTGTTAAGATTCTGAAGCACTCATGAATGTTCCGTCAAAGAGTTTTCAGGAGCACATTCATACTTTGAATGAACTGAAAACTAAGGAAAACCACTGATTGACACACAAAAGGCAATGTCCAAAAGCGCACAAGTGTCTGACAGTTGTATTGTCCCACAGCTGCCGGTTGCTGAGGATGGCTGTAAGTTTGGCCTGAGGAGAGATGATTCAGTATTGTCAGAGAGGAAACCCTCTGGCTTATATGCTATCAGCTCCAGGATGGAAAGCATAAAGGAATGAGAGTGAGAAAGATTTGGGTACCAGCAGCAGAATCAGGACTAAAACTCCCCTGTGGACTTCAAATGGAAGTGACTGGGCTTTAGGTTTGCACAGACGGCAGGCTCTAAGGGTTTGCTGACTGGCACTCAAGTTATGCTAGCTGCTTATGCCAAGCAATTACATACACGACAACGTTTATTCCTGTGCTCCGGAATAGCTAGAGCTCATAATGCTCTGTTTATCTCTCCGATCATGATGCCAAAGCTAATGCAATCACTCACATTGTTCATAGCCTCCGATGGGATCTCACTGTGCATTTTCATGAGTCAGATGCATCCTATTTTCAGAGCTTTGGACGTTAATTATAAAGAAATGCAGGGCGTCTTGCTGTGGAGGCATCATTGGTGAGCAGCTGAGCTAAACATTCCCTTTGACCATCCATCTGCACACTTCAGCACTCTATTGAGAGTTGCCAAGAACCTGTGACAGGCGGTCAGCAATCCACACAATCAATAATGTGAATGTAAGACTTTTTGAAGAGCCTGTATAGTCCTGTTGGACACCATTACAAATGCTTTGACACAATCTAATTGAAAATCTAATTTAAAACTAATTTAGATATGAGGTTTTCAAGCAACAAATATAATCACAAAGATGTTATATTATAGTCAGGGCCCCTGGGCACATGTGTTTTGAAGGAAAATCTGGCCCCCAAAAATTAGGAAATGTGTTTCAGCTAATATTAGATGATAATTAAGAATAGAATATCATACAGTACACCAATCAGGTATAACATTTTATGACCACCTTCCATATATTGTGTTGGTCCCCCTTTTGCCACCAAAACAGCCCTGAACCGTCGAGACACGGACTCCACTAGACCCCTGAAGGTGTGTTGTGGTATCTGGCAACAAGATGTTAGCAGCGGATCCTTTAAATCCTGTAAGTTGCGTTTGGGGCCTCCATGGATCGGACTTGTTTGTTCAGCACATCCCACAGTTGCTTGATTGGATTGAGATCTGGGGAATTTGGAGGCCAAGTCAACACCTCAAATTCGTTGTTGTGCTCCTCAAACCATTCCTGAACCATTTTTGCTTGTAGCAGGGTGCATTATCCTGCTGAAAGAGGCCACAGCCACCAAAGAATACCGTTTCCATGAAAGGGTGTACATTGTCTGCAACAATGCTTAGGTAGGTGGGACGTGTCAAAGTAACATCCTAATGGATGGCAAGACCCAAGGTTTCCTAGCAGAACATTGCCCGAAGCATCTGCCGGCTTGCCTTCTTCCCATAGTGCATCCTGGTGCCATGTGTTCTCCAGGTAAGCGACACACACACACCCAGCCATCCACATGATGTAAAAGAAAACGTGATACATCAGACCAGGCCACCTTCTTCCATTGCTCCGTGGTCCAGTTCTGATGCTCACGTGCGCACTGCTGGCGCTTTCGGCAGTGGACGGGTCAGCATGGGCACCCTGACTAGTCTGTGGCTATGCAGCCTCATACGCAACAAACTGTGATGCACTGTGTATTCTGACACCTTTCTATCAGAACCAGCATTAACTTATTGAGCATTTTGAGCTACAGTTGCTCGTCTGTTTGATCGGACCACACGGGCTGGACTTCGCTCCCCACGTGCATCAATGAGCCTTGGCCGCCCATGACCCTGTCGCCGGTTCACCACTGTTCCTTCCTTGGACCACTTTTGATAGATACTGACCACTGCAGACCGGGAACACCCCACAAGAGCTGCAGTTTTGGAGATGCTCTGACCCAATCGTCTAGCCATCACAATTTGGCCCTTGTCAAACTCGCTCAAATCCTTACGCTTGCCCATTTTTCCTGCTTCTAACGCATGAACTTTGAGGACAAAATGTTCACTTGCTGCCTAATATATCCCACCCACTAACAGGTGCCGTTATGGAGAGATAATCAGTGTTAACACCTGTCATAATGTTATGCCTGATCTGTGTATAATGTACAATACTATAGTAAGAATAGTAGAATACACAACCCTTAGATGTTTTTTACATATTAAATACTTTCATTTAAATTTGCATGTTGCATGTACATTTTAACAGTCACAGTTTTGGGATATTCTAATGACAAAAAGGTGAAATTTAGTTTAGAGATCAGTTATGAAATAATTAGCAATGACATGAATAATGAATTTTCATCAAATGAGTTTATGTAAAACATCTTTTGTAGTTGGTACAAATGTTGCTTCATGTCTATGTATAACCTTCATTTACAAAATAAAAAAATCAATCTATAAATGGAAGAAAGACGTTGAACCTGAAAATAACAAACTTGCAAAATGTTTGCCAGTGTTTTAAGTTTGGGCTAGCAATATTTTTTATGCTTACCAAGGGTGCATTTATTTAATCAAATATACAGTAAAACAAATTTAAAATAGGTGTTTTGTAGGCATCATTCCTCCAGTCTTCAGTGTCACATGATCCTTCAGAAATCATTCTAATATGCTGATTTGCTGCTTAAGAAACATTTATTTTTATTATTATTATTAATGTTGAAAACGGCTGTGCAGCTTAATATTTTTCAGGATGTAAATGTCTTTGCTGTCACTTTACATCGTTTTAATTCATCATTGCTGAATAAAAGTATTATTTATTTTTTTTTTAAATCCTCCAGACCCCAAACATTTAAACAGTATTGTATATTTGGCCCTGTGCACAAATCAATTTACATACTGTGTATATATATATATATATATATATATATATATATATATATATATATATATATATATGTTGTTGTTTTTTAAAATATATAAAAAAACAACAACATATATATTTACAACACACATTTCATTCATAATTTTCACAGTAAAATGTCAAAACTTCACATATTGATGGTGCTTGCTATAATTTGTCAGTTTGTCATCTGATCTGCCCAGTGCACTTCATCCAAACACAGCACAGATGCATCAAGCAGAGTTGAGAGAGCTGGTGTGAATTAGTATCCAGCTGCACTCCAGGTCAATACCCTGCAGCTTTTCCATTTTTCCGTGAGTCAGACACGGCCACTATGCAGTTGTTTTCCTTTGATACTGCATTAACCACATTATAAAACATCTGCGGGACTTTGACTTTGTGCCCAATCTTGTTAAGTGACTCCAAAACCATCTGAGGAAGAAAAGAGATGAAAGCGGTGTGAACATTTCACTTGATCCCTTACAAACAATTTACTACAGCAACATTTGTGTTCTACTTACCTTTTCAAACAAGGGCTCAAAGTTAAGAACGTTTTTGGAGTCCACAAATACCACTGGGGCGTCGATGGAATCTTGCAGCGTCTTGCCGAACCACAGGAAGTTCATGAGAGTCTAACCAGAGGGGTTTTAGCCAGAGTTGGATTACTAAAGCACAGTTTTTAGTCAGTTTACTGGTATTTGCACCATTATTTAACATGCAAAAAAGTATTGCTGCATCCGAAAACCAAATACTTTCATACTTATATTATGCAAAAAATAGTACGGCGACAGAGTTGTATGTCTAAATACAGATAAATATTCAATAAATATTCAAAAACAGTAGACAAAAAGTACCCGGATGACCTACTACTTCTGCCAAGATTCTGAAGTGCGCATTCGATGGACACTTTACTATCCCATGAGGCCTTGGGAGAGGGGTTGTGAATGGTGGTTAATTCTGTCATTAATTACTCACCCTCATGTCGTTCCAAACCCGTAAGACCTTTGTTCATCTTCGAAACACAAATTAAGATATTTTTGATGAAATCCTTTCAAGGCCCAGAAAGGTAGTAAAGACATCGTTAAAATACTCCATGTGACTCCGGTGGTTCAACCTTAATTTTATGAAGCGACGAGAATACTTACAAACAAAAATATTAACTTTATTCAACAATCTCTTCTCGTCTGTGCCAGTCTCATACGCTGTTGACGTAGCGTAAACAGTGCAGCACTTCTGAGTTCTATGGCAGAACGGCGGCTCAACATTGGCTAGCTCCTGCGTCAGCATAACACATGCGACTTAGCGCTTTGAAAGCGCTGCACTGTATTTACTACGTCAACAGCATAGGAGACTGGCACAGATGAGAAGAGATTGTTTAATAAATTTGTAATTAAACTTTTAATAAAAGTATTCTCGCCGCTTCGTAAAATTAAGGTTGAACCACTGGAGTCACAAGGACTATTTTAACGGGCCTTGAAAGTGTTCATTCAATAGCTGTCTATGGAGGGGTCAGAGAGTTCTCGGATTTCATCAAAAATATCTTAATTTGTGTTCTGAAGATGAATGAAGGTCTTATGGATTTGGAACGACATGAGGGTGAGTAATTAATGACAGAATTTTTTTTTATTTTGGGGTGAAGTAACCCTTTAAGCGACAGTATGTGATTTCATGTCTTAACCCATTTTGCGCTTGACATGACTGTGATAGTTGCTGTTAGGTGGAGGCACCGCACATAACATAGAGTGTGTGGTAGGAGGAAGAGAATTTTCTTCTGGAGGAAGAAGCTATCCGAACATATCATTTGCAAAGCCATGTTATTTTTTATTTAAATTACCGGTAAATTCAATTTTAATTTAACTTTCGTGGCTTATAACTTTTTAACAAAGACTTTTAAAAAATCCCTATGGGAAGAATTAATGGAAAAAATACTTCTGGAACCAGCGCAGCTGAAAAAGGGGGTGGGCGCTAATATACTCTATTTGCATTGCTCTTGTTAGATTGCGTTGGTCATAATAGAAATGAGCTGCTTTGCACATTGTCAGATCACCCGCAGAACTTTCCACTCCATCGGCTCTTCTATGGGATCATGCTAATTTGCCCTGTTTAGTGAATCTGGCCCTAAAAGTGCAGATTAAACTCACCAGGGCCACCCCGGTGGTGATCATACTGCCCCCTGAGGCTCCTATGACCACGATGTGTTTCTGAGATCGGGAGTAAAGGATCACTGGAGACATGGAGGAAGGCGGCTGCTCATCTTCACATAGATACACACAGAACAGGAGTTCAGTACTAGTTTAACTTTATCGGCAGCATTTGAATTTACATTAAAGCACTTCCAAGAATTATTTCTAAAAAAAAAAATCCATGGATTATTTGAGCTGTGAAGCTGTCTAAATCAACATTTTTGATGTTGGGATACTGCTTTACACTGGAAAAAATAGCAGGGATCTATTTTTACTTGATCTAACTTATAAAAATGACTTGTTTTGGTGCAACCTAATTTGATTTAGTCTGATTAAATAACATTTTGATTAAAAACAATTTAGATGCTACCACATGAAGAATGCTTGAGGTCACCTAAATGTATAATGTTTAAGTCATGTGGCTATTTTTTTTTTTTTATTATAAATGATACCGATAACCTTATAATCATGTTTATATTATGTCTAATAAGTGATAAATGGCAGATTAAAAATCTGTACTGTTTTGTCTACATTAAGAATAAAACACTAAATCTTAAACCAATCATTCAAATGTTGCAAAGAAATTTAGGCATTGCAAAAATAAAATGTTCAGATGAAAAATGGATATGAATTTTGAGATTTGCTAAAGATTACATTGAATAACAGTTAAAATATAAAAATATGTATATATATAAAAAAATATTTTTAAGTTAAATAAATAAACAAAGATTATTGGAGTATGTTTTACAAAAAAACTATTTCAGTCTTTCTACTTCAAAATTTTCCATTTAATACAGTGTGTTTCTTGCCGTTGGTGAAATTTACTAGCAATTTCTGAGTGAAATTTTTTTTTCAGTGCAAGTGGCACAGGTAATCTAAATGGTATTGATATATTATGCATCCCTAAAAAACAAGTGTGTATCCAGTTGTAAGTGTCCTCCTATTGCAATTGCAAATGCCAATAGAATGTTTATCGATACTGAAATATTCCATTCATTTTGGGAACTGTATATGTCAGAAATCAGCCATTTGTGAAGGTTTACTAACCAGCATGAATCTGGTCTGTTTTTCCACAGAAGTCAGCAAGTTCATTGTTGAGCAGGATGCCTGTTTTGGAGGAGAAAATTCTGGATCCAAATCTGAGAAGAAAGAACCGTTTCTAAGGTACCATTTTACTCCAGTAATGCATTGTATTTATCAATTAAGTAATAACATCATGACAATATTATATCATTGTGTTCTAGAGCTTGTATAAATGGTGTGAATGATACTTGAGCGTACATGTGGTTGATGGTGCTGGTCACAGATACCGCCATCCCATCCTCAGCGAGCACGGACACATGAGTGGTGCCATGTGAGTCCAGGTATGGAGTGACGTTGTAGTAGCTGGCATCATGAGTGCGGTCAGGACTGATTTTTGCTCTCACTTTGTCCGCAAAATGCTTCTGAGTGATCTCAACTGCCTCCTATTCAAGCCACACAGAACGTCGAGGATGATGAACTAATGCATGACTTTTTGTGTGCCAACCAGTGGGTTGCCAGCAATAATGGCAGTGTTGCTGTGCTGTACTCTACTGCCTGCAGTAATGATCACCCAGAACACAGCACTTAAGTCATTATAGCAGATTACACCAGTGCCTCCATAGAGGGTAATGACTGTAATGTTTCTGTTGAGTTACTAAAGCAGAGCCTGACCAATGGTATCATGCCTATAGCGCTTACACAGAAGTTTAATATGTAAAACAAAAGACTTCCTCCTACAGAGCCTACCATTTGAGAGGCAAAGTTGGGATCCTTCATGAACTTCTTAAGACCGTTGGCAAATTTACAGGTTTCTACGTAACGTTGGAATGTTAAGACCTTCTCATCCCCCTCCAGAGATGAAGAACTTGGATCAAAACCTGAGGAGCACAGAGAACTTAATCAGTCTATCAGTTTAGAAACAACAACAAAAAAAGTTGTGTTAAATTGACCATTAATATATGATTATATATGATACAATCTTTTGAAGGATACCACAGGAGCACCAAAACACATTTGACTACAAATAAGAGATAGAAAACAGCAACATTGTGGTTGCTACAAGTGTTTTTAGCACATTGTTTTGTGGTTGCAATGTTGTTTCTCAGTGGTTTTCTTAGCGGCCGACAGGGTTTGACATTAACACCCGCCAACCGCAGGTGTATTTCAGCAGTGGCGTGTAACACAGTCACTCCTACTAGCCACTTAGGCAGTTTGGATTTTATATATAATATATACATTTATCAATTATAGTCTTTTAAAAAGGCATCTGAAAAAATAAACAAAGAGCAATGTAGTGTTGTCAAAAAATATCAATAAATATTGATACTGAAATATCTGAAATGCTTCCAATACTCATTTTCCACAGAACAGATACACGATACCAGCTGCACTTTCTCATGTCTCCGACAGCAAGTTGATACAGAAATCACCCCTCACTCACAGGTTTCATTTGATCCAGATTCATATTGTTGCTGTTACAGGGCTTGAATTTCGGCATGGGATTGCACATAATTTTACTCACCCCCGCAGATTTTGTGCTCACACCCAAAGTGCACGCACATAAAGCCGCCTCTCGGTATTAAATTGAGTTCTTTATTGCTGCTTATTGCGCTTAAACAGTCAAATACACATAAAATAATGACAAAAGGCCAGTCTTGGCGAGTATTCACATAAACACACTCAGTTATGTTTTAAGTGAACGTAAACAGTTGAAAAAGAAAATGCATGTGTAACAGTATATTGGACCCGTGCGTCAGGTCTTAAAGTGACAACAGCCTAATGAGCTAATATTCAAAATATCTATGTCAGTTTTTCCCCATGGTATCAATGCCAAAACTGAAAATGCTGAGTGGCTAGTAACTTTGGAAAACCACTAGCCACAGTGGCTGGTGAGCAAAAAAGTTAATGTCAAGCCCTGGTATAGTCAAGTCTCTATACACCACCATTCAAAAGTTTGGCGTCAGTCATTTTTTTAAAGACTTAATATTTTTATTCAGCAAAGATGCATTAAATTGATCAAAAATGACAGTGAATGCTTTTACATTGTTACAAAAGTTTCTATTTCAAATAAATGCTGTTCTTTTGAACTTTCTATTAATCAAAAAAAAAAATATTGAATGATTTCTACAAAAATATTAAAGGGGTCCTATAATGCCCTTTGTACAAGATGTAAAATAAGTCTGATGTGAGGTTTTAGCTCAAAATACCCCACAGATAATTTTTTATAGCATGTTAAAATTGTCATTTTCAAGTGTGAGCAAAAATAGCACGTTTTTTTTGTGTGTCCCTTTAAATGCAAATGAGCTGCTGCTCCCGGCACCCTTTCAAGAAGAGGGCGTGGCTTCAATGGCTTACGTTAGCAGCTCTGATTACCTCAAGGAGACATGCGCTGAAAATGTCAGAAACTGTTCAGCCTTTCGGACAATGATGGAGAGACTCAAGATGGAGAGACTTAAGAAGAAGTGACAACACGTAGAATGCAACAGGACGTTTCTGAATGGTTAGTTGATGAATTTATGTAGCTGATGTGGAGTTGATATTTTAAAGTCATTGATTAGCATATTCTGTCATGATAATCTATAAATCGCTTGTGGGGGAACTGTTGTAAAATGCCCACAGAGCCAGAGAATATATGCTGCAAGAAGATAGAACAGGTATAGTTTAATTAACTTATGTTGTCATCTTTCTTTATGGCATGCTATTGCATACTGTATTGCAATAAATGTGAAAAGACGGGGGCGACAGCTTGAGCAGACTTCTAAATGTGCTCCACTACAACAACTCTTCCTCTTCTCAGCATGGCCTCATCGCTTTTGTTGTGTATTACCGGGGACAGGGTTTATGTAAATTTTAGGGTTAGTGATGTCCTTTTAAATATAATACATCCAAATATATTCTTGAGCAGCAAATCAGCATATTAAATGATTTCTGAAGGATCATGTGACACTAAAGACTGGAGTAATTATGCTGAAAATTCAGCTTTACCATCACAGGAATAAATTACATTTTAAAATGGATTCAAATAAAAAAACAGTTATTTTAAATTGTAAAAATATTTCACAATATTACTGTTTTTACTGTATTTTTTAGATCAAAGAAATGCAGCCTTGGGAAGCATGGTGAGCAGAATCTTACCAACTCCGAACTTGTATATGGTTGGGTCTCATATCTGTAGCACAAATGGTTCAGGAAGAATTGCACCAAAGTGTAATACTTTAATCATTAAACTTACATATGAACAACAATAATAGTGATGCTTGCCATATCAAGTACTGCTAATAAAAGGACAAACAGATTAATTAATTTTCCCACCTAGCATGGTGTTGAGTATGAAGCTTAGTGTCGCTCCCCCTGCTGGCGGTGGAGGAAAGTACATGTCATACTCTCCTAGATTCACTTCCCAGGCATCTGATTCAGACACCTTGAACGAACTCAAGTCCTCCAAAGATATTGTTCCACCTGAAATACACAGTAAATAAGCTGACTCATGTATTTAAAGAAATCAGAATTGTAGAGAGTGACATTTTGAATTACCTGCAGCTTGTATATCACTGACAAGGTGTTTGCCGATGTCTCCAGTGTATAAAACATCCGCCCCATGTTCTGCAATGATCTCAAGTGTATCTGCCAGTTTCTCAAATTTCACTACGTCCCCCTCTTTCAATAGATCACCTTGTTCATTCTGGAATAACTGGCTATAAAACACACACACAAACACACATCCAGGTGACTTTTTCAGTCATTGTTTTGTGTTAAAGGGAACATTATGAGTCTGAATTCATTCTGAATGAGAGTACATGTGTTACCGTAGTGGTGAGTCTGGCTTCTCCTTTAAAAGAAGTGGCAAAAATCGAGAGAGCACATAGGGAATGTGGATGCCCTCTCTAGCCATCTTGATAGTGGGCTGAAATAAACTGGCCCAAGGCAGACGTCCATACAGACTATGAGCTCGCTCATAGCCACGGATATCCCCCGGGACACCGATCCAGTGAGCTCCTATAGAGAGAGAGAGAGAGAGAAACTATAGCTACCATATGTGCTTAAAGTGCTCAGTGCACTATGAGTATGTGTAGCTATGAAAAATGAGATGGCTACATCCTGTGTAATGCATAACAAGGTCTGTAATTAAAGAAAAGAATAGTGCATTGCATATTTCCCCAAAGGGCATTGCATATATTTAAGTGCATCTTATTTCAAATCGTTTTTATGAAGGAAACCCTTTATTTACACTATCAGCATATTTACAGGTGAATAATGTGATACTTTGTGTGGTTGCAAGAAACAAAAGTTCATCCATCTTAACATACTGTCACCTTCCATTGGCTGTATTGTTGTTGGGCAAGTGGCAAGAAGGTCTGTTTTAAAAGCTTTTGGGACAGTCTCTCTGGCATTGATTATTCTCACTTTGCCTAGATAACAGAGATATGAATAAATAATAACAAGAATATACATTATACCGGCAGAAATAATAAGTAATTTAAGGTCCTTAGGTAGGTAGGATGAATCTCACCACTTTGTTCCCGTATTGTGAATATAGAGCCTCCACCAATGCCCATACTCTGGGGATTTATGATTGACGTGCACAGTAAAGTAGCAATGGCGCCATCTACTGCTGACCCACCCGACTGCAGTATATCTCTAGGAGAAAAAAAGACTGAAAATGAGCTGTGATACAAAGGACCTCCAAATGTGATTATCCCCCTGCAAAGGGACCTTTTCCTAAAATGTAAAGCTATAGCTATCATGTAACAATATAGAAAAGTTGTTTTTTCCTAAATTGAATAACTGGGGTTGTTTTGGTATTGTAGGTTTAAAAAAAAAATTCACTTTGTGCTAAGTTGATAGTGTATCTGTTAAGGCCCTTTCACACCAAGGGCGATAACTATATAGTTTTAAAAATCATTCTAAATGTAAAAGAATAGCAGAGTTCACAACTATAATGAAAACGGCACAGTGGAAAGATATTGTTGGGATCCCTTTAAAAAAAAAAAAGAAATTCTGTTGATGAATGATAAAAACATTGACAGCCAATCAGAATCCACCCTGCTTTAAAGAGCTCGGCGGATGACATAACTACAGCGCGTGCTTATAATAAACAGAATCGTGCGTTGGTTACAGTCACAGTTATTAACTTCATAGTTGATGTGAACGTATGGAGTGAAAACAGTGTCAAAACCTTCCACAAATGCACACGAGAGATCCACATGTGCGCGCACCAATCCACAAATGCACGCCAGAGATCCACACACACAAAGCAATCCAGAAATGCACGCAAGAGATCCACACACACAGCAATCATGCATTATTGTCCTTCGAGTCTTTGCTCACAATCCACAAATGCTTTATCTGTACCTGTAATTTAATGCACAGTAAATCACGAGTCTTTTTCATTGGTGTTGTTCTGCCTTAGAATGCCCCTGAATATGCGCTTTTGTACCTGTGGAATCTTTAGAGACTGTTATTCCATGGCCTTGATACACAAATGCACAGAAGCCTATCTGTATCTGTCCCCATTACCTGCAAAGATGCGATACGGTGTCCTTCCTCCAGAGGGCGCTTACCGGCCTTCGAGCTGAATCTTCCAAAGGGCTAGATTCATTTTGTTTTCTGACTTGGCGAGACAACTGAAGTCTAAACATTTTTCACTAAATATCATATACATTAATGCAAATATAGAGTAAAAACAAACCTTTTTTTATTCTTCAACATGAAATCAGAAAATATATAGCCTATTAAGAACTAGGGGTGTTGACGGTTAATCGATGATTAATTGTCGATAATACATTTAATCGATAAAACTTATCGATCATCGATTAAGCAGGATCATGCGCATGCGTGCTGCTCAACCGCGAAACATGTAAAGCAGACACGAGGAAAAATTAAGCGAGCAAGCCAGAGTTATGTTTGGGACCATTGTACAGCTGGAGTTACACCTTCATCATGACTATAAGTGTGCGTGTGCATTTGCAGCCTTTTGTTTTGTGCAAATGTAAATTGTAATGTTGTGTTTATTTTGTGTGGGCCTGTCTATATCTGATTTATCTCATAGGATGCATTTGGTTAAGAATTAGCGTGGTAGTAAAGCATGCCGGTGATCAGCTTCAGTGCGCGCAACTCAAACAGCACTGCACAACTAATAATGACTATGATTGAGACTGTCATATTACATAACATTATAATGAGAACAGTATTGTAATAAAACATTGTGAATTATTTGGGTTTAGTTTGCCGTTTCATCGTGTTGCTCCAGGAAGAGCACGTGCACAACATGAGTCATGCATTCTGAATAGCTTAATTCAAGTTTACTTGTGCATTTGCATCATTTTGTGCAGATATAATTTGTAATATTATGTTTATTTTGTATATATCTGATTAATCTCATATAGGATGCATTTCTTTGAGCTAAATATCGTGCTAGCAAAGAACTTAAGTGTACCGTTGTTCATTCAGCGCGCACAGCTCAAACAGCAACGCACGACTAACAATAACTTTGATTGGGACTGTCATATTACATAACATTAATGAGAACACTATTTTAATAAATCGTTGTGAATTCATTGGGTTTAGTTGCCATGTTCAGCGTGTTTTGTTTTAGGAAGAGTGCGTTCATTCTGAATAACTGATATGAGGCGGCGTTGGTGATGCGTTGTATTAGAGGTTATATTTGATTATTAAATAAGTAATTTAATTAAATGATCAATCGCATTGACTCATTTTACAATCCTATTAGCCCTTTATTTGGACTAAAAGCCCTTCTCATTCATTTGGTGAGGAACATGGTGTTTTGAGCAGCATTTGCACACCCTGTCATGCTGTCGGCTATAAGCCACTGATGTAGACGCATATTGCAGTATTAGGGCTAACGATTAATCGATTAATTGATCATTAATTTAAACGACGATCGATCATGGGAATTTATGTAAATTGACATCCCTATTAAGAACCATTTGGTGTGCTTGGGACATGGCTTTTAAAGGTGCGACTTTTGTTTTTGTAATCAGGCTCTCAAAGATTATTTAAAAAATTTGGATTTAGATTTATCAGCCAATATATTGGTTATCGGCTTTAAAATATAAGGAATTATCGGCCATAATGTTAATATCAGTGCACCTTTCACAATTCCGAACCCGAATTTGATTAGTCCCTCTCCTCCCGCTAGATTCAGTTCAAACTGTATTTTTCAGGTCACTACGACAAACTTTTTTGTCATCATAACATCACCTCTTGTTCAGGGCCACCCATAGGCGGAACGAGTGTACTAGCCTTACCCTGGCCATAGACTTGAGTCTAGCGTGGAATTTTCTCACTCAACCCAGTTGCCTACTGCTTCTGATTGCTTTAAGAGGAAAAGCTGTTCATAACTGCTGGTCTAGGATCAGTTATCTCCGAAATAATAGTATATTGGCGAAACTTTTGGCAAACAATCCAGTGAGTGTCTGTTTGCGCTCTGGTAACGGAGAACATCAAAGGTTTCTATTTACAACATGTTTTTGCAGCGTTGAGCAGTGTGGCCAATCACAAACATATCTGTTGATTTCTTGAACCCAATGGCCAATCAGTTAGCACTAAACAAAAACACTGGCATTTTGAGCAGTGAGTGGATTCTGAGTTCTGCACATGCTCAAATCCTCTCAAATAACAAACAAGGTGTAGATATTATATGGAAATAAAAGATTAATTGTGCAGTTAGCTTCATCCATTTAAATGTGTTTTTAAAGGGGAAGCACATCTTCCAGACACTCTGCATGTTCACCCTCTGCATATGGGGCTGTGTGTGTGTGTGCTTGCCTTTTAATATATGGTCCAGCTCACCGGTCATGTGTATGTGGGGTCTATGATGTGGGGTAACGTAGCGCTGTTTTATCATTTTAGATACATTTGAGTGTGTTAAAAGATATGTTATAATGCTACTCTGTACGTTCGCTCGGCGGCTACAATGAGACACTTGAGACACCTTACTGCAGTAAGCTAGACGATATTAGGCATGGTAAAACATGGTACTCACGGTAAATCAAGAAACTGAGATTTAAACAACTAAACTACTAACTGTGTTGATTTATAACAATCATTGGTTTTCTGTCGATGAATGTATCTAAACAGTTGCTCACCTGTCTAATAAAACGCATAATATATTAAAGCATCTTTTGTGTTTTCATGGTTTCTACAAAATAAAACCGTTAATCAAGGGTAACGCAGATATGATGTCATTGATAGGCGACGCACAGACATGGTCCGTGTCCTGGTTAAAATTGCTTATTTCTCTGGATTTAAACATTCTTGGAAACATTTGGGATAATATAAGTACACAAGTCAACAAAATATATAACATTGTTCTAGTGGTTTTTGGATATTTTAATCCAAAAATCTTACATATTGTGCCTTTAAGCTAAGTCCTATGATCATTTAATTATTTACCCACTTCCTCCCAGATCCCATGAATAGTTGTCAGTTGTCAAGAAAAAAACAGATTTTTAGGTAAGAATGTAATTTTTTGACTAAAACTTCTTAGACTTTTGCAGATAAAATCCTATAATTATATTAGATTCAATTGTAGTTTCTCGGGTAAAATGTAATGCATTTTAACCTGCAAATTTCAAACCATTATGCTAATACGGCAAGCTAAACACTGGCTGACATGGGTGGACTAGGTTGTAACACATCTTTAAAAAGTGTTACAACAATCCCCTTGCATACAACTAAGAACAGTTTATTTTTAATAACCTTACAGAATACCTAGACAGAGGAAAAGAATGACAGATAGATGTGTGCTGGCCAGTGTTTGAAAAAAAGGAACTGATGAGGTTTCAAAGAAGGTCAGGTCAGTCAGATCAATTGCACAAATGACAATGTTGCATAAAAAGACAATGTTGAAAGCCAGTGGTGAGGATTCTGAGACCTCAGACAATTAAAAACTTTTATGTCGTCTGCATGGAGCCATTTGGCAGCTCAAAGCAAAAGGAAGTTTGGGTAAAATGTGCCCTATGCGGTTTCTGGGCCCATCTGCACTCCAGTGTTAACAACACTTATTTTTCACCAATGTTACTCTGATTGAGAATATTCACACACAGACACACATTTACACTGTTTTTCTTTGTTAGATCTACATGTGCTTTACACAGGTACACTGCAGTTGAGTGTTCATTAGGCATAAATACTGCTAAGGAAGTTTGTTTTAGTAGACTCATTTACAGACACACGCACACACTCCTGAGTCAAGCTGTGGTCAATAACAGAAAGAGAGACATTGTTTTGTATTGTTTCAGTTTTTGAAGCATATTGCATGGTGTGGCTGCTTCTTTTGTCTAATTGTTACAACTTTCCACAGCATGTGTTACAGCCTAGGGCAGTGGGGTAGATTGTAACAAAGGCACACCATGTATTTGACATCAACTCATAAGGGCTGTGTTATTACAGTGCTATGAATGGGTGCCAGCTTTGTAGTAAACAAATGCGGGTACTTTGTATAAAAGTTTGAACACTCCAGCTTAAAAATTCAGTTACAGATGCTGAAGTAAAAAGTGTTACAACCAAACCCGGTCTCCCCCTGACTAAATCATACATTGTTAAAAACTTTCATGCCATAGCTTCAAAAGTTCCAGTGTGAATTAAATCATCCTATTTTTTGCTATCAAAAAATGCAGTCAATAAAATAAAACTATCATAATTAACCATATGATTTATATGAAACAGTAATTTCAGTATAATCAATAATTTGACAGTCTGCCTTAAAGGGATAGTTCACCCAAAAATGAAAATTGTCATTACCCAGCAAGCAATTTTGTGTTTAAAAAACGTCTAATAGCATGCAAACATCTACTCTAGACTAAAACGAGGCAAAATTTGGGCTGTCAGTGAAAATTTAATAGACGTCTAACCATAGCCGAAGAATAGACTAGTCATCTAGAACATGTCAACAATATTGTACCCAAACAGTTGATGGCACCCATTGACTTCCTTTTTTTTCTACTATGGAAGTAAGTGGATGAAAACGTTTTGGGTGAACTATCCCTTTAAATTGATGTTAACTTAAGTCAACTATGAAATACAAATTGACAAATCCCCTTTTGCCTTCCCTTGTATTCAGTTTAACAACCCCTGGGCTACTTGGGGAGGAACTGTTGAGATAAAAACAAAATAAAACACACACACACACATACAAGAGGAAGAAATTTGTAAAATACAGTAACAAACACTTAACATCTTATATTTGTTAAGCAGACGGTCACGTATCAAAAGCGCTTTAAGACCCGTCAGACGCCTCTGGCGGACGCAATGCGTTTTTATGTTTGCAAATGATCCATATATAAAACGTCTATCATGATTAGCCTACTTTCTAACCACAGGACTGTCACCTTTCAAAAACCCACACTTTTCAAATAATTTCCATGTTCCTCCTATACTTCTACAGAAACAATTGACTTACATATAAATACTGTTAAATGAATTGTATACTGATGAATTTAGGGCTAAATGAACAGTTGTTGTCAAGGGATGTCTCCTCTAGTGAGAGGAAACCAGAGATTGGTGTCAAGAGGATTACTAGGCTGTGAAGATACTTAAACTAGCCTAATTAACTTCCAACTTTCTGTGCACGGACGTCTCACCTCACTCCACTCATGTCCTCAAATTCACCTGACCCAGCATCACACAGGATTACAAGACTTTTTGACATTTTCCAGAACAACTTGATATTCCACATCATTACGCATGTTCGATTTAAAGGTTTGGAAGCTAGTAATTTCTAAAACATTTCAAGTAATCATCCGACAGCACTCTAGGATTTTAAACGAATACATTTCATGGTGCAAAGAATTAGGCTACGGTAGCCTAGGCACCATGTATCGCATCACTCACCGCCCGATCTTTGAACAGGTTTCCGAGTCCGCTGCCACTGCTGCTTTTTTGTAAAGTCCCTCAGCGCACTCCTCGTTAAAGTGAACCACGCAGATAATAATAATTACAGTAGTACATATAAGCGGAATACTTATACACAAACAAACTTTCTCTTTTCGTCTGGCCATTGTAGCCCGACCCGGCGCGGTTTTGTTGTATCACTGAACTTCTTTCTAGTGTACAGCAGAAGTTCACAATTACCCTCCCCTTTCAGACTGTCAACGCCTAATTAAGCGCATTGTCCAGGTGTAGAGGTCGAGTCTAAATCGGATTGCGGAAAGCGTTGCTGCAAGAGGTGTTTTTGGCAGACTTTAGGCTACTCATACAGGCGTTTCTCCGGAGAAAAGGGGTGGACTGCTGGACCACCACCTGGGGTTTGAACTTACAACCCCCCCCCCCACTTTTTTTTTGTTACCAACACATGTTGGGTCTCAGGGAAAGAGATCATATTCCTGCCACGTGAAAAGTAAGTTACTTGAGCTATTTCTTCCTAACATTACCTCTTAAAGTTCTGTTGTATAGTTTCAAATGCTATTTAGCCTAATTAAAAATGTAATAAATCAGCCTGGGTTGTTAAATCTACTAAGAGTTTTGTTGGTGTAATCTGATGTAGTCAGGTAGATTTAGTAATTTTGTACTAAAATTAGACATTTAACTTTAATGTAGCCAGTCAAATTAGATGTTACATTACAATTTTTGGAGGCAAACATCTCAATTTCCTATCAAACTGTAAGTTAACAAACAAATTATTTAATCAGAAATGTTTCATATTGTAAAATGTCCCTTTTTTGTAGATACAAGAGGTCATGCTAAATTGTGAATGTAGTCACAGCTAAACGAAAACCTTTCAACAGTTAAAAAGTATGCATTTGTGCCAAACTGGTTTTGGGGGGGAATAACAGGTGTAAAATCTGAACATACTACATTCTCCATTTGGGCCATGTCATGTGACCTATGAAGTGATTCCGTGTTCCCCTCCATTTATGAATATGACGACTCCTTTCTCTGGACAGTAAAGCCCAAAATGTAACAACAGCAGCAGACTTTCTTGCAGACAAGCACTTGTTTGAGGGCAGTTAAGAGACATTATTGGCCCTGTCCCAAATGGCACGTACACTTCATATGCACTTTCGGTCTTGTGGTCTCATGTCCATTAAATCAAGACCACAGAGTATCCCATTTGTCATTTTAGGTTTCAGAAAGGTGCTCGCTTTGCGGTCAATATGCGCCCTCGATGCACACTTTTGCCAAGGCCAATATTATCTGCCTGCAATACCGGAGGCTGCACTTTTAGGACAGTTTCATGACTGCATTTTTAGGACCCTAGTTTTTTTTTTGTGACCGCGCCATCTAGCCAACTGTACTCCAACAGAGGAGACCTAATTCAAACTTTTCCCACCTTATTTTTAATAAAACAGCAGGCACGGCCAATTTAAAATTAATTACTTCAATTTGTTTAAATATTTCAACAGGGTTACCAATGGGTAGGTTTAGGGGCTAGGGGTTGGTTAGGACAATATATCAATTAAACTTAATCAATTAAACAGCTAAATCACTGCTAGGGTCCTAGAACTGCGGTCCTGAAAATGCAGCCTCCAGGTTTTCAGGCAGATGCTACTCGCCAAGCCCACACTGAAGCGAGCTCCGCAGCAGACTTCTTCCCGAAAGTCAAAACGACATTACATCACGAAAGTGCGGACTCGTAGGAAGACCGTGAGTGTTTAGGGTGCAGTTTGGGACCGGGCCTTTATTGGTCATAACTTCTGAAGAGAAATAGCGCACACACTGGACAAGGATTAAACTTAGTGCACATGTGTTGAGCATGCTATCAAAGTATAGGCTACACATTCAACACATAAGTGTTTACATCAAATCTGAAGTACATTGGATGCACATAGACGTGTTGTATACTATATACAGAATTTTGTGAGTATGCATAGGCTATTCAAGGGAAAAGCTCTGATATTACATTGTACTATGCAACTGAAATTAAAACCCACTATGGGTGTTCGACAGTGACATTGAACAGATGTTTCATGTCAGCTGTTAATAAATCATGGATTATAGCATTAGCAGACCTGAAACATTGTATTGGCCAAATCATAGCCTCAAAGTTCTATTGTGAAATCTAAGAATTGAAAGAATCAGTGGCATAATATCGGAGTATGTTTGAATTTGTTACATATTATCATGTTGACAAGTCTAGTATTGCATAAAATAATCTAAAGATAATTAGAAATGCATGCTGAGAAAATGGCTTTATAAAATTACTATATTTAATACATTTCACTTCAGCTCTCAAAATGTTTTTGATATTCCATCAAGAGGCTAAATTATGATACTTATGCATCAAACGGAAGTTGAAAGAGTCTATTGTGACATATAGGCTATCCGAGTGAAAAGACAAAATGTAGGAACTTAATTTCGTCCATCGGGAATTGACTGGATCGCTGGGGTTTGTTATTGCTATGATCTCGTGTGAGTGACAAGTTGTCCCGCCCTCTCGCCAGTGAACTTCTGTCCATTGTGTTTTCATGGTGACAGCTGTTAGAAAGCAAAATTGTATGTATAGACAAGTGTAATCAACTAAGCCTTCATATGACTTTTTCAAGTAGGCTTTGTAATTTTTTGTATTTCATATGAGGGCTGGGGAAAAGGGGAGGTCCTTAATAAAATCCATTTTGGAGATTCGCCCACTGACGCAAACCCACAGCACATAAGGAAAAAGCTCATCTCGTGTCACCTCAAGGCAAGTTTCAAATTTGTAACTGTCCGTCATTTTTGTTTTGCACTGTCACTGTGGTATTCTGAAAAACGGCAGGTTTAATTTATGCGACTGCAAACCATTTGAACAGGATATTCCTAATACTTACAGACTCAAACAATGTAAAGCTGACTTTCTCAAAACTGTAGTCTACTGAGCTGAAATTAATAGCAATAAGAGCAAAAAACGAATCGACGAAGACCATTTGCAACATACTATCAATATATTTATAAACAAACCACAAAGCGTTACATGTTGCGGTTTCATTTGTGGGGAAACTGGGCTCACGAGCACGGAAGATGTCTGTTTGGCGTACAATGCACCATGGGAATTGTAGGCCGTTGGGTATCACTTGTTAACAGCTGCTACTGCTTTTATTATAACACGCACTGTTATTGCGTTATTGTGCTAGTACCTATTGAATTAACAACACAGTGACTGATACAATGACTGATAATGTTGTTTTAATTCATAATTTATTTAGTTTATTGTTGTCTTGATTGGGCACTGTTGAAATGAAAGAAATTAGTAGCCTATATTTTTTTGTCATTTATAGGGAAACCTATAAATCTTTCTCTTGTTGGTAGATGTGTGGACACGCAAATTGAAATGAAGGATAATACAATTGGTTTCTACAATGGACGAGTTCATTGTTTTGTACGAATCTTTGAGTTCGCTCCACACACACACACACACAACACTGGCTTGTCGCCACCTACCGGTTAACGATATAACCCGCAGAAAGGCTCACTGAACATTCCAATAAATTATTTGTTGTGAACGGATAGAAAAGATTCAAAATCCTCACCAATACTTCCCGTGACACCCATCTTTATGCGGTTTACAACTTGCATGCATCAGTAGACTAAACTGTATTCGGGATTTAATTAAATAATAAAATTATTATTATCCGAGTTTATGTTTTTATTATGGGCACTATATATATTAATATTATAATGAAGCATTTGTTATGGCTTCAGTAGCCAGTCAGTCAGTTATGCGTCTTTTAAACGCCCAGATTTCAATGATGAGACGTCGGACGTCTGTCATGTTGTTTTCTACCCGGTTGTCTTCGGCGTTATGGACGTCGCCTGACAGCGCTTTACGGACATAAGGGCTGGACTAGAGACTGCAATGAAGCGTCGACAGGGAGGTGTCTGAGAGGGAAGTGTAGAGGCAGGATAACTGGCAGTGCCGGGCGGAACAGTCGTTGCAAATCTGACAGACAAGAAGTGCCGCGCAGTTCTCGGTAAATATGCAATTGAATGGGCGTCGTTTGCGCATTGACTCGTTATAATCATATTTTTGCATGCTGAATCTCTTGATTTAAATGTTGCATTAGGTAGCTGGGGTTTCGTTTTCTTTGTGCTATGATATTGAACGCATTCCCCTGCTGTTACTCTCTGTCTCTCAATATGCCTGTGTTGACAGACTCCGGGTTTGTTTTTGTCTTTCATCTCTACTAGCCTGTCAGGGTGCATTGCATTCCATCTAAAGGATCCTAATGCAACAGTAATGCAACAACTGTTCTCTTTGTGTCAGCCAATTAGGCTCCATAGCCAAATTTGTTCCTGCAGGTTTGTGTTGACTGTCTGCATGCTTTTATTGCAGTATACCTTGGAATTCTCTAATGACTCATGATTTTAAAAAGTGCAGTGCGGAGGTGTTGCAAAGACTGAATTTCAAATGCCATGCCCGTCTGTGTGTGCTGCGGTCTCGATCAAGCTGCTCGTCGGTCTGTGCGTGAGTGTGGGGAGGGGGATGTGTGTGTGGGTGGTATATAGAAATGATCATGTGGTCAAACCGGGCTGTCAAGGCAGGTGTGATGCAGTTTGCCTCAACGGCAATGTCGGCGTAGTGATATTCTGCTGCACTTTATCACAAAATGACCTTATATCTCCTTTTTTCTCTTTTCCAGGTACCCTCGGATGCACTGTGGCTGTGTTGGTTCTCTGTTGGCTGGGATCAGGAGGCGAGGAGCAGCTGAAATATCTCACACTGTTACTGTCTCCAAATGCATTGAAACGGATGAGAAAAGCTCGCTTGAATTAACCAAAGCGGTCAAAACGTGATCCAATTAGACACAAAAATCTCCTTGAAAATGAAGCAAAAACGCGAGACCGCATCTCTTTACTGAAACACCAAATCAAGCAGACCCAACAGATAAGAATACTCTAAATCATATCTAAATGTACGTCTAAGAGTTGGGAGTGTGAATCTATGTTCGTATGCAGGGATGGAGTGGTCTTTAGAGCGGATGAGGGAATGGGTGGCAGGTGGCATGCAGTCGGTGCGAGAGTGTGAGTCCAGTGCTCTAGGCACTGCTCTTTGTCTCGCCTTTCTGTTTATCTGGTACTGCTACCGTGTGGGATGTGAGCATGCCGCCCCTTCACTCCGTGGCGGTTTCAGCCCAGAGCCACTTGGCGGTGCCATATCTGGTGGAGTTCTTGCCTCTGACCTCTCGGCCCGAGGAGGCTCATCGAAACTCCGTCAGGTCAGTGGGGTAGGAGGAAGCAGTGTTGGCGAGGAAGAACTCAACGGCTTCGCCTACTGCCAGTCACCCGAATGCTTCCGTTGCACCAAGCCCGGCGAGGGCCTGAACCAGCGGCTCTACCATAGCCTGCAGGAGTATGCCAAGCGCTACACCTGGGCTGGCATGGGTCGTGTCCACAAGGGCGTACGCGAGCAAGGCCGCTATCTGCTCTGCAGCCGTCCTTCCATCCAGAAACCTGAGGTCTTCTTCCTGCCGGACCTTCCCTCTGCTCCTTTCTTCTCACGGGAGGCGCAGAAGCATGACGTGGAGCTTCTGGAGAGAAGTTTCCCTGCGCTTTTGGCCGAATTTGAGAGCGTGTACCGGCTGCCGTCCAGTCGGACAGGCTCCTCGCTTCCACTGGGCTGGAAGGCCAACAGCACACCCCGTGGGCAGTGGTGGACCTTCTATCTGGTGAACCAGGGTACTCCGATGGTGCTGAACGCCAGGCGGTGTCCGCGTACGTGGAGGGTTCTCGGCCAGCTCCGTACCTTTATTGCTAATAATGTGTTTGGAAATGCCTGCTTCTCAGTGCTCAGTCCTGGGACAACCATCACTGAGCACTACGGTCCAACCAACGTACGCCTGCGCTGCCATCTTGGTAAGAGGATGTCAATCTATGTACACTACCACTTAAAGTTTGGGCACAGCTACTTATTGTTTATTACAACTATTTTTCACATTTTAGAATAAAAGTAAAGTCATCTAAACTGTTACACATCACAAATGGAGGTATGGAATATTGAATTACAATACCATTCATAAGTTATAATTTAATACAGAAATTATTCAGCAAGGATGCAGTAAATTGGTGATTTTAGGTTGACTGGGAAACTTTTTCCAAGTCATCTCAATGGAAAAAAGTGTCCCAATCACCCCTATTTATATTTCAAATAGAGGATATTCTTTTCAACTTTCTATTCATTTAAGAATCAGCATATTATAATGAATAATGGTCATGCCGGTCATGCCATCACAGGGATAAATTACATTTTAACATATCTTAAAATTGTAATATTTCATTGTATTTTAATCAAATAAATGCAGCCTTGGTGAGCATAAGATCTTAAGATAAAATCTTTCCAAACCTAAACTTTTTTTTTAAATAGAAATAGTACTTTGTTAAACAAATCCTATTTGATCTTCTTCAAATTCGCAACCCAACTTCATCAGTATTAAAGTATTTTTAAGGTCATGAGAAAAATAAATGTAGTCGAATGTGTCCAAACGTCTGACTGTTAATGTATGCATTGTATCTGAGCGCAGCAGTCTGTGTAGCTGTCTCTGTGCCTGTTTAAGGTTTAGCCATTTTCCCTCTGTGTGTGCAGGACTGAAGGTGCCCTCTGGTTGTGAGTTGGTAGTTGGTGGAGAGCCGCAGTGCTGGTCTGAGGGAAGCTGCCTGCTGTTCGATGACTCTTTTCTTCACACTGCATTTCATGATGGTGAGAAACAGGAACAATGTGCAGAATAAGTATAATGGATTGTGGTGCATATGCCTTTTATTCAATATTAAGAGTGGTCAGTAGGTCATTTGAAATTTCTTGATGGCCAAGATATTTTTCTCCAATGCTTAGACTTTTTATTGTCAATGATTAGACATTTTTAGACAGCAGGGTGGCTGATACAAAGCCAATATAATTGATGTCACTATAAATCTTTATACCTTAAAATTAAATACTATGTAATTTATATTTATCTTAAATAAATAATATTTACTAAAAATAATTAGAATAGAAATAAATTTGAAAATAAATGTGTTCGAAAAACAATTTAACCTGTTAAAAAATAGGAATTTATTATTGATGTAATCTCTAATAGTCTACAATAAATAATAATAATAATAATCATATTATAGTATTATATAGTATATGTATGTATAGTTTTTTATAAATAAGAAAAGCTGTTAAAAAACACAACTAAAAGCAAGTAAATACAGTAACCAACAGTGCATTCAGTAATGTAGTTTTTGCACACTAGGAATCATATTTTCGCAAATAAAAACAGACACTAAAAACACTAATTGTACATACAGTACACAGCGAATATGACATGATTCATGAATATGGCAGTGAAAACTGGATATAGCACAGCATAGTTTGAAATATTTTTTTATAGTTGCTCTTTCGTGCCCAGTGATAGCTGAACTCTCCTGTCTGCATCTAATTCACACAATACACATATAGTCTATAGGCTATGCACACTAGATCTAACAGCTGGATATACCACAGTTTGCCAGGTTCTGGGCATTAAATGTTTATTAGATACTCAAAGACTTGTTTAAAATGCATATTTGCTGAATGCCGACAGTATATGAAAAAGTATTATAGCATTTGCCTCTCAATTATTAGACAGAACTGTTAAACAAAGAGTAAACTAATGAAGGCTGAGAATAGGAGCTCCAGTACATCTGCATTCAAGCACTGCGTTTCTCAGCTCTGTCAGAAAGTCCTGCTTATGACACTTTTTGGCCAAACAGAAAAACGTATCAATGCAAATAATAAAAAAATGGCAAATATCGGCCAATATACATCGATCAGGCATAACATTATGACACAATACTTTTGTGTTGGTCCCCCTTTTGCTGCCAAAACAGCCCTGACCCGTCGAGGCATGGACTCCACTAGACCCCTGAAGGTGTGCTGTGGTATCTGGCATCAAGATGTTAACAGCAGATCCTTTAAATCCTGTAAGTTGTGAGGTGGAGCCTCCATAGATTAGACTTGTTTGTTCAGCACATCCCACAGATGCTCGATTGGATTGAGATCTGGGGAATTTGGAGGCCAAGTCAACACCTCAAATTCGTTGTGCTCCTCAAACCATTCCTGAACCATTTTTGCTTTGTGGCAGGGCGCATTATCCTGCTGAAAGAGGCCACAGCCACCAGGGAATACCGTTACCATGAAATTGTGTACATCGTCTGCCGCCTATGACCCCTGTCGCCGGTTCACCACTGTTCCTTCCTTGGACCACTTTTGATAGATACTGACCACTGCAGACCGGGAACACACCACAAGAGCTGCAGTTCTGGAGATGCTCTTACCTAGTCGTCTAGCCATTGCAATTTGTCCCTTGTCAAACTCGCTCAAATCCTTACGCTTGCCCATTTTTCCTGATTCTAACACATCAACTTTGAGGACAAAATGTTGCCTAATATATCCTACCCACTAACAGGTGCCGTGATGAAGAGATAATCAGTATTATTTACTTCACCTGTCATAATGTTATGCCTGATCAGTGTATCTAGTGTACAATTAGTTGCACTAAGGCAAGCGTTACTATCTCTATTAATCATATTTTACCATATATTATAAATATATTATGAATTATTCTCTAAAACATTTGTTGGTGTGCACTGTGCAGGTAATTTTGTAAGAGATCAGACCTAAAGTCCTCATGAAATCAAAATTTCAAGAAGTTTTTTGGCCTTTAGTATGACTATGTTAGCCTTAAGGTTATCTATAAGCTAGTGGGCTCCAAAACAATGACAAATTTCGCATTTAGAAGATATAAGCATTCAAAACATACAGTCTCTCACTTCTGCCAATATGGATCAATGATTTTGATGACATTACTCTGCACTTCAGCTTCTCATCAGATTTTCTGTCCAATCAAATGCTCTCTAGAATCTAAAGTGTCCTGCCCCCTACATTATAAATAGACACTGAAGCTGCGGTTGAAATTGATCACTTGTTTACACATTTACTATTTTCTACATGGTGAATGGCACATAGTGCACTATATAGGGGATAGGGAATGATTCAGACAGTGTAAATGTGCTTTCCATTGGGGCGAATGAAGTCTGGTTTCACGTTAGTGTCACTTTAACCGCCGCAGCGCACACACAGTCTGAGTCCCAGTCCAGAGACACTATAGCACAGAGCGGATTATATGCACGAGTCGGCACAGACCACAACACATATCAGATCTATTTGAATTCTGAACGGAATGCTATATTTTAAATGATATGGAGGAGATTAGGAGGAGAAAAGGTTAGAGATTAGGAGGAAAGAGGAGCTTTACCGAGCACATTGAATATTGCTGTGCATTTCAGTGGGCCTTTAAAGTCATCATGAAATCAAAATTGACAGTTCTTATTTTTTTATTGAGTATTGCAGTGTTTATTTAAAAGATTTATCTGTGCACATTATTATTATTATTTAAAAAGGCAGCGGCTATTTACTGTAAGTAAATAAATTGTGGCAGATACTATTTGCACCAAGTGTATTGTAGTATATTATAAAAGTGTATATCAGTGTATATGATTATATTTATTAAAATCATAAATAGATGACACCATCAGCCTCTAAAGCCCTCCCCTACACCAACTTCTAATAATACACGCTTAAAACTGTATTCACACTATATTACCAATTTTCGAATATTTTCTTAATTTTTATTTAAAATAAACTCCTGTCCAAGCTGATATGCGATGGGAAAAGGGAGAAGAATGAGTTCAGAAAAAGGTTGATTCAAACTCCGCATCGGTCACATCAAACATCACATCACATTTTCGCTTTATTCTCCATGCAAATGTTACCAGCAGAATTTCTTTTGTAAATTTGTCTGGCTCAATCAGACAATGGTTGGGCAGAGTTAGTGTAAATACCCTCTGCCAACAAGGCGGGTGTAAATGTGTAATATGTAAATGACACTCCGGTTAAAAAATGTATATACCCTCCTATTCTTTAATCAAATTAACTTCCCCCTTACCATCGCAGCGTCATCTTTTCTCTGATGGAGTGTTCACTGGCACGAGGACGAGACAACCTCATGACATCACAGCAATAGCAAACCACAACCATCCAATCAATTTTTGACGGACAAAATCATTTTGCAGTGAGAGGCGCCTTTTAAAAAATTTTTCTATTGGCAGTGAGCGTTTTGCGCACTGTTTATGCGCTCCGTGCGCCTCACGTTTTAGACGCCTGCTGCGCCTCACGCTTTTGTAGGAGCACTCCGAGCGCATGAAGTTGTAAAAAAATCAACTCTGAGCAAAAAAGTGCCCGACGTCATTTTTTTTTTTTTTCATTGTCGAATCGAATGAATGGAGAGGCGGGCCTTCCGTTGTGGTGACGGTTACCTTGATTAGACTGTCAGGATAGCTGATTCGGGGGTTGCCTAGCAACATAAAAAAACCGCAGCGAACTGCTCTTTTCTAAAACGTCAACCAAAAAAAGGCAGTGCGGTGTGCCTTGTGTTTTCAAACCTGAGAAACGCGTTCTGTCTGATCGGGACAGATTAATTAAAGAGCTTTTACATAAGATGCTTTTTTGCATTCAAAAACAATTCGATTAATCTGCCCATAACGATCCCTACTGTAAACCACTCCAAACACATTAGCGACACCCTGGAAACCACTTGCAACATGCTGAAAAGTTAGTATTTACCATTTACGTCATTAATTCAATATATGTGTGCTCAGGTTCTGCAGAAGATGGGCCGAGAGTCGTATTCATGGTGGACCTGTGGCATCCAAACGTGGCGGCAGCCGAGAGACAGGCACTGGACTACATCTTCACCCCTGGACGCTGAAAGAGAGCTGGGAGGAGAAAGGGTTAACAATTTCCATTGTATTAACAGTATGAGATGAGTGCAAAGGGAAAGACAGAGTGTGGAGAACATCAGTCTCTTCCTCTAGTATACGTACCTTTACTCCTCACTTTCCCTCTTGGCACTGCTTCAGTAGAGACTCCGATGTACCGTCACTATTGTACATTATCAATGTTTACAGACCTCTTCAAGTCTAACCATAGCAAAACCTGCTGGTGAACTGTGCTTGAGACGAAGCCCTCGCGTTCATGTTGTTCGTACAATTTAGCTGCAGGGTCACTTTATACCCAGTGAGTGTCATATTCATCATTTCACCAAAAGCACTGACAGTCAGTCGCACATGGAAATGCACTTTTTGCCACAGCCTGGTTGCCATAGCCAGGTAGGATTGTATAGGAAGCACAGTACAATGTTTGGTCTGTACATTTTTACTGAGGTTAGGCTTACAGAAGCTAAGCTAAACAGTCGTAAAACGACATATGCTGCAGTGAGAGGGGATTTGACATTTACAGCAAAGGTATGTGGATATATGGCAGAGATGGAATGCGAAGTGAATTGAAGCACTACCAGCTAATGTGTAAAATGACCTCCATTAAGCGCACTAGTGGCAAGTTGTTTTGCTGCCACACCCAAGTCAGGGTCGGATTGCTGCGATGGGGAAGAATACAAGCACATCAACTCAGCCTGCTTTCCACTTTACTCTTTCCTACCTTGAATTTTCGAATCGATTCAAAACTTATCAATCGCTTTGTATCTCTGTGAAACTAAAGAGGGACGGGGCGCTTAATATTTTCGGAAAATGCAACGTAATGGCTGTTAATGTGTTCTAGGTTCAACCTTATTGTGCTTTGTCGTACTGCTTGTAAGCAGAGCTTTCGTGGTTGTCGCATCGATATGGTACATTCCTTTTGTAAGACGACAGACCGTTTTGAGACCAGTTTCGTGAGAAGTGACATTTTATATCGTGAGACTTTTGGAGTTGCAGATCAATTTTATGACAACGTTCCTACTTCCATGTTTCCAAAATTGTGTGCCATGGACTCACTTTGCAATGGATTGAGTAATTCTGTAGATTTAATAAAGAACTAATTCAATATCTGGCTCTGTGTACTTTGTGGCTATGCTTGTATTCAAATATGTTTGAAAATATAACGTGACATAGTCTTTTGTATTAATGCAAATTAACTTCTAATTGCTTCTTCTCAGGAACATACCTGCTATTTTGAGACACATTAAAGCAACACGCTGTATGTTTGGAGTATTTTGTATATGGGGGTGGCAGATAGCAGGGGAGTGATGCAAACCGCAGCCATTATCAGACTGCAGCTCTAGAGATTTACATAACTAACCTCTTTTGCTAACAGAGCGGAGAGAGATAAATAGTAGATGAATGAAACGGTAGATAAAAGGCAGATGCAATCCGCCTACGGTCCATATCTGTTCATCAGATAGCATTTTGCAGAGGTTGCAGATCTAATATTCAGTTAGTGTTCATAGGTCCTTAATACTGCAGAAAATCATTAGTATGGCGTTACAAACTACATTTTCTTATGTAAATATTAATGGCCTTTGAACCAACATGTAAAATGTCGAATTCAATTCCCAGCAGCAGACACACTTCCCTGCTAACATTCATATTAAGTTATGAAAAAATTTTTTTGTTTTACAAACGGTTTTTTAAGAAAACATTCGTTGTTATGGGATATTTTTGAGTGCTCTGGACGATGTATAAATAATGTTTTTGTGCTAATGCGTTTTGAGAATATTACTGAAGACCAGATAACTTTGAACAAACATTCTATTAACGTTACTGTAAGATTGTTTGTTCATTGAGAAGCTTATCCCCAATTCTGAGAATGTTCCCTGTTAGCTGGGTTGTCACATAGATTTGAATAGTTTAATAATCAATTAAATGCATTTCTCAAAACAGTTTATTTTCACCAAATGGGCAGTTTTGGGGTCTGGGCCCCATGAACTTCAAGGGTAAGTTCACCCAAAAATGAAAATTCTGTCATTAATTACTCACCCTCTTGTCATCTCAAGACCTTATTCATCTTCGGAACGCAAAGATATTTTTGATGAAATCCGAGAGCTCTCTGACCCCTCCATAGACAGCTATTTAATTAACACTTTCAAGGGACAGAAAGATAGTAAAGACATCATTAAAATAGTCCATGTGAGCAAAGAAACAAACAAAAATAACTTTATTCAACAATTTCTTCACTTCTTTATCAGTCTCCTACGCAGTTTACGTTGGCCAGCTCCTGCATCAGCATCACACGCATGCGTCGTGGTGCTCACGTGAACAGCTTCGGCCAATGGTAAGCCGGTATTCTGGCATAACTCTGAAGCACTGCACCGTATTTACTACGTCAACAGCGTAGGAGACTGACACAGACGAGAAGAAATTATTGAATAAAGTTGTTATTTTTGACGATTCTCGGCGATTCTTCAAAGTGAGGTTGAACCACTGGAGTCACAAGGACTATTTTAATGATGTCTTTCTTACCTTTCTGTGCCTTGAAAGTGTTAATTAAATTGCTGTCTATGGAGGGGTCAGAGAGCTCTCGGAAAATATCTTAATTTGTGTTCTGAAGATGAACAAAAGTCTTACATGTTTGGAACGACATGAGGGTAAGTAATTAATAACAGACTTTTAATTTTTGGGTGAACTAACCCTTTAAGCAAAGTGCACTATACATTTAAATGTTTGCCTATGTAGAAAATCTACATATTGCACCATATTGAGTAGGCCCACCTATACTTAGGGGCTGTGCACAGAACGCGTTTTTTTTCATTATACTGCGCTGCTTTTCCAGCGTTAATAGCGACGCTCAAGTTAAAATATATTAACTTTAAAAAATACTTTCTGTGTGAATGTACTAACACAGAAACCTTCACCAATCTATTGCGATGTTGTATAACTGCCGCAAGGGGGAGCTAGACAGTCATTTCTCCATTGAGTGACAGGGCGTCTGTACAAGCAGCCCATAACGAGTCTGGATGAATGTTTCCACTCATCTTCTGAAGGTCAAGGTTAAGATTTTTAATTGGATGAGCAAGGCCTATATCAGCACAAAAGGGCATCTTTTACCAATAGCAGTGTCTGAGAGAGAACTGTGACAGCTGTTGGAGGTTGGCAACACAGTGGAGCGACATTATACAGCAGACAGGGACACTGCAGGGCACATTCCCTAAGCGCTCTCTCTCTCTCTATCACATACACACACACACACACACACACACCTTAGAACCATTTGTAACCTAACAACATGGCTGAATGCCAAAACATGCGAGCAAGATGTGAGAAATGTACGCTAAAAGATGTCAAATGAAATTTTTAGCCTACATTTATTTTGGCAACACTCATTCATCATTCATGAATATTTAGAAGAAAATAAACATCTGATTATATAGCTTATTTACAAAGTCAAAGTGCAGATACCACATCATTTGCATCAACCTGTTAGTAAAGAACAAAAGGCCCTTTGCTAAAAGAACCTGAAATACATCGTCCATCAGATGCATATATTTAAAGAGAAGAAAATGTAAGTAGATTCTACGATTTTTTTTCTTACAATATGTCTGTACTTTTATTTTGTTGTAAGAAACATCTATCATTTATTGCACAGGCAATAATGTAACTAACCCTAGACCTTATACCTTTTATAATACAATGTGTATGTTTACATACATCTTCTGAAGATGTTTTTTTTTTTTTTCAGAAATAAATCTTGGAATGAGCAAGGCAGAGGTGGACTTTTAAGACTAAATGTCATGTTTTATGCAGGTTATCTCAGTTGTGGTTCATAAGGAATAAATGGACCGTGGAGTGGCCTGAGGCTGGGATGTCCTGCACATGCTGTGCAATGGGATGCTATGTTTAATCAAGTGAAAACCTGTGGGCGAGAGAACTTCTCAACGTGATGCGTTCTGAAAACTTTATCACCCCGGGGACACAGAGCACATTCAAGATGGTGGAACTGAAAAAAACTGAAGACTAAAATTCTAAAATTGAGCATTGAAAAAAACAAAACAAACAATAGCCTATTAATCAACTTTTTTTTAAAATATCTCATGATTGCAGTCCTGGTTCATGGATCTTATTCTGGATATTGCAAGCAGATTATACACTCTGTAAACAAATTATACAGACTGTATACAGTCTGTGCACAAACTAATTTGAGATTCTCTTGCAGTTTTATTAGAACGAATGTCAGAGTGAAGCTCCCCTCTTCTGACACCAGGTGATAAGTATTTTTGAAGATCTCAAATGTTTATATTTGTCATTATAAACTTACTCTAATAACAGATTTTTGATTTAACAATTTTAAGTGAAAATTTTATTATCAATACTGGACATAATCAAATATTAAATACATGTTTTGATAAACCAGTTAGCTCAGAATTTTTACATAAACAGAACATAAACATATATATATACACTCACCTAAAGGATTATTAGGAACACCTGTTCAATTTCTCATTAATGCAATTATCTAATCAACCAGTCACATGGCAGTTGCTTCAAGTCAAGTCAAGTCAAGTCAACTTTATTTATATAGCGCTTTTTACAATGCAGATTGTTTCAAAGCAGCTTCACAGTGTTAAACAGGAAAATAATGAACAGAATTTGATTTGGCTGTACAGCCGCTCTGGAGAAAACGTGATGTCATCAGCTCATTTCAATTATCATATATATTCAAGTAATGTAGTTGATATAATTTAGTTTAGTAATTAAATTTATTTGGATATTTATTTGAAAATTTAGTGTCCCCAATGTGTTCAATGCATTTAGGGGTGTGGTCCTGGTCAAGACAATCTCCTGAACTCCAAACTGAATGTCAGAATGGGAAAGAAAGGTGATTTAAGCAATTTTGAGCGTGGCATGGTTGTTGGTGCCAGACGGGCCGGTCTGAGTATTTCACAATCTGCTCAGTTACTGGGATTTTCACGCACAACCATTTCTAGAGTTTACAAAGAATGGTGTGAAAAGGGAAAAACATCCAGTATGCGGCAGTCCTGTGGGTGAAAATGCCTTGTTGATGCTAGAGGTCAGAGGAGAATGGGCCGACTGATTCAAGCTGATAGAAGAGCAACTTTGACTGAAATAACCACTCGTTACAACCGAGGTATGCAGCAAAGCATTTGTGAAGCCACAACACGCACAACCTTGAGGCGGATGGGCTACAACAGCAGAAGACCCCACCGGGTACCACTCATCTCCACTACAAATAGGAAAAAGAGGCTACAATTTGCACAAGCTCACCAAAATTGGACAGTTGAAGACTGGAAAAATGTTGCCTGGTCTGATGAGTCTCGATTTCTGTTGAGACATTCAGATGGTAGAGTCAGAATTTGGCGTAAACAGAATGAGAACATGGATCCATCATGCCTTGTTACCACTGTGCAGGCTGGTGGTGGTGGTGTAATGGTGTGGGGGATGTTTTCTTGGCACACTTTAGGCCCCTTAGTGCCAATTGGGCATCGTTTAAATGCCACGGCCTACCTGAGCATTGTTTCTGACCATGTCCATCCCTTTATGACCACCATGTACCCATCCTCTGATGGCTACTTCCAGCAGGATAATGCACCATGTCACAAAGCTCGAATCATTTCAAATTGGTTTCGTGAACATGACAATGAGTTCACTGTACTAAAATGGCCCCCACAGTCACCAGATCTCAACCCAATAGAGCATCTTTGAAATGTGGTGGAACGGGAGCTTCGTGCCCTGGATGTGCATCCCACAAATCTCCATCAACTGCAAGATGCTATCCTATCAATATGGGCCAACATTTCTAAAGAATGCTTTCAGCACCTTGTTGAATCAATGCCACGTAGAATTAAGGCAGTTCTGAAGGCGAAAGGGGGTCAAACACAGTATTAGTATGGTGTTCCTAATAATCCTTTAGGTGAGTGTATATATATATATGTGTGTGTGTGTGTGTGTGTGTGTTTCATGCAAATAAATTATTTAGGCCTACATTTAATCTGATAAACCTGTTACCTCAGATGTTTACATAGTACACAATTTAATATTAAATACATGTTTTTTTTTTAATTAAACACTTATTATAAACTATTATTTTATTTATATTTTATCTGATAAACCTGTTAATTCACAAGTTACATAGACAGGTTTCTTTTATTATACATGCATTATAAATGATTTTATTTACATTTTATCTGATAAACTGTTATCTCAGAAGTTTATCTTACATAATTAAATATTAAATAGGCTAGGCCTACATGTTTTTCCATAAACATGCAAACTATATAATTTTATTTATATTTTATCTATAAACAAGTTAGCTTAGAATTGAAATAAATTAATGTGATTTGCATGCTTTATCAGAATAATATTTAATGTGTTTAATATCCAGAAATGTCTTATGTTCATAAGGAGTGGACATTGGACAACATGAATTATAATTTAAGTTAATGCATCCCACTTATGCATACTGAAGTATCCATATAAACAAATATCACAAATGGAGCTTAGACAATGAGAGAGGGATCCTTTCCACATGTTTTTGGTCCATACATCTCATGTTGTGTTGTGTCACCCACAGGCATCTGATGATGCACACCATACGTTGCACGTGTCCTCTCTCTCTTTCTCTCTCTCTCTCTCTCTCTCTCTGAATCTTTTTTGGTTTATTTCCTAGCCCATCTCCCCTTACCTACGCGTCCTACCAGAATAGCTCTTATACCGCCTTACGGAGCAATCAGGTGGCACCAACTCAGAGAGGAGATCTCGACAGCATCATTTCAAGCCCAACATGCCATCGAGGAGGTGCCGCTGTACTCTCAGCACTCTACGCTGGGCTATTCAATTTAAACCATAATAATGTGACACCCCAGAGGTCAGCCTTTACATTCAAGGGCATTTTACTGAGCTGAGGATGAGTTTCACGCTCCCCAAAAGCGAATCGACGACATCCTTACTGAGATCCTCCGCACTGGCCAGGAGCGCGGCTCAGCTGCCCGATCATCCCGGAGCCCGGCGGATACACCATCAGCGATCCGCTGTGGCGGCATATGGAGCGGAGCCGGCGGACTGCGATGCGAGCTCGCGGAGACCCCTATGTCACCCCTCACTGGTCGGTACCCGGAATAGCGCAGAGAAGAGCCACCCACAACACTCCCACTCCCATGGACACGCTCTTTCCACGGCTCACAGTCAGGAGGACCTGTCGGAGCTTCCAGGTGGAAGGGAACGCCAGACAGCCAGACGGCATCATCACCATCATCATCATCATCACCATAATCGTCATCATCACCATCACCGCCACCGGTCCACCCGGGACGACCTGCCCCAAGAGCCCCGACCCAAACACTCTCACGCCGCTCGTATGCCCACCAGAACTCAGTCTTTTTCCGAGTCCAGGGACGAAACGGCTGTCTTTTTTAACTCACCTAAACTGGCTCGACCGGGATCGTCAGCGAGCAGAGAGGCGTGTCTACCGTCCACCGCCTCATCCTCGCCGGTGCCCGCATCCTCCAGCCGCTCCTCCCGAAGATCGGTGAGGTCCAGCGCAGCATCTTCTGAAGCGGATTTCAATCTGCGCCCGTTCCTCAGCTCAGTGTTCGGACAGGTAAGGCCTGAACACACGTTGAGAATACGACTTTTTAAAGGGCTGTTATATAGCTGTAAGCAGCATTTATGGGGCCAAACACGTCAATTAAATAAACTTTATGCTACGAGGTGTAAATGTAAATGTTAGTCAGTCATGATTTTAGTAGCTAAATGCTTAAGCGTCATTTGTAAAATTTCTTACAGGCTAATACAAATGCTTACAGTTCTCTGTCACTATTTCTATATGGTGGACTCTTCGCTAACAGGGAACGTTCCCACAACTTTCATTAATGTTTTTTTAATGCTATGTAAATAACTTTTATAGAATATTCTTATAACATTATTCAAATTTGAAATGGTATCTCATGATGTTGAGAGAAACGTTCGTTCTTGGAATGTCTATGATGTTTTGACTTGAACGTTCTCATAAGGTTAAGAGAAAACGTTCTGAGAACAACACTTTCAGAACATCCTTATGATGTTATTTGGGCTTGATAAATACTCTCATAATGTTGACAGAAAATGTCCTTAGAACGACATTCTTGGAATGTCCTTATGATGTTATTATTTGCTGAATGTCAACATTAACCTTCTTGGAATATTACAAATAGGCCTTATGTTTAAGGAATGTTATATTGCAAGTAAAAATGGACAGGAGAATGTTGTACTAACATTATTGTAACCTTTTGAATAATGTTCTATCACGACAAGAAAACTGGACGTTTTATCATTTTAGATAGGCTACATTACAAATCAGTGTTCCCACAGTGTTTTTACAACATAAATTTGTGTAAGTATGCTAATCGTTTCTAGAAGGGAACGCTTGAGGATCGAAGTATCGGGAGGGTTGCATATGCGGCGACTAAAGTCAGGATTAGGGTAAGGGTAGGAATAAGTTTAAGTTAAATGGATAGTTCACACAAAAATGAACATTCTGTCATCATTTACTCACCCTCAAATTGTTCCAAACCTGAGTTTCTTTCTTCTGTTGAACACAAAAGAAGATATTTTGAAGAATGTTGATAACCATTGACTTACATATAAGTGGGGGAAAAAAATATGGCTATCGTCAACTGTCTGGTTACCAACAGTCTTCAAAATATCTTCTTTTTTGTTCAACAGGAGAAAGAAACTTTAGAACAAATTGAGGGTGAGTAAATGACAAAATATAATTTTTTAGGTGAACTATATCCCTTTAAGTTTAGAAAGTGTTAGGTTTCTGTAGGTTTCTAAACAGTTAAATTCTTTGTATGTGTTCCACAAGAACGGTTGAGTCTATCAAAAAGGTTTTGAAATTTTCATGTACAGCATGATCTAAACATTATCAGACCCAAATGTGTTGAAAACGACCCTTGTCAAAAAATCCTATTGGAATTTCAGTTTATCCTGTAGGATCTTATTGGATTCTTAGAATCTTATTGGACATTCTGATTTATTTTAATGGAATTTCAGTTTATCCTGTAGGATCTTATTGGATTCTTAGAATCATATTGGACAATGTGTTTTTATTTAATGGAATTTCACTTTGTCCTGTAGGATCTTATTGGATTCTTAGAATCTTATTGGACATTCTGATTTATTTTAATGGAATTTTAGTTTATCCTGTAGGATCTTATTGGATTCTTAGAATCTTATTGGACATTCTGATTTATTTTAATGGAATTTTAGTTTATCCTGTAGGATCTTATTGGATTCTTAGAATCTTATTGGACATTCTGATTTATTTGAATGGAATTTCACTTTGTCCTGTAGGATCTTATTGGATTCTTTGAATCTTATTGGACATTGCGTTTTTATTTAATGGAATTTCACTTTGTCCTGTAGGATCTTATTGGAATCTTGGAATCCTACTGGACATTCTGATTCATTTTAATGGAATTTCACTTTGTCCTGTAGGATCTTATTGGAATCTTGGAATCCTACTGGACATTCTGATTCATTTTAATGGAATTTCACTTTGTCCTGTAGGATCTTATTGGATTCTTAGAATCCTATTGGACATTCTAATTTATTTTAATGGAATTTCACTTTGTCCTGTGATATTTTTTATTATTACTTATTATAATAAATAAATTATTAACTAATGAATTACTTTTTAGAGTCACCCTGGAGTGAAAATAAAGTCACCCTTTTGTTGGCCAGACGCTCTATTCGCGTTCGGTGTGAACGCAGCATAAGGTTTTGCGGAGCTCGGCCATTACTCTGTGCGCGTTTCTGTGAGTGCGAGCCATCCGCATATTACTATAACTCGCGCTGTTATCATGGCACCCAGGAGACGCGCACTCACAAGTACCATTTTGAGAAATCAGACTCAATAGAAACAAACGCGACTCTCGTCTCTTTTATAAGGTAAATAATAAGAAATAATACTATAGTACTATAATGAGGTAAACCTCCTAAGGGCAATGCTTTGTACCGGTTGTCATGACAACGTTGAGTGAGCGCTGACGGCTCGCACACACTCAGAGGAACGCGCGCACAGAGTAACGGCCGAGATCGGTATTTTGACTGGATATTACGGTTTCTTTCTCGCAAAACCTTATGCTGCGTTCACACCGAACGCAAATAGAGCGTCTGGAGCAAGTGATTTCCCTCCTGAACACTTTCCATATATGGCGCGCGTCTCCCTGTATCATTGCGTGACACTTTTGTATCCTTTTTGTAAAGTTTAGCCTGGTCGCCATTCACTGCCATTATATGGAGGAGCGCGTGCAGGACGTTTATCAAAATTTCAAAAAAGGTAGATGGACATAGGGCATTGGAACAGCAGCAGGGTGAGTAAAAGATGACTTTATTTTCATTTCAGGGTGAACTATCCCTTAAACTTTTTAGAGTAACATTGTGTGTGTGTGTGTGCTCGCGCGCGCGCGTTTTTGTGACATATCAGGGCACAAATGTGTATAATGACATGGGTATGACATAGATATTACAAGGAGAGGGTGACTTATGAGGACATTACCCCATGTCCCCATTTTTCAAAAGGCTTATAAATCATACAGAATGATTTTTTTTTTTGATAAAGTAAAAATGTGCAGTTGCCTGTGATGGGTAGGTTTAGGGGTAGGGGTAGTGTAGGGCGATAGAAAATACGGTTTGTACGGTATAAAAACCATTACGCCTATGGAATGTCCCCACAATTCACAAAAACAAACCTGTGTGTGTGTGTGTGTGTGTGTGTGAGAGAGAGAGAGAGAGAGAGAGAGAGAGAGAGAGAGAGAGAGACCCAATTGGATCCCAATTAAAATCCTGTAGAAATGATCCTACAGGATATTTATGTATTGTCTTATAAGACAATTCCCACAGAATCCAATAGGAATCAAATGAGAATCTTATAGGACAAGAAAAAAATAGAAATAGTCTTATAAGACATAAATATCCTATAAGACTATTTCTAACGGAATCCTATAAGAACGGTTCCAAAATATGATAGAAATTCTAAATGGAATCCTGTACAGGTTTCTTATTGAAATCCTTTAGGATTTTTTGACAAGGGAAACGGTGTAAGAAGAGTTAGAACGAGTATAAAGGGCAATTCGCATACTTATTCTATGCTGTTTCCCAGCAAACATTGGTCTGACGGCCAAAAATAGCTGCGGTAGGACGGCATAAATCGGTTAAATGTAACACAGACAGAACATTTCCTAAAAATGCATACGTCCGTTCAACTTTCATATTGGAACTATTTTTCAACCACGGCGGGACGTGTCGGAGGGACGTCTGTTCCACAGCCATTAAACGTCCAAATGTTTCCTGGGTAGTAAAAAATAGTGTGAGTAGTGTGTTCACACTGAAAATTCCAAATAGAAAAAGTACACTTTAAATACCCGCACCTCATGATTAACCGAAAAAAATAAGTGTGGAATGTTGGACACTTCATGCTCTCAACTGCCGCAGCTTTAATTATGTAGCGGAAGGCTCTCAGATTTCGATGGTGAATGACAAAATAACCATATAAAATTGATACGCTACACGAATGAGTACATAGTGCATATAAGTACATGGTATATAGTGCGTCATTTGGGACATCACTGAAGTTTTAAATTCAAAATGGCAAACAGACAAATCCATATTGTGTGGGGAAAAATGGTTATCATATTCCTTAGGATCAAATGAATCTAAATGGGGCACATTTAATCTGAAAGTTTTAAGCATATTTATCAATTTAGTTTCGTCATATAGTGTTTTTACAGCATTTTTTAAAACAAAATTCAAAATGGCAGATGAGCAGTGTGACTTAGCAATATTGCATATCATCAAAAACTGGGCAGAGACAGCCGACTTATATGAATTGACAAAATCGAAAAGCTCAATCAGTATGTCTTCTGTAGTCCTTTTCTTTAAGGTGAGGCCAACATTTCTGTACAGTTTTGCAGGCCAAAAAGTCCTTTGTCTATTGTCGATGGTGTATAAGCACATGTAACTGTCACAGGCCAGATGTGCGTGTAAACTCAAGAGGTGCTCTAGCGACTGACGCTATAGAGGCTGCGGTCTTTATCCTCCTTGTTAGAGCGCCCACCTCCCATGCCGGAGACCACAGTTTGAATCCTGCTCTGGGCGGGTTGAGTAGAACCGATTACACACAGAAGACACTTTTAAACCCAAGTAGCTTTCTGTTCCGTCACTGTGGCGAATCCACCTGACCAAGTTCAACCCCTGGGAAAATCTTTCACCCTCGTGTGAATTCCTGTTGAAATAATTGGATTTTGCCCATAAAACTTTGCAAGCTAAATGTGACCACATCTTTACAGTTAAAAGAGCCAATCACCTATTTATTTATTCATTTATTTATTTATTCAAGAATAGGAATACACATTTACTGGACCATCCTGAAAAATAAAATTTTGCTGACTGAGTTGTGATAAGAAAAACAATTTTTGATGCCATTGTTGTCAATCATTGTTTTATTACTGATTTGAAATATGTTATTAAAGCAAAAATTCAACAAACGGTTACATAGATTTTGCTCTTTCCCCATTCAAGTCTGAAAATAGCTGCCTGTGGGAATTACGAATTTGGCTGCCGAGACTTGTTCATCATTCAACTCTATGATTATCGCACACTATATTTTGGCATATGATACCATATCATGAAACAGTATCTGTGTCTTCAGTGTCTTCAGTACCTGAATCGCAGAACCTGAAACCTGGATCATCGTCTTTGTTGATCCTGGATCAACATTCCAATCAATCAGTTTACAGTTTATGTAAAGTTTAGGCTTACAACCAGGGTTAGATCCTTCTACATCAGTGTTATTTACCTATCATTTATCTCTGATTTTAGGGAGAAGTTATGGGTATGGTTAGGTTTAGGGGTAGTTATATGGTTAGGACAACATTTTCAGGCAGGAATATTGTTCCAAGATCAACAAAATATGTTGACCCAGGAAGATTTTTTCAATTAAGGAACATATGATAAGCAATATTAGCGGAATTAATATAAATTTATTTTCACAATGTATCCCAGTGTTTCATTATTGATTTAATGCTTTCTGACAGTAAACATCTGTTATTTTGACGCTGATTAAATGGCTGTCTAGAATGTTGTGGAAGCTTGCCTTCGGTATACACGTATCACAGAAGTTTGCTTTGAAAATCAATTGCATTAATAATGAAAGAGTCTTGGCTGGAAGGATGAGCTCTGGGTGCTCCTTTGTTGCTTTAGACACCGAAAGGTTGAATGGATGAAGAATACAACGTCTGTTTGTGAAATGCAAATCTTTTTTAGGCATATCCGAAAGAGATTCTGTGTATAAATGATTAAAAGCTGTTGTGATGTCTGATGGCACCGCCACAATGACTTCGATGCGGTTATAAAACATCACACACAAACACACACATTCATAATGCAGGTCGTCCAATTATTGGTATCCAGGAAGCTTTTAAAACTGACATATCGCCACATTTCAGCAGCCATGTTAATAAGATAAACCCCTTTTTGAGGGTGGAAACAAACTGGAGGGTTAATCATAAAACATAGACCAGATCAGACCAAATAATTATAGCCGGCTTCAAGGTCAGAGCTATGCTCAATGTGCAAATAGTAAAAAACCACCACTTATTACAAATGAGACAAATGAGACCAATTATGAAATTCGCCTTCAAGGTCAGAGCTTTTCTCACTGTAACCCTCCATCTGTAATTGTTTGTATTGCAATGGTTCATCTACATTAGCCTCAGTCCCTTTCTCTTATAGAAGCCCTTAACCCTTAAACGCATAACTCGGGTCTTTAGTGACCCGGGACATCATTCACTACCCTCCTCCTTATTCATTTTTTAAAGTTAGACATTAACCTTCTTTTAGTATTCCTCAATCAATGAACAATATATTATAAAATATATTATAAAAATTATAAAAGAATGCTGTTTTCCTATTCATTTTTTTGTAAAAAATTGTATAGGGTTGCTAACGACCTGAGTTGTGTAAGAGTGTAAGTATATTTTTTCTGCACAGTAATAATTGATTCTTTAATGACTGAATAAATGCAATTCACCTTCATTCCACAATGTCTGATACACAATGATGAAGTGACGTTTCACTCATAGTTACCGCAGGCAGAAAACAAAAGAATAGGAAGTATCATCAGCAAAACTTGAAATGGCTCAGCGATTTACTGCAGAGCAAGTGCTGAACGCAATCAAATATTAGTGTCACTGTCACTTGATGGTGAATCTGGTGAAGAAGCTGAGGTGATCAAAATATTGATTTTGAAGATGTTGAAAATAATAGTTTTGACTGAGATTATGTTTAAGATTGCGAATATGAGCCAGATGCTGAATGTACTGGGAAATGAGCTCTGACGAGGACAGTAATGATGGTATAAAACATCTGCTCAAACTGAACCCTTCCAAGCTCCAAAAGGTAACAAAATATGTTTTGTTTTATTCTTCTGTAATTGTTACTCTAATATCAGGAAAGTTTTATATTATCGCAACATGTAGAGATCTATCCATGTTAGATGTTAGTCCGAGTCGCTAAAGACCCGAATATGTAATGATGATTGGCAAAACGTTCATGCTTTTAAGGGTTAACCACTGTTATTTTTCAGGGTTTTCTTACCTAATTTGCTAACAGTTAAAGGGGACATATTATGCCCCTTTTCACAAGATGTAATATACATTTCTGGTGTCCCCAGAATGTGTCTGTGAAGTTTCAGCTCAAAATGCCCCCCAGATCATGTATTATAGCTTGTCAAATTTGCCCTTATTTGGGTGTGAGCAAAAACGCACCGTTTTGTGCGTGTGTCCCCCTTTAAATGCAAATGAGCTGCTGCTCCCTGCCCCCTTCCAGAAGAGGGCGGATCCTTTACACAAGCCTCCAGCAACAACAAAACAAGCAAATCTCACTCAGCCAAAATGTCAGAAATAACCAGTTGTGGAGTGCAGCCTTACATGTTTGAACCGGAGTTGGACACAGATGGAGAGACTCAAGAAGAGGTTGCAACTTTTAGACTGCACCTGGACGGTTAGTGGATACATTTATGTAGGCTAACATCCATTACCTGACTTTACAATACATAATAAATGTGCATTTTTTAAATTATGCAGACGGTAAGCGTTTTCAGGATAATACTACATACTTTAGTATAATAACGACATACTTTAACTCTAGTCAGAACAGAAGCAACGATATATTGCAGATAGCATTAAAGGTGCACTATGTAACATTTTTTCAGTAAAATATCCAAAAACCACTAGGCCAGTGATATATATTTTGTTCAGTTGAGTACTTACAATATCCCAAATGTTTCCAACTGTTTGTAAATCATGAGAAAATTGCTATTTTAACCAAAGAACAGGGACGTGTGAGGAAGTCGCCTGTTAACTGCATCATATCTGCGTTACCCTCGGTTTCCGGTTTTATTTAGCAGAAACGCTTTACTCTTACTGCAGTGTGCAACAATAGCAGCCGCCGAGCGAACGCACAGAGTAACGTCATAACATAATTTTCAACACACTCAAATGTATCTAATATGATAAACAGAGCTGCGTTACCTCATACTCATGACTGAAAAAGCGTAAATGGCGCCGGGGACTGTGGCATAATAAAAGTCCCACTGCTCACGAGGCATGTGTTGCATTTATCTTATTAACAATTGCTCCAGCGGCCTTGCTCAGCTCCCACAACACTCGGGTCTGCTCTGCTTCATACTACAGTAACGTTAATAATCGCATCCATGAACATTATTTCTGCCCAAGTCCTATCCCGATTCTTTTCCACCAGCTGTGAGGTGAAGACCACATGTCCCAAGATTCTGCACTCAAACTTGGCGTCATCAAACTATGTTTTGAATAGGCAACCTCTAGCAGACGGAAAAGTTACATAGTGCACCTTTAATGTCAATATTAAAATGTACAACCTAATTTGGGAATTCAGTCTGATTCAGGGGGAATCAGAATGCCAAATCCTGACTGACGAGAGGAGGAGCTGGGGATGGTGGAGGGTAATTAGCTCCGGAGAAACGCGATAGCAGCTGATAATACTGAAAGAGCTTATATATGCATGCTGTGATAGGCATCGTATTCCTATTGGTAGACGTGATGCGAGCTTGACTAACGTGAACTGCCAGAACTAACGCTACACTCTTGATATTTGTAATGTTTTTTGGCTCAGATATTTTATTACTCTAGCTAGCTGATACAGCGAGTAAACAGAAATGGCGGTCTCTGTGCTTCTCACTCAGGGGTGTGTCTATGCTAAAAGGGCAGATCATCAACAGTCATGGGTGGGGTTTCCCTACTCTTACGTAGGAGTAGGGGAAATGTGAAACAGCGCGTTATGAGAGATTAATAATGATTGATGGGTATTATAAAAAAAGTATTGGGTGAATTTTTACCATTATAGGCTGGTTGTTTACACACACTGTGGACACACATCTGTGTTCAAGCACCTTAGAAAAGTGAATTTTGCATAATAGGTCCCCTTAAATATAAAATCACCATTATTGCCTATACTGATTCATACATGTGTAAAATGTTGGAGTATTTAATTGGCATTCATGGAGGCATCTCACATCACTGGGAGAAACCTTCTGTTTGCAAGTATGTTGTTTAGGCTGTCAGCCTCAGACGCTGTATGAATCAGTGAGTCTGGCTTACAGTCTCTCACTGTGTGTGTGTGTAAACACAATTTACCAGAAATGCAGTGTAACAGGCTTCAGATCACAGGGGTGACACACTCCCTATTGGTCTGTCTGAATTCCCAACACTTTCCTTGACAGGGTGTTGAAATAAGACTGACAAAATTATCTTTGGATGACAATGCGACTCTTTCCCTCAATGAATCTTGTAAATGTTAAACCAGATATGGTCTCCCCTTCCCATTAGCGCTATTCTTCTCACACCCCTTTGTGCAAGTGTTTCGTTCCTCCAATATGTTTTTGTGTCTGTTGTCAAACACGCCCCTCCTCCTTTTCTCTTACTGATGTGTTTTTGAGGTTACAGTGACCTTGCCATAGCCATTTTTAAAGAATTACTTTAATACCGTTCTTTGTTCTTTTCTCAAAGAAATGCTTAACTTCAAGTCTTCCAGAGTCGCGGCCAAAGCCGATTCAAAAGGCTGCTGTTCGCTTCTTTGTTTTCAAGTAGCACGCGGAACCATCACAACTCTGCCGTCATTATGTTAAGCCCGCCCACCGACTCTATACACTAGAGTTTGGCTTTTCAAACTCGCAAGCCAACAGAGAGTTGCTAGACGACCCTGGCTGCAAATTACATTTGCTGCCACTAGGGTGCTTCTAGATTTCTAGGCTAACCTTGCCATTGTCTACTGGGAGATCAAGAACCAGATACTTGAAGATGATAAGATGAAGAATAAGAATGATAAGATGATAAGATGAAAAGAAATCTAAATAAATTCTAGTGTCAATATTGTAGCCAGTGTGTAATGTATATGATGAAAGTGCAACAAATGATCTTATCTATATTTAGATTTTGACACGCTATAAGTGGTAGACCAATCACAACAGACTCATCCATCTGACCAATCAGAGCAGACAAAGTTCTTTATCGAGTCGTTTCAGACACTGAAAAATGAGGTGATGTGCAATGTATATTATTAGAAAATTAAAGTGTTTTTTGACCTTGGATCCATGTAAACCCATTGTAGGAGACCTCCAAAACAAAACATAATTTAGCATTAATAGTATTAATGATAAACTGGAAAAGAAAAGAACAAACAATAATGTGGGTGGAAATTAGACACACTGACTCATATATTCTGTTATGAATGTCATCCACACACATTTATAAAACATTTCCATAAAAAGAGACTGAACAAAATATGATTAGTTATTTTAATCTATTATTTTTTATAGGTTAACAGGGAAAATGTAAATCTTTTTCAACAAGTTCCCCCTATAGAAACCGGGAATCACAGCTTTAAAGTAATCCTCTTTTTCCAAGTCTTGCCTCATCTTTATCCTGATACAATAACGCCCCATGCAGTATTATGACCTTAGGAACTGCTTTTGCTGTTGAATTTTTTGCCTATGCACATTTTTGTTTGTGTACAAGTGAAAACAGGTGTACTTTTGAGGATTATGAAAGATATTGTGTGATATATGCATTGCATTGCAATGGGCATGTGTTTGAGGACATGTTGAGCTTGTGACTGTGTCTGCTGACAGGATGAGAGGTGACAGTTAAAAGTAGGTTGCACACTAAAATTCACAGAGAGCTTGAAAAGGGGATGGAGGGATAGATAAATCTAACATATTAGAGGAGAAGAGGCAGAGAAGGGTTTCAGCCCCGGAATCTGTTTCTCAGGATGAATCATCTCATGGAGAAAAACGAGGGGAAAATAGAGATGGATGGAGGATGACAGATAAAAAGATGCGCATATGTGCTTGTGTGTGTGTGTGTGTGTGTGTGAGAGAGAGAGAGAGCGAGAAAGAGAGAGAGAGAGAGAGAGAGAGAGAGAAATATTCTTGAGGAACAAAATGAGAGCTAGAAAATAACATTTATCTGTGTCACAGATAACCCAGCAACATAAACAGCGGCACCATTAATTGGCCTCTGTATCCACTCAATAAGCTTTGATGTCATAGTCATGGCTTGTATATAAAAGCATGGCTATGACATTTCTGAAAGGTTTATGAATACTTTTAAGCTCAGAATAAAGGACAAGGACAGTTCTGCAACCTGCAATAATACAACTTGTGTACTAAAATGGTTTACCATGGTACTTTGATATATATGATTAGCATATTCATGTACCATGGTATTTAGTGCTCAACTCAACTGGAGAGTTGCAACTCAAAAGTGGGTTGTATAGGTCTGTTCTGATAGGATCGTGAAGAGAAGGGAAAAACAATGCTAGGTGCAAATGTCAACATGTTCACGATATCAGATTTTCCACACCACAGTTATCGTGACCAAAAGAATTCACGATATATTGCGATGTCTATAGAAACCTTGGGGGGGGGGGGGACAATGTTATCAGTCAAATTCATCTTTACTTTTGCTTTCTTTTTTTAGCCAATGAATCACACCATCGCGTACAACAATTGAGACTCTTTCTCTGGCTTCTTTGACTGCCTAAGAAATAACCAGGAGAGAGAAAATACTGTCAAGTTCAACAGTATTATAAATAAGCTTTAACAACACAACTAATACCTTAAACTGTTAACTTGCATCCCCATTTGGATTCCACATCCAGGATACAAATGATACAGGATACAGCATACCCCAATAAAATACAAATAAAATTTAATATCAGAGAATGAGGCAGAAATTATATTATTTTATAATAGTAATAAAGGCTATGTCGATTAGCATTGCATTATAAATATACATTATCCTTACGAAAATAACCAAGATGGCTTGAAGAACACAGATAAACTGTCACAATGGTGTATTAATTCTCTTCATGTTTAATCAATCAAACGTCTCTATCTGCATTTTATTTGGCTGCAGCGATCCGTATGACGTCACTTTGTAGGCCAACCGGCAGTTAGCATCACACTGGTTCCCTTCGAGAAAAACCATTAGGATTTTCCCATAGGCTTTTGGATTATCGCAAAAAACAAGCTCTGTGATCAACAAAAGTTTATGATACCAACATGTTTTGTCCATCAAGATAATTATCACAGAATAACACAACTTTTACTAATTTTGAAGCCTAAATGCAGTCGCCAGAACTAAAAGGCTAAAGGTAGGCCGAGGTTACCTGCTCGGCGTGATGACGTTTAATCTCCCCGACTGCCTCTGTAGTCCCATTTAGCCACTTATTAGCAACCGCCTTTTTCAAGACATGTAACTGCTTAAAAAAATCATGAGTGGGGTAATACTAATGTATGTTATGTCAGAATAAAATGTGAAAGTGTCTTGAGCTTGTGTTCACCACAGACCTTATTTCAGTCATTTAACCAAAATCCCATTAAAAAAAAACATTGACTTCGGGACGATGGAAATGGAAGTGCAAAAATGCTAGCTCGCTTCCACGTTTTGGCCTACAACGTGGAAAGTCAAAAGCATAGACTGTAAAAAAATATGGACGTAGTGTCTGTGACATCACCCATAGGTTTCTGAAGAGCAGTTTTGAAGCTTAAAGTAGGGTCGAGCTGGCCGTTGCCATCTTAGCAGCGCATCATCGCGCGTCACTCCCAGATAACAGAAAATGGGCAAAGAGGCGGGACGTGGGTGGAGCTGAGGTGACGCGATGACTAACAGACAGCAGATAAATGGCTATACACCTGTCACTCAAAGTGGTCACGCCCTTAATTATGCAGAACTTTAAGGCTTTATATAATGTAAACGAATGAGCTATAAAAAAAATTCACCCCCCTCACAGTGGTCATGAAGGGCAAAATTAAATATATAGACCAAAACCACAATTTGTACCAGGCTGTAAACATGTTTTTTTCTGCTGTAAAGTTGGGCATTTTAACATGGGGCTCAATGAGATTCTGCTCCCTTCTGGAGCCTGTCCCTAGCGGCCAGTCGATGAATTGCAGTTTAAGTCACTTCTGTATTGGCTTCAAGAGAAACTGGGGGAGGTTGCCGCTTGGTCAAAAGTTGAATACTTCTATGGGTCTCACTTGTGGACTTCTGTGCTATGGCACCCTCCGGTGTCAAGTATATACATATGATAGTTTAGCGCAACAAAAAGCTCACATCACCCTATTTTGGATAAAAATACAACAAAAATATTCCTCTCTAAATATATTTGAAGTAAACATTCATAATTTTTTATCCAAATAAGCACACTTTTTGACTAAAAGAGATATAAATATAACAAAACACAGAAAGGTGTCAGCAGTTGACAGGTTAATGTGACATTTCCTGTTTCAGGACTTACTCACTGTATAGTGATGATGCACACTGAGGTGGGTGAACAGGTTGATGGTTTTTCCAAAATGGATTAAATGTATTATTTTCCTCAAAATTCTACAAACAATACCTTTGCCATGACACTCAAAATTGAGCTCAGGTGCATCCTGTTTCCACTGATCATCCTTGAGATGTTTCTACAACTTGATTGGAGTCCACCTGTGGGAATTCAGTTGATTGGACATGATTTGGAAAGGCACACACCTGTCTGTATAAGGTCCTACAGTTAACAGTGCAGGTCAGAGCACAAACCAAGCCATGAAGTCCAAGGAATTGTCTGTAGACTTCCAAGACAGAATTGTATCGAGGCACAGATCTGGTTAAGGGTACAGAACAATTTCTGCAGCATTGAAGGTCCCAATGAGCACAGTGGCCTCCATCATCCGTAAATGGAAGAAGTTTGGAACCACAAGGAATCTTCCTAGAGCTGGCCGCCTGGCCAAACTGAGCGATCGGGGGAGAAGGGCTTTAGTCAGGGAGGTGACCAAGAACCCGATGGTCACTCTGACAGAGCTCCAGCGTTTCTCTGTGGAGAGAGGAGAACCTTCCAGAAGAACAACCATCTCTGCATCACTCCACGCCTGTATGGTAGAGTGGCCAGACGGAACCCACTCCTCAGTAAAAGGTACATGACAGCCTGCCTGGAGTTTGCTAAAAGGCACCTGAAGGACCGTCAGACCATGAGAAACAAAAATTCTCTGGTCTGATGAAACAAAGATTGAACTCTTTGGCCTGAATGGCAAGTGTCATGTCTGGAGGAAACCAGGCACCGCTCATCACCTGGCCAATACCATCCTTACAGTGAAGCATGGTGGTGGCAGCATCGTGCTGTGGGGATGTTTTTCAGTGGCAGGAACTGGGAGACTAGTCAGGATCGAGGGAAAGATGAATGCAGCAATGTACAGAGACATCCTTGATGAAAACTTGCTCCAGAGCACTCTGGACCTCAGACTGGGGCGAAGGTTCATCTTCCAACAGGACAACGACCCTAAGCACACAGCCAAGATAACAAAGGAGTGGCTATGGGACAACTCTGTGAATGTCCTTGAGTGGCCCAGCCAGAGCCCAGACTTGGACCCAATTAAACATCTCTGGAGAGATCTGAAAATGGCTGTGCACCGATGCTCCCCATCCAACCTGATGGAGCTTGAGAGGTCCTGCAAAGAAGAATGGGAGAAACTGCCAAAAAATAGGTGTGCCAAGCTTCTAGCATCACACTCAAAAAGACTTGAGGCTATAATTGGTGCCAAAGGTGCTTCAACAAAGTATTGAGCAAAGGCTGTGAATACTTATGTACATGTGATTTTTTTTATTTTTATAAATTTGCAAAGATTTCAAACAAACTTTTTCATGTTGTCATTATGGGGTATTTGTAGAATTTTGAGGAAAATACTGAATTTAATCCATTTTGGAATAAGGCTATAACATAACAAAATGTGGAAAAAGTGAAGCGCTGTGAATACTTTACGGATGCACTGTATTTATATACTGTAAAGTTGAAAAATTAGTAACATTTTATTTTGATGGTCCCTACACTCTCAGAAAAATTTTGCATAAATTGTACCTTTAGGGGTACAACAGCTTGTCACTGGGGCAGTACCCTTAAAATGACAACTTTCTTCCTTTTTCACCCTTAAAAGGTGCATATTAGTACCTTAGATTAGCAATATGTACCTTAAGGTACTACTATAAACTTTTTAGGTGTAAAAAAGGTACAAAAATGTCATTTTAAGGGTACTGCCCCAGTGACAAGCTGTTGTACCCCTAAAGGTAAAATTTTTGCTATTTTTTTCTTAAAGTGTTTTAGACATTCTGTTATATGTAACATTGCACCTACAGTGTTAGTAGAGTATTAGTAGACCAATCTACAAAATGTATGCACATAGCCTAATTGTCAATTTTCCAGTAAGCCCATGTTAAGAGTTTTTTAAAAAAAGATTTTACAGAATTTATAATCACTGATCTATACGGTACTTCAAAAAACACATATACAATGACGGCTGTCAATGCAGGACTGAAACAAAGCATGTAAACAATCTGAAGTTACAGTGTGAGTGCAAGTGTGTGTGTGTGTGTGTGTGTGTGTGGTATTTTTAGTTGTCTGTATAAATGATTGTTTGGATTAGAGACCAGGCCTCCAGCTGTGAGAATGGTAATATGCATGTCTGAATGAGACCCACTCTCCTCCTATCCTCTAAACACACACACACACACACACACAGTTTCTCATTTACACCTCCTCTCGCAGAGCTTTAGCTTAGTAATAGTTTTATTATTTTATTGTATTATAATTCTATAAGTCTCTTGTCTGTGCTTTTATGACTAATGAAACACCTCATACCGCCCTGATTCCCAATGTACTGAATTTACTGAAAGAGCCCTTCATAACCCAATTTAATGACATCTATACTTACAGAAGAAACCTGTTAAACAAAAAAAATGTAAAAGTAAAATAGAGTGATGTTATGTTCTGTTTCATGATGTTTTCTCCCAATATGTTTGCGATGCAAGCACATCTTGTGCCCTATATTTCCGCTGCTATTTCACTGAGGGACCTAGTTTTAGCTTTAATTATCAGTAAAGACCAACACATTCTGGGCATATGGTCTTTGTATGAATTCAGCCTTTCAGGGCAAATCTTTGAGTAATCTTAGAACCTCTATGAATGCTGACTTACATGCCATAATGATTGCAGAAATCTGGAATCCTCATTCTGCACGTCAAACAAAGGACGGGAGTGAATTTACATTTTGAAAGGTGTCCCAGTTATTTTCATTTGCATACGCCTTGGTTCTCATCAGTTTCCAGATATAATGATTATTAGTGGTGCTTGCACTACACCGTTTACACGTATTAGTGATCAAAACCATGCTGTTTGTGATATTAGTGATCATACTTATGATTTTCACCTGACTGATGAAACAAGGAAATTGAAGGAAGAACTTGTGCCATATGTAGGGACCTGTATACCACCTAGCAACCACCCAGAACACCCTAGCAACCACGTAGCAAATAAAAACACTATAGCACCATGATAGTGTCAGGTTTATGTTTGGTTCTGTTATTCTAACATTCTGGCTTGTTTCCATTAGTTCCTGTTTTTCCGCTCTGTTTACAGTAGTTGTGATTTTTAGTTGCCTTTGTTCTACCCCTGTATTTATAGTCCGTAACAATTAGGAGATCTCATGAGAAACGTAGAAGAAAATAACCATATAATCAATAAACAAGAACCGGACTGAATTCAACAGGGAGTACATGGCAACCCAACCCTGACAGAAGAACCGGCCAAAACATGAGAGGAAACCAAAACTAAACAGAGCGGGCATGGGCGGTGCTAGGGAGGGGCTAGCAGGTGCTGGTCTTTTCTCAGCACCCCCAAGAAAGACCAAAGCACCCCCACACATTTTAGCAGGAAGCAATTATATACAAGCTGTACATAAGTAATACATAAGTAAATAATTTAAAACAACAAAAATGAAAAAAAAAAAAAAAAAACATTTTACTCATTAAAGTGTACGTAACATATGTGACGTGACGTGTCACGTGAATTGTAGCTACGCTGTCACGCTTAATAATGTAGTATTTCCTTCTGCCAAGTAAGCGACCTCGTGATTCTAATTTAGTTCCTAGCAGTGTAGGGCAGTAGCGAGCTACAAGTAGCGACGCTACTAGCTTAAAGGTGGGGTAAGTGTTATTTCAAAACTGCTTTAGAAATGTGACTCGGGCCGAGTACCATAACAAACTGATAGCCAATCAGCAGTAAGGGGCGTGTCTACTAATGGCGGGGAGAAGAGAGCGCTCAGTGCACGTCATTATTCAAAAGACACGACACAGGACGGACATTAGCCGAGCGATGACAGAAAGAGAGAGATGGTCAGATAAAAAACAAATGTGAAAGATGTCTGTGGAACAAAAGAAGGCTTACGATCAGGCAAGAAGTATCAGCTTTCCAGCGCTGGAGAGAACTCAAGGAGTGAAGGCAGAGGTTGCTTTATTTCTTCTCGATAGGCGAGTAACATTGATTTTGTTTTGTTTCACAGAACTAATATATGGGCTTTTGCTTGAATATGCTTGTGTGTCATGTTTGGTTGTTTGTCCATTTGCGATCGTATTGTCGTTCACTTCAGCTATGACAATTACCCATTCATTTCCACACCCGATAAGCCTGGAGCGTCTAAACCTCCTCACTGTCTGTTTCAAGCGTCAGCTCCCAAAATTTGTCTGACAAGTAAGATAATATATTCCTAATATATGTTTGTTTCCTCTTTTTCGTGATCTCTAATCTTGTCATAATTGTAATATGTTCGTTAGTTGGACTGTCGTGCTCGTGCTATCGAGTTGTTCATGAGAACTGTTTGTGTTTTTGGGATGGAAGGGATGACTTTTTCTCTGAACATTCGACCTGGATTACCATAGTAACACACAGATTCCGCCATAGTCGTTGCCTGGGTTACGTATGTTTGGGGCAGAGCTATCAAAATAGGGGCGTGTTTGTTTTGGTGATTTGAAATATCAACATTGGTTACCAGAAAGCACTTACCCCAACTTTAACTAGGCCTACATTTTTCAGTAGCTTGTCAGTAGCTCAGTTACTTTTAAAGGGGTCTTGAACTGGCTTTTTAAATTTTTTTATACTGTTGTCTAAGGTCAACTTATGACGTTCGCGTGGTTTTTACAATCAAAAACATCATAATGAATAAGTAATAGGCTATTTTCTACTCTGGTTTTGAGGCTCTCTCAAGAAACGCTTGGTTTTAATGGGCTTGCCGCACTGAAGACTTGGAAGTAAACGCCCACGGCTAGGATTGGATAAGATTTGCATATTTAATGAGCTTCAGCTCCCGTCAGTATATGTGGGAATTGTTTTGAAAGCGTGTGGGGAAACGGCAACCGGAATGATTCGCTCACAGGGCTCGCAAAATGTCTTTATCAAACAAACACAATGATTCATCTCTCATCCACCCGCGATTGATTGGAATGTTATTTTTTTATTACCTGGCCCGCCCGATCGGTGAATATAACCGCAAACCGTGCATCACTAACACACACACGCACGCACGCACGCCCTTCAAATATCAAGTCAAGAGAGTGAACAACGCACATCAAGAAAGGAATGTTATTTCACTATTTAAGATAGCCCGTCGGCAGGCCGGGCTTACGTTTAGGTAGCCTGTCTGGACAACACATAGCCCCAATCTGTAACAATGCAATACTATCACATATAAAAAACATGTTTTACTCACATAAGTGTGTTGCACCATTCCTGTCGGATCCAATATAGAAGGCACAGCATTGTGTTTTAATCTCAATCTGACTGCAAATCCAATATCGACCTGTGTCTTGTTTTCAAACGATTCCGCGGTGAAATGAAGCGAGCAAACGCGCAATGACTTCCTCACGTGAGCTGGAACTTCATTAAAAATAAAGTTCAACCACTCATTTCTAATATTAGAATCCAAATGAAGCTTATGCAGCGACTGTGTTCTTCCACAACCAGGCACAACGCAATATATTGCTGTCTTTGGCATGTTTACAGCTCGGTTCCACGAGTTGGTGGGCGGGGCTACAGAAGCAGGCGTACATATTTATCTGTAGAGGCGCCGTTTCCCCCTTCTATTACGTCATAGATCAGTATATATTTGAGAGCTCGCGTTTTCTGGGCCTGGTGTCTATAAAAGCTTTTCTTTGACTAACTAGGAAGTTTTCAGCTCTGAAACTTACAGGATATTCTTATATTACCATGGCCTTTTATATATCAAAGGCTCAAGGGAAAGTTGATTTCTCAATTCATCACCCCTTTAAAACATTGTAGCTTTTCCAGTAGCTGACTACTTTATCCAGCAAGTAGCGGCATAGCTAAAAGCTACCAAAAGCTACATTCCGTTTTGGGTTCTGACGAGAACGAGCCTGTGATGAGCAAAGCGGACGCTCAGCTCAATAATCTGCTCTATGCAGGCGCGCTCCACTCATGAACTGCTCACCGGTAAAACAACGTTCACTCAAATCCTGCTCCGACATGACATTTCTCTGTACTGTAGCCTAACTATACTTGTTGTAGCCATTAAACAATGTATTTTGTTTCATATTTATGTTTAAATATTATAATGTTATTTTTACATTTCATCTAGGCTATATTGATTATGAAAAGTGCAAAGATGCGTAATATAGGCTATGTCAAAGACATAGGGTCAGAAATGATTTTGACTTCATTAAGGTTTGTTTTGTAGAAAGCATTTCTTTAAAGTGAATTTTGTTTTGTATAAATTCTATAAATTTTTGTATAAAATCTTAATTTTAATCATTGTTTCATCAGCCAATCGCCTGGATTTAATAAATAAGAAACAAATAGACTATAGCAGACAATAATCGTGACATGGAGGCGCTGGAGCGATCACTTGCATTGCTCTTGAACATGTCTGAACCGAAACTCAACAGGCTACTTGCCTCACAGACATGAGAAATATGTGTATAGAAAGCTTGAAATGTCCACTTTTAACTTTTAAACGAAACGAAAAGAAATAGTCAAGCAATGCGCACTGTTCATTCGAGGAGCTCATGACTGCCATCTCAGAGCATTTCTGTTCAAAATGCTGCACTCCATCACTGCATGTGCTGTGAGTTTAACCTGCATTTTTAGACTAATCCTGACTCCTGAGTATTTAATTTAAGTTGCATACATTTTGTTCTTGCACTGATGTTAAATTTGTAGCCATATTGCACTTTGACAGCCAGTTTGAGATATAGGCTATATTTGAGTATTGTGTGTATCGGATAGTTTACTAAATTAAATGATTCTGACAATTTTTGCCATTGAAATGACTGGGAAAAAAGTGTCCCAATCAACCTGAATTCACCCTATACTCTTTGAAATCATAATTACATTGCATTATGTTGCTTGAAACTCCAAATCTCATAACATTCTTCATTATCAAGTTATTTGTTACAATGTCATTGTAAAAAAAAATAAAAAATAAAAATAGTTCCAATGTAGCTAGCTACTTTTTGATAGTAACTTGTAGTGTAGCTAACTACTTTTTCAAAAGGGTAGCTTGAATGCAACATAACTACTTTAACTTTCAAGTAGCTTGTAAAGCTACAGTTTCAGAGTAGCTTGCCCAACACTGGTTTCCTAGTAAAAACGAGAACATAAACTAATCTCAGCCTGAGGTTGAGAACGGTTCAGATGTTCATTGTACGGAGTCTGACACGGAGCAATCCGCTGACACGTTTGCCGCGGATGCAGAGACGGCAGCTAATCAATACACGAAGACCGAAGGCTTTGGATGTTCAACGCATCATTGATGCATTTTCCGTCAATCACAACAACCGTACGGTACAACGACGTCGCATTGTCCTGATTTGAGTCTGTAACTCACCAATTTGGTGAATACTGATATTTCACCGGTGCTGTCGGTGCTTTTTAATGGCATATTGTCCTTGACTGAAATTTTGTTCCATGAATAGGCCTATGCAAAATCTTAAAGAATATTTGATTGAATAATGAATTTTGTGCTTGTTCAATTTAATACAATTAAATTCTGATAAATAAAATAATTGAATGTTAAAAATTGAGTGGCGAAGTTTTGCTCATATTTAATAATAGTATTTATAAATATATAATTGCACAGCTCCCCGTCAATGATGTAGCGCCCCCTCAGCACCTGCGTTCAAAATTCTCTAGCGCTGACCCTGAGAGCGGGGAAACAGGAACAAACAGAAACAAGGCAGAATGTCAAAATAAGAGTAACAGAACCGAACATAAACCTGACAGAAGTTTTGAGAGGGCAAGTACAATATTTTCTTGAGAGATTGTTATAATCTAAAATAAATATAAGTATAAATAAGTAATAATAAATTAGGTATTGACTAAATAATAGGTATCAATTTACAGTAAGGTTCCATTTGTTAAAATTAGTTAACTACATTAGGTAACATGAATTAACGAACCATAAAAATACTTCAAAAGCAATTATTAATCTTAGTTAATGTTCATTTTATTTAGTAATGCATTATTAAAATCTTTGCATCTGCACTGAATCTTTGGTGTAGTATTTACAATTTTCTCTCAGAAATTGCTATTAAATTTCACAAATAATTAGAAGAAAATTTGCAAGTAACATTGAATTAAATTTAATTTTTTTAAGTATAAAGACTGAACTAGTATTTTCTTGTAAAAAAAAAAAACTTCAACAATTTTTTTTATTAACAACTTCATGTTTGTTTTATTATTTTTGTGTTACTATTTAATGGACTTGAGCATTGAACAGTTTTTTTTTAACTAATGTTAACAAAGGTTCATAAATAATATAACTCCTATTGTCAGTGCTCATTGTTAGTAATCCTAGTTAATAACTACCATTAACTAAGGGACCTTTTTGTAAAGTGTTACTAATAAAATAAGTTGCACACTCAACAGACATAAATAAACATCTGAGGCTGCTATTACAGAAAAATCTCAATTTAGTCCATAACTTAAATACTAAAATCTTATACACTGTACATTCAAATCATATACACTGTATAAAGAAATGATGTTTTGACATTGTGAATAAAACAAAGGTTATTAGAGGTTATTACAAAATACTATTTCAGTCTTTCTACTTCAAAATTTATCGGAAAATGGTTTTCACACCAAGTGTAGATAAGTATGACACATTCAAATATTGATACTTTTAGCTTTTTTTTTCCACAATGGTGTCTGTGTTTTAAATGTCGATATAGTTTGTCTCTCTCTATTAATCGGGGAGCTATTTTTGATTTAAAAAAAACACATTTTTGCCTCATTGCGGCTTACACAGTAGGCAGGGCACTGAAGGCATCAGTGCTAATAAACCAGATAATGTCTTTTATGTCTTTTCTATGTCTTTGGTGTTTTTTATCGTCTCTCTGTGTATCTATCTCACTCTCACCATCCCTTCCTCTCTGTTTATAGTCGCTGTGTGAGTGTATAGATCTGAAGAGTCAGTCTACACAATGTGTTCAGTAAACAGTTATGATGAATGAATGGAAAATGTTGGCTGGATTGCTTATTTTCATTAATGGGAATGCTTTCTTTCTCAATCTGTCTTCCTCACACATACAAATTCACACATAGACATACAGCCCTTTCTCTGTGACGTGTGACATTCACAACACATGTGATGTGGCTGTGTATAAATAACATGAGTGATTTTCATGTGTTTGTGTTATGTATAAGAGCAATGTTGAAATACATAAACAGACATGACTTGCTGTTCTTAATGGATGGTCTTGTGTATGAGACTTCATTGTACCACCCTAAAACATAGCAACGCAGAGAAAAGGGGAGAATAATGCCAAATTAGATCTGATTTGTGTTTATATGAACATGTTAATCCTAAACCGTTCCTAGGAACCTCATTAACAGTGTGTCACAGTGTTTCTATCAGTGTGCTGTTCCTGAGCTCTCGATCGACCATAACATGAACTATTCCCTGGTGTCATTCACCCTCAAAAGTGTCTGACTGCTTAACACAACAAAATGTATCTGTCATCTTTATAGGGCATGTTTAAGAGCCTGGGGAAAAGTGTTGTAAATGTTTTTTACAAAGATAGATGGTGTTAACACAAAGATATTTTTTGGGGCAATGGCCTTATAATATCATTTTTGACCTACAAAGACATGGAGTTCTGGGATGGAATCAAACAGAGACATATTGTATCTGGAAATAAATCACCAGAAGATCAGTTTTAGGTTCCTCTGAATAAAACTGATATATAAAAAATACCTTAACGCACTGCAAGTCATTTCACTCTTTAATGAGTATGTGTTTCGCCAGTCATTAATATCACATATTTTGGGTAATATTAAATATTTTTAATAATACAATACCGTTCAAAACTTTTTACATATATATACTTTTTTTTAGGAAGGACACATTAAAGTGACAGTATACAGTTACAAAAGATTTACATTTAAAATAAATACTGCTCTTTTAAACTTTAAAAAAAGTTTGGTTTCCACAAAAGTATTAAGCAGCATAACTATTTCAACACTGATAATAAATCATGTTTCTTCAGCTTCAAATCAGCATATTAGAATGATTTCTGAAGGATCATGTGACACTGAAGACTGGAGTAATGATGCTGAAAATTCAGCTTTACCATCACAGGAATAAATTACAGTTTAAAATATGTTAAATTGTAATATTTCACAATATTTTATAGTATTTTTGATCAAGTAAATGCAGGCTTGGTGAGCAAAAGAGACTTCTTTCAAAAAAAATTCAAATCTTACAGACCCCAATCTTTTTAATGCTAGTGTATTTTGATATTTTATCTGGAATTAAATTACACATTGAATAAAACTATAAAATTATTGTCAATATATATCAGTGGTAATTAAAAGTTATATACAAATATATATGATATTATTTTATTTCACCAGTGACACTTATAATATATAGAGATTCAGATTTATGTTGTTGTTGCAATTTTGCCACTAAGGGCTCTAAATCCACAAATTGAATGAGGATGAGGGGAGAAATAGGATGCCAGGTCACTCATGACCCAAAATATACATCTGCCAAATGAATGAATGATGTGAAAGCTCTAATTTAGAAACATAACAAATGCGCGAACACACACATAGACCTACTGCAGTGTCATGCACGTTGTGAATAATGTGTTACTGTAAATACAGACTTGCTCATGTGTGGCTTTGCCCTGGAATGTTTGATGCTACTTGCATAAGCAATTTAATTTCTCTTATTCTACATGCTGTTGCGTAGGCGTATGTATTTACGTCGCATACATTGCTGCTTCTTTGTTTTGGCCTACAATTTAGGTTGCATGTTTTTACATGTGCGTGTGCGTGAATGTCATGGTCTTACGTCAGTAAAGACTGCATGTTTATACTCCTTTCTTCCCCCGTGGTGAATGCTACAGCTTCTGTTCTCCATCTTTCTCCTTCACTTTGCTCCATCGCCTTTAAAGGTTGTCACTGTTTGGTGAGGACAGATGCGTCTCACTTGCCGGGATTTGTTCTCTTAGCTGTGACGCTGGAGAAATGCCATTGCCACGTGACCAGGACCACCTCACCTTTTTGTAACGCACTACTCTTAACACTATAAAACAAGTCTTAATACACCTTGGGTGTCTTTGAACGAGTAGAAGCGACAATGGCAACTCTGACTGGTTTGGATGCATCACTGGTTAAAGGTTTTCTGGTAATGAAGCCAGAAGAACTTTATTTCATGGATGGCCTGGATTTTATTGTGAGGGACTGAAGTTTTAATGTTTGAATGTGTTTAAAATGTAACCTTTGCTGGTGTTATGACATTTTTTCTTCATCTTGTTGTTACAGAATCGAGAGCTGAGACCAGAGGAGATTGATGGTAAGTTTTTTAGTAGCATCTGTTATTGTTAGATGATTAAAATGTAATAGTTAAAAACTTATTTTACCTTCTTCAAACCTGTATAAACTATTCTAAAAATGTTTATATTGATTTATTAGACCTCATGTTTCATTCAGTTTTACTACTGTGTGTTAACACGCCATTCATGTGTTTGGTTTGTCTTGACGAGTGAAGAGCTGCGAGAAGCGTTTAAGGAGTTTGATAAGGATAAAGATGGCTTTATCGGCTGTAAAGACCTGGGGAACTGCATGAGAACTATGGGCTACATGCCCACCGAGATGGAACTAATAGAACTGAGCCAACAAATCAACATGAACTGTAAGCTTCTGGTTGCGCACAACCATAATCTTATCAGCTACGTCTTTTCACTACGAAATATTGACATCAGTCTGTTTTTCTTAGTAGGTGGCCATGTGGATTTCGAGGACTTTGTAGGGTTGATGGGACCTAAACTCCTTGCAGAGACAGCAGACATGATCGGCATCAAAGAGCTCAGAAACGCCTTCAAAGAAGTGAGTAGAGAGTTAAAAAATATAAAGAATATAATATACAAAAAATTGAAAGAAATACCAAATAAAATGTTATGCATTGATTTCAGTTTGACACAAATGGAGATGGTGAAATAAGCACAGGAGAGCTGAGGGAAGCTATGAGGAAACTGCTGGGACAACAGGTTAGTGCTTTTGGTAGAGAGAATTGTGAGAATGTGCTTAAAATGACCATGAAATCAAATTAACAGTTCTTATTTTTTATCTTTTATCCGTGCATATATTTAATATATGCAGAAACCTCGTCTTTACTGGCGTGAGGGCGGGATGTCACAATACAGAAGAAAAGATCTGTCTCTACTTAAAATTTCACCCAAAAAAATTTCACCCCACTTGCAATTGCTTACTCTCCCTCAAGTTTTCTCAAACCTCTAATGCTGTTATAAGGAGAATTTTGATGAATCTGCACACAGTTCTTTTCCATACAATGACATTCCATAGTGACCACATTTTGATTAGATTTGTGTGAGGAAAATACCAGAATCATTCAGTCAAATGACAGTTCCTGTCACCTGATTTCTAACAAGCTAATTCTTGTTTTTGTTAGGTTGGCCATCGAGACCTAGAGGACATACTGAGAGACATTGACTTGAATGGAGACGGCCGAGTAGACTTTGAAGGTAAGAATCTCAGTAGCACTAAGTAACAAGGCTGTAACCACCATAGACATTGAGAGGGACAATGTATAATAATTAGAAATTGACAAATTGTCTCATCCAATATTTGATATTCTTGATTCTGCTCTGCCGCTTTCCATTACACTCCACTCTGTTTGTTGTTAGGATGACAAAAAGTTTTAAAAGTTACATTTTTAAGCTGTTCTATCTCAGCGGTCTAACAGCACTTGATGTCAAAATGACTGAGATGAATCAAAGAAGGCGGGCCTTACTACTTAAAGAAGACAAGTACAAATTCTGAGTGCAAATGGAGGGCTTTGGCCCTCCTAAAGTTCCACCCAGCCCCCCTAAAAATGTGCGATTAACTCCGTAATCTGTACTAATTTGTGATCGCCTCAGTGAAACCGGAGGCAGGCTTCGGCTCATCCCCATATTTTAGTCTGCGTGATTCAGCATGCTCTTCAATCCGTAGCAGCGCAGCGCCAGCGTCAAAAGCAGAGGACAACATGTACGCATTTATTAATAAATAGTTATGATATCTGCATCTGTGTAGTTCTTTGTCATAAATGCAGTTTACATAATATGATGCGGGAGCAATCCACTGTAAAATCTGGGCTTTTTTAAATGAAATTCCTTTTCTCTACTCATTAGCTCATTATCACTCACTTTTATAGTTTTTTTTTGCATGTTTTGCTTTTGGATTTATTATAAAATTAAAATTATAAATTTTTATATATGTTATAAAAATGGATAATATGAATTTTATAATAAATCCAAAAGCAAAACATGCAAAACAAAATGGTCATCTGTAGCCATCTACTGGTTATAGTGGTAATTTCATGTCATTTTCATGTTAAAGTGTGTTTGTTTTCCATCAGTGAAAGAAATCCTCCATTAAAGCATGGCACCTTGAATGAAAATTTGAAATGTAGATCATCTTTAAAGTTAATTTTACTGCATAATAGAGTTAAAGAAATAAATAAATAATCAATGTTTAAAACATTATGTGTTGAAAAAAAAAATATTTAAAAAAATATTTTGCCCAAATATTGCCAATCTATATAATTACTGTAATATAAAGTTTGTCTATATTCTTAATGAATATTAGCTGGTCGTTTAAAATGATTAATAGGTAGTGTATAACCTTCTGTATTGTTCATGTCTTCCCTAGTATACAAGCAATACTGTATTTTATTTAAAAAAAAAATTTAATCATACTCTCATTGGGGGCTGAGCCCCGCTAATATAGAAATCCTAGAATCACCCCTAGCAGTGGTGCAAGCTTTTTTTTTTAAATTAAATTTGAATTTTGAATTGAAAATATGCTATAATTTACATGATTCATGTAATTCATAAATGTGACGAGAAAAGATGCATTTGCGTTTTCAACATATTAGACAAACGAATAAGAGTGAATGTGTGCATATTTAAAAAAATACATTATTTGCAAACAGTTTAAACTTATTACTTCACAGTTAAGATTATTTTACTGTTCTTGTTTCTTTTCTTTATTCCCTAAATTCCTTTTAATCCTTTAATTATTTAATTCCTTTATATAAAAAGACCAATTACGCCACCCTCAACCCCAAAAAAACTTCAGCCTTGCAATATTTGAGACATAATTACATAGTTGCTAAGTAATAATAAAAAGCAAAAGCAGAAAATAGATGCACAGTATTTTAAAGTTAAAGTCTTTGTATTTGTTTTCTCTCTGTCCCTTTTAGAGTTTGTGCGAATGGTGTCCCGCTGAAAGGGCAGCGTTCATATGGTGTCTCCAACAGAAGAAAGAGATGCTGTACTGCTTCCTGCTGGTCAAAGCAGACAGAGTGTTAGACTACTGCAAGAAAAGCCCTGCTGAGCCAGTGTTGAGTGGTATAAAAAATGAAAACTGGAGTTTTTAGGAGAGAAAAAAAATCATGCACACACACAAACAAAAAAAGTATACACGTATACTGTAGCCAAGTGTCTCTGCACTTTCAACCATGCAAGACCAAACCAGTTTTTTTTACATGCACATTAGAGTACAATGCTTGATTATGGCAATATTACATTAAGTGGTGTCCCTGTTGTCCCATATACGTGTCTCTGTGTGATACGTGAAGAAAATGATGTCTGAAAGTTTTCACAGTCACACTCTGTGATGTCTAAAATGTTTTTCTTTTGTTAGCAGTAACGTAATGGCGTAAATGCATTGACGTCCTGAAAATATGTTATATAAGTCAAGCTCATACCTAACTCCAGTTTTGACTCTATTATTATTTGTCCATGTCAAACTATTTGCCTGTTTCTGTTCAAAGTGCATGACTTTAAAACAAATATATACCACTGTGCAAGATGGAACCAAATTTTGTTGCTGGCCTCTATAGTTTTATTTTAACACATAACTGAGTGATTTCTATGTTTAGAAATGTTCGATTCACTATTTTTAGTTGTCATGACATACTTGTAAGGCAACTAATTTCAAGAGCACAGTTTCACTCTACACAGGCCTATTTGAATCAATGCACAATATCCTTACAAACGTTCAATATCTGATATATGATCAGGTATTGAACGTGTTTAAGGATATTGTGCATTGATTGCTTAAGAAACAGACAGTGAAGATTTTTATTTGACTTCAGCCTCTTTATGTCTGTTTGTGTGACCAGTGTCAGAGACATTTGTAGTCTTGTTATCTGATCTGATTATTGCATGCCAAAAAGACCTTCATATGTAATATAGCCTAGTGGTTTTAATACATTGTAACAAAATAAGCAAATAAACCGTGTCTAGTAATAGCGTATATTTTTCATCACCACATTTGTGTATAAGCTTCATTACTCAACTAAAGGTTTGCCTACCTCTTCTAAAGAAATGCTATTTATATACACAAGGAGCAACAATTTGGCTGCTGTCTGCTCAGCTGTTCTCCAAATCATTCAGCAACAAGCATTACTTTCCCAGCGGCTGGAACAGACTGTTCGTGTTGTCATGGCAACGGGCTTTTTCCTCCGGACCAAAACGGGACAGAATTTTTCCTGCTTTTACATTGTGAATGCAGCAGCTAGCGAGAGCTAAAAAAAATAATGCCACCGTGTGGCAAAAAAAAAAAAAAAAAAAGAAAACAGGTAATTGTGACATCATGATGTTTCGTTTCAAGCATGCATGCATCTAAATTTTACCACAGCTGTAAACATGTAGCTAAGAGAAAGGTTTTTCTGCAAATTCACACCTGTTTTCAGTCATCGCTTGTCTGGGCAATCTATATTTCAAATCAATCACATCAATTTTCATAATAAGAGTAACTATCTGAAAAAAAAACGCGGCTCACAAAATAAGCCTATTTTGTTGCATTTTTGCGTTTTTAAATAAATTTAATTTATAAAGAAATATATTGTTGTATTAATTTAATTAACTGATCAGCATAACCGAATATAAAACATACATGTGTTTTCAATAAATTTATAGTTTCACAAACCACCACCAACAATAATAATACTTATTTTGAATATTTAATATTGTTGTTTTACATATATAACATGTACATCATTGCTGTTCTATGTTTTTATTATATAATTAACTACTATATAAATACTGATAAATAATTATAAGTAATAAAAGATTCATAAAGATTGTTTTTCTGTTTCTTTACGTTGGTCATACGTAAAGATAAAACTTAATTCGGTTACCTGCTCTGTTCTTTATCTGCCTAATCCCGCCCACCTGTCTCTGCGTATGTACAATGTACCAATGAACTGAAGCCAGCTAATTTATGCGAGGAAGTGAGTGAAAGTTGATACACTTGATTCGCTGGTTCCAGACACTTCCTTCGATTGTGATTGGTCAGAGCCTGCCGGACTTGCCGAGTCACTAGCAAATCAAGTCGGAGAACCTGTCAATCGGCTTTGTGTGATTGGGTGATCTGGGCAAAATTCCGCCCCCTCCGGAAACTGACTATCAAGTTAGTCTGCCTCTCCTTACTGTTCCATCCCTTCAACCTGCGCTGCTGACTGCACACATACCCACAGTACTGACGCGGCCCTCCCGGTCAGAAATTGCTGTGATTTCAGGCGCAAAAAGCTCAAAACAACTGTGTTGAGCAGTATATAAGCGTTGAATAACCACGGTGTGATCATCTATTAAACGAGAGAGAGCACACGCCGTACACAGGGGTGCAGATGTAAGGGAATAATACCTGCAGACTACAGCTGCCACACTGATGACAGAGCAAGAGGGAAGTCAGTTAGCCAGCTAACCACCCAGAGCTAAACTCGACTATCAGGCAGGTAAATGTACAGCGATCTGGACGGCTCAACAACAACGTGCAACCCAAGCATCTGAACGGAGCCGGCCGTCCACTACAGAGAGTATTTCGCAGACTGCACAGTAAGAGTGACATAAATATTGGCTGATATTGCTTTGGGCTTTTTACACATGAAATTGTTAACCCAGGGCCATTCTGGACCCTAGGTTATCATTTTCAAATTGTCACACTGCTCTTCACCCTAGGTTAGGTATTAATCCTGGGGATTTAGGTATTCATATTTCTTACGAGCACATTTGTATAGCCTGGGTTAACCTTCTTATTTGCATATGCATGATTTCGGTAAAGCTGATTGGACGCATACAGCTCGAGACGTGCGCGCCGTATCTTTAATAACCGCATGGCTGTGTATTTGTGTAAATGTCGCCACATAAAAAAGCTACAAATTAAAACACAAATAATAGTCTATTCTTTCCGTTTGTCATCACTATGACATTTTTCTCTCAGACGCTGAAACCAAACAGTGGGTTCCGGTGAAAGTTACTTCAACTGTACAAGACGTATGAATATTTAATGAGTTGACCTGCGAGGCAGTTTATGATTGGTTGTTTGTTGCTAAACGACGTGCTGTCACATTTTAGCACATCGTCGTTTTACTCGGTACACATTTGGTACTATAATTAGGTAATTACCGGGCTAACCCAGGGTTAAAAGTGACGTTGACTACAATTAACACCGGATTAAAAATGTCCATTCACCCTGTGTTTAACACCGTGTTATTGTCGTTTTAAACCACAGGTCAAGCGCAGGGTGAAAAGCGCACGTGAGTGTCAGTTCCAGCTCACCGGTTTCTCCACTGACTTACTTGCATACCGCTTCTGTTTTTTCTTTTATTCTTTCTCTTTTCTTTTCGGACTTGTAGGCTATGAGGAGGGTGACATTGCGCTGTGCTGCCCGGCTCGTATTCGCAGCTTTGTGGCTGTTGGTGGAAGTGTGTCGGGCCGAGAGCGGGGCCCCGAGTCTGGCCGAGCGAGTCATCTGGGCTGTAAACGCCGGCGGGGACGCGCACACAGACGTGCACGGCATTAATTTCAAAAAAGATCCGCTGGAAGGAAAACTGGGGAAAGGTGAGTACTTGAGTACGTTACGGATTGCAGAAGAGTGTTATTTTTCTTTCTCCATTTTTGTCTGCAAAAGAATGAGTGGCTATTTTTAGTGGTGGTCTCTCAAATGAATGAATGAGTGTCCATGTCCTGTGTAAACATGGAAATAATTCCCTGCAGCAGCATTGTAATGTTTTATAAAAGCAACTTTGTGATGTATTGCTATAATACGTTTTCTTATAATTGTAAGTAACGTGCAGTTAAGTGTTTGAAAACAGTTAACACTTAATTCTAATCTTTATTTTAGTACAGTAATAATATAGTATGTGTCCTTTATTTTTTTTGCAAGCATTTACTCACCCTCATGTCATTCTAAACCCATATGGCTTGCTTTCTTCAATGAAACATAAAAGGAGATATTAACCAATGATTTCTGTCTCAGTCCACATTCACTTTCATTAGATGGGAAAAGATAAGTGAATGGTGACTGAGGCATCTTTTGTGTTCCTCTGATAAAAAGAAAATCATGTGGATTTGAAAACTTGAGGGTGAGTAAATGACAGAAATTAGTGAATTACGAAATATTAAAGGTTGCACTGTTTGTTTTATTATAGTATGATTGTAATGAGAATGTCAATCATATTATATTACGAAGAGAAAGACTGGTTGTCAGCTCATCTGGTTCATTAGTAGTTTGTTATTAGAGCTGTTGATCATATCAGGAAGTTTGTGTCACTTGAAATGTGATGACTGTCACTTCCTGAGTCAGATGAGAAATGCAGTGCGCACATGTCAGGGCCTGTATTGTGCACTTTAAAACTCTGTAAAGACTTTTCATATTATTGCATCAATGTAACCAGATAACGACCAGTATTATAAATGTGGTACTTAATTTTCCACTCTGCTCTTCGTTGGCTATAAATAGATATTGGAACAAAATGAGGCATATTTATGAAATCCGATTAAGGTTTTGACATTTGCTCAGCATGTTATAAAACTTGCACCCAAACTCACCATTTGGTTCTGTTGGAACTTTTTCCCCACCTTGCTGCAGCATCAGACTACGGTCTCCGTCTGCCTATCCTGCGCTCCAGCCCGGAGGATCAAATTCTCTACCAGACAGAGCGATACAACGAGGATACATTCGGTTATGAAGTACCCATCAGAGAAGAAGGAGACTACATACTGGTCATGAAATATGCTGAGGTTTACTTTGCTCAGTCTCAACAAAAGGTGTGAATTTTGCTCACAGCCGTGGTGCACACACTCACTCTTGGTAGTCGATATTTGAACGTGGTAATGTTTAATAATTCATGATACTCCAGGGTATGTATTTCATAGTTTTCCCTCATCTCTTTCTCTCTTCTCCTTTCTTTTGTTGTCTTTTGAAACCCCTTTGTTTGCTTTTTCTCAGGTTTTTGATGTGCGTTTAAATGGCCATGTTGTGGTGAAGGATCTGGATATCTTTGACCGTGTGGGTCACAGCACTGCTCATGATGAAATAGTGCCATTCTCCATAAAAAGAGGAAAACTGAGTGTGCACGGTGAAGTTTCCACTTTTAATGGAAAACTCACAGTAGAGTTTGTTAAGGTAAGAGTCATCCTATATTTTTTACTATTACCTATACGGATCTCAAGAGTAAATATGTCCTGCTTGTCAGTGGGAGAGAGATTTGAGACAGTTGATCAATCCTTTAAAGGGTTAGTTCACCCAAAAATGGAAATTATTTATTACTCAATTACCCTCATGTCGTTTCAAACCCGTAAGACCTTCGTTCATCTTCGGAACACAAATTAAAGGGGTGATTTGAGAAATCAACTTTCCCTTGAGCCTTTGATATATAGAAGTTCATCGTGATATAAGAATATCCTGTAAGTTTCGGAGCTGAAAACTCGATCTCAGAATATGTCGACTCTTGACGCCCTCGTATGCTGAAACGCCGCCTCAACAGATAAATATGTACGCCTGTTTCTGTAGCCCCGTCCACCGACTCGTGGAGCTAAACGGATCGCGCTACCGAGCAATAAATATGCCATAGAGAGTAATATATAGCGCTGTACCTGGTTGTGGAAGAACACAGTCTCTGCATAAGCTTCCTTCAGATTCTAATATTAGGAATGTGTGGTTGAACTTTATTTTTAATGAAGTTCCAGCTCACGTGCGTAAGACATTGACATCGCTTCATTTCACCGCGGAATCGTTTGTAAACAAGACACAGTTCGAGACTGGATTTGCAGACATATTGAGATTAAAATACAATGCTGTGCCTTCTATATTGGATCCGACAGGAATGGTGCAACACACTTATGTGAGTAAAACATGTTTTTTATATGTGATAGTATTGCATTGTTACAGATCGTATCGATTAATGTTCGAAAGGTAGTAAAGACATCGTTAAAATAGTCCTTGTGAATCCAACAAAAAAAAACTCATGTGACTTTGCCTCAGTGGGTGTGATTGGATGACTGGACTAAACAGTGGACCAATTTCATTGCACAGCATCTAAAATGTTGGTTCTATTATTCTGAAATGCCTGAGACAAAGTCTGTCATCATCAGAATGATTTGGTATAATGACCTCCCAGAAGCATTTCACATGATTGCATTCTCATACTCAAGGCATCTGAATGTGAGAACATGACAGTCTTGCACGCTCTGAGATGCAAGTCATTTATGATGTAGGAAAAAAAAGCCACAGTTTCTTCCCCAATTGCAGCAACATCCATTTTTATTACAAATATTTTGCGCCAATTTCCAAGGAAGTGACAATTTTGTTCTCTTGAACCAATTGGATGAAAATGCTGCTTTATTCGCAAATGTTTGATGTGATATTACAGATTTGCGAATAAGTTAAATTCGCAACTTAGAATGTAAACATAGCTATTGGAAATTTAGCATTAATTGATCTTGTATATCCATTATCATTGTCATGGTTTTCACTGTAACTACATTGTTGTTGATCTGTGAGACTGAACTTTTGTTGAATTTGACTTCTGATAGTCTTGGAAGTATCAGTAAGATTGTACAGACCTTATTCAGAGCAGCACCATGACAGGTATAAAAAAACGAGGCTGTGAGGGATAGACTTACTGTATTTTCAATGGCATTTGCTGTAAAAAGCTGATAAAGCACCTAAACCATTTTCCCACTGTTCATATTGTCTGTGGGGTTTTTTTGTCTACTGAAATTTCTCTGAAAGATATTTTTGAAGTGTTTTGTCTGCAAAACAATCTAAAAACACATTAAATAACAGTACAACCCACTGAAGAGATGTATATCTATCCCTCACAGCCTCTTTCATTCCCATTAAAAATCTAAGATGACGAGGCTGTGAATAAGGTCTGTTGAAAACTACAAACCAATAGTAATTTTTCGCATATACTGTTGTTCCAGCAAAAGTATGATTGTGAATTTATTTGCATTATAGCTGTAATTTTCAGCTTGTTGCACATTTTCATGCAATAAAGTGAAGAAAAGTAAAAACTTTTACTATTAAAAAGAAAATCTAATATACATTTCTAAAATGTTGTTGTGCCTGCATGAAAACATTGTATGTCAGTGATTAGTACATACATTTTTCTAATGCCCATTTTTATACATTACATACACTACCGTTTAAAAGTTTGGGGTGTGTAGGATAATAAATATAAATATTTAAATGTATATATATATGTGTGTGTATTTTATATACTATATTATATTATAATAATTTATTTATAATTTTTTTTTTTTAAAGAAGTCTCTTATGCTCCCCAAGGCTGCATTTATTTTATTTATTTGACAGTAATATTGTGGGGGAAAAAATGTACAGTTCAAAATAACACTTTTCTGTTTTAATATATTTTAAAATGTAATTTATTACTGTGTTGACAGCTGAATTTTCCTCATCATTACTCAAATCTTCAGTGTCACACGATCCTTCAGATATCATTCTTATATGCTGGTTTAGAGCTCAATAATAAAAAAAAAATTGTCAAGTTTGAAAACAGTTGTGCTGCTTAATATTTTTGTGTAATCTACATTTTCAAGATTTTTTTTTTTTTAATGACTGACTCCAAACTTTCGAATGGTAGTGTACAGTTTTTCACATGAACAGAATGCAAGTTAGTCAGTGGTTTCCGCTTCAGTGCTGTAAAATCCCTTAAAGCAAACATAACTCTTTCAGTGATAGCTATGCGGTCATCTTTTATTGAATAAACAAGACATTCATTAATTAAATAAGCCTTGTTGTTTATTGTCCTTTTTGCTAAAAGAGCATTGATTTAATATTGTGATCTAGTAATCCAGTTAAACACACTGAAGCTTAGTATTTCCAAGAAGACGAATTCTGTCAAAACTAATTTGTCTCTTGGAGCGTTTTTTGTTCCAGTAGTGTAATTTAATTGATTATTTCAAAGTTGCTCCTTTTTTCTTGTGTAAACAACAAATGGTTTTGGCTTGTGGGGTTTTTGTCAGCGATTAGTCTCTGAGGAACCGTGCACATTGAGCATGACAGAAATCCAGAGGGAAGATGACATTAATGGATATGAGGATGTAATGCGCATTAGCTTGTCTGTCAGTCACCGGATAAAACATCTCATTCTTAAAATGAATCATTTTGATGCTTTTGCACCTGACAAATTGTGTCCGAACTGTTCAGCGAATTGTACTTGGGTTGCATAGTATTTGTATTCATTTTTGAGGTTCAAAACTGAAACCGATGGCGCAGAGAGCTGCAGAACTGACCTTGTGCACGCCTCAGCCTTTTATTCACTGTTAGAAACTCTGCAGGCCAACTGCCACATAGAATATACCAGAATTGATTTGCATGTTTTTTCCATGTGTTTGCATGCATTCATCGACTGTAAGCAGTGAACCCTAATCTATCTTTCTCTTGTGTCCACAGGGTTACTATGACAACCCAAAGATATGTGCACTATACGTGATGAAGGGCAAGCTAGAGGGTAAGAGGAACCCCTGGGATTGGTTGGGATGCAAGTTGTTCCTCTCATAGGGCTCTAAGATAGAATCACAGATAGAATCGCGGAATCCAGTCATAAAACTGGCATTTACAGTATAGCGTGTAATGTCATGGAATTTGGCAGTTTTTGGAATAATAAATCAAAAGTAGGGCTGTACACTCATTAACAGACACAATATGTAGGACTAGTGTCTGTTAATATTAAAGCGCAAAAGGCTATATAAATATAAAGTCTGTGTGTCTCTATATGAATGAGTACTGCTGTTTTGTCTACTACACATACTTATACTTATTTTATTAACTTGATTATTAAGGAGTTTTGTTTAAATTGAGTAAATCATAAATACAGATTAAAACATACAACACTGATTAGGGATAATATTTCATAGGGCCCTATTACTGTACACATTTTACTAAATTATTAAATTAAAGTTTTATTAATTCTATTGATTAGACATGCTTTTTGATTCATTAGAATGAACTTAAACCATTAAAAAGAATCAAGAAAATAACAGAAAACATGGAATTTGGGAAGAAAAAATTCAAAACTGATGTCATACCAGGGCCCTTAATTTTTTTTTTTTTTTTTTTTTTTTTTATACATTTAATAAATTGTTAACTTGTAGAAGTTTCATGATTTCAATTAATTAGACGTACAATTGTATTAATTTTTATTTAACCATTAACCGGAACCTATAAAATTGAATAAGGGTATCTATAAAAATTAAAATGAAATAAAACAGAATAAAATGCAATTTGGGGGAAAAAAACAAAACCGATTTCAGAGGGCCCTACTTTACTGTTGTATCCTTAATCAAGTGCCATCCTGCTGTTTTTATCTTTTATTTGCACTTTCTTCTCCTAACAACCTCTGGTTTGTTTTCTCAGATGTGCCAAAACTACAGCCACATCCTGGACTGGAAAAGAGAGAGGAAGAGGAGGAGGAAGAGGAGGAGGGCGAGGGCGCAGAAGGCGAAAAGAAGAGTGCCTCCACCGCTCTCAAGAATCCAGTTCGGTCCGGGCCACGCACCCCCAACCCATACGCCACTGACAACAGCAGCCTGATGTTCCCTATTCTCGTGGCATTCGGGGTCTTCATCCCAACCCTCTTCTGCCTCTGCCGTCTTTGAGGGGAACATGTGAACGAGAGGGAAAGAGAGGAGAAAGGACGGACATCAGGCTGTGGAGGGTGGGGGGAGGGGCACAATGAGGGACGCACAGCCTTGGGGACAGGCAGAAATAAAGACTGACATCACAACAGATAGAGAGAGAGAGCAAAAAATGGCCGAGGGATATGCAGAAACAAGGAGGTTTCAGATATTGCTGGTTTTTGAAAGACCCGGAAAATACATGGATTTCGAATGCGAGTTCATTTTGTGTGTGTTTGTGCTTGTGTTTGTACACATTTAATACCAATTTTAGAGATCCGAGAGGTACCTATTAAATGCACATACACACACACACACACTGCAGCAGGACTAACCACTTTACAAACCTGGTTTGTCTGGTCTAGCAGGAGATACTAAGGAAAAGTTGAGGACACTCCTAGATCACGTGTCCCAACTCATGGAAAGTTATTGGCTGGGAGCTTTTTCTGATCAGCTCTGGCGTTTATCTGCTGTTTTTGGGGTGGGGGTGGGGGGGGTGACCTCTGGTGGGAGGCAGAAATGGTACAAGAATTTTCAGAACCCTTTTTGACACTTTGATCAGTTGGTAAATGCATCTGAACCTTAGTTCAGAGACTTTTTATTCCCCTCACACTCAAACAACCCTCTCTCATTCCTTTTCTGCAGCTTCATTCATTGTTTGTATGATTTCAAAGCATATATTTCTTTCTTCAACCACAGCAACACGTATTTGAATCTCCAGCTGCTCAAAGGAGATCTAAATTATTATTTTTCCCATTTACGAGTCATTTTGGTCTCTGGATATCTGCATGCGTTCTGTATTAAATAAAACGTACGATTTTGTATTGGAAAAAGAGCATAATTGTTTCCCTTTCTAGGTGGGAATATGAGTTAGTAACAAAGAGGGTCTTTAATACACTGGCCCAGAAACTTTGATTGTATTGGACTAAAGTGCTTTTTAAAAAGTGTCAAATACCCTTAATTTCTCCACTCTCATTGGTAGATTATGTGTCTGGGATAGCATTTTATTGGTTAATGTTATTAATGGCATCTTAATTAACATTGTAAGGGCTAGTTCGCCTATTACATGGTGTAAAGACGGATGGATGCTCGGTCAGGATGTTCTTTGTCATGTTACCCTGTTTGCGCTTGCCACTGTTAGTTTCCTCTTATTTCAACCATACAGGCCGTTTTTAACAATACCACCAAAGATTACTTGGATTAGCGTTCCACAGAAAACCACCAGGATGCTTGTAGTGGAAGAATTCAACAGATACATGCCTGCCATACACTGTGAAGTATGGATGCAGAAGCTTGAATTTTGTACTCAAGTTGGCAAAGTGCTGTCATGTAAGCTACTTATTGCATGTGTTGAGTGAACATTTGCATTCCACCTCATCCATCGTTCTTTTTCTTTAGCATGTTCTGTAACTGGTATACTTTTGTCACGTCTTGCTATTTTAGATCCTTAGCTGCATCTTGTTCCTTTTCCCCTTTATTTGTTTTTTTGAAATGCTACCTTTTGTTTTGCTCAAGGAAGCCTGCCTTAAAATGTGATTTAGTGTGCTATCAAGAGACCAACTCTCGCACTGCTGAAACATCAGACCATAATCGAGTGCTCATGCCACTGTGCTGTGATGTCCCCGTCTCTTGTGTGAACTTCTTAGAACTTATCTCGGCCTTCACCTTCTCAAAAGGAGTTGGATGAGAGGGCAGGTTTTGCCTTGGTTTGTTGTTTTTTTTTAATAGGAAACAATCATACAAATATCAAGGCAACTTTTTCATTTATCAGAGTTGCAGAAAGTTGATTGCTTATCGTCGCCAAAGTCATTTTCTTTTCCTAACTTTTACACGGTGCATGTGTATATAAGGTACTTGGTTTGTTGTGCCATACGGTTATTTGTCCTCTTTAGAATATTGTTGTTGTTGTTGTGTTTTTTTTTTTCTCCATGTAATTGTTATTGGGGTCTCTGGGTTCTTAAATATCTGGCCTTGAAAATAGTTGGGTTGTGGATAATGACGTTGATTTGGTTTGCAACCACCCATAGACACACTGACCGATTGTCAGAAAGAGCTTGGATTGTATTGAGGTTTGTTCATTTTTATAGTTGGTTTTTTTTTTATGTTGTATAATTTAAGCAAAAGGAAATGGGTTGAATATTAAAAAAATATTGAAAGACTTTATTTTCCAGGAAGTAAGTAGTTGATTTTTATTTCCTCAGGATCTTTTGAATTTATTTTTATTTTTTATGAGTCTTTTACTAGTGTGACTTATTGCACTGCCTGGTGTTGTTTTAAAAGCATTTTTTGTTTGTTTGTGTGCTTGTTTATTTTTCTTTTTGTCATGCATTGTGTACTTTTGATTCCTTGTTGCCTTAAATTTGAATACATCCTCATGTGCTTTACCATTTTGTGCTCTTTGATCTTTATTTCTATTGAGTTATTGCATGGTTGAATTTTTCATTATTTTGTCATCTGAAAAACGGTAAAGTTGTGTTCAGTTTGTTCTGCACAAATGCGCAACTTCTTGGACAATAGCCAAAGACCACATGGAGGCCTTTCATTGTGCCCTCCTTCATGAAGAGCTTGTGTGTATTACTCCATTCATGCCACACAAACTGCTGCGTTTATGAGGGATGTAGTTTCTGTTCATGTTAGTCATGTTAAACTACCTGTCCCCTCTTTAGCCTGCTCCCTCAGAGCTGAAGAGAACATGAACTGGTGAAATAGTATTGGAATGGTTACCCACCCACACTGTCTTTAGAGAAGGTTTCTGAGGTGGGAGCTGCAAATTATTGCCGTTTCTTTTTAATAAATGTGCTATTTTATCTAACTGGCCTTGAGTGTATTTTTAATGAGGTCACTTTCATTGTTTCATTCATAAGTCGGTTAACAATTATAGTTTAGGTTCAGATTTATAAATCAATTCAATTAATTTGAATGTATTACTTTTTACTAATATAGTCAGGGGTGCACATAACTGGTGTGCATGTGTGGTAAAAATAAACTGCAACAGAAAATGTGCATACCAACATTTTTGGGGACAGGAACATGTTTACTTGGAGTAGCATTTTTCTCCATCTCTGTTAAGATAGCAATTATGACAAGTGTGTTCATTAATCATTAGTTGTTAAATACCTTTCTAGTTGGCTTTTTTCTAGGGCCCTATGATTTCCGCGATGCAGAAAACGCGGATGGAATTGCAGAATCTCTAGCAGCAGGTGCTCAAGGTGCTCCCTTGAGAACCAGACCAAATAAAGTTATGTGCACCCCTGAATATAGTGCCGTACCAAAAGCTAAAGGTCATATCTTGTTTAGGCATAACATTATGGCCACTGACAGGTGAAGTGAATAACACTGATTATCTCTTCATCACGGCACCTGTTAGTGGGCGGATATATTGGGCAGCAAGTTAACATTTTGTTAACTCAAAATGTATGTGTTAGAAGCAGGAAAAATGGGCAAGCGTAAGGATTTGAGCGAGTTTGACAAGGGCCAAACTGTTATGGCTAGACGACTGGCTAGTGCCCACTGTTGGGGCTTTCAGCAGTGGACAACGGGTCAGCTTGGGCACTTCGACTGGTCTGTGGCTATGACCACTTTTGATAGATACTGACCACTGCAGACCAGGAACACCCTACAAGAGCTGCAGTTTTGGAGATGCTCTGACCCAGTCGTCTAGCCAACACAATTTGGCCCTTGTCAAACTCGCTCAAACACATGTCTACTTTGAGGACTTAGGCCTGGTTTCACAGACAGGGCTTAGATTAAGCCAGGATTAAGCCTTAGTTCAATTAGGGAATTTAGGAAGTTTATAAATGTGCCCTAGAAAAAAAACATTACTGGTGTGCATCTTGAGACAAAACAATGCCACTGACATCTTTTAAGATATGTCAGTGAAAGTTGCTTTCAGTTAAAACAGCTCAAACATGCATTTTAGTCTGGGACTAGCTTATGCCTTGTCTGTGAAACCGGGGGGAAATATGATGTTTTATCAAAAGCTGAAGGTTGCTTAATCAATGAACAATCAATTTACAAAAAAAGTTACAATTAGTTAAAAAAAATAAAAAATAATAATATATATATATATAGGAAATTATCAATTAATCAAAAATGTAGTAAAATTAATGAAAAAACTGAATTGGTATTTTTTTTTTAAATAAGAAAACTAAAAATATTCAAACAAGATGTACAATACATAAGAGGGGCTTAGAGAAAATTAGATGACATTAAAAGGCTGAATACTTAAAATAAAAACATAGTTTTATAAATTAAATATCTGCACTGGTTCAAAAGAATAATAAACTGACGTGAGTTGAGGGGGGAGACTTGAGAAAGTAAACAGAAATTATGGTAACCATAGCAACTTTCGAACGCCTTCAGCCAATCAGAGCGCAGGCCTGTCGGCGTAGGTTCTCCATAGTGACGCGCTACGCCATCTTGCATTCAGCAAGCGTCGAGCTCAGTAGAGACGCAGTTCGCGCTTCGCCGCTACACCAAGTGACATTTCGGAGAGATGAACAGTCAGAGCTCCCGCAACGAAACGGCAGCCACCGCCGTTAACGGCTCGGACTCAACGGCGGCGGCTTCCCGAGAACGCAAAACCGGTGGTGGCGTTCTGAAAAGGCTGAAATCGCGACGAAATCAAGTGGACCGACGGCCTGTAACGGAGGAAGAGCTGCGGGCGCTGGGGAGAGACATCACTCCGGATGAAGTTTTGGGACTCCGTGCAGTCACTCGAGGTAAGAGCTGTGGGACAGCACCATGATACCTGCTTCAGCTCACAACTCTTCAGATGCTCTCAGTGTGCATGTGTTATGAGTTACATCATCTACTGAGTAACTGTTTCATGTGTTTGTTTACTTACTTTATATAGTAACAGGCCCAATCCATGCAGCACATTTTAATGAGTTTCCAGAGAGCACTTTGATTTGATGTCTATTTTAAACGTGGCCAATTAAGCACTGTGGATCCTGCATCATGTTAAGAGTGTTGCTACATAGCTTTCTCAGTGCTTAGATTGCATATGTTTATTCAGAGATTACTACTATATGTTCCTCCCATGTATTACAGAAGTAGGCTACATGCCACATTTTCCCTCCACAGACTATCTGTGTAAACCAGAGGACAACATCTACAACATTGACTTCACACGCTTTAAGATCAGAGACCTGGAAACGGGGACTGTCCTTTTTGAGATTGCCAAACCGCCTCACTGTGGTATGTTTCCTTTCTTTGTCTTCAAGTTAAACTAATAGATGACTTCATACAATGGTTCTTTTATCATACCTAACTGTATTACTTTTAACTTAAGTGAAATGCATCTGTGCATGTTTAATAGTGTCATAACTATCTCTAATTTTTTTGCACAAACTACTGTATACAATTACCACGCTGTCTTATATTTATGCTTTTTCTATTTTTGCCAATCCTTGTGAGCTTTTAAACAGTCGTTGTTTTAATGACAATGGCAATAAAGATCTATTTTATTCTATTCTATCTTGCAGTAAAACGACTTGTTGGTGATGTATGCTGGACGTCTCCAATCATTTAGTCTGTTTAAAGGAATAGTTCACTCAAAAATGAAAATTACCCCATGATTTACTCCCCCTTAAAGGTGCACTATGTAAAATTTATCCAAAAACAACTAGGTCAGTGTTATATATTTTGTTCAATTGAGTACTTACAATATCCCAGATGTTTCCAACTATTTGTAAATCGTGAGAAAATTGCTATTTTAACCTAGAAGCCGGGACGTGTGAGGGCGTTGCCTGTCAATTGCATCATATCTGCATTACCCTCAGTTTCCGGTTTTATTTTGCAGAAACGCTTTACTCTTACTGCAGTGTGCAACAAGTGTCAAGCGAACGCACAGAGTAACGTCATAACATAATTTTCGACACACTCAAATGTATCTAATGATGCTCATGACTGGAAAAGCGTAAATGGCTTGCGACTGTGGCATAATAAAATTCACGCGGCTTGCGAGGCGTGTGTTGCGCAATCGCTCCAGCGGTCTTGCTCAGCTCCCACAACACTCGGTCCTGCTTTGCTTCATATTACAGTAACGTTAATAATCGCATCCATGAACATGATTTCTGCCTGAGTCCTCTCCTGATTCTTTTCCACCGGCTGTAGAGGTGAAGACCACATGTCCCAAGATTCTCCACTCAAACTTGGCGTCATCAAACTACAAAATTTGAAGCCCAAAAAAGTGCATCCATCCATTATGAAAGTACTCCACGCGGCTCCGGGGGTTAATAAAGGCCTTCTGAAGTGACGTGTTTTTGTAAGAAAAATATCCATATTTAAAAAAAAAATGTGTTACATTTTTTAATATAACTCTGATTGTATTTTTCTGAAAGAAGAATGTCATATACACCTGGGATGTCTTGAGGGCGAGTAAATCATGGGATAATTTTAATTTTTGGGTGAACTATCCCTTTAAACCTTGTGCTTTAATTACAATCGACCTCAAGCTCTCATTCAGATTGCCTCCATCCAATCAACAACCAATGGATAGAACCAAGTCCCCAACCTTTTTTTTTTTTTTTTTTTCAATAATCCATTTCATGCATATGTATGTCAAAATACAGAAGAAAAGATCTGCCGCTGCTTGTGTTACACCACAACTTTTAGTGTATCAAATCTATTTAGAGGTTTCTTCTGTCATGGACTCTTCAAAAATGAGGGAATTTTATCTTGTAATTTTCATTGGAATTTCTGTAATGAATCTACATTTCTGGGTTTGCTCTGCATGGACGATTTGGTTTTCTGAGTCTCCACTGAGCCACATTCAGTTCTTATCCTTTTTTGCCTTTTTGACAAATACTTTTGTTCATAAGTGTAATAGTATTAAACAATCTCTATAAAATGATTTTAAATACTTATGCGTGAGTAATCATGAACAACTGGAAAAGTTATGGAAATTCATTGGTCAAAAAGGGTGTTTTTTTTTTTGTGGCAGATCACTCATACCAGTGTGATATATGTATATTAATATATTTTTTAGTACTTTATATATTTTATTATAATTATATAGGTTTTGTTAATATTTTGAATTTGATTTTTATATTTCTGTTTCATTGTTATTTAAGTTTTATTTTTTATGTCTATTTAGTTTTTGTATTAAATTTTAGTTTTTATTTTCGTTATTTTAGTACTTCAACATAAAATAAATGAAAATGAGAAATGTTTTCTTGACTACTAGCCGAAATTATTTTTCTTTTAATTCAATTCATTTGATAATTTTTTTTTTTTTATGGTTTATTTTTAGCTAACTATAATAACCGACTCATGCACTCTTTCTCAACTTGTTGCATTCAGACCTTGATGAGGAGGATGAGGAAAATGGAGAGGTTGACACCAGTGCCGGGCGTTTCGTCCGATACCAGTTCACACCGGCGTTCCTTAAGTTACGCACAGTCGGAGCCACGTAAGTCTGTCGGCCATGTGCATTCTGCTGTGTAAACAAACCTCAGTGGCTTTGAAATTCAGTTGACCAGCTCTCATGTTTTGAAACAAAGGAGCTTGTGTCATCTGCTGCAACACTTGAGCAACGTTATTAGCCAAATCCCACAGAAATCATGAATAAATCATGATTTGGCCTCAGTAATTCTTTCAGTTGGGCAGTAAACATGAGCAGACTTCAGTCTGTGTCATGTTATGTTTAATTTACTGTTATTGAATGTCATAAAGCACTTGTTTAGCTATAAACAAACTGAACTGAATGGGTTTTTATTACATGGGTTGATCATCTTGTGCATTGGTATATAATGTCTCTTATCTCTTCACACTCTCTCAGTGTTGAGTTTACAGTTGGCGATCGACCGGTTACCAATTTCAGAATGATTGAGAGGCATTATTTTCAAGACCGCCTCCTGAAGAATTTTGACTTTGACTTCGGCTTCTGTATCCCGAACAGTCGGAACACGTGTGAACATATTTACGAGTTTCCTCAGCTCCCAGATGACCTCAGTGAGTGTTCTGGTTGCTATTTTAACTAGCTCTAAACTCCTGTAATGAATATAACAGATCTTTTAGCTATTAAACCAGTCATGTTTAGTCCTGTCATGTTTTGTTTATTTTTTTACTTTAGTGTACTGCACTTTACTTTTATTTTATTGAATTTAACAACTACACTGCACAAAATTATTTTTTTACTTAGTAATTTTGCCTCGTTTTCCAGTAAAAATATCTATAAATTATTAAATCAAGATAAATTTACTTGAAGCAAAATTACCTAAGATATTAAGTCTTGTTTCTGAAAAACAAGAAAAATGTCTTTCAATGAGGTCATAAAAATAAACTAAGTTAAAAGAAAAAATATTTATTTTTCATGTTGACAAGGATTGTTTTCTTCTTGTTTTAAGTATAAACACACTTAATTTTAATATTTTTTTTTTCAGAAAACAAGACTTAATATCTGTTGATTTTAAGATTTTTTTTGTTGTTATTTGTACTGGAAAAGACATATATGTGACCCTGGACCACAAAACCAGATGAGATTTATACATCATCTGAAAGCTGATGTATGGTTTATAGGATAGGGCAATATTTGGCCGAGATACAACTATTTGAAAATCTGGAATCTGAATTCTCAAATCTAAATATTGAGAAAATCACCTTTAAAGTTGTCCAAGTCCATAGCAATGCATATTAATACTAATAATAATTTTGTGATATATTTACAGTAGGAAATTTACAAAATATCTTCATGGTCTTTACTTAATATCCTAATGATTTTTGGCATAAAATAAATAATAATAATTTTGACCCATACAATGTATTGTTGGCTATGACTGGTTTTGTGGTCCAGGGTCACATATTGAGTAAGAAAATATTTTTTTGCAGTGAACATCAGGAGTAGTTGTAAGTATAATCTGTAATTTATGAAAATAATTATAATAAATGACACAATATATAATTTTAATATTATTATAATTTTATAATTCTACTATAATTTGTGATAACACTACTTAATATGAACACCTTGAAATTATACTAGTCTTGTTCTTTTTAAAGGCTGAGAGAGGAAATTTGGCACAAAAGAGTAACCAATTACCTTGCAAGTAACATATTGACCTGCCTTTGTCTGACATCTCACTCGCCCTGTCAGGCTATCAAATTTCAGCCCTCACTCTCTTGCCAGTGCTCAGATGGAGCACAGGGCATTACATGTCCGTGTTCATTTGTTAAAGTGGTGTGTAACACTGGCGTTCCTTTGTTTCCTGCAGTACGATTGATGATTGAACACCCGTATGAGACCAGATCAGACAGCTTCTACTTTGTGGACAACAAACTCATCATGCACAACAAGGCAGACTACGCTTACAACGGGGGTCAGTAGTGCCGCTTCAGCAGGAAACCTGACCATAGTTTGTTGGAGTGACTGTGTGGTTTTGCTTGGAAAGTGTTTGCGTGGAATGCAAATACAGGACTGCCCCTCGCTACCAACAACACACAGCGTTGTCACCAGCATTACGATCTGGCACCATCGACCCACCCAACTGGAAATTACCATTCCTTCTACAAAGTTCCTGCATTCCACAGACTGCACTACTTGTGGGTTTGGCCAAAATCTAGCAGAGCCTTTCTCCTCACTCTGCCACACTCGACTAGCCGGAACTGAAGAATTCCTGTCCTGTCATCCTGCTTTAGGGCGACTACAATAGAGGAGTTTTTGTTTTGTAACGTTTGTTCTCTTATGTCCTGCACCCACCACCACCTTGTGTCTTGTTTTGTGAGATTTTTTTTAAAGCTCTGAAGTCCTGTTACCAAACTTAATCTTGAATATCTGAATGGGGTATTTCTATGCTACAGCTTTTTTCAAATGTGCTAAAATGAAGCGATCCTGCCACATACATCTTTGGTTATTAAACAAAAAGATTTGCAGTTGTTGTAGTTCATTAAAGGGGTACAACGGCATTATTGGGGTAAATCATCACAGGGTTAGTATGTCCAGTTAAAGAGGATGTGATCTGTTTTTTTTATCACCATAACCCGATACACAACAGTTTTTAACTAAACTTTTTAAGTGTTTTGACCGTTCATTTACACAACAACAGCACTTTGGGAGCCTGAAAACGCAAACATTTGAAAATGGTTTTAAAATGCAAGTTTTTGAAAACGATAACGTTATCGTCACCATGTAAACTACAAAAATGTGAATTTGTGAAAACGTTGACGTCATGCGCATGTGTATTGCGCGTTCAGTCTATGGGCTTGTATGTTTTCTTGACAAAGTGATGTCGCCAACTACTGGTCTGACATGAATAATACAGCGTTTTAGTCGTTTCCGCAGATCTGTGTGAACGGGGATCGTTTTGACAACTTTTCCAGTTTTAGTACTTTGTTGTTGATGTAACCATAACCTAAAACAGTTGATACATTTTGTTTTTTAAAGAAGCCTCTTTTGCTCACCAAGGCTGCATGTATTTGATCAAAAATACAGTAATATTGTGAAATAGTACAATTTAAAATAACTTTCTATTTGAAAATTTCAAAACGTTATTCCTGTGATGGTAAAGCTGAATTTTCAGCATCATTACTCCAGTCTTCAGTGTCACATGATCTTTAGAAATCATTCTAATATGATGATTTGATGCTTAAGAAACTTTTCTTATCAATATATATTTGTAGGGAAAAAAAATGAATTTATTACAGGATGAATGGAGAAGAAATTTTGTAACATTATAATTGTCTTTACAGTCACTTTTGAGCAATTTAATGCATCCTTGATGAATAAAAGTATTAATTTCTTTTTTTTAAATAACTAACTTACCCCAAAATTTTCAACACTAAACTGACCATTGATCACACTCATTTTATAATATACTTTGTTTGATTTCAGCTTTGTCATGTCTTTATCTGACAGAAAGTGGACTTTTCTTTGGTGTGTAGTTTCAGTCCTGTTGGGATCTGGAATGGATCTGGCCGTAGGGCATCTGTCTTTGTCATGTATGAGGGTTTTTGATGTCAGGCTCAGCTGTGCATAGGCTACGTAGAGAGAACATGTTTTCACTCGTGTCACACACAGAAAGGGATGGGATTCCCAACATGGTGTCCTTGTGCACCTTTCAAACTGCTTAGCCTCTATCAGAGCTTTGATGTTTACCTTTGATCTAATTCAGCATGATGTTTAATAGCGCTTGTGAATTAGGCGATGCGATTGGCTGAAAAACTAAATTAAAAAAGCTTCTGGATACCCATCAATACATGCGTAACTTAACATATTTAATCAATCTTAATTTGATTTGTTTAGCTCATGATCAAAGCAAATCATGTGATGGTTGCAAAATACCCATTGTTATTCATTTACAAAGCCAGTCATCAACTCAGTCTAAAAACAAGTCGGTTATCAGCCAGAACCGGTCTGACTTTCTTACATTTTTAAGTGTCCTTAAAAGAGAGTAGTTGTAATATGACCCATGTTTGTGAAGTATTTGGTTGTATGTCTGTCTGATGCCTTATACTCGTGCTGTTTACAATAGGTATAATAGGCTGGGTTGTATGCTGTTTTCAGTTGATGCGTGTACAACTTAACTAAACGTTATTTTTAGCGCGTTTCCCATCCAATAAATTGAAATGAGAACTAAGACTTAGCTTTCAAATTCTGTCAAATGTATTACGAACTTCAAACAACGTTGCTTTGGCGCTCTTTGTTGTGACCTCAGTTCAAGCGAAGCGGCAGCGATGAACCTGATGACGTAATACAAGCGAATCGAATTGAATCTAGATCGGAATTTAATCGAAGCGTTAAGGTTGTGTCAATACCCAGCCATAATAGGTACCATGTATTTGTTGACATGCTGTAACCTACATGGAGTAAGTTAGGCTACTGCACAGATTTTGGTCCATATATTACCTTTGTTAAACCGCACAAAGATAATCTTTTGGTTTTATAAATACTCCTCCATTTTCAGTGTCCTCAAATTGTTTTAACTCAGAGTTACTGAGAGAGATAAAATGTCTTTAATATTCTTTAAAATATTCAGTTGTCATTTGGTGGTTTCTTTTATATCATGGACACTAATGTGTGGATTTAGTCATAGCAGCTGTTTTAGGAATACTGCTCTTGCTTTTCTTGTGTAGCCTAATATGTCAACTGGAATTCATTTTTGTCTTTTTATTTAGCCATTTACTGGGTTTCTGCAGGTCTTAATTCACCCTTGCGCAAATTAAGTCGGGAGAAAAAATCTTTAATTTCATTAAATCGTGCATAATTGCGAAAAATGAATATCTTCCGCAGGACTGTTGTCCTGTTTTAAATCATAAACTTGCTACATTTTGATCAGTTTCAAAGTAAACAGACTTCAAATCTTAAATTCACCTTCATAAAACCTACAGAAACCCTTGTCAGAATGTTTTTTTTTCTTTTCTTTTTTTCCCTCCATTTAATAAAGCCTGTATCAGGACTCTTAATAAGATAAGAAATTCATTATATTTTTTGAGCATTACAAAAACGACTTGTTTAGATAACAGCGACCATTAAAATAAACACACACACACACACACCGGCTCCCAGTTTAAAGAGTTTGATAAGATCAACTGCAATTAAAGACAAAAAAAATAATCTTATCCAGTTGTATGTAGGAAGGAACATTGTATTATACTGTGTAAAATAGGAAGTCTGTTCAGATATGAAGGGGGAGGGGTGTTCCGAGAAATAAATAAAATACATTTTATAAACTTTATCTGTTTTATTCTTGACTTCACAGTAAAAATTTAATATTGTACCACAAGGTGGCAGCCAACATCACTTGGACAGCAAATGATTTTAAATCCCATCTCAAAATATTTTCTTTTAATTTTCACAAAGTAAATACTGCTATTGTCACTAAGTGCAAATAACCACTACCATTAATTCATAAATATAATAATTTACGAATATATTATGTAACTACCCATTTGCACTTATTGCAAAGAAAATACTGCTATTTTTACACAGTATAAATAGAATATCAATTGGAATTGCAAGACAATTCTTGCTGATTACCACCTGACATGTTAAGGACTAAAACAATAAAATTGTGGTTTTAGTTAAACATCTAAATATAGTTATATACACTCACCTAAAGGATTATTAGGAACACCTGTTCAATTTCTCATTAATGCAATTATCTAATCAACCAATCACATGGCAGTTGCTTCAATGCATTTAGGGGTGTGGTCCTGGTCAAGACAATCTCCTGAACTCCAAACTGAATGTCAGAATGGGAAAGAAAGGTGATTTAAGCAATTTTGAGCGTGGCATGGTTGTTGGTGCCAGACGGGCCGGTCTGAGTATTTCACAATCTGCTCAGTTACTGGGATTTTCACGCACAACCATTTCTAGAGTTTACAAAGAATGGTGTGAAAAGGGAAAAACATCCAATATGCGGCAGTCCTGTGGGCGAAAATGCCTTGTTGATGCTAGAGGTCAGAGGAGAATGGGCCGACTGATTCAAGCTGATAGAAGAGCAACTTTGACTGAAATAACCACTCGTTACAACCGAGGTATGCAGCAAAGCATTTGTGAAGCCACAACACGCACAACCTTGAGGCGGATGGGCTACAACAGCAGAAGACCCCACCGGGTACCACTCATCTCCACTACAAATAGGAAAAAGAGGCTACAATTTGCACGAGCTCACCAAAATTGGACAGTTGAAGACTGGAAAAATGTTGCCTGGTCTGATGAGTCTCGATTTCTGTTGAGACATTCAGATGGTAGAGTCAGAATTTGGCGTAAACAGAATGAGAACATGGATCCATCATGCCTTGTTACCACTGTGCAGGCTGGTGGTGGTGGTGTAATGGTGTGGGGGATGTTTTCTTTACACTTTAGGCCCCTTAGTGCCAATTGGGCATCGTTTAAATGCCACGGCCAACCTGAGCATTGTTTCTGACCATGTCCATCCCTTAATGACCACCATGTACCCATCCTCTGATGGCTACTTCCAGCAGGATAATGCACCATGTCACAAAGCTCGAATCATTTCAAATTGGTTTCTTGAACATGACAATGAGTTCACTGTACTAAAATGGCCCCCACAGTCACCAGATCTCAACCCAATAGAGCATCTTTAGGATGTGGTGGAACGGGAGCTTCGTGCCCTGGAGATGCCCCCAAGATGCTATCCTATCAATATGGGCCAACATTTCTAAAGAATGCTTTTTAGCACCTTGTTGAATCAATGCCACGTAGAATTAAGGCAGTTCTGAAGGCGAAAGGGGGTCAAACACAGTATTAGTATAGTGTTCCTAATAATCCTTTAGGTGAGTGTATATGTACCTTCAACATGGCATATTTTAACCATGTGTAAACATATAATCTAATAAATTGCAATTATTTTATTGCATATTGAATGTTAAAATGCCTTTCAAATATAATGTAAAGTGGGTATTATTACCCATTTTACTCTTAGTAACTTAATAAATGTAATCATTTAAAGGTTCCGTTTAGAGGTATCGGTATAGATAGACAACACTAGTCTTTGAAAGTTTCAGTATCGTATCGATAACAAAATAAGTGGTATCGCCCAGTAAAATATCAGTATCAAGAACCAGAACAAACTGTTGTATAAAATACAATATTCAATGAAGCAACTTGCCGTTCCTTCGTTGCTAGTTCTAATGTGACGTTATAGAATTAGTAACGGAGGCTTGGGCTCAACTGTTAAACTGTCAACTTGAGATTTGAATTCATGGCGGAAGGAAGTAGTTCCGCACAAATAATTGTTTTTAAAGACATTCCGTTGTTGTTGTTTATTTATTTACACACTTGTGGTATTGAACTGTTGTATAAACGCAATATCACACTCTTAGCCATACGATATTGCTCATATATCAGCACGGCTGTGATTCGGCCGTAGGCAATCAATGGCTCTGGGCTGAAAAAGGCTCTCAGCCAATCAGAATCGAGAACCAGAATGAACTATTGTATAAATGTTATTGTACATAACTTAGAATGCACCTTCACATTGATATAACGTGGAAATGAAATGCACTTGATTTTCATCAAAACTATCATCGGTTGTGCAAGTTTGTCTAGATTTTAAGAGTTCCCTGAAGAATGATCTGCGCCTGACCAATGATGTCCACTCGACCATCATCTCTTATCTCCAGCTTTACTTCACCACCACGACTAGAACACTGGTAGGCTAGAAAAACAAATACAGCAGAGATAAATGTCCTATTCTAAACAGATTGTTTTGTTAATGTTACTCATCAGTTTACTTTAACACCTTGATGTGAACTAATGTCAGTATTTCCCTTCTACTGTAGATTCAGATTTTTTTTCCATTCCAGTGTTTGTGATGACATGCATTGAAGGAAAAGGAGGCTGTTACCTGTCATTTTCTTTTTCTCCAGCTTCTCAGACCAATAGCCAGCAAGGACTGTATGTGCAGACCCTTTTAGAAATAAAGTTGTAGTATGATGCATTGATGATTGCCAGTAAGCATTGATTTCTCTTGTGCATGTGGGTTTACATTGTATACATTTCTCATTCAAATGGCTTTTGAGTGTTCTGCTCACCAGTGACTGGATCTTCAGGGACACCAACCCAGGGTGAGAAGACACGGGAGTAGAAGTCATATCCATACTGAGCTGTCTGTGTTCCTCTCACTGTAATAATGAGACTTTTAATCTTACCAGTCGTCTCATTTCTCACAAGAGCCTCTGCCTCTGGCCTCAAAGACATAAGTTCAGACCTGCCAACAATAAAGAATTAACAGCACTGCAGAATGTTAAGCATACAGCAGCGTACTTCACATAGAATTTGCAATAGATTAATCCTTTTTTTTTGCAAAAAGCTGTTTTTACATTTAAAGGATTAGTTCACTTTAAGGTGTATATGACTTTCTTCTTTCTGATGAACACAATTAGATTTATATTAATAAATATCCTGATGTTTCCGAGCATTATAATGGCATTGAACGGGGCTCACGAGTTTGAAGCTCAAAAAAGTGCATCCATCCATCATAAACGTACTCCACACGGCTCCGGGGGTTAATAAAGGCCAAAGTGAAGTTTGTAGGAAAAATATTCATATTTAATACGTTATAAAGTTATATATCTAGCTTCCGCCAGACCGCCTTCTATATTCAACTTACGAAGAAACCGTAACTGGCGCGACGTATGGTGTCAGACCATGCAAAGTTGATTAAAGAAGGCGGTCTGGCGGAAACTAGATATTTTACTTTATAAAGTTTTAAATATGGATAATTTTTCTTACAAACACCCATCGATTCACTTCAGAAGGCCTTTATTAACCTCCGGAGCCGTGTGGAGTACGTTTACGATGGATGGATGCACTTTTTTGAGCTTCAAACTCGTGAGCCCCGTTCACGGCCATTATAATGCTTGGAAACATCAGGATATTTATTAATATAAATCTGATTCTGTTCATCAGAAAGAAGAAAGTCATATACACCTAGGATGGCTTGGGGGTGAGTAAATCATGGCGTAATTTTCATTTTAAAGTGAACTAATCCTTTAATGCTAATTTAATGCAATGTAATTTTCTTTGTTAATTTCAGAAATGTCCACCAGTACCTGTTGCATGTGTCAGCAAGACGAATCATTAGATTTTTTATGGCTGGACTGTAGCACACATCCTGAATGGGCAAGTCTCCGACAGCAGCCTGAAAATGTATGGAAAAATGGTGACAAAATGGTTTCTGCTTGTGTCATTCTTAAAACATAAATACTAAATGGCAGTGTTACCTTCAAAAGATCCTTGATTTCATGTTGGTCCTGCAAATTAAACATTCAAATCTCAAATTCAGAACAACAGCAACTACTTGATTGATCAAAACAGTCCATTTTGGTTTTGTTGAAGAAAGGGTCCACAAGGTGTCTTTTGGTCATACCTGGGGCTTTGGTGTGTTTAAGGGGAAGTCCATTATTAGACATTCTTCATGCTGGCGCACAATAAGCTCCCCACTCATAGTCTCAAACACCACAACAGGGTTGACATTCTCTGCATGATGATATTGTGCTTTTAGAATAGTCACCAGTCCATTCTTTTTGGTAAAAGATTCGTGTCAGGATGAGCGTTTCTTACTTTTAAGGTAAAAGAGCACTGCTGCTGAGGCCAGTGTTGCATGTCCACATAGTGGATACTCACTTTTGGGTGTAAACCAGCGTAACCCAAACCTTGCACCTTTCAAAATACATCAAATCCAAAATGTAAATAATAGTTGTTTGAGTATTTTAACATGCATCTCAACATGCAGCAGAATACCTGAGGTAAAATCCATAGAATTCTGTTTTGTGATGAAAGCAGTGTCTGATAAATTCATCTCAGCAGCAATGCTTTGATAAAGATCATCTTGCAGCTCCTAAATGTATTATAGAGAAACAATTTATAACGCGCTAACATGCTATTACCATGAATACCTAATGTATACGTTAACGTATTTAGGTAGTGTACTTACATTCTCTATAAGACATACTGCAGCAGGATTACCTTTGAAAGGTACACTGGTAAAAGCATCAACAGTAAATATGGGAATTTCCATTGTCGTGGCGAATTCGTTCTTTGACTCTTCAGTTCTGGTCTAAGAAAAAAAAGCTGTCAGAGGCCGCAGGAGATTTAACTTTATTGAACATGCAATAAAGTTAAGGTGCCAGCTGTTCATCTGACTTATTTAATGTAAAACCTCACTTCTACTTTTGTTATCGCTGTACATCCAATGGGCTCTTTTCTTTTTGCTCCACCTCATGGCACCATTTCCTAAAACAGCCACACACCATTGCCTCTGCCAACCTTGGCTGCGTCCCACTCCACTTTTAGACAGTGGATTGGAGAGAAGTTGAAGTTAGAAGTGGACGAGTTAAGTTTATATGGACCCTCGACTTTGACCAAGGAAGCGAGTCTACTTCAATACATATAGAATGCTGCATTAAACAAATTCTTAAGGGAAAAAAGGTAAATAACAAATCTACTCCACAGCGGATTCCAAATGATCAGGGACGGTCCAATTCAGCCCGTTGCCAGGTTTCAGCCAGTAGTGGGCACTCGTGCAACGTAAACAATGACGAACATCCGAGTGAACGAGACAGAGAAGTTAGCGAGAGAAGGACATAAAAAAAAAAACAACTGGAACGCAGCCCAAGTACACCTGGCTGCAGCCTGCAGATCGAGGAGGGCGGGGCTGCCAGGTGCAGCTTACTCTGATTGGCTCATTCATAAACTTTAAACACACTAGTTTATTTAGTATTTGACATTATATAAATTATATCAAAAGTAATTATACATTCTGTAAACGTTTATTCGGGGGGGCTTTTTACCCCAGGTAGGGCTATCTTACCCTTCTTTTAATATTTGACATTTTGTGCTATAACAAGAAAATTAGCAAATGTTTCTATTTACTTCCTATAATAACATATCCTGTAAATGCTAAACTTATATCGAAATATGTTACAATTTAAAAGTAAATCTACATTGTTGTTGTTAAGGAGGGCATCTTCCCTCATCCTAGTAACTCATGTTATGTACAGCTCTAATAGGAAAACATAAAAAAAACTCTTTCAGTTATTGTCTATTATGCGAATATACACAGCTTATATATTTGTGACTTCTTTTCATGCTTATTACACCATGGTGAAAACAAGTTTAAACTTGTTTGGAAGGTATTTGTTGATCTTGCCTGGTCTGTTTGCTGGTTTAGAGGGGTATTGGGCGCTTTTCGGCTGGCTGGCCTGGATATCTGGGAAACCAGCTCACAGAAGCAAATTTTAGGCTGGTTTATAGCTACTTGTAAAAAAACATTTTTGTTGGTTTACTGAGGAGGGCGGATAGTTGAGCATTACGTGAATAGGACAGGAAGACTGGCTGAAAGTGAAACCGATTTGCAAGACTGAAAATGGCATATGCTATTGTAAGTATTCTATTTAGGCTATATAAACGCATTGAAAAATGTTACCATTCTTTCATGACCTACATTTTTTTGCTTCATCTTTACAGGTTTTTAAAGTGAAAACCACTAAGTTTCGATTTCTGCATATCGTCAAAAATGTATGAGCAAGTTTGCATGCCTCTCTTTCTCTAAAGCTACTCACAGGTCTCAAGTTTGTCTGCGCTTAAAGGACATTACAATGAGTCTTAACGAACCAGTTCGTCTTAAAAGGTGCTATATTTTTTAGTTTTTATCACTGTGTTTTGAAACGAAGAATCTGTTTAGCTCATATTTATCATTGGTATAGAATTACAAATCATTCTGTGTTGATTTCAAGCCAATCCAAAAGAAAAAGATCGGAGTCTGAACGCACTGCCAAAAAACATGCCAAAAATAAAAGGTAAACAAAGGTAAATCTTTCCATGAATGTATAAGGAAAACTAACCATTTTATAGTTACTATAAAATCTAGCATGTGTCCAAACAATCATTTCTGCCCCTAAATTGACCTCATTGACCAACCACAACCCTAGGTGGCTGTGAACTTTTCAAAGGGCAATATAAATCAGGATGTGTGCCATATTTGCTGATATATAGGGAGACTATTGAAATTAAATTTATTAGTTAAAGCTGCTGTCCGTAAATTTTTTTGTGTTCAAGATTTACAAAAATTATATAATGAGAATGTACAACATGAATCCATTTTCCAAACCGTTTTTTTTCTTTCTTACCCTGAATCATTATGGTACACTTATAATAAGTGTTTATATTGGGACTATTTCAGACCAGTCTGGTAGGAACCGCTGCGGAGGAGCACAGTCCCTGCGTGACTCGCCATAGACATAAACAGAGAGAAGTAGAAGTAGCTCCGGTTGCAATGTTCTTCCGCAAGACGCATGCAGTTCTGTTTATTAACCGCTAGAGCGCAAAAAGTTACGGACTGCAGCTTCAATTAAAATGTAGAAATATATCAGTTTTTATCACACAGTTCTGTTTGACATGACCTTCTCACTCACCCGTTAGACACAAGCCAAACAGAGCAGCTTCTCCTACACCCAGCTATCTGTCAATGAGGACAGACTGGTCAATGGATCCACCAACCAACTTCAAAGATGGAGAGACATCTCCTTTGCATTCAAGGTGAATTTTACTTGAATACAAAAATGAAAGCAAATTTTACTCCATTATCATGTTTCGAATAACTATAAAATATCAAAATAACAAGAACCTAAAACAATAAATAAAAAAATACACTCACCTAAAGGATTATTAGGAACACCATACTAATACTGTGTTTGACCCCCTTTCGCCTTCAGATCTGCCTTAATTCTACGTGGCATTGATTCAACAAGGTGCTGAAAGCATTCTTTAGAAATGTTGGCCCATATTGATAGGATAGCATCTTGCAGTTGATGGAGATTTGTGGGATGCACATCCAGGGCACGAAGCTCCCGTTCCACCACATCCCAAACATGCTCTATTGGGTTGAGATCTGGTGACTGTGGGGGCCATTTTAGCACAGTGAACTCATTGTCATGTTCAAGAAACCAATTTGAAATGATTGGAGCTTTGTGACATGGTGCATTATCCTGCTGGAAGTAGCCATCAGAGGATGGGTACATGGTGGTCATAAAGGGATGGACATGGTCAGAAACAATGCTCAGGTAGGCCGTGGCATTTAAACGATGCCCAATTGGCACTAAGGGGCCTAAAGTGTGCCAAGAAAACATCCCCCACACCACCACCAGCCTGCACAGTGGTAACAAGGCATGATGGATCCATGTTCTCATTCTGTTTACGCCAAATTCTGACTCTACCATCTGAATGTCTCAATAGAAATCGAGACTCATCAGACCAGGCAACATTTTTCCAGTCTTCAACTGTCCAATTTTGGTGAGCTCGTGCAAATTGTAGCCTCTTTTTCCTATTTGTAGTGGAGATGAGTGGTACCCGGTGGGGTCTTCTGCTGTTGTAGCCCATCCGCCTCAAGGTTGTGCGTGTTGTGGCTTCACAAATGCTTTGCTGCATACCTCGGTTGTAACGAGTGGTTATTTCAGTCAAAGTTGCTCTTCTATCAGCTTGAATCAGTCGGCCCATTCTCCTCTGACCTCTAGCATCAACAAGGCATTTTCGCCCACAGGACTGCCGCATACTGGATGTTTTTCCCTTTTCACACCATTCTTTGTAAACTCTAGAAAAAAAAATCCCAGTAACTGAGCAGATTGTGAAATACTCAGACCGGCCTGTCTGGCACCAACAACCATGCCACACTCAAAATTGCTTAAATCACCTTTCTTTCCCATTCTGACATTCAGTTTGGAGTTCAGGAGATTGTCTTGACCAGGACCACACCCCTAAATGCATTGAAGCAACTGCCATGTGATTGGTTGATTAGATAATTGCATTAATGAGAAATTGAACAGGTGTTCCTAATAATCCTTTAGGTGAGTGTATATATATATTTTTTTTTTTTTATAAGACAAGGCACTAATTTCTAATCGAACACATACAATGCCATGTGCCAACACTATATTTAAAATGACAGGATTAAGAGAAAACGAGAGACCTCACCAGTCACCAGTTATATTTCACTGAAAAGTGACAACCCAATGAATGTTTCAAAATGCAACACATCCGATTTAAGGTGAGGACATTTGTCATATTCGTTAATAGCCGTTCTCTTTATTATTAATGTAATAAAAAGAAATAAGTACAAGACACTATTTCTTCCAGAGAAAGAGCAGCTTCTCCTACACCCACCTGTTTCTCTATGAAGACAGACTGGTCAAAAGATCCACCAACCAACTTCAAAGCTGCAGAAACTTTCCCATTAGATCCAAGGTGAAGTTATTCTTACTTATATTTATTTATTAATATAAATAACATATTAAAACTCAGCATTAAAGGGATAGTTCAGTCATCATTTCCTCCTCCTCAATGCCATCCTCTATGTATGCTTTCTTTCTTCAGATAAACACAAAGATTTTCAGGAAAATAATCCATCTCTGTGAGTCGATAAAATGCAACTGAATGTGTGCTGCTTGGTTAATGCTTGAAAGCGAAAAAAAGCTTCTTACCCACACCTATCGTTTTACTTCAGGAGACATTGATTCATCCACTGGGGTCGTATGGATCACTGTCACAACCGCTGTGTGTGGTTTTTCAAGCTTCAATCAAGTGGCACACATTCAATGGCATTACATGGACATGGAGATTATTTTCCCAAAAAATTTTGTTGGGGTTTATCTGAAGAAAGAAAGTCATATACATAAGGGAATGTATGAGGGTGAGTAAATGAATTTCCAATTTTCGGTGAACTATGACTTTAAGCAATGTGACAGCAGTGTACAGAAAAGTTTCATTTAGAGAATGACTTTAATTTTGTGACTTCTAGACTGTTGACAGAGCAACACTTAAGGTGTCCAGTGTGCAAATCAATGTTGAAGGATCCAGTGTCCATCCCCTGTGGACACAATTACTGCAACGGTTGTATTAATGCATTCTGGGACAACTGTGCAGGAGAATATGTTTGTCCACACTGTGGTAAAGCATCAGAAACACGCCCAGTGCTGAGCATAAATGCAGCTCTGGCTGAGGTGGTTAAAAACATGCAGCAGGCAAGCTTCAGTCCAGCCCTTCCACCACAATCATATGCCGGACCTGAAGACATGGCCTGTGATTTCTGCATTGAGCGCAGATTGATATCGGTGAAGTTTTGTTCGAACTGTGACGCGTCCCTCTGTGAGACTCACGTCAGGCAACATTATACAATACCAGCACTACAGAAACACACACTGTCAGACGTGACTGAAGACATTAAGACGAGACCCTCGCAGGAGGGTCAGAAATCAAACAACAGCTTCAACAGCACTGCCAGCGGACAACAGCATCATACAGATACAATTCAAGACATTATAAAGGTTGGTATCCTAATGAAATTATGCGATATATAAAACAATGCATTTGTTTAAATTTGACTATTACTAAATTAATAATGCATACTTTATTAAAGTTGTCATGAAATGGAAGTTGCAATAGATGGAAGGCCGCATATCATGGTTCAAGTGACCCATTTTTTCCGTCCTACGAACGTGTAAGCAGGAGAAAAACAAAGCACATGGGTTCCGATATTCTCAGATCAGTTTCATGCCTCATCCATGTGGAAACAATGGATGTTTCGAGTCTGCCTTATAAGAATTGTATGCCTGTTCCATGTCAGTTAAGAGGAACGTTTAGAAGATATCTGCCTGTTCTGTTTCAGGCAAGGGTGTCATTTATGAGAGAAATGTCTGTCCTGTGTCTTCCTAAAGAGTTAATTGTGAAGTTCCTGTCTGTACTGCCCAGCCCTTCAGCTCCTCCTACACTGGCTCTGCCTCCCAACCTGGATTTGCAATGGGTTTCGTGTTCACCAGTTCAGCCCTGTAGTGTCAACCACATAGCTTCGCCCAAATCCTCCAGGCCTGTAACTCCACCTTGGCCTGTCGAGCAGCCTTCTCCACCTTGGCTCCTTGTCCCCCTCGGCTCCATCCGGGACCATTGTCCCTACGACTCCATCGGGCTTCCTCGTCTCTTCGGCTCTGCCTTGGTCAGTCGTCGCTCTACCATCGCCACGGACTTCTGGGCCTTCGGATGTGCCTCACCCCCTTTAGCCCTACGGCTCCAGCGGGCTTCTCTTTCCCTCCTGCTTCGCCTTGGTCCTCGGTCGCTCCTCCTTCATCTCGGACCTCTGGCGCCTTGGCTCCGCCCCGGTTGCTTATCGCTGCGGCTCCACCCTGCCCTCCGGGACCTTCAATGTTGCCCAGTCTGGTCAACTCTTCAGCTTCACCTGGGACTCCACTATCCTCAATTTCATCTCAGTCACTTGTCACCCTTGTTATACCTGTCAAGACTCCTTTTTACTTCCTTTTCACACGTCAACACAAAAATCTGCATTAGATCCATTTTTTCAATTTCTTCTCGAACAAGAAATATGTAGGACGGGATTTAATTTTGTCCATCAGGAACTGATTGGATGGTTGTGGTTTGCTATTGCTGTGATGTCATGTGAGTGACAGGTTGTCCTGCCCTCGCATCAATACACAGGCTGTCAGGAAGTTATTTTAATAAAAAATTACAAGGGGACATGAATTAAAACAATACTGACGTGCACGCATAAATACTGCAATATTCCATAAAAAAAAGAATTGTCAATTTTGATTTCATTGTCACTTTAATTTGCTTGATGTATTTTTCTTTTTGTAGGAGATGGCAGTTGCCGCCAAGCTTCAGACACGTCTAAAAAGATCTGCAAAAACCTTCAGACCTAAAACAAAAGAAAAAAAAGATGTTAGAGGTATTGAGCTTATGTGCTCCACACTACAGCAAGAGGTTTCAGTGCTCAAAGAAAAACTCTCAAAGTTAGAGAAGAAAAATACAAAGAAAGGAAAATCTGAGGATGAAGATGATTATGGAGAGGAATATGATAAGGAAGAAGACAGTGAGGAGGATGACAACGTCTATGGAGAGGAATATGAAGAACAGGTTTCGGAGGAGGATTATGGAGAGGAAGATGAAGAAGAATATGAGGATGATGATTATGGAGAGGAAGATGAAGAAGAATATGAGGATGATGATTATGGAGAGGAAGAAGAAAAATATGGTGATGACAATGAGGACTATAGTGAGAAAGATTTTGATGTAGAGAGTGATGAAGATAGTTTTAATGATGAGGATAGATATAAAGATGATTATGATGGTCTGGAAGATTATTGGAAAGAGACTGGAGATGAGGAAGATTATGATGAACAATTCTGAGGAAGGTAGCGATGAGGATTACTATAAGGACTATTAATCATCTCTGCTTACAGTGACTGTTGCTTTTCTTAATATGCTTAATATTTACAACAGGTCATAGCAGTAAGTAATTATCTATCAAAGCATTTGAGTGGGAAATAATTACAGCTTTCAAACAGCCAATACTTGGTTTCATTATATATATTCTAGAAGTGTTATGGAAAGTTAAATTGCGTTAGTTACTGTTTATGGAAAATAATGCATTACTTTTTGTCACTGGGCTTGCTTGTACGTTTGTTTTTATAACAAAAAAGTTCTAATTTTGGCAAATGTAAATGCCCTTTCACACCAAAAGTGAAATGAATAAGGCTGAAGGAAATGCAATTTCATGCCCGTACAGTAGAGAGCACAGTTTAAAAAAACCTTTCAGCTGTTCTGCCATTCTTACTGCCGATTTCTTTCAACATGAGGACAGGAGAGGTGTCAGTCAATAAGCGGGAAAACAAAATAACTTGCGATACTTATTTGAAAAAGTAACTTTAAAAGTAATGCATTACTTTGCACATTACTTGAAAAAAGTACTCACGTTATTTGCAATGCATTACCCCCAACACTGATTGTTAGTAATATTTCGAGATGAACATTTACTGGACTAAAGTGTATATGATTATCCCTCACATAATTTTTGTTTTGTTCTTCTTTTAAAAAAAATAAAAATCATGTAAATTGTGATTATCAAATACAACACAGGCTTTTGAGGAACTTCTGTACATCTCTAAGTCATTATAGTATTGCATTGCATTATATGTTTTACAGAACTTTGATCATAAAACTAAGCATTTTAAATATCATACTAAGTCTGTTTTTGGAAGATTATGTAGGCTATGTAGTCTGCAATACTGTTGTAAAGATCTCATCAAATTACATTACAAGCTTTTATACTTTTCTGGCGATATAAATATCAGCAACTGCACCAAAATTGCATATTTATGCTCATTTTGGGCCTCAAAAATTATGAGCTCTGTATTCTTCTATATCATACTATATGAGCCATAAAAGCCTGGAGCATCGAATATGATACTCAACAAACAAAACAACACATGCTAACTTTTTTTGTTGTTGATTTTTTTTGTTTTGTCTAAAGGTTCAATAAACATTTTTTTGGATTATTATTTCATATGTCAGGTTTTACATGGTTAATATTTTTTACAAACCCAGTATATTCTGTTCTGCAATAAAATACTCTTTCAACTAATTTCAAAATGGAGTGATTTAAGAGAGCAACTGAACAACAAAGTTTTAAAATTGGTATGTTGGAAAATAATTCATTAATTACTCACCCTCATGTCGTTCCAAACCCGTAAGATCTCACCCGTTCATCGTCGGAACACAAATGAAGATCTTTTTTATTAAATCTGTCAAAAAGTTCAGAAAGAGATCATAAAACTAATCCATATGAATTGAGCGGTTTAGTCCGAATTTTCTGAAGAGACTTGATCGCTTTATATGATGAACAGATTTAATTTAGGCTTTTATTCACAAATAAACATTGATCAGCGAACATAAACAGAAGCTCAACCGAACCTGCTTGACGCGTGAGAACAAACACAGCACAAACGTGTTTATAACACGAGAATGAACCTCATTGGTTCTCACAAGTCAAGCAAACATGCTTGAGCTTCCATTTACCACAACTGATGTGTGCATTGTTGATGAATGTTTAAATGAAAATTAAATCTGTTCATCAATTTTGGACTAAACGGCCCAATTCACATGGACTAGTTTTAGGATCTCTTTATGAACTTTAAGCGATCAAAAAGATCTTCATTTGTGTTCTGAAGATGAATGAAAGTCTTATGTGTTTGGAACGACCTGAGGGTTAATAAATAATGAAAGAATTTTCATTTTTGGGTGAACTATCCCTTTAAAAACAACTCTGCACTGACCTTGAATCAGGGACTATGGTATTGGGGTATTATGGTATATGTTATTAACTTAAATAAGCTTATAATGTTTAATTCGTTTTTAATACTCTAAGGTGTTGATTATGTCTGTCTGTCTTTGTAGGTCAATCGATTACCCTTCCCTCCCCAGAATTACATGTTTTAGCTCCATTGCAGCAGGGGGCAGTAAAACACCTAATGCTTGATGCTGCAACCTGAGCGTTTTTGTTCGTTTTAACTACATGTGGAACGAAAGCTCGTGTGGACTTTTGTTTTTTGAATGTGTAAAGTTAAAGTGGATAATTACGCGTTGTATATCCGTCACTTTTTAAGCATTATTCCCGAAACTGTTTACGTGTTGTGTGTTTGTCGTTGTTCCTGCGTTTATGCACGTCATGTCACACACACAGTGTAAACTAATAACATGCTTCAAGTCTTAACTGCGTAGTTTCATAGCTACAAACTGATGTTTTTATAAATTAAAACACTGATAAACCTTGAGGATGTCTGAAAGCAGCAGCAGTGAAGATGGAAACTCTGCAAGACTGAAAGAAGCTGTCTGGTGCTTTGGACCACAGGATGTCAAGATCAATGGAAAAGGTACTTCATGGTTGCAGTGAATAGTAGGCTATGAGATGAAATTACTTCAATAACCAATTAAGCTTTGACACATATTACATGGATATCTCAGGAGTAACTCAGTGCTGGTTTTATTCCACACAGGTGGAGAAAACAACGGCAGACAAAGTCGTAGGTGAGTCGGCATGAATTTAAAACGCTTTTAGATTGGATTTCAGTGATGATTTTGTCATGAGCTTGGTTAACTTTGTTACACAGAGTCGATGTTTCAAAGCATGAACATGATGGGAATGAGCTCGGGACAACACCGGAGTTTCAATCCCATGTGGCAAAAAAGTTAGGAGCCATATTAGACGGGTGAGACACTACAAAAATGTTATTTCTCATGTTCAACTATTGAGTATATTTGTCATTATCTTTTATTTATCAGCTTGTCAGTCAGTACAATTTCTCTGCCTCACTCTCGTTTACAAACACTTAACTGTAGGTGCATTTCAGAAGTGTTTTCTGAGTCTGTTGACTCAGAACCTGGTCAGTCCAAAAACGGAGATGAAGAAGGTAAGCAAACGCCTCAATTGCCAGTAGAGATCTTATAGTAAAGAAAACGTATTTGAAATCTAAGATACTTCCTATATGCACATTAATACATAACTGCCATGCAATGTTACAAAGTGACAAATGTACAATAATATACATAATATCCACAAAATATCTGGATTTCAAATAGCTGAATGTTTCATGTCATTTTCTAAAGGTTTCCGTCTGTTCTCCACATCTGCCTCTGGAAAATGGATGGAACAAACACCTCCTCCACCTCCTAAAAGGAGACCAATTCCCAGCTCTAGGTGAGTCTGAGTCTGATAGAATATGCACACACTCTTTTAGTTCACCCAATGAAAGAAATGAAAAATCTGTCATCAGTTTCTCACCTTCATATTGGTCCAAACCCACAAGACTTTCGTTCATTTTGGAAACAAGGGATGTACAATATATCGGCCACCGTATCAGTATCGGCCGATATATGTAATTTTTTTAATGTTATGGACATCATCCCGAGAACATTTGCCTGATATTTTAAATCCGTTAAATAATGGATTATTTCCTCCAGCTGAGAGACGTCAGATGCGTACTGTTCGCCATTATAGTTTTGAATTTCTTGAAATATGATTGTTCACTTCGAAAAGCCAAATACTAGTGCTGTCAATTGATTAAAAGATTATTTTTTTCTGTAGTTAATTGCGATTATTCACACCTAACATTAAAGTTTTATGTATATTTAAAATTGTAATAATTTCACATTTCATCTCCAAATTAATGTAGGAAACAAGATAAAAACGGTATATTTTAAATATTTTATCTAACAGGTAGGAAATAAACTTATCAAACACAGTCTTCACTGCATAAATTATGAATTAAATGTAGATTAATATTAAAGCTACAAAAGTACAAGAGTGATTTTCTCTTTGTCTTTTGTTCTTTGATTTACATCACAGCAGCGGGTTTATTAGGCTGCTGTCACTTTAATATCTGAAGCACATGATGCGGATCTGACACACATCCGATGTCCTCACAACTTTTTGCGTTCATTTAACACTTTTTAACTCTACTGTGCCTGCGAGGATACTCGACAAAGCGGACGTTTTGACATACTACTTTGTGTTTTTGTCTGTTCAAGCACGAAAGCGAACTCAACGTGGCCATGCGCTGTCTGAAGCGGCTTTCTGTGTGCATGAGTCGAGTGTGTCACACAGAGAGGAGATTCACAGACAGCACGCCAGTACAGATTTAAGTTCTTATTTTGCGTCTTATCGTGCTTGAATGGTTTAATAGCACTTGAATGGTAGCGTTATCATATACTGTATGTATATCGGTTCTTGGCTTCCGAAGATAAAGAATTATCGGCTATCTGTGCATCCTTTTTGGTAACACTTTACAATAAGGTTCATTAGTTAATTGCATTAGTTAACATGAACTAATAATGAACTGCACTTATAAAGCATTTATTTATCTTTGTTAATGTTAATTTCAACATTTACTAATACATTATTAAAATCTTGTTAACATTATTAATGCACTGTGAACTAACATGAACAAACCATGAACAGCTGTATTTTTATTAACTAACATTAACAAAGATTAACAAATACAGTAACAAATGTACTGCTCATGGTTAGTTCATGTTAGGTAATACATTAACTAATGTTAACTAATGAAACCTTATTGTAAAGTGTTACCGATATTTTTAATGAAATCTGAGAGATTTCTGTCCCTCCATTGAAAGTCTATTCTCTCAAAATGTGAAATAAATTCATATGATTCAAGCAGTTTAAACCAAGTTCTGAAGAGACACGGCATCTCAACTGTACTTGTTTGATGTGCGAGAACAAACCTTGCTGGTTATACCAGAAACTCAAACATGCTTGCATGACGTAAGAATTAACCACATGGTCGGTGTTTGTGCGTCAAGAAAGTACGCTTGAGCTTACATTTACCATATTTGAGTGTTTTATGTACATTCGCTGATCGATGTTTATATTTTAATGAAATGGCCTCTTCAGAAGACTTGGATTATACTGCATATAAAATATGCATTTATTTTATGAACTCATTATGAAGTGTCAGTTTTGAAGTGTTTTGGTTGAATACTTTCAATGGAAGGACAGAAATCTCTCAGATTTGATTAAATATTTTAATTTGTGTTTCCAAGATGAATGACATGAGGGTAATTGATGGCAGAATATAATTTAAGGCAAAGTCACAGTCCAACAGTATTATTACAGTAAATAAAGTAAATTATGCCTGAGGGAGAATATGCTTAATTGTCATAAATATCACAATGCAAAAGGTAGAAAAGCAGCTTTTCATTATTTCAATGTGCCGTCTGTTTGTCTGTCATTTATTATCAACAAGCTAGTAGGTTTATGCATTAATGACAATAAATATTATGCTTAAAGCTTCTTGTTTCTTGTATTTCTGCAGTGACAGTGACAGTGAGATGGAGATGAGGCTTAGAGAAGCTGCTGTGTCTGTGGCAGACATCCTCGGCCCTTTAGCCCAAACCCTCACAGAGAAGACAGAGGAGAAAAGTACAACAAACGTAGAGTCTGGAAAGGTGCACACAGTCACAAAGAAGACAAAGAAAAAGAAAAAAAGAAAAACATTCACAGAGGGAAGTGAGGAGAAAAGTATTCATGTGTCAGAGAAACAGTCTAATGGAGGAGGAACAGAAGCGAAAACAACTGTGGTAGAGAATTTGACAAAGAAAAAAAAGAAAAGGAAAAGAAAAAAGTTGGAGGGCAGAAAGGGCGATGATGAATGAAAGACTTTATTGTTCTAAATATTAACTATTCTGTTAATGTTGTCTTGGATGTTTGTATAGTGTTTTATTATTTTCATTGAGCATTAACAGTTGACTGCAAAGTTTAAAGAACCTGTTTCTGGCCAGTTTAGCATTTTTATGCTATAACCCCCCCCCCAAAAAAATCATCAATAAAGTAAAGTTTATTTTGCCATTTTACTACAACTTAACTGTCCTTTTATTGAGCATAATTTAAGGTTTTGTGACAAACATCCTCATTAGCATGGGTATGCAGCAGATAGCAATATAGCAGTTTGGATTTTTACAAGGACAAATCATTGTTTTTAGTTTAGTTTTTTCTCTCAGCAGCTTTTGGAAGCGGTATTGTCATCAGTAGCTGCAGCTATTGTGCAGTAGAGACCATCTGTGTAGGGATGTAAGGGTCGATGTCCCCTGGTGAAGAGGAGAGCAGGTGTGAAGGATGGGTTTCACTTGTCTGGGTTTGAGGGTAGAGCTCCAAACTACCCGAAGACACTGGAAATTTAAAGGTAAACTGTGTGAGATTTGATAAAATACATTCTCTTAATCCAGTTTATTGTACATTGACTACCATTAGTATGCCATTCATGGCTGTATATCCCCTAAAAGTGTAAACATTGAGCCTTCTAAAGACACCATCTAAACATTGAGTGCGGTCAGCTCAGATGTGTCATGCCAGCTTCACACATACTCCGTTTGCAGTGCGTATGCAGTACATATTGTAGTACGTATGCGGTGCAGGAGCAGCACGTGCTTGGACGCATTTGCTGTGATCCGCGGCTTTAAACACAATAAATATAAACAACGCAATATTCGATTCATTATTTCTATGTAGATATATATTAAGTTGCGCAAGCACGTGGCTAAACATTTAAACATGATACTTCTCTTACGTAAAACTTTAGTAATTACAAATACTTTAAACTAACTTACCATCCACACCAACAGCCGAAGAAATTGTCTCCCATGCCTTTTCTTTCGTGTTTAAATCTTTATATGAAAATTCCTCCAGGTCATACAACACTTTGTGTTTTTCCAGCTCACTGATTAGATGATCGTCATCCATTGTAGCTTTCTTGTTCAGAGTAGTTCTCCGACTACTAGCATGTCACATAATCATTGTTAGTGGTAACGCATTACAAGTAACTTGTTACATAATCAGATTACTTTTTTCAAGTAAATATCTGAGTTACTTTTTCAAAATAAGTAACGCAAGTAACTGTTTTTCCATTCATTGACTGACAGCTCTCCTGTCTCTATGTTGCGAGAAATTGTGAGTAAGTGTAGACTGGATTTAGAATAATTGAGCATGCATTTACTCCTCACTTGCGAAAAACACTCAGTATGACTCAAAATTAATAAAAACGGTGGAATGCAATCTCAGAATATTATGCAAACCTGCAATAATTAAATGTATTAAATTACACAAATATACTTTATGTACTTAATCTCACTTTATTTACCAATGTCTTTGATGCTGACCTTTGATGATCAAATTCAACCATACTAAGCAAAAATTACTTTAGATAAACATCACATTTGTGTGTTTTTTTGTTTGTTTGTTTTATTGCTGAGGTAAGCATGTTGAACTTTCTTCTCCTGTATCCTAATAATCTTCAATCCAGAATGGCTAAATAGGTGAAAGTTTTTTTTTAACCGCGCCCTCTATTGAACATTTCCATTTCTTTCAGCCTAAGGCTTATTCATTTCACTTTTGCCATGAAAGGGCCTTTACATTTGCCAAAAATATAACTTTTTTTGTTGCTATTAAAAAACAAGCAAGCAAGCCCAGCCCAGGTGAGAAAAAGTAACGCAAAAGTAATGTAACACATTACTTTCCATAAAAAATAACAACGTAACGCAATTAGTTACTTTTTAGGGAGTAATGCAATATTGTATTTCATTACTTTTAAAAATTAACTTTCCCTTACGCTGGGAAACACTGGTGCGCACTAGTGTATCTCACATTTAAAAAAAGATATAATAAAATTAGATTTAGATATAATTTTTACCGCATTCGTTATTTTTGCAACTCCTGGTAAGCGTTTTGCTTTTAATAAGCAAGTAATAAGATTAGGCTACTGTGAAAAATAGTAGTATACATTAATTGTATGCAACCCATGTTCATTTTGACCACGAACCATGTGAATTCTGTGCGTGCAGCACAGCATGGATGCGAAACAATCGCTGCACCGCACCGATCCTGGCACTAGCCGCAGCCATGTGAATGCTAGTCTAACCAATTAACGAGGACACGGAAAATACATACTGCAAACGGAGTAGGCCCAATGTGTGAACCTGATCTCTTTCCAGCTCGGGGCGTGGCTACTAAAGCAGACAGAGCCAAAGGGTATTTGTCGATGCGGGTCGGGACCATGCCAGATGTGCACGCACTACATGGGAATAGAAATTCAGCTTCATTTGCATAAGTGCATGCCCAAATTCGCTGCATTCAGACTTCCGAAGATTAAACGGGTCATGAACACATCGAAGCGAACAGGGCATTGAGATGTACAACTTTAAAATGCGTACTCTGCGCGCCACAACACTTTGAAGCAATGTTAAAAAAAATGCACCAAGTACGTTGGATGTTTATTATTATAAGCGAGACTCTTGCGTACACTCTCTTGACAGTGTTAGCTCAACTGCTTACTATGACACATAGAAACAGCTTAAAGTTTTCCTATTATATTTTACCTATTATATATTACCTTTTATTGTAAGTAGCCTACTTTTACCTGTTAAAGTCCCCCTGTAGTCAATAATTTTATCCTTTAAAACAAATTTTTGATCACCTAAATGATATATTTAAACGTTTTTCTTGTGAAAAAAGTTTCTTCGTGCCTTAAAATAGCTTGAATGTAACTCTGTACCCATGTCTCATTTAATGCGGATTCATTAATATGCAAATTAGCCCCACTGCTACTCACTCACAGTCGCACGAGCTCAGAAATACAGTCGGCCAACTTACTGAGGTAAACGCTGCACAATGCCGCTCTTTACAACGTCGGACACATAACGGTAATTGAGTATCCTTTTGCTAAACAGCTAATAATGTGTTGCTAATGTTACACAAACCATGTTCCCATTTGCCATCTCAGTCTGCCTTCAGTATCAGTCAGTATGCCTATCTTTAGAAATGCTTTAAACATCATAGAACGTCACTGGAGAAAGGCACATTTCATCATAACATTGTAATATACATCATATACATAATTCACCCGCTGTATTGCTAAATGTACACGATTTTTCATATCAACAGAAAATATACCGGGATAACCTGGCTTCTCTTGAGACTCCCCTGCTTTAGAGAATAGTTAATGATATGCACGTCAGAAACACCAGTGATTTCAAACTTGGTTCATTTCAGTTTTAAAGAGAAAATACTCAACAATGGTGTTGACTTATGAATTTGCACATGGTTTGTCTTAAAGCATATTAAAAACACCACATAGACATATAAACAACATTAAAAACTTGATTTTCACCCAAGCGGCAACCTCCCGTGGTCTCTCTTGAAACCAACACGGAAGTGACTTAAACTGCAATTCATCGACTGGCCGCTAGAGACAGGCTCCAAAAGGGAGTCAAATCAGTATTTCACCCATGTTAAAATGCCCAACTGTACAGCAGAAAAAAAAACGTTTACAGCCTGGTACAAAAAGTAGTTTTGGTCTATACAGCTAATTTTGCCCTTCATGACAACTGTGAGGGGGGTGAATTTTTTATCCGGGAGTGACGTGCTGCCGAGATGGTGACGGCCGGTTTTAAGCTTCAAAAATGCTCTTCAGAAACCTATGTGTGACATCATAGATACTACGTCCATATTTTTTTGAGTCTATGTTTTCACCACAGGGGGACTTTAAGACATGCCTCCACAAGTGAGAGGTTGCGCACTGCAGAGCAAATGGGTGGAGCTTACATCTAGGTTCTCCTCGCTAGACGTCCGGCGGAGAGGAGCGAATGTAATTTGAGCCTAATGGGTGTAGCTAGAATATCTAACCCTACCCACAACTCTATCCATCCACCCCATTAGACGTCCAGAGAGGAGCTGTAAGAGCTGTGTTCTGTAAGTAAATATGCTTTGTTTTTTGTAATCCCGCTAGGTAATCACTAGTGTTGCAGAAACGACATACTGCATCTTTAATTAAAGGAGCTATAGATGAATAATGCAATGGTTTCATAGTAGTAACATCTGAATTTGGCTACCGTAAGCACAGGGTTTGTACCTGGTTCTGGTGAAGTGGATTGCAGATGTAAAGACTCCTCTTCAATGGGAGTGTCTGTATGACCCTCAGGATCTGAGGTGAGAATCTGATCAGAAGGAAAATTATAGATAATTTAAAAAATCGCTGTCGATTCACATTAGCTAGATTTACACAACGATTAAATTCCTGTTCCATTCCTCATTTTTACATTCACAAACTAGCATAATGTCAATGTGACAGCCTGATTAAGTCACAAGTACAGTTTCTAGAAATTCGAAGACGGTATTATGTTGTTATGTAGATACCTTATGTGGCATATTGTCTGTTACAGAATATATTACATTTATATCAGATCAAAAATAATTCTGGGTGCTACAGGCAGCAATGGAAAGTCACTTTTGGGATCTTCAAAGTTTTGGTTACCTGGACTTTCAATGGAGGGACCGAAACCTCTCATACATTTTTTCAGGATACTTTGATGAAAAGAAGGTTCTAAAGAACAGTATTTATTTGAAATGGAAGCCTTTTATAACATTATAAATGTCTTTACTGTCACTTTTGACCAATTTAATGCACCCTAACTGACCGCAAACATTTGAATGCTAGTGTATCTCCAAAAGAGAATTATGGGTAAATTCATGTTTATTCAGAATATGCTGAATGTCATGTTCACATGAATATGCCTGTGAGCTCTGGAGCAGGTAAACATTTCTTTTAAATAAAGCCCAGTATATGGACCTTAATCTAAAAATTACATGCATGTAAACATGGTCAGTGTGATGAGATTGTGTCTGGTTCTTGCCTGTCGAACAGCTGTGAGGTTAGTCAATGTCCCAATGCTGTTGCTGTCTGCGATGACCATAGCCTGGGACAGGAGACTGGAGGAGGGGTAAGAGCTCAGGTCTGCTTTGCTATACACTGAAACACACACAATATTAAAGCAGAATTTGGGTTAAGACAAACTAGGTCTTTGCATGGTTCTTGTCCATTCAAATCTCACTGCCACCATATTATGTAGTAGCTAAAGTGTTCTGACTAGTATGTTGCTATACTACCGGTCAAAAGCTTTGAGATTTTTTTTATGTGTTTGAAAGAAGTCTCTTATGTTTACCAAGGCTGCATTTATTTGATTATTTAATTTTAATATATTTTAAAATGCAAATTTTTTTTTTCTGACATCAAAGCTGAACTTTCAGCATCATTACTCCAGTCTCCAATCATTCAGAAATCATTTTAATATGCTGATTTTCTGATCAGTAATTATTTTGTTATTGTAGCTTAATTATTTTTTAATACTGGTCCTTATTGTAAAGCAGTATTTTTGTGGAAATACTTTTGCTTTCAGGATTCTTTGATGAATTGAAAGTACCGTAAAACAAATTAACATCATTAATTTGGAAAAAGAATCTTTTGTAACATTATAAATGTCTTTATATTCACTTCCACAGCGTACTTACCCCAGTCTTTTGAATGGTAGTTTATCACGGTTTCCACACAAATATTAATTAGCACAACCATTTTCAATATTGATAATATAAGAAATGTTTCTTGAGCATTAAATCATCATATTAGAATGATTTCTGAAGGATCATGTGACACTGAAGACTGGAGTAATGATGCTGAAAATTCAGCTTTACCATCACAGGAATAAATTAAATTTTAAAATTTATTAAAATAGAAAACTGGTATTACAATATTACTATTATTATTGTTATTACTGTAATTCTGTAATGCAAGAGCATAAGACCGTAGGAGCATAAGAGACTTCTTTCAAAAACATAAAAAAATCATAATTATTCCAAACTTTTAGTGTATAGTGTATGTGGTTGCTAAAATGTTCTGGGTGGTTTCTAGGGAACTGGTTTTCAAATAAAAAATGCCCCTCCATAATAATAGTGATGCTTGTTAGCACTACTAATTAAGTACTTACTGTGGCATGGGAACTGTGCCATTGTTGCCATGAAGGAGCTTGGGCCAATGTGAGACTGGAGCTGCTGTGCTATTGGTTGCTGAGGTGAGGCTTGAAGCTGCTGCTGGAACGAGATTGGCTGAAGGGTAGTAAACCCTCCCCCCATGTTGTTAATGACAGGGACCGTCTGTGGTTGAGAGGATGTCAAACCTACAGTAAAATACATATATTAACATTATTTAGCAGTGTTTGGTGTTAAACTGTTAATGTAGATCAATATATGCATTGGTGAATGTGATTTTACCAAGTGCAACATGTTCCTGAATCATCTTTGTGGATCCTGGAACAACATTCCAATCAACCAATCAGATTTGAGGGTCATGTTCACAGTTTATGTCAAGTTTAGGCTTACAACCAGGGTTAGGTGTTATTTACCTATCATTTCCCTCTGATTTTAGGGAGAAGTTATGAGTGGGGTATGGATATGTATAGAGTTTGCACTACATTTTCAGACAGGAATGTTGTTCCAGGATCAATAAAATATGTTGACCCAGCATGTCTTATTATACCTATGAGAAGTGAGGAATCTCCCAGACTCATTACACTTGGTAGGGAGGCCATGATCAGTCCTGGAGGGGCAGCGGACGATCCAGATACTCCATGCAGAGAAGTGAGAGTACTAACAGGAGGTAAGGAGCCACCACCAGATACCTTGGAGAGGAAATGGAAAACTCTGTCAGGTTTCAGCCTCCATTTGCCTTAAAGGGATAGTTGACCCCAAAAGTGAAAAGTCTTCAATCGTTTAGGGAATTCTTCAGTGTTTTTGTCCATACAAAGAATGTCAAAGTGGTCCAGTGTTGGTTTGGCCCCCACTGACTACTATAGAATGGACAAAAGCGGTTTAAATGTTTAAAATATATTTTGTGTCCTGCAGAACAAAGACATTTGTACATGTTTGGGTGACATGAGGGTGAGTAAATGATGACAGAGTTTACATATTGGGGCAAATTGTTTGCAGTGACTGTGTCAAAACTTTGTAAGAAATGATCAGAAAAAGTTCATAATATGTAAATTCTGGTATAACCCAGTGTCAGTATCACGTTAAAAGCTTAAATAAAGTTTAACAACGGCATTAACTAGCAAATTAGCATTACACCACATGAAAAGATCAACAAACCCAATTAAATACTGATAAAGACTAAAGAGAAATGTAAAATGAAATCTCTTTTTGATCCATGTGGCCATAAAATGTCACTACATTTAAAAAGATGTCAGAAATGGGAAATTATCTTTAAAGGAACACGCCGACTTTTTGGGACTTTAGCTCATTCACTGTATCCCCCAGAGTTAGATGAGTCCATACATACCATTTTTATCTCCGTGTGTGCCATAACTGTCTGACGCACCCACCGCTAGCCTAGCTTAGCACAAAGACTGGAGTTATGGCACGCACAGAGATAAAAATGGTATGTATGGACTCATCTAACTCTGGGGGATACGGTGAATAAGCCAAAGTCCCAAAAAGTTGCCGTGTTCCTTGAATATTAAAATATCACATAGTGAATGCATAATATATTAATTTAAATATAAGGCAGACTTAAGTTTTTAACAGATTAACCCTTTAATATGTAATGTGATGATGGGTTGCAAAGTGGCTGATATAAATATATAAAAAATATATAAAAATTGTTACACACACACACTTATATATAATATATATACATACAGGTGCTGGTCATATAATTAGAATATCATCAAAAAGTTGATTTATTTCATTAATTTTTTATTCAAAAAGTGAAACTTATATATTATATTCATTCATTACACACAGACTGATATAGTTCAAATGTTTATTTCTTTTAATTTTGATGATTATAACTGACAACTAAGGAAAATCCCAAATTCAGTATCTCAGAAAATTAGAATATTGTGAAAAGGTTCAATATTGAAGACACCTGGTGCCACACTCTAACCAGCTAATTAACTCAAAACACCTGCAAAGGCCTTTAAATGGTCTCTCAGTCTAGTTCTGTAGGCTACACAATCATGGGGAAGACTGCTGACTTGACAGTTGTCCAAAAGACGACCACTGACACCTTGCACAAGGAGGGCAAGACACAAAAGGTCATTGCAAAAGAGGCTGGCTGTTCACAGAGCTCTGTGTCCAAGCACATTAATAGAGAGGCGAAGGGAAGATGTGGTAGAAAAAAGTGTACAAGCAATAGGGATAACCGCACCCTGGAGAGGATTGTGAAACAAAACCCATTCAAAAATGTGGGGGAGATTCACAAAGAGTGGACTGCAGCTGGAGTCAGTGCTTCAAGAACCACTACGCACAGACGTATGCAAGACATGGGTTTCAGCTGTCGCATTCCTTGTGTCAAGCCACTCTTGAACAACAGACAGCGTCAGAAGCATCTCACCTGGGCTAAAGACAAAAAGGACTGGACTGCTGCTGAGTGGTCCAAAGTTATGTTCTCTGATGAAAGTAAATTTTGCATTTCCTTTGGAAATCAGGGTCCCAAAGTCTAGAGGAAGAGAAGAGAGGCACACAATCCACGTTGCTTGAGGTCCAGTGTAAAGTTTCCACAGTCAGTGATGGTTTGGGGTGCCATGTCATCTGCTGGTGTTGGTCCGCTGTGTTTTCTGAGGTCCAAGGTCAACGCAGCCGTATACCAGGAGGTTTTAGAGCACTTCATGCTTCCTGCTGCTGACCAACTTTATGGAGATGCAGATTTCATTTTCCAACAGGACTTGGCACCTGCACACAGTGCCAAAGCAACCAGTACCTGGTTTAAAGACCATGGTATCCCTGTTCTTAATTGGCCAGCAAACTCGCCTGACCTTAACCCCATAGAAAATCTATGGGGTATTGTGAAGAGGAAGATGCGATATGCCAGACCCAACAATGCAGAAGAGCTAAAGGCAACTTTCAGAGCAACCTGGGCTCTCATAACACCTGAGCAGTGCCACAGACTGATCGACTCCATGCCACGCCGCATTGCTGCAGTAATTCAGGCAAAAGGATCCCCAACTAAGTATTGAGTGCTGTACATGCTCATACTTTTCATGTTCATACTTTTCAGTTGGACAAGAGTTCTAAAAAAAATTTCTTTGTATTGGTCTTAAGTAATATTCTCATTTTCTGAGATACTGAATTTGGGATTTTCCTTAGTTGTCAGTTATAATCATCAAAATTAAAAGAAATAAACATTTGAAATATATCAGTCTGTGTGTAATGAATGAATATAATATACAAGTTTCACTTTTTGAATGGAATTAGTGAAATAAATCAACTTTTTAATGATTTTCTAATTATATGACCAGCACCTGTGTGTGTGTGTGTGTGTGTGTATATATATATATATATATATATATATATATATATATATATATTATAACGTTCCACAGAACAAAGAAAGTCATACAGGTTTGGAATGACATGAGGGTGAGTAAATAACTGTTCTAATTTTGAAAACAAATAAGAAATGATGGGGGGAAAAATATAATGTTTTTTTTTTATGTGAAACTAAAACCACCAGTAGGTGGCAGCAAGTCATTATCGTAAAGAGTGAGTAAGTGAGTCATGACTTTATGAATGGGTCATTGAATCGTTCAGTCAACCCATTTGTTGAAAATGCGTATCATTCAGGAACGATTCTGCTATAGAGTTGTTTGGAACTATTTTAGTTGGTAAAAAAGAGCAAAAACAAACAATACTGTGTCTAAAATGTAAGCCACTTAATAGCTTCTTTGTTTGTCAATCACATTTGCAATCATGCTGATATTGAGGGAAAACCGCACTTATACCGTATGTTATACATGTAAAAAAAAAAATAGAAAAGAGGCATTTTTTGCACCCATATCTTGAATTTGGGGAGTAATTTGATGGCATTTTTGGTCCAAAGCCCTGTTAAAAGGTAGGATAGGCAATTTCGGAGAGGCTAGCAATAGCATGCTAGCTTTGAAAGCATTAGATCCCTCCCTCCCTTCAGAGCGTCTATAAAGCCACGCCTCCTTCAAAACACATGAACACAACACAAACAGCAGAGTCTGCTAAGTGTCACAAGAGACGGCTTCAAATTACCTCATGTCCCAGAGCACATAACATTACAATAATAGTGAACCTAAACAACTTACAGAGCTCTTACGTGTACCACCTGACTGCTGCAGATTAATTTTGCCATTGATAGTGTTGACAGAAATGCAAAAATCAGAGTGTGAGGATGTGAACATCTTAGAATGTCATGGGTTGTCATCTCGTAATGAAGAGAGTGTGCAGAGTTTCAACCAGAATATCAAAAAGTGTTTATAAAAAAATTGCCTACCCTACCTTTATTGTGATCACAGACTGTTTCTTTAATCTCAATGATTTATTGTGATCTGTGTCAAGAAGTGTTTGTGTCAATTTAATTCTCACTGATTTGTGATGGTGTGCATCCAGGAGTGTATGACTGGGTTCTAACTGAACTGGACTGGCCAGACGACCTCCACCACCCCGATCTTCACCACTGGAGCTTCTCATTGTGCCCAAACTCTCACAAAGCACCGACTGGCTGTACTTCAGACCTTCAGTGAATGAACAAAAGAGAAAGGTAGGTAAAACAGGTCAGATTTAGAATTCTTCTAGGTTATTAAAAATCAACCCATTTGACATTAAAAAGATTTCAAAGTGTAATTTTTCAGTCAACAGATGCTACATGGATACTAGGTATGAGATTGAATGACTTTGCACCTGGTGAAGGACTAGATGATAGTGTCTGTCCTGTGGACGAAGCAGATTGGCTGCTGTAGGGCACGTCCAGTGCCAGTTTGTGGCGAAAGGCCTCTTCTTTACGCCGATTCGCAAACCAATTGTATACACGAACCTCTGTGACCAAATTAGAGCCCAGGCCAGCCAGTTGAGAAGGAGAAACTCCCCTCTGAAGACACTCCGCTCTAAAACACACATGCATTCAACCGATATTACCAAATTTGACCTAGAGTATTACCTAATATTACCTAGAGTTTTTTGTAAATAGACTTTCAATGGAGGGACAGAAATCACTCTGATTTCATTAAAAATATCTTCATTCTTATGGGTTTAAGGGGAAAATAGATGTTGACAGAATTTTCATTTTTGCGTGAACTATCCTTTTAAAATCCATTTGTGTTATGCCAGTTCACTCCTGTGTTGATTTACCTGTTGCACTCCTCCACCAATCCCTCCCTCTCCTCTTTACTGGGGTTCTTCTGTCGTTCATAAGCCTGGAACAGGATTTGTTGGGAGGCCGGGCCCCATTTGAATCGATTCCTCCGTCCCTTTCTCACATCCTCCCCGGATTCCTCTCCTGACATGACACCTCGACTGGCATTGGTGAATTCTGCATTGATCCGAGAGATTAATTCTAATAGTGTAAATCTTAAAGGAGTACTAAAACAAAATCTTCTAAAAGAGAAATAAGAAATGGTAATACTCACGTTGGCTGATCTCTGTCTGTTTCTTGATGTACCAGCTGTAGAGCGCGGCACGCTTTTGATTCTTCATGGGTGTGCCCTTGTTGAGGTGCTGGGAGAGATGGGATTGGTTAAGGCCGGTGGACTCCACCACCTCTCTCTGTGGTAAGTTGTGCTGCTGCATGTAACTCTTCACCACTTTAGCCACATGCCAGGGATCCTCTCTAACACACCAACACATTAATACATTATAATATGCATTTCTGAATGTCTCCAAACAAGTTCTCATAAAAGTGTATGAACGGCATGATGCTTATTTTGGAATAATTCTAAGAAAATGGTGCCATTTGTGCCTATGAATTTCAGGATATCTTTTAATTAATTGTCTGTCAAGAATCATATTTTTTATCTTAATTATGTGATTATAGCCTTCCGAAATTAAATTTAATACTTTTATTCAAAGGTATTTTGGGGGTCAGTAGTTTTTATTTTTTGAATATATATAATTTAATACTTTTATTCAAAGGTAATTTGGGGGTCAGTAAAGTTTTTTTTTATTTTTATAATTTAATACATTTATTCAAAGGTCATTTCATTTCAATTATTATTATTCATTATTAAAAGTGACAGTAAAGTCCTGTTACAAAATATTTCTATTTCACATAAATACTGTTCTTTTTGGATTTTATATTCATCAAAGAATCCTGAAAAAATATATAATTTGTATGTTTATCAAAAATATTTAGCAGCACATCTGTTTTCAACATTGATTATAATAAGAAATGTTTCTTGAGCAGCAAATCATCATATTAGAATGATTTCTGAAGGATCATGTGACACTGAAGACTGGAGTAATGATGCTGAAAATTCAGCTTTACCATCACAGGAATAAACTACATAAAATATGTGAAAATAGAAAAAAACTTATTTTAATCTTGTATTGTATTGTAATAACATGATATACAGTATATAATGGTAGTGTATAATTCTGGTATCACTCAGGTTTGGTATCATGTTACAATTTTAAAAAAGTATTAAAAAAAATTCAATGCATTGCGTCACATAAAATGCTCAATAAACATAATTAATACTGATAAAGACTGTAAAGAGAAAAGTGTCTCTTTATGAGCCATGTGGTCAAATAAATTTGATGATATTACTCCATTAAATATGATATCATAAGCAGAAAAATGTCTTTAATATTTCTCAGAACATTAGAAAACATTATGGTGAAAGCATAAAATTGTCATTTTAGTACCAGTTAAAATTCAGTTTTCGATACATAAACTCTACATAAAAAATAATTAATTAGTATTTAGTGTATATATATATATAAAATATTGTGAGATATTTTTACAATTTAAATCAACCAGTTTCTGTTGTAATATATTTTAAAATATAATTTATTCCTGTGATGGTAAAGCTGAATTTTCAGCATCATTACTCCAGTCTTCAGTGTCACATGATCCTTCAGAAATCATTCTAATATGATGATTTGTTTTTTTTCTCCAGGATTCTTTTTTGATGAATAGAAATATCAAAAGAACAGTATTATATATATTATAAAACTATTAAAAAAACTTTTTTGTAATATTTATTAATTTAATAAATGTCTTTACTTTTTCTGATCAATTTGATGTGCCTTTGCTAAATAAAAGTATTAATTTCTTTTAGTTTTCTTCATTTTTTAAGTTTGATAATAACCATTATTTAACATTGATAATAATAATAAATTATCTTTTTACAGTAAATGATAAATTAATTCTACTATAGACTGTTTTTACTATATTTTTGATCAAATATGCAGCCTCGGTGAGCATAAGAGACTACTTTCAAAAACTGGAAAAAATTAAGAGAGAAATGTTAAGTGGTCTCTTAATTTTTTCCAGGGCTGTATATATATATATATATATATATATATAATGACACTGATGGCACTGTTGTCTGTAAATAACCCTACGAAATATTCGGAACATTTTATTTTATAAAAAATAAAATCTTGATTAAGACAAAACACTTTAAAAATGTTTCGAGAGAACATTCGGGGGAAGAGGAAGGATAATATAGAGGTAGAGAGGGTGCAATGTTTACACTGTAAGATAAGGCAAGAGACACAGGGCCAAAGTCCAGTAAAAGAATAACCCTTGTGAAAGCTATACAAACACACAAAGCCTTACAAACGCAAACGCATTTCATCTATACAAATCACTCGCACATATAAAGCAGCCCTTGAATGTTTAAATAAATTGCATTACAAATCCATTTTTATCACTGTTCAAAGAGCCACATATTTGGAAACGAACAAACCTCCCTTCACAACAGCACTATCTTTACAATGTCACCACAGTCATGTGTACACAAACACACACAGAGCGATGTCACTCTGTTAATTTTAACCAGTCGATGTAGCTCATTTATTAAAAAGATAGAAATGGCCAGAGAATAATGAATAGGGTGGGTAATTAGTAACTAAAAAAGGTGGAACCTCCTTTATATTCACCCCATCAGTTGGGAAGCAGAGCATTAGTGGAGAGAGGAAGCCAATGAAAAGGAATAGAAGAGAGAAGACCTGAGATGAGCCAGTGAAAAGAAGGAGGTTTAATCAGGAATTTGTGGAGTGAAATACTAAGTTGAGAAGAGGACAAAGGTAGATTTTTATGATGTTTCTTTAGAAGAGCAACATTTGAGGCACTAAAGTCTTATTAGATAGTTCAGCATGTGTGTTTTGGATAAAGTTTGGATTGATTGAAAGTGTATTAGAAGACACCAGGAGACTTACTGCAGCAGCTGGTCGACTTCAGCCCTTTGCCTGGCGGCCTCCTCTGGCGGAAGCCTCTCCAAATCACGGAAGATGGGAGGGGGATTGTCCATCTCTCCCTCCTCTGAGCTCTCGCCGTCGGCCCGGTCTGTCCTCTCAGCACCGGCCGAGGCCCGTTCTCGCTCCAGATCTCCCATGGCCTGGATCAGCAGCTCTTTTGACAGTCCCGAGCCCAGCAGAGACCACACCAGCTGCTCCTGCAAGGCCGACAGCCGGCTGCTTCGTTCTCCTCCTGCTCTCCTCCCCTCTCCTCCCTCCATCTCTCGTGTTCGGAGGTGTTTTAGCAGCTGTTGTTCTTCTATAACTTCGTGTGTAAACAGACGTACACACACACACTCAAGGCAAAACAATTATCAGACGTGCTCAATATTCACCTGATTCTCAGGGTTTGAGTTCAGTAGATAGTCCTTGTTTTCATTTTCTTTATCCTTTTCTCTAACTTGTTTTCCTCTGTTTCTGCTCCTGTATTAAGTCTAGACACCTGTTGTCCTTTTGCTTTGAAATCAGATTTTTTGCTACTTGCTTTTCTCTTCATCCCCTCCTCCTTACTCTGTCGCTCTCTCTCTCTTTCTCTCCCCCTCTCTCTGTGAACTTTGGCCTCGGCCTGTGTCGGGGCAAAGTGTATAGTCTAACCATTCAGTGAAAATGAACATTACAAACACATTCAACACTCACACTGTCATCTTGCTTGAGAGTTTTTATTATGAAAAGTTTGAGACTGTTATATGGCGTTTCTTAAAACTTCTTGCATTTTTATGTACTAGAGCATGATTTTTTTTATTAAAACTTGCACCCAAAAAAAATGAAAATCACATTAAAACTTGGAAACTTTTCATCATGCTATTTATTACATTTATTGGAGCCCTTTAAGTATACATTTTATTTGATAGATTTGATTGTTTCACCCTTGTTCCAGACTCAGACATTCAATTTTAAATGATGATCATTTATCATAGAAATATTGTTCCTTTTTTTTAAAACTGTGATAATCTTAACAGAGGATGAAATAAACAATTTCAAATTATGATTTCCCTTCAGTTGTGATGCAATTTTTTACCATGACTAGCAATTTGAACACTAGTAAGGGCCCTATTTTAACGATCTAAGCGCATGGTCTAAAGCGCATGGCGCAGGTGCACTTAGGGCATATCCAAATCCACTTTTGCTAGTTTAACGACGGAAAAAATTGTCAGCGCGCAGGCGCATGGTCTAAAAGGGTTGTCCCTAGTCTCTTAATGAGTCATGGCTGTGTTTTGGCCGTAACAAGCAAAAAACCAATCAGAGTCTCATCTCCCATTCCCTTTAAAAGCCAGCGCTTGCACCATGGTGGATTCGCTATTTACATGGTGGAATTTTCGAGCGGAAAAACTGAAATCTGCTTCACCAGAGAGCAATCCTTTTATTTTTTATATTTGGTATGTTTGTGTGTTGCTGTGCGTCCCTGTGTGTGTAATAAGCAGAGTGTACGCACGTCGTGCACCCGCATATAGGCACATATTACTAATGCACCCTTTAAATGAAAATGATAACTGCGTTGGGCTGAAACTAACAGAAAAAACACTTGCGAGACGTCACGCCTTTTACTTTACATACATAGTTTATAAATAAGCTTTTTTTTTTTCACAAAATCTGTAATTTTCTGTTTGGATAAAATACCCACAGATGTAGCAGATAAGTTGTAGATGTAGAAAATGTTTGCATTTTCTTCTGTCACTGCATGGCCTAACTTTGAAATCAGTAGGCATTAAATAGTGTCATGCATGTGAAAATTGAATGAGAATTGACCAAGTGGTTTTAACCTAGCTCTGGCAGTTTTTCTGGTGATTAAGGGGTATTATAAAACTTCTTCACCTTATAAATGGTTGTCGAAAGCAAAAATTCACTATTTTTGAAATCAGCACCACAAAATTAGTGAGAAACAAGTGTTGGATTTTCTTTAGCAAACATGATGCAGGGCGGTGAGCTTTCACGCCTGTGTCCAGTATTTGACATCAGAGGCTGAAGAGGTTTCGGGTCAAGAAAACTTGAAAAAGTCCTCCCACTTCCTGCCTCTCTCAATATCACAACCTAACTCACACAGTTATCCTTCAAGTCGTTGTTCACATGCAATCATCTGATTTTCCACTCCATTTAAAAATAACTATTCACTTGCAACTATTGTCACATTAGTCAAAATTAAAGTTTAAAATGCATAACCGATGGAATATTAAAACATTATAAAATTGTTCATCCTGTATTTTTTTTTTTTACGAGTGTATTTGTGTGTTCACTACTCACTTCTCCTAATGCGTGTGTGCAATAACTTTGATGGGTTAAACGCAGAGGACAAATTCTGAATATGGGTTACCATACTTGGCCTTCACGCCACTTCAAAGTTCCATAAAATATTACCATATGATAGTTTTACTATAACTGCAGTAAACTTATACAGAGTTATTGTCACAGTTTCCGGAACTATGCTAGTGAAAATATGACTGACTCCAATAAAAATGTGCTTAAAAAGGTGCTATAATATAGTGGCATAATTTGTACAGTACACCTGCACCGTTTAACTAGAAAATGGAGTCAAATATATTTAAACAAACAAGAGAAAACATCAACTCAAGTCATTAATTCACATAATAAGCCAAGATATTCCCTGCAATAAACCATAAAACACGACCGTTTGGGGTCAGTAAGATCTTAAATGTTTATGAAAGAAGTCTCACCATGGCTTCATTTATTTGAAATCAAAAATCTAAATAAAAACAGTAATATTATTACAATTTTAAATAACTTTTTAAATATATTTTAAAATGTAATTTATTCCTATGATGGCAAAGCTGAATTTTCTTCATCATTACACCAGTCTTCAGTGTCACATGATCCTTCAGAAATCATTCTAATATGATTTGCTGCTTATTCTTATTATTATCGATATTGAAAGCAGTTGTGCTGCTTAATATTTTTTGTGGAAACTGATGCATTTTTTCAGGATTATGTTAAATAGAAAGATTCAAAGAACAGCATTAATTTGAAATAGAAATCTTTTGTAACATTATAAATGTCTTTCCTGTTGCTTTTGATCAATTTAATGCATCCTTGCTGAATAAAACTATTAATTTTTTTTTTTTAAACTGCAAGCATTTGGTAGTTATTTCCTAGTGTATTTCCTAAAATGTGTGAACAGGATTGGTAGTTACCTTGCATTGGATGCTCAACATACGAATCAAAACTACAATCTGAAAAAAAAAAAATTATCTTGAATTCTCATTCAAACCTGAAAATGACCTTAAGTTCTTAAAATGTTCAGTATGTGAGTGTGATCTTTTTTGTATTTAAATGTGATTCTGTTTTTAAAATCCAATCCTTTTCAACACCTTGTTGAGACAAAACAATACACTTTCAACAGGAACAGAGAGAAACAGACTATTGGACACTTAGATACAATGCAGAAAAAGTTTTTATATATAGAACTGTAATTATACACTATTTACATTTATCTCACAAATAACACCCATAATTTAATAAATTCAATTTACATGCTGAAGTGCATAGTGTTCCATATAACATAGGCCACTCTGAATTACAGTAAGCTCTCTAGAGCTGAAGCACCATTGTCACAATACAATGGGAATCATTAGCAATTCTTACAAAATAGCGAACCATCCAGGGAACATTCACACCAGGTGTTAGTGGACTGAATGGACAGAGACTTTATGGCCACAAAGAACTTGTGAAGGGGGAGCGCTAGGGATTGACAGTCTTTGGTTGTGCACAGAAGCAGTTTCTAAATGCATTTGCTAAAATCACTATTCAATATGGTCTTGCTATCTGTACGTCAGAGCGATGAAGGGTGCATGTTCTAGATGTACACCATAATTTTGACAGGGCTGTGCGATATTGTCCACTAAGCTGCAGTGTAAAGCTAGTCCCAGCTCTAAAGTGGGCTGCAGGGGGGCCGCACCCTCAATGCCCTCATTTACCTCCCCCCACACTACTGGCACTGTGTCTTGAAGGGATGGGGGTTTTTGCTTTTGGACAACGGCCCCTGGTCTGGTCAAGCCCCTCACCCGATGCATTTCCATCAGGCTCGGGCCTCTGCCGGATCCTCCGATCACCAGCTGCAGAGCCTGGAAGAGGGCTAGCAGATCTACTCTCAGTTCCACGACACCATCTTTCAACCAGACACTGTACCTACAGAAAGAAAGAGAAAATAGGGATGACTTTTTAGTTGATGTTTTTTCAGAAACTCACTCAAAAATGCAGTAATTTCTTGGAGAACAGTGTTAATAACAACATTCTCACTTCATCTATTAAGTTCCTCTGCCTCACCTAGTAGGGAACCCTCGTTTCTCCAGTGAGGGGAGCACAGGTTGGATGTTGAGGTGTTGGGGGTTTGAAAAGTGAAAATGAACTTCTGCTTTCTCCAACGGTGCTGACAGCACATCCTCACCAAGCAGAAACTCAATGTTGGAGTCTTGACAAGTCAGAAAGAGACACAGTATGTTAGGGACAGTGCTGTCACACAGTAAATATAAGCCTACCTACTGTAAATATATGGAGTATTATACCTACAAATTATTTATTACCCCGCTGAAAAGACACGGCTGGTTTGCTGGTCTTTCAATTACCTTTTACGGTAATTTCTGACAGTTATTTCGAGGTATATTTTTTATACTAAATAATACAAGTTACAATGACAATACTTTTTGTCAAAACCGCCTTAGGCCTACCAAATAAAATTGCTCGACGCTACAGTTGATATCGTTACTTTAACGCTTCTTAAAGTACTCTTCTTGTTTGACTAAATTTGAATAACGCTGTTTTAATTTAAACCCTAACCTTTTGTTTTAACTTCATTTGGAGACTTAATTACCTTTAATTTAGTGTTCACCATCAAAACTGTAGCTGGTGAAGCTTTATCTAATCGAAGAATGAAAAAAAACTTCGTCGTGAGTATTATGGGTAGGGACACCAGCATCCCAAGTTGAGCATCAGTTTTTCAACAGGGTATCGACAGGTAACGAGTGCTACTTACCCCCAATTTTTCCGCCTTGTATTCCCTTGACACTTCCACAGTGGTACCCCACTTGACAACAGCGATACACCCGTCTAACGAATCTGAAGAGGGCCTGTTCTGGAAAAACAGCACGACGTGGACTATCACTCATCGTCGATAATATCTTCAGACGGTACATCTGGCCCCAGTCACCAAGCGGGCTGGTGCCTTCCGTCCACGGTGCGCTTAGGAGGGCGCACTGGTCGTGCTCGAATCCCGGTTCGCGACGGCTCCGTCTCTGGACGTGCCCAATACGGATTTTACGCTCTCCTTGAAACGATGTCACCTTGCGAAGCTGTGACCGAAGTGATCGGCACTGTACTCCTATAGTAATAGCCATGAAAGCGAGGACCAGCAGTGAAACCCGTGTGCGCGTAACCGTGGCCATCTCAAGTATCCACATATGATATTGTGCTCCGAAGATGCTTGTCTCGTGCTCTCCACGATACGACTAAGAGGGTAAATCCCCCGGCTCTGACAATAAGCTCAGTTTCTTCTGTGGAATTTGAATTCTGGCTTCTTCTGACTCTCCTCCCCCTGGTTTTGTTTGGGACCCTTAAGCAGCCATTCGCACCCCCATCGACCTTTTAAATGTGTCTGCATAATGAGGCGCCTAGAGCCCTGCCAGTTCAGTCCATTCTTATTCTCACTCCTAATGACCCTCATTACAGAACATCTGCACCATCACCAACGAGCTGCTCATTTGCAAGAGAAACAACTTGGACCAAGGGAAGCATAAAACTTTCCCCAAAGTGCCCTACCCTGACAATAGCTCCACAACCGACAGAGAGGTAATCTGCAGCTTTCCTGGATGCAATATAGAAACCATTCATCTGGATGCACATACTCTGGTCCTAAGTAGTATTTTGGACACTTAAGCTACACTTTGTAATTCATACTAATAGCCTGCTAATGTATGAATTTAATTGCATAGATAACAAACAATCCAACCAAATTGCTTTTCTCAGAATCAACTTTACATTTGAAGTTACTTTTAACCATGTACAGTTTCAGTGTTATGTTTACTGAATGTACAAACTCAGTTCTCAAGTTCACACACAGGTGTCCTATCAGAAGAGGTTTACCACAGGTGCAGTTCCTCACAACAATCCCTTAACATTTTGCACCCAAAAAGTGTCTAAATGTCTTTGTTTTGAACAACATGTATTGTTTTATAACGATTTTTTTTGTGAAATATTTTGCCTAAAGTGTTTGATTGTAAGGCCACTCTAATATATAGACTAAAACATTTATTTTAATATGGTAAAAACAGTAATATTGTGAAATATTATTTTCTATTTGTTTTTTTGTTGTTGTTGTTGTTGTCATTTTTAAAATGTAATTTATTCCTGTGATGGTAAAGCTGAATTTTCAGCATGATTACTCCAGTCTTCAGTGTCACATGATCCTTCAGAAATCATTTTAATATGATGATTTAATGCTCAAGAAACATTTTTTATTATTATTCATGTTAAAAACAGTTGTGCTGCTTAATATTTTTATGGAAACCGTGATTTTTTTCAAGATTCTTTTATGAATAGAAAGATAAATAAATTGCTAAATAAAAGAAGAAAAAAAATCCCACTGCCCCCAAAAATGTTTGAACAGTAGTATAAATATATGTCTGCAATATATAACCATCCCAACAATCTCAAACAAGGGTGTTTATTAACACTCGAGCATAATTCGCATTTAAAAAGGGGAAAGTTTTAACAACTACATCTAGCTTTAACTGTAACACTGAATGGTCTCAGCCACATTTAAAACCGGCCTCCGTTCTCTAAATAACAAAGGGTTACAGCAGAACAAGTCTTTCAGGAGGGAGACACTTTCTCTATATTTTAGTCCCACATGTGGAGGATTACTGGCATAACAGTGTATTTTACACTTTCAGCCTCTACTTTTTTATTACAAAATGAACAAATAGCAGTCTATTATATAAAAAGCATTAATAACATTCTGAGCAATATAAGAGAGACATACAGTATATAGTATAAATATGGTGGATATCTATGAAATAATAAAAGAGATCTAAGAGGAGTTAAAATCTAAAAAAAACAAAAAAACAAAAAAAAAACAGTTAAAGCAAGTTAACTCCATGTTTAAGGAGCCGCTGACGGGCTTTTCTGGGTAGTGAGAAGGCACTATCCTGAGGATCAGGACTTCCAGAGTTTCTGACAGGTGTTCCCTGCTGGAGAAAATACGTCTCCTGGGCTGTGCTACGGGTTCCATACACTGCCGCGCCAGCGTTCCTGTAATTCAGCACACAAACAGTGTTTACATAACTGAAATGTGCTTCAAATGATTTTTAACACCCAAGTTTGAACTTCTCACATACAGTGATAATTACATAAGCCACGCTTCCACCGCAGGAACTTTTCCCAGGAACTAGGGACTTTGTGGTGGTACTCGGTGTGTTGTTTCGACCGCAGGGACAAGGGTCTACATGTAGTTCCGGGTAAAAATTTCCCCCTCAAAAAGTCCCTGCTTGTGAAGTAGTACTTTTCAAAGTTCAGGATCTTTTGGGGGTAGGACTTGGGCACATGCTGACTGGTTGAGTTCACACAGCATTTTATTTCAACCACCATTTTTAAAAGTATTTTGCGGTGCGTGCAGTAAGAGTTGTTTGCTATTCGAATCAACAATGGAGTTTAAAAAATATAACCGATGGACTGATGACGAGGTTCAGGCTTTATTAAGCTGGAACTGGAAAGTCGTGCTTATGTCGGTACTTAAGAATGCGACGGAAACGCAGACAGCAACAGGTCTGGGGGGAAAAAAAGTTCCCGGGACAAATTGTTAATTTCGGTGGAAACGGGGCTATAATTAATCAGAGACAATGTGTGTGAAACACACTCTAACCTGACAATGGCCTCCTGTAGTGTGTGTAAGTGTGAGAAATGTGAATGGAGCAGTGCAGTGGCCCTCACAAAGGCACGATCCTGGGGTCCATTGGAGCGCCCACATACATTAGCTAGAACAAAATAAAAGTCACTAACTATCTCAGGACAACATTTGTGTCTGTCACCATTTAGACTGAATTGGCGAAGATTCTCAGTAAGTTTGGCATAATCATTTCCTTTGGGATACTGTGTGTACGTTTATATATGTATGAGACAGGACTTACTAGTTAGTGTGTTTTGAATGCAGTCATAGTGGGCAAAGGTGTAGGGCCCCGGTGGGCCGGGGGTCCCTGGTGAGGTGTTCCTCAGGTGAGCCTCAAGCCCATTCAGTGATGCCAAGCTGCTGTGATGCTGCAATAACAGTAGACACTTGTGTAAGAGAAAACACAGCTATATATATATAAATATTAGTGCTGTCAATTGATTAAACAATTAACTAATCACACATTTATTCTGTAATCAATCGCGATTAAAACGTTTTAAAAATGTTATAAAGTTACTCTCCAAATTAATGTAGAAACAACTTTAAGACAGTATATTTAAAAAATATTTGTTTAATAGCATCTGCTTATGAATGAAGACCATTATCACTGTTGTGAATCCTTATTAAAGCTACAATTTTCTCTATTAACTTTGTTCTCTGATGAACACTAATGCCAGCAACTGTTTTATTAGGCTGCTGTCACTTTAATATCATTTTCTCACAACTCTTTAAGTTAATTTAAGATGTTATTAGTTTAATAAGTATGAATTATTTCAAGTAGACACACACATGCTTCTCACCACTTCTTCTCTGGCCGTAGGGTCTGAGTTGAACTCGGGCTCCACCAGCAGGGCCAGGACCAGCTTACTGACTCGATGCTGGTATAATACTGAGGGCACTAGAGAGGTGTCTACTAGTGTCTCATGTGGTGGAGATGCGTTTGTGGGTTCAGGTTTCTCCTCGAGTCTTCCTTCCACTTGCTTACTCTTTGTTCTTGTCTCTTCCTCTGTTTCTCCTTGGAATTTGCCATTCTTATTGGTCACATGATTGTTAGCGTCCAGTTTATCTTCTTCACTTTGAATGTGGTTGTCATGGTCAGAGGCGTCCAAATGGTTCTCAAGATACCCATTAGTGACGGCTTTTATTTCTGAATTTAAACCTTCGCTTCTGGTTTCTGACTCAGAGTTTGCATCTGTATCCTGCTTTGTTAGACTTCCGGTCAAAATTTGTTCTTTTACTGCACACAAGTTAGTTCCATTAGATACGTGGTGGTCATGTGACTCAGGAGTGAAATACTCTGATTGGTTCATGAGATTGGAGTGAACGGGAGTGTTAACCCGTGAGGGAGAGGAGCTGAAACATGCTTCATCGGAGAGGGAGGAGCGAGGAGACGACGGCATCGTCTGATAGGATGTTGGGAGACATTGTGTGAGGTCTAAGCTTGAGGAGTCAGTATCTGTGGTTGGGGTGTCGGATAAAGTGCGAGACAAGAGGCGGGACTTGAGGGGTTGGCAGGGGGGTTGATTGCAGTGAGACCTAAGAATGAGAGTGTATATATATATATATATATATATATATATATATATATATATAAATATATAAAACAATCAATATGTAATTACACAACTGTCCAAAAGTTTGGGGTCAGTTAGATGTAAAAAAAAAAAATATCAGAAGTGACAGTAAAGACATTTATAATGTTACAAAAGATTTCTATCTGAAATGTTCTATTCATCAAATAATCCTGTAAAAATTTTTATCATGGTTTACACAAAATGTTATTTAAGCAGCAAATCATCATATTAGAATGATTTCTGAAGGATCATGTGACACTGAAGACTGGAGTAATGATGCTGAAAATTCAGCTTTACCTTCATATAATATTAAAGTTATTTTAAATTGATTTCCAAGGACATTTATTTTTACCTTTGTAAGGGTAATTATATAATATTAAATGTATCTGTGTTGTCTTTTGTGTCAAATACTTAAATCAGTCAGAATACTTTGACTGTTACCAATCAAATAACAAGTAACAAATCTGAACGCCTCTGATTGGCCATTGCATTCATAAGCTCAACAGTAACTTGTGTGATTGGTTATAATGCTCATCGCTGCAAAATAGCATGGAAAAGAAAATCTGATGCAACGTGAGGAAATCTAAATGTAATGCCGCAATCAACACTTTTCATTCATTTTCACTTTAATTGCAAAAGCCGTAATAGATTTAATTTAATTGTGCAGGTATTTTTTGCCCCTTTTGCCACAATCCCACAATAATTTATGACCCTGATGTATATCCTTTTCCAGAAAATGTAAAAATATAGTTATGAATGCTTTTTGGAGTTATACCTGCATGCTCTATCCACTGGGGGGCGGCGGAGCATGTGCAATTCAGTGGGTGTCAGGAACACCTGTGTGGTGACTGGGAACGAGGGCGGTGAGCCCACAGAAGAACTCAGGCCATTGGCCATCACCCGGTAATCCTTTATAGAGAAATAAGGAGAAACACAACAAATGTAAGATTGTGCGTATGTTGTGCATATGCAATATCAGGAATCACTATGAACTTGACTCTACCTGGCTGTAAGTTTGCGTCTCATACACCATCACCTTCACTGTCAGCGCAGGAGGCATCTGAGTACTGACCACCCTGTACAACACAGAAATGTCACTCGATGAAAATGAACTCTGGTGCGATTTCTCTATTGGTGCGGTTCATTTGTTCGAGTGTGAACGCTGCCATTAGAAATAGGGGTGACACGATATACCGGTAGACACATTTAACCTGTAGAAATCTGTCAACCAGTAGAGATTTTATCTTTATCGTGGTTGGCTCATGTGACGTTGCTGTGCTGCGCCGTCACAAAAGCTTATCGTTTGCATGCTTGTTTTTAAAACTAGTGCTTTGGTTAATTCTTTTGCAATATATACATGTCATAAAAGCTGTTTTTTGTTTTGTATATTTCGGTTCATGGTAAAAATGACAGTGTGAATGCTAAACAAAACAGGACTAAATGTATTGTTTTCTTTTTTGGTCCAAAAGAACCAAGAGAACCGAACTACAAGTGTGAATGCACCCTAAATTGCTTTAGCCACTTACATATGCAAAGATCAATATTTGTTATAAATATGGATTATATTTATAGTAAACTAAATTTCTTCTGCGGTGAAAGCTCACCTGCCCCTGTAGATGATACAACCTGCCAGCACCAGAGGACATCTCTGACATGCTTGTAGAATGAGGGCAGCCTTCAGCAACAGCAGAGGATCAATCTGATGCAGGAGTGAGAAGTGAACAGTTAAGGTATTATAGGCCAATAACAGAATTTTACAATGAACATAACCATATAAAGCCAGGTGCTTCACATATGAGAGGATTTGTGTCCAGAAAGAGTGACCTGCATGTGTGTGGAAGAGTGACCTCTGACCCAACGTAGGCATAGCGTAAGCTTAGGTGAGAGTAGACGCCTCTTGCGGTTCAAACAAATAGGGCTCCTCCAACATTTCTCTTTAAAAATTCTCATTTTATACTTAAAATTGTGGCCGGTGTTTTGTTTTGCTCCATCATTTGCGCTTCCACGTTCGTCAATGCGTCGGGTCAGAGTTCACTCTTCCGTCGGAACTAGAGTCACGTACAGCCATTACCGGAGGCCAGTGATTATAGTTCATAAAGTTATAAATATGGATATTTTTCTTACAAAAATGCATCGCTTCGCTTCAGAAGGCCTTTATTAACCCCCTGGAGCCGTATGGATTCATTTTATGATGGATGGATGCGCTTTTTGGAGCTTCAAAAACTTGGACACTATTCACTCCCATTATAAAGCTTGGAAGATAACTCTGATTGTGTTTGGCTGAATGAAGAAAATCATATACACCTAGCTTGAGGGTGGGTAAATTATACGATCACTTTCATTTTTGGGTGAACTATCCATTTAAGTGGTGTTCAGTAAACTAGAAGCACATTAAAAACATACATAACCACAAACTAGTGAGCTGTGTACAGAAGTACGTCACAAAGCTCAGTCCATTTCCACAGAGTGCTTTATGTATTGCTTGCTGTTGCAGTACTGACTGAATGAATCATTTTGAACTTTAAATGTTTCGTGGCACACTGTTAACATAATGAGAAGAGAAGGTTTAACATCTTCCACTCGTTCTTACGTGTGTGGAGTCAATCGTCCTCAGGCAGCTGAAGATGCTGTGGAGCTCAGTGGAGCCGCCCTGCAGGTGACAGAGATATCTTGCCCATCGTAGAGCCAACTCCTCCCGACTGTACAACTGTGGTGAAGTCAGGCAAAACACAACAAGTCTAAGTTTAATATGTAATAATTTATGAAAAAAATATGTACAGTACGTTCAAAAGTTTAGAGTTTGTAAGATTTTTTCTCTAATGCCCACCATAGCTGCATTATTTGATCAAAAATACAGAAAAAAAACAGTAATATTGCTACAATTTAAAATAATCAAATCGTTGGCATGATAATCATATAATTGTAATTTATTCCTGTGATGCAAAGCTGTGTCTTCAGTGTCACATGATCCTTCAGAAAACCTTGTAATATTCTGATTTGGTGCTCAAGAAACATCATCATCAATGTTGAGAACAGCTTTGCTGCTTAATATGGAACGGTGATTCTTTTTTTTCAGGGTTATTTGAATAGAAAGTTCAAAAACAGCCATTAAACAGAAGACTTAGAGTACCATATGCTAGAATGAACAGAATACAGAAGTCTTTTGTTCATCAGTCTGTAAAATCCAGAATTGGGGGTCTAAGTAGGCCCTCGGGATTCTGACGAATGGAAGATACTAAATTGTTTCACTGCAGCTGGATGTGTGTTTACATACTTATATGTGGTTTTGGGAATCAAGTGGAGACAGTAAACGCTGTGGGATGCGAGCAATTTCAACAATTGAACAACTGAAAATTGAATTGATCTGAAAAGAACAGCATTTATTTAAAAGTAATTAAAAGTATTAATGACCCCATGGTATATGTTAAACAAATATATAATAGGAAAATAGAGGTGATGCAATAATGTTCGGCATGTGAAGAATAATGCGTTTTTTGAACATTAAAGAATTTGAACCTTTTCTAGCACAACAAACAAAATAATGGCCTCTTTAATTCATAAACTGTGAACAGAGTACTGTAGACTGCGATGATGCACCTGGTAGCTCTGACGCACTGGTCCGTTGTAGAAACAGAAGAGGGCAATCAGCTGATCTAGGAAGTCACATATACTCACGTCAGGAATATCTACCACACAGCTTAATGCCTGGAAGCCAGAGAAAGAGTCCATTTAAAAGACTTGTAAAACCACAAAAAAGTCAGTCAAACCAAGTCTGTAGTGCTCTGTTTGAAAACCTTGGGTTTATTTCACAGAGCCCATGCCATTACACAAAGCTAAAAATGTGCTCTTACCCAAAGGAAGTTATCCTTCATGCGGACTGCATACTTGCTTTTGCGCAGGCGGAGCAGACGTACGGGAGACGAGGACAGCTCAGACACACAACGACACACACCGGCCAGCTGTCCACAAAGCAGCTCTTGTTGGTCTATTGGTGTCTGCAACAGCACACATACTGTCATGCATTCAATGCCTTACTATAGCAGAAAGTATTATGAAGGTTGTCTTCTAAAACAGACAATAATTGAGTACTTGTAATTATATTATATTACATATATATATATACACTCACCTAAAGGATTATTAGGAACACCTGTTCAATTTCTCATTAATGCAATTATCTAATCAACCAATCACATGGCAGTTGCTTCAATGCATTTAGGGGTGTGGTCCTGGTCAAGACAATCTCCTGAACTCCAAACTGAATGTCAGAATGGGAAAGAAAGGTGATTTAAGCAATTTGGAGCGTGGCATGGTTGTTGGTGCCAGACGGGCCGGTCTGAGTATTTCACAATCTGCTCAGTTACTGGGATTTTCACGCACAACCATTTCTAGAGTTTACAAAGTTTACAGTCCTGTGGGCCAAAATGCCTTGTTGATGCTAGAGGTCAGAGGAGAATGGGCCGACTAATTCAAGCTGATAGAAGAGCAACTTTGACTGAAATAAGCACTCGTTACAACCGAGGTATGCAGCAAAGCATTTGTGAAGCCACAACACGCACAACCTTGAGGCGGATGGGCTACAACAGCAGAAGACCCCACCGGGTACCACTCATCTCCACTACAAATAGGAAAAAGAGGCTACAATTTGCACGAGCTCACCAAAATTGGACAGTTGAAGACTGGAAAAATGTTGCCTGGTCTGAAGAGTCTCGATTTCTGTTGAGACATTCAGATGGTAGAGTCAGAATTTGGCGTAAACAGAATGAGAACATGGATCCATCATGCCTTGTTACCACTGTGCAGGCTGGTGGTGGTGGTGTAATGGTGTGGGGGATGTTTTCTTGGCACACTTTAGGCCCCTTAGTGCCAATTGGGCATCGTTTAAATGCCACGGCCTACCTGAGCATTGTTTCTGACCATGTCCATCCCTTTATGACCACCATGTACCCATCCTCTGATGGCTACTTCCAGCAGGATAATGCACCATGTCACAAAGCTCAAATCATTTCAAATTGGTTTCTTGAACATGACAATGAGTTCACTGTACTAAAATGGCCCCCACAGTCACCAGATCTCAACCCAATAGAGCATCTTTGGGATGTGGTGGAACGGGAGCTTCGTGCCCTGGATGTGCATCCCACAAATCTCCATCAACTGCAAGATGCTATCCTATCAATATGGGCCAACATTTCTAAAGAATGCTTTCAGCACCTTGTTGAATCAATGCCACGTAGAATTAAGGCAGTTCTGAAGGCGAAAGGGGGTCAAACACAGTATTAGTATGGTGTTCCTAATAATCCTTTAGGTGAGTGTATATATTACATATTTTAAGTTATTTTGTTAGGTCAACAATTAAATGAAGACAACAACAATAATAATAATAATAATAAATAATAAAATGAAGTTCACGGTTCTCTGATGTCGGTTAATGGTCACATGACATACAGGTAAACAAATAAAAACCTTTTTTAGTAAGTGTTTTTATTTATTTATTGTTTTATTTTTATTAACAAATTTATAATTTAATTAATTTAACAGCTGGGAAACCCTGACGTAATGTAATATTTAATGTACTTCATGCTGTTGATCAAAAATGTTATATATTTTCTTTCTCTTTGTATTCTTATATCTTATATAAGATTATCCTATTCAAATCAATGAGAGAGTTAGGTCAACAGTAATCTAAAAATAATCAAAAAGTAGTCAGATTATATTCCCTTAAATGTGTAATGTAATGGATTATGCTACAAACTACAATATTTGTCATGTAATTTAGAATCAGTACAAAAAAAAAACTACAATTTGTAAGTAATCTACCCAGCACTGCCTGTTTGTTATGTCTTACATCCTCAGGATAGAAGTAGTATATCCCATCTCTAGTTAGGTCACCCTCCTCTTGCACCTTTGAACTATCGTACAGGAAGAAACAGCATCTGGAAATATAACCAAACATGCATGGTAAAGTTAGCCTTTATACCAAACTTCTTGCCTTCCAGTCTTAATTATAAAACTTGAACAAATTGATGCTGAAGTGTTTTCCATTGATGTAAAGTATGATAATATTCCCAAGCATGTTTAATACACTGGACAATGAACTTTCTGTTCTCGGTGACTTCATTGATGGGTCACATTGTAAGGAATGCATTTCCAAAAAAAGTTTAAAGAAGCTGTGTTTTGTATACGAACACAAAATATCACTTTGTTTAAAGAAAGCCTGTAATAAAAAAAGTACACACTAAACAATGTTGGGAAAAGTTCCTTTAAAAGTAAATGTTACAATATTGCGTTACTCCCTAAAAAACGAATTGTCACTTAGTTACTTTTTATGTAAAGTAATGTTGCACGTTACTTTTTCTCACCTGGATAAGGATAAGGCTCACTCTTCCAGGCCTTGCAGGTATTTTCTTTTACTGAGAAGTTCTTTTTTGTAATGCATTCAACAACACAGCCTATACAACACCCTTATTTTCTTGTAAAAACACATTTAGTATGTTATTATATTCTGATCATATTTCCTGACCCTAGAGCTATTCGGGGTGTGAATACTCACTGGTTTCACGATTCAATTCGATTATGATTATGATTATCATGCCAACGATTTGATTCGATATCACAATGCATCACAATGAAAAAAAAAAAACAATGCATCACGATGCGTTGCAATATTACTGCACATGGCTACATTTTCTTGAATACAAGCAGTCAGACATATGAACTTCATTTTTTTTTTATCTGCTCTAAGAAAGTAGGGGCACAACCTAATGTGGGGTTAGTAGTAACACACATGGTTTTCCACACATGCCAGCATGACTCAACTTAGTGTATTTAGTAGTTGCCATATAAACACTATAGAGAGAAACAATTGTGCCAAAATTCAAAAATCTTTGGAAGATATCACTGACCATTTATTTAACCATAGCAAAAGTAAATTTCTTAAGTAATTTTTTATCTCTGTTTTTTGTGTTTATTTAAAATTAGACAAATCTGATATTATTTTAATCTTATATCTGTTATTTAACAGTTGAGACAGTTCTTTAATGCTGAGCTAACCAGCAGAAGACACGAGCCGGGTTTAAATCCCAATTGCACAGGTGGGGCATGTTGTCACACTGCGTTACAATGAGCCCCTATTAGAAATATGCTATTCTATTCTATACTTTTATGAATTCTCTTGAGAAACCATGAGAAACAGGTGAATAATGACTGAGAGTCAATGTTCCGAAATTATTCATTATGTTTTGAACTATGCTGTATAGCTGTGTTTTGCGGTGTGTTTGTCAAACTCAAACATTTGTTTATTTTTAATTATTAAAAAATACCATTATTTTATATGAAAATGTTAATAATTGTTTTTTAGTGACAAAATATTTTAGTTTGTCTTGTATATTTTTTCTATTAGATCATATAACATTTTAAGCTGGTCATGTTACACTGTGCCCCTCATATGTTACAATGTACCCCACCTATGGGGCATGTTGTCACATTTCACTTCCATTTTTTCGGGGCATATAAAAAAAAAAGTATACACTGTATTAATGAAACAAAACCACATAATTGTACTAGACGTGTGAAATTAATGTGGGGAAAAATAAATAAGTTGATATACACAAACTGAGACAGTCAAAAATCACAATGCATAGCAGAAACAATTAATTTCAAGACCCCTAAAGAGCTATTTATGCCATTCAAAAGATAACATTACAGGTTATATTACCAACTATACAACTCTCTTTATTGAAAGCTGAAAGTAATGCTTTGCTGCCTACTTTCGTACTTTTTGTCTATTCCCGCGCATGTTTGTCTAAGTGACTGTTATGGAGAAGAGAATTTTAATTCAGTATTTAAAAAAAAAAAAAAAAACTAAACTGAAACGTAACATGCATTACTTTTTAAATAAAGTAGCTCAAATATGAATTCGTAAATATATAAAGAAATGTGTTACATAAAAAGTAATCTGATTACATAATGCAATATCAATTACTTAATCAGATTACCTTTTTTACTTAAAGCATTTCCCCCAAAACTGCTAATAAACTGGATATTATTCTCACCGTCTGGAATCAGTCAAAGCGGCTGTCGCAGCCATTGGTGATCTGTTGAGAGAGCAGCAATCTGGTTAACTTTGGTACATCACAAATTATGATTAACTATGTTTGTAAGGGAGAATCTATGGGGAAAATAATGTGCATGGAAAAACGTAAGCACTGCAGGATCTTCAATTGGTCTGAGACCACATTAAAAATCTGGGAAATTTTTTTCATTTAACTTGGTAATAAAAATGTAATCATAATAGATTAATAAATTAAACATCATGATGTGAAAATTCATGTCCAGGTCAATATTAAAATGTATACTGTAACTGCTTTACACGTGTACTTGATTTCTTTTAAAGACACACGAGTGTACACTACTCGAGTACTACTACTACTAAATGCTTGTTCTTCAACTTTATTACATTTTCAAAGCAAACATTGTTTGTTACTCTTTACCATTCCGTTTAGACTTCCAAAGTACAAGGTACACTTTTTGCAGGTCATAAAATTATGATTTCTTAATGCCTTACAAGGTTTGCGTACAAGTTAACGTTACTTCAATGAGTAGCCTATGTCAGCGTAGAAAATACAGAGCCAGACATGCAGTCTTTAATACTAGCTGTAAATACAGTAAAACATTTATTGCTGCACTCAAGTGTCAAGAGTATATAAGAAAAATATGGGAATATTTAAAGTAACATACTTTTTTTTTAAATTGAGTAAATTATTTGGATCATTCTCAAATCATGGTAGATAATCATCAGATTTTGCACTAGTGGTTAAGTGTTGCTGATCCGTTTTAATGGGGAAATTATTTTAAAAGTTGGTAAGTTGATGTGCATTAGTCGTTTATCATATGCAAGATATTGTGCGTTTGCGTGTACTGATTAAACACGCAGATAAAACGACAAACACACCGGTCCTCAATGTTCATGTTCCAAACAACAAGAACCGATACAAACAGTATTTTGACTCACCGTGGGTGTGTTGAATGGAGAGCAGATAAACTTCAGCTCTGTTACTGAATCCCACTCACGCTCATTTAATTCCTCATACTGTTAAAACACTTCTACAAATGTTCAGTATAAATGGAAAATACGATCTCATGTTTCATAAAGCCATTATATTTCGTATTTAAAAAGGAATGGGTCACAAGAGTAGTCATGTGAGTGTCTTGACAGTACGGAGAGCCTGGAGGGACAAACTTTCTCCACTTCAGCGGGGTTTTTTTTGGTTTGGTGGAGGCACCATATTCTCATTTTATATACATTTATAGATTTTTATTTACGGATTTTTAAAGTCAAATGTTGTAATACACCCTAAACCAGCTTTTAAAAATATGTTTCTTTAACCTTTCCCTAAACTTCCCTATTTCACAGACAAGGCTTTAGTCTAGTCCCAGACTAAAGTGAATGTTTAAGCTGTTTTAACTGACATATCTTAAAATATGTCACGGCCATTGTTTTGTCTCAAGATGACCACCAGTAATGTGAAACAGGGCCTACATGTAGCATTTAAACACAAGTAAAACATCTTAGGATCTGAAAACTTCAACTACTTCCTTCAAAATGAAACTTCAGACAGTTTATAATTTAATTAATTTTTATTTTTCAGTTTAAGCTGACAATGTGATACAATGGTCCTTGAGTAAATGTAACTGTATCCATAAGGTACTTCCACTAGGTGTGGAAAGCACAGAGGTAAGATCAACAAAACTGGAAAGACGTCATGTAAACTGAAAGAAATTGAGGAGTGGTCCAGGCCTGGGCAGATGTCCAGGGATGTGAGAGAGGGTGTATAGAGGGCCCTCTGGTCCCTGCAGGGGAGTTCTGGGAGAGCTCCTGACACCCTTCACTCATCATGATGCTCGTAGCCGTCGGGGAGGGCGTTGACGTGGGAGTTGTGGAAGAGCGACTTGGTGCCGTCACCCCATGGGAAACGCTAATGCAAATGTGTGGAAGAGATATAAGAGGCATAGATGTGAAATGTATTGCTTGAATAACAAAATCATCAAATTTATACTTAAATTATTATTATTACACAAATAGGTTAACAAAAGACACCATGTGGCATTTTGCATATATTCCTGTTTTAATAAAAATATGTAGGCAAACTGTCTAGTATAAATATCATGTGATCAGCTTTTCCCATTCAATGATGACTATACAACAACAACATGTTTATTTCGTCATTTAAATAATAAAAATAGAAATAAAAATCAAGGAAAAAAATGGCTGCTTTTTCATTGCTGTGAAATGGTCCTACTTGCCAGCTGGCCAATAACTGGCGGCTATGCGTTTTAGAATGAATTTATAAAACTGTTGTCAACAAAAGATATTATTATTATCAGCATTAAATGCTCATTTTATTTTACAATATATTGTTGCAATAATAGAGCTGCATAATTCTGGATAAATTGAGAATAAAGATTTTTTAGATTTTTGGCAATCACTATTCTAAATGGACAACAACAAAACCTGTTTTACTAGAGGTTCTGATAAAATGTTAAAAGCTGCAGTCCATTTAAATTTTTTTTTAATTGGATGAATGATTCAATGACTCGCTCATAAACGTCTTGGCTGCGTTTAACCCCACTTTTAGACAAACTCACAAACTTCCCTAAGCACTTCCCCTTGGGGGAATCCTCGCCGCCATTTTGAAGTGCGTTCAACTTCAAGTGGATGAGGGAAGTTTATTTGGACGGACTCTCAACCTCTCGATTTTGACAGAGGGAGCGAGTCTACTCAACATGTATACTTCTGGTAGATCTAAAAATAGGGTGACCAGACGTCCCGTTTTTCCCATGACAGTCCCGTATTTCAGCTCTATTTTTAGTGTCCAGACATACTATGAAAATATGTTTTGTCCCGTAATTCTTCGTTTCTAATTTGTCTTTGCATGGTGATCATATAAAAGAGAGTAGTAGACTTTGGTCACATGAGAATAGACTAATCAAAAGGTAGCCAATCTCATCATAGTATATTTTGGAGAAAAAAAATATAATCCAATCACAATTCGTTATCGATTAACTTGCAGTTAGTGAAGGTGGGATATTAGAGTGCGGAGTCAGACGTGGAGATGTCAAAGAAGAGTGTGTGTACATTTAACGAGGATCTTCAAGAGTACCTCAAGTTATGTGCAGTAAGTTGTGAAATAATAACCAAGTATCAAAGTTCTCTTTGCGCCTGGATGGTCAAATACAGACACAGCTGTGAAAATGGCCATCATGTGGAGTATCTCACATAAATACAGTCGGTTACGGCTTAAGTGAACAGCTCGGTGAAAGCCGGATATCTGCCAGCATTAGATCCTAGAGTCTTAAAGTGACAGCAATACCTGTCTGTGTCATTAATGCTAATCAAACAACAAAAGATGTTAAACAAATGTATACATGTTAAATAAACCTGTACCTGGGGAAAAAAGTTCATTTAATTTGTAACTGTCATTTATCCTATTGCATTTAATTTGCTTTGTTCTTTTTTATATAACAAAAATAAAACAACTAGGCTATATGATATATATATCGTTATCATGAAATAAAATTTCTCATATCATGAAATGTGAAGGGGGGGGGGTGCATGTCCATTCCATCCATCCTGTACCGTATTCCACCATGAGAAATCTGGTCACCCCATCTTTAGACCATAGAGCAACACAATTGTGACATCACAGCAGGTTGCCCCACACGACTGTAGTTGTAGCTACCTTAAACTGACTGTTTTTACACAGTTCCCCAAAAGCCCAAGCATACATACAGACCTATAGAATGGTGCGTAAAATAAACTTATAAGAGAAAAAAAAAAAAAAAAAAAAAAACTGTAAATAATAAATCGGCTCCATGACGGATTCCAAGTGATCAAAGGCTAAGTGTGTTCCATTTAAACATGTCAAGAGTTCCGCCAGTAGTGGGCACTCGTGCAACATAAGCAATGATGTACATCCAAGTGAATAAGACTGAGGGAAGCTGTGGCTCGTTTTTTCCTCAGATTTACACAATTCACCTGAGCAATACTTCAGGTCGGAAAATATGGTAAAATTACATCCATGTAGTATGCATTGTTATATTGGAACATATTAGGGCTGCACGATAAATCGCAATTAAACCACACGCAATTTGGCAAAGGCTGCGATTATTTAATGCACAGCTTCTCAGTGAAGCACGGCTGTGATCAGTAGTAAATGCTGCTTCATTTACAGAGCATTCCAGAAAATCCCTATGAACATCATGGGTGAGCTGAATTAACAGAAGATTGAAACGCTTTGATTAAACATGACAAAATGCTTCTCATGTTTGGAAAGATGTTTGATGTGTGTTGCTTTTTCAAATGCACACTATAAGTGACTCAAACTCAGAGTGCTTTCAGATGAAGCAGCATTTACTACTGATCACAGAGCCGCGCTGCACTGACAAACTGCGCATTAAAAATAAACAAAAACGCAGCCTTTGTTCATAATCATAATATTTCATAATCACGTTAATTTCATGTTAATTGCGATTTATCGTGCAGCCCTAAAACATATAAAAAACAAATACTGATAAATGGTATGAGTAGAAATCATGCATTGATTATTTTAACAAAAAAAAACACTTTTGAAAGTACAATTTCTGATCAAAACTACTCAAATACAGTAACTTATTTATAATTCATTACTTCACACACTGATTATATCAGTTTACATAGTAAGCAAAATTACATCATAACTGTGTTAAAAGGTCATGATAACATTTTTATCCTCAACAAAATGTCTTTTAACCAATATATGTGCATGCAGAAACGTTGTTTTAAACTTATTACTGCATCCCTAACCGTGGTAATCATTGAAGATCCACTATAAGGAGTAATATAGATGATCATCTAAGGCTGAAAAGCATCAAGATATATTTTAGCTATATTTCCCAATCCTAATAGGAACATATCAACATTTCTCTGTACTGCTGTATGCATTGCATATGGTTATGGCGTGTGATGTCACAGCCTCATTCCTGGAGGCCCTCTAAGGTCTCAATTACAATGCACACAGTTCCAATGTCAGGATAAACCAGCAACTCTCACATGTACTTGAGAAATCAAATCATGTTTCTTGGCTTTCAAAAATGATGCATTATTTTACCTTTATTTCATGCTATGCCTATTCTTGGAGAGATAATTTGCACGACCCATTGATCTTGAATGACATTGATTTTTAAGACCAATGACTGTGTTAATGTATAATCATATTATAACCGGACAAATTTAAAATGAGGTATTTGCAATACTTTAAAACAAAACTGACTCAAAAGTACGACCAGACTCCACTGTAATTTTGCACTTTCTTTTCATTTAAAATCAGCATAAAAATAAGCAATAACTCCCACTAAACCACTATGAAGGTGTTTTTTATTGTGCAAAGTGAGTGTTTTCACCTTGCTGCGGATGCGCAGGTGGCTGTAGGGAACAAACTCCGGCTGTTCATGGTGGTGTTGGGACCTGAGGTACATGTTCAACATGCACACCGCGACTCCCGGGAGAGCCACTACAAACGTCAGGATTTTCCAGGTCTTGGCTACATGAACATATGAGAAATGAGACATATTGGAAACAAATCAGTTTGACACGTGTAAGACAATTCCACAATACATCAACCGGCTGAAAGGCTAGAAGTGTTATACCGCGTCATTAAATCAGTTTTCGTTAACTAACCATACATAAGATTAAACTAAATTCCAAACTTCCACCTGTGTCAACGACAGCACAACATTAAACAGCCATTCGTGTCACATCCGCAAGGTCAAAAGGTAGAGTTACGGCTGTTCGTAACGGTTGGTCTCTTTTATTACAGCGTCTGTTTTAAGCTACTTGGAGTTGTTACTGACCTGCTTGTTCGCCGTGAGCTGCTACAGCCGAAAGCTGACGGCTCTGGTTCAGCGAGGCGGACTTGAGGAGCTTCTGGGATAAACGTCCGATCGCGGCCATTTTCGCGGAGACTGGAGGATACAGGGGAGGAAGAAGCTTTAATGTTGGTGCTGGTGCTGGAGATTGACGCGCCCGCCATCTAGCGACAGGGAGGTCAAACAACAAAAGGGGAAACGATGGGGGAAAACTGAAGGGAAAAAAATAAAATAAATAATAATAATAATAATAATAAATGATTCACCCATAAAGACCAAACTAGATTTTGCATTCCTTGACGTATGCCTAAATTATAATGGCTTTTCAAGGTAACAAAAGAATAGCGCTAAAATTTTAGATAGCAGTTTCATATGGCAGCTTGTTTCTGCCACAGAATAATATATATATACACTCACCTAAAGGATTATTAGGAACACCTGTTCAATTTCTCATTAATGCAATGATCTAATCAACCAATCGCATGGCAGTTGCTTCAATGCATTTAGGGGTGTGGTCCTGGTCAAGACAATCTCCTGAACTCCAAACTGAATGTCAGAATGGGAAAGAAAGGTGATTTAAGCAATTTTGAGCGTGGCATGGTTGTTGGTGCCAGACGGGCCGGTCTGAGTATTTCACAATCTGCTCAGTTACTGGGATTTTCACGCACAACCATTTCTAGAGTTTACAAAGAATGGTGTGAAAAGGGAAAAACAGTATGGGCCGACTGATTCAAGCTGATAGAAGAGCAACTTTGACTGAAATAACCACTCGTTACAACCGAGGTATGCAGCAAAGCATTTGTGAAGCCACAACACGCACAACCTTGAGGCGGATGGGCTACAACAGCAGAAGACCCCACCGGGTACCACTCATCTCCACTACAAATAGGAAAAAGAGGCTACAATTTGCACGAGCTCACCAAAATTGGACAGTTGAAGACTGGAAAAATGTTGCCTGGTCTGATGAGTCTCGATTTCTGTTGAGACATTCAGATGGTAGAGTCAGAATTTGGCGTAAACAGAATGAGAACATGGATCCATCATGCCTTGTTACCACTGTGCAGGCTGGTGGTGGTGGTGTAATGGTGTGGGGGATGTTTTCTTGGCACACTTTAGGCCCCTTAGTGCCAATTGGGCATCGTTTAAATGCCACGGCCTACCTGAGCATTGTTTCTGACCATGTCCATCCCTTAATGACCACCATGTACCCATCCTCTGATGGCTACTTCCAGCAGGATAATGCACCATGTCACAAAGCTCGAATCATTTCAAATTGGTTTCTTGAACATGACAATGAGTTCACTGTACTAAAATGGCCCCCACAGTCACCAGATCTCAACCCAATAGAGCATCTTTGGGATGTGGTGGAACGGGAGCTTCGTGCCCTGGATGTGCATCCCACAAATCTCCATCAACTGCAAGATGCTATCCTATCAATATGGGCCAACATTTCTAAAGAATGCTTTCAGCACCTTGTTGAATCAATGCCACATAGAATTAAGGCAGTTCTGAAGGCGAAAGGGGGTCAAACACAGTATTAGTATGGTGTTCCTAATAATCCTTTAGGTGAGTGTGTATATACATATATATATATTGCAAGTTTACATTTTTGCAATTCTGACTTTATTTCGCAATTGCAAGTTTATATATATAAACTTGCAATTGCGAAACTTGCAATTGCGAAATAAAGTCAGAATTGCAAAATGTAAACTTGCAATTGTGAGATAAAAATTCGCAATTATCTTTTAAATTGTTTTATTCCGTGGCAGAAACAAGTATGTGAAATGATGCATATATGAATCACTTTACTATTGTTTGTCATGACAACCAGTAGCCTACGCATCCTGTTTTCTGTAACCTTAGATATGTATACGTATATAGCCTAACGTAACGAATCAACAGTCACTGTTTAGTGGTAATGCAAGGATTATGGTTAATTACATAACATATGAGATTCCCATTGAAAACACATTATGTCATTCTACTGCTTTTATTTTAGTTTAGAGTAGAAACGTTTAATAGGGAAACGGGCATGTGAATAGCTCGTGCTCGGTTGTTTTTCAGACTTACTATGATATTTATATTTTATTGCTACTTTGTCACGCATTTCTGGCAACTGGGATGTTCTTGGCAGAAAGCCCAGAGCTTTGGTTTGGCTGGTGGAGAGGACCAGCCCCTCTGGCGTCATCCAGCCATTCCACAGAATCTTCACTTTCCATGTTGTGCCATGGAAAACTGTATGTGTTGCAAGGAAACAAGTTGATCAGTAAGTCGAAGTTTTCTTAAAGATTATTTACGCATTGAAGATTCAACAACTTTCTCGTATGTTTGTGCTCATAACAGTTGCATCTTTTGTACTGAATGTAATGTTGCACGGATTTATTGCGATTCTCTAGTATTTTAGAGAACGTTGTGAAGTGGCATTTTCATATATTATCAGATAATCACTTGATTTACACTTTTGTCTTTACATTCAGGCTATAGGCTGACCTCAAGGAATGCAGGCCAACAAACTTTCAGATGATGTGGAGGGAAATCCTGACAGGGTGGATCCCTTCTACCAGCAAGGCAAGTAATGTAGTATCATTGTAGCTTATTATAGAAGAGACAGTGGCTATGGGCGTTGGCTGCTCATACACTAGTTAAAGGTTTCAAGTCCCATCCAGGTAGGGGTTATCTAAAAACTGAAAAAGACATGTCATCTGTGAACATGAGTCTGTCGGGCATTTATTAATTGCATAGCATATTGCTATAACCTGTTAGCTGTCCTGGTAAACTTTTATAACTTTTATAACTTTCTGACACTTTAATTTTTTTAAGTGAATTGCTTTCACTTTTGCAATAATAATCTGCTGAGTGTCCTTCTTTAAAGAAATATTTCACCCAAAAAATTAATCTATCCCAAATTAAATGTACTCACCCTCAAGCCAAATATGGATATTTTTTTATTAACCCCCTGGAGTCGTATGGATTACTTTTATGATGGATGGATGTGCTTTTTGGAGCTTCAAAAACACGGACACTGCCATTAAAAGCTGGGAAGAGCCAGGATATTTTATAATATAACTCAGATTGTGTTTGGCTGAAAGAAGAAAGTCATATACACCTAGGATGGCTTGAGAGTGAGTAAATTATGGGATAATTTTCATTTTTGGGTGAACTGTTCCTTTAAAAAGAGACAAACCGTAGGTCTGTATTCTGAAGCACTCATGAATTACAACCATTTAAGTTCAGATCTATGCTCCAAAAGGAGGGTGACTAAATGACAAGTTGCAGTAAAATATGGTGGTATCTAGAACTGTTTTGCTGGCTTTACGTCAGCTTATCTGATATATAGTGCTTGCTCAAGATATGCCTAATTAAAGTCTGTTCTAAACTGTTTACTTTTGTCATTTAAAGTCTATTTACTATTTATTAATTCCCCATGCTGTATTCAGGCAAAGTGGCTTGTGTCATGTTCACCGTTCTCCTCATCCTTTCATTCTTGGTAATAGGAATCGTAACAGGCGTCAACTGTAAGTCAGACTTATAATGATGTCAATTGTCTCTGAGCAAGTTTGTGTGTTAATAATGGATGTGTAACTGGCTTGTTTTTAATTTAATTTAACATGCTGAAGTCCAGAGGAATTCACAAGAAGATCAGACCAGAGGTCTTCTTTCTGAAGATATTACGCCTATCCCGTTCCAGTACAAAAGTGAAAGAGGTAAGAAATGTTGCATTTAAAGAAAATCTCATAGCTCTAATGAATTTTATAATTATAAACACCTTTTTTAACATTGGTAAGCAAGTGTTGTCTATAGTCCTGTGTTCTGTTCTCTCAAATACAGGGCACTGCTCGGATGGTTGGGTTTCATATAAGAACACCTGTTATTTGTTAGTGAATGTTTATGGGACGTGGGAATTATCACAGTCTTTTTGTCGAATCCACGGGGCGCACTTAATGGTTGTGAACAGCGAGGAGGAGCTGGTAAGCACAAGGACACTGACATGTTGGTGTATATATTTTTTATCCTCATTTATACTACCGTTCAAAAAATTGGGGTCAGTATAATTTTTTTAAGTAACTAATACTTGATCAAACGTGACAGTAAATATGTTTATAATGTTACAAAGAATTTCTACATAACTGTTTCATCATTGATAATAATAATAAGAAATGTTTTTGAGCTGCAAATCAGCATATTATAATGATTTCTAAAGAATCATGTGACCCTAAAGTAACTTATCAAAATAAGTTAAGCAATTGTAATTTTTATAAGTTATACAAGATTCAACACATTTTTTAAAATCAGTTTAATGTAATTTAAGGTGAAATGACTTAAACATCCAAGTTGATTGTATTTAAAAATCAAGGTTTTTTTTTTTACAGTGTGAGCTACTCCGCAGATGTTGTCCCACCTGGTCTAAAATAGTCAAAATATAAACGCTTATAGGCGTACTGTAGTTATTCAGGAAAAGACAAAAACACTGTTTGGAAGATTGATTCATTGATTCAGAATGATATACTCACTCGTTATACACAATTTTGCAATTTTTTGCAAAAAAGTTACATAATTTACTTTTAAAATGTAATAATGTTTTTACAATATTACTGTCTTTACCGTATTTTTGATCAAACCAACCAACTTTTGAATGGTAGTGTATTTCTGAAAGCATTATGCATTATATAGTAACTAATCATATAATTAAAGCACATTGCCACCTCTTTATTTTAGGAGTTCATTTCAAGAGTTGTCCAGAAGCAGACTGACTACTGGATAGGCCTCAAGAGGGACAAAATGGGAAAATGGTCCTGGGTTAATGGAGATGATTATCATTCAGCTCCACAGTAAGAAAGCATTGACTTCCATACATTTGAAACATGTGTTTTATGTCATCTGTGATTGCTTTTAAAGAAACAGCATTTTGAACATGCACCGATCAGGTGAAGTGAATAACATTGATTATCTCTTCATCACGGCACCTGTTAGTGGGTGGGATATATTAGGCAGCAAATTAACATTTTGTCCTCAAAATTGATGTGTTAGAAGCAGGAAAAATGGGCAAGCGTAAGGATTTGAGCGAGTTTGACAAGGGCCAAATTGTGATGGCTAGACGACTGGGTCAGAGCATCTCCAAAACTGCAGCTCTTGTGGGGTGTTCCCGGTCTGCAGTGGTCAGTATCTATCAAAAGTGGTCCAAGGAAGGAACAGTGGTGAACCGGTGACAGGGGTCATGGGCAGCCAAGGCTCATTGATGCACTTGGGGAGCGAAGGCCAGCCCGTGTGGTCTGATCAAACAGACGAGCTACTGTAGCTCAAATTGCTCAAGAAGTTAATGCTGGCTCTGATAGAAAGGTCAGAATACACAGTGCATCGCAGTTTGTTGCATATGGGGCTGCATAGCCGCAGACCAGTCAGGGTGCCCATGCTGACCCCTGTCCACCGCCGAAAGCGCCAACAATGGGCATGTGAGCATCAGAACTGGACTACGGAGCAATGGAAGAAGGTGGCCTGGTCTGCTGAATCACATTTTCTTTTACATCACGTGGATGGCCGGGTGCGTCACTTACCTGGGGAACACATGGCACCAGGATGCACTATGGGAAGAAGGTAAGCTGGCGAAGGCAGTGTGATTCTTTGGCCAATGTTCTGCTGGGAAACCTTGGGTCCTGCCATCCATGTGGATGTTACTTTGAAACGTACCACCTACCTAAGCATTGTTGCAGACCATGTACACCCTTTCATAGAAACGGTATTCCCTGGTGGCTGTGGCCTCTTTCAGCAGGATAATACGCCCTGCCACAAAGCAAAAATTATTCAGAAATGGTTTGAGGAGCACAACAACGAGTTTGAGGTGTTGACTTGTCCTCCAAATTCCCCAATCCAATCCAATTGAGCATCTGTTGGATGTGCTGAACAAACAAGTCTGATCCATGGAGGACTTAAAGGATCTGCTGCTAACATCTTGGTACCAGAAACCACAGCACACCTTCAGGGGTCTAGTGGAGTCCATGCCTCGACGGGTCAGGGCTGTTTGGGCAGCAAAAGGGGGACCAACACAATATTAGGAAGGTGGTCATAATGCTATGCCTGATCGGTGTACATTCATTCTGTTTTGTGTTCTTGACTCCCATACATTTGAAACGTGTTTTATGTCGTGTGATTGCTTTTAAAAGTTACTAAGAAACAGCATTTTGAACAAACATTCATTGTGTTTTGTGTTATTTTCAGTTTCTGGGATGAAAATCAACCTGCTCGTGGTGGTATGGAGTCCTGCGTCCACTTAAAAGGAACCGACACAGCGCGTCGCAAGCTGTTGCATGATGCTGACTGTTACAGCAAACACTATCACATTTGTGAACACAAACTAGAGAAAGGCATGTGGTAGGAAACTTCACCCTTAATCCAGCTGCATTAGCCTGTTCTCCTAAAATCCTGCTTTGGACACACATCTTCTGACATTGTTACATGTTTGTAGATGTTCTCTTTCTTTTTGTTTGTAAACTGTACTTGTTAACTGTCTGACTGATGCATATTTAATGTACTTTTGCTATTCTTCTAAGCCCCATGTTTTATAGTCCTGTTATATGAACACATCTAATTCACTAAAAGACACCTAATATAAAGTGTGACCAAGTATAAGTGCAATTTATAAGGTATCTGACAAAGTCACAGAATAAGATACATGTGTAGATATTAAATAAGTAATCACGGTTTCACTTTATTTTGATGGTCCCTTTAACACATTCTGTTGATTATGTGTAATGTTGCGGTAACACTTTAGTATATGGAACACTTATTCACTATTAACTATGATTTTTGCCTCAATAAACTTATTAATTTACTGCTTATTAATAGTTAGTAAGGTAGTTTTTGTAGTGTTTAAGTTTAGGTATTGGGTAGGATTATGGGCAGTGTTGGGGAGTAAATAGTTACATGTAACTAGATTACGTAATTTAATTACAAAATAAATGTAACTGTAATCAGCTACTGAGAAAAATTGTGTAATTAAATTACAGTTACTCATGAAAATGTTAATGATTACAAAGGAGGTTACATCTGAATATTTTCTGTAAAAAGCTATGATATGTAGAACAATATTAATTTGTTGCTTTGCCTGTTTTTGATGTGCACGATGCCTCCTGGCATTTTAGGCCATTTAGTAAAGCAATGCTATTCTGATGCTTTTGATTGGTTCTCGTTTGAATTTGCAGAGCACCACATCTGCCAATTACATCCATCCACATTGAAAGCTTTAGGCTACAACCTGTCTGAGAGTTGCCACCATGGCAAGTGATAAAAAGGCATTTCAGTACTGGAAATTAGAAAAGTAATCAAATGTAATCAGTTACATTACTTTAATAAAGTAATTGAAATAGTTACACTACTTATTACATTTTAAATAGGGTAATATGTAACCTATTACATTTCCAAAGTAACCTTCCCAACACTGATTATGGCATGTAGAATAAGCTCATGCAAAATAAAGCATTAATATGTGCTTTATAAGTACTAATTACCTGCCAATATCCTAGTAATATGCATGCTAATAATCAACTAGTTCATAGTGAGAATTGAACCCTAAAATAAAGTGTTACCAATGTTGCACCTACATGTCTACTAACTCTCATTCGAGTGTTAGTCTAGTATTATTAGACTGGTAGGGTTAGGGTTAGAATAAGTTGACATGTAGTTGCAAGGCTATTTATAGTCAGTAGAATGTCTGTTGGGGGACCAACACAATAAAGAATAAAAGTTAGCATTAAGTAGACACTCTACTAATACTCTAATGAGAGTTAGTTGACATGTAGTTGCAAAGTTACTTACAGTCAACAGAATGTTCAAAAGGGACCATCAAAAAAAAGTGTTACTGTAATCATAATTCACAAACTCAGCAGTAGTCAACAGTCAAGCTGAACAGTACAGGCAAGACAAAGAAAGCAAATTAATCTCAACTAAGATTTGAAGTGATGATGCCCTTTGGTGGTGAGCTGGAAGAACTGCAGGTGTAGATGTTACGAATCTACTTCAATAAATCTTAGCCTGTCTACTCAAAAAGAGACATTTTCTTTAATTAAACAGAGTGGATTCGTGCATGTCATATACATATGATTGGTGCTTATTTTTTCAAAGTATGCATGTTTTTTTAGTTCCTTCATAAACATAATGACCCCTGAGGGAAGAGCTACAAAAACAATAGCATATTCATATTAAGAAAGTACTTTCCAGTTTCGGGTGCCATATGCATTAGACATATAATACACACTAGCATTGAAAGTTTTTTGAGTCTCTTTTGTCTCTTTTGCTTACCAACATTGCATTTATTCAGAAAAGACAGTAATATTGTGAAATATTATTACAATTAACAATAACTGTTTTCTATTTTAATATGTTTGAAAAAATAATTCATTTTAAAAATAATATAATTTATTCCTGTGATGACAAAGCTGAATTTTCAGCATCATTAGTCCAGTCTTCATTGTCACATGATCCTTCAGAAATCATTCTAATATGATGATTTCTTATTATTATCAATGTTGAAAACAGTTGTTTCAGTTTCAAGTTTCTTTCAGGATTCTTTGATGAATAGAAAGTTCAAAAGAGCAGGATTTATTTGAAACAGAAAGCTTTTGTAGTTTTGTAAATGTCTTTAGTGTCACTTTTGATCAACACGTGAATCCTGAATAAAAGTATTAATTTATGTAAAAACAAAAATCTTACTTATCCCAAACTTTATATCTACAGTAAAATATTTTTGTCGATTAACTTCGTCGATTAACAACATTATAAGGTATAATATTCTAGTATGTAGTTTGTCCCCATAACTCCATGTCCTCCATAAAGGGATATTTCACCCAAAAATGAAAATTGCTAAATCTTTCAACTGTGTTGCCATTCTGAAGAAGAATAGGATGCAAAATAAATCTCGACACTCTTACTTCAGCAATAAAAAAATTAAACACAAATGTGATTTTTTTACTAAAGTCATTTTTCTATTAGTATGGTTGAATTGAATAATCAAAGGTCAGCAGCAAAGACATTGCTTAATACCGTGAAATTAAATACATAAAGTACATAATATTCTGCATTTCACTGATTTTATTCATTTTTTATTGTTGAGAAAATACTCTTATTTAAACGTTTTGGTTCAACTTAATCGTCTGTTTTATTTTGTAACTTTCAGGAGAGTGTATTCATTTTTACAACACAACATGTTATTACTTCGGTAAGAAAATCTTATTTTCCTGATTAATATTGACATGCTTCTTTGGTAATTGATCAAGCAGACTTGCTGGAACATTATATCTTCAAGGAACCCTAATATGTTATCTACATAAAGAGTATTTGTTAACTTTCATAGGAGGTGTACTCATTTATGCTGAGTACTGTATGCCTATGTATGCATCCAACTATATTCATATCTTATATCTAAACAATAGCATTTTGGCCAGAAGTGCATTTAACTGATTTGAGTAATTTCTTGACTGAATATTTCACACACGTGAGGATGCAAATTTTAGAACAAGTCCAGTAGGATGTTAGGAAATGGTTTAGGAGTTACGTAAGGACAGAATGACAAAGAACAGCCATCAGGACACTGACCGCAGCAGAGGAGGGAGATTCGACAGAAACACTCGCTTTAAACAGTAGATTTACTGCGCCTGACAGTAAGTTTTTTTGTATTTTCACATGAGAGCATAATGTCCTCAATCTACGAACCTTCATGGTAAAATCCTAATTTTGAGAAATGAGAATGTTTTACATGTTTGATTTAGTTGTGTGTATTTTGACTGTAATATGTCAGATAATAATATACAAAAGTCTCTTTATTCTGCTGTGTTTTTGAACTAGCAGTATATGTGGACAGACATTTTTTCATTTGCTCTTCTCCATGTTTGTGATAGATCAGTTCAGTGATAGTTGTCAGTCTAGCGGTTAATATTCAACTGTTTTGTTGCATGACCTTGTTACATGACCTAACTCTTGCGATTAGTGCATTCAGACAGTCTCTTTACTTATAACGGGACAAAAGTCATTAAATGAGAAAAATACATTTCAATTCAGTTTTAATTATTTGATGTGAATACATCCTTCATCCTGCTTTATTCTTCAGAGATGGAATCTGTATCATATGACCGGTTTACCACACCTGAGGCAGAAATTAATCACACTGGCCAGAAATTTATACTTGAATCAGGTGAGAAAGATGTTTTTTTTCTTCTTTTAGTTTATGAAAGGAATGTTTGTAAATTGTGCTTTGTAGAAAATATTAACTCAAAATTAGGAATAAATCTATCTCGCCACCTTACTAAGAAATACTCACATTTCTAGTAAGCAGAAAAGAGGGAGAAATACCAGGGTAAACGAATACTGACACTCCATGACAACCCAGCTAACAAGCGCTGATAAAAATTATTCTGTGGTGAAGTAAATACTACAGAAAAAACGAATGTAATTTCTACATGAAAAAGTTAGTACAGGCAACAATTAAAAAAAAGTAAATTCTATATTAGTACTCAATTCAAGCTTGTAGAAATTAAAGTGTAAATATCAACGTTATAAAATTAAGTAAAACGACTCAACTTTTCAGATAGTGGTATTCCCATCATGCATGGTTGTTTTTTCGCTGTTAGGTTATGTTGTTAGGTTTAGTGATGCATTTTGTAACATCTGGAGTTCATTTTCTACTCAAAATGACACATTACACATGTTACTGACACTATATTGTGTACCAAGTATTGAGGTCTCTGTGTTCAGGTTCTGCGTTACTATTACATAGATATGTTGTGTTATTTACTTAGATGTTTCAAAGTAAAACATACACTTTAAAAGAGTGGTTTAATTCAGTGTTATATTGTTTGAGTAAAAAGTATTGCAAAGGAAACTTCAACTAAGAAGAAATTACTTAACCTTTTACTGCCTTTTTAAGTTAAAATTACTTATTTTCTTTGTTAATTATACTTAACTTAGTTAAAACTGCAGTCCGTAACTTTTTTTGGTTAAAAATTATCCAAAATCAATTTATGAGCAAGTACATAACCAGCCAGTGTTCAAAACTATCTCCTTACCATAACCCGATTTACAACGGTAAGCTTGTAATAATGTGTTATAATTTGAGTGGTACTGTTGGAGATTCACCCGTAGTCAAAAACAAAAGATTAGACTGTACAGAAATTGAAATCTACAGGTAACGCTAATACACACTAAATACACGTAGTCCCGCAATGCTGATGTTGTTAACATTAACAATTTGAGAACAAAATATAATAATAATAATAATGCACGTGTCGCCCCGCCCCCCACTTGCTCTGATTGGATCATTCGCCATTCATAGGCATACATGATAGAAAATGTGTTCATAGTTTGTGTCAGATAGTTCATGGATTGATGAGCGAGTGTCATCAATCCAGTTACAAAACTGTAAAAGAGAGGTGTCTATGGCCACACAAATAAGGTTGAGCTCAATCTAGAGCACACTTAATCTGAGACAAATTCAGGTGTTTTTAAATTAACTCGTTATGTCCGTGTCATTGTCTGCTACTACAAGTTTAATCTTTCAGATCAGTCGAATTCACAAATTAATCATATGTTATTAATTGTGAAACAATTGATTTAAAAGAATCGGTTCAAAAGATTCGGTCACGAAAAGAGTTTGGAGATCTCGATTTAATATAGCCTACTTCAATTTGAACTAAAAATTAGTCAAGTGATGTTTTCCAGTCTAATTTTGGCCGCACCTGAAACGGAAAAAGAAGTAAAACATCGCTCATTCAAGGACGTGCATTTATTGTCTGTCAGTCAGACGCGAGTTGCGTTCATTACTATAGCAGCAGACTCCAGGCGTATTGTTTCAGAATCATGGCAGGTACAAATATAAAGTTCTTGATTTCATCACTTTAAAATAACGAGGAACAGATTGTTTTTCTGAAATAAAGTGTAGCAAAAAGTCTGATATTATGCTTTGCAACATAGTGAAGAAAATGAAAGCTTCATACACACATAAATAGTAGCTACATAAAAATAACACATCCTATTGCAGTGTCATTTAGTTATCATACAACTGCCATAACACCTTCTATAAATATAAGTGTCTTGTTACTGATAATGATACTGATACATCCTTTTCATTTCCTTTCTCATACTATGGTGATATGAAATAATCAAAATGTCATAAATCATTTAATTAATAATTCATTCCTCTACCTGAAGACCTGACCTTTTTTTTTTTTTAAAAAATGTTGTGGGGTCATCCGTGTGTTAGCCTAAAGACCAGCTTGATTTAGCAAAACAATAATTTCAGGGACATTGCGAGTTACAGGCTAATGTTTTTTTCCCTTCTGTAAAACTGCACAGCTTTTTCAGTTTTTTAAATGACACTCCTTCATACACCAACTACAAATACGAACATACTCGGTTACTAACGTATCCTCGGTTCCCTTAGATACGGAACAAGTACTGTGTCGTTCGTCTTATTAATATAAATAAGACAAGACGCTACGGGGAAAACAAATTTTTCTCTGATTCTGAAGCCTTTATACAATCACGCAGTGAATACTGCACGTCGATTGGTTCGTAAAGTTAAAGAAAACGAACCAATGACGGCGCGGCACGCACAAGCCAATGGTGAGCGAGCCTGCTCGAGCCCGCTGAAATGGGTGGAAACTCTGGCTATAAAAGCGCCCGTTTCACCATGGCAAATCCATTGGTTTCGACTGAAGCGATGCATGAGGCATCTTCGCACGTAGCACGGAAAATTACGCAGTACTCGTTCCGTATCTAAGGGAACCGAGGTTACGTTAGTAACCGAGTACGTTCCCTTGTGATACTACACGAGTACTGCGTTGTTCGTCTTATTAATATAAATAAGACAAGACGCTACGGGGATAATACAATCACGCCGTGCTAGGTAAGATGACGACTAAATACAGTGAGAAGCGCTTAAAGGGCTCCAAGACACTCAAGTATAAGTCATTCACCAGAACTCCATTAGGACCTCCAGGGGCCTAGTTTATGTATATATGGGGCAGACAGTAGTTACTCCCAGACTAATTCGGGGATATAAAAAGAAAGCACGTGAGTGCAGTAGGTTTATGCAGAAAGGACCTGTGAATGTTAGCGCAGGGACCTTTAGATTTTAAAATCTAACAAATGTGGACGGTGAGGCCCAGCCGGCCGCTGCACAGATGTCATCAGTGGAAACGCCAGATGACCACGCCCACGAGGAGGCCATGCCTCTCGTGGAGTGTGCTTTGACTCCCAAGGGACATTGAAGGCCCAAGGAGGAGTACGCAAGAGCTATGGCGTCTACTATCCATCTAGATAGTCTAGGCTTTGTGACCAGAAGACCTTTCGTGCGGCCACCAAAGCAAACAAAGAGCTGCTCCGCCTGACGAAAAGAGGTGGAACGATCAATGTATGTCCTCAGGGCTTTGACAGGACAGAGAAGGTTCAACTCCTGTTCATCCTAAGAAGGAGGAAGGGCGGAGAGAACTACTATCTGCGCCCTAAAGGGGGTATCCATGTCTAGGTTTCAGGACGATCTTAGAGTCATTAGGCCCAAACTCAAGACACGAGGGGCTCACAGAAAGCGCCTGCAAATCTCCCACACGCTTAACCGATGCCAGCGCTAGCAGCAAGGCGGTTTTTAGTGACAGGGGTCGAAGGTCAGTAGTCTGGATTGGTTCAAATGGAGGACTTTTAAGGCCCCTGAGAACCACAGACAGGTCCCAAGTAGGGACCATGAGGGGACGAGGAGGGTTTAGCCTCCTGGAGCCCTTAAGGAAGCAAACAACAAGATCGTTTCTTCTTATAGACTGCCCTGCTATAGGAGCGTGAGAAGCTGCTATAGCCGCAACATAGACTTTAAGAGTAGAGGGGGAACAGCCTCTATCCATTAAGTCTTTAAGAAATTACAATATCTGAGATATGTCACAAGTTAGAGGGTCGCCGCCCCGGGTTTTGCACCAGGAGGCGAAGACGGCCCACTTTGAGGCATAGAGATGTCTTGTAGACGGAACTCTGGCCTGAGAAATAGTGTTTAAGATATTCTCATGTAGGTTTATGGGCTCCCGTTGAGAAACCACACATGAAGGTCCCACAGCTCGGGTCTGGGGTGCCAAATTGTCCCTCTCGCTTGGCAGAGGAGGTCCCATCTCAGAGGGATCGGCCATGGCCTCAGGGGCAATAACCGAGACAGCTCTGAGAACCATGGTTGGGTCCTCCAAAGAGGAGCCACCAGGAGAACCTTGTGTCTGCCCTCCCTGGTTCGCTTGATTACCTGGGGAATCAGAGCGATCGGGGGGAAAGCATAAAGGAGGACGCTGGGCCAATCATGGGCCAGCGCATCCCTGGCTTTTGAGAAATATATTGGGTGTATCTGTGATGATTGTCTTCTGAGGCAAAGAGGTCGACCTCTGCTCTCCCGAAAACATCCCAAATCTTTTGAACCGAGCGGGGGTGGAGTGACCATTCCTCTGAAGGAAGGTTGCTCTGGGACAGCATGTCCGCCCCTTAGTTCAGCACGCCCTGTATGTGCGCTGCTCTCAGAGAGAGTAGATTGCACTGAGCACACTCTAGGATGGTTTTCACCAGAGCGAATAGGGGTTTTGAAGAGAGGCCGCCCTGGTGGTTTATGAAGGACACGCTTTCCAGGTTGCTCCAAGCCCCGAAGGCTGGGCAGTTGTCCCCCACTTGTATTGGAGGCGTCTGTGAAGACAACTTTCCTCTTGTCCATAGCACCTATCGCCACGCCTTGCTTGAACCAGCAAAGGTTCGTCCAAGGGGCCAGGGCTGTGACACATGCCTGGTTAACCTTGAGCGAGTAACGGCCATGGTGCCAGGCTGAGGGCGGGACCCACGGTTTCAGCCAGAACTGCAGAGGGCGCATATGAAGCAACCCTATCTGCAGAGCTGGAGATGCTGAGCTCATTAGGCCTAGCATTTTCTGAAACGTTTTGAGCGGCAGAAAAACCCCGGGTGTAAATGTTTGCGTGAGCTGCTGAATGGCCAGAGCGCGCTCTGGAGGGACTGTGGCCCTCAAGAGGGTTGAGTCTAAAATTATTCCCAGGAACGATACACGTTAGCTGGGGATAATGAGCTCTTTGCAAAATTGACCCTGTGACCCAAGCACTCTAAGTGGTTGAGAAAAACGGATCTGTGGAATATTAGTTCCGCCTCCGACTGGGCCAGAACCAGCCAGTCGTCGAGGTAATTTAGAATGCGTACTCCCATCTGTCTCAGAGGGGAGAGAGCCACATACATGCACTTTGTGAAAGTGTGGTGGGCCAGGGACAGGCCGAACGGCAGAACCGTATATTGATATGCCACTCCCTCGAAGGTGATTTCTCAAAAACTGCCTGTGATGGGGGGCATCTTTCAGATCCAGGGTAAAGAACCAGTCTCCCAAGCGTATTTGTGGGAAGATCTGCTTCAGAGTGATCATTCTGAATGAACGCTTTATTAGGGCTAGTTCAGATGTCTGAGATCGAGGATGGGTCTGAGATCGCCGTCCTTTTTGGGGACGAGGAAGTACCTGCTGTAAAAGCCTGACTCGCTCAGTGCTGGGGGAACTATTTCTATAGCTCCTTTCGCCAGCATGATGTTTACCTTGGAGCGCAGGACATGTGCATCCTTGCTTTCCACGGAGGATTCGACCGCGCCACTGAATAATGGGAGTACATTATTACAAATTGGAGTACATAACCTTGTTTTATTATGTTCAGAACCCAGGCTGACACTCCGGGGATGGCCTGCCAGGCCTTGGCCCGTGTGGCGAGGGGCTGAATTGATACAGGCACTAAGTCACTGTGAGGGACTGCAGTGCATGTGTGTGGTGGAAGAGGAATTTTGCTCTCTTTTTGAGTATGTTTGATTTTTATTTCCGCTATAACAGCGGTTCCCAACCAGGGCATTTGAACAGGCTCTGTGTGGGCAACAAACACTCTTTTTCGGGCACCCGGAACTGAACGGGGTGGCAGGAAAACTGGGCGAGGCATTTTAGAGGGTGGTCCGGCCGCAGCGAGGCTTAGCCTCCTACTCTTTCTTTCTCTGTCATCAGGCCGGCTTCTGGGCTGCAGGGTCCAACACTATCTTGGGTCGGGGGCCCTGTCACACCGGAGGGGGGTAGCGCCTAGCAGAGCGAGTCGAAGAAAATGGCTTTATCCGCGTCCTTGATCTCAGTCAAGTTAAGCCACAAGTGGCGTTCCAACACCACCAAACTGGCCATCGAGCGACCAATGGCCTGAGCCATGGTCTTTGTGGCGTGCAGGGCCAGATCCGTGGCACTGTGCAGCTCTCTGAAGGTGGCAGAGTCGTGTCCGGCCTCATCCAAATCTTTAAGGAGCTTCGCTTGATACACCTGGAGAACCGCCATGGAGTGTAAAGCGGAAGCTGCCTGACCAGCCGATGTGTACGCACAACCCTCTACAATGTGAGTAAATTAATACTTTTTTTTTTTTTATTACAGAAACACTGAATGACCAACAATATCTTAAGCACCACCACCAGTCCTAAGTTCAGTTGAAATATCAAACATGCATTCATACGTGTGTGTGTGTGTGTGTGTGTGTATATAATTTATATTATATATAAATATAAATACTTTATATATAAATATAAAAAACTTTTCTTAAATATATACATGTGTGTGTTTATATACACATAATAATTATACACACTATACACACACATATATTATGTAAACACAAACTTTTATTTTGGATGTGGTTAATCGCGATAAATCTATTTGGCAGCACTAATATAAATAAAACAGTATATCGTTCTGGCGAGTAAACAAAAAAATGTACTAGCCAATGCCGACTATATTGCCAAGGTGTGCGTAGAGGATTGACGCACGTCCAGCGATGGTGGGAGTGGTACGACAGGGATTAGATGGACGTTCCATCCAATGGCGGTGGGCGGACACAAATGTGCAGCCACAGCCTCGTCCAGAGTAGGTAACTTCTCATAACCCTTCTGCCTGGCGGAGGTGAGAGCGTGAAAGGCAGAAGAATGAAGGCAAGCTGAGTAGGAAGCGTGCCATGATTTTGTCAGCTCATCGTGCACTTCTGGAAAGAAAGGCGCTGACCGCTGAGAGGGAGCTTGACGACGTCCAGGCAGGAAGCACTCGTCTAAGTGGCTGCGCGTGGGTTCCTCAGGCGCAGACCACTCTAAACCGAGCTGTAACTTTGGACAGCACGCGATAGAGCTCTGAGTCACTAGAAGCTCTGACGTCAATAGGCTCCAAAGACGACAAGGGGGCGGGGTCATGCTGCGAGCCCGACCACTCCTCGGCCTCTGACGCCGCTAACCACATGCTGTCATCCTGTGGCTCGTTATCAGATCCTCCGAACAAGACAAAGTCACTCTCGGTAACAGAGGGACGTTGGTCTGGATGGGAGAAATGGATGGGGTAACCTCTTCCTGTGGGCTCATACTCTCGCAGTGAGAGCAGGTCGAATCAGCGAGCGAGGCTTCTGCGTGGGACTCGCTCAGACATTGCACGCACTCACTGTGCCCGTCATCACTCGTATTTCGGTGGGCTCGCTCACCATTGGCTTGTGCATGCCGCGCCGTCATTGGTTCGTTTTCTTTAACTTTACGAACCAAACGACGTGCAGTATTCACTGCGTGATTGTATAAAGGCTTCAGAATCTGAGAAAAAGGAGTTTTCCCCGTAGCGTCTTGTCTTATTTATAATAATAAGACGAACGACGCAGTACTCATGTAGTATCGCAAGGGAACACCTTTTCTATCATGTATGCCTATAAAAGACGATGGAACCAATCAGAGTAGGCATGGGGTGGGGCAACACGTGCAGCCCCGCCCCAGGTGCAGCCCCTCCCCGATCTGCATCCAGTGTCAAAAAATGGATTCCAATAAGAAACCTGTACAGGATTCCATTTAGAATTTCTATCATAGAAATAGTCTTATAGGATATTTATGTATTATCCTATAATATTCTCATCTGATTCCTATTGGATTCTGTGGGAATTGTCTTATAAGACAATACATAAATATCCTGTAGGATAATTTCTACAGGATTTTAATGGGATCCAGTTGGGTCTCTCTCTCTCTCACACACACACACACACACACACAATGTTACTCTAAAAAGTTAAAGGGATAGTTCACCCTGAAATGAAAATAAAGTCATCTTTTACTCACCCTGCTGCTGTTCCAATGCCCTATGTCCTTCTATCTTTTTTTAAATTTTGAAAAACGTCCTGCACGCGCTCCTCCATATAATGGCAGTGAATGGTAACCAGGCTAAAACTTTACAAAAATGATACAAAAGTATCACGCAATGATACGGTTTGCACGCACTCACAGGAACACGCACAAAGTAACGGCCGGGCTCAGTATTTTGACTGAATAATACGGTTTCTTTCTCGCAAAATCTTATGCTGCATTCACACTGAATGCGAATAGAGCGTCTGGAGCAAGTGATTTCCCTCCTGAACACTTACCATATATGGTGCGCGTCTCCCTGTATCATTGCATGATACTTTTGTATCCTTTTTTTGTAATGTTTTAGCCTGGATTTCACTGCCATTCACTGCCATGGAGGAGCGAGTGCAGGACGTTTTTTTTTTTTTTTTGCTTATGAGGTCCGAAAAAGATAGACGGACATATGGCCAGCAGCAGGGTGACTTTATTTTGATTCCAGGGTGACTCTAAAAAGTAATTCATTAATTAATAATTTATTTATTTATTACAATAAGTAATAATAAAAAATATCACAAGACAAAGTGAAATTCCATTAAATAAAAACACAATGTCCAATAAGATTCTAAGTAAGATCCCACAGGACAAATTCAAATTCCATTAAAATAAATTTGAATGTCCAATAGGATTCTAAGAATCCAATTAGATTCCACAGGACAAAGTAAAATTCCATTAAATAAAAACGCAATGTCCAATAAGATTCTAAGAATCCAATAAGATCCTACAGGGAAAAGTGAAATTCCATTAAAATAAATCAGAATGCCCAATAGGATTCTAAGAATCCAATAAGATCCTACAGGACAAAGTGAAATGCCATTAAATAAAAACGCAATGTCCAATAAGATTCTAAGAATCCAATAAGATCCCACAGGGCAAAGTGAAATTCCATTAAAATAAATCAGAATGTCCAATAGGATTCTAAGAATCCAATAAGATTCTACAGGATAAACTGAAATTCCAATAGGATTTTTTGACAAGGGATGCTGCAGCCAGGTCCTTCTCGATTCATCCACTCTGAGGAGCCGTGAAGATGCACAACCTATGTAAAGACGATAATTCCACAAATAACTACAATTGCAGGTTTCAAACAGAGATGACGACAAAGAGGCAAAACTTACAGACTGCAGCTTTAAAGGTGCAGTGTGTAAATTTTAGCAGCATCTAGCGGTGAGGTTGTAAATTGCAACTGCCCACCGCTCACCACTCCCTTTTGAAGCACATAGAGAGGCTACGGTGGCTGACACAGGACAAAGATGTCGTCATCTGAGACAGCAGAGAGTAGCTAGCACTCTGTAGAGAAGTTTGTCCGTTTAGGGCTACTGTAGAAACATGATGGCACAAAATGACGATTTCACTGTAAGGGGATAGAAATGGCTAAGGTAATAAAAACATAGTTATGTATATTATATTGCATTTCTGTCAATAGATCCTCATAAATAATACACACTGCGACTTGACTTGACTTTGACTTTGACTTGACCTTGACCTTGACTTTGACCTTGACCTTGACCTTGACTTTGACCTTGACATGACAAACAATGGTTTACCACATTCAATATCAGACAAGGACACATGGCAAACATGAGGGTATAAATACACAAGGACTAATGACTACACGAGGGACACCTGTGAACAATGATTAACCAATAAACCAATGACAACATGATAACAGAACACAAGACAAAGGAGCACATGGCAGGATCACATGAGGGCAAGGGAGTCACATGACAAGACCAGGAAGTGCATGGCAAGACATGACAGTGAACATGGCAAACTTAGAAACGTGACAGTGAACATGGCAAACTAAACACATGAAACATAACCAAAAACACCCTATGACAGACGTTAGCACAAAAACATTATTCATACATCATTCATGGAACGATCTTCTGAATCATTTTAGTTTGACATTAGGCTAATGTTTTTTAATGTTACAAATTACTATTCGGTTCAGAAAACATCCAAATGTAACGTTCCCATCATATTTGCAAAATTATAAAATAGAACATTCCCTTAATGTTTTCTATAACATTCTCAAACATAACCTTAAAATATTTAAAATAACTGGCCGTTTTGAACGTTATAATAACGTTTTCATAACTTAATGGGAACGTTAGATAAACATATTTTTGTTAGCTGGGAATTCAGAATGTAGTTTCAGTCTGTGTTTGTTCCATATTCTTATGTTATGACTTTAATTCTTTCCTACAGGTAGACAGAACAGAAAGATGTACATAATATATGGCGTCCTCATCCTCTATGTGTTTATACTGACACTGGCTGTAGGAATTAAAAGTATGTTGTGAGCATTTTTCTTCCACCCACTAATTTGTTGATGTCAAATTTTACAAAACCTTTTGGATTCCACTGCATGGATTTTTTTTTTTTAACAAAGAGTTTGATTTTGATTATTATTTTTAAAAGTCTCTCAGGTCAGCCAAGAGGTCGCTGAAGTAAGACTTTCTGTGGAGTCCCTTGTTGCCTCCATAAAAGAGGCCCCCAAAACTCTGCAATTTGGTACATAAAGAAAATTTTTTTGAACAAGTCTTTGAAAAATTAAATTTTTATATAGGTTTATGCATATACTAAAAATGTCTTTAATATTAATTTGTTGTGATTTTTATTTCTCCCAGAAAATGCTCATTTCTCTGAGCTTGTGATGCCGGTGCAAGGTGAGGCTCTTCATGACAGTGGGGTCCAAAATTCAGAGACCACTTCTCTTTGCATCTATGCTTTGCATTTATATAATTTAATAATAATAATATATCATCAGCATAACAATTTGAGTTTGAATTGAAAAATGTACATAGCCTTAGTATTATATCTATATAATATCTCATCTTGATCTTGAGTTGACGTTTATTAGTGACCTACGAACAGCAGAAATATAATCCTATTTCTGATTCATTCACAAAAAAAATAAAAAAAAATAAAATATATATATAAAAAGGGTCTATTTCCAGGGTTAAAGGCACAATATGTAAGATTTTTGGATTAAAATATCCAAAACCACTAGAACAGTGTTATATATTTTGTTGACTTATGTACTTAAATGATCCCAAATGTCTCCAAGAATGTTTAAATCCAGAGAAATAAGCCTTTTTTACCAGGACACGGACCGTGTCCGTGCGTCGCCTATAAATGACATCAAACCCGCTGTACCCTCAATTTCTGGTTTTATATTGTAGAAACCATGAAAATACCAAAGATACTTTAATATATTATGTGTTTTATTAGACAGGTGAGCAGCTGTTTGGATACATTCATCGACAGAAAACGTATCATTGTTATATAGCTCAACACAGTTAGTCTTATTGTTTAAATCTCGTTTTCTTGATTTACCGCGAATACCATGTTTTACCATGCCTAATATTGATCTAGCTCACTGCAGTGTGCAACAAGTGTCTCATTGTAGTCGCCAATCAACTCACAGTAGCATTATAACATAACTTTCAACACACTCAAATGTATCTAATATGGTAAAATAGCGCTGCATTACCCCACATACGCATGATCAGAATAAGCGGAAGCGGTCGTCTGTGGCATAATAAAAGCGCCGCACAATCAAGGCATCATTATGCAATGCCTTTGTTTTGAATAAGCAAACTATACCGGCGAAAAATTACATATTGTGGCTTTTAAATTACATAATGAATCCCAGATTTTCAATGTGGACTTTTGCTCATTAGCAAAATGTTTATATTTTTTGGCTTGGCAGTGAAACCTGATTTAAGTTATGATTGATTTTGATTATATACATATTTAACTGTACAGGTCCCTGCCAGGAAGGCTGGGTGTTTTATAAAGACTCATGCTACTTTCAGTCTTCAGTAAAGAAGAGCTGGCAAAATGCTGAGAACAACTGTATCCAGAAAGGATCACACTTAGTGGTTGTCAATGACTTGGCTGAACTTGTAAGACAAACACAACACAGCATCACAATTATTTGTGGGAGTCTTATGTGAGGTTAAATATGTGTTTGGTCTCTTTTTAAACCAGGACTTCCTATCCTCAATCGTGAAGACGTCTAACAGCTACTGGATTGGGCTTGTTGAGAAAGAAAAGGGAAAATGGTCCTGGGTAGATGGAACAGACTTTAGTGCTACAGAACAGTAAGAATGAATATAAAATAATGAGAGGTCAAAATTCTAAATGCACTAAGTAGCATATTAAGTGCCCCTATTATGCTTTTTTTGGGATATTACCAGTAACACTTTAGTTTAGGGTCCAATTCTCACAATGAACTAGTTGCTTATTAGCATGCATATCACTAGGATATTGGTCGTTTATTGGTACTTATAAAGCACATATTAACCTCCAGGGTGTCACTGTCCTCGTACGAGGTCATTATATTTTAGTGAATTTTTCTGAAACTATACATGTCACAGTTCACAGTCCTGTAAAGAGCACATTTAGGGCTTTTCAGAGATACCATTTGTTTTGAGGTTTCACCAGGACAACTTCTCTTTGGTATTTAAAAATGACTGAATTATCAAATTCAGCACTCTTATGGAAATGATAATTTTGTAATTATCATTTAAATCTGACTAATTTTCAGATTGTTTGTTATAAATCAACATCTCAGGAAAATGTTTCTGTTACAAAACAGGGCACTGATTTCATACATGTCCTCAATAGAGGACACCGGGACTTAACGCATGTTTATCAGGCATTTTGGGAAACACAACAAGCGAATAGGGAAATAAATCAATGTTCCTATAAAATATTAGATATTATTATGAAAATGTTGCCAACTATTACTCCCATTATTATACTTCTTTCTTCATTACATGTTCCTCCAAGAACACATTAATATGCAAATTAGACACAGTGTATAGATACATCGCATTGAATGTGAAAACCCATGTATGACCATTTTACCCACATATTGCATAAAGTAAAATGGTATATCAATTAATTCCGTTATATCTTTCATAACATAGTTGAGAATCAAATTTAAACCTGAAACCTAAAAATTGATTGGTGAATAAAAAAAAACCTATACATGACATACATGTTTTTGCCTATACATTTATTTTTTCCAGTCCCAGTGACTACTTAGGAGGACATAGCATAACATATGAATAACATATCTTTTTTTTATATATTTATTTTTTGTTTCTCATTTGTTTCTTATGCTCTAAACAATGTAATGACATTAAAAATACTAAATTCAAAAGACTTTGTTTACCTTTGTTAACTTTGTTTATGACCATATTCTACCTCCCTTAACCCTACCCATTACCTAAACTTAACAACTACCTTACTAACTATAGCAGTAATTCAGAGTTTTTTGAGGCAAAAGTCATAGTTAATAGTTAGTTAATAGTGATAATTGGACCCTAAAGTGTGACCAATAATTGGACTTATGAATGTGACAGTCAACTAGTATCCATGCTTACAACTTAAAGAACCAATTGAACTGCTTGAAATGAGTCGTCAGTAATTCCAAGTCGTCTGAACCGACGTAGTATTGTAAAATTATTGTATTTGCATAATGCCAGCCTATGGTCTTCATTGGCTGCCTGTGAACAACGTCGATTTTAACCTGCCCTCAAACACTGTAGTTGTAGCTGGGGCCTGTCAAGAAAATGCTGTTTTTCTACAAAAGCAAACCCACTTTGTAGGCACTTCCAAAGGATGGCAACTCCGGCTCAAATTGATATGGTAAAACTGACGCCATTGTTACTGTTTTTATGACTGTGTGTATACAAGTGCTGAAATTCAGATATGCTAATGGCCGTTTCATTTCCGTCACGCGCTGTAAACGGTAGACCAATCACAACAGATTGGGCCATCTGACCAATCAGAGCATACGAAGCTCTTGAAAACAAGGGGTTTAGAGAGACAGAATACTTTATCAAACCGTTTCAGACACTGTAAGAAAAGAGGTGATGCTGCAATGTATATTATGAGAAAATGAAAGTGTTTTTTGACCTTGAATGCATGTTAACCTGTTGTAGGAGACCTCCAAAACTAAATGAGGAACCTTTAATCTAACTCTTGATGTCTGTTTCAGCCACTGGGATATAGGTCAACCAGATAACTGGGATGTCCGTGTGAATGGTGAGGACTGTGGGCAGCTCCACGCTCGGATAACTGCGGAAAGACGGAGGCTGTGGAATGATGCGGACTGTACGCTCTCTTACCCTTACATCTGTGAGGGCAAACCCAAGAGCCACTGATAAATAACAACTAACCTCAAACAATGCAAAAATCTGTTTTTTTAAGCAGTATTTTTGCCTCTTCTTCCAGTAAAAATATCTAAACATCCTTATTTGAGGTGCAAGATTATAGATAATGGATTTATCTATTAGAAGATACATCCTGAATTGGAAGTTGAATGAAACTTTTTTGCAAATACTTTTTATTTTCTTAATTTAAGCACAAACCTTAGAACATTTTGTTAAATTTGTGCTTAAAACTATTTACCAATGGGGTAAGATTAAAAAACATTCACTTTATGATAAATTCTCTATGAACGTAACATTAATATCTGAGGAAATGTTGCTTCTCAAGTGAATTTAAGGATGTTTAGATGTTTTTATGAATGTGACAGTCAACTAGTATCTATGCAGGATTACAACTTAAGTTTTGTTTTTGGAGTATCTTTAATTTATAAAAGGTTATATAATGATTCTGTGTCAATAATGGCATGTAAATGTTTTTTTAATCAGTATTTTTGTCTTTTTAAACAAACTTGAGAAGCAATTAAATAAGATTATGTGACTTATTTTCAGAGAATATATAAGTTCTTCCCCATTGGCAAATCGTTTTTAGTTGTTTTAAGCATAAACCTCATAAAACAAGAATAACTGCCAATGGGGAAAAAAATAAACTTAATTCTTATGAACATATATGCTCTAAAAAACAATTCTTAATATATAACATTTCATATCTAACTTGGACATTTTTACTGGAAAACAGACAAAAATATTAAGAAAATGATAGTAAATATTTTTAATTGCATGCATATTCACACCATAATCTCTCTGCTATAAATCAAATATCTATTAGCATGGACGCAAAATAACCGGTAACATGATATACCATTGCTATGTTTAATGAGACATTAAGGACAGTCTTAAAACAAGTGTCAGGTCATTAGCAGTTTTCACTAGGGTAGTGCTCGTTCTCTGGGTTGTAACCCGCTTGTGCAAAGCATTCGGCTGCTTTTCTGTCACATTCGCAGATGAACATCTCACAGGGGCGATTCTTGTCAGCTGCAAGAGACAAAAAAGCAAACAAAAAAACAGCAGTCAAACTGTGTGCCACGATCCAGATGCATTTCAGGTCTCAAATACTAACAGAGCTTTTTAGATGGTCTGTCCTACTGAGTCCTACAGTCTGTCCTACAGCTAACAGAGAACGTTCCTAAAACTTCCCTAATGTTCTGGCAAGGTTTTCTCAGAGTTATGAACAAATGTTCTTCCAGTAACGTTAATACAACATTTGTTCAAAGTTATCTGTCTTTAATAAAAACATCTATACACCTTCATGAAAGCTTTTTTTCTAAAACATTTTAGTTGGATGTATATCTAACATTTTTTTAAATGTTACTGCTTGTTTCATAATGTTCAAAAGAACATTCAAAGGTAACATTCCCATGTTTGTAAAAATTGAATTTAACTTTAAAATTTCAAATAACCAAAAATTATTTTTTTTAAAACATTTATAAAAACTGGACAGAGAACATTTAGAAATAACATTTTCGTAACATAATGGGAACGTTGGCAAAACGTTCTTAGAACATATTTTTGTTAGCTAGGGACTTACCATTGCAGGTGATTTTCTTTGCTGGTTTGTCGCATGCGAATGAATAGACTTCAGTGTAGGGGTTGTCTAAGATACCCCAGCAGTCATCCTGCTGCCACGAGTCTGAATAACACATGTCATGCACCTGACAGCACCTAGAGAGGAATAGAGTGGACATGTTTATGAAGTTTGTCGCTTTTTGCCTCACTTTTTGATTAATAATCATATTTTAAGAGATTTTCATTACACTTCACTTTTAGACATACACTTGTGAACTTCCCTAAGCACTTTCCCTTGGGGGAATCCCTGCCACCATTTTGAAGTGAGTTCCACTTTGTCAAGAGGGTGAGGGAAGTTTATGTGGCCCTCGTCCCCTCGATTTTGACAGAGGGACTTAATCTACTCCGATGTACATTTCAAGCAGCTATATGTCCCACAATTCAACTTGATTGTGACGTCACAGCAGATTGTGCATGATATATTCATTATTTTGTGAATTAATCGCATAGTGTATATTAATTATGTTGAGATCTAATCGCTTACTACCAGTGGTGGAATGTAACGAAGTACAAATACTTAGTTACTTTAAGCATTTTTCACGTATCTGTACTTTACTTAAGTAGAATCAATAGTGCATACTTTTGACTTTTACTTCGTTACATTTTGCAGCAATTATTATACTTTCTACTCCACTACATTTCTACAACGTTCCGTTACATTTTCGTTACATTTTCTCATCAGTTTCAGGGCTCGACATTAACGCTTGTCCGCTTGTCTGGACAAGTGGATTTTTTGAAGGGACAAGTGAAAGTGAATTTTACTTGCCCTGACAAGCTGATTAAAACGTCAATAACAAAAATAACTAGGGAATCACCAAAATGCAAGAATGATTCTACATTCATTTAGTGTAAGTGGTGATCGATAGTGGATAATAACGCATCTCACAGCACTGAATGATTCAGCGTTTTGAATGAATCGGTTGAATCAAAGATTCAATGACCTGTTCATAAACGACTGCCTCATTCCTGAACGAATCAGCCGTTTGAATGAATCGACTCAATTACTCACTCATTAAGACCTGCCGCCACCTACTGGCAGTTTAGTTTCATGTTTAAACATTCTTTCTAACATTTCTTTTCGTATTCAAAATATATGCAATAGCACAACCATCCAATCAGTTCCTGATAAAAAAAAAAAGTCCCGCTCTAAACTATTTCTTGTTTGAGAAGTCGCTTCACTCGGATTATATACTTCGCAACAGTGAAGAAAACACTATCGCAACTTCTGTTTCATGCCAACTTTAATTTGTGCAACGTGCATTTTTTAGTAGGCCTATTTGTAGTTATAAACTGTTCACTAATCTTTTCAGTCTGAGCAGGCCGAAGTTTGACAGACAAAGCTGTATAAAATGATTGATTCCAGTCAGTGTCTCTGTAACTGATGTGTAAATCTGACCTGTCCAGCTCATCCAAAGGGGTGCCCGAGCCTCCCTTGCCGCAGTAGCATCCGTAGTCTGCGTAATCCAGTACAGGCCAGCTAGTAGGGATGGTACAGAGGATCATGGACCGGAACTGCCACAGCGCACGGTAGTCTAATGTCGCCAGCACTGTTAAGTAATGACAGTTTATCAGTCCTAGTTTATAGCTTAGCATCAAAATAGTATGTAAACAACAGACTGGATTGCTTTATCATCCACTGTTCTATACTTACTAAAAGGAAACAATGTTTTAAGTTTCACACAAAGCTAGGCTTCAGAAGATGTGGAATATAGCACAAAAGTCATATGAACCTGCATGTTTATGATATATTTATGTTTCTTTATGTACCTTTTTTTGAGCTTGACAGCCCTCATTCAATGTAACTGATTGTAAAATAAAGGCCAGGATATTCCTTAAAAGAAATAATCTCATACAGGTTTGGAATGACATAAGGGTGAGTAAATGTACATTTTTGGATGAAGTATCATTATAAGGGGACATTTTTTACCTGATCTGATCACCATTCATTCATAGTAGCTTACACTGTAAAAATGTATATGATCAATAAGTTATGACAACGTGTTTTTACATTGCTTTAACTCATCAAAATAAGCAATTTTCAACTTTTTTATGTTATACATGATTCAACTAGTTTTTTAAGTCAGTTTAATGTAATTTAAGTTGAAATGACTTAAAGGAACACTCCAATTTTTTGGAAAATAGGCTCATTTTCCAACTCCCCCAGAGTTAAACAGTTGAGTTTTAGCGTTTTCGAATCCATTCAGCTGAACCATGGGTGCAGAGGAGCAAAGATATTATGCAGCGCCTGAAAATAACTTCTGTCAACAACCAACGTGACAACCTGTTTGCACAGAGAGCGTGCTGGGGACTATTTTCAGGCGTGCGTAATATCATTGCGCCTCTGCACCCATGGTACGGCAGCAAAGTTCCTTGATTATTACGCAGGAATGAGAGTATAGTTCCTAGCCATATCGGTCTAGAAAATCACAACTTTTCATTTTCCGTCGGTCCTAGTACACGATGTAACTACACAAGAGTTTTATATAGGTTTTAAATAGGAAAAATATCGAAAGTCTTTGGTCATTTTTGAGTGAGATGCTAACGGTCTAATCAGATTCAATGATCTATGCTAAGCTATGCTAAAAGTTCTACCGCCAGATCTGGAGATCGGCTGAATGGATTCGAAAACGGTAAAACTCAACTGTTTAACTCTAGGGGAGTTGAAAAAAAATTAGCCTTTAAACATTCAAGTTGACTGTACTTAATTTAAGGCAGCAACTTTTTATTTACTACTATTCAATAGAAGGACCATATAGCCTACATTTATCATAAAATATATATTTTATTTACCACCTGCCTTACATAATATTTATGAAAGGTGTATAGCAATTTCATATGGTGTGTTTCTGCTTCACATCCAGTGATCTGTCTCCTGGTAAACCTGTAGTGTGAGCGTCCGATGGTTAAAATGTAGCAGTCAATTTAACTAATTAGTTTCTTAACCATTTACATTCTTAAGTATTTAAAATAATGTCATAATTTCATGACCACATTACATAGTTTAAAGTGGTGTCTATGTTTTCTGTCAGTATTACAATCCACCCTGGTAATGACAGCACTTTTTTATTTGACATACACAGTTTAGGGATATGTTGTAGTTTCAAAAGAACTTTAACTTCAATTTATATAACATTTTAAGACAAAAAAACAAAGAATGAGTGACAAGATGTGTTAGAACACTCCCCGCTCTTCCTTAAGTTCTTTCACTAATTTCATTCTATAATAATTTTAACACGTTTTCTGGCTTTAGGTCTTGTATAAAGCGATACTCCACACAAAAATGAAAATTCTGTCATCTTTTACTTAACCTCATATGGTTCCAAACCTGTATGCATTTCTTTCTTCAGTAGAACATAAGTGAAAATATTTCGAAGAACCTTATGAAACCAAACAACATTGGAGCCTATTGACTTTAATTGTATGGACCAAACAACAGCAACAAAAACAAAACAAAACACAGAGACATTTATCAGAATGTCTACTTTTATGTATGACAGATGAAAGAAAAGCATACAGCATAGGACTAGTCCTTTAAGTGTTATTACAGCATTTTCATGAAATAGGCCTATATTTTGTCTAATAAATGAAGGCAAGAGGTCTTTAGTGCAATTATTTGACTGACAAATTATTTTAAATATCTATATTTTATCATCTCATGTATATATTAAATATTTGCCTTGCATACATAAGAGAAATTATTAAAACAATAAGCTCCTGTACAGTAGTTGAATAATAAATCACATTTGAAGTATACTCACAGGCGGGCAGACTCACACTCAGGACCACGAGAGACAGAAAGGTGTGCATGGTGAAGACCAGACGAACAGGTGTTTGTTGCTGATTATTTATAGAACTTATTTATATAACATTGATGGGCGGGGCTCACTGATAAGCCAACTTTGTGAATATTATAAACATGTGAGATATGTTAATATACAGTATGTGCATTCACGCACACACACAAAAGCACAAACATACAGTTTGTTGTTGAGATCTTTACAGCTTTGTGCAAGTTGAGTGTGTTTATGTTTACTTGTGTATGTGTGTGTGTGTCTGCGTGTGTGTGTGTGTGTGTGTGTGTGTGTTTTGTTCTTTGGGAACATGAGCATGTGTTGGCAATTTGCACAGCTGGTACAAGAATTCAGTTTTCTCGAAAAAGTATGAGAATTTCATAAAGGCTGGATAAGTTGCGAAACTCTTGAGTACATGTAAAACAGCTGTCAGCACACAAAAGGTTTTTTGACCAAATAACAATAATGTTGTTAATGTTCCATTGTTATATGCATGCACATTTCACTGACTGCAGCATATTTTGTTGCTGTAAAGGATTGTGAGAGTGACTATGAATGCAACAAGAGTGGTGATAAAGCTGCTGATCTCTCTGGATGCTGAACTGCAAACACTCGAGGGCAGATGATTATTGGAGGCGTTATATGGTGATTGAGCGAAACACTCCGCTGCAGCCTTGTCACACTTGCAAATGAACATATCACAGTCATCATTACTGCCTGAAATTGAGAAAGAGGTAACCCTTGTGAAAAAGAAGTGTGCTCAATTGTATCGAATGTGCACTTGCAGTGTACATCAAACCTTAAAAGTATATTTGAAAAACGGTACTTGCAGATAAAACAATAATGAAATAAAAGGTCACTTACACAGAGTACACTTCCATGAATGTTTCTTACGCTTAAGTACACTTAAAAAGTGCACCTTGTAATGTGAAAAGTTATACCTTAAAGTACATTTTAAATCATTATATTTTAATGATATTTTGTTGTGCTTCAAGAAGTACACTTATTTTGGTGTGTTGACTAATATACTAAAGTACAATTAAAGTAAAAATTAAAGTTCAATATTACATTTAAAGTTAATATATGCTGCATTATTTACTTTTAACTGCAACTTATATTATATTCATAGTACATATTACCTGTAAAATTCTATTTATAGTAATAGCCATCTTTATATATATTCAGTACCTATTCATGTCCTGCACTTATGAAACCATTGTATATCCTGCACTTGCTGCTATTGCACTTCTGGTTAGACCTAAACTGCATTTCGTTGCCTTGTACCTGTACTTGTGTAATGACAATAAAGTTGAATCTAATCTAATCTAAAAAACTTCATCACAAACATGTAATTGCAAATATATTTAAATACATGACATGCAAGTTAAAATAAAATTACATTAAAGTACATTTTAGTTTCAGTACATTCAGCAGTACACTTTAACCATATTTTAAAGAAAATAGAAGTATTATTTTTTAAATTACAGATGTATTAAGTCCTACTTAAATGGGTCAAAAATTACTTTTATAGTCAACTAGTTGCATTTAATAAAAATTTAAACATTTACATTTAGTTCATCCTTAATTATATTCTTTAAAAGTATATTATTTCAGTAAAAAGTACTCTTATAAAAAAAGTATGCTAAACGGTAATTTTTTCACAAGGGAATGCTTATAATACATGCTGAAAATAAGTCGTCCATACCAGGGTGGACGCCAACAATAGAGCTGACTCAAGGGCTTGAGCCGACAATGGAGCGGATTCAGGGGCTGGAGACGACAATGAAGTGGACTCGGGCTGGAGCCGACACTGGACCGCGCTCAGGGGCTGGAGCTGACACTGGACCGTGCTCAGGGGCTGGTGCTGCCAACAATGGAGCGAGATCAGGGGCTGGAGCCAACAATGGAGCGGACTCAAGGGCTGGAGCTGACAATGGAGCAGATTCAGTGGCTGGAGACGACAATGGAGCGGACTCAAGGGCTGGAGCCAACAATGGAGTGGACTCAGGGGCCGGAGCCAACAATGGAGCGGACTCAGGGGCTGTAGCCGACAATGGAGTGGACTCAGGGGCTGGAGCGGACTCAGGGGCTGGAGCCAACAATGGAGCGGAATCAGGGGCTGGAGCTGACACTGGAGCAGACTCAGGGGCTGGAGCCAACAATGGAGTAGACACAGGGGCTGGAGTAGACACTGGAGCGGACTCGGGGGCTGGAGCAGACTCAGGGGCTGGAGCCGACAATGGAGAGGAATCAGGGGCTGGAGCTGACAATGGACTGTGCTCAGGGGCTAAAGCCGACAATGGAGCGGACTCAGGGGCTGGAGCCGACAATGGACTGTGCTCAGGGGCTAGAGCCAATGTGTGTGGCCCAGACACACACAAATGCTAGCGCCGTTATAGGCAATGCAAAATCGAGGGAGCAGGGGGTCTGTCCATATAAACTTCCCTCATCCACTTCAAATGGCGGCAGGGATTCCCCCGAAGGGAAGTGCTTAGGGAAGTTCGCAAATTCTTGTTTTTTATGGAATATTGCAGTATTTATTATAAATTATTTATCAGTGCACATCATTATATATAGATTATAATGATACATATTTCTTGCAACCCTACATAAAACAAGCAGTTTTAAAAATGGATGTCTCTTTTGGCCTATTAGGAGTCACTGATATGGGATGAAATCCTGAGATTCATTTTCACTCACCCAGACACGTGATCGTTCTGGTAATCTTATCGCACTGGTAGTCATATATGTTTGTGTAGGGACTGTCAATCAATGACGTGCAGGACTCAAGAGTCTTTGCTTTGGCATAGCAGTCATCATGGGTAAAGCAACACCTACCAGGTCATTAGAGAGGGAACATTCTTATTACAAAAATAGTTACAAATTAACACCATTAAAACACTGCAGCACATTCCCACAATAAAATCAACTCACCGGTCGAGCTGGTCAACTGGCGACCCTTGACCACCAAAACCACAAAAGCAGCCATAGTCTGCAAAGTTCAGCAGTGGTGAACTGTTCGGTATTGTGCACTCGATCATGTCCTCAAATTGCAGCAAGTTTTTCATATTGTATAGATGCGCTTCAGAGAAAATATTACTGTTAGAGAGTCAAGTGCTAAATTATGTGAAGGTCACAGTGTGGGAAAACACATTACATATGAATAGAGGGACAACCTTTACATAACACACAAACTTAACCATAATTATGCATAATGCTGAGCACAATTCTACCTAATAATAGTCAAATAGTAATTTTGAAATCAAACTTTATATTACTTTAGATTCAGATCTTCAATCCAAATTAAACAGCAGATAATATAAAAGATTTATCGCAATTACATTGTTCCCTTTCGTTCAGTCACTCCGAGTAACGTCAGTGACTGACGAATGGGGGTTTCGCCTAGAAGCCTATCATCTTCGAGATCTTAGAAAACGCCCAATGGCAGGCCAATGCCATGGGCATGCGGAATTTGCATAGCGTAGCTCCGCCCCACAGCGTGGGTATATAAGGAAGTACGCTGGCAACATCGCATTATGTTTCTGCTTCGGAGCCAAGAGTGTCTCTCTCTTCACTCCTCAAGCCTTCACCACGGGCTGGGGTGCCATGTGCAATGGACATGCTGCCGCGGGCTCCTGGACAGGACCCCAGCGCCTCCTGCATGTCAATTGCCTCGAGTTGCTGGCAGTACGGTTCGCCCTGCACCGCTTCCTAGCGTTGCTCAGGGGTCAACACGTACTAGTCCGGTCAGACAACACGGCCACAGTAGCGTACATCAACCGCCAAGGTGGTCTACGTTCCCGCCGTATGTCTCAACTCGCCCGCCATCTCGTTTTATGGAGTCAGAAGCATCTGAGGTCCCTTTGTGCTGTCCATATCCCAGGAACCCTGAACCGTGCAGCCGACGAGCGCTCACGGCTTCAGCCACTTCCGGGAGAATGGAGACTCCATCCCCAGACGGTCCAGCTGATTTGGGAACAGTTTGGCGACGCACAGGTAGATCTGTTTGCCTCCCACGACTCTTCCCATTGCCGCCTGTTTTTATTCCCTGACCGAGGGCCCCCTCGGCACGGATGCTCTGGTGCACAGCTGGCTGCGGGGCCTCCGCAAACATGCGTTCCCCCAAGTGAGCCTTCTCGCACAGGTTCTGTGCAAGATCAGGGAGGACAAGGAGCAGGTCCTTTTGGTCGCCCCATATTGGCCCGGCCGGACCTGGTTCTCCGAACTCTTACTCCTCGCGACAGCCCCTCCCTGGTCCATACCTCTGAGGTACCCTCTGGCACCCGCGTCCCGATCTTTGGAACCTCCACGTGTGGCTCTTGGACGGGACACGGTAGGTTTGAGTACCCTACCACCTGAGGTGGTGGCTACCATCACTTCCGCTAGGGCCTTGTCTACCAGACACGCCTATGCGTTGAAGTGGAACCTCTTCGTCACCTGGTGTTCTTCTCGCCAAGAAGACCCCTGGGAATGCCCGATCGGGTCTGTGCTCTCATTCCTCCAAGAAGGGTTGGAACGAAGGCTGTCTCTTTCCACCCTCAAGGTGTATGTGGCCGCAATATCCGCCTACCACGACCTTGTGGAGACGAAACAGGTAAGTTAGCACGACCTGATCATCAGGTTCCTGAGGGGAGCGAGGAGACCGAATCCTCCTCGCTCTCCCCTCGTACCCTCTTGGGACCTCTCAGTAGTTTTAGATGCTCTGCAGAGGGCTCCCTTCGAGCCATGGCGATCAGTCGAGCTTAAGTTCCTGTCTATGAAGACAGCGCTCCTGATCGCCTTGGCCTCCATCAAGAGGGTAGGGGACCTGCAGGCATTTTCGGTTGACGAAGCGTGCCTAGAATTCGGGCCGGCCGACTCTCACGTGATCCTGAGACCCCGGCCTGGATATGTGCCCAAGGTTCCCACCACTCCGTTCAGGGACCAGGTGGTGAACCTGCAAGCGCTGCCTTTGGAGGAGGCAGACCCAGCCTTGGCACTGCTCTGTCCAGTACGCGCCCTCCGTGCTTACGTAGACAGAATGCAGTGTTTCAGGACCTCAGACCAGCTCTTTGTCTGTCATGGTGGAAAGCTGAAGGGAAAGGCTCTCTCCAAGCAAAGGTTGTCTCACTGGATAGTGGACGCCATTGTCTTGGCTTACCAGACGCGGGGGCGCCCATGCCCCCTTGGGGTCAGGGCACACTCCACCAGGAGTGTGGCCTCCTCTTGGGCTCTAGCGCATGGCGCCTCGCTGACAGACATCTGCACAGCTGCAGGCTGGGCGACACCCAACACATTCGCCAGATTCTATAATCTCTGAGTGGAGCCAGTGTCCTCTCATGTACTTGCCTCTACATGTGGCCGGTAATCGGCTAGGCTCAGGTGTCTTCACTTGCTCGCCATTCCTTTCCACGGACGGGATACGTGCAATATTTTCCTCAGGTAGTTTCCCCCGAAACCCTGAGTTCCTCCAGCACTGTCGATGCCGACACCAGTGCGTCTGCCCACTCGCTCAGGCCCTTGTGTCAGGCTAGGTGCCACCGTGTGCATGGTTCCCCCTATGGGCGACCCCCACATGTGTATTTCCACTGTAAGCCTCTCCGAGCATGTGTATTTCCCTCGGCAAGCCCTTGCCTCCCCTGGGGGTAAAATTTTCCACCTTCGGCTGGTTACCCCAGAGTTCCTCCATATGCAGCCCCTCGCGGGTCATATGTGTCTCCTTAAGTCCTCCCTACGGGTAGGCACTTTGGCGCATACTTCCACCTGGAATATGCTTCCCAGTGTACCTTGGTATTCCTGTGCTAAGTTGGAGTCCTTCGTCCGTACTAGCTTACGACAGGGAGCTCACACTTACGCAGGGCACTGGACGACAGCCGAGTGGCGTGATTAAATTGGGACCCCCATTCGTCAGTCACTGACGTTACTCGGAGTGACTGAACGAAAGGGAACGTCTCGGTTTTGTATGTAACCCTCGTTCCCTGAGGAGGGAACGGAGACGTAACGTCCCTCTGCCACTTCCGCTGTATCGCTGAAACGTCCGGGAGTTCAGTCTTGGCTCCTCAGCAGGTAAACATAATGCGATGTTGCCAGCGTACTTCCTTATATACCCACGCTGTGGGGCGGAGCTACGCTACGATATGACATGATGGCGGCGTGAGTACATCGCGAGGCTCGGGGTCTCTCCAGATTCTGCAATGTTGCGGTATATTTCTTGCTCATTTCGGGTCTGTTCGTGCAGAACAGTTGTGCCTTTACATCGTACACCCGATGTGAGCTTTTGGATATTGGTTTGCGAATTTCCGACAGTTTTATGGACAACCTTCGACTCCTTCCTGAGATCAACAGAACACCCGAGGCTATGCACTCTACCCGTCCAGGCGGAAGTGCTCGCAGGCGGCGGCGAGATCGTAAACAAAGGCGGGGGAAGCACGGAGGACTAAGAGCTAAGCTAAAGCTAACACCACACTGGCTCTCTTTACCCAGCATTTTCCTTGCCAATGTACGGTCGCTGGTGAACAAAATGGAGGAGATTCGACTCAGTATCACACAGCAAGAGATTTTTGAACTGTAACGGTTTAATATTCACGGAAACTTGGTTAAACAGCGGAATACCGGACAACGCTATTGAGCTAGCGGGACGCCACACACTCCGAGCGGATAGAACATTAGATGGCTCCGGTAAGACCAGAGGTGGTGGATTGTGTATTTACATTAACAAAGCTTGGTGCACAAACTCTGCTATTGTTGGGAGACATTGTTCTCATGGTTAAATGTAGACCGTTTTATCTACCGTGGGAGTTTACTTCCACCATTATAACTGCAGCCTATATTCCCCTGGATGCTGATGCTAAGCTTGCTATGAAAGAACTTCACGCAGCCATCAGTAAACAACAGACTGCTCACCCGGAAGCTGCGTTTATTGTTGCTGGTGATTTTAATCATTCAAACTTAAAGTCAGTGCTACCGAAATTTCACCAGCATGTTTCCTGTCACACCAGAGGAAACAAAACTTTAGACCATGTTTACACAAACATGGCTGGAGCTTACGTTGCAACACCCCTCCCCCACTTGGGACAGTCAGATCACCTTTCTTTGTTCCTCACCCCCAAATATGCACCCCTCATCAACCGTGTGAAGCCATCAGTGAAGACAATCAAGGTGTGGCCTGAGGGGGCAGATTGCATACTCCAGGAAAGGTTTCTACACACAGACTGGAGTATGTTTGCTTCCCAAGCCACCAGTGGCTCTCACACAGACATTGACTGCTACACCTCCTCTGTACTGGATTATATCAATACCACCACTGACAGTGTTACAACCCAGAAGCAGATCACCACATACCCTAATCAGAAGCCATGGATGAACAGGGAAGTGTGACTCCTGTTGAAGACACGCAATGCTGCCTTCAGATCAGGAGATGCACAAGCCTACAGCACATCCAGAGCAAACCTGAAGAGGGGCATCAAAGAGGCCAAGCACTGCTACAAGCTAAAGATAGAGGGACACTTTTCCAACTTTGACCCTTGACGCATGTGGCAGGGCATTCAGGACATCAGTGACTACAAACCCACCCACTCCACCCCCGCAGCCACTGATATCAACTTCCTGAACGAGCTAAATTACTTTTATGCTCGCTTTGAAAGGGACAACAGAGAAACTGCCACCAAGGCCAAACCCTCAGCTGACCACTCGCCAATCACACTCTCCTCCACAGATGTCTGCAATGCACTGTGCCAAATCAGCCCGTACAAGGCTGCTGGACCAGACAACATCCCTGGACGCGTACTCAGGGCATGTGCAGAGCAGCTCGCTGGGGTCTTTACAGACATTTTCAACTTGTCTCTTGCCCAATCAACTGTACCAACATGCTTTAAATGCACTTCCATTGTGCCAGTGCCAAAACACTCTAGCCCGATGTGCCTTAACGACTACCGCCCTGTAGCACTCACACCCATCGTTATGAAGTGCTTTGAGCGGCTGGTCTTGGCACATCTAAAAGACTCTCTACCATCCACATTGGACTCACGCCAGTTTGCCTACCGTAGCAATAGGAGCACAGAGGATGCAGTTTCCTTGGCACTGCACTCTGTGCTCACACATCTGGACAATAAGAACACGTATGCTGTTTGTTGACTTCAGCTCAGCATTCAACACTGTTATCCCAACCAAGTTAATAGCCAAACTTGGAGACCTGGGCATCAACACCTCAATGTGCAACTGGATATTAGACTTCCTGACCAACAGACCCCAGAATGTTCGATCAGGCTCCACCTGCTCCACCTCCATCACACTTAATACTGGTGTACCACAGGGCTGTGTGCTAAGCCCATTTCTCTACTCCCTCTTCACCTCCGATTGCAAGCCTGTGTATGGATCTAACTCCATCGTCAAGTTTGCGGACGACACTACGGTGATTGGACTCATCAGCAACAACGATGAGACTGCCTATAGGGAGGAGATCCAGCACCTGGCCACATGGTGCACTGAAAACAATCTGCTCCTCAACACCACCAAAACGAAGGAACTCATCGTGGACTTCAGGAAAGAGTCAAGAGGCACACACGACACCATCCACATCAATGGAATGGCTGTTGAGCGTGTCTCCAGTTTCAAGTTCCTGGGGATCCACATCTCGGCGGACATGTCCTGGACAACCAACACCTCCAGCCTGGTCAAGAAGGCTCACCAGCGTCTTTTCTTCCTGAGGACACTGAGGAAGAATCAGCTATCCTCGGCTATACTGGTGAACTTCTATCGCTGCGCAATAGAAAGCATCCTGACCAACTGTGTTACAGTATGGTATGGGAGCTGCTCTGTTGCAGAGCGCAAGGCACTGCAGCGGGTGGTGAAAACCGCCCAGCGCATCACAGGGACTCCACTACCTGCCATCGACCACATCCAGAGGAAACGCTGTCTGCATCGAGCTCGCAGCATCCTTAAGGACTCCTCTCACCCAGCCCACAAACTGTTTTCTCTCCTGCCCTCCGGTAGGCATTTCAGGTGCCTCCGGACCAGGACCAGCAGACTAAAGAACAGTTTTTTCCCTAGAGCTGTCTCTTTATTGAACTCTAACCGTCGTTGATCCCACTCCCCTTATATACTGCTAACCTTCCTCTCCCCCCTCACATCTGACTTCACTTTGTTATTTGCACTACTGGATGTTCATTTGCACTATCGACTGTTTATTACAGTAACACCTGTACATATATGCATCTTGCACTACTATACCTGACTGGAATATGCTCATTTGCACTATATCGTCCATTGCTATACTGCCCAACTTAGCCTAACATATCATTATATACATCTATCTGTAAATTCTGTTTATAGTAATAGCCATCTGTATATTATATTCAGTACATATCTATCTGTAAATTCTGTTTATATTAATATCCATCTGTATATTATATTCAGTACATATCTATCTGTAAATTCTGTTTATAGTAATAGCCATCTGTATATTATATTCATAGTACATATTAACCTGTAAAATTCTATTTATAGTAATAGCCATCTTTAAATATATTCAGTACATATTCATGTCCTGCACTTATGAAACCACTGTATATCCTGCACTTGCTGCTATTGCACTTCTGGTTAGACCTAAACTGCATTTCGTTGCCTTGTACCTGTACTTGTGTAATGACAATAAAGTTGAATCTAATCTAATCTAATCTATGCAAATTCCGCATACCCATGGCATTGGCCTGCCATTGGGCGTTTTCTAAGATCTCGAAGATGATAGGCTTCTAGGCGAAACCCCCATTCGTCAGTCACTGACGTTACATCTCCGTTCCCTCCTCAGGGAACGAGGGTTACATACGTAACCGAGACGTTTAGGGGTAATAGTTTGGGGTTTTTTTTTTAAAGAAATTTTTTAAGCAAGGATGCACTGATCAAAAGTGACAATACAATTTTATTTTATTTTGAACTTTTTCCTTTTTTAGTAAGCAAATAATCCTTAAAAAATGTATTACAGTTTCCATAAAAATACTATGCAGCACAACTGCTGTACATTATAAAATATATTAAAATTATTCTGCTGGAGGTCATGGACATCTTGTTCAGATACATGGCATCATGGATTCTAGTAAATACCAACAGATAAAAAAATCAAAAACTTGATGGCCTCTGCTAGAAACAGTTATTTTAATTCATTATAATATTTCACAATATTACTGTTTTCACTGTATTTTTTATTAAATAAATGCAGCCTTGATGAACATAAGAAGCTTCTTTAAAAAATGTTTTTGTTTATAATCACTTCATAATGAAAATCTGTGATGTATCTAGATGATATATGTCAATGTTAACTATGGTGTCAGAGCCAATAAAATGATGAACAATACTTACATGATGGTAGCGTGACAGTAAGGATCAGAAGTGCGAGATGGACATCCATTCCACTGTGAGACAGAAGCAAAGCAATTTCATATACGGTCAGATTCTGTCATTCTGTTAATACATATTGAATATTAGTTTACAGTAGTGTTAATTATATTGTATATACTATATTACTGTAAATCTCCCTGAAATGCTGTTCATTAGCAGAAAGGTCATGGGGATCAATTCAGTTAATTCAGTAAAAAAAAAATGTTAAATGAAACTTAAAATATACCAGCTTGAAGTCTCATTTCAGAAGCTGTCCTGCAGTTATGAAACATTTTCTAAACTCCACACCTCCTACAGCCTTCTGTGTCAAATGGCACTTCTGTGCTCTATGTTGTTTTTATTCCACACATTTTACTCACATTCCACATTCCACACATTTCTGTCTTCTGAATGAATGAAATGTTGATGAAGGCATGCAGGAGAATAGAGGCTGCTTGGGTATGATGCCCCATGGCTTCACATGTAAACTAAAACACACCTACCTCTTGAGGCAACAAAACAATATGACATCTCATGAGGCAAACTACTCAAGCTATATGATGAAAATACACCTAATTTGTTTAATATTTAAACAAATAAATACTGCTACTCCATTTACTTTTTAACCATTTTTGCTTTGTGCATGGCAGAGTGCATTATCCTGCTGAAAGAGGCCACAGCCACCAGGAAATAGCATTTCCATGAAAGGGTGTACATGGTCTGCAACAATGCTTAGGTAGGTGGTAAGAGTCAAAGTAACATCCACATGGATGGCAGGACCCAAGGTTTCCCGGCAGGACCCAAGGTTTCCCGGCAGAACATTGCCCAAAGCATTACACTGCCTCCACCGGCTTACCTTCTTCCCATAGTGCATCCTGGTGCCATGTGTTCCCCTAGTAAGCAACGCACACGCACTCGGCCATCCACGTGATGTAAAAGAAAACATGATTCATCAGACCAGGCCACCTTCTTCCATTGCTCCGTGGTCCAGTTCTGATGCTCACGTGCCCACTGTTGGCGCTTTCGGCAGTGGACAGGGGTCAGCATGGGCACCCTGACTGGTCTGCGGCTATGCAGCCCCATACGCAACAAACTGCGATGCACTGTGTATTCTGACACCTTTCTATCAGAACCAGCATTAACTTCTTGAGCAATTTGAGCTACAGTAGCTCGTCTTCGCTCCCCACGTGCATCAATGAGCCTTGGCCGCCCATGACCCTTTCGCCGGTTCACCACTGTTCCTTCCTTGGACCACTTTTGATAGATACTGACCACTGCAGACCGGGAACACCCCACAAGAGCTGCAGTTTTGGAGATGCTCTGACCCACTTGTCTAGCCATCACAATTTGGCCCTTGTCAAACTCGCTCAAATCCTTACGCTTGCCCATTTTTCCTGCTTCTAACACATCAACTTTGAGGACAAAATGTTCACTTGCTGCCTAATATATCCCACCCACTAATAGGTGCCGTGATGATGAGATAATCAGTGTGGTGATAATGTTATGCCTGATCGGTGTATATATATATATATATATCTATATATATATATATATATATATATATATATATATATATATATATATTCCAAAACGGTTCTAAATGTAGCCACATTGAAAACAAAGTGGTATACATTCTGGAAGTTAAAATTCAATGTTCTAATGTTCATTTAATGTTCTAATACCAGAGCTTGTTTAATTTTAATCATTACAAATGACTGAAATGTGGGCTAATATAGTTTATGATCAGAGTGCATATGACTTTCAATAACAGCATAGATGCAAAAGACATATTTCTTTTTGGCTATACACACATACAATGCATGCTATACCCTTGACTTGTCACTGTAATGTTAAAGTCAATATAAAACAATGATTATTTCATCTTACCCTAATAAAATTATCCAAGGGCTTCCTCTAAACGGGTTAAGAAATAACCGCTGTGGTTTTCCAATGTAGTACAGTTTTATTAGCAAGTTAAAGCTCTATGCCAAGCGACAAATCACTGTCTCTTCTCTAATTAACAGCCTTCCTTTTGTAGACAGGATTTTTTTTTTTTTTTTTTACATGCAAGCAGCTTGTTATTACAATCAACCAGTCTGTCAACTGCAGTAAATACTTTGCATTCTTCATTAAATCTGTCACATACTGTTATGACTGAGAAAAATGACTTTGATTGAACGTCAGATCTCAACGTAAGAAAGATTCTAAAGAGTTGCTGCTAAATTTATCAGCAGCGTTGGGGCAAGTCCTTTCAGTAACAGGTGGTGTTTTTCTTTCTCTGTCCATGTGTTTCACTTTTGATATAAAAAGTAGGTTACAGTGAAGCATAGAACCATAATGCAGCTTGTGTTACTATAGCAGCTGTTAAACTGAATTTAAATGAGTTCATAAAAGATATTCCTCATTTTAATGGTAAAAGACTATAAAAATGCTATGGTAAAAACTTGTATAACACTATAGTTTCCTTACTATACAGTGAAAACTATAATAGTTCTAACAGGACATTTTTTACAGTAACATTTAAAAAATTACGTTTTTGAAAATGAAAAACAATAAGCCATCTTTACAGTGAAGAAAAAAAAACCTAAACTGACATTCCCAGAGGTCCCTGTGTGACATTTCAAATGTAATAGTTTTTCTTAAAAATAAATTTCATTGTTTATCCTTTTGAGCTTTCATTCAAAAAATTAGCAAAAATCTAACCTTTCATTGAAGTAAAAGACTTGAAAGTGGGGGTAAAATCACATTATGAAATAAATGTTTTTCTCCAAAAACATGTTGGCAACAATTGTTGGCACCCCTGGAATTTTTTATGAGTAAAATATCTCTGAAGTATATTCCCATTAATATTATTTTTTTTAAGCACACCACGGTGACTAGGAACATGAAATTGTCCAGCCATGACTTCCTGTTTCACAAGAGTATAAATATGAAGAAACACAAAGGCCAAATTCCCTTAATGATTCATCACAATGAGTAAAACCAAAGAATATAGTTCTGATGTGCAGCAAAAGATTGTTGAGCTTCACAAAATAGAAAGTGGCTGTAATAAAATAGCTAAAGCATTTAAAAATAACAATTTCCACCATCAGGGAAATAATTAAGAAGTTCCAATCAACTAAAGATGTTATTAATCTGCCTGGAAGAGGACATGTGTCTATATCGTCCTAATACACGGTGAGGAGGAGAGTTTGAGTGACCAAAGACTCTTCAAGGATCACAGCTGGAGAATTGCAGATATTTGTTGAGTTTTGGGGTCAGAAAGCCTAAAAAAAATCTAATCAAACAACCCTACATGACCACATGTTGTTTGGGAGGGATTCAAGAAAAAGTCTCAGATGAAAGATTAAACAAAACAAAAAAAGAGCTTTTTGGCAGCAAACCCACCAGATGAGTTTGGTGCAAACAGGGATAAAAAGTACCCCATGACCCCAGTTAAATATACTGCTGGATCTTTAATGTTTTGGATCTATTTTTTCTGCTGGAGGCCCTGGACATCTTGTTCAGATACATGGTATCATGGATTCTAGCAAATACCAACAGATAAAAAAAATCAAAACCTGACGGCCTCTGCTAGAAATCTTATAATGGGCCATGGTTGGATCTTCCATCAGGACAATGATCCAAAACAAACATCAAAATCAACACAAAAATGCCATGGCCGTCCCAGTCCCCTTAATGTAGTTCTGACCATAACTTTATATATTAGTTTTGCTTGCAGAACTTGCTTACTTGTGATGAACTTTGATGCATCATGTGGATTTTTTTATTACCACCTGTTTTTTTTGGTGGATGTTATAAAGTTACAGATTTTAGTATTTCAGTAGGTTTGTATATTATTTCATTAACAATGTTGTGTTTTTTTACTGTAAACTTAAGTTTAATCCATACATTTTTTTATCCTTTAGGATAGACTCCAAATTATGATCATAACATTTTTCTGCACTCTTAAATGGCTGAATGGTCAGGCTGCTGTATGCTGTATGAGCTGCATATCAGTGCTTTCCTGCAAACTATCACACTCAACGTACTACAAAAACACCACAATTATTTGATTCAGTTTAGCAGGACTTTCAACATTGTCGCCTGGTAACATCACATGACACTCATAACACTCTCAGCCAACCCTAAAACATCATGTTTTAACACTGACCAAAACTGTTGCCATGAAACTTGTGTTGGGATTTTGAAAATATAGACTTTTTTCTGCAGGAGAACCTTCAATTACCTCTTAGCAAAATGTAACAGAAAGAAAAGCATGCACATAATGCATCATACCCTTATAGACTATACGTAATTCTCAAATTATCCTATTAAAGCAGCAGAACAATTAAAAGTATATAAATATATATCAAAAAACAAAGCCGATCCAACACTTTTAAAGTTCAGTGTGTGATTGTTCCATGTAATTAAATGATACACAAATAATGTCTTTGTGTGCATTTTATTAGCACAATGGTCCATTCATCAACGATTAAATTTTTTGCAGATATTTCTTAAGCAACATGACGGACATGTTTATATTAAGTGTCAAAAACCTTTTAGTGACATCCCTGGAATCAAGATCTCAAAGAAAGACGACATCACAGATGTCCTCAGAATGATTAAAAACTGAAAAGCCACACTCAAAACAATTATACATATCTGCAAGCCTGACAAGAAATATCTTTACATTTGCCAAATGCATTACATTATGTGTGCAAACAGAAACACTGTAGATATTGGTTTATGAATCGGAAGCTGACATTCAGAAACACAAATACAAACTCACATAGACACGGTTCTGTGATGTTTGATAGGTATGGCCCCTTTCTTTGATGGGTAAAATTATACAGTATGTGGCAGAAAGCAGAGAGAATAGTGTTGGTCCCACAGTTGGATTGAGATCAGATAGGCTTGTACAGCAGAGTGGTCACATACTTCTTTTTGTAGCGATGTGTCGCACTAAGGACCATCACACCATCCTGTGTGAGGAAAGCAAACAGATTTACATGTCAAGTCACTTGTATTTATATAGCACTTTAAACAATACAGATTGTTTTCAAGCTTTACGGTGATAAACAGGAAAATAACCCTTTTTAATGATGCAAATAGAATTAAATTCTGCTGCAAAAATGAAAATTCTGTCATCATTTACTCACCCTTATGTGGTTCCAAACCTGTATAAGTTTCTTTCTTTTGTTGAACACAAAAGAAGGTATTTTAAAGAATGTTGGTAACCAGACAGTTGACGGTAGCCACTGACTTCCATAGCATTTTTTTTCCTACCATCAACTTTCAACTTTTGAACCAACATTCTTCAAAATATCTTTTTTAGTTCAACAGAAGAAAGATACTCATACAGGTTTGGAACAACATAAGCGTGAGTAAATGATGACAGAATTTTCAAATAAAAGCTTATTTACTCATCATTTATTCACCCTCATGTTTATTTTCAGAAATATATAGTCCATAAGTCATATCTATTAAAGTAATGATGCTTTTATGATGCTTTTGTCATTTTGGAGCAATGTCATTCCACTGAAGAAATGAGGGTGATTAAATGACAAATTGTTCATTTTTGGGTGAATTATCACTGAGGGTGTGGACATTATTAGATAATTTCCTTCTAAAGGGTGTGTAGTCTGTTACTGAACCTTGATGGAAAGGGCGTACAGGTGGTTGAGCATCACATGGTTTGGTTCTGGCAGCAGGGTTGGGTCACACTGTTCAAAGCAGATATAGGAACATTTTAGGGAAAGTCACTGCTTTCTAAAACTGCCCACACTCAGCAATTTCCATCCAGAGGCTCTTTATCTTTTCTTATCTCTTTAAGAGAGTGACATGTGAAGGCCCATGCTCGGAAATAGTCCTCTGCATTTAACCCATTCAAGTTAGTGCACACACTTTAGGAGCAGTGAGTAGTGAACACACACACATACACGCACTGTAAACAGAGCAGTGGGCAGCGATTGGGGGTTAGGTGCCTTGCTCAAGGCATTTAGTCATTTTCTGCCGGTTTTGAGAATCGAACCTTTGGGTTAACAGTCTGACTCTCTATCCATTAGGCCACGACTGCCACGAAAAGGAACTGCTCTAACTGTATTTAAAAAGAATCAACCTCCTCTCAAGTCACTTACTGGGTTTCCACCCATCTGTTTTTGTGTGCTTTATAAAACTGAATGAAAATGCTTTAATGTCCATTTGTTTAAATAGCTGTGTTTAAGTAATAGAGATAATTTAATGTTTTATTTATATATATACACTCACCTAAAGGATTATTAGGAACACCATACTAATACTGTGTTTGACCCCCTTTCGCCTTCAGAACTGCCTTAATTCTACGTGGCATTGATTCAACAAGGTGCTGAAAGCATTCTTTAGAAATGTTGGCCCATATTGATAGGATAGCATCTTGCAGTTGATGGAGATTTGTGGGATGCACATCCAGGGCACGAAGCTCCCGTTCCACCACATCCCAAAGATGCTCTATTGGGTTGAGATCTGGTGACTGTGGGGGCCATTTTAGTACAGTGAACTCATTGTCATGTTCAAGAAACCAATTTGAAATGATTCAAACTTTGTGACATGGTGCATTATCCTGCTGGAAGTAGCCATCAGAGGATGGGTACATGGTGGTCATAAAGGGATGGACATGGTCAGAAACAATGCTCAGGTAGGCCGTGGCATTTAAACGATGCCCAATTGGCACTAAGGGGCCTAAAGTGTGCCAAGAAAACATCCCCCACACCATTACACCACCACCTCCACAGTGGTAACAAGGCATGATGGATCCATGTTCTCATTCTGTTTATGCCAAATTCTGACTCTACCATCTGAATGTCTCAACAGAAATCGAGACTCATCAGACCAGGAAACTGTCAGTTTGGAGTTCAGAAGAGTGTCTTGACCAGGACCACACCCCTAAATGCATTGAAGCAACTGCCATGTGATTGGTTGATTAGATCATTGCATTAATGAGAAATTGAACAGGTGTTCCTAATAATCCTTTAGGTGAGTGTATGTATATATATAAAAAATACTGTAACAAATGTATTGCTTATCTATTGTTAGTTAATATTAGTTAATGAATTAACTAACATTAACTAATCAGACCCAACTGGAAAGTGTTACCTAAAAAAATTGTTTATACAATTGCTGATTTTCTATTTCTTTTATATACTATTGAAGTATTTATGAATCACATATATTTTTTGTTTTTATTTTAATTGTAGTTTAAGTTTTAGAAATTTTGTAATGTGCTTTTGTCATTTGTGTAAGGCTGGAAAAAACTAGCAAATGCCAGGCTGTCTGATTGAGGAACAATTACTCCCTGAGGTGACAAAGGACACTTTCTGGAAATTAACATCTGAACTGTCTCTTACGAAATTAGCATCACCATTCGAGTATCACCTCAGTATCTCTATTGACCCCCTCTTCCCCCACTATTACTCTCTCTCATGCTGAGATCACCTGAAATTTACCCAAAATCTACATGGGTTAACGTGAACAAGTACTATACAGTATTATACATGTTTGGTGTCATTTGAAATGTCTCAGTGCGACTGGTACAAAGGTCTCATTCTCACAGAAGTAAAACAAAAGGTAACAAAGGTTTTAAGAGTTTAGAGATATTTTGCTTATTGGGATGGGTGTGTCTTCGGCCAATTGGTCTTTACCTCCTGTCGTCAATACAGGTCTATAAGACTTGATTAATGCTAATTCCCATTGTGAACTCATGTTTACATTTGAAAGAGTTTTGTATCTTGGTCTGGTATTTAAGGACCCTTTCAGAAGGGTCAGGGCGCGAACCTTTACATTGGTCAGCCCGTAACACTGAGTGCCTCCTAGATGCTCAGCATTATGTAATTTTCAGAAGTCAGGTATGCATTTCTTACTCTTTACTTCAAGAGCATTTTATGTATGTATCGATTATCTTTGAATTATGTAATTGGCATGATACATTTACCTGACTAATAATAAATTGTTACATTTGATTTTATTCTGACTTACTCTGAAATTATTGATTTTAGTGCATTATGATGAATCCTTTGTTACTGCAAATCTGCGATCAGGGTTAAGTACATACTAGATCTCGGATAGTATGGAGCATGGGGCACATCTGGCGAGATTCTAGATTTATGACTAACTGCACGACTTTAACTCTCTTTAAGTCACATTATAGGGGGCCAGATAAAATACTATTGAGATAATACAGCATTATTTTATGGTACTGGCCATCAGCTCTGGTTACTGTTTCAGCTTTAACTAAGTTGTTATATAGGTGACTGCAGGAGGCTACATAGGTACTTTTTAACAATAGTGAGCATGGGTAACATTGTTAAATCGCTTTAACCATAACCTCTGGTTAATGATCGGACTGACGAGTTTGTGATCGTGGGCCCGCATAACGGCCGGTGCGAGGACCCTGTGCGACTGAGAACAAAATTGATTTCAATAAGAGTAAAGAGTTAAACAGATTAATCTAATGTGTAGTGTAAAAATACAAATGACCTAATAAATCAATTGGCATTCCAACCTAAATTCAAGGTCATGATAAAATGGAGTCAGATAAAGGTAAATTGAAATTAAATTACTTTGCACCGCTGAAAAGACCAAACCCGCAAGAAACCTTCACCCACCAATCGTAAGCCGTCATTGGGACGATTGGGCGGGTCTTATATTTGTATTCGTTTTTGTTTCTTATAAATATTTATGCATAGCTTTACTATTTTATTTAGATACTTTATTTAGATTTTAATTAAACTTGTTTTACTTTAGTTAGTTGCAAAGGCAACATTTCAAATTTTCTTTTCTTTTTTATCTAATATTTATATTTTATTTCAGCTTTATTTCAATTACTGAAAATGATTAGCTAGCTGAAGACGGCAGGCGCTCGACTGAAAACGCCTGACTGTGGGCGCTTGAGAGCGGTTTGGTGGCGCAGCGTTTTTTTCAGTTGAGGCACTTTGCTTGATATGATACGGAATATTCGTGGAAGTCTTACTAGTATCTCATGTCACATATAGTTTGTTTCTGTATTGTTTCTATATAAAAATGTCGATACAATGTAAAGTATTTGCTCTGGCTCTTGTTTTAAATGATTTTGTTCCGTTATTATGATTGTTGTACAAGCAGAATGTGGCAGTTGGTCAGTGTTGCATTTGTCCTGCCCCATCTCCACCGTGATTGGGTGTCTAGGTAAAAAGTGACAACGATGAGCATTTTACCCAAAGTTGAACATTCTTCAACTCTCGGCAACCGGTAAAAAAATGGCGAAGCGCTCAGGGTGAACTACACGTTCAGCTCCTCGTTATGTTCCTGCCGTTGTAAAAGTGCGGTGCTCCCATTGAAAACAATTGGAAAAATACGCCAGCCACGTGAAAAAAACGCTTTGGAGGATGCAGGGCCTATGGGCCGTTTCACAGAAGAGAAAATGTGAGGGAGTGAGCATAAAGTGGGATGAAAATGGTGAGAACAAGATGGAAAAATGAGTCTAGCCAGACAATTGGGTAAATCAGCTGCTGTCATTAGATTTGCGTCCAGGACATGGCAGAGCAGTACTTACAGAGATTCCAGTGTCTTTGTTGAGGAGCACCTGCAGCAGGTGTGGAGGGAGTATGGGTGGAGAGCGCAGTCGGTCTTCTGATTTGGTCGAGTAGGTATCCTGATGGTACGGGCCGGGTGGGGAGCTGGATAAGTCTGACAGAAGACGTTTAAGATCAGAACTTGTAGCATATTTTGATTGTGTAACAGTGAAGAGCTTTAAGAGTTACCTGACATGTCGGCACATTTCTCAGAGTCTGTCTTCAGTGCGTCGAAAACCTCAAAGTCTGTTTTCCTCACTTTAATCACATTATTCACCACACCTGACTTATTAGTCACAACAGGCTAGGAAAAATTATCATAATTAAACTTAATGAAAAAACAGGTCTCAAAACATAGTGGCTTCGTTCACACTGTCAATCCAAATCCGTTTTTTTGTGTATCCGATTGGAATCTGAACTGTTCAGATTAGTTTTTTCTGGAATATCTGCAATGGTTTCTATCAGAGTGACATTGTGTCGGTAGGTATACATCAAAAAAACAACAACAACAACAGCAACATGGAGGCGTTTGCAACACAGATGGCTCTGTTTACACCTGGTATTAAGATGTGTTTTGGTCGATCGGATCACAAGTGGACGACGATGAATACAGGTGTAAACAGGTTCTAAAACGTTTTGAGCTTGTCCACCTTTGACCACTTCCAGAGGTGGTCGAAAACGCATTTGACCGGATTGCTTTCGTAATGTAAAACGCCCATGTGGTTGAATACGTTTGAACAGCCACAAAAGACCACCTACTCTCCACCTACTGACCTAAACATTATGGGAAGCGCGCTAGCCAGACAGGATTTAAACTTTGTCAGCTGGAGACCCAAGTTTGGTTTGAAGATGAAAAACGTACCAAGCACAAAGTTCTCTCGCCATTCCTGATTTCTAACACGCATTCACAGCGTTTGGTGTGGTCTTGCGGCTGTCAGAGCAGAAACGAAAGCTGCTGCTCTCCGTATGTTTTCCATATGAACCATAGGAAGCTGGGATGTGTGGCTTTATTCTTTGCTGTCGTCTCAGTCGGTCTCAAAACATGTCTCCTATAGTAATTTTCTGCTCGTCCGGCACTGTTCAACACAACCTTGTTTCTTTAGTGACTTTCAGCCTTTTTTCATATAACAATGCTTTACGTGGCGTGAGAATTACATGGAATCCGGTCAGAGCAGTCGGACTGAAACGGATTTCCAGAAATAAGATTTAAATAGGATTTCAAACCACGTGAATGTAGCTTGAAACTAATTTGTAAAAATTTCATGTGATTTTTTTGCCATTCACACTTGCTAAATCTGATCGGATTTCAATCGGATATGCACAAGAATCGGATTTGGACTGACAGTCTGAACAAGGCTGTTGTTGTAAATGAGGATTATCAGATAGCTGAAAACTTTAAGAGACTCTCTCTCACCTCTTTGGGGTCTAATATCCAGTGTCCATCCACATAGAACTTATACTGGTGTTCTCCTTCAGGTAGGTCAATTATTGCCACAAAATTATTATGACTGTTAAAAGAGGAAGAGAACAAAACAATAAGGCAAAGCAATTAGAAAGTTGTTTCCTTTTCCTGTTCATGATGATGGCGGTGAAATGAAGGCACATGCAGGAAGATGCTCTTTTGTATTTGGCATGGAGTGTTTACAGATTTTTTTGCTTGTAGTTGCTTGTAAGCACACACTGACCCCTAGTGTTGAACATGTAAAAGAACAGCAAGTGCTGTCTTTAAATTACATTGCCAGTTTTAAATGACAAATTAGAGTTCAAAATGACAAAATCAAAAATACTAAGGGTCAGATTTACTAACAGCTTGTGTCAGTGAAAACTCTCTTTTGCTGTAAAAAACTACTGTCAGGATTTACCAAAGACACGCAGTGAAAAATTTGCGCTGAAAAGGCGTGGACAGAGTTATTTTTGCGGCTTAACTTATTGCATATGCATTTGTAGGAGTTTCCCTTTCAGATGCTAAATTTATGGGAGGAGAGTATTTAAATGAATCATGCAAGGTGATTTACTAAGGTTTGCGCCAGTCAATTATGTACGTTAATAATAAGGAATACACCTGATTTAATGCAAGTTGAGCACAGCCTTTTTTTTTTCTTTTTTCCTAAAAATAAAAATCTCACTGTCCCAAAACTTTTCAACGGTAGTGTGCATGAATTGTGATAAAATTTGTGGTTTATTTCAGCTTTTTGGGGGGTTTTAGGCATGACATTGTCATGGTAACATATAGACGTATATAAAGTAAGAACTTTACCAAAAAAAAAAAAAAAAAAAAAAAAAACATTTAACATACCTTTAAAACAGCATTTTAAAGTTTACAGACTGGCCTGCATTAAATCTGATTTTGGCTTCTCTTCTTTTTTTTTTTATTAAAGAAACGGAAGGACATGTTGAAATAAAATTTGTGCAAATCAACATTGTTCCACAAGTGTTGTCAGTTGAGCTTAAAGAGATAGTTCACCCAAAAATGAAAATTATCCCATAATTTACTCACCCTCAAGCCATCCTAGGTGTATATGACATTCTTCTTTCAGACGAATACAATCAGAGTTATATTAAAAAATGTCCTGGCTCATATAATGGCAGCCCACAATTTTAAGCCCAAAAAAGTGCATCCATCCATTATAAAAGTAATCCACACAGCTCCAGGGGGGTTAATAAAGGCCTTCTGAAGCAAATCGATGGGTTTTTGTAAGAAAAATATCCACATTTAAAACGTTATAAAGTAAATTAAGCCCCCGGAGCCGTGGATTACTTTTATAATGATGGATGCACTTTTTTGGGCTTCAGATTTTGGGCTGTCATTCACTGCCATGATAAAGCTAGGAAGAGTCAGGACAGTTATTAACATAACTCTGATTGTATTCGTCTGAAAGAAGAATGTCATATAGGATGGCTTGAGGGTGAGTAAATCATGGGGTAATTTTCATTTTTGGGTGAACTATCCGTTTAACTTGTATTGAACATGGAATATCCCTTTAAATGTATTTTAATAATTGCATTTAGCTTTTAATCCCCCCCGCTGTCTGTGAATCTCTGAACAGACCTACTACTGAGGTCCAGCTGGCTTAGAGGACATTGTAGAACGCTCAGCTTTATGATTTTTAGGATGATGTAGATACCTCCTGCTGTGTTTCTTGTTTTAACACAGTCTACCATGTCATGCTAACGATTTAATGGTCTGTCAGCACTAACCTCTTAGTCAAGGGGATTTTGTTGGCCCAGTTGTTGAAGGAGCCAGACAAGTAGATCTCTTTCCCTGGACCGCTCCAGCGGAACACAGTGGGCCTTTCCTCTGGCGGGGCTTTAGTATCTGATTCCTGATCTTGTTGCCAGGCTAGAAACTCCTAGAAAGACAGAGAGAAAGATTGATGAGGTGTCTACAGCAAATAGAGGTAGAGCATCGAGATATAGCAGCCAAAAAACTAGTTAAAGGATTAGTTCACTTCAAAATGAAAATTTCCTGATATTTTACTCACCCCCATCTAATCCAAGATGTTCATGTCTTTCTTTCTTCAGTCGAAAAGAAATTACATTTTTTCTCCACATCACAGACTTCCATGGCAACCAAAATGTTGAAGGTCCAAATCAATGCAGTTTCAAAGCTCTTCAAAGGGCTTCAGAGGCTCTGCGTGATCCCAGACGAGGAATAGGGTCTTATCTAGCGAAACGATCTGTCATAAAAAAAAAAAATATATATATATATATATATATATATATATATATATATATATATATATATATATATATATATATATATACACTTTTTAACCTAAATTGCTCATCTTGCACTGCTCTGCGACATGCTAATGATTGCGCAATCACGTCGTAAAGGTCACAGTAGACGTAGGCAGAAGTACCGTCCCCGTGTTTACAAAGCACACATGCGAAGACTAATACAAACGGCCTTTAGCAAAAAAAGGTAAAACAACGATGACGGACGATTTTGAAGTTGAAGATGGAGTGTTTTTTGGTAAAGGACGTTTGTATTAGCCCTCGCACGTTTGCTTGGGGCGGTACTTCCGCCTACGTCTACTGTGACCTTTTCGACTTGATTGCGCAATCCATGGCACGTCGCAGAGCAGCGCAAGATGAGCAATTTAGGTTAAAAAGTATATTCTTTTTTTTTTTTTTTTTTTTTTTTTAAATGACCGATCATTTCGCTAGATAAGACTCTATTCCTCGTCTGGGATCACGCAGAGCCTCTGAAGCCATTCGAAGCCCTTTGAAACTGCATTGATTTGGACCTTCAACATTTTGGTTGCCATGGAAGTCTATGATGGGGAGAAAAATCCTGGATTGTTTTCCTCAAAAAACGTAATTTCTTTTCGACTGAAGAAAGAAAGACATGAACATCTTGGATGAGATGGGGGTGAGTAAAATATCAGGAAATTTTCATTTAGAAGTGAACTAATCCTTTAAGGAAGATGTTGTTACAATTAATGTTTCACAGTAAACACACCACCTTGGCATCATCTGCTTGGAAGATGTCTCCGTCCTCCACGCTGTCCATCAGGATTTTGGGTCGAGCTCCATCTTTACCACCACGGCTCTCTCGCCTGTTCGTCTTCTCCGCTCCGCTTCTCTCACTGCTGGTGTTGCCCATGCTGCTCCTTATTTTTATGCATGTTAAAGTCACCATGAAATCAAACTTGACAATACTTGTTTTTATGGAATATTGCTGTAAATGATTTTATTTATCTGTCCATATAATTATTGGTTTAAAATTCAATAGCCTATTTGTGATTAGTACCCGATGCTAAGTCGACAACATGACAAGCCTACTGTCATTATTTATGCATTTATTAAAGATTTACATGTCACATATGGGAAATATGTCAAAAATATATTTTCCCCCCAGATAATCGACTTTTAGCTAAATGCAGACAAAAGGACAGTTTGCATTCCACAAGTCGGACTGCAACAGATAATAATCTTTCTTCATAATCTTTAATCCACAATAACCTGCAACATTTCTTCTCTGATGACGTGTTTACTGTCGCGAGGGCGGGACAACCTGTCTCTCACATGACATCACAGCAATAGCAACGATCCAATCAATTCCAGACTGGCAAAATCAAATCCCACCATTATATATTTTTTTCTGGTTCTATAACAATTTTATTTATGTTTCAGAGTGTTTCCAAAATGTCATTAACTACTAGTTAAAACGCGTATATTCACTTTATAACTACATTTGTAAATAAACGGGAGCGAACAAATTTCACGTTCACCTGGTAACACGCACGCTAGCGTTTAGCACCTGATGGTAAGTCGCGACATGACAAGTACTGTCATTGTTTATGCATATATGAAAGACTGGCATGTTACATACGATTAATATATATCCAAAACGTAAGTATTTTGCTTATAATTGTCGTTTAGCTAAAAGTACCAGAGAAGCCAATGGGCATTTACGTTCAGTCGAACTGCAACAGGCTGCAGCCTAAAACTACGCAGTTTTTGACTGTACATTAAATAATTCAACATGGGTTTAAAGTCCATTACAACAGGTCTGCAACACTAGAAGTCGTTATACGCGCGATTAAAGTAACCTAAACTTTGACCGCTGTTTACAATTGTTTTGGCAATCATCTAATACACCTAACTGCGTTTTTGTTTAGTTTTATCAGTCTGGAGTTACATATCCGATTTTACAGTTAAGGAACCGAACCTATAAATACAAAGGAAGTAAAACACTTGGATGTTGTTTCTTTGGTCGTATTTTTTGACTTTTTTGTTCCTGTTCTTACGTGTAGATCTCGCCTACTTAAACGACCGCAGTCTATCTCCGTTTCACGCGGACTGTGGTAATTTCCCTTATGATGAACTAACTTACCTCTGAAAACTTTATTTGCCCGTAGCACGCGACTATGTTCCTTTCATAACGCCATTTTCACATTGCCTCACAAAAAGGTTCAATGTTAAGCACACCTCTTCCGCCTGCTGTTCGGGACTATCGAGCTCTGTATAGAGTTAAACCAGTGGGAGACGGGGACTGTTAACGGTTTGTTATACCTCCTGTAACTCGGCGTTTTTGTGCTTTGTGCACCTAAAACTTCTATATAATGTATACACATTTGTCTGCTATAGCTCCCTGGGTGCCACTGTCCTCGTACGAGGACATTAGTGAATTTCTCTGACACCATACATGTCACAGTTTTGAGTCTGGATGTCCTGCTTTTCAGAGATACCATTTGTTTTGAGGTTTCACCAGGACAACAACTCCTTAGTCTTTAAAAATGACTGAATTATCAAATGTAGCACTCTTATGGAAATATAATAATATCTTTTTAATATTTTGTAATTATCAAAGAAATGTTATAGGGTTTCTAATCAAAATATGACTTTCTGTTACAAAACGGCATTGATTTCATACATGTCCTCAATAGAGGACACCGGGACTTGTTTATCAGGCCTTTTGGGAGACACAACAAGTGAATAGGGAAAAAAAAAATTGCATATCAATGTTCCTATAAAATATTAGATATTATTATGAAAATGTTGCCAACTATTACTCCCATTATTACACTTTTTTTTATTACTTGTTGCTCCAAGAACACATTAATATGCAGATTAGACAGTGTATAGATACATTGCATTGAATGTATGGCCATTTTACCCACATATTGCATAAAGTAAAATGGTATATCAATTAATTCCGTTATATCTTTCATAACATAGTTGAGAATCATCTTTAAACAAAGTTTTGTTTAAAAAAAAAACCCTGAAACCTTAAAAAAATTGATTGGTGAATGGAAAATAAATCCCATTGTTTTTGCCTATACATATCATGTAATTTCATTTTTTAAACAACTCCCGATGTCCACATACGAGGACATAGCATAACATATGAAAAATTTTTTTTCCCCATTTGTTTCTTATGCTCTAAACAATGTAATGACATGCAAAAAATGCTAAATGCAAAAGACTGTTTTCCTGGGTTTCAGGATGATAGATTAGTGTAGTGTAGAAATCTACAACTTGTCCATAAACTAAAAAGAGCTGTTTACCTACGGATTGTTGAATAATAGAAAGCATTTTAAATGTTATGCATGACTTATGAATTATGTACTATTATTATGGAAATCATATATATACTTCAAATAATTATTTTATATCCCACCAGCTTCATTTAAATTGATAACATTTAATTAAAAGTGTTTTAATAATCCAGTTCAAAGCAGCACATACAAAGCAGATATATCTATTTTTTATATTTCATATATTTTATTTTTTAAATGTATTGTAATAATTTTTATACAAATATTTGTTATATAATTTTATTTAAATGTTTATTTATAAATAAATATAAATAAATAAAAAATCTATATATATATATATATATATATATATATATATACATACATATATATAATTTTTTTTTTTTTTTTTTTTTTTTTTTTAGAGACTGTGCCAGATTGGGTGTGTCCTATGATGGAGTGAGCCAGCTGTGTTTAAGTGTCCACACGTATTCATCAGAATATTGTGACATTTTCACGGCTGTCCAGTTTTGCAGTGTCATGACATGACTGGCAATGAGGTACTGAGAGAAGTGGAACTGTATCCGCAAAGTACACTTCAATAAAAACAGATGTGGGTGGCAGCAGTAGAGAGATGGACGGCCAGTACATATTGGAAAAACATCAAGTGAGATTGATGGTAGTGACACACTGATTAGTATTACTATAATTACCCATATATTGAAGTACACTGAAAACTTATCAATGAAACACGTAAGTGTTCTATCACATGTGTTGCTAGTAGTTCTTTACTTTGATTGCCAAGACTGGAGACAAATTTAGCTATATTTAACCATAGCTGGCTATAATATTACATATCAAAATACAGGATACTCCAAACACTGCAGTTTACATTGGGTGTGAAGGAGGAGAGGGAGTGGCTTGTGCCCGCTATAATCCATTATAAAACTGAGACAGACACATTTCATACATTGCACATTTATTCATATTTTCCTTAAAAAATTATCATACTTTCTGTCATTTTACATTCACCTGTACAACATGACACTGGTTATTTTTTCTGTAAAAGCAATGGTTAGCTATTTGGGTGCAAGCATTCTTTTAGTATGCAAAGTTTAGGACAAGCACAATGTACACCTCTAAACTACACATTTACAACATTTGAAATGTCATCATACTCAGCGAATACAGACTTGCAGTTGTACTGCCTGCAGGAATAAACATTACTCTGATATATCGTTGAGATGGTATGAATATGAAGTGACTTTTAGTGTAAGATTTTCTGTTTGGATTCTTGGCCATGCTTTGGGCAAATCAGACCCACTTATACATTCCATTTGAAAATATTGATTACTTATAAACCCGGGATGGTTCAAGCACATGGTGCCACCACAGTGAAACCACGTTCTGGGTTTAGCTCACAGTGTCCTCTGGCGTTCACTGGAACCGATCGCCACCAATTTACAGTATAGTCTTCCTGCCATACCGGTTTATCCACCATCAGATTGCATTCTGTTTAGTTGATATAAAAAAGAGCAATAAAAGAAGGAAATATTTTCTTACTAAATGAGAACATAAATCGTGCTACTTAAATAACAGGACATGCAAATTAAAATATCATTTAAAAGTGATCATTTAAAGAAATAGTTTACCCCAAAACAAAAAGAGCTTAATTTAATAATCCTCACGTTGTTTCAGACATTTATGGTTTCATATCATGGGACAGAAAAGAAGACAATTAAATAGGAAAATGCAGCTTTCAAGCCTAAAAAACTCATTCAAAAGCTCCATAAAAGTAGTCAATACGACTCTTGTGGTTTATTACAAGTCTTCTGAAGCCACATAACAGCCTTGTGTGATGAACAGACTGAATTTTAAAGTGCCTCTATTGTGCTTTTTCGGATATTACTTTTCATGTAGTGTGTAATCTAGCTGTTTGTGAATGTAAAAGGTCTACAAAGTTTTAAAGTGCATGATAAATGGAGTTCTTGTCTCCCAAAAGAAAGAACTGATTCTGAACGGCCTGAAATGAGTCGTCAGTAATGCCAGTCTTATGTCCTGCATGAACATATGTAGGTTTGTAAGTATTTTTGCAAAATGCTAGCCTATGGTCTACATTGGCTGCCCGTGAACAACGTTGTGGCAAGCAGGACAAGGCAGAGAGCCGTGGGAATGAGCGAGGTCAGCGGTGAGATTGCTAAAGCCCAAAATAAACTTTGGCCATCCCACGGTGCGTGTACAACAGCGCATGCGCAAGAAAGACAGAAGAGTCCACTAGGTGGCAATATGCACAGTGTGCAGTCGCCGAAGAAGAGTGCGGAAAGAGCGATTCAAAAACAACACGCTTGAAACAGGAGGAGAAAAACACTACAATGGACGGTTTGTGCAGAGTTTGTGCGTTGTTAGTTCAGACGAAACATGTTGCACTGGTTGAGACACTACTTTTCTTCTTCGATCCTGCCAAAGAAATGTCCTGTTGATGACACGACTCAGTGCTTAGTGACAGTCACCTGTGTGTTGCACTGGCCTCGAGTCTCACGGAAGGAGATCCGGATGAATAAAAGGAGTAGTGACAACAGTGCAAGACGAGAGAGGACCAGGCCTGGACCAGGACATTGTGTTTTGTTATGTTTGTGCGGCAGTAGTCCATGAGGGGCTGCCGCTTTACTTTTGTTTTGTGTTTGTTTATTTTCATAATTAAAGCGTTTGACCGTTCACCGGTTCCCGCCTCCTCCTTCCCTGAACAACTAACCTCTCTACATTGGTGGCAAAACCCAGAAGGAAGGAGGAACGTGCTGTCATAGAGCCCTCGCCGCTCTGGGGAATCCGTGGTGCCGTTGAACATGGCTCAGCAGAGTCTGCCACCATTGACGCTCGAGGTGGTGTGCTAGAGAGAGTTGCCGGTGGGATGGACTAACTCACTGCCGGCCGCTTGGGTTCTGGAAGGTCGGCTGCCGTGCGAGAGGGAGCGGCTGAGGCCGGAGCCTGCTGCCGTCCACCATGATGGGGAGCAGCAGGGAATGGGAGACTCCTGCCGGCTGCCCGAACCTGGAGGAGCCATCGCCGTCCACGTCCACCAGGCAGCAGAAGAGTCAGAGGGCCGTCCACCGTAGGCTATCCAGCGCCACTGCGAGGCATCGTGGAGGAGTTCACCCAGCTGGTGGAGGACCGGTTGTCAGTGTGTTTTGGGAACCAGATCAAGATTTTTTTCTCCACTCTCTCATCTCTGTCTCCCCTCATTCATCCGTCTCTTTTTCTCTCGCCTCATCTGTCCTTACCCCCTTATCCCCACCTGCGTGCCGCACTGGCCTTGGGTTCTGGAGGGGGGGCTGCTGTTCAAGAGCGAGCGGAGGAGTCACCGCTGTTTACTGAGGCCGGAGCCTGCTGCCGTGCACTGCCATCGTTACCGTTTGTATCACTGTGCTGAGGAAGCCTCCGGAGCTGAGATTCAGATCTGGTAATGGGTGTTTTGTTTCCGATGCGCGTTGTAAGTGGTAGACCAATCAGAGCAGACGAAGCTCTCGGAAAAAGGGGGTTTAGAGAGACAGAATTCTTTATCAAGGTGTTTTAGACACTGACTACGTTTACGTGTGCATCAATAATGCGATTATTAAGTTCTTAAGCGGAGTAAGATGTTTACATGACACAAGCAGAATTATTCACTCCAGTTTACATGCAATTTTCATTATTCTGATTATTCGCTAATAAGTATGGTAATAATACACTAAGATAGGCATACAGTATGCTTGTTACCCGCCACCTCACATCAATGTTTATGAACATACTGGATATTATTTGCCGTTGTGATGAACATTGCAATGTCGGGTTTGCCTACGCTGCCATCACATTCTTAACACCGTCTGGATGAAGATACGGAGACTGCGCAGCGAGTTTAGTGATTTGGAGAAGAGAAAACTTCAGAATAATGTCACAGAGTTCATTCATGAAGTTGTGTGAACAACACACGGCATCCGTGTATATCCGCACACTTTGGTCAGATTGGTAATGCAATTAAGGTGTTTACTTGCCTGTTTATAGCGATTAAAATCGGCATACGCCACATAGTTTATTGCGATTATGGTTACTATGATTATGAGCTTAATCGCATTCGTTTGATCAAAGTATTGCGTTTACATGAATTAAAGTTTAATTGCAATATTGCCAAAATCACATTATAATCGCATTATGAGGTTGCATGTAAACGCACTCACTGTGAGAAAAGAGAATATGCTGCAATGTATATTATGAGAAAATTAAAGTTAAAAAATTTTTTTTTTACATTTTTTTATCTTGGATGCTTGTAAACCTGTTCTAGGAGACCTCTAAAACAAAATTAGGAACCAATAAAATAGCATAATTGTGGCACTTTAAGTTCACTGATAAATTATGATAATCACTGCAATCATAACAATCAAGTCAGTGAATTGTAGAACCAGATCAGTCGATTTGTGAACAAACCATTCACAGTCATTCACTTTGTGAACAGAATCAACTGATTTATATAAAAGATTCAATTTAAAAGAATGATTTGTTAACAAATTGGGTATTGATGCTTCCTTTAATTAATACTCCAAGGAGCAGGTGTCAAGATTTTCAGTGATTGAGTTAAATTTAAGTCTGTTTCACATATAAACCTATCATATGACTTTAGAAGACTTAAAAATATAGCACATGAAGTCACATGAACCATGTTTATAATACAATATGGTATTTTGTCTTTTTTTCTGTCATTCAATTTCATTATATTGAAGACTAACCAGAATATTTTTTAAAAGTTCATATGGGTTTGGAAAGACATGAGTAAATAATGACTGGACAAGTCATATTTATAATATATTCGAAACATTGAGCTGTTTTGTGCAAATGAATACCGTGGTGAAGTGTACAATACAGAAGACCGTTATGATCAGAAGGCCGATGACTAGAGAAGCAATTCCCATGTGAAGAGCCTTCCTCCCCAGCCGCTGAGCTCCTTCATAGTCTTCAGCATCATAACTGCTTTGAGACTGAATGAGAGGGAAAAATCACAATTGTGAAATGACCCAGTTTAACAAAATAAATCATTTCAGGATGGAAAAACTCAAGAGATTCATTTGATTGAGGTGAGACAGAAATTATGTCATGCTTAATGTGACATTTGCAGAATATTTCATTGGCAGCGTCAGTGGCAGGTCTCCAAGTGAAAACTAGACTTCAGTATGTGGCCCATAAAGCAGACAGCAACGGGGGGCATAGTGATGATGCCAGCCTCATTTCGGCTCTCTTAATATGATCGGACAGCAAACTGAGACTTGGACATAGATCACTGGCACTAAATCACATTTACTGGCATGACAAAGATGATTTGACTTCACTAAGATGATTCACATATTAAAAAATTTGAATTTTTCAGGTTTGAATAACATTTGAGACAAAGCAGGTGGTCTAAACTCTTTTGTTAGACAATAAACTGGCTTTATTATTTTTTTATACTGTTGTCTGAGGTCAACTTATGATGTTTGTGTGGTTTTTACATTCAAAAACATCATAATGAATAAGTAATTTTAAGTATTTTCTACCATGGTTTTGAGCCTCTCTCCTGGAACACTCGGTTTTTATGGGCGTGCCGCACTGAAGACTTGGAAGTAAACGCCCACTGCTATGATTGGATAAGCTTTGCATATTATAATGAGCCTCAGCTCCCCCGTGAGTACACGTGAGGAATTGTTTTGAAAGCGTGTCGGAAAACGGCAACCGGAATGACTCGCCCACAGTTGCTCGCAAAATGTCTTTATCAAACAAACACAATGATTTATCTCTCATCCACCCACGATTGATTGGAATGTTATTTTTTATTACTTGGCCCGCCCGATCGGTGGATATAACCGCTAACCGTGCATCACTAACACACGCGCACAAGCCTCACTGCAGAGTCAGACAAATCAGCATGTTCAAAACTTCCGTGGTTGTATCTTTCCTTTAAATATCAAGTCAAGAGAGTGAACAACGCTCATCAAGAAAGGAATACTATTTCAATATTTAAGATAGCCCGTCGGCAGGCTGGTTATACGTTTTGGTAGCCTGTCTGGAAAACACATAGCCCCGGGATGTTGGGCTTTCCAAGCCCTGGCCCATACATGTTTGAGTCTGATCCTGAATCGCAGCACAATGAACCAACAACACCTCAAATAAAGGATTCTCCAGCCTGTGATAGTGTGCTAAGGTATGTTCAGTTAGCCACGTACACATAATTAATAGATATCAAAACGATCTGTTACAATGCAATACTATCACATATAAAAAAAAACATTTTTTACTCACATTAGTGTGTTGCTTCATTCATTCATGTGATCTCATCCTGTCTGCAAATCCAGTCTCGTTTACAAACGAATCCGTGGTGAAATGAAGGAACAAACGTGCAATGTCTTACCGACGTGAGCTGGATATTCATTCAAAATAAAGTTCATCCATGCATTCATAATATTGGAATCCGAATGAAGCTTATGCAGCATGTTTATTGCTTGGAAGTTCGATCCGGTTTAGCTCCACGTAGATCTATATTATTTATCTATAACATGTCATGCACAAATCGGTGGGCGGGGCTACAGAATAAAGTGTTCTTCTTCTTCGGTTAAGGCACTGTTTCACCAAACTCTGACGTCACAGCTTGGCACATTCTGAGATTGAGCGTTTGCTGGGCCTGGTGTCAATAAAAGCTTTTCTTTGACTAACAAGGAAGTTTTCAGCTCTGAAACTTACAGGATATTCTTATATCACAATGAACTTTTATATATCAAAAGTTGATTTCCCCTTTAAATATAAGTTTTTAATATTTATATTTAATGCAGTTTCAAGTAAGGCTTGTTTTAATACTAAAACATGTTTTTGCCATGATTGAACATAGTTTAACTACATATAAGTGAGGAAAAAATACTATTTAAAAGTATTAAATCTCTGCTCTTGTAAAGAGAAACTTAATTGTGCTAACCACTTGTGACACTAATACAGTGTGCATAAAACCCATCAGTGTGTCAGAGGGCAGTAAGCTGGGTTGCGTGATTTGCGATGCTCTTTTAGTTTCTCACAGGCTGTGGTGGCGGCTGCAGCTGCTGTAGTCAGTGAGCCCTGAAGTTTTACTCAGAGGCAGAGTCAACTTGAAACTAGAGGTGTTGCTCTCCACAGCAAACCCTTGCACTTTACCCCATTCAGACCCGCTGTCTCTAGTCTGGTAGTGACGTTTAAAAAGCACAGATTGATTGCTGAATGCAGGGCAAAAGTATGACAGGAATGGGCAGCTGGTAAAAATGATTCATTTTTATGCCCTGATGTGAATGGATCACATGTATGCCATTGATCACTGTACCTTACAAAAATATCCTACCTTTCTGTCTTGATCTGCACCCCATGATTAATTGTACCCTATTATGCATTATTCTTTATTATAATATCTGTTAATAAAGCAATAAGCCCCAAGAAACCAGGATTTACAGTGAATTAGGCAAAACACGGAACGTTTAGCTGTTCTAAATTCACTGTAAACCACAGCTTCATGGGCTTATTGCTTTTTCAATAAAATGGTTAGTCCATAAAAGTAATTATTTTAATAAATAACAGGCGTATGTTTGTAGAGCAATTTACAACAGCTTTGAACGCAGGTCAATCAGTTAGAATCAAGGACTATCCGTTTTATAATCATAAATTATTAATTAAAAATAGTAAGGTTGTAATTAGACTAATCAAAAACTAAGCATGATTAATCTAAATATTTCTGTTTTTCACCCTCAGTAACAATTGTTATTGATTGAAAAAACTCTAAATAAGATAAGTATTTTAATGTGTGTGTGTGTATATATATATATATATATATATATATATATATATATATATTATCTTTATATTATATATATATATATATATATATATATATCTTTATTACAATTTCGTAAAATAATAAAGAAATAATACACTCACCTAAAGGATTATTAGGAACACCTGTTCAATTTCTCATTAATGCAATTATCTAATCAACCAATCACATGGCAGTTGCTTCAATGCATTTAGGGGTGTGGTCCTGGTCAAGACAATCTCCTGAACTCCAAACTGAATGTCAGAATGGGAAAGAAAGGTGATTTAAGCAATTTTGAGCGTGGCATGGTTGTTGGTGCCAGACGGGCCGGTCTGAGTATTTCACAATCTGCTCAGTTACTGGGATTTTCACGCACAACCATTTCTAGAGTTTACAAAGAATGGTGTGAAAAGGGAAAAACATCCAGTATGCGGCAGTCCTGTGGGCGAAAATGCCTTGTTGATGCTAGAGGTCAGAGGAGAATGGGCCGACTGATTCAAGCTGATAGAAGAGCAACGTTGACTGAAATAACCACTCGTTACAACCGAGGTATGCAGCAAAGCATTTGTGAAGCCACAACACGCACAACCTTGAGGCGGATGGGCTACAACAGCAGAAGACCCCACCGGGTACCACTCATCTCCACTACAAATAGGAAAAAGAGGCTACAATTTGCACGAGCTCACCAAAATTGGACAGTTGAAGACTGGAAAAATGTTGCCTGGTCTGATGAGTCTCGATTTCTGTTGAGACATTCAGATGGTAGAGTCAGAATTTGGCGTAAACAGAATGAGAACATGGATCCATCATGCCTTGTTACCACTGTGCAGGCTGGTGGTGGTGGTGTAATGGTGTGGGGGATGTTTTCTTGGCACACTTTAGGCCCCTTAGTGCCAATTGGGCAACGTTTAAATGCCACGGCCTACCTGAGCATTGTTTCTGACCATGTCCATCCCTTTATGACCACCATGTACCCATCCTCTGATGGCTACTTCCAGCAGGATAATGCACCATGTAACAAAGCTCGAATCATTTCAAATTGGTTTCTTGAACACGACAATGAGTTCACTGTACTAAAATGGCCCCCACAGTCACCAGATCTCAACCCAATAGAGCATCTTTGGGATGTGGTGGAACGGGAGCTTCGTGCCCTGGATGTGCATCCCACAAATCTCCATCAACTGCAAGATGCTATCCTATCAATATGGGCCAACATTTCTAAAGAATGCTTTCAGCACCTTGTTGAATCAATGCCACATAGAATTAAGGCAGTTCTGAAGGCGAAAGGGGGCCAAACACAGTATTAGTATGGTGTTCCTAATAATCCTTTAGGTGAGTGTATATATATATGTGTGTGTGTGTGTTGTACTGTAATGTACTATTACATAATATATAATAATAATGTACTTTAATGAGAATGAGAAATGATGTTCCATATAATATTCAGTAAATTAATTGCAAAAACAGTGTTGACATTAAAAAGAAAGTGATTTACTGGGTGTACATGTTAGTGACCTGACCGTATAACTGCATCTCTCATTCTGAGGTAAAGGTGTCAGGTAGAAAACCACTGAAAAAAACCTTCCTGTTCATCTACTGTATAAGCATTGTTTGAGAACAACAGCCTGAGAAAGTTCATCATCATAATATCCACCAATTGAGCACATCTGCAGGCTGCCGTGTGAATGTTCGAGTAGGGGAAAGGGTGTGAGACGTGTGTGAGAGTGTATGCAGTCTTGCTTGCATGTGTGGGAGTGCTACAAAGTTAACTGCACAGATACTTGAGGCCTATCTATTTATAACACTTATATGTCTATCTGGACCATAAGAACATTAGGTTTAGTCAGATTTCAAAGCCACACATATAACACACTGCCAAGTAAACCCACAAGAAACATACCTCATAAGAAAAACACTCTCTGCAGCATATGACCAAAACTCTGTGAGGAACACTGTAGATACACTGTACGTTTTGATATATGACCTCAATTAAGAATTTGATTTAATACAGCAGCATACGAAGATGCAACTCTCTAGTTAGATACACTCCAGAATAACAAAAATAATAGTGTTTTCTACTCACCATCAGAGAAAAAACCAACGCCACAATGTTAATAGGCCATGCCGGACAAAAACAAGTGAAAATAGTCAAAAAAATGTAATTTTTCAGCGGTGGGGTCCCTTGAGCCTCAGCACTCCTTCCAAAACTGTGGTCAGAACTTCCATCGATAGAGCAGTTTGTCTTTCCATCCGACCGTTGAAGACCAGGACTCATGATGCTGGAGTTAAGAAGAAGCAGGAGATGGTGAGAACATTTACAAGAGGTGTGATGAGAAGATCAGGAAACTGAAGGGAAGACTGGAGGAGAAACAAGAAGGCAAGAGCTCATGAAGACACTCATGGGGGATGTCAGATGATTGGGTAAGTGTGAAAGGCGATGGATGAGAAGTTGAGTGAGTCAGAGATGGCTTATGACCTAATTACCACCCGGGCTGAACACTATCCCACTTCAGAGAGGGAGAGAGAGAGAATGTGTGCAGGACGTTGAAGCAATGTAAGATGTAAGAGGAGAGGCAAGAGGAGGAAAAAAAGTCTGTCTACTTGCCCATATTACCATTATCTGTCAAAGGGAGGAGGGAGTGTTAAAGTTACAACTGATACAGCCATATGGATAATGGCCCCAAAATCACATTACTAGGCTGCCAAGAAATGTACACTGGCAATTTTCCCACGGTTTTTGCATGGTACTGTAAGTGAGGAGAGCGAAAACAGCGCTGCATAGAGGACAGAAACTGTACCACACATTACAGATGCACAATAGTGCACTGGATGATACAGTTTAAATAAATGGACACATCTTGTGTACAAAAATGATGCATAATTACATGCAAATAACCATAAACTAAACCTAATTCTAGTAAGTACATGTTAATTAATATTACTTAAAAAGGACAGATTAAAATCTTCTTAAAGTTGACCTATAGTTCTTATAAATGTACTGTTTATATTAATGTTGTTTCCTTGTGGTTTAAAAAAATGATGTGGTGCATTCATCAAGTAAAAAGTGTGTGTGTGTATATATATATATATATATACCATACAGATCTTTTAAATAATGATTATGGAAAACTATAGGCTTCTTTTTTCTTTTCAAGAATTCTTACTTTTCTTACAGTTTCTTGTGGATTTTTAAATTAAAAAAAAATAGCAAGAAAACAATTACAATAAGGCAATACAAAATCACATAAATCACTAAATAACAGAGCAGAATTGATTAATTTTAATTAAGCTTTTTACTTCATTATATTATATTATGACAGTTTTTTCACCCTTATCATTTTTACTCCCCCTATACCCCCCCCCCCCCCAAAAAAAAAATCTTAAAACGAAGTTGCATGCATGAATTGCATTTTTAATGTATTTATGAATAAATTAATAGATTTGCTAAATGATTAATGTAGATCTGACAAAAATGAGCGTCACAGAGTGGCCTGTCTGTGGGTGTCACCGGAGCGCGTGTTTATGCAGATAAGGTGATGCTTCGTTTCAGACGGCAGGATACACCACACAGGAAAAATGAAAAACACCTGCCTCTGCTTTACGTGAGAAACCCGCTTGTCTCTGCAGTTTAGATAAAATGACACGCACTAGTCTCTCTGCTCTCTTCACAGCCATCTGGTTCACAGGTAATATCATCTTTCCTCCTCGATAACACTACTTATCATCGACACAATGTCAATAGCTTGATGAAATTAAATTATTTAATTTAATACTTTCTCACAGGTCTCATCCCTGGAGATGTAACTTTGCCATATCTAGGCATATCTGTGTGGCAAAAACCTGAGACAATACAATTGAAAGGCACAAGTGAGAGCATCACCTGTCATATTAAAGCTCATTCACAAGTTAAAAGAATTGTGGTTAAGTGGTTGCAAAATAATCAAACTGTAATGAAGAGTGAAACAATGGTAATGTCTGACAATCGATCGTCTTTATCTGGAGCTGTGTTTATTAATGCATCGCTGGACCTGCAGTCAATACGTCAAAATCATAGTGGCATGTATTACTGCACAGCACAGATGGATTTACCTATGCTTGAACCTGTTGCATATGGAAATGGGACGCATGTATATGTGGGTGAGCTTTATTTTTTTACTCTTTTTAAAATGTTCATTCTATTCTGTTTAAAGACAGATAATATCATGCACATGTTTAATGTAACAAACTATACACTCAAGACCGTTTTTGTGGTGCTTTACGATTCAAATGCTAAACATGCATACTTCTCACTTACAACATTTATAGTGCCTAATTCAACAACCGTGACAACACCGGCTCCCACATCTGTGACTGTGACAGCAAACCCCTATAATAAGGACAAAGTTATGTGGTCATTGCCTATAGGATTGGGCTGTGTCTTATTAATCATCTCCATTGTGTGTATTATTCACATACATTATAAAGGTAAGAACATTTTTGAAATTTCTTTAAAAATCGGATGTTTATTGGTTTATCGCATTGCGCTTCAGATTACTAACAATGGCATACTATCAATTACTACTGACAGCATGCTAAAATAAACAAAATTCAAGTGACTGTAAAGTTTTTTTTTTGTATTTTTTTTTTTAGAACCTAAAGCAAAAGAAGTCATAGTGAGTAAAATTTATTAATTAATTAATTAATTTATTCATTTTTCATTTGATTTTGAATATTGGCAGAGCTAATGGTCTTTCAGAAAAGTAATAAAATACTTTTTTTTAAATAAATAGTTTCATTCTCAGGTTGACGCTACCCGTGGATCACCCTGCCCTGAAACAAGTGAAACTGTTGTTTATGCAGCATTAAATATTCCTCAAGACAGCGTGAAATCAAGAAATGAGGTAAATAGTGCCCATTAAGAGCATTTGGTAGTCTGTAGTATACAAGTGATGCTTAGTTAATTACTACATGTTAAAGGGATAGTTTACTCAACAATGAAAATTATCCCATAATTTACTCACCCTCAAGCCATCCTAGGTGTATATGACATTCTTCTTTCAGACAAATACAATCTGAATTATATTAAAAATGTCCTGGCTATTCCAAGCATTATAATGGCAGTAAATGGCAGCCCAAAATTTTAAGACCAACAAAGTGTATCCATCCATTATAAAAGTAATCCACACGGCTTCGGGGGGTAGATAAAGGCCTTCTGAAGCGAAAAATATCCATATTTAACATGTTATAAAGTAAAATATCTAGCTTCCGGCGGACCACATTCCGTATTCAATTTAAAAAGAAAGTGTTTAAAATACTTACGTCGTGCCAGTTACACTTTTTTCGTAAGTTGAATACAGAAGGCGGTTAAATATGGATATTTCTCTCACAAAATCCCATCGATTAGTTTCAGAAGGCCTTTATTAACCCCCCTGAGCCATGTGGATTACTTTTATAATAGATGGATATACTTTTTTGGGCTGCCATTATGCTTGGATTAGCCAGGACAATTTTTTTATATAACTCCGATTGTATTCGTCTGAAAGAAGAATGTCATATACACCTAGGATGGCTTGAGGGTGAGTACATCATGAGGTAATTTTCATTTTTGGGTGAACTATCCCTTTAACGATTTAGTAAGCAAATGGACAGTTTGCACATTATATACCCAGATGCAATTATTATGTCATGTAATAACTTGTATTACAGAACAGTGCAGCTCTGGCACTCACTTCAGTGACCTGCACCGAAGACTCTGTGACATACTCTGAGGTCCACATAAAGAAAGGACCAAAGGATGAAGGTTGAGAATCATTTGCCTACATTTTATTCGCACGATCTCTTTCGCCTTTTAATGGGACTTTGAGCTTCTGCTCCTGTTTGATTTTGTCAAGGTATTGCTGTAAATACTGTAAATGTTGATATAGTTTTCAATGGTGTGTAATACTCATGAAGGTGGAATTGTTAAGTGCAATTGTTAAATCTCACATTTGAGTCTGTTTTAAGCAGTATTGTGTGCAAATGTACATATTTAAGACAATTATAAAAACATCTGATAAAACCTTCAAAGACTTTCTCGTTTTGAGTGATCAGGTTAGAGTTCAGGTATGATATTTTTATTGGATTCTTTAAAAGGTGCCTGTCAAACTGGTATGCAACCTCATTGAATGCAAAATGATGTTTTACAAACGGTTTATCAGCGCTTTCATTTTTAGACTAGCTTTAAGGGCACTGAAAAGAAACTGTTTCAAAATGATTTTATATATTAGACTGCAGTTTTTAAACAAGCAAAAACTGTTTAGAAAGAGAAAATATAGTGTGTGGTGGCTGCAGCCCAGAGCAAAGCTTTTAGGTATTCTAATATTTAATTTTTCATATCTGTTGATTTCAAGTTTTTGTAGCAATTGACAGAACAGAGATGTTACTACAACCTACACAACCCCATTTTGAAGCTTAACGGTAAAAGCCCTAATCATATGACGTGCTTTGACGATAAGATAATGCTGTTTCATCCTGACAGAAATCTTTAGTTTCGTTGTATTTTCACAAGTGTCCCGTGAATACAGATTTCTATGCGGGGGTGTTCATTGAGCGCTTTCAGAAGAGAGACCGTAGGTGATTTGACATCGCCACAGGTGAATAATAAAAGATTAGCAGGAAACATCTGGCCTAAAATGAGTCATGCATGCAGTTTTAAAACCTGTAGGAGTTCTGAAATTTGAAATAATTTGCCATTTCCAAATTTACTTTTAAATTTGTTTTTATTTCATTTTTTTCAGAGAGGGTCAAGCTTCAAACAAGAAACATTAAAACTTTCAATTATTAACAGCCATCCTGTTTACTTCATAAAAAGTGTTATATTAGTGTTGCTATTTTTTTTTTTTTTTTTACCAGTACCAGAATCTTCAGTTAATTGAAGTATATTCATATTCCAATTATTACAAAACTTTAAACCTCTAAAAGAGATTAATGGAATTGTGTTACGAATATAAACTTGGTAAAAGCAACGCAACAACATGGAAATTGGGGTTACAATTCACATTTTAAATCATCTTACTGAAGATAATACATTAGCTCATGACATGCATTCACTCTCTAACACACAGACACACACTCACTCAATAGTAGCATCATTCACATTGCCTTCTGTCAACAAAAAAACACAACAAAATAAAACAAAGTTCAAGTTCATCAAATCATGAAAAAAAAAAAACATTTTTGGACATAAAGAATATCATGCGTTTGCGTTCTTGAGTGTAAAAAACTCTTAATCACGCTGACAGATCTCACCAGATCAAAAAGACAGTATATACAATATTTTACACAAACAAGGTCAAATCTAAGTCTGAGAATTATGTTCTCCTTGTAATTACTGCTATTTGCATGATCAGTGTAATAAATCCAGTTGCAAAACTAACAAAATATACATTTTGATGTCCCATCACACTATATTCTTCAGTAGAAAATGTACCAAATGCATCTGAAAGTGATTTAGTCTTTTAAATACACTACAAAGATCCACATAGATTTGACACGGATTATTGCTCTTATTAGACTGTTAAACTGAAAAGACTACAATTACAAGCCTACATGTACATAGTGTCATCACAAAAAACAAGAACTGAGAGAAAAAGAAATAAAACTAAGACAAGTTGTTAGCATTTTAAACTGAGAAATAAACTAATTATTTACAGGTTTAGCTCTATATAAGAGGAGCAGGAGGTTAGTTAGACTGATATGACAGTAATTCATAAAACAGGAAATATGTCACATCACATTATTAGTGTTGCAGCCGCCATTCCATCAGCTGATTCATCTCATCCAAAACCATTTAAAGACAGAGAGCTTGATAAAATAACAATAAAACCCTGCGGCACGTAGAGTGCATCCATTATTATTCGATTGAGATCATCACATACTTTAAAAATCCTTCCTTAAGATGTAGGGAAGACGTCAGCATGATGAATACTAATGTACCAGCACTCATTTCAATGGTAGCCATTAGTAAATGCCGTAGCGATCAGAGGGCCCTGTGAAGGTAAAAATAAGGCATTCATTGTAATTGCAGCAAAAAGGACACAGGAAAAACATTCATTTGTTAAATTCATCATGTACATCAGATGTTCTCGATTAATGATGTGACACTCGTTTTTTAAATTCAAAAATAGATTAAAAAATACAATTCATACATACAGTGACTTGAACACTTTTTTGTGGATTATTATTATTGTAAAAATTGTAATGGATAACAATAACAATGATTATTTGCTTACGGCTCATTCATATTTTAAAATATGCCTCATGACTGTGTGTCAGGGTCAATAATGTGACCTTTTCCACATGGCAAGGTTAGTTCAGGTTGTAAAAGTCATGTTGTGTGGCTCTCCAAAAACGTAATATTTAAGAATTAATATCATGATATTTGAAAACTTTTAAGCTTGAAAAATATATTTTAAAACCTTTTGAAAATAATGATTAAGATGCATAGACTGCACGTATTCAAAGTGTAAGAAAATTTTTACTTTTTACTTCATGGATGTTTTATTCAATTCATTTTAAAGAAAATTATAGAAGTTTTTTTTAAACCATATGAATACAAAAAAAAAACATTTCTACATTTTCTTTTTTACTTCATCATCAATGTTATTTTAGTATTATTTATTTGTTTTTGTTTGTTTGTTAATATTTTGCATTTCAGTTTACATTTTAATTGTTTATTTTAGCAATTTTTTATTATTTTTAATATTTCAATTTTCATTTTAGTCTTAGAGCCCTATTTTAACGATCTGAGCGCATGATCTGAAGCGCATTTTTTATTTATTTAACTTTTTCTTTTAATATTTGCATTTTATTTTATTTCAGCTTTACTTCAATGACTTTTCTATTAAAAATCTTTTTAATAGTTTTAGTTAACAGTAACAACACTTTATACCACTGACTCACCCCAAGGCTGTGGCTGAATCCAGTGCTTGGAGCGGGACTTGCAGCGCTGATATAGCTACTGACAGTTGTGTCCTGATTGGCCGTTCCATACAGGTCTGCCATCGGCCCAGGGCTGCTGGTACCTAGAAATCCAGCTGAGCGAGAAGGAGTTGAGCCTACAATATAAATCGACATGAAATTCCACAATATCTTTTCATGAACAGCAAATCGTATAGATATATAGGTCAGATTGGGGTGTGAGCGCTCATTTCCTGAGAATGGGTCATGTGTAGGATGTAGCAAAAATGAAATTCTCGCACCTCTGACCACAGCTGCTGCTGCTGCGGCTGCCGCCATGGGGTTGTACGCCGTTAGAGGAATGGCTACGACAACATCCGCATGCACGCAGAACAAGCAAACAAACAGGAAAGAGAACTCAATCAGTATCAACATACAGTAAGGCTTGTCTGAAACCAGTGGGAAAAATGCTTGCATCATACAAGTACAAAATGATGGTCTGATAATTTGTGGTAACGCCCGAGTAAGCTGTTAAGCAGGATTTCCTGGGTGGCGGTGTCACAGCGTAAACTTACAGCACCCAAATCACACTTTGTTGTGTGTTGGAATATGGTGAGTGGGAACCATGTAAAGTAGCTGCTTGTAAAGCTCATAGAGGGACTAACCTGTGAGCTCAGGGGGGTGGGGTGATGTCAGAAGGGGGGTCCTCTCTAAGTGGAATTCTAGAATAGAGATAAACACAGAAAGCTGTTTAAACACACACAAGTGCTGATCAGACTACACACATGGACAAGCGCTACAGGGCCTATGGCAGCAAAAATGAGTGGCAAGCATACAGGCTTCAAGTGCACATAGAAAGAGTTTTATACCGCCTCCCTGAGATTTACAAGCAGCCATGAGCCATAAATGAGTGATATATGACAATATACACTACCGTTTGGGGTCCTCACGATTTTTTATTAATACTTTTATTCAGCAAGGATGCATCAAATTTGTCAAAAGTGACAGTAAATAACATTTAAATGTTACAGTGTTCAAAATATTAAATAAAATATGGTTGAAATATTTCTATTTCAATAAATGATGTTCTTTTGAACTTTCTATTCATCAAAGAAGCCTGAAAAAAAACATCACTGTTTCCATAAAAATAGTAAGCAGCACAACCATATTCAACATAGATAATCAATGTTGGGGAAAGTTACTTTTGAAAGTAATGCATTACAATATTGCGTTACTTCCTAAAAAAGTACTATGTTGCGTTACTTTTACATTACTTTTTCTCACCTGGGCTGGGCTTGCTTGTTTGTTTTTTTAATAACAACAAAAAAAGTTCTATTTTTGGCAAATGTATAGGCCCTTTCACACCAAAAATTAAATGAATAAGCCTCAGGCTGAAGAAAATCCAAATTCCCGCCTGTTCAGTAGAGGGCACAGTTCTAGATTGAAGAAGAATAGGTGGCAGGAGAAGAAAGTTCAACATGCTTACCTCAACAATAATAATAAAAAAGGAACACAAATGTGATGTTTATCTAAAGTCATTTTGCTTATTAGTATGGTTGAATTGAATCAGAAAGGTCAGCAGCAAAGACATTGGTTAATACAGTGAGATTAAATACATAAAAGTATATTTGTGCAGTTTAATATATTTAATTATTGCAGGTTTACGTAATATTCTGACACTGCATTTCACAGTTTTTATTAATTTTGAGTAATATTGAATCTGTTTTTTTTTTTGCAAGTGAGATGAATAAATGCCTGCTCACATTTAGTCTAGAACTACAATAACATAATGTTTACACACAGGGCACACAACGCCTCTACCCTTACTCATGATTTCTCTCAGCATAGGGACAGAAGAGCTGTCAGTCAATAAATGGAAAAACATTTAACCTGCGTTACTTATTTAAAAAAGTACCTCAGATATATCTTGTTGTAAATTTAAAACTAATCCGTTACTTTACTAGTTACTTAAAAAAGTAATCTGATTACGTAACTCATGTTACTTGTAATGAGTTACCCCAACACTGTTGATAATAATAAGAAATGTTTCTTGAGCAGAAAATCAGCATATTAGAATGATTTCTGAAGGATCATGTGACACTGGAGTAATGATGCTGAAAATTCAGCTTTGCCATCACAAGAATAAATTACATTTTAATATACATTCAAATTGAAACCAGTTCTTTTAAATTGCAAAAATATTTCATAATATTATTGTTTTTTATTTTTAACAGTTTGATCAAATAAATGCAGCTTTAGTGAGCATGTAGTGAGAGAAAACATAAAAAAATCTGACTGACCCCACTACCATTTTGAACGGTAGTGTACATACATACTTAATATATGTTGTGTTTTTACACATACAATATGATCACAAAATGGGAAATATAAATTTTTGATTATAATTAGTATATTCTTTTGTGCATATGCAAATTGTGTGATATCAAATGCTTGGTCACACTTAATTTTACGGTTCAATTCGCACTATCTAACTATTATCTACAGCTTTTGCCTCAATAAACTCCTAATTACAGCTTATTAATAGTTAGTAAGGTAGTTATTAAGTTTAAGTATTGGGTAGGGTTAGGGGATGTAGAATAAAGACATTAATATGTGCTTTATAAGCACTAATAAACAGCCAATATCCTATTAATATGCATACTAATAAGAAACTAGTTAATAGTGAGAATTGGACCCTAAGCTTTACCAAGACATATTTAGCATATTTAGCATCTAGTTAGTTATATTGCTTAATGTTGGCGATTTGGATTTGACAACCTACCATTACATAATACTTACTGAATAGTGTATATGCAATTATAAACTGATTACCAATCATTTCCTGTTTAAAAACCCATTATTTGATTAGCTATATACAGAGTGTGTAAAGATTCATTCCAGGAAATAGTTAATATCCATAAACCAATGTGTGAAAATGTGTACGGAGACACTGATACAGTGTTTACAGTATGATCCAGACATTGAGTCTTACCAGGAAACTGATATGTGTATCCTGGTGTGAGACTAGTATAGCTGCGACCGGCATATGTTGCTGCCTGGAACCCTGGATATCCTGGGAAAAAAATGTCACTCATCAAATCATATGAAATTAATATTAATCAATGAAATTATAGAATTGGTGTATTTAGTATGAATTCTGTGGCCTGTACAGATCACACTTTTCACTCTTAACAGCAGAGGGCAGAAGTGTCCACACTATGCTTTTTATCACTTGGAGCCCTCATCCATGCAATCGGCAGTTAAGAGCTACGCTCTTACCCAGCATTCCTATCCCAAGCATGAAGGCGTCCATCCCATAGGGCATGACACGAGCACGACCTCTTGAAGAGCCTGTGGGTGACATCACTTCCTTGGGTTGGGCTTTCTTACACTCCACCTGTGATTGGAAAGGGAATATATATCAGTCAGTCAAACATGCGTCTGAATGAAACGTGAATCAGAATAACAACTCTCACCATTTTGTTGTTGATCTCGTGGAAGTGGATCTCACAGACTTTCTCCACTACATCTTCATTCTCAAAGGTCACAAATCCAAACCCTGAGGGAAGAAAGAGTCCAGACACTCAGACCGCAGTTTACATTTGGATTTCCACTTCAGCCATCATTGTAAACAATGTCTACGGTTCATATACTTCAGTTCAACAGTTCAGATGCCAAACTGCCAAAGAAAAGCCAATGAAATCTGCTTCATTTTTCACAGACCTTGTTAAATCAATACCAAAATGATTATGGATTTACTAAAAAGTACCATGATACTACCATGTTTTGGTACCATAGTATACATCAAAGTACTGTCTGATACCATCACTGATACCATCCAGAAGTCTGAGACCACTAAGGAAAATGCTTATATTTTGCTTTTTTTTTTAATCTGATACAAAATTTGTCATTAGAAATTATATTATCAACATAACAATTTGAGAGAAAAATCATCACAGAGGCTGCATTTATTTGATCCAAAATACAATAAAAACAGCAATATTTTTTAAATGTTATTACAATTTACAATAACTGTTTTCTATTTGAATATATTTTAAAGTGTAATTTATTCCTGTGATGGTAAAGCTGAATTTTCAGCATCATTACTCCAGTCTTTAGTGTCACATGATCCTTCAGAAATCATTCTAATATGATGATTTGGAACTCAAGAATGATTTATTTCTTATTATTATCAATGTTGAAAAAAAAAAAAAAAAAAAAAAAACAGCACTTATTTAAAAGTTATAATAAAAGTAATAATTTCTTTAAAATCTTATTTACCTTTGAAGTGTACAAAAATTACATAATGTCTAATTATTGGGTGTCACCAAAAAAGCTCACATAATCAGTGTCACTTTGTATAGAGCAAAATCTTAAATATTTTTCCTAACATTATCTTGTAAAATGCAGAAATAATATATTTTTCCTGTATATATTTACATTTAAATGATCCTAGAGTGTGGACGTTTGGACTCTACTAAGTATTTGTAAAAAGTACTTTCATATGTCTGTAACTTCTCCATGTTGAGGTTGAATATTTGTGAATGTGAGTGTCCTTAAGGTTCACCCTTAATACTGTAATTATACAGATTTCCTGTGACCTGTATTCTATTTTAAACCTTTGTGGTCATACACACGTCCACTTTGTCTCTGTAAACAGTGCTAGATTTTCTCAACAAAAATGTGCTGCTAGATATTTTTTTTTAGCAAAAACTTGCTTCTCTCTTCTCAAGTGCTGCTCTCGTCCCCTGTCTGTCTCTCCATGTGTCTCATCTCCTCCACCTCTCCGCTGGGTTGAAAGGCTGCAGTAAAGCCATGCAAGCTGTCATAATCGATGTGCTGTAGAACCGGCAGGGGGAGGGAAGGGCGCTTAACAAGGTTTTAGCCTAAACCCCGATTAACGAACACACTAATTACTCAATCTCTCTCCTCACCTACCGCTTATCCTACAGAGTACAGGATGGAGGGCCATGGAGAGGAGACGGAGACAGATTGGACCAGGTTTAGGAAAGGAAGGAGCAAACAGGAGAACGGCTGCCATTGACGCGTTTAGTTATTTAAAGAAAGATAAAGGGAAATTTACCTCTGTGCCTGTTGGTGGTTTTGTCAAACATAAGCATGGCGTCATCCACCTGTAGGACAGGAAGAGAGAGAGATTTCATTCAATACAATTAATACTATTAAGCACACTTCTTCACAAGGGGAGATCAGGTGGAAATAGACTGTTATGTTCTCACTTGAACCAGCAACGCACCACTTTATTTCATAAGCTTGTTCGAATATTACCGCAGTAGTGTGAATGCTAACTACAATATCATAGGGTTTCTGTTTGAAGAAAGGGTGTGAAGGTGTATTTTTCTTGCGTTTTATTGTCTGTGTGCAAAAGTGCGTCACTGTGAGCATACTGACAGACATCTCCAAAACAGCTTAAGCCTAAAGGTCAGAGGTGAATGTCAAACTTAGAGGGCATGATGCGAGAAGGTTTGGGGTTCAAAAGTTTGGGGTCAGTAAGATTTCTTTTTAAGAAATTAATAATTTTATAATACTTTTTGAACAGGAAGAAAAACAGTTTCATATTCAATCCAAATATGAAAAAACAAGTCGACAGCCTGACCAATCAACACTTAATGTGCACAAACGCTCACAGTCTCTTGGTGAAAACAAACTAAAAGACCAATAACACTCTCTACGCTCTCTCCATTTCCATTATTTGTCTTTTACTGTGTGCCTGGAAAAAGAAATCCACTTGTCTTGTAGTGTAGTATGGTTTAATATTACTAGTTATTAACTGGTTGATATTTGGTAATTTTGAGATCATCGGCATTGGCCGATAACTGTGTCCACTTGGCCAAAATATATATAAATTTTGGTGCATCACTATTTAAAATATTTTGTGAATTTTGAGTGAATATTAATTAAAATAAATGTTCATTTAATTTCATACATTTTCTGCACATTTAATTTTCTGTCATTTGGCATTATATTATGTTGTGCTTGACAATATGGCAGTCTTGGACATTTACTGTTATTATAGTAGAAATGTGCTATTTTCTCAAGCAAAAGCCTCAAATTACAGAACAGCATTCCTATAGCTTAAAGAGTAAAGCATGGCACTAGCAATGCCAAGGTCACAGGTTCGATTAGCAGGGAATGCAAGTGCTGATAAAATGTTTACCTTGAATGCAATGTAAGTTGCTTTGAATTAAAGTGCCTGGCAAATTGCGAGGAGAAAGTAAGTATTATTTATCTGGTCTTGTGATCCCAATATGGCCAGGAGGAGACCTGTTCCATGTAAATAAAAAAGGTTTTATTAGACTCTGATATGACTGTAGTCTTAATCTCATCTGAGTGTACACGATTTTAAACATTTTCAGATCTGTTAATATTTTCAAATAATAGACTTCAGGAGAGATATTCCTGAATGCACCTTTAAAGGCGATATGCTTTAAGTGATATCGAAGAGCGAACTGATGTAGCGTCATTTCGAATGAAGTACGATTGGAGTTCAAAACAGCTTGCCAAAGCAAACTTTCCGGAAAAGTTAGCAGTGGCTGGTAAACACCTTAGGACTACCATAGATAGGTGTGCTCTGAGACTCAGCCTTCTTTGATGTGGATCTTTTCTGGTTCATTTCTTCTGTTCAGTCCGCTAAGGTCAGATTCGAGTACAAACATGAACACTTTGGAGAGCTGCTTTAGTAGAAAAAGAAGTTGTTATTCTAACTGAATGACTTTTTCATGTTTTTTTTTTACTGTAAATCTGCTTGCATTAAAGGAACACGCTGACTTTTTGGGACTTTAGCTTATTCACCGTATCCCCCAGAGTTAGATAAGTTCATACATACCATTTTTATCTCCGTGCGTGCCATAACTCTGTCTGACGCACCCACCGCTAGCCTAGCTTAGCACAAAGACTGGAGGTAAACGGCTCCAGCTAGCCTACTGCTCAATAAGTGACAAAATAACGCCAACATTTTCCTATTTACATGTTGTGATGTGTATAGTTACATTGTGTACTAAGACCGACGGAAAATTAAAAGTCGCAATTTTCTAGACCGATATGGCTAAGGACTATACTCTCATTCCTGCGTAATAATCCAGGAACTTTGCTACCATGGGTGCAGCGGCGCAATGATATTACGCAGTGCCGGAGCTTTGTGCTAAGCTAGGCTAGCGGTGGGTGCGTCAGACAGAGTTATGGCACGCACGGAGATAAAAATGGTATGTATGGACTTATCTAACTCTGGGGGATACGGGGAATAAGCTAAAGTCCCAAAAAGTTGGCGTGTTCCTTTAAAGCCCGGGACACACCAAGCCTACGATCGGCTGTCGGGCAACGTTGGACCGTTTTGAGCGTTGGCTGACTTCATTTTTTCTGTGTGTTTTTTGGGCCGATTCAACATGTAGAATCAGCGTCGGGCCATCGGTGAGAGAGAGAACTCTGATTGGCTGTTCAGCTTAGTGCACGAGAATAATAGCAAAACAGCTATTGACAAAGAAGTCAAAACTGTACAGATAGAAGGCTGTTCTAATGTTACGTCATTTTACCGAGTGTCCCTGGGGGAATATTTTAATATTAACATGAGCGGAGTGGAATAAAGAAAGTGATCAGCAGGATTGATATTCAAAACGGTAAGCACGTGTTGCTTTGTTTACAGTTTGTGTATCTGCAGCCTGCAGCATCGGGTTCCCTTTTGAATGACGAATATAGACGAATATATCTGCAGACTGTTGTCTCATTTACACGCAGGCGCAGAACGCGTGTGCTAGTTGACAGTCGGCTGTAGTTCTCTCTGTGTGTTCAAGTGCATCTTTTTATCCCCCGACGCAGGCGATGTGAGCCGACAACACTCTCATCAGCGCTAGTTCTGTGGTGTTGGTTTGGTGTGTCCCTACCTTAAAGTAATCTCTTGACTGGACTGCCGAATTGCAGAGCTTACATCCATATCACTATGAACAAGACGCTTTCTCGACTGCTGTTTTCTCAACACTGTCATTTTTCAGGTTTCGTACAGATACTGTAAAATGAAATTCCAGGACTTTCAAAGACTTTTCAAGCACTACTTTGGTTTTCAAGGACTTGAATTAGAGATCTTGCTTATCAAACAATATCTTTATTATCTTTCAAATTCCAAAAAAGGTGAAAAGCTGTCTCAAATATTTGGAAATATATGAGCAATAGCAATAGCAATAGCTCATAGCCATGTAAATTGGCATATCTTCTAACCCCCCCACTAATTTAATATATACTGTCTTTCAATAATTCAAGCACTTTTCAAGTACATCTTCATAAATATGGCTGTTTTCAAGGGTTTTCCAGGACTTAAATTTCAAATTCAAGTACTTCAAACACTTTAAGCACTTTGTATGAACCCTGATTTTTCCACAGCTACAATCAGATGCTTTCTGAAGATTTTTGTTGTGTTTATTTTGTTACTGAGAGGAAAGCGCACATGAACATATTTACATATTCATCTAAACACCGCTTTCAGCAGCGTGAGCGGCGTCGCGATGTTCGCTAACCGTATACCTGCTGCAAAGGTATTTCAAACTTTTTTTTTACCCCGAGCAAAGAACAAAAAAGAATTTTGCTATGAGTATATTAGGACCTTTAGGGCCTCATAAATCTGAGTTCTCACTTTTTACACTTTTGTATTGAATGTTTTGAAAACCTTTCTATTTTCTAGTATCTTTTGTAATTGAGTTCCAAATTGAGTCCCTTCTTGTTCTGTGTGCTTCTTCTCATGGTGTCTGTTTTTTTCTCTCCATCACTCCCTCTCTTCCTCTCTCCATCCCTTGTTCAAACCAGGCCAGAACACAAAGTGACCAGTGAGGCAAACTAATCTGCAACTTCCCCGGGTGGCTGCGACTATCATCTCTCTCTCTTTTTTCTCTCTCTGTCTGCATTCCACACTCAAGAATGGCTCAAGAATGATGAATTATTTTCCATCGAAGTCTTGCAACCAAATCACTTACAATGTGTAAATGAAGTGTGATGCAAAGAAACATTAGAAGATGTATAGCACATCAGTTTTTGGGGTGTATTGTTGTTTTACTTCAGTTATGAACATTTGTCCTCCCCCCTAAACACATAGTCTCTCCCTCGTTTTCTCTCCTACACACACACACACCCCAAACACAAAACCTTTTGCCCGCTAAATTACTTGGGGACAATGGATGGGCAGGGTCACCGTGGTAACCGGGTAGGAGAGGGGGCTGAGGGCAGGAGCAGCTGTTCCATCAAATTAATTCAGATTCAAGTAATCTCCCCCACCTTCTCCTGCAAACAAAACTCACCCCTTCAAACTCTCAAACTCTACCCCAACTCTTTCTCTCAGTCTCTCGCCTTTCTTGTTCCCTCTTTCATGCTTCCCCACCAAACTGGCTCAAATTTCACTCAGTACACCTCTGAAAAACCTGATTTGTTACTGTTATTTTATTTAATCTTTTTTTTAATTTGATTTCAAATAAATCATTACGACTGTATATTATGATTGGACGAGTCATGGTTAATACAATTTTCAATTGACAGAAACACATATGACCGTACATTATATAGTAATGTTCAAAAGTTTGGGGTCAGTAAGATTTATTTTTAAAGAAATTAATAATTTTATAATACTTTTTTTCCACAAAAAATATTAAGCAGCATTTTTAACATTGATAATAATAAGAAATGTTTTTTGAGTACTAAATTAGCATATTATGTTTTCTGGAAGATCATGTGACACTGAAGACTGACTAATGGCTGCTGAAAATTTAGCTTTGCCACTTTGCCAAAAATTACATTCAAAATATATTAAAAAAGATGATAGTTTTTTTAAATTGTAATATATTTATAAATCATATATTTTTGAACAAATAAATGCAGCCTATCTTACTGACCCCAAATGTATATTAATGAATGAGCATTTCTTGGCAACTATAAACTGCTTAACAATAGACTAATGAACTTTATCACGTATGGAAAACAAATCGAAAAATTATCATATGGTATTGTATTTTATCATATTCCTTTTGCCAAGCCTAAATACATCACTTATCCATAATAAAATCACTATAACATGCTGCCTCTTGAGGCTTATCACTTTATTTTATCACCATGATATCCCCAAATACCTTCAAGTGTTTCACACAAAGGCGACTTACCTTTCCGAACTGGTCAAAGTACTGCTTTACATCTTCAATAGTAGTGTTCACTGACAGGCCTCCAACAAAGATTTTCTTTGTCCGAGTCACCAACTGAAAAGAGAGAGAGGGTTAGGTCTTCAAAAATAACAAAAACCTGGATATTATATAGCACAAGAGTCGGCGTCTTGACCATGTTGACCAGTCAAGCACATACCTTAGGCTGGGCTCGTCTCGGGAAGGCAACTTTCGGGTCAATCTAGAGGAGAGTTTGAGAGGAGAAGGTCTAGTTTAGAAATTCTGGAGAAAGAGGAACACTGACACCAACACACCCGGGACTGTAAATGAGAACATCAGTGAGAAGCTCACATCCTCTGAGCTCTGGTTTCAGTTGCTGTCTCTTGCAGGAACATCTGCCTGTGTGTTTTAAAGGCTCTGGCTGCACCCTGCATTCACTTTACTGTCTGAGAATGATAGTACATTCATACATGCAGAGTTCAGGGAAGGACAAGAGTGATGAGAAATATGAAAAAGAAATGTAGATTCGTCTAAAGAGAGAACAATAGTGACAGTCAGAAACTATTAAGAAGAGAGTGAAGCTCCGTTCACACTGACAGTGATTTTATTGCTGGATGTTGGTCGCTTATAGGCGTTTCTAATATTATTGTTGGGCTGCGCAATTGGCCGTAACTTTTGGACATCCAATCACAGATGAGATGTATTGCCAGTAAAAATAAGTGTCACTATTTTTACAATGAATCATTCTGGAAGGGAATTGCTTGTATATAAATGGCAGCAGTGCATAATACATCATAATAACTGTTGCATATTCCTAAAAAAAAATTTACTTTGAAAAATTATAACCCTATATACACTACTGCTCAAAAGTTTGGGGTTCGTAAGTGTTTTTAAAAGAAGTATCTTATGCTCACCAAGGCTTGATTTACTTGATCCAAAAATACAGTAATATTATGAAATACTATTACAATTTAAAATAACAGTTTTTGATATATTTAAAAATGTAATTTATTCCTGGGATTCTCATTACTCCAGTCTTCAGTGTCACATGATCCTGATTTTTTATGCTGATTTCTGCTAAAGAAACATTTCTTCTTATTATTATTATCAATGATATTTAACAATATTATCAATGTTTATCAAAACATTTGCACTGCTTAATATTTTTTGTGGAAACCTAGATTTTTTCAGGGTTCTGTGATGAATAGAAAGTTCAAAAGAACAGCATTTATTTGAAATAGAAGTCTTTTGTAATATTATAAATGTCTTTACTGTCATTTTTCATCAATTTAATGTTAATAAATTTAATAAAAGTTTCTTATATTAAAAGAAAACATGCTCCACTGTCTTCACTCCAATTGTCAGTCACCGCAATGTGACTTTTCTCAACGCCAGCGGTCATGGCAAACTGGGAGTCGCTTTTTTGCTGTCAGTGTGAACAGTAACAAAAGTGGAGTAACGACACAAATGACATAAAAACGGGGTGAAAAGTTTACAGCTTTCTATGAGAGGCAAGTATGACTAGACAGAAGAGGCTGTCATGGCCACCTGTGACTGAGTGTGCCGGACAAGAGAAGGGTCAGCTTTCCTGTAAACATCACTGGACGACATGAAAAACACTCAGGGAAACACCAAAAACCATGTTTCTTTGGAAGAAGAGTGGTCAGAAAACAAAAGGCGGCACAGAGACTCAAGCAGAAAAGCATCCTTGACCCACACACTCTTTTGACAGCCAAACAAAAAGTATTTTGTTTGTTTGTGTTTGTTTGTTTTTGCATGACTTTCTTTCTATTTCTTTCTTTCTTTTAATATTGTTTAATGGTGCCTAAATCTGGAAAATGAGCTGTAAAACAGTGTATCCAGCTCCTTGAAAACTAGTGTATATTTGTAATTAAATACATTAAAACAATGTTGAAGTAGCTAAAAAGCTAGATCTGTGTAAATGTAGCAACAACATTCTTTTCATATTTATGAACCATGTGCAGAAAATTGATGTCGGTCAACACCCGTTGAAACAATAAACAAACTAGATTACAGATACTCAAGATACTCTATATTAGTCTATAGTCTAGTCCAGCTATTTACCAAATGCTAGTCTACGTCATGCTGTACTGAGGTTAAATTCTAGAAGACAGTGAAGGCAGTACAGCGCTAGCAGCAATAATGATTAGTCTGTCTGAGAGAGGGTTCGAATAGAGCTACGCTAAAGAGCTAGCACCTCTGAGGTAAACAACAGCAGTTTACCAGAGTTGCTCGTTTATTTTCATACACCAGACTACGAGTAACAGAGTTTCTTTGTGAATCTAGAGAGTAAAATGAAGAGGCTAAGCTAATCTGAACAGAGATCTGATGCAGAAGCTACAGTTTATGTCTATAGTTTCTAGACTACTCTGATAGTCACCTCCGGTCCACAACATTGCTGAGGCCGCACCACTCCTGTGCACAATCAAAAACAAACAAACAGACACACACACAAACAAACAAAATCAACATACAGCCACCGACGCACATGAGAGGAAAGCTGAGGATAAAATGTATGGTCACATAAAACAGATTATTGTCATTAGAGTTGATTTTGACTATGTGGAGAGTGAAGAGACATTGAAAAGTAATGGAATCAGGGGACTTGTATGTTTAACCACCATAGACATTCATTAAAATCAGGTTATTAGTGGTCAAACAAAGATCTTTGACACTTTTTAAGTCTTCAATATTTCTTAATATCCTTTGCATTTTATACAGTACATGGGTCAATGAAATTACATGAAAAAGTAGTTTTTTTGTCTAATAATTATTATTTAAAGTACATTATACATAAAATGAATTCACATCATTCTGAGTATGTTTTTACATAAAAGTGCTTTTACAGTACATTTAACCACTACAGATGATAGCGGTCGATCAATATTTTTTTTCAACTCTCTTACTTTAATATTTGCTTACATTTTATCAAGTAAATGGTTAAATGAAATGGCATGAAATTAAAAAGTTTTTTTTTTTGTCTTTTATTAAAAATACATTAAAATGCAATTTATACTTACAATGAATTAATAAATTAATTACATTTCTATTGTAAGCATGTTTTTTTTTTTTTTTCTGAATTAAAATGTATTTTGATATTTTTTGGGGCCATTAAATCAAAATTGTTAAAAATATCAGGGTGGTACACCTGTTCTGATATTATAATAAAGAAAAATTATAATTTTAAAGAATGTTTAAAAATTATTATTATTAGTTAAATAATATTTTAACTAATCTGCTTCACTGCTTATAAAAACGTATATAAACATACTGTATACATATATATGCAACCAAAATTAATAAAAAAAAATGAAAGCAGGTAATGATATCATTAAAGGAACACTCCACTTTTTTTGAAAATAGGCTAATTTTCCAACTCCCCAAGAGTTAAACAGTTGAGTTTTACCATTTTCGAATCCATTCAGCACTTTTAGCATAGCTTAGCATAGATTATTGAATCTGATTAGACCATTTGCATCTCGCTCAAAAATGACCAAAGACTTTCGATATTTTTCCTATGTAAAACTCTTCTGTAGTTACATTGTGTACTATGACCGATGGAAAATTTAAAGTTGCGATTTTCTAGACCGATATGGCTAGGAACTATACTCTCATTCCTGCATAATAATCAAGGAACTTTGCTGCCGTACCATGGGTGCAGAGGCGCAATGATATTACGCAGCGCCTGAAAATAGGCTAACTTCTGTCAACATAACCAATGTGACAACCTGCTTGCACAGGAGCGTGCTGGGGACTATTTTCAGGCGCTGCATAATATCATTGCGCCTGCCGCAATAATTTTTTTAACGGTCTAATCTAAATTCAATGATCTATGCTAAGCTATGCTAAAAGTTCTACTGCCAGATCCGGAGGTCGGTTGAATTGATTCGAAAACGGTACAACTCAACTGTTTAACTCTAGGGGAGTTGGAAAATGAGCCTATTTTCCAAAAAAGTGGAGTGTTCCTTTAAGAATTAGACCCATGAATAAGAATAAGACCCATGCAGAAACAAAATAAATAAATAAATAAAATAAATAAATAAAATACTTTTTAACTATTAAGATGTGTACACTCAGATGTATCCAATGTGTAAGTAAAATGTTTCTGGATGGTTACACCATAGGACATTTTTATTTTTACATTTACATTTACATTTATGCATTTAGCTTTTGTTGAACGGTATAAAAGCTTTTCAAAACCACCTGAAACCAATATGTATACAATAAAGCAAATTTCTAAGAACTTGACACATATTTTAGGGTATGACACCAATTTTCGCATACAGACGACAACGTTGTCAAAACGATCCCAATTCTACACGGATCCACGAAAACGACTAAAAACGCTGTATTCTGCTGCCAGGCCAGTAGTTGGCGATGTAACTTTGTAAAGAAACTACACGGCTATAGACTGAACACGTAATACGCATGTGCATGACGTCACCGCTTTCACAAATTCATGTTTTTGTAGTTTACATAGAGACGAGCATCCTTTTCAAAAACTCAAGCGGCATCTATTTTTTCAAAAGTCAGTGTTTTCAGGCCCCCAAAACGCTGTTGTCGTGTAAATGAACGGCCAAAATGCATAAAATTTTTTGTTTTCAGTTGAAAACGGTGTTGTGTAAATGCCCCTTTAAACATAAAAGATTTTTTCCTTTTCTTTATTTTGGATACTCTTATTTGCCATTGACCAAGAGGTCTTTCTGAGCTTGACTACCAGAGCTAGTACACTTCAGTACTGAAGTGTGCACTACAGATGCACACTCTGTATGGAGATTGTGAATTGTGTGTTTACTTTGAGGGTGTTTTAAGACGCTGTCAATACTTCTCTGTGGCTCAGGGAATAACATTGCTCTTTGATTCACAACTTTTCCATTTTGAGGAAATATAAACACATATAGCTACATAGCTTCCTTTCTTTAACATAAAAATATTCTAAACATGCATACATGATTTCTGAAATACAATAAATAGGATATATTCTAATACCATTTGACCACAATGTGTCCTTAAACGGACAAAATTGCCATCCTTGTCAAAACTATTTTAAGTCAATAGACTTAACTAACCAGGTCAATCCTTTAGGGTCAGTCACTGGCACCTTGTTAGCAGTCTGTATCACATGCAGACAAACACACAAGCACACAAACTTACAGAATGATTGCATCGTCTGCAAAAAAGTTCAAAAGTGCGTCCCAAGACTGCTGACTTAAAATCGTGATTTTTATGAGTTGCGCCGCACACATTTCACTCTTTCTTTCCTGGCTTCCCCTCCTCCACCGGCCCATCGCTGAGCTCGTTAAGCTAATCTCCAGTTTAAAGTCGGCCCAGGCGAGCAGCCATAAGGCACCTTCACAGGGGCACAGTCATAGAGGTAAAGCAGGACAAAGGCCTCCATGTTCCCCTGGCTCTGCCTGCCTCTCTCTCAGGGGGGAGGCACTTAGAAAACAGCACAAGCGACCACGCTGTGGAAGACTGGAGCTGAGAGACACTTTCTAAATGTTCTCTTTAGTTATTATGTTGGTTTTATTTAACCAACAGATGGGCTTTTCCAGTCTCTGTCTGCCTCAGAAAACTGTTATGGAAGTTTATTTCTGCCACTGAATAAAAATATAAAAAGGTAATTGCGACATATAGTTTATATCTCACCATTCTGACTTTTTCCCTCTCTGAATTGTGAGATGTAAACACAGAATTCTGAGGAAAAAAGTCAGAATTGCACGAGTTAAAAAGTCAGAATTGCATGATGTAAACTCAGAATTCTGAAGAAAAAGTCAGAATTGTGAGATGTAAAATCTGAATTCTGAGAAAAAATCTGAATCACAAGAAAATAAGTTGAGATGTAAAGATGTAAATTCTGAGGAAAAAAGCCAAACTCACGAGATATAAACTCAGAACAGTAAAAAACTAAAATCTCTAGTATTGTGAGATGTAAACTCGCAATTGTGAGGGAAAAAAGTCCTGAATTGTGATATAAAAAGTTGCAATTACCTTTTTTATATTTTTATTCTGTGGCGTAAATAAGCTGTAGAATTTACAGTGACTCAATTTTGGGGTAATTCCAAACAAATTACCTGAAGAGTATTTGTGAAGTACAGAAACACAGTTTCGTTGTGGTTTGCCGTGCACTACCTGTTGCCATAGTGCAAGGCTGTTTTTCACTCAAATGAGGAACTAGTTCAAACTTTCAGAAGAGGGAGAAAAAGAGAGAGATGAGAAAGTTTTTTTCTTTCTCCTTCAAGCCTTACCCTCCCTACCCACTGACCCCCTGGGGGGTGACTCCACTGTCGCCATGGCAACCAACGGGGCACCATTGTCCCAGGACCCGCCTGCTCTGCACAGTGACAAAGACTCTCACAAATAGATGCACCACAACACACAAAACCTCTCACCAAAGTTTCCTATTTTTTAACACTCACTCTTACTAGTAATCAGTCTGCAAATGCAAACGCAAAATCATGTTTATTTTATTAATTCGAATGTTGTCATTCATAAACTAGGCCTTACATTAAAAAATATATCCATTCTAACAGAAATACACCTGCTAGAAAAACATCACACAAGACTTTCCACAAGGGAAAAATCTGAATTCCGCATGAGTCTAATGTGTTTGGTGAGCACTCTTGAGGCACCACAAAGGCTTCCCAGCATACCCTGATCGGGTCCCCTAGTTACCATAGTGATTGACACAGAATAGGAATGCTTCCCTGACAACCTCATTGAGGAAAGGCTGAGATGGGAACTTTTTCTCGCTCTCTCCCAAATTGTTTGACCAAAAACCCAAAGTGAAAAGGCATGAAACCTCACATGCATACGCAGCATCTGCGACTCTAAACGATTACGAATCGTCATATTATGGCATTACAGTCAGTTACTAATGCACTAATACTCATTAAAGCAAAAAATAAACTAATATTAAATTAAAAAAATATTTAGTTAACACACCCCGTGGCTAATTGACAGAATAAGCCAAACAATGGCAGTGATGCACAGGAAATGTGCAGAATGAGGTGAAAACTCACAGTTTTGGAGTCCAGCTCATGTCTGGTCTGGGCCAGAACTTTGTCCACGCCAGCTTGGTCAACAAATGTGACAAATCCGAAACCCCTAGCCGAAAGAGAGATCAAAATTACAACACCGTCCTCCACCCATTCTGTTTAAAACGGACAATACAGTCAATAATAAAAGCCTTTGTATGTTTGCTGTCGCTTCTCAGTCAGGTTGGTTGTTCCCTTACCTCGAGCGCTTTGTAACTGGATCTCTCATCACCATACTCTCTTTCACTTCACCAAACTTGCAGAAGTAGTCCTTCAAACCCTCTGAGAAAGGAGGAGAAGAAGACTTACTTTATCACATTAGGGGTGAGAAGCTTAAACAGTGCGGAAAAACCAAGATTATTAATGGATGACATCAACAGTGAACGGATGACATCATCAATCGAGATGATCTAAGAAGCCTGATGTGAAATACAAGGTGAGGTCATCACCATGTAGTGAAATATGATTTACATGTCCAAACTTTAGGCTAACTAACATAGATATTAGGCCAAAGTATGCTCCCTAGTTACCGACTTTGCTGGTAAGTAGGTGTCTGCCAAGCTTAATGAAAATGTTCATCCATTAAATGATCATAATAGCTGGAAGAATCAGATGACAGGGAGGCTATTAAGAGTTCTGTGGTGTGAACAATGCCTCAGCGTAATTCAAAACAACAATGTGTCCTACATACTGAGGACAGCCTACAGCATGACAGCAGTTGGTGAAACTTTCTCCATTCACTCAGCTAAACCTGTTGTATCGCCTTCGCACAAAGGATCAAGCCAAATTACAGAGTAACCCAATGGATGTTTTTCACCATCCAGGACTACTTGCTTATTAGTTGCATGCGTACGGTGAATGACATAACTGGAGCTGTACAAATATGCATTATAAAAATCATTTTTGATCTACTTGTCGCAGACATTCCTACTCAATTTTAAGCATAGATTTTCTGTTGTTGATTCACAGTGGTTGAAAAGGTGCATTGAATTTGCAGGTTGTAACTGATTTTACTGTAGACTTTTTTAGTTGGTTGAAAAGGCTACTTTAGACTATAATTAGACAGTTATTCAGTGTTTTCTTTGAATCAGATCTGTCTCTTTCGCTGACATGTGCAGATACTCAGTAAAGTGTTACTCACCTTGCGTAGTCTGCCAGCTCAGACCACCGATGAACATTTTGCTGTGAAAACAACACACACAAGTGGTCAACAAGTGATTCGCGTTTGCGTATAAATCTGAAAGAGCCGCATCAAGATCTTCAGAAATTCAAATAACGGCAGTGATTCTCATCCGAGTGGATGAGAGGTGCGCTGGACACCGCCAAAACACGTTTCCCTCTTTGTTGAGTTACTTTTTAATTGATTTCGCCCTGTCGCTGTTATATGTTGATATCCTATGTAAGTAAGAGGAAGGATTTTTGTATTACCAGGGGTCGTGCGGAGAGTCCGAGGAGGACAGGTTACTTTGGCTGCCTTCCGACTCCATTGCGCGGCTGTGTATCCCGTCCGAGTACGGTGCGAGAAAGGAGGCAGAAAGTGTGGAGAGGGGGATTGGCATGGGGTGAGTTAGAGCTCAAAGCCCAAAGACTCCACCTCTCTCTTGGTCCAGTCCCGACGTGAAACACGGGGGCTCTCGAGAACTGACCGGGAGTCAGTGGATTACCTTCCTCCGTGACACGACGATGACATCAGAACTGAAACGGCTTAGCATCACGCGGGCAATCTCTGTTTACTACTAATAGTGAACATTATTTATTTAGGTAGTCACTGATTCTTGAGATAATGGACAAAACATGCTTTAGAAGTAAGTTTTTATTATTTTAATAATACATTAATTATAAACTGATATAGCTATTTGTAGACAAAGGTCTCAGCTAATGAACCATAATGGAAAATGTTTTTTCTTCTTCTAAAAAATGTACGTTTATTCACTTCATAACTTAATTTGTGTCAACTATCTATCCAACAACATTGCAAAGTCTTCAATTATGTAATAATGGTGTTCAATAAAGGAACTCAGCTAAGTGAAAATATAATACATTCTCTAATTCCCTGGGTTAGGGTTATTATGAACCATCCAGTTCCTAAATTCCATAATTCTCTACCCTCCTTTTTAATATTAAGCATAGGCCTATATAAACAGGTATATCAGACATAATATCATTGTAGTTCAGTTGATGTTTTAATATTTTAACACAATAAATGGGAAAAACTATAAAATATTTATTTCAAAATGAACAGAAACGGTGTTAAATACTGACAAAGGTCCAACTGAGGTTACAACAACTGATTGACAAGACAACAAATTAAGACAACTAACTAATTTTAAACTAATATTTAATTTAATATAGCAATCCTTCCAGTGATTTGTTTTTCTCCTTTTAGCGGTACAGTACGTCTCATTCTGTATATATACTCAAAGTACTCAAATTGCATTACATTTTTTGTATACAATATAAAGCATCAATATAAAAAGTGTCAGAAGTTACAATAATAAAATAAAATTAAATATATACAGCCTACTAATAATGTTAACAATAATGAGAAAGAATGAACGTTTAGCAACACATTAATGAACAATACACAAGACTATATACAGACATAAAGAATAGGCTATAAATAACAATGAAATGCTCCCCCCATACATTACCTGTGTTTGATCTATTTCTGACAGTTTAGGAAAACAAAGAGTGACATTTTAGAGTAACCAGCAGTGTCACAGACTCTTTTGGAAGCCATTTTTGTCTGTGTTTTGCTTTTCTCATGAGAATCTGTTTCTGACGTGTATTCAGATAAAACTTTCTGTTTAAGGCCTGATAGCTTTCCAGGTTACTCTGATTTTCACTTTCATTTTGCCAATGTTATGAGCAGGGGTTTTTGTGTGATTTTGTTGTGTTAATCAGTCTTGCTATGAAACGGATTCCTCTTTAAGAATAATCACAAAGTTCTACACATTAAGATTAAGATTACTCTCTCTTTATATCTCTTTATTTTCTTTCTTTTTTTCCTGACACTTGTTGATAAAACGGCTCTGGTGGAAACCCAGTCCACTCTATAGAGGCAGTCCGTATCAGGACAGCATATTAGCATTACTATAATAATTTCAGAAATAGAGATGCAGCTCAGAAGGAGTTTTCAACCTTTACAGAATCAACGACCTCCAAAAAAGTTACTGACTTGATACACATTATTTCTACTTCCTGTTATTTGAAACCAGAACATGGTTTAAAAATACATTTGATTATAGTTCAGTCAGATTTCAGTTCTCCATACAAGACACAATAGTATAATCTTTTCAAATTATCCTCGTGCTCCTTTGTGAAAAAGAAATAAATGCTGACTGTGTGCAGTGTGAGCAGGTGGTATTGGAGGCCATCTTAAAATCAATACAGATTTATCTGCCCTTATGGCCTAATTTGACACATACGAGAGGTGGAAAAAGGCCACTGCACATTGCCAAGTGGCTCTCTACAACTAGCCAGATCTTCTGGAGATTTATATGTCATAATAGGATTGTGAGTAAGCGGTGCTTGGCTGTGTGAATTTATGTGCCTGATTTGTCTGTCCCACTCATTCTATCTAATTCACACAATTAAGGGCTCGCAATGGACAAATGTAATTAGAGTGGAATGTAAACATATGGTAGCAACAGTAAGTTTAAGACATTAATAATCGACTGGTTACAGATCTGGTTACATACGGTTGGATCAGTTCTGTACACAGCGAGTGTCCATGTTGTCTCCATTTGTGTTTTAACTTAAAAAGACATTTCATAATTTCTCGCCTTCATATCATTACAAACCAATAAGACTTTCTTTAGCAGAGTGTTTGTGCTGCTCTCTTACTTACAGTGGAAGTGGATGGGGACCAGGGGCTGTCAAGTACCAAAAAAGACTAAAAACATAATAAAAACATTAAATAAAAATGGCCTATTATTAACTTTAACACTATCCCAGGTCTTCTGAAGTCATAGTTTTTACAATAGTTTGCTATTCACTGTAAATTGCTTGGTAACTATGGTCACCATTCACTTTGACATTATGCTATACATCTTTAATATTTATCCATGTGGTGAATTTTTAAGAGTAAGGTTTAATTTAGATAAGTTATGTTTGTACATTTTGTCAAAAAGAATTTCGAGAGCTTCCTTTCTTTTGGGTCAGAATGGTTACGAAGAATGTAATATCAGATTGTTAAATGTGGTGTTTTTATGCAAAACAAACAGGCTTACCTTGTGTAATAATATTACGATTAGTGGTATAGTTAAACAAATGTAGATTTGGTAAAGTTGCTCCAAGTTTTGTGACATTTAAAAACACATTTGAAAATGTTTATCTCAATCCAAAAAAAAAAGGAATGCCATAAAACTCTCTGAATATAAATATATATATAATCGATTTAATCATCATTTAATCATAATTTGCTTTTATGTAAGCATTTTAAATTTGTATTGTATAGTGCTGTCAAACGATTAATTGTGATTAATCACATCAAAAATAAAAGTTTGTGTTTACATAATATACACCGATCAGGCACAACATTATGACCCCCTTCCTAATATTGTGTTGGTCCTCCTTTTGCTGCCAAAACAGCCCTGACCCGTCGAGGCATGGACTCCACTAGACCCCTGAAGGTGTGCTGTGGTAAGATCTTAGCAGCAGATCCTTTAAGTCCTGTAAGTGCGAGGTGGGGCCTCCATGGATCGGACTTGTTTGTTCAGCACATCCCACAGATGCTCGATTGTTGTGCTCCTCAAACCATTCCTGAACCATTTTGGCTTTGTGGCAGGGCGCATTATCCTGCTGAAAGAGACCACAGCCACCAGGGAATAGGAAAGGGTGTACATGGTCTGCAACAATGCTAAGGTAGGTGTTATGTGTCAAAATATAACATCCACATGAATGGCAGGACCCAAAGCTTCCCAGCCGGCTTGCCTTTTTCCCATAGTGCATCCTGGTGCCATGTGTTCCGCAGGTAAACGACGCACATGCACCCAGCCATCCACGTGATGTAAAAGAAAATGTGATTCATCAGACCAGGCCACCTTCTTCCATTGTTCCGTGGTCCAGTTCTGATGCTCACGTGCCCACTGTTGGCACTTTCGGCAGTGGACAGGGGTCAGCATGGGCACCCTGACTGGTCTGCAGCTATGCAGCCCCATACGCAACAAACTGCGATGCACTGTGTATTCTGACACCTTTCTATCAGAACCAGCATTAACTTCTTGAGCAATTTGAGCTACAGTAGTCTGTTTGATCGGACCACACGGGCCAGCCTTCGCTCCCCACGTGCATCAATGAGCCTTGGCTGCCCATGACCCCTGTCACCGGTTCACCACTGTTCCTTCCTTTGACCACTTTTGATAGATACTGACCACTGCAAACCGGGAACACCCCACATGAGCCTCAGTTCTGGAGATGCTCTGACCCAGTCATCTAGCCATCACAATTTGGCCCTTGTCAAACTTGCTCAAATCCTTACACTCCCCATTTTTTCTGCTTCTAACACATCAACTTTGAGGACAAAATGTTTACTTGCTTCCTAATATATCCCACCCACTAACAGGTGATGAAAAGATAATCAGTGTTATTCACTTCACCTGTCAGTAGTCATAATGTTATGCCTGATCAGTGTATGTGTATGTGCTGTGTATAATTATTATGTATATATAAATACACATTCATGTATATATTTAAGAAATGTTTTTATATTTATATATAAAATATTTATATATAATATATATGATATAAATATATATACAGTATATACATGCAAATATTTCTTAAATATATACATGAATGAGTGTGTATTTATATATAATAATTATACACAGCACACGCATATATTATGTAAAAGCAAACTTTTATTTTGGATGTGATTAATCGCAATTAATCGATTTGACAGCACTTATATATAGGCTACACACACACAGTATATACAGTGTATATATACATGCTTAAGATATGGAAATACTTTGTTCGGAATTATTTCATTCTCACACCCACAATTATCTGCGTTATATACAAACAAAAACAATGTTCATATGTGATATAATTTTCAGAGCTATTGTGTTGCTGTTTTCTTTATGGAGTCTTCATGGAGTGTTGCTGAGGTTTTAGTCAGCATGTTCAGTGCTTATGGCTGAGTCTTAAGTATTTAATTAGTGCCAGCCATGGCTAATCTCTCTCTTCAGCACACACACGCACGCACACACACCTCAACATGTGACCCCATTACCGATCACTACAGGACTACCCAACCTCTCTAGCATGCTTAAACACATGGTAGCCAAGTGTACAGAGGAGGACTTGTACGGGTGCTGCTTTATATGTAGAGTTCTGTGCTCTGTGTGTCCACGTGTAAAACATTTAACTGCACACCACAAAACCTATTTATAATCCAGCTGTGAATTTTTATGTATATAACTAAAATGCAACCTATTAAAATAAGGTGTTAATTTATTATTCAATAATTGTTTTTGTTGAACTTGGACATTTAGCTAAAATGTAATGTGTGCGTATTTTAAATCAGCGCTCTTCTCCATGGTCTGTGGTGCTCGGGGTACTGATACTTAAAGTTTGATTCTAAACTTAATTTTGATAAATATATAAATAAATAAATACGCAGTTCGAATTATTTTAATGACATGTCAGTGGGGGTCCCTTCTCCAGTGCTCCGTCTCTATAATCTCTTCCACTAGAGGGCAGCCTTTACCGTATGTAAACATGCTGTTGTTGGAATTCAGAGTTCGCATGTATGCAATCATGAATTGCTGCTTGTATATTCGTCAAAAATCACAGGATTATTTATGACATGCTTCTAAAAAGGTTTCTGCCAGTTGACTCGAGTGAGAGAGAGAGAGAGAAAAGAGAGTTACTTGAGTCACACAGTTAAAGAATGCGAATGGATTATTAAAAGTGCTCCCTCTAGAGGACGAACTGAAAATATTTTTCACATTTGATACAAAAACACTTGACTTTATTTTAACATTGATAACACAATGCATGGAACTGTCCTAGTTATGGAACTAGGACACCACACTCACTATAAATAAAACCTATAACAACAACACTAATAATATGTTTCTTTTGAGCATTTTCCATTAATTTCTTATATTCGACGTAATATGTTTTTCAGTCTGTTTTCAGTCATAATATTACTCTTATTTTGACAATTTACAGAAACGGAAGCAATATTTGCATATAAACTTCCTGTCTTTGATTTGGCAGCAGGTTTGGATTTCGCTTGACAGCTGAAGAGTGGGCAGACATCCACGTGGATTCATGGAAAAGAGGAAACTGAAATTCCAAATCAACGGTAAGCAAACATGTCAGAGTAGCCAATCATTTTTATTCAGTTAATATGGTTTAATCCTGCAGATAAAGAATTAAGGCATATAATAAGATAAAGATTTTTGGCTTGTCTGGGCATTTTTCTGGCCAACTACAGGTGCTGGTCATATAATTAGAATATCATTTATTTCACTAATTCCATTCAAAAAGTGAAACTTGTATATTATATTCATTCATTACACACAGACTGATATATTTCAAATGTTTATTTCTTTTAATTTTGATTATTATAACTGACAACTAAGGAGAATCCCAAATTCAGTATCTCAGAAAATTAAAAATATTACTTAAGACCAATACAAAGAAAGGATTTTTAGAAATCTTGGCCAACTGAAAAGTATGAACATGAAAAGTATGAGCATGTACAGCACTCAATACTTAGTTGGGGCTCCTTTTGCCTGAATAACTGCAGCAATGCGGCGTGGCATGGAGTCGATCAGTCTGTGGCACTGCTCAGGTGTTATGAGAGCCCAGGTTGCTCTGATAGTGGCCTTCAGCTCTTCTGCATTGTTGGGTCTGGCATATCGCATCTTCCTCTTCACAATACCCCATAGATTTTCCCAGACTCTGGGACCCTGATTTCCAAAGGAAATGCAAAATTGACTTTAATCAGAGAACATAACTTTGGACCACTCAGCAGCAGTCCAGTCCTTTTTGTCTTTAGCCCAGGCGAGACGCTTCTGACGCTGTCTGTTGTTCAAGAGTGGCTCGACACAAGGAATGCGACAGCTGAAACCCATGTCTTGCATACGTCTGTGCGTAGTGGTTCTTGAAGCACTGACTCCAGCTGCAGTGCACTTTTTGTGAATCTCCCCCACATTTTTGAATGGGTTTTGTTTCACAATCCTCTCCAGGGTGCGGTTATCCCTATTGCTTGTACACTTTTTTCTACCACATCTTTTCCTTCCCTTCGCCTCTCTATTAATGTGCTTGGACACAGAGCTCTGTGAACAGCCAGCCTCTTTTGCAATGACCTTTTGTGTCTTGCCCTCCTTGTGCAAGGTGTCAATGGTCGTCTTTTGGACAACTGTCAAGTCAGCAGTCTTCCCCATGATTGTGTAGCCTACAGAACTAGACTGAGAGACCATTTAAAGGCCTTTGCAGGTGTTTTGAGTTAATTAGCTGATTAGAGTGTGGCACCAGGTGTCTTCAATATTGAACCTTTTCACAATATTCTAATTTTCTGAGATATTGAATTTGGGATTTTCCTTAGTTGTCAGTTATAATCATCAAAATTAAAAGAAATAAACATTTGAAATATATCAGTCTGTGTGTAATGAATGAATATAATATATAAGTTTCACTCTTTGAATGGAATTAGTGAAATAAATCAACTTTTTGATGATATTCTAATTATATGACCAGCACCTGTACATTGAAGCTGACTTGTGCTTTCATCATATCTGACATCAGATAGAAATCAGATCGGATTGGAGCCAGTCACACAGAGGGCAATGCTGAGCAGCACTTTTGGAGGAGATGGAGGTGAAAAACAAAAACAAAAACATTTTTATACACTAAGATTGTCAGACTGGACCTGTGTAATAACACAGGGATTTTCAAACTTTATGATGCCAAGGACCCCCAAATATGATGAACCCTTTATGAGGGACCCCCTTCCTAAAATCCATCTATATGTATGGAAAAAAACATTTAAACTGTTAGATAAATAGTAAGTGTGACATTATAAATACAACATTGTTTCCAAACTTAAATTGGCTGTACTTAATGTTGGATATATAAACCTGAAGAAGAACGTTTTCAATTAAAAATTATTTGTATAAGCAACTTTCACAATAATTGTATGTAAAAAAGCTTACATACTGCATTAAGAATGCTGCCTTACAACACCAGTGAGCAAGACAAAGGGGACTATGGTGAGAAAAACTCACTAGAAAGACACAAAGCAAACATACATTTCTGGAAAGTATACGGCAAGAAAGGAGAGAAACATTTAGAACTGAAACAGTCCCTGGACCCCAGTTTGAAAACCCCTGTAATAACAGAAGGTCGCCACAAGAGGGAGACTCCACACTATCATTGAGTTTTGTCTGTCAGACTGCTAACAGTATTAAAAGCATTGAGCAATGATACATTTTGCAAAACCTGAAGTACTTGCAGTGGTTTGATAAAGTTTGAAACATTTGTACCTTGTAGGCATTAACCTACACATGTTAATATCTTCATGTTACTGATACAATAATATTGCATGCATTAATATTGTCTTTAACCAATTCCTGTCATTTGTTCGGCTTTCAGTTTCAGTGGTCTTTTGTAATGTGATAGCAAAGGTTCTGGCCTTATGAAAACTCATTTACCTTACACTTCAAAGTAAAGAAAAAAAAAAAAAAAAAAAAAAAAAAAAAAAAAAAAAAATATATATATATATATATATATATATATATATATATATATATATATATATATATATATATATATATATATATATATATTATTAGTTAGAAATGTAATCCATTACATTACACATTTAAGACAATATAAACTTTTTGATTACTTTTGACCTAGCTTGTTTATCACGTGGATTTGAAAAATTAATATAACATTCTTTGTATGAATTAATTATGTAAGGGCTTCCCATACTGGGGTTCATGAAGGAACTGAACTGTTGAACTTTGTTTACCTGCATTTCATGTGACCATTAACTGACATCAGAGAACTGTGAACCTATTATTATTATTATTATTATTATTATTATTGACGTAATCAGATTCTAAACATTACATATTTTATTTTATTAGATTATGTTATGTTTTAAAACACTTGTAATCACACTACAGTTACTTTTTTATTGATTACATGATTACATGTAATCAGTAAAACCCCAGTCTGGGAAAGCCTGACGTAATGTAATATTTATTGCACTTCATGTTGTTCATAACAAAGAATGTTATATATTTCATTTCTTTTTGTATTTTTATATCAATATGGTACAAGATTATTTTACTCAAATTAATAAGATAAGGTACTCATAGATAAATGATTTAGTTAAAAAGTAATCAAAAATATTTAAATTATATTACCTTCAATGTGTAATGTAATGGATTATGGTAACACTTTATTTTAGGGTTCAACTAGTTTCTTATTAGCATGCATATTACTAGGATATTGGCAGTTTATTAGTACTTTTAAAGCACATATTAATGTTTTATTCTGCATGACCTTATTCTACATCCCTTAATCCTACCCAATACCTAAACTTAACAACTACCTTACTAACTATTAATAAGCAATAATTAAGAGTTTGAGGCAAAAGTCGTAGTTAATAGTGAACACCTGGATTTATGTTATTAACTAAATTTTTTGTCATGTATATCGGAATCAGTAACTGATGACTACAATTAGTAAGTATCTAGGAAATTACGTTTCCCTTTATTCTCTCTGGTAGTATGAGAATGCTAAAATGCAGGATCAAATACAAAAAATTACATAAGATGATTTGTCTGGCCTGGCTTACTCACCTGTGTTTCAGAATGTCATCACCTGCTCTGACAGTTGTGTTGTCTTTCATCAACTTTGATTCTGATTATTGTTTAGGTACGGTCCCATATATTTGTCTCTTGAAGATGCAAAATAACTGATTGAAAACCAATTGAAAAACCTTCAGAAAACCTTCAGAAAAAATCTTAATTTATTTAATCAAAATAAATAAGAAATATACAACACATACATGCATTCAAATGCATCTAAAGACAGCCTTACATCCCACCCTGCACCAGCAATAATATGATTATCAGTTTGTTCTTATCAAATCATGACTCCTGGAAGCTCTAAGGATGATAATTTACAAGGCAGCTTTTTGGGAAATTTTGCATGATGAAACACTGGGTAACCAATTTGTGCAATGAGAAATGGAAACTTAGTCTTAGTGCTGGCCATCTCACTCTTTTTGTTTGTCGTTTTAAGCAACATTGGTAGGATAATTTGTCCTGTGAACTGTTACATATAGTATTGTATTACATCTGTAAAGTCATTGTTTGAGGAATAGACCAAAATTTAAGCCTTTATCCAATGATTATCTTCCCTTACAAATTTTAAATCTCATTCATGCTTGTTTGCAATTAGAAGAAAATGTCACCCTTCGATGCATTTCATTGTGCTAGGTTTGATGTAATGAAGCCGAAACGGCATTGGTTCTCATATCACATGAACAACCCGGGCAAGTTTTTTACTATATCCCTGTATACATATTGTTTCTACAAGCCTATCTGCCAAGACATTGGAGATAAGGATTCTTGTCATATAAAACAAAGAGAAAGTGCAAAACTAGCAATTACAGCAAATAAAATATCCACACCCGCCTTGTAGTGAGACTATATTATTGCTTAAGGTTTAGGCAAGAAGCACTGGATTGTTTGGGAAAGTGGGAGGTAAAGCGTTTAGTTAATTGTGCACAGATTAAAGGTGCTGTAAGCAATGCTAGCCATTCATCTACATTTTCACGACAATGATATGCTTAAATTGGAGACGTTTTTCCTTTTGAGTTTTCCGTGTACAGTGGATACCATTGTCAAAACGATCCCCATTCACACGGATCTGCGAAAACGACTAAAAGCGCTGTATTCTGCTGCTAGGCCATTAGGTGGCGATAAAACACTATATACTGAACATGTAATATGCATGTGAATGACGTCATCGTTTTCACAGATTCATGTTTTTGTTTTTTACACAGAGACCGTTTTCAAAAGTTTGCATTTTCAGGCACCCAAAATGCATAAAGTTTTACATTTTTAGTTGAAAACTGTGTCGTGTAAACAGACTCTTAATTACTAAATTAGACATGACCTCTCTTTCCATAACCCCGCCCTAATGTTGGACCATAGAGACCATTGCAATCAGAGACCAGGAAGGAGAACAGTAGCATATCTCATTGTTGCCAAAGTTGTTAAAAACTAAACGGTAGCAACATAATAGTTCCTGTATGACAAACTGTTAATTGCTTATGTAACTGAATATGGTGCTTAACTTTAATTAATCAACTAACTTCAACTACTAAACTCCTAAACCCCTGCTTCCCATTTATGGGCTGTCCTATGAATGCTCAAAATGACTGACAGGCAGAAAATGGCTAAACAAAGAATCTGACTGTGGTCAATTATTTGGATTTTACAGCCACAGAAACAGATGTGATAGTTTAGGAAATATTAATTCAGTGAAATTTGTCACATCAGAGGGATATTTTCTGAGTGCTATTAGACAAAATCGCTTAATAGGAATAATGCATCTTTAATAGGAATACATATGGCTGACATCCTAAGATTTTCAATTAAGTGATTGATCTAAAAACAGAAAAGCTTTTGGTGGTATGTACAAGTGATGTTATACTCTTGAACATCTTAGCAAACTCTTGAGTTTTGAGCATCTTAGAATCCTCTGTGATGTTATGTTTATCTTTTTAAATCTTTCATTGTGAATTGCACCCACTAGTACATTCATCCTTTTAAGACCATTCGGTTAATTGTGAAAACATTCATCCTCTCTGACCTCATATCTCTGTGGCTACAATTTTATCAAAGTTCAGGTCAGAGCTTTGGCTGTCCATGTCCATCTCTGTCCGACTGTCCATCTCAGCCGTTAGCTCCCTCAGAATCTTCTCCAGGTCCTTGTTCTTTCTGTACATCTGCAGATAATTGTACTGCAACTGCTTTTGGTATCTGATTACTTTGTCTTTCTCTTTATTCCATGTTTGTCTTTCTTGCTGGAAGCTGTTCATCATCTTATGTTTCTTTTGCTTCTCTTCCTTCAGTTCCCCTCTCAGCCTTTCTACCTCCTTCTGTAGGGTATCCAAGTCAGCGGTCCCTCCATTATGATGCAGTGTTTTACTGGCACCTGTTCCTTCCTGGGCTTTCGATTTGGATTGACTAGCCCCAAAGGCCTCCATCCGGGCTTGGCTTATCTTCAGTTGCAGCTGTTGCTCCTCAACCTTGGCCCTCATGGTCATTAGTTGCTGTTGCTCCTCTTTGGCCATTGCTAGGTCCTGCTTCATGCCCTTGATGTCCGTTTCCAGCATGTTCACCTTCTCCCTGAGGAGGTCAGCCTCATTCTTCTTTCTTTGAAACTCATTCTTAGATACCTTTTTAAAAACAGATATCGAAGTCAGTCATTTGTAATGGTACAGGATGCAGTAGCAGCTGCAATATCTGATATCAATGAACACATACCTCGACCTCAGTGCACCGCTGGTGAAGAGCTTCCTCGTAGTCCTTGATCTTCTGCTCCAGTTCTTCCATCTTGCATCTAGACTCCTTCAGAGAAGCTTTGAGACTGACAATCTCACTTAGTTTGTTCCCAACATCAGCTTGGGAGTCCCTAAGTTGCTGCTTTAGCAGAGAAATCTCACCTGACTTCTGGCACACCTACGAATATAATATGGGGCGAAAATCATGAATTTAAGTAGTTTTTTGTAACTTACAATTTAGCTGGATAGTGCTTAATATTAGCCGCGTTTCCACCGAAACAATTTTTCCCAGGAACTTTTTCCCCCTAGACCTGTTGCCGTCTGCATTTCCATTGCGGTCTAAAGTACCATGAAGATTAGGCAAATTAGTCCGGTGACGTTGGACTGTGCGCAACTTTCCAGTTCCCTCTGGATTTCGTCTTCCTCATATAAGCTTAATAAAGCCTGAACCTCGTTGTTGGTCCATCGGTCATATTTTTTTAAACTCCATTGTTGATTTGAATAGCAAACAACTCACTGTACGTAACGCAAAATACTTTTTAAAAATGCTGGTTGAAATAAAATGCTGCGTGAACTCAACCAATCAACATGTTCAGCACCCAAGTCCCACCCCTGAAAGTCCCTGAACTTTGAAAAAGTACTACCTCGTGAGCAGGGACTTTCTGAGGGGGAAATGTTTACCCGGAGCTTAATTTAATCACAAAGTCCCTAGTTCATGGGGAATGTTCCTGTGGTGGAAACGCGGCTATTGACATATTCATCAAACATAGAGCACATTTAGTGTCGACATTTGTCATTAAACCACAATAAGGTCTTGTAGACTGACCTCCCACTGAGTCTCTTCTAGTGTTGGTACAAGGTTTCTCTGGCTCTCATAGATTCGAAGTCGGCTTTCTGCAGTGTCCCTGTCACGATTAAGCTGGTCCACTTCCTCCTGCAGACGTTCCTTGTCCTGTTGAAGTTGTATCACCTGAAGTTGCAATAACTGTTGGGCTCTCAAAGCCCTCTGGGACACCTGCAGGTTACACAAACCATCATTAAGATCTGTCTGGATAAAGGTGAATAGCATGCTTGGTTGACTATCAAGGTAGGGTAAGGTACTCTTATTGGTTTTGGCTTAACACCAGACTTTGTACATATACACAATTCCTTCAAATCTATGAAATATGGTAAACAACTTACTTGACGAAGTTTTGTAGAACAGCGTTGTTTCAACCCCACCATCTCCTCAGCACAGTAGCGTTGCTTCTCCTCAAATAGCTGACATGTGTCTGACTCCTTCTCCTCAAGGCTTGTTTGTAACTCTGCCAGCTCGCTTTCACGTTCCAGAAGTTTGTATTCCAGCTGCTGTATTAGTGATTCGTTCATTGAAATTGGTGATCGCACACAGCCCCCAGAAGCTGATGGTTTTGTTGGGCTTTGCTCTGAAAATCTGTGTTCCAGAAGCTGCTCTTGGTTTCCAGAGAAATCAATCTTTGGCTCAGTGGATGAGACTGTCATTGCTGCAGAAGTTATTTCTCGGTTCAAACTTATTGCAGCTGCCACACTTTCACTGAGGACACCAATGGATCTTGTGTTGCCGTTTGTGGACTCACTACTTCTGTTTGTTTCACAAAATCCTTCAGCCCAACTGTTTCCATTAGTCCCACTACACATCCAACTGGATCCAGAGTTTCCATTCATTCCTGCTACACCCCCCTGTGGGTTCTGAGATGTTTCCATGTTTTGGCTAAGGCCTCCATGGCGCACTATGTGGTTAGTTGAAGTGCTTAGGTTGTCCATCTGGCTGCTGCCACTGGTGCTGTGGGTGGGCAGGCTGGACATAGAGTTTCTTCCGGAGTCTGAGAAGGTACCAGAATTTGTCTCCAGCTTGGGGTCCTGAAGATCTTTGAGCTTGTCTATGGGACTAATTCTCTTGCCCAGGATAGTGCTCAAGTTGTTATGAGTCTCCACCAAGGAACTGCTGCTTCGAGGAAGAACAGGTTTAAAGGCGGTTGGTCGAATCAAGGCGTTCTCTATACTCTAGAAGAGAGGGGACACAAAAAAACGGATGAGTGTTTTTGAGATTTAAAGTGCACTACAACCAATTGATCATTCATGAAGCTCATGTTTAAGGCAGGACACTATCAATCTTAACCTATTGATCAGATGCTCTCAAAGTAATTACTCTCATAAATGCCAGGACATTACAAAAAAACATTTTGCATAAATGATTGATCAAGTCAATCTCAACAATCCTTTCTTCCTTTCTTATTCTTCTCCTATTTTTCCCAGTCATTTTCTCTTCCCCATGGTAGTATGTTTGCCTTGCTGGTTTAGCATTAACTTCCTGACCTAGTAAAACTTGGTTCATTTTCCTAGCTAAATCCTTCATAAATGAGGCTATTCATGGAAAGAGGAGCTTGCCTGCTTGCAAGTGCCATCCTGCCATTGGACCGATTCTCTGGAGAGATCAAGGCATTCTTACCTCGTCAATCTGGGGGTTTAATTAAATGGAGCAGACACTGCTAAGCTCTTAGTGAAAGTGTCAGGGGCTGGTGGGGATTACTTAACATCAACTATATTTGACTGTTGTTTGATTTTGTGTGATAACAATGGCTGGGGATTGGGGGATGGGACATCTTTTGGGTTCGGCTGCTTTAATGTGAACTGAACATGCTTTATAAGCAGACATTTTAATTTTTACTGCTTTATAAATGGAATTGACTTTTTATAGGATGGACCGTAATATACAACAATACAGACACTGAAAAAAATTCAACTCTTGATTTTGTTATTTTGGCAATATAAAATGAACTTTGTAGCCCAAGCCTTGCTTTGTTTACTTTCTGGCTAACTCCAGTTCTGTTACCTTTTCTAGTTTTCCAGACAGCGGAACTAACTCTGGTGGCCCTCTTCTCCTGTCCACCTCATTGTCCATTTCAGCTGTTCTTCCTTGACTGTCTTCAGCTGTATTAATGTTATGTTGAGCAGCTCGGGGCTTGTTGCTGACCTTGATGTAAAAGAAGTCGTCATTTTTGCCTGAATGATAGCTGACTTTTGAGTTGTTGTTGGTGCTGCAATGGTCCTGAGAGAAGCCATACTTCAGAAGGCCATCCAAGCTACGGCCTGTTTTCTTAGACTGAAGCCCCTTTTTGAGTTTGTTTTCAGAGGCTTTGCAGTGTTTGCTGTGGAGGCTATGGCCTGATATCAAACTGCTGACACTACCCATGTTTGCTGGGACATCTGGAGAAAGCAGGTGGCGGTCTTGGTGGCGGCAGGTGTATAATTACAGAATTTAAATGATGGAGGAAGGTCTGATGGGCTCATTGCCTTGTGTGGAGATCCTTCTTATTCCCATTTGGGAAACCTGGTAAAACATGGATTTTAAGAAATGTAGTGAGATGCCTCTTGTTGTCATTAGAGCAGTATAGCACCAGGGTCTATGCAGAATTTATCATAATGTTTACTTTACTTAACGTTCACTAGGTGAGCAAACAGGTCCTATAAAAACAGGAACTACAGCATGTCTTGTTGGCTATTTGCCAACATGTTGCACAATAGGGGTAGACCTATTGGCAGTTACCCTGAATATCCTGATTTACAAATTGAGACCATATTGAACGTAACACTATGAACAAGTACCAGAACACCCTCCTTTTTGACAAACAAAGCTTGACAATGCTGCAAGCTCGAAATTAGTGTGACTAGGTCAAACATCTTTTCATTTTACCTGGTCAGTAGGTCAAAAGACCTGCCAATTACTTTCTTTTTCTTTTTCTTTCTACTTTTCAGGCTAAAAAAGTTGAGTATGTTTACATGCACATTGAGCTTGATTTCGGTCTGACTAAAACAATATCTTTTTAAAATATCATGTAAATACTGTAGTCCAGTCAATTTACCAGTCCTATTTTTGCGAAGTCAGACAAACAGACCTAGATAATGCGATTGTAACTTGGCTTCATCCAGAATGTACACATTAATTAGACTACATTTGCCCTTGGTGTTGTGTGCTTATGCAATGTGCATTTAATCCTTCAAATATTCGATTACGCATTTTTGTCATGTATAGTTAGACAGACTTTAGTGTATGACGTTAAGTAGAGATGCACCGGTCGACCGGTCATAAATCAGAACTGGCCAGGTATTGGTCTTATTTTGGCACACAAAATGCATTGCAATAATTAAAATTTCATTTGTGTGGAAATATTACAAAGTCTGTAAACAGGACATTAACACAGGCCAGAGACAGGACACGCTCAAGACAGACGCAAAGAAGAGAACACAGATGCGTGTTTTGCATCTTCATTCAGTCTGTCTGCTGTTTTTGTTTTGTGCAGGTGGCTTATGTAGCATCATTTCACAAATCTAAAGTCAGACCATTCAGTTTTTGCTTTAAATCTAGAAATTATACAATATAATTAAAATAAAAAAACAACTGTTAATGCTATATGTGTGTAGCATCTTTGTTTGGATTGCGGTTAAAATAAAGTGGTTGCCTCTAATTTGGCCAGTTTGCCTGTTACTGAGCAAATAAACAACAAACAAATTTGCTTAAAGAAAAAAACAAGGGCAACTGCTATCGGTATTGGCTAATTTTCTTGTAAAAAAATCTGAATCTGAATCGGCCATGAAAAATCATGATTGGTGCATAACTAACTTAATGTTTTTTGCATCTTTCATTTCTTCAAACAAGCATTATTTAGAAAAAAACAAACAAATCAAAATCATGTGCATTCTCACTTGCTTATAGCTAGCTTACATGCTAGCATACATACATATAAGGCTTCATATGTTGGAAATAATATTCCAATGATGGGAGCCCACTTGGGAGACTGGACCTGTCAGCCACCTGACAACAGTTCAAGAGAACCAAAGGTCTGTCACCAGCTAATCAACTTTCTTTTATGATTCATATGTGCCTAAAGATATAATACACATCCATAATCAACACATCATGCCTTCCATCTGTCTTTCAGAGCAGATAGCAAGGGGCTTTATGAACAAAAGACCCGCCACCATCGTCACACGTGGCTTTGTATAACTAGCCTAATTGTGATGGCTGATATGTTAAAGGCTTATTAGCTAGAAAGAACAGAGCAAATATGCCAGCTGTTTCTTAATTATTAATATCACATTATAAATTCATGCATTACAAAGAATTTGTATCTTATGTTATTTTATTTTGTGCTGTCTTGTAGCTGCTTCTAGATAAGAACCATATATGCAACCACATATTTGTTTTTGTCATCTCTCTCTATATTCCGACTGTAAGTTTCCTATTTGCATGCCATTTCAAAATTGAATATAAATCGGTATAGGGGCATATATTATTGACTTATTAAACACTGATTCAACTGTTTGTACTGCCAGAAGGATGATATTCCAAACAACTCAATTATCATTCATGTGGCTTTATTCTGCATATGCAATGATTTAAATAAGGTTATTCAATACTACTTTTGAATTAAACATCTGTTTCAGCAGGACTTAATGGCTTCAGGCAGCCCTTTGGCAGTCCCCTCCAATGAAAAGCGACCTCATCAGAGTCTTTGTTTAAGAGACTAACACATATTTTGTCCTCGAGTCATGCCAACCAATGATGTAATGCTAATACTCTTTTTTTCATACAACACTGCAAATGAATCACAATGCTTGACATTATCATCAATTCACATGTTCTGTCACAAGTTAAAAATGCAATAAAATCCATTAAAACAACTCCCATAAATCACTGGAACAAGCAAACTGTTTTTGCCAACCCACAGAGGGGAGTATTTTTTGTGATGAGTCTGCACTTTACATTTATGAAGATATATTTAGTAATCTCTACAGACAGCATATTGAATTAATGCATCATTTTTTTAATTTAAAAGCTACAAAACAATCAGCAAAAGTCAAGTCGGACATTGTATTGTGCTTTGACACATGCACATACATCACTTCCCACCATGTGCTGCAGGTAAACAATCTCAGTTGGACCATCTCGATGTCCGTCTGGCTTCTGTAACCCAAAATCACCTCTTTTTACTCCGCGATTACGTTCAAGTTCAAAGGCTTACCAGAATAAAAAAGATGACAGAATGACACTTACTCTTCGAACAAATAAATCCACAGACACAGCGTTTGTCAAATCTGAATCAAATCTCCTTCGCATGCTCTCCGTGGCGAGTCAGAATGTGTTTGTCCTTGAGTGAACCGCTGAATACTATATAGACTGCCTGTAGACAAGAGTCTACCATGCAGAAGGGGCGGATCTTATCACCACCGAGAGTTCACCCCCCCCCCCCGTATCTTTTTTTTGGAATAACCGACATGTAAATGTTGCTGGGAGACGGGACCCCAGTGTCCCCTGGGGTCCCCTGGGGCAAGGAGGGGGCAGAGACCATTACACCTCTTTACATAAGACGTGTGCCGCTAAAGAGATTAACTCACTGCTGCTCACAATGAGCTCCAAGCCCCCCTCTGTCACACTCACTTTCACTCCCGCTCTTTCTCTGTCATACACCCTAACACGAACATAACTACAATACACAAACAAAAATACAAGTTTCAGTAGCTCTTGTGAATCTCACTCGTTAAGTATTGGTTATCTTTAACTTCTTTTTTTTTCCGTACAAACACACACTTTTCCCAGTTGGCTCTCTTTGCTGCCCTCCCCTCCTCTCCAAACTGCCCTGCACCCACTCTGAACAAACACCCCTCCAGGAAAAGAAAGAAGAGCTTGACGTTCCCTCCCTCCGTCTGTGTCTTTGTCCACTGAAGTGTGCCTGTTTTGTGTGAGGTTCAGTGAGCTCGAACATTTATTTAGGCTGAGTGCTATATTTACACCATAAAATAAATGACTCTCTAACTACCTAAAGAAGTGTGTTGCAGCAATGTGCAGAAGGTATCTTTTTGTGCAGATGTTTATGTTTACAAAATGAACTTTAAAATGCTAAATTAATTGAATATTTTAATAGCCTCCAAAAGCAGTTGAACATATGTTTAAATGACCCTCTTGATACTCTTATATTGGAATAGTAAAACACAAGTGACTTGTAAGCAAGTATAAATTACTTTAAAACAAGATACTTTTATTTTTTACTTCAGCAAATTTTTATTGATTCATTTTTTTGTGCTGTCAAATCGATTACTCACGATTAATCGCATCCAACATAAAAGTTTGTTTACATAATATATGTGTGTCTACTGTGTATAGTTATGTATAAATACACACACATGTATGTATGTATGTAAGAAAAATTTGTTATTAATGATTATATATTTATTTTTATATATATATATATATATATATATATATATATATATATATATATATACACTCACCTAAAGGATTATTAGGAACACCATACTAATACTGTGTTTGACCCCCTTTCGCCTTCAGAACTGCCTTAATTCTACGTGGAATTGATTCAACAAGGTGCTGAAAGCCTTCTTTAGAAATGTTGGCCCATATTGATAGGATAGCATCTTGCAGTTGATGGAGATTTGTGGGATGCACATCCAGGGCACGAAGCTCCCGTTCCACCACATCCCAAAGATGCTCTATTGGGTTGAGATCTGGTGACTGTGGGGGCCATTTTAGTACAGTGAACTCATTGTCATGTTCAAGAAACCAATTTGAAATGATTCGAGCTTTGTGACATGGTGCATTATCCTGCTGGAAGTAGCCATCAGAGGATGAGTACATGGTGGTCATAAAGGGATGGACATGGTCAGAAACAATGCTCAGGTAGGCCGTGGCATTTAAACGATGCCCAATTGGCACTAAGGGGCCTAAAGTGTGCCAAGAAAACATCCCCCACACCATTACACCACCACCACCAGCCTGCACAGTGGTAACAAGGCATGATGGATCCATGTTCTCATTCTGTTTGCGCCAAATTCTGACTCTACCATCTGAATGTCTCAACAGAAATCGAGACTCATCAGACCAGGCAACATTTTTCCAGTCTTCAACTGTCCAATTTTGGTGAGCTTGTGCAAATTGTAGCCTCTTTTTCCTATTTGTAGTGGAGATGAGTGGTACCCGGTGGGGTCTTCTGCTGTTGTAGCCCATCCGCCTCAAGGTTGTGCGTGTTGTGGCTTCACAAATGCTTTGCTGCATACCTCGGTTGTAACGAGTGGTTATTTCAGTCAAAGTTGCTCTTCTATCAGCTTGAATCAGTCGGCCCATTCTCCTCTGACCTCTAGCATCAACAAGGCATTTTCGCCCACAGGACTGCCGCATACTGGATGTTTTTCCCTTTTCACACCATTCTTTGTAAACTCTAGAAATGGTTGTGCGTGAAAATCCCAGTAACTGAGCAGATTGTGAAATACTCAGACCGGCCCGTCTGGCACCAACAACCATGCCACACTCAAAATTGCTTAAATCACCTTTCTTTCCCATTCTGACATTCAGTTTGGAGTTCAGGAGATTGTCTTGACCAGGACCACACCCCTAAATGCATTGAAGCAACTGCCATGTGATTGGTTGATTAGATAATTGCATTAATGAGAAATTGAACAGGTGTTCCTAATAATCCTTTAGGTGAGTGTATATATACACACATGTTTGTGTATTTATACATAACTATACACAGTAGACACACATATATTATGTAAACAAACTTTTATGTTGGATGCGATTAATCACAATTAATCGATTTGACAGCACTATTATTTTTATTGATAGTTAATACACATTTTTTGAGTCGTTTTTAATCTATCTAAAACAATTCTTATTTGGGAAAAGAAAAGTAAACTATATAAGAAAAAAAATATTTTTTACAGTCATGCTTCTCATTTAAATGTAATGTTTTAAGGATGTTTTACTTAAAAACAAAGACTTTTATAAGAATATTCACTTCTACATGTTATTTATAGATTTCTTGTACAAATTAAATTAAATTCAGCACATTTGTTCAAGTAGCTTTGCCTGCATTTGGATTTTATTTTTGTGACTTTTGTAGAAATTATCATAAGCATTTTCCCCAACAATTGTTCTAAAGTCGTCAACGGTTTCTGAAAATGATAAAAATATCTAAGAGTAAACTCAAAATGTCATAACCACTACACAGCCATTGCTCTTCACCCAAATTTTTGCATCTGTGTACATTCATCTGAAGCGCAAGTTCAGCACTACAGGGACCAGAACAAAGAAGGCAGACTTTTAGATAATCAATCTGGCTGTGAAACTCTATCCCAACTCTGCGGATGCATCCTTTTGTCCAAAACACCAAGGTTAGAGGAGTTGTGTTGTTTGGAGGTAATGTTAGATTTAGAGTTAACAAAACATTTTCAATGCTATAATCGTGTGGAAAATACAGCGTTTTTGAAAGCATTAGCTCGGATTTGTCACCCCAAGTCCCTTTCAAGTATTAATTTCATTGCACCCCGACAAGATGTTGTTTTGGGGGTGAAGTTTGATTTGGCAAGATGACAGCAGAAGGCATGGTATTGATTCTTCAGATTCTCTTTGTAAGTGCTTAGTGGAGGGATCAATGCAATCAATATGCAAAAACAGGCCGCAGTCGTGGACAATGGACTGGCACATTTGCAAGTGTGTGAAGAATCAAAGGTCGGCCAGTCTACGGCTGTGGCCCCTCGGGACAAGGGGCACAGACAGCACATTGAATACGTTTCTTTAAATTATGAATGTGGATTTAAGTGTCTAGGAGTTCCCAGAGGAGTTGTTGTTTACTATGGAACCTTCCTGTGAAAGTGAGAGGGCAGCAGTGTAATAATGAGATATGCTTATATGCATAATGTCATAAGTCCTCATTGGTCAGCTCAGAGTAGGGCCAATTTTGATTTATGACATCTGTAGTTGGATGCAGTTCTGAGTCTCAATCGGGAGACAACTGATGTCATATGTGGCCATGTGCCAGATGACTATTTCAAACAAAAAGGAAAGCTCTAACTGACTAAGGGGCCATTTACACAACAACGTTTTCAACTAAATTTAACTAAAAACTTTTTATGCGTTCTGGCTGTTTATTTAGACCACAACAGCGTTTTTTGGGGCCTGAAAGTGCAAGTTTTTGAAAACGATACTGTTATCGTCTCCGTGTAAACTACAAAAACGCAAATCTGTGAAAGAGGTGATGTCATGTTCATGCGTGTTACATGTTCAGTTTATAGACGTAGTGTTTCTTTACAAAGTGACATCGCCAGCTACTGGCCTGGCAGCAGAATACAGCGTTAAACGGACCCTAAAATAGTTTTAAACTATTTTTATTAAATTATTTTATTCTATATTTTTTTAAATTACATTTAAATATTTATTATTATTATTATTATTATTTTATTCATTTAATATTATTTTATTACATAATTTATTTTGTTTTTATATGTAGTTTATTTATTTACTTTATTATCTAGATATTTGTAATGGATTTATTTTGATTTATTTAAATTTTTTACTGAGCTCATCCCAGTGCATTCAGTAGATTTGCCATATGATGCCTTAAAATGCTGTTTCCGGTAATCAGCCTACTCTTTTAGGACAGACCTGTGGTTTTGGAACAATGTATAAACAAATGAGGTGAGCTAAGATTGGACAATGATTAATATCTTTACTGATCTTTACATAAAAAAATGTATATAGAAATGGGTGACAACTCAGCAAACAGACATTTTAAAGATAACATAAAAAATACAGCATTCTTAAGTTAAATCGTCAATAAAAAAAATGCTGAACATCTCTGCTCAATTTATGGCCTATATAAAAGGTGCTTTTCGAAGCAATGCCATAGAAAAACTTTTTTTCTTAGTGTGAAGAACATTCTAATAATCAGAAGAACCATTTTCCTTTTCCATTGAAAAGGTTCCATGGATGTTAAAAGTTCTTCATGGGACCATAAATGCCAGTATTTTTTAGAGTGTAGCTGGAATTTTATGGGTTATGAATTACATTTAATATCTGTATAATAACTGACACTTTGCCCTCCCAGAGAAGATCTTTTTTTTAAGATTAATTTTCAGATTTTGGCCTTTGTAACCCTGGGGCTCATTTAGACACTATTGTAATCACCCAGCAGTAGGACACATGATTTACAGTTCGTTGGAGAGTAGCTTTGGCTCTTTATGTTCTTGGCTGTTGTTTCATTGTTCTCAGAGACAGACGAGAGCGATATGACCTAATCATACAGTCAATGAGCTGAGCTCAGTGGGAGCCGTGGCAGAGCGGCCGCGCGTGTGTGTCTGCGGGAGGGGCTTACCGCTAATAGATGCTTAGATGTTATTGAGGTGGAAAGTCGAGCTGCTTTAATTGGCCATGAAAGACCTTTATCACAGACAGTGGGCCTCTTTTGGGTGCGTGTATGTGTGTGTGGTTTTGTTCCCCTCACACGTTCCACTTGTTTGTCAACCTATGCGGGACAAAGACGTCCTATGAGAAGTGTGGCCAGCAGACATTATCCAACGCATGGCCAATCCATTACTGCATGCATGCATAGAGACCCAGTTCGGGCTGTTGTACTGTAGAAGATTTACTGCCGTCTGAATAAAGCGTATACTGCTGCACTTTACTACACCTGGGACGGCCAGATGGCACCCATAGACTTGCATCTGTCTTGTTAGGAATCTTTTTTTAATTTTTTTATATTAAAATAAGTGTCTTTTCCTCATGATATGTATGACCCTTTTGCTCTGGGCTGTGATATCTGCCTTGCGTGTTGTACTAGATTTCTTGAAGAAATTAAATACTTTAAGAATTTGTGGTCTTTTTTCAGAATATACTAACAATAGTAGAAAACTAGTTTTGGAGAAATTGACTTTTTTGGTGCATTCACTGAGGCTATAAACTAGAGCTGCACTGATCAACTGGCCAGGGACCGGAATCAGATTTTTCTGCATGCTCGGCCTGGACCGGTGACTGGACCGGTGATCCTGTTCTTGCTTCTTGGCATGTGGCTGTTGTCACAAGAAGAAGACGAGCTTTGTTTGAGCCAAGACTACAGGCTGCCGAAAAAGCACGCGCAAGTGACGATTCTCAGTCAACGCTCTGCAGTGAGTCTAGCTCCACCCTTTAGTACCGGACTACTGTGCTAGGTACCCCAAAGGAAGGGTGCCAAAAAAGTGGTATGGTACGGTTCGGAATTAGGGTACCATTCACAAATGGCAAAAATTGCGTACTGTACCGAACTGTACTGAACCGTACCGCTCAGTGGAAACGAGCCATAAGTGGCGCACACATAAAGCCAGTCAAATACACACAAAATTGACAAAATACCCATCTTGGCTAGTATTCTGTTAAACAGTCAGTTTTGGAACGTAAATAGTTGAGAAAGATAACATGTTGCTTAACAGTAAATTGGATCCGTGCATAAACTCTTAAAGTGACAGTAGCCTAATATTCCTGCTTCTGTCTGTCATGTTAATCAAAAAACAAAAGACAAAGAAAATCACTCTCTGCTCTTGACTGAATAAGTTTTGTAACTTTAAGTTCTGTTGTATTTCTTTTCTGAATACTTTTAGACCCACCTGAAAAATTTTAAGCTGTGTTTATTTCATATCATATCTATTTCATTCATATTTATTTCCTGTAGCTCAAACAGTAGAGCGTGGCACTAGCAACGCCAAGGTCAGTGGTTCAATTCCCAGGAAAAGCAAGAACTGACAAAAATGTAAAATGTGTATCAATGTAAGTCGAAAGCAATGTAAGTCGCAATGTAAGTCGTTTTGGTCACTTTAGATATGGTGGCCCTCGGTTACATATGTACATCAAAAAAATGTCATTGTATTTCAAAAAAATGTTGCTGCTATTGAGGTGTGATATGGGTAAGGATAGTGGCAGGTTAGGAGTGTAATTACAGATTTAATGATAGAAAATTAATTGCAGATATAATTATATGTATTTTTTTTAAAGGTGCAGTGTGTAGTATTTATGAGGATCTGTTGACAGAAATGCAATATAATATACATAACTATGTTTTCAATGGTGTACCTTACATAATGAACCGGTATGTTTTTATTACCTTAGAATGAGCCATTTCTATCTACATACACCATGGGTCCCCTTACAGTAAAGTCACCATTTTGCGCCGCCATGTTTCTACAGTAGCCCTAAACGGACAAACTGCTCTACAGAGCGCTAGCTACTCTCTGCTGTCTCCAATGACCTTTTTGTCCTGTGTCGGCCACCATAGCTTCTCTATGTGCTTCGAAAGGGAGTGGTGGGCAGTTGCAATTCGCAACCTCACCGCTATATGCCGCTAAAATTTACACACTGCACCTTTAAAATATAAGTACAATGTAAAAACATGTATGGACACAATCAGTACATTGTATCAAATGATAAATTTAAGTCTTAGTACACAGAAGTTAAAGACTTTTTTTTTTTTTAAATGAATTCTTGAAAAGCTCTGGAACATGTTTGTCATTAATATACTGTGTAAAATAATGCTATTTTGACAGGTGATTCCCAGAAATTAGTGAAAAGTTATAGCACTTAAAGGAACTTCATTCTTAATATCATTGCGCCTGCTGCACCCATGGTACGGCAGCAAAGTTCCTGGATTATTACGCAGGAATGAGAGTATAGTCCCTAGCCATATCGGTCTAGAAAATTGCAACTTTTCATTTTCCGTCAGTCTTAGTTCACAATGTAACTATACACATCACAACATGTTAATAGGAAAATGTTGGCGTTATTTTGTCACATTATTGAGCAGTAGGCTAGCTGGAGTCGTTTACCTCCAGTCTTTGTGCTAAGCTAGGCTAGCGGTGGGTGCGTCAGACAAAGTTATGGCACGCACGGAGATAAAAATGGTATGTATGGACTTATCTAACTCTGGGGGATACAGTGAATAAGCTAAAGTCCCAAAAAGTCGGTGTGTTCCTTTAATGACTGATCAGACCTGTCTATAAAGTGCATGTATAGCTGCGAAATATAGTGTCTATATTGGAGTGCAGCCAGACCGGAGTGTCCCATGGGAATAATGTTTTGTCAATCACAACAATGCTGCTTCCTTCCTGCGCTCTGTATGAGCACATGTGCTAATTAGCTGAATTGATAGTAACTTAATTTCACTATGAATTCATTCGGTTTATTACATACTTTTGAATTTTATCTGTTACATGTAGAATGAGGCTCTGGTAGATATTTTCAGATGGTTAATGAGCAGGTTTTGAGCTGAAATGCATACAAATTCTCCATTTCATTTATGTATGTAATAAACAAATGTCACTACACATGTTTTTAAAGATGTTGGATGTATAATGCTTTCTTATGGATCCATTCATCATCTAGTCAGGGAGATTTAATTGGTGGTATATTGTGTTCAGCTGCTAAGGGTCTGTGGGGAAAAGTCTTGTTAGTGATCTCTTTCTCTTTCTCTCTCTCTCTCTCTGTCCACCAGCAGATGTGATCTTATCATTCCTAGCTCAGTGACCATCTGGAGCTAAGCCCATCACTGTGTCCCAAGCTTTTACACATCGAACAATGTGCCCCTGTTAATTTTATCTCATTAGCTAACAATTTGTGTGTAATAAGTAACTGGTATAAAAGGCAATAGGACAGGAACCATCATACTCCAGGACTCAAAAATGTCTGATACAGTCAAAAAGATAATTAATCCAAAAATGAAAATGCATTTACCTTGTCATTCCAAACCTGTATGACTGACTTTCTTTTGCAAAATATAAGAGACGATATTTTGATACCTTTTATCAGTGGTTACCAAAACTCTTTGGTTATCAAGATTCTTCAAAATATCTTCTTTTGTGAAAGTCATACAGGTTTGGAATGGCGTGAGGGTGAGTAAAAGATGACAACTGATTTTCGTGTAAACTATCCATTTAATGGTCAAAATCATAATGTGTTTACTTGCTGATTTACTGTATTTGCAAAATGTCTTTTCTGTTTTCACTTGACTTATGTTTTGTGAAGTCTTTTTTCTGTAACACTTTACAATAAGTTCCAATTAGTGATTTAGGTGCTTTTCATACTTTTAGTGCATTTATTTATCTGGTTAATATTAATTTCTACATAAATGATGTAAGTAATTGTTATTGTTAGTTTATTTTAGTTCACTTGTTCTTTAAAGAAAAATAGTAGATAATACTTTGCGATGTCACAATTAATTCCATTTTGACCACGCTATGAGATTCTCATGCTCTCATGCTTGTCTAACCGAGGATGTGGAACTTATGTGGAACTTGACAATAACTTTGCAATGCAACACTGACCTTATTTACAGTACAGAAAGTCTGTTGGAACTTGGAAGTGGACACTTTCATACTAAAATGCATTATGTATTCAACACGCAATTATAAGTCTCCATGGCAACTATAAATAAAGGATTTTTTAGGCCATTATTGATGGTTTTAAATTCCGGGCATTGCCTTCTTTAATATACACCCCAGCAGTGCACTTATCTCTTGCTGGATGATCTGAGATCTGAGTCCTGAGATAAGTAATTGAGTTATAAATAAAGTAGGTTACAGAGAGAGAAACATTTTAGCAGGATATTTATATTAATTCTTAAATTTGGCTGAGAGTAACACACACACACACACACACACACACACACACACACACGTGCACACAGGCATCCCATCGGTCACATTTTTCAAAATCAAGCTCTCAGCCACATCTGGAGTAGTTGAGAGTAAACGCACTCTTGAAATAAGAACTCTTGACATGAAGGCAGATGCATTACAGCAATGGAGTGAATAATTCAAAAGGAAGGACATCTCCTCCTCCAGCATCACTCAGAGTCCTCTCCAACACCCTCACAGCACTTTCTGACCACTCTTTTATGCACGCTAACCACTTAGAGTGCTTAAGTGATACGCCTTCCCTTGAAAGTTAGATTTCATGTATAATTGTGTAGAGGAGAAATAAATCACTGCCATTGTCTATGAGAAACAGCTCTTACCCTTTCTCCTAATTCTAATAACTTTTTACACCAAACTTGGAGTCTGATATTATTGTCCAATTACTATGAAAGACTATTTCCACCACCAGAAAAAAATAAATAAATAAAAAGCATGCTTTGGTAAATCATAATTATGACATATAGAGTATGTACTAACTTAAATCATAATAATGAGATTAAAGTTTTTTTTATTTATGAGATGAGAAATTGAAATTATGACACTAAGGGCCCTATTTTAATGATATAAGCGTATGGTCAAAGCGTGTACAAATCCACTTTTGCTAGTTTAATGATGGGAAAAATGTTCAGTGCGCCCGGCGCATGGTCGAAAAGTGTTGTCCCTATTCTCTTAATGTGTAATGAGTGTATTTTGGGTGTAACGTGCAATAAACCAATCAGAGTCTCATCTCCCATTCCCTTTAAAAGCCAGCGGAAAACTGAACGCTTCTCTAGCGAGGAAACGGATCTGCTCGTCCAATGATGCCTGCTTGCTCATCATCACTGTAAATAGGTAGGCTAATTCTGATACATGTTGTGACTATCCATTATGACATGTAGGCATTTTTATCTTTATGAACGCAATAATAATCTTTTACATTTTAATCCATTCATTTTTCATATTTAAAAATGTTTTTGTTCTGCTGTGCATCCCTGTGTGTGTAATAAGCAAAATGTACGCGCATTATGGACCCGCCTATAGGCGCATATTACTAACATGCTCTTAAATAACAAATTTTTTTTTTTCGAATACAGTCAATTTCAGTTCCCTCAAAATGGCAACGCGCCAACAATGCACCTGAACACACCTTGTTTTCAGACCAGCACAAATGCATTTGCTATTTAAACAACGTGGTGCAGGATGTGAAAATGATAACTACGTTGGGCTGAAACTAGCAAAAAACATTTGCGACGCGTCTGGCGCCGCATTGCGCCGGGTGTATGATAGGGCCCATAGTCATAATATGACATTAAGAAGTCAACATTATGACATACTAAGTCATAATAACATAAATGGAAATTATGACATAAAAATTATCATTTTGACATAGAAAGTCTCTTATTTCAGATTTTTAATCTCATAATTATGACTTGGTATGTCAATTATGACTTAGTGGCCCGGTTTCACAGACAGAACTTAGACTAAGCCAGAACTAGACTAAACTAGAATGTACATTTCCTGAAGAAAATGTGAGTGGTGCTTGCCGTGGCAAAACTCGGGACCCGGTTGCTACTGTGATGCAAAAGAGCCAACCACCATGTCTGTACGATGTTGTGGAGCTGAGATATGGCTTATTCATGTGTTTGTACGGTTGCTAGGGTGTTCTGGGTGGTTGCTAGGGCGTTGCTAGGCGGTTGCTAGGGTATCCTGGGTGGTTGCTAGGGTGTTGCTAGGCGGTTGCTAAGGTATTCTGGGTGGTTGCTAGGCGGTTGCTAAGGTGTTCTGGGTGGTTGCTAGGGTGTTCTGGGTGGTTGCTAGGGCGTTGCTAGGTGGTTGCTAGGGTGTTCTAGGTGGTTGCTAGGGTGTTGCTAGGGTATTCTGGGTGGTTGCTAGGGCGTTGCTAGGCGGTTGCTAGGGTATTCTGGGTGGTTGCTATGGTGTTGCTAGGTGGTTGCTAGGGTATTCTGGGTGGTTGCTAGGCGGTTGCTAGGGTATTTGGGGTGGTTGCTATGGTGTTGCTAGGCAGTTGGTAGTTGTCACAGATGGTTACTATGGAGTTTATAGAGTTCTTAGCATGTTATTAGCCTGGTTTAGCCCCTTAGCTAATCACTATTAGCATGTAGCTATTCACTGCTAGCATGTGTAGCATGTTGGAAGTTGAGTCATGAGTCAAAAGACCCAACCCCCATGTCTCTACGATGTTCTGATGCAGAGATATAGGTGTTGCTAAACAGTTGCTAGGGTACTCTGTTTGGTTGCTATGGAGTGGCTTGGCAGCTGCCAGTGATGATACTCTTGTCAGTATGCATGATATAAATCAACCCCCATGTCTCTATGATGTTCTGATGCAGAGATATAGGTCTTGCTAAACCGTTGCTAGGGTACTCTGTTTGGTTGCTATGGAGTGGCTTGGCAGCATCCAGTGATGATACTCCAAAAGCTCCTTGCCAGTATGAAGGATATAAACCAACCCCCATGCCTCTATGACATTCAGATGTGAAGATATCCCTCTGTGCATTTGGGTTGCTAGGGTGCTTGATAATGGTTGCTAGGGCGTGGCTAGGATGTGCTGAAGGTGATTTGTGATTGGCTGTTGATGCCCTGAGTCAAACAAATCCACCCTCATGTTTCTATGACACTTCTATCCAAAGATATCCCTTTGATCTCTTTCAATGGAAGTCTATGGGATCAGTTGCTAGGGAGCTCTAAATGGTTGCTAGGGCGTGGCTTGATAGCTTCACGATGATCCTGAGATAGTGATTGGCTGTCTGAGTAAATTGAGCCCACCCCCTTGTCTCTGTGACACTGTGAGCCAGAGCTATGGTCAATACAAAATCCCTATGCAATTTACCATACTATGAAAAACATGCGTTTAATGGGACGTCCCTCCCCATAGTAAGTCAATGGGGAAATTTGGACCGCTCTTGCCCCCCAGGGGTACAACTTATACCCCATTGCGATGTATGTTCTGATAGAGCCTGCCAGCCTCTTCAAATGTGGTAACTCACGAGTTTCTATGAAATCCTCGCTCTGAGCTATGACTCGTTAAATGTTAAGTCAATGGGATTTTTCGGCTACTTTTTTGCCCCCGGGGCAAACATCGTACCCCCGATCCCTTAGAAAAGATATAGCACACCATTCCCGAATAGGCTGCACGATTTGACGCCTCATTCGTGGGTCTGTGACAAACGGTGTGGGAGGAGATACGCGCCGAAATTTTTGTGCAGAAGAAGAATGAGTATGGAGAATAACAATAGTGATGCCTTGCTTTCAGCAAGCACCACTAATTAGGACATTTAAGTAGCTTTCATAAACGTGCATTAGGAAAAGAAAACATTACTGATGTGCATCTTGAGACAAAACAATGGCACTGACATATTTTAAGATATGTCAGTGCAAGTTGCTTTTAGTTTTAACAGCACAAACATGCATTTTAGTCTAGGACTAGGCTTAAGCCTTGCCTGTAAAACCGGGCAAATATGTCATAATTAGACCCAGTGTGTCATAAATTAGATTTTTTTTTAATGTTGTGTTTAATGTTGACTAAATGTTATGCTAGGCTTCTAAATAATGTGTATCATCATTTATTATTATCGTTATTTTAGTTTTAAATTTGTATTTTTATTTAGTTTTTGGTAATGGCCATGTCTTGATTCATTCATGTCTCTCTTATACTCAGATCTATGCTGCTTATAATAACCACCACTGCACTGATAATGCTACACAATAAGTACAAAACAGGTGCCAGCTTAATTTGACCCTCATTCTCACCACATGTGGTGTGAAATAAAGGAAAAGAATGATGGTGGGAGAGGCCTCCTCTTCCAATGCCCTTTAACCTTGGCTGCTTTGGATAAAGGTGTGTAGGAGACTGAATGAAATGCAGGAAAAAAAGAGAGAGGCTAGAATGATGGAGGGCTGAATTTGGAGTTAAATGAAGGGTGTGTAGGTTGGATAGAGTGAAAGCGAGCTCGCTTAGCTAAACAACCCTAAACTGTTGCCAACAGCAGCACTGAAAATGAAACCGTTGTAATGATGAATCATAAGGTCATCGTTAACTAAAACTATTCCAAAAGATTAGAACTAGCAATGAGTAATATTTTATATAGTTATGATATCTACAAGAAGGAGCGAACAGAGCCATTGTAACCAGTTAAACCTTGACCCCTAGGTTTATTCTGTCAAAAAGAGCTAATTAGCATCATCAAAGAATTTAATCAACCAATTTGATAATTAACAGATAATTAAAGCTTTTTCATAGCAGGTTCAAAATGGGCCTGTTGATAACTGATGAATTTTCTTAAATAATAGTTCCTTATACTCCTATGTCTAATAAGAATAAGAAAAAAAAAGTATTTTATTTGATTTAACGAATGAAAAGACGAGTATCATATTTCTGCTTTCCTAGGCTCTACTTCTCTTCAGCAAAGTGATTGGATGTCGTCAAGAATCTAGACTCTTGTCTCTGATTGATCTCTGTTGTCTGGCTCCTAGTACCATCAAAGATTCCCTGAAAGCTTAGAAGCCTCTGGAATCTGTCCAAAAGTAGTTTTAGAGCCCAGTGTATCTGGGAAATATATGCTTCATGTCATTTTCATGAAATATTTACAGATATGCTCTCTTCTCTGAACGAGCCCTGACAGATAGAGACAGCACAATACCACATTTCCATTTCTTTTTTAAGATTCTGGTAGTGACCCTCGTGAACCCATGGTAACACAGCAAAATAGGCAGCTGATCTTAGACCCCACGATCACTGATGTATCTGAGACCAGCAGAGCACTCACCATATTGGAAGATCTAATTGGATGTGCAAAACTATATTGTTCAAATCCGTTAGTTAGTGGGTTGTGTTAAGTAATAATGCTGGTTTAAAGTACCCCTATTATGCCATTTTAAAGGTTTCTAATTTAGTTTTGGAGGTCTCCTAAAACATGCATCAAAGGTCAAAAACACTTTCATTTTCTCATAATATACATTGCACATCACCACATTTTCAATGATTCTCAAACGACTCGACGGATGAATCAGTCTCTCTAAATCCCTCCTTTCCGCGAGCTACTCTGCTCTGATTGGCCAGACGGCCCAGTCTGTTACGATTGCTCTACCGCTTATCGGAAGCTAAATGGCCACTACCATAACTGAATGATGTAACGATGATAAACAGAACTAGTCATCAACCCGAACCTCCATCGCAAGGACGAATTGAGTAGGCTGTTTCTCAGTGATAACCTACTCGTTTTGAGGTACATTATGAGATGTTGCAACTGTAATTCCTCACCATCAGCATTAACAAGAGTATGTCCATCAACAAACCCATGTGTATATTTCTAATTTATTGCGGTGCACATGCGGGAACTGTATCAATAACAGTGCATATGTTAGCCGAGCACTAACTTGAATGAATGATGTAAGATTAAAGTTTGTAAAACAAATCTTGCTCAATCCTTTATTTTTACTCAAAGTAGTAAGAACGACAGACAATTTGCATTAATAGACACAGTTTTAGGTAATAGTGGCCCACAGCTGATTTGCAAAACTATTTCAGAAAGACAGTAATAACGTGAGTTAGCTAGAAACTTACACAATATAAAAGAGCAAGTGTTTTGCGAATCCCACGTTAAAGGGCGGATCAAGTTGTTCGCGAGCAGACAACGTAGAACATAGGTGGGCATTATGCAAATGTGTTAGCTAGTGACGTTTAGCCGTAATTGATTGGGATTGGGAAATTCCTGACAACTCGTTTAGGTGGTTCAGAGTCGATTCTTTCTTTTGGGAGACAGTTATTTTAAATTGTAATAATATTTCACAATATTTCTGTTTTTACTCTCCTTTTCATCAAATAAATGCAGCCTTTGAGCATAAGATACTTCTTTCAAAAGCATTACCAACCAAAAACTTAATGGCCATAAAAGCCATAGTTAAAAGCCAAGAACTATGGCTTTTTAATATATAACAATTGGTAAATACATTAGAAAATATTTGTTAAACAATTGATATCTTAAGTTAACGTGAACTTTGACAGCCCTAAAAATACATTTTGTCAAATCTTTGTTCTTTCACAGGTCCTACAATATACACTTTGCTCTGTACATTTAACCGAAAATCTAAAAAAATCAAATATGTGGGTTAACACATGTACAATGCTTTTTAAGCCCAAAGTATACTTTTTACGCGTACGCGAGCGAAAGCACACAGCCGAACACACAGCCTTGCAAAGTATACTTCTTTTGACTCGTACGCGTACACAGGCGGTCGACGCATGCGCAGTTTTGAGCAATCTCTTGGCGCAAGTTACAACCCATGTAAATACTGCACAAAAAAATTAAATGCGCATGTGCGACCTTGGCGTACAAAGTATGCACGGTTACAAAAATCTGCCGGCACTGTACGCTGACCCTCATGTATGCGTTAAAAGTAAAGTGTACTTTGGGCTTTTAGAGTTTCCTGTTGTCCTTTTTATCATTTACAACTCTAAAAGTACATGTTCAGTGAATAATCAAGAGGGTAGAAATTGCAATATATGTATTTTTGTCAGACGGATGTTTAAAGTGCTTATTTTGAGTAAAAATATATCAAGGTATAGAGTAGATTGTTTTCCTAAAGAAATACATTTGTGAAGCTGCTGGTACCAAAACGAGTGTCAGTGTTTCCAACAGATGAGTGTTTAGATCCCAAAACACCTTTAATTCTTCTCTTAAAAGAATGTCACTGCATGACACCTTGTTCAGTGCCAGTGCTCCACACCCCGACTGCATCTCTCACCCACACAAGATTTCATAAGCACGCATGAGTAATTTCTGGAGGCAGGAAAGAACATGTCTGTCTCTTCAAAGGATTAACTGTATACATATGAAAGGCCAGCTCTGATACCTCTGAATGTTTTGAATACTCTGAGGTGCCAAACTGGAACAAAATCATTCATGAGATCATCATGTGCTCTAACCGTCTGTCTAGTACACACAAGATTGTCGAAAACAGTTTAACTGGGAAGAGCTGCCTACCATATTGAGTTATTGATCTTTTTGGAGGGAAACAGGTGTTTAAAAAATCTTTTGCTGAATATGTCTGGCATGAGGATGGGGGAGTGAAACATCTTGGACTTCCAGCGAACTGGAAAATAACTGACTCTGTTAAAACCTGATGATAAACTTGTCTATTCAGGGTGAAGTCGTACACCAACTGTTCCTCCCACATGCAGAGACCGTAAGAGAGAGTAAAAAACAAGGAAACAGACAGCGTCGTTTATACGGTTAGGATACAGTCTCAAGTTTCACACAGCTTTGGCACTTGTGTTGTGTGTGTGTGTGTGTGTGTGTGTGTGGTTTAGATGTACCCTACGTTATGGGGACAAAATGTCCTCACAAAGATGTCAATATCCGAAATCCTTGTCTTTGTGGGGACATTTTTTGGTCCCCATGAGGAAAGTGGCTTGTAAATCATACTAAGTGATGTTTTTTGAAAACTTAAAAATTCTGAAAGTTTCCTGTGATGGGAATATACAGTTTGTACACTATATAAATCATTATGTCTATGGAATGTCCCCATAAAAGCATGAAAACCCAAGGGGAAGGCCAAATAAGGTGAGTTTAGCACTGCCTGATCGGTCATAATTGTCATGAATTATTCATTTATAAATGTCACGTTTTTGTGGAGTCGCACCACATGATATTTTAGAACCTGAACTAGCCTTGTCATAACAAGGTCAAATGATCTGATATTTGAAGAGGCTTATTGACCGTGACACACCATCATGCTCGGGGCCAAATCTAGGCATGGGTTGAGCTCACCCAAAAATCTGTCACCCAAAAATTGCCCAATCAATCGGACTTTAGGTGCATCAAATTATTTGTGCATTGATTTAAAAGCGATCTGAGGCAGGCTGTGTGTGAAACTTTGAGGAAGACTGCCCCAACCTATCATAACACCAGAAAATTGCTGTATTTTTCATTTTTCTTTATTATCTGAAAGCAATGGTGCGATATGCACAAGGCAGCTTCAGTCTGTCGGTGAAAAGCAGAGACTGACAATCACAGCTTGGACTTGTGCTGGAAACCCAATGCACAGGACAATGGTGACACCAGAATAAAACTATTCATGATTCTAAAGCTAAAAATATACAGAATTATTTTAGACGAAAATACTTGCACTATGTCACTGACTAGATATATTTAAAATAATGTAGGCCACTTTTTACTGGTAACATAAGACATTTGGCATTATCAGCACCCATAAATATTCTCCCATTGCATTATTATATGTAGTACTGACACTAATACTCTGTAAACTTGAATTTGTTTCTCACACAGTAATTTTGGGTGAACTATACTCAATTCAGATTGCCAATATCCACGATACATATTGTTGCCTTTTTGTATTGTGAAGCGATATATTGTTACACCCTTTTTGCAAGGTACACACAGGTGTGTTTACATAATATATGTGTTTACTGTGTATAATTATTATGTATATATAAATACACACTCATTCATGTATATATTTAAGAAATATTTGCATGTACTGTCACCATTATGTTCTGTTAGTTTCGGTTTTCATGGACTTTCAGTTTATTTCATTTGTCACATGTCCTGTGCTGATTCCCGCCACTCGTCTATCTCCTAGGTTACCGTTATTATTAGTTCATTCACTTCAGCTGTGTTCACCCCATCACCATTTGTATTTATGTCACTCTGTTTAAATTCCCAGTTGTCCGGTCTCATTTCAAGTTGTGTGTGTACCCTGCCGCCTGTTTAGATTTGTACCTGTTTGGATTATTCTATTAAACCGTGTGTTGGAACTTTATTCGTCTTTGTCTTCATCTGCCTGTCTACACACACGCGTGACATATACTGTATATACATTTATATAATTTATATTATATATATAAATATTTTATGTATAAATATAAAAAAACCTCTTAAATATATGCATGCATGTGTGTGTATTTATATCCTGTTAGTGGGTGGGATATATTAGGAATCACGTTTTTTTTTTTTACATCACGTGGCTGGCCGGGTGCGTGTGCGTTGCTTACCTGGGGAACACATAGCACCAGGATGCACTATGGGAAGAAGGCAAGCCGGTGGAGGCAGTGTGATGCTTTGGGCAATGTTCTGCTGGGAAACCTTGTGTCCTGCCATCCATGTGGATGTTACTTTGAAACGTACCACCTACCTAAGCATTGTTGCAGACCATGTACACCCTTTCATGTAAAAACGGTATTCCCTGGTGGCTATGGGTGAACTATACTCAGCAGGATAATGCACCCTGCCACAAAGCAAAAATGATTCAGGAATGGTTTGAGGAGCACAACAACGAGTTTGAGGTGTTGACTTGACCTCCAAATTCTCCAGATCTCAATCCAATCGAGCATCTGTGGGATGTGCTGAACAAACAAGTCCGATCCATGGAGGCCCCACCTTGCACTTACAGAACTTAAAGGATCTGCTGCTAACATCTTATTGCCAGATACCACAGCACACATTCAGGGGTCTAGTCCATGCCTCGACGGGTCAGGGCTGTTTTGGCAGCAAAAGGGGGACCAACACAATATTAGGAAGGTGGTCATAATGTTATGCCTGATCAGTGTACATAATTATACACCGTACACACATATATTATGTAAACACAAACTTCTATTTTGGATGTGATTAATCGATTTGACAGCACTAGTATCTATATATTTACTTCTATTTCTATAGTTCTGCCTGATTTTAAAGTGTAATTGGAATGGGTCGTAGCCTAAGCCTACTATAGACATTAGAAAGAACATAATGTAAGTGTTTAAATGGTTTAAAATGCATGGTTTAGTTGAAAGCTTGCCCTCTTTGACTTGCTGATATTGCTTAAGCTGAAGCATTAACAGCATTTGTTACAATAACTATAGTAAGCACCTGTCAGGTTTACTTTCAGAATTGTCATTGGATGGTGGATAAGCATTTTTTCTTTTTTTAAGTAAAAATAAGATGGCCTATCTATCTATACAGCGTCATGTCACTGACCCAAATAACTGAATAAATGGTGCTCAGTAAATCATTAGTTAATAATTTATTCATGCTGCAGAGAGAACTGAAGTCCTGCAGATATCCATATATTACTGTATGATAAATTTACAACTTCTTATTGTTATACATTTAGTTAATTGTGCAGCTATACATTAGTCGATGTAAAATGAGCTAATATAGTAATTTAACATCACACTTATTCATATTAGGGCACTGGAGGTCCTCCCTACTTCATTATGGTCCACCTACGTTGACATTTCTGTCCTCTTTTCTTGTGTGTATGAACATAAGCCATGTCTTCACACTGTGCATTCACACACCCACTATCTGAAAACTTGCCTGTGCAGATGTCCTGTTAAACTCTTCCTCTGACAGTAAATCTATGTATCTGTTTCCCTGCCTTTCCTGAGCTCAAGGACTCATAGTAAATGAACTGGTTTAAAGTAAAAAGATCCTGCGCTCCCACACGTCTTCAAGTACTTGTGTATTATCTGAACTTGCCTTGGCATGTAACAGGCTCTTGTGTTCACATTGTTATTCTGTTTAGATGGTATTACCCAGTCTGCAGTTTCTCTGAAACCTGGGAAACAGGATGAGGCATGCTTTTTAAACTGATGTCATGTTATCATCATCATCATCATCATCACAGAGTTTTAACCTTCTAATTAACATTTTCTGAAGTTAAACTATATTGCCAATTGGCTTATGACGTTTTAACAGACAAGTTTGTATTATAAAACCAGTATTTATGGGAAATGTTACCTAACAAGAACAGTCAACGGTGTAAGGAGATAAAAATGGCATAACTGAGACAAAAATAAATCTGTTATGTAAGAATGCTTTTCTGACATAATTCATTTTTAGTCATGTGGTCACTGATTACTTTTGGTTCTAGCAGTGGCATGATTGTTTGTGTCTCCTAGAGGTTTTGCTCATGAGCTCAGATAGTTCGGGATCCAGGTTCAGGTACATGTTCCTTGCAAAGAACATTTCATATTTTATCATATTATGATTGGTCCTAATTGCCCTATTACTGTATTGTACTCATAAAAACACTCATATGATCATGCTGTCTCATGCATGGAAGTTCCATCGGCTCTCATTTAACTTGATCAGCAATAATAATTTGTTATTATATGTATATTACACACACAATGCATTTCATTATTACTAGACTAGAACACTAGATTAATTCATTATTATATTATTACACACATAGTGGGCATACACTGCAAAAAATGTCTTTCTTAAAGGATTAGTTCACTTCACAATGAAAATTTCCTGATCATTTACTCACCCCCATCTAATCCAAGATGATCATGTTTTTTTTTTTTCAGTCGAAAAGAAATTCAGTTTTTTGAGGAAAACATTACAGGATTTTTCTCCACATAATGGTTTTCAAAGGCAACCAATGGTTGAAGGTCCAAATCAATGCAGTTTCAAAGGGCTTCAGAGGCTCTGCTTGATCCCAGCTGAGGAATAGGGTCTTATTTAGCAAAACCATAGGTCATTTTATAAAAAAAATAAACATTTATATACTTTTTAACCTCAAATGCGTGACTTTGGTGTTGTGATTCTTCACAGCGCATGACATCATCACGTCGGAAAGGTCACATGAGATGGAGTTTTTCGGCTCTTGGTCAGTACTTCCACCTATATCACACGTGTTCTTTCCGACGTGATGACGTCATACGCCATGAAAGAAAAACAACACCGAAGTCACGCATTTGAGGTTAAAAAGCAGCTTTCAAAAGGTTTTTTTTTTTTAGAAAATGACTGATGGTTTCGCTAGATAAGACCCTATTCCTTGGCTGGGATCGTGCAGAACCCTCTGAAGCCCTTCGAAGCCTTTTGAAACTGCTTTGATTTGGATCTTCAACCCTTTGGTTGCCATTGAAGTCCATTATGTGGAGAAAAATCCTGGAATGTTTTCCTCAAAAAACTTAATTTATTTTCGTCTGAAGAAAGAAAGACATGAACATCTTGGATGACATGGGGGTGAGTAAATTATCTGGAAATTTTCATTTTGAAGTGAACTAATCCTTTAATCACTATTTTTGTATTTTTGTTTTTACATTAGAAATATTTCAGCAATAATAATTTTATAATAAGGTCTCATTTGTTGACATAAATTAATGCATTAACTAACATGAACTTAAAATGAGTAAATATATTTTACAGCATTTATTATCCTTTGATAATGTTACTTAATAAAAATGTTCATATTACAATAACTAATTGGTAAATAAGAAGTGTTGTAAAATGAGAAGATTAGTAAAAGTAGAAGTGTTAATGTATTTAACTAATGTTAAAAAATGAGTGCTACCATTAGATTTATGCTTAAAACAGACAAAAAATACTAATAGGGTTAGAAAAGTAAACTTATATTCTCTGAAAATCTTGCAGTATTACTTAGCATGTATCTTGTTTTTCAAGGATGTTTATATACTTTTACTGTAAAACAAGGTATAATAATAATAATATGTTTTTTTTTTTTTTTTACAGTGAAACAGAATAATGAAAACAACATTTCAAAACGTCCAATACGCAAAATAAATGTATGTAAATGAATAGTGACTCACCATGTTTCATGGTCCCTCAAGTGTGTTTTTGTTTTTGCCGTGTATGTTCTGTATAAATGCCCTGATCATATTTAAATGGAGAACAGGACGTTGGAAGCATTATCTCCCTGGTCTCTCCTCTCTCGATCTTTCCTTATTCTGTACTGTGGGTTGAGTCTCTACAGACTGCCATGATGTGGGTGTTTTGTATAATACCCACTAGTGCACAAACCCTCCCTCTCTTTCGGTTTATCCCTCCCTTTTCAGTTATCTATCTCTTTCGACAAGTCCATGTTTCAGCAACGTTTCTGCTTGGATATCTGCAATGCATCTTTTATACTTTTGTTCATATATCATTTCATGCATGTATTTGGTCTTCTTCTGTCATGGCATGCCATTTATGTTGGCAGTGATCCATCATAAGACACTTCACTCATGTGCACACACCTAAAGCGATAATTCTACCGCATGTGCATTTTTACATGTCTGCCAGATGGTGATCGAACATAAAACAAGCTGCGTTAACATGAACCTCCGGAATCCCAGCATAACCACTTATTAGATGGGATCCCATCCGCCCTACATGAGGCCAGTGACAGTTGAGAGGGATATGATACTTCAGATCTCCCAAGGGCTGGCTTTTAATGGGGCCATTCTGGCCCTTGAGTCCAGTGCCATCTATTACAGCTGTGACCTTGGTGTAGTAGAGGATACTCTTTCTAAAACATCTGTGTCCTTGTGCAAAGATACGTCCTTCATTTGTGTGAATGAGACGTTTTTTCATCTATTACTTCACAGGTCTTTATCATGTTATATCATATTGTGGATCACAGAAAATTAATCAATTGCCCAGCACTAGTATATATTTAAGAAATATTTGCATGTATATTCTGTATATACACTCACCTAAAGGATTATTAGGAACACCATACTAATACTGTGTTTGACCCCCTTTCGCCTTCAGAACTGCCTTAATTCTACGTGGCATTGATTCAACAAGGTGCTGAAAGCATTCTTTAGAAATGTTGGCCCATATTGATAGGATAGCATCTTGCAGTTGATGGAGATTTGTGGGATGCACATCCAGGGCACGAAGCTCCCGTTCCACCACATCCCAAAGATGCTCTATTGGGTTGAGATCTGGTGACTGTGGGGGCCATTTTAGTACAGTGAACTCATTGTCATGTTCAAGAAACCAATTTGAAATGATTCGAGCTTTGTGACATGGTGCATTATCCTGCTGGAAGTAGCCATCAGAGGATGGGTACATGGTGGTCATAAAGGGATGGACATGGTCAGAAACAATGCTCAGGTAGGCCGTGGCATTTAAACGATGCCCAATTCTGACTCTACCATCTGAATGTCTCAACAGAAATCGAGACTCATCAGACCAGGCAACATTTTTCCAGTCTTCAACTGTCCAATTTTGGTGAGCTTGTGCAAATTGTAGCCTCTTTTTCCTATTTGTAGTGGAGATGAGTGGTACCCGGTGGGGTCTTCTGCTGTTGTAGCCCATCCGCCTCAAGGTTGTGCGTGTTGTGGCTTCACAAATGCTTTGCTGCATACCTCGGTTGTAACGAGTGGTTATTTCAGTCAAAGTTGCTCTTCTATCAGCTTGAATCAGTCGGCCCATTCTCCTCTGACCTCTAGCATCAACAAGGCATTTTCGCCCACAGGACTGCCGCATACTGGATGTTTTTCCCTTTTCACACCATTCTTTGTAAACTCTAGAAATGGTTGTGCGTGAAAATCCCAGTAACTGAGCAGATTGTGAAGTACACAGACCGGCCCGTCTGGCACCAACAACCATGCCATGCTCAAAATTGCTTAAATCACCTTTCTTTCCCATTCTGACATTCAGTTTGGAGTTCAGGAGATTGTCTTGACCAGGACCACACCCCTAAATGCATTGAAGCAACTGCCATGTGATTGGTTGATTAGATAATTGCATTAATGAGAAATTGAACAGGTGTTCCTAATAATCCTTTAGGTGAGTGTATATATATATATATATATATAAAAAAAAAATTCTAAAATATATCCGTGTGTGTGTGTGTGTATTTATATATACACCGATCAGGCATAACATTATAACCACTGACAGGTGAAGTGAATAACACTGATTATCTCTTCATCACAGCATCTGTTAGTGGGTGGGATATATTAGGCAGCAAGTGAACATTTTGTCCTCAAAGTTGATGTGTAAGGCCGTGTTCACACTTGACGTCTTTATTGACAAGAAAAAGTAGACGAGCGCTCTTTTAGTAAAAAAAAAAGAAGCTGGCAGCGTTTGGTTCAAAATAGCGAGAAGGGTCTGCCTGCGTCCTGCAAGACTACAAGCCACGCCTATTTCAAGGCACGCCCATTTCATGAAACGCCTACTAGCAACTACATTCCACACCCACTCCCAAGATCGCGCGCAAAATCGTCACAGGATGGTTCAACGCGGAGATGAGAGAGTAAGGTATTTAAGTAAATAAATATATTTTGTCTTATATTTTGTCTTTGTTGATGTTTATACAATGAAATGGCTTGGGAAAGTTTAATAAAACTAACGTGACGTGGCATCATGTAGTGAGTCAGTAATCTCGTCGTGTTTTTCCTCTCTATTTCCATCCGAATTGGTCTTGTGCAAGCAATAAAGTTTGTATACGTTATATGATTAGCGTGAGGTTTTAGTTTAAACGAACAAGATAAAATTCAATAGAGTTAATGTTTGATGAGCTTTGACAACCATTTAACGTTAATTGGAAAATCTCTCTCTACTATTTTGATTGTTTTTGAAAGAAATCTCTAATGCTCACCAAGGCTGCATTTATATTATTAAAAAAACAAAAATGCTGTAATATTGTGAAATATTATTAAAATGTAAAATAATTGTTTTCTATTTGAATATATTTTAAAGTGTAATTTATTCCTGTGATCAAAGCAGAATTTTCAGCATCATTACTCCAGTCTTTAGAGTCACATGATCCTTCAGAAATCATTCTAATATGATGATTTGCTGCTCAAGAAACATTTATTATTATCAATGTTGAAAGCAGTTGTGCAAAATATTTTTTTTTGGAATTATTTGATGAATAGAAAGTTCAAAAGAACAGTATTTATCTGAAACAGAAAGCTTTTGTAACATTGTACTACCGTTCAAAAGTTCTGGGTCGGTAAGAATTATTTTATTTATTTTTTGGGGGGAAATAACTTAAAGAAATGAATACATTTATTCAGCAAGGATGCATTAAATTGATCAAGTGAGAGTATAGACATTTATAATGTTGCAAAAGCTTTATATTTCAGATAAATGCTGTTCTTTTGAACTTTCTATTAATTCTATTCAAAAATTGTACACAACCGTTTTCAACCTTGATAATAATAATAAATGTTTCTTGAGCAGCAAATCATCATATTAGAATGATTTCTGAAGGATCATGTGACTCTAAGGACTGGAGTAATGATGCTGAAAATTCAGCTTTGTTTCACAGGAATAAATTACACATTAAAATATATTCAAATAGAAAAAAATTATTTTAAATTGTAAAAATATTTCACAATAATACTGTTTTTTGCTGTATTTTGGAACAAATAAGCCTTGGTGAGCAGAAGAGACTTCTTTCAAAAACAATCAAAATAGTACAGTTTCCAAACTTTTGACTTGTAGTGTATATAAAATATTTCTCTCAAATTTTTAATGATTAATCACACTTGTAGGGTCATTAAAATCATATATCCCCTTCGGACATCACTACTGGCCACTACTGTACACAACATGATTGGTTGTGGTTACACTTTTCTTTGTGTGGTTTTGTCTTTACTGTCTTTAGCTTTCTTCTTTCTCTGTTTGTGTCCAGACATGTCTTATAAAACTGTACACACATACCTTTATATAAATTAAATGTTTAATGTTTACCTTTTGGTTGTGAAAATTGAAAGTGATGTGTGTCTAATGAGTTCCAGTAAATTTAAAAGTATTTTATTTACTTCTAGCTTCATGTTATGATTTTGAATGAGGGAAGTTCTCCAGGACCTCTTTCATTTGCTGAAAACAAATATACAAAGTACAAATGCCTGTTTTGTGAAAAGTCTGGAGAGTATCCTGCTATGGTGGCACATGTACAGACTCATGAGAAGTCTGTTGTCAAGCATGAAGGTATGTTTTGTAAAATGTTATCAAAACACGCACACAAAATCATGTCTCTCTGTAGGCATGTGACTGTATAACATTTTCATGTTGCGATTAATTGATGAAGCTTTTATCACGATATTGAAAGCTGCAAAAAAAGTATTGTCATACTATAACAGGTTTAATAACTTTTTCCTATGACAAAAATAACTGAACATTTAAATACAATAAAGCAATACACAAAAATGTATAAAGTAAACAAATGTTTCAAACAGATTAAAGTCCAAAAGAATTATGAAGAACAATAGGTAGGCTATCACTTCACAATAAGGTCTCACTAGCAGTTAATGTTAGTTAATGCATTAACTAACATTAACAAAGAGCACATAGCTACATTTGTTACAAAGTTATTATTCTTTGATAACGTCAGTTAAAAAATACAACTGTCAATGTTAGCTCAGGTCCATAAAATAATACAGTAATACAACTATTGATTTTAATAATGTGTTATTAAATGTTGAAATTTAAATAAGATTAATAAATGGTGGCGTAAGCTTCTAATTGAGAACCTTCAGATTGAAGGGTATGGATTTGTTGGGGGGGAAAAAATTTATCACAGTATTCTGGCAAAGCACGTCACGACGGCATGGCCGAAGATTTGCACATTTCACACAGGAAGGTTTACTGATGAGCAGTGGATATCTTGCCCCAATCTTGCATATCCCACAGAAGAGAAAGCATGTGGAGGTTACCAAGGTATGAATAATTTCATTTGAGTGATATGCTGTGCAGTTTGATGCACTACACAGAGATCTTCAACTCTGCTCCTGGAGACCAACTGTCCTGCACAGTAAAGCTCCAACCTAGGGCTGCACGATATTGGAAAAATATTGCGTTATTATTATTATTATATTAATAACATTGCATTATTTTGTTTGTCTGTGTGGTGGAAAAATTTAATCAGAGGAAGATTAATTAAGATATATATTTGAGATCATACAGGAGCTAACATGTGTTTCTGCCATGCGGGACACCTTATTTGAGGGCTCTCCTGTACCAAAGGTGTCGGGCAGAACCAATGCTAAATCTGTGTGCTGTGCCTCCTACTTTTACCATGTGTGGAAAACTACTGAGAAGGATTGTTTACACTTTGGGGGGGTATAAGAGATTGTGGCTTCTGTTATGTCTTCAGTTAGCACTCTACAGACATTCAGGATGGCTGTATGACTGTGACTCTTTTCTTGCAAGAAAATAAATCTTTATAAAAACAATTGGCTAAAGTTTGTCTCTTATTCAGTGGTGCAACTGAGAGTTAATTTTTTTGCCATGACAATTTGGTGTCAGAAGTGGGATTCCTTGGATGTGCCTTCTGGACCCCGAGAGCGGACGGTGACTGATCATCCTGGACGTTAGAGTCACAGCCCTACCCCGACGGATTGAGGGAGAGGGGCCGACCGCTCAGGGGGTCCGGGAGTCCGACCACTGGAATTAGAGAAAACGAACCCGAGGTGGCACCCGACGGGACGCTTCTGGTAAGAGACAAACTTAAAAATTTGGGGAAGAATTTTTGGTTGAATTGGAAATTAAGGGAATAAACCATGGGGGGGGGGGTCTGATTCTGTGGCAAGCGGCGTGGTTGACCTCTTGCTGATAAGAGGCTGCAATCACGTGGGCTAGGCGACGTGAAATGCTTACTGTGTAGAAAAAGTAGTCATGCGGGCCACCAAATTGGGACGCTATTGCGAGTGTCTAACCTTCTGGTCTTGGGTGAAGAAATCAGATCTGAACGGAGACGTCCGACAGATTATAGCGCGTGCGCGAAAGCCACAGAGACAGACTGCCAACATGGGGAAATCTCAAAGCAAGCTAGCTGAATATGATACACCGGTATTTTGTCAAATTAGAAAATGATATGGGCAAAAATGCATGCAAGGTATAGTTAATTAAATATGATGGGTTCCCAAAAGAGGGAATGCTGAGTGTCACCAGACTGAAAGTGGTGAAAGTATAATTTCAGAAGGGCTGTTGTGGGAAACGTGTGTGAGAAATGCGAACAAACATTGAAATGTTGGGTGAAAGACTCAGATAACAGGGAAAGGAAAATGTAGTATTATCACGCAGAAGCAACAGCTGTGTTTAAAGATCACTGCTTCCATCTCTGCTGGTATAATTTTAGGTAAGTATGAACTTTGACTAAATTATTGCTAACAATTTGAGTGACATGGTCAGTAACTTGATCAGTCGGGATAAAGATTTTGAGACGAACGAGAGCAAGCGCTGTAAGCAGCTCTGCTCTGAAGCCCTCACTTCAAAGAAATGTGTAGAACTTAAGGAAATGGGCAGCAATATTTAAATTTTGTTTGGAAAGTTGAACAACAATTTGACTGGCTACAAACAAAGAAGAGACTTACACTCTGTCTAAGAAACTAATGAGATAAAAATAAGGTCAATAAACTGGAGTCTTTAATTCTTTTTGAAGGAAAGATCTATGATAATGTTAATATAAATTATGAGGTTAAAATTAAAGACAATGGTGATAAAAATCTGAGTGGTAAGGATATACAAATAGTTATGTAGAGGGTTTTAAATGACAAATTTACGAGAAAATTCCTCTAATTCATTGTAAGATAATTGGTGTTAAAATGTTGAAAACCCTAGAAGATGATGTTTTGGTTTCAAAAGATAAGCTCGGGCTTATTCATTATCTGAATCCGGCCCCACCATGTCATTTCTGGTGCGGTGGCCTAACTTGCTGTGTAACAGAGACTCAATCTGAGTGGAAATTTATAGTTTCTAAGTTCATTGTATGGGCAAAAGACAAATTTAAAAGGATAATGTTTATTTGAAAATGAATGTTTATGAAAATGCAGTACAGGTCCTGAATGCCTCAGAGTCTCTCTCTCATGTAAAGTCAGCTCAAAGCTGATATCTGAGCCTGTGTCATAGGTGATAAGATATTTATAGCAAAGCACAGGGCATCAGTGAAAATAATAGACAGTGATTTGTTAAAAGAGGATTGCCATTAAGAGGGCAATGATAAATATTTCAGGTAAAACGAAATGTGATGTCTTTAAATACAGACTTTAAATGAACTGAAATTTTTGACTAATTTATTCTATGACCAGTAACATCTTTGTTTGATCTTAGCCTCCACCATGTATAGAACCAATGGCTTGGGTTATAGAGATAGCCAAACATTAAATTGAATTGACAGCTGTTATGGTTAAATTCACTGAGTATAATCTACGCACTGGTTGCGGCCTTGAAGAGGTATGATGGATTTTAGTGATTAAGTTGTGTTGTAATTAACCTGTCTCCATGTTCTACCAATAGTAAGCAGACCAAATGGCTCTGGGGACTCTTGAATGCACTTTCCCCAAAGCTCCAGAAAACATCTGATCCTGTGAATAGAATGTCAGGGAAGACCCTGAGGAAAAGAGTGGGAAAGGGCTTTCAAGAGCCGGCTGAGACCATGTGGTGATTGTCATTAACTTTTGTGGAGACCAGAACAAAATTTATTAATGGGTATCAGTAAAACTGTGTGATCAGGAACTAATGTTATTGTGAGTTTTTTACTCCTGCAGGTCATTAGATATGACATGAGACATGGTGGCGCCTAAAGATGAGGACAGCTTTTGAAGTTTAAAGAGAAGGTCTGGATAACAAAAGGTATTTAAACTAAAAATCTAATTTGAAAAGTTAAACATTTTAATTTTCTAAATGTTGTCAAGGAATTTAATATTACAGTTGTCTGAGTAAAGTCTTAGGAGGCTGTGAAAAGATTATTTGGTTCGGAGAGAGAGGGAGAGACTGCATGAGTGGAAGCAGGGATTGTACTGTGTCTGCTATCGCCCTGTTAAAGCTGAAACAAAACAAAGAACCAAAACAAACCAGATGATTGTGTGAAGACAAATGAATAATGAACAGACATGATTTGAAATTGGTTAAGAGACCATGTAAAAGCTAGGCTTAAATCATTTTTAGAGTTTAAACTAAAAGGAAAATTTGAAAATGAGCAGTTAATGGTTATGTGTGTGTACGTTGGTGACTGAACTTTATGTTTTGTATGTGTTGATTAGTGAAACCGTTCTGTCCTGATTGAGTGTATGGGGTCATTCACCTCTGGAATGAGTGTTTATCATTACAGATGGGTTAAGCGAAACAACAAACTTTAAAGAAGCTTATACTTCTGAAGGAATCTGGTGAAAAGATGATCCAGAACATGAGACGAGCTTTAAGTGGATTGGCTATCCAGCTCTGTCTGTCACTGGTAATTATGACTACTTTTGTCATTTATGATATGATTTGAATTACTCTCTGGAGCAGTAGAGATAAGACTGCCGTCCATCATGGGGTTAACACCCTTGTCTAAATTCAACAGAGGGTCTGAGGTAAATTTTATAGACTGGACGGCAAAGACAAAGTGACAAATTAACAAATGTCACTACCCAAAATATCTAGAGACTCCCTAATATTTATGAAAGGCCAGAGGGCGAACAAAGGGATAACTTCTAAAAAGAAAAGTTTTATTTTATTTTGTTTCCTCCATTAAATGGAGGCATGACATTTGATTTATATAGAGAACTAAAATTAATGTTGAAGAAGCAAGTGGCTATAAGGCTTTCTGTGTGACTGGGATTGAGAAATAATATTTTGGTGTCTGCAGAGCAGTAGAGATAAGACTGAAACAATAATGATTATATGGTGCATCTGCAGACTGACTATTTGATAGAGGAATAATGTGACAAGTAAGTTAAATGAGAGAAATAGCCCCAAAGATTAATGTTGTGAAAATAAAACTTCTGACAGAATTGATAAACACATGAAGCAAATTAAGTTAATATATATTGAACTATGAATGCTTTTCAAAATACAGATTGGGTTAAAACAGCTTTAAAAGAAACTGATGATGCCTCATAGTACAAATCTAAAATGATAGGGGAGATTATGAAAATTTGTAAGTTCTTTGTAATATTATAACAATTTTGGTGTGGCAAGGTAAGGCTAGTGAGAATTTGATAAGTATCACTGCCAAATGACATGAATTAAGAGGTTTACAAGACATTGAAAGAAAAATGTACTTTAAAGGAAATCCTAATTAATTGATTAAACATAATGTCATGAGATAAAGATGAGTGAACAAGCTGATTGAAGTTAAATATGATGTGGGCTATGATGATTGAAAATGGGTCGGTTGGAAATAGTAAGTTTAACAAAAGGGTTCTTGAGTAAGTCTATGTTTTGGTGGAAATAATGATATGAATGTATGTTTTCTAAAAGTGTGTATTTGGTCTCTGAGGAGTGACTGATGGTCTGGCCTAGGGATGTGTGATGTGTCGCTAAACACTTGATAGCGACAAGTTGTCGGGTGTTTTGGATTTTGGAGGTATCACACACTCCTAATATGACAGGAGTGCAGTGACAGTGCTTGCTCACTTAGCCCGGCTTCCAGATATGAAATATGGATTTGTCTTTTATTTTATAGAAGTATGCAAGCTGATGGAGGGTAAAAGTGTAACGATTTACACAGACTCGCGGTATGTGTTCGGGGTTGCACATGATTTTGGGGCGCTGTGGAAACACAGAACATTTTTTAAATCTGATGGACGTCCAATTTTGAATGCTTCTATTGTGTCTAATCTGCTAGACGCAACTCTCTTGCCTGGCCATGTTGCTATCTGTAAATGCGCAGCGTATACTAACAACAAAGATATTATTTCAACAGGAAACGTGAGAGCAGACGCTGCCGCACAAAAGAATCAGAATGTCTTTTAGTATCTGAAATAAACAAGAATGCTTTGTCTTCTTTACAGATTATGCAGTCTTTCACCACAGGGCCAGAGAAACAACGATGGGAACAGTGTGGCATGCACTGTTCAAAATGGCTGTATGGGCGATCATGCAGCCAAAGGGGGAATGGTAAATGAAAGATTCGTTTACAGCATTTGCTGAAAATTTTCGCATCTTGATGCGTATTGATGTACATGAGAACGAGAAAAGGCCTAGAGCAAAAAACTTTATGAGAAAGGCCGTAAGAGAACCTGAGAAAGCTGACGAATAATGGTTTGGGTGGTTAACAAATCCGAAAGGATGAGGATATTGGTTATGTTTCACCGTGTTGCCAATCCTTGAAATAGTAATGCTGATATTGATGTGTCTGCAATGTATTTTCCAGTGTATGTCCAGCTCCGTACAGAGACTGGTGAAATCCAGCATGTCACACCAGATGGTTAAAATGTCTATTTACAATGATGGTGATGAATCTCCAGGTGCATTTGATGATGATACAACCAGCGGTGATAGTGAAATGCATTAAGACTTTCCTACTTTTAAATTTGGGAATGAGAAGTCCCCAAGAGATTGAAAAACTAAGTTTAGCTAAGTTTAAGGGACTTTACCCACAAAAACAGCCTAAGCGTTTTCTTTCTTCTTTCACAAATTTAAGAGAGTGATCATTTATACGAAAATCAGAGATGAAGGGTATAAGTGTGATAAGTGACTTAAATTTGCTTATCTTATTATTATTACTTCTATTTTTTACCATTTATTTTTTTAGTATTATTATTATTACTTCTATTTTTTATGTAAAAATAGAAGGGGGAATTGTGGTGGAAAAATTTAATCAGAGGAAGATTAATTAAGATATATATTTGAGATCATACAGGAGCTAACATGTGTTTCTGCCATGCGGGACACCTTATTTGAGGGCTCTCCTGTACCAAAGGTGTCGGGCAGAACCAATGCTAAATCTGTGTGCTGTGCCTCCTACTTTTACCATGTGTGGAAAACTACTGAGAAGGATTGTTTACACTTTGGGGGGGGTATAAGAGATTGTGGCTTCTGTTATGTCTTCAGTTAGCACTCTACAGACATTCAGGATGGCTGTATGTCTGTGACTCTTTTCTTGCATGAAAATAAATCTTGGCTAAAGTTTGTCTCTTATTCAGTGGTGCAACTGAGAGTTAATTTTTTTGCCATGACATCTGCGATTTATATATTGCGAAATATAAAACTATTTCACCAGATGAATAGCTCTATTCGAAAAGAATTAAAGGATTAGTTCACATCAAAACGTCGAAAAGAAATTGTTTTTTGAGGAAAACATTCCATGATTTTTCCTCACATAATGGTCTTCAATTGCAACCAACAGGTTGAAGGTCCAAATCAATGCATTTTCAAAGGGCATTATCACGTCGGAAAGGTCACAGCGCATAGTGACATAGGTGGAAGTACCGACCCAGTGCCGAAAAACTCCATCTCATGTTCTCCTCCAACTTTAAAATTATCCGACATTGTTGTTTTACCTTTATTTTTGTAAAGGGCGTTTGATTTAGTCTTTGCATGTTCGTTTTAACACTGGGTCAGTACTTCCACATACGTTTGTGACCTTTCCGAAGTGATGACATCATACGCCGTTAAGAAGCACAACACGCTGTGCATTTGAGGTTAAAAAGTTCAAAAGAAGAAAAGTGAGGTGTTCATTTCTTAAGATCCGGGTTCATGGCCACACCCACCGACAGAATTCAACCTAAAGTTATTATTCTTTATCGAAAGATTATACGTTAAGCTTCTTTGGTAACGCTTTAGATTACAGCCCGTAAAGTACTGCGTCAGTAAAATTAATTTGCGGTGTAATGTGCACTGATTAAGTTTGGGCTTCCGTGTTTCGAGGCAAGTAAAACTATTGCAACTTTTTTTTAAATATGGCGAAATATACTCGTTTCGTGTAGTTACAGGGTAAGTGGTGCTTGTTATTCCATGTAGTTACAGGGTAAGTGTGAATCTGTGGGCTGTAAATTAAAGTAGTGTTTGTTGCAGATGTCACACTTACTGTATAAATCCACTGATATGTACCCCATAATTTAAGAAAAGCCTTTACACTATTATTACAAAAAGGTTCGTTCTCGTTAAATTGCTCACAAACGTAAGATTGTTGCCTATCATAATAGAATAATTACCCCTTAATTAAAAAATACTTACAGTCTAAGTAATTTGTTCATTTTCCTGGTAGCTCCCCCTTTATTCCCCAAACATTACATATTGTTCCCTTATACCTACACATATATACTTTATAGTTACACTATAATTACCAAAAGTTAGGCTGTAAATTTGTTTTACTTGCGCAGTTTTTTCCAGGCTGTAATCTATAGCATTGCCGCTACTTTTATACATTGTACTCTTAATTGTTAGGGCTACTGTTTCAGTTTTTGGTAACACTTTAAAACAGGGTTGGGCAACTGTTATCTGTTGTGTTTGATTAGGGTTGGAACTAAAATCTGCTGGACATCAGCCCTCCAGGAAAAGAGTTGCCCATCCCTGCCCTAGAACATTAGTTGATTCATTAGTTAAAATGAAATGTCGATTGTACAGCATATATTGTTTAATGTTTGTTTATATATATTAGGGGTGTGACGAGACACAAGATTGGGTTCACGAAACGAGATTTTTGCACAGTATTTTTAAGAAATCCTCAATGACAAAATTCATGACTGGAAAAATAGTCTGCAGGTGCATTTTGAAATGTTTTAACTAATCATCTTGTAATGGATGTCATTTCAGTTCTACTTTCTGAGTATGAATTATCAAATGCATTTAAAGACAACAATATTCAAGCACTGTAAAAGGTTTTGCCACAAACTCAACTCAACTGGCTTGAGTGCCACTTCACCTGGGCAGAGGAGAAGGCCAAGAAAAAGGAGGAGAAGAAAATAATCAAGGAGAAGGAGCGAAGAGAAAAACAGTTGCTGCTTGAACGCTACATGAAAGATCCAAAACTGAAGCACTTGTGGATCAACAAGCACAACCACAACTACAACTCCTCCTCTTCACCTTTAACCGGTGTAAGTAAAAAAGTGTACATACTAAAAGTTATAAGATCCATGACTCTTCCTGACTATTAAAACATAAAACGTGTAATATGAAGTTAATCAATTTGAAAAAATGTTTACCTAGAACAGCAGCAGAAAGTGAATCATTCAATGCAGTTCATAACAGTGAAGTCCACAGATCAATATATTTTCTCTGATGTGGATCCTTCCAATCCATCACCTCAATGCTTGTTTTTTTTCATGTTTCTTGTCTATTGTTGTTTTTCACAACAATATAGTATGTGTAGCCTATATTTTTACTCATAATGTCTCATTCAGAGTCAAAGACTGCACACTTTATGTAATCATATTAATCCATATGTGAAAGTAAATAAAGAAAGGTGATTTAAGCAATTTTGAGCGTGGCATGGTTGTTGGTGCCAGACGGGCCGGTCTGAGTATTTCACAATCTGCTCAGTTACTGGGATTTTCACACACAACCATTTCTAGAGTTTACAAAGAATGGTGTGAAAAGGGAAAAACATCCAGTATGCGGCAGTCCTGTGGGCGAAAATGCCTGGTTGATGCTAGAGGTCAGAGGAGAATGGGCCGACTGATTCAAGCTGATAGAAGAGCAACTTTGACTGAAATAACCACTCGTTACAACCGAGGTATGCAGCAAAGCATTTGTGAAGCCACAACACGCACAACCTTGAGGCGGATGGGCTACAACAGCAGAAGACCCCACCGGGTACCACTCATCTCCACTACAAATAGGAAAAAGAGGCTACAATTTGCACAAGCTCACCAAAATTGGACAGTTGAAGACTGGAAAAATGTTGCCTGGTCTGATGAGTCTCGATTTCTGTTGAGACATTCAGATGGTAGAGTCAGAATTTGGCGTAAACAGAATGAGAACATGGATCCATCATGCCTTGTTACCACTGTGCAGGCTGGTGGTGGTGGTGTAATGGTGTGGGGGATGTTTTCTTGGCACACTTTAGGCCCCTTAGTGCCAATTGGGCATTGTTTAAATGCCACAGCCTACCTGAGCATTGTTTCTGACCATGTCCATCCCTTTATGACCACCATGTACCCATCCTCTGATGGCTACTTCCAGCAGGATAATGCACCATGTCACAAAGCTCGAATCATTTCAAATTGGTTTCTTGAACATGACAATGAGTTCACTGTACTAAAATGGCCCCCACAGTCACCAGATCTCAACCCAATAGAGCATCTTTGGGATGTGGTGGAACGGGAGCTTCGTGCCCTGGATGTGCATCCCACAAATCTCCATCAACTGCAAGATGCTATCCTATCAATATGGACCAACATTTGTAAAGAATGCTTTCAGCACCTTGTTGAATCAATCCCACGTAGAATTAAGGCAGTTCTGAAGGCGAAAGGGGGTCAAACACAGTATTAGTATGGTGTTCCTAATAGTCTTTTAGGTGAGTGTACATACTAATATATTTTTTACATGTATATGGTAACATCAGTTAATGCATTTAACTAACATGAACCTTAACAATAACCAAGATTAATACATTCTGAAAAACGTTATTGTTCATTGTTAATTTTTGACACCTAATGTAGTAACTATTGTTAACAATTGTAACCTTATTGTAAAGTGTTTTTTTTAAGGTTGAGGTGTGAAAACAAGAAGTCAAAGACCTCATTGTACCTGCTCTGACCCCTATCATTGCTAAGTGACTACTGTGTCTTATTTGCTTTTCCTGTTTTTTTTTGTGTTTTTTTTTTATAGGAAGAATATGATTGTTCATTGTTAATTTATGACACCTAGAGCTGTTAACTTTTGTTAACAAATATGAAATACTTGAAATTGAATAAAAATGAAATGGACTACCTTTTACTTGTACTGTTACTACTTTTATATACTTACCTTTTACTTTTATATGTTTGTACATTTTAAACTTTTGGGCTAACTGTTGATATGTTTAATGTTTTTAAAAAAGAGACATGAGTGTGTGCATCTGCATGTTGACAAATAAATTCATAAATACTTGCTCAAAAGTAGCTTAATGTCATGTAATATAAGCTTAGTTTAAGAAATAAGTTATTGCTTTAGACATGTTCTTTTAGAAGGAAGTAAAGTTTTCTTACTCGATTTTCATCTATTGTTCAGGGTACCCGCGGGATCTTAAAAAGTCTTAAATATCTTAAATTTCAAAATCAAAATTTTAGGCCTTAAAAAGTCTTAAATTTGCTGCAGTATTGAGTTCTAGGTCTTAAATCATTTTAAACAAGTCTTAATTTTCCTACCTCCATGTAACGCTTTCTCTATTGCTCATTGAAATGCTCCCGCAGCGCTTTTGTGTGTGTGTGTGTGTGTGTTTATTCCGCGGTGTTGTAGTTCTTTATTTCACTAGTCCAACTATAGTTCGCTGTATTACAACTACAAATGAGACCAACATGCATCTTAAATTGCAGCCAATCAGCTTTCGTGTTATTGGCGCGAGTCTCTTTCGGATTGTACCACAGACACATAAAATGGATTTTATTCTTCAGCTAACAGTTCTCCAGTTCTTCCAGTTCCGCGATCGTGAAAGCGAAGGCGAATATTTCTCACCTGCCATCTCGTATAATGACCAAATAAAAGTATAGCACTAAAAAAACACACGGACCGATGTCAGACTGGCTGCGCATTCTGTGCATGCGTCTGCCGCCTGTCAGCGCTGGTGTGAGTATATGAATGTGTCTATTTCTAGGCTTATTGCCCTTGAACGATCAAATACACACTTTATTATGCAACTGTGTCCACAGTGGCGATTATGTCGTGTGTAAAAAAAGTTTGGGACGTGTGTCAGTATTGGATCAGCGCATTACTGTAGGTCTTAAAGTGACAGCAACCTAATATTGTCTATACCCGCTCCTGTCTGTTTTATTAATGTCAAACAAACAACAACAGGGGAAGAAATAAAAATCAGTCATTTTGATCTCACACAAATCACAAAAAAAATGTGTGTGTGTGTGTGTGTATACATTAGTGAAATCCTGGTGCGATTGAGCTATGAGAAAGTGCAAGTTTACTAATTCTTTGTTCAATTTGAATAAATAAATTTGCTTTGCAAGTAATTTTGTGATTCTGCATTTCCTTTTGTACATTTTTTTTATTGCGTGATATAGGTCTTAAATTTACTTCATAATGGTATTAAAAAGGTCTTAAAAAGTCTTACATTTGACTTGGTGAAACCTGCAGATACCCTGATTGTTGCATATGGCAGGTTAAATACATTTATTGGATTTTATAGTCAAGTCACCTTATTAAATTATTAAAGAATGCAAACAGAATTTAATTCTGCTGTAAAACAGCTTTTAAAAAGACAATAATGTCATTGTTCAGCTTAAGCTAGTTAAATGTTTTTACCCAGTTCAGTTCAATAGCTGTAAAGTTAATAAATTATGGAGAAAACCGTGTCAGTGATGTCATCATTGAACATGATGTGGTTATTATCCCAGGCGGCATCACAATTCAGAATATTTCATCCATCTCCTGCTTGAAAATTGAAATACATCACAGCGACATATGGTGGTACCGACTACGGTAAAACAGTAGTAATAATGTAGTAAGATAAATTATAAGTAGTGTGATTCTGATTCAAGTGTTGTCAATCATACCGCCTTATCGCTAGGTGGTGAAAGTGAGAAGAAAAAAGCGAGGAAAGTGAAGTAGAAGAAGAGCGGTTCCAATGACGACATTAGCTGTTCCCTGATTGGCTGTTTTTGTTGTAGGGGCGTTACTTGAAGTGGGGGCGTAACTGGAAGGGCGTGGCTTGTAGTACTGCGGGACGCAATCAAGGGGGTAATCCAGCACCTGGAAAGCATACCTTACATAGGGGCAGCCATTGCTAACCAAGCCATCACCTGCTGTTAGCATTCCATGACCATTCATTTTGGTGTCACTTTGACAGTGAATAACTTTACATCTGAGGTGTTTAAAGACTCCATTTGTCCATTGTTTATTTCTAAAGAAACACGACAATGTATAAAAGGCTCCATTACCTTTTATCTTACAGTATCGCCCCGTAGAAGCCGTTTTTGTAAAAATAGGCTAACGATTGCGTCATAACCACGCGACTCTCTGTCGCACAGTAGAGAAATCACCGTATAGACCCGTGTAGACAGGAGGACAAGCTCGCAGGCAATCTGCCGTTAAATTTTAAAATAAATAAATATTATGCAAAATGACAAAATAATGAATCAGAATACTTACTAAAAGTTGCTCCTGCTCACGCTCTCCGTCTCTGCAAGATTCGGTGATTCAGATTTCAATTTGCACAACTACTAGAAGACTTACAACTATCAGACAGGTTGCTCACGTCACATCTACGTCGTCAAGCTCAGTCTGAGGCTGCGCAGTACGCTCAGCCATCAGGAAGTGAGTGCTTCTAATTGACTTCACTTTTCTCCGTTGAAGTCTATGGGGTCGCTGTGTCCATTTCTTTTACTGTCTATGGACGCAATCGGATACACTTGAAAATAGCAGCCGAGGGCGTCTTTTGTTGCTATAACAACAGCTGCAACGTCAATAGCGGATGAGAAACCCAGCGTAATTTAAAAATACTGTTAATGTGTGACGAAATGTAGTTTTAAGACTTTTTCAGGCGACAATGTACTTGTTTAAAGCTCAAATGAGTGGTTTATTTATAAAGAGAGCACCTATTTGAATATTTTATATGCCGTTTTCGGAGTTGTGAGATCCAGTCGACCACCGGGCGTTCAGCGCTCGTTAACCCCGCCGAGAGCAGCCTTTCCTCGGCTAGTCCTTCTGATGTTTACCGCTGGCTCTGATGTCTCTGTAGTGGTTAAACGTGATACGATTCATCTTGTGTATATCTAACGGGCGATCTTTGGTCTTATGAATCTATAGTTTGTTCCCTGGCGAATCATTTTGGCTGAGGGCAATGTGAAGTTTCATAACTTTATATTTTTAGGCTATTTAAATTTACCGTTGTAGCCTACTAATGCTGACTTTGTATGTTTGACTGAATTGTTTGCTTTATTTCTTGTATAGCTTCTTATACCTTTTACTTTTATAATGGCTATTATTGATCATACATAAACTTGCATTTAACAAAAAGAGACTGGGTTATGTTCTATGTCATATTTAATTTTATTACAGTGATAATCATATATGCACACTTGTCTGAACCACATATTAATGTTTAATATTGTTTTAAATGTAAACAAAAAGAGGCAGGGTTGTGTTTTATGACATATTTCGTTTTATTGTAGACTAAAATATACATACAGAGATGACAGGTGTCATGACACCGGCACCAGGTCTTGCTATTCGCTTGTCATCGGTCAGCTTTCAAAAAGACGCTTGACGTAGGGCATTTTATCAGAAAAGTTGAACTTTTTTCAACTTGAAAAGACGCGCTGAGCTGCAAAAAAAGACGCACTGAGCTGCAGGAAAAGACGCGCTGAGCTGCAGGAAAAGACGTCGCCGTTGCTGTTTAAAAAAACGCTCACAACTTTTTTGAAAACATAGTTTACTCCATAGGATTATAATGTAAAACAGATGCTGGCAGCTTCAAAAAAGATGTCAAGTGTGAACACGGCCTTAGAAGAAAGGAAAAATGGGCAAGTGTAAGGATTTGAGCGAGTTTGACAAGGGCCAAATTGTAATGGCTAGACGACTGGGTCAGAGCATCTCCAAAACTGCAGCTCTTGTGGGGTGTTCCCGGTCTGCAGTGGTCAGTTTCTATCAAAAGTGGTCCAAGGAAGGAACAGTGGTGAACCGGCGACAGGGTCATGGGCAGCCAAGGCTCAATGATGCATGTGGGGAGCGAAGGCTGGCCCGTGTGGTCTGATCAAACAGACGAGCTACTGTAGCTCAAATTGCGCAAGAAGTTAATGCTGGCTCTGATAGAAAGGTGTCAGAATACACAGTGCATCGCAGTTTGTTGTGTATTGCGTTGCATAGCCACAGACCAGTCAGGGTGCCCATGCTGACCCTTGTCCACCGCCGAAAGTGCCAACAGTGGGCACGTGAGCATCAGAACTGGACCACAGAGCAATGGAAGAAGGTGGCCTGGTCTGATGAATCACATTTTTTCTTTTACATCATGTGGATGGCCGAGTGTGTGTGCGTCGCTTACCTGGGGAACACATGGCACCAGGATGCACTATGGCCGCACAGAAGCAGACTTAGGCGATCAGTCACATCCTGCCCCGGTGGTCATATGCATTTCCCCCAGTGACCCTGGCTTTGCTCTGTCCCATCCGCGCTCTGCGGCTGTACGTGGATAGAACTCAAAGCTTCAGGACCCTCAGACTTCCTACCAGTCTGTCTGTCACGGAGGTCAGCAGAAGGAAAGGCTGTCTCTAATCAGAGGATGGCCCACTGGATAGTGGATGCCATCACGTTGGCTTACCACCACAAGGTGTGCCCTGTCCATTTAGGGTGTGAGCACACTCTACTAGAAGTGTTGCATCCTCCTGGGCGCTGGCACGTGGCGCCTTGCTGTCAGACATCTGTAGAGCTGCAGGCTGGGCGACACCCAACACGTTTGCTAGATTCTATAGCCTACGTGTTGAGCCGGTTTTCTCCTGTGTTCTTACCTCAAATGGGCAGAAGCACTGAGAGGCCCTGGCTCTTGTCAGCTTGCTGTGCTATGGCACTTCTCCAGAAGCAAGCTCTGTCGGGTCCTCCATCACCCTCGGTGCCGGACGTGGCGAAGCATCTGGCCCTTTGCCGCTGAATCCTTGAGAACCGGTACTGGGCTGGGGTTATATGAGTGATCCCATATATTTTTTCACGGTCGCTCCTAAACGGAAGCCTGTGTCTTTCCCTTGGGAGAGCCTGTGTCTTTCCCTTGGGAGAGCCCCCCCCTTCAGTGGGGCTGGAGCCCCCTCTTGGTTGCGGGCTACGGTTCAGCATTGTACTCCACATAACTCCTTCGGGGTACGATGTGGGTTTCAAAGCATCCCCTCCTACTAGAGGGCATGCTTTCCCAGTGTTATCCAATAAGCCACTGAGCGGGTCATGAGCGGGTCCCCGTCTTATCAGGTAAGAGAGCTCAGGAGGCTCACACAGGGCACTGGAAGGGGGCAGAGGCCATGACGCTTTGGTAGGGATTCCTATTCATCGGTCTCCGGCGTCGGAAGTGACGAGTGAATGGGAACGTCTCGGTTAAGTATGTAACCCTCATTCCCTGAAGGAGGGAACGGAGACGCCACATCCCGTCGCCATGTCCTCTGTACCCTGCTGGGGTGCCAGTTCACCTACTCGGCTCCTCAGCAGAAAAATTATTTGATGCAAGCACCTGTGTCTCATTTATACCCGCGCTGCGTGGCATGAGCAGCTGGTGCAATCATTGCATGCCAATGTCCATTGGCTCGTTTAGTTACACTCGAAGTAGATTGGCTCTCGCGAGCGAGATTCCTATTCGCCGGTCTCCGACGTGGCGTCTCCGTTCCCTCCTTCAGGGAACGAGGGTTACATATGTAACCGAGATGTTACCGTTACCTTTATAGTTATTGTTCTTGGTGTGAACGGGCCTTTAGTATCCTAACTTGTTTATTAGGCTCAAATCATACACAAACTGTATTTTTCAGGCCTGTCAAGTTATGCCGTTTAAAAGTTGCTAACAGTAAATTAACATTTTTATCCAGATATTACAAGCAAATATTTCTATTAGAAGTAACTTTCTATTCACCTTGGTGAGCTTGACTTCAAAATATTAAATTATCTTATCGACATCGAACTTTTGAATGGTACATTCTACAGTAAACAAATATGTGATATGTTCTTTGAACTATAAGACAGGACTTTAATTTCTAGAGCTGCCATATTAAGCGCTGTGTTGTCTCTATCAAAACTGGAAAGCAGGACTACAGATGCCATAATGATGTAGCAATTTGTCCTATTCATAAATGTGTTAGCAGAACATCTTTGACTTCTACAGTCTCTGGTTCCATTTCTGTTGAACAAGCTGAGTGAATCAGTCACGTAGCGTAATCAGATGTGTGAAACGGTGATGTTTAACATTGAATTAAGAGAGTTAATGGTCCGTTCTCCTGGAAGTAGAAAGGGATGATGCACGTTAAATTGTATTGCACTTGACAGGCAAATCCTTGTCAAATGTCTCTCTTGTGCTACTGATAGAGGATGCATGCTGTTATTTATTCATTTTCTCTTGTATCTTTGTGCTTTATAAACATGTAAAGAGCTTGATGTTTCTTTTTCCTTTCTTCCATCCTACACTTTCTTGCTCCCTTCAGCTTATGGTTATGCAACAGAGCGACTGAATAATGATCAGTGTTGATACAGCCAAAACAGCAGTGTCAGTTCTGATGTACAAATCATAAAAGACACAGAAAAACAACTTTTCTTTTTACGAAAGACTGCTTAAAAATTAACACAATACTTTCCACACCAATTCAGTGTGGCATTTGCAAAGTGAATATTGATGTTTAATCAACTCATGAAGGAGTGTTTTTGTACTTAAATGTGTCAGTTTGGTGTACTTACAACTGCCTGAGGGGCAGTTACTGTCTCATTGTATGTGAATTATGGGAAAGGCATTTGTTAAAAAAGGTTACTCACTGTATTCTCAGTTCAAAGGCAAAGAGTTCATGTGTAAATATGTGGTGAGTTTATTAAAATCCTTTCCGGTTCTAGTCATGTTGGAACTTGTAACGGCAGCAGGAAAGGTAAAGTTTGTTATTTACATTTTTAGCATTTGTCTAAATTGAAAAGAATTTATGACAAGCCAGAACATAATGCAGTTTAAAATGTTTTTAAAAAAAAAAAATTTAATGAAATGTACCCACATTCAAGTGTTGATAAAAAAAGAATGCATGAAGCTAGAATAAAACTATTTTTTTGTTTAAAAGCAGAGGGTCTGTTCTTTCTTTTGATATATTGCAAGTTCAGATATTCATATAACAAAATATTCTGGGGGCCATGAAAATTGTATGAAAATTATCAAAAATGCTGGCAGTAGCTGGCAACTTTAAAAAAAACACTGGCGGGGAAAGAGTTAAGAATAAAGGCACTGTCATGTAACATGGAACCTTTCCATTGGTTCTTTATAGAGGAATAAGGTTATTTAGGTTATTAAAATTTTCACACTAATGGCTCGTTTCCACTGAGCGGTACAGTTCAGTACAGTTCGGTACGGTACGCAATTTTTGCCGTTTCCATTGTCAGAAGTTGTGAATGGTACCCTAATTCCGAACCTTGGCACCCTACCTTTGGCACCCTTCCGTTGGGGTACCTAGCACAGTAGTCCGGTACTAAAGGGTGGAGCTTGACTCACTGCAAAACGTTGATTGGTTGATAGAGAATCGTCACTTGCGCGTGCTTTTTCGGCAGCGTTTTTTCCTTGCAGCCTGTAGTCTTGGCTCAAACAAAGCTTGTCTTCTTCTTGTGACAACAGCCACATGCCAAGAAGCAAGAACAAGATCTGCTGTATGTCATCCTCTGTTGTTTACTGTGTCGCTTTCTTCTTTCATGCTAGAATGACGTCGATCGCTGCACCACTTCTAGCATAAGGGTGCTGTAGGCAGTGGAAACGCAAGCCGGATCAGGGTTTAGCATCCTGAACTGTACTGTACTGAACCGTACCTCTCGGTGGAAATGAGCCATAAGAAAAAAAAAAGGTTCTATTAAGAACTGTTCACTGAAAGCCAATAAGGGTTCTTCTATGGAACGTTTTGGAACCTTTATTTTTAAGAGAACTTGGGATGCATCAATATTAAAATACTGACTGCCTGGTATGATAAAACGGTTAAAATTCAACTCCGTTTTGTCTGAATAAATGAAATACAAAAGACTAAAATCAATCATTTTATATAAATTTACTTGAATGTTGTAACGTGTATGTTCAGTTTTGGTTTTCGTTTCACTGTGTTGTGTTCCTGTTTTACCTGCCTGAGTTCCTAGTTAGTTTCCTTGAATTGTGAATTAGTCCCTCACACCCGTTTCTGTTCAGTTTGATTAGACTCTCCATGTAATTAAAGGAATAGTTCACCCAAAAATGAAAATTAGCCCATGATTTACTCACCCTCAAGTCATCCTAGGTGTATATGACATTCTTCTTTCAGACGAATCGGAGTCATATTAAAAAGGTCCTGGCTCTTTCAAGCATTATAATGGCAGTTGTTTAGTTTTTGAAGTCCATAAAAGTGCATCTATCTATCATATAACTGCTCCACACGGCTCTGGGGGGGCAACCATTCACTGCCATTATAAAGCTTGGAAGAGCCAGGATAATATAACTTTTTTAATATAACTCAGATTGTATTCGTCTGAAAGAAGAATGTCATATATACCTAGGATGACTTGAGGGTGAGTAAATCATGGGCTAATTTTCATTTTTGGGTGAACTATCCCTTTAAGCACTGAGTTTCATTCTGTTCCTTTGTCCGAAATCGTCTAAGTTAAACGTGTGTTTATTATTCTCCTGCGATCTCCTGAGGTTTAGTTTGTGGATTAAATAAAGAATGTTTTTGTTTTCTATCTTCTTCGTCATGTGCTTCACTTCAGCCACACGTGACAGAATACCGGACCCTCAAATTGAGTAAAAGAAGAAATATGGAATTACCGGCAGTCCAGCTGCTCTGCTTGGAGCATATGTTCACTTTCAAGAAGTGCATGTAACTTTGGCCCTGTTTACACCTGGTATTAAGATGTGTTTTGGTCAATCGGATCACAAGTGGATGACGCTAAAATATAAACATTTTGAACTTGTCCACTTTTGACCACTTCCAGAGGTAGTCGAAAATGCATTTGACCGGATTGCTTTTGTAGTGTAAACACTAATGTGGTTGAATGCTTTCGAACAGTCATAAAAGACCGCCTTCTCTCCGCCTACTAACCTAACGCGTAAACATTGTGGGAAGTGCCCTAGACGGGATTTAAACGTTGTCGGCTGAAGACCAAAGTTTGGTTTGAAGACGAAAAACATACTAAGCACAATGTTCTCTCATTCCTGATTTCTAACACGCATTCACAGCGTTCAGCGTGGTCTTGTGGCTGTCAGAGCAGAAACGAAAGCTGCTGCTCACAGTGTTTTTCCATCATCTTCGATGCAATCATATGTAAATTGCGTGAGCTCATTTCATCCATTAGATTGAATGATCTGAAAAGGCCCATACATTTACCTGCCCATAGACCCTCCCCTCGAAGAAATCAGTACAGAATTGGATGAAAGTGAACAAGAGATGGATTAAAACACCAGGTGTCTCCCTCGTCTACTTGTGGTCCAATCGACCAGGTGTAAACAAGGCTTTTCTCCCTTCTACTTCTGTCTCTCTCTTATTCACATGGTCCTTTATTAGCTATTTGACAGTGACACACACTGGCTCACCTTATTCCCATCTGTTCTCTTCCTAATGCACTTCACAGTGTTGGGGGAGAGAGGGAAGTGACCCCTGCTCACCTCTACTCAATACTCTACAAACACATCCATGCTCCTGACCACATCCTCCTGCTAAGCAACCCCAGGGGACGCGCTCTGAGCTGAAGGCCACATCAGGTCAAATAACTGCTGATGTAGAGCCAGTGTGACGCTCCCTGCCACACATTCAAAGACCTTTTGCCTTGCCAAATTCAATTTCTGCTGAGGTTCATACACAGTTGATTCACTGCTAGCGAAGAATCAGCTGTGACCACGGTTCAAAGATACAGACAGAAAATGTGAGCAAAAGATTGTCTTAAATGCAGTCAGTTTGGGGAAACTAAACTTTTTGTAAAATCTTTAAAAAAAATTATTTTATTTTATTTGGATCCCCATTAGCTTCTACAAAGTCTTCCCATGGTCCACTAAATACACAATCTAAAATTACAATATTATCAAAATTGTATTATAATATTATAAAAGTTAATATTATTCAGCAAGATCACACTGACAGTAAAGACATTTATAATGTTGCCAAAGTGTATCTATCATTAACAATAAAAAATATTTTATTTTTAAGCATCAAATCAGCATATTAGAATGACTTCTGAAGGATCATGTGACACTGAAGACTGGAGTAATGATGCTGTAAATTTGGCTTTCCATCACAGGAATAAATTACATTTTACACTATATTACAATAGAAAACAGTTCTTTAAAATTGTAAACATGTTTACAATGTATTTTTGATCAAATAAAAACTTGGTGAGCATAAGAGACTTCTCTTATGAGTAGAAAACAAAAAATCTTACCCCAAACAATAGTTTTTTTTTTTTTTTTTTTAAGGTTTGTTTTGCTTAGTTATGGTCCCATCAGCCAATCAGCAGTCATGATGTAATTTTCCTGCTGCTCCAAAGTGATTAGTCATATGACATATGTGACCCTGGACCACAAAACCAGTGATAATTTGCATGGGTATATTTGTGGCAATAGCCAACAATACATTGTATGGGTCAAAATTATTGAATTTTCTTTTATGCCAAAAATCATTAGGATATTAAGATCATGTTCCATGAAGATGTTTTGTAAATTTTCTACCTTAATATAAAAAAATGTATTATCATCAGTAATATGCGTTGCTAAGGACTTCAATTGGACAACTTTAAAGGCGATTTTCTCAATATTTAGATTTCTTTGGACCCTCAGATTCCAGATTTTCATAGTTGTATCTCGGCCAAATATTGTCCTATCCTAACAAACCATACATCAGTGAAAAGCTTATTTATTCAGCTTTCAGATGATGTATAAATAACCCTTATGCCTGGTTTTGTCGTCCAGGGTCACATATATGACTCTTGTGACTGGCTCAAAAAAAAAACCTGGATACAAAACTGAGGGCCCAAATACAGTATAGTGACTTTAGTTTGAAATGGTTTGAGTTGTGAACATGACGTAAAAACTGGGTTTAGAAATCTGAACGCAGTAATTATGCCATAAAGGGTTGGATGATCCTTTTGTAATTAGTATGTATTTTGTATAATACAGTGAATAGCACAATTGCATGGTCTTGTTCCAAACATTTGAGGTAAAAGGAGAACTCAACCTCCTCTCGGATGTTAATTTTTATTTTTATAAGAATGTCACTGTTGTCTTGCCAAGATGAGCGTCTCTTTCTGTCATTGTGTCAGCTAGCTATGTTTGTGAGCTGATACTGCATGCCCTTGCCTGTACAGATGCAGATAAACCCTTAGGATGGAGAACGATTCACACTGAACTCTCTGACTGTAGTTTTGGCTAGCGGCAGGCATTAGGACCTGATCTGGATCTATATTGATTCTCTCTCTCGTTCTCTGCCCTCAGGACACATGTGGTATTGAGCTCCTCTGTAAAGGGATCAGACAGCGGGCAGAGACTCTGACTCAGCTCGGGAAGCCGTCGCTGCGAGCATATGGGTGAGTTTCTGGTTACTGTACTCAATATTCACATTGTGTTTGCCGAAAAACTCCACACCTCTAATGTTCCAGCTCTGTTCTTTACTCAGTTTTTTTTGGAGTATAGAAAATCGAAAACTATATCATGGTCAACGGCCATCGGCTACTTTAAAGAAACAGATTTAACTATATTATATTCAAATAAATTTCATTAAAGTATGGCCCATCAATCAAGAATTGGTGAATTATGGTGAAACACTGCCCCCTTGGGTCACACTGTTAACAGTGCTGGCTAACAGCTGCAGTAACATTCATATTATTTTAAATTGATCTTAATATATTTATTGATCCTGATATATATTTTAAATGTATTAAATTGCAACTTCAATACAAAAGAGTAATTACAAATATATTTAAGTGACATAAAAGTATATATAAAGTATATATAAATGCTTGCCAGTACAATCGGCAAAAAAACATTTTATTAAATTATTAAATTACATTTAAAGATGTACTATATCCTACATAAGTGCAAAAATCACTCATGTTCAGTTTGCTTTAGTTTTCATGGACATTCAGGTTGTTTTCATCAGTCACATGTGTTCCTTTTGTTCTATTTCCCGCCACAATCTTTCACCATGGACACTAACCTCATTCATCACAGCTGTTCGTCATTTTAGTTAATCATCAGTGTATTTAAGTTCCTGTTTGTTTTCAGTTCATTGTCCGGTATTGTTTGTGTCCTGTGCACACTGTCTCGTTATTTAGATCTTATTAATAAACCCTGTGTTATCTTCATCTTCATCATCGTCTTCATCTTACTAGAACTTGAGCATTACACAAATGCTTTTAATGTAAATGTAAATTATATACATTTTGATTTAATTGCAAATATGCAAATTAGTGTTCAAAACATTACATTCAGTCCACACTAAAGTATATTCTTTTAAAGTATATTATTTCTAAAATAAATAAAAGTACTAAAGTGTACTTCTTTTTCACACTGAACTTTTATCCAAATCGGCTGTGCTTTCAGCCTATACATTTCTTTTGGAGATTTGAACTCATGACCTTTTTTTCAAAATCTTTTCACATACTGCTTAGCTGTAAATGTATAGTGTAGTAATAAGCTTACTACACTATATTTGTTTTACAGTTTTTCCACTTTTTTTGTTTTTTTGATTGATATTAGACAATTTTTAGATTACAGATCTAAATTCATGTCTTTTGGAAAACTGTCATCTTATACGTTTCGTCTTGGCATCAGAGACAAAGCAGTCAATCTTGAAGCCAATTGCTAAATATTCATTTTCAGTCAACTGCATATATTTTCTTTCTTTGATACCACTAGACAACCGTTTTTTTTTTTTTTTTTCTCTGCAGTTGTCTTCGACACATCATTCTGCTGTGGTGATGAAACCAGTTTGATCAGCCATTCATGACAAATGCATTTCCTGTTTAGTGCTATAATTCCTGGTTCTGTCACAGCATAATGACAAACTAACTCTCAGGAAGTAACACAGCTCCTCTTTGAAATCAAATATTTCGTTCCACATGATCAACTCCAACTTCCAGAATCAGAAAGAGCTTTATTGCCAAGTGTGCTTGCACATACAATAACTTTTCCTTGGTAGTAGAGCTTTCAGTATGCACGTATAAATATGACAGCAACACATCATATAAATAAAAAAAAATACAAATAAATGAAAGTATGAATATAGTTAGGTTAAGTCCCTACCAATGGGGCAAAAACACCCTAGAAAGGACAACACAAATGACTCTTCACCATACAGTATGGATACTGCAAAGAAGAATAGAAGAACATTTAGAAATAAATACAGTATGTGTCTATGAAATGTTGTCTATTTTTCACACAATAGCACACCCTTGTGGCTTCTTTGAAAATCCCTGGTCTGAAAAATGATATACTGCCGTTCAAAAGTTCTCTTTAATCTTTAAGATTGTTTTAATGTTTTTGAGAGCACTTTATTTTACAGTCCTGTTCCCCATGTACATACTATGTACTTATTATAGTAATTGCAATAACTCTGTAATAACTATGAACTCTGAACCTACCATTAAACCTGACCTTATATTACTTAGTACTTTCTTAGGTAAGTACACTCTTAAGTACACATACTGTAAAATAATGTGCAACCGGAAGTCACTCAAGGCTGGATTTATTTGATAAAAAATACAGTAAAAATAGTAATATTGTGAAATATTATTAAAATTGAAAATAACAAATTTCTATTCTAATATATTTTAAAATGTATTTTATTCCTGTGATGGAAAAGCTGAATTTAAGCATCATAACTCCAGTCTTCATTGTCACATCATTCTAATATTCTTATTTAATGCTCATGAAACATTTCTGATTATTCAATGTTGAATACACAAGCATATTAAGCAGCACAACTCTTTTCAACATTGATAATAGTACATGTTTCTTGAGCACCAAATCATCATATTAGAATGATTTCTGAAGGATCATGTGACACTGAAGACTGGAGTAATGATGCTGAAAATTAAGCTTTGCGTCACAGGAATAAATTACATTTTAAAATATATAAAAACAAAAGCAGTTTTTATATTGTAATATTATTGCAATTTTATATTGTAATATTATTTCACAATAACTGTTGTCACTGTATTTTTGATCAAATAAATGCAGTCTTGGTGATCATAAGAGAGTTCTTTCAAAAACATTCTTAAAGATCTAAGACGTTTAGTTTGACCATATTTGTGATACAGATCTGCTGGGTCACACTGCTGCGACAATATGAAACTCAAGCTAATTTGAATATATCAGATATTGTCAACCACGTAGAGCACATCCTTTTGGATCTACCCTAAATTATATCAGCAATCATCATTCACACCATGGGAGGCATCTCACTCCTTATTATCAGCTATTATGAATGATAAATGAGTAGTATGGGATGAGGTGAAGTGCTTAGTAATCTCCATTGCTCTTCAAAAGATGCAGTACAGTACAGTAGAGTGATGAAAAAAATAAACTAGTATTATAAATTGTATTTTTGAGAATTTTACTGTAATTGGGAAACAATACATTTCATTTTCATAAGTTCATAATTAATTCATTGTATCTGTCTCTGAATAAGTGATGACTCCTACTATGATATCAAGAGAATGGATAGGTTTTCGGAGTTATTGTCATTACATAGTAGAAAGGTCTTACTGCCAGTGTGTACAAAAATAGCATTTTGAAAAAATGATTGATGGGGAAACTGTTTCAGGTATAATATGTCACAGCACTTTCATGAAATATGGGTTAGCCAGTGGCCTACTGAAATATTCTAAATGTCCACTAAGAGGCAATGTTGATCTTTTTTATATAATGTTTTGAAAGGATAAGGAACAAGTCTGAATATGAAAAAAAAACAAACAAAAAACAAACAATACATATCAATGCACTTCAGCAGAGTCAACAATATGTGGTGATTTTTTTTTTCTTCTTTTTTCTTTTTAATGGAAAGGCCATTAAAAGGCAACCTGCCGTTTACTTGGGTTTTGTTAAAATGTATGCAGCATGAAGACTGGAGATTGAACTTCAGATGCAGCTAGCAATTAGATGACGGCATCTAAAGCCCCTTTCTTCCCACGCAAAGTCATTTACAGCAATGCTATTATTAAGGAATCTTCTGCAACAGGTGCCATTAAAGTCATAAATGCTCATAGATGCAGAACTTCACTTTGCACATAAACCTGTATGGCCACATTTTGTTTAAACTGTATCCATGTTGGCCTAAAAATCTCAAACCTGGTAAAAAGTGTGTGCTGTGCTGGAAAGCAGATTTCCAGACAGACAGTTTCTCATTCAGACACCCACATCGCACATCACAGCAATCAGTAATAATAATAAAAGCACACACAGTTTGAAGATTAGACAAGCCACAGACACACATTCAGCACCTCCGCCCTGAATGTCAGCAAGAGAAACGGAATGCTTTCTGGCTGAAAAGAAAAGCGCTTAGAGAGACAAAAAGAGGCTTGCATGGCAGTGCTGATGATGTAACAGTGGAAATGGCTGCTTCAGATTCCTTGGTCTAAAGATCTCAAGACCACACTCAAAAAGGTGTTGTGACAGCTCCGCTTTAGGTGCTGTTTGAGAATGTGTGTGATTTGGACAAACAATTGTGAGGCACTATCACAGAGAACACTCTTACCAGCGTGATTTGCTGTTATCTACCAACACTCATGGGTAACTAGTACAAAACACAGTTTAGAGTGTATTGTCCAGTTGATCATATATGTTTTTGAATTGGCATAACTATTGCAATTTATCAGCTGAAATCTGTTTGCTACATCTAGATCCAAGGGAATATTCTGATGTAAGAAAGGAACTTTTCGTTATAGTCAATGTGAATTTACTATTTGTCTTACTGCAATGTTGTGAATTACTGAGTGAAACAGGTTATTCAATTAACAAAAAGGGTATAAAGGGCCCTTTTATCCATTGGGAATTGAGTGGATCATTACACTCTGAGAAAATAAGCAAAAATGTTATCTTTTATGGGTACAACAACTGGTTCCTATAGTGCTGTACCCTTGAAATACATCTTTGTACAGTGCAATGAGTGCAATGTTGTTTTGGACCTCAATGACTTTTTATTGTATGGAGGGGAAAAAGGTGTTCTCTTTCATAGGTTCACTCAACGCTGCGTAGCTATGACGCAATGGGAACGCCCTCTGGGTGTGCCGATTGTCTGAAGCCCTTATAGAATCACGCCAATTCATTGGCTGATGGTGCGGGCGCCGCCCCTACGCTCTTACGTCGTCATATTATACTGGCGCGTGCGCCATCCGCTTCTCAGATTTCTCTGCCTTCACGAAGCGCCCATTCTAGCCCTTCGGTTTCGTTTTTTCTGGCCCAAATACATTGAAATTCGTACAACTTTCATCACCAGCACTTCAGCGACTGCGGATAGTGGAACTTTGTTCTCCTTGCGGTGAAGTGTCATGGAGTTTCGTCGCTGCCTGCCGCCATGCACTCGCTTTATTGCGAATGACGACCCTCACGGTAAGTGTGTTAAATTCTTGGGGTTTTCACACGCACGCGAGGCGGTTCAGGGCTCTTCTAAATGCAAATTCTGCGATAATCTCCTTCTCAAAACCCTCCGCTCTAGGCTCGCGGTTTTTGAGAAGGAGTCATCCGTTTTTCCCCGTCGCGCTCCCGAAGCCGCGCAGGCCTCTCTCGGATCCGCGACCTGGGTTCGGATGTAGAGCTCGAGGATGTGGAGTGCGAGCAGACGGGCCTCGCCCTTTCTCTCCCTCCCTCCCCCGAGCACGTGCGCGGGGTTCTGCCGGTCGAGTTTTCACACGACTACCTATGCCCTAGCCCGGAAGCGCGCGAGTCGGTTTCTTTCGGGCTAGATGATGTCATTTTCACTGCAGCGTCCGACTCCGAGGATTTCAGGCCTGCTTTAATCGATGACGCTTTCCCGCCTAGTGGCCAGGAAGCGCGGCCTTCTGCGGCCTATGGCGAGCTCGTCGACGTGCTTTTGCGCGCTACCGAAAAGCTCGCTATTGATTGGCCGGACGAGCCCTGCGAGTCACGTTCATCTAGACTCGACGAGAGATTTTTGAGTGGTCCTAATTCTAGGCCAGCGCGGAGAAAGCTGCCCTTTTTCAGCGATCTGCATAGTAAAATCTCCAGATCCTGGAAACAGTCTTTCTCAGCCCGCTTGACTAATGCGGCAGCCGCTGACTTCACCAACCTTGTTGGTACTGTGGAGCAGGGCTATTCCGCCATCCCTGCAGTTGAAGACACGCTAGCCACTCATCTCTCTCCTTCTTTGGCTCCTTCGTGGAAGTCTCGCCCTCTCCTTCCCACTAAACCGTGTAGGACTACTTCCGCCCTTATCGGGAAGTCCTACACGGCAGCTGGTCAGGCAGGCATGGCCCTCCACACCATGGCCATCCTCCAAGCCTACCAGGCGGACGTCTTAAAAGAAATGGACGAGGGCGGTGGCTTGACACCGGAAGCGGTCAAAGAGCTGCGCAAAGCCACAGATTTGGCCCTAAGAGCCACTAAACACACTGCTCGTGCCATAGGACGTTCCATGGCGGGCGCGGTGGTGGCAGAGCGCCACCTGTGGCTCAATCTCACGGAAATCCATGATAAGGAGAAGGTCTTCCTACTGGATGCCCCAGTCTCTCAGTCTGGATTGTTTGGGGAGGCGGTCAACACGGTGGTTGAGAAATTTCGAGCCGCCAAGTCCCAGTCGGCTGCTTTCAAGCAGTTTATGCCTAGGAGGGCTAGGGACTCCCCCAACCCCTCCCCCTCTCAGTCCAGAGAGCGTCCCGTTCACAGGAAGGAGTTTCCTGGTAGGAGGAGCGACCAGGGTCATCCCCCACCCACCACGATCTGGGGAGCTCGTGGTCGCCCATTTCCTCGCCAACGACCTCATAGGCGCATTGATCCGAAGCGGCCCGGCAAACCCTCCGCTTCGGTTCCTTCGAGTCGCTCCTGACCCTCAGGTCAGAAAAAGGAGAGCCCCACCTTACGTTCAAGGTTGGGTCAGACCGCACAAGCGTTTCTGCCCACCTCTCAACGGCTCTCCTTATCCAGCCCCGTCACTTTCGCCGCCCAGCGCGTCTCGAAGTGCAGAGCTGGCTCGTCCCACGCCTCCTCCGGCGCTGAAGGAAGGAGACGCATCTTGCTCTCTCCCCTCACGTCCGATTGGCTTGCTATCCGCCGCTCGCTTAGACGGAGACACGTTCGGTTTTCTCCAGAAGCTCGACACCCTATCTCAGGTATGTCCACTACACCTCAGCACTCCACTTCCTCTGTGTCATTTCTCTAACGAGTGGAAATGTCTGCCGGGGGTATCACCTTGGATCCTTCGCACAGTTCAGTCCGGTTACACACTCGGTCGTTACGGTAGACCTGAAAGATGCCTACTACCATATTCAGGTCATCCGACGACACAGGAAGTTCCTCAGATTCGCCTTCGGGGGAAGGGCTTATCAATACAAAGTCCTTCCCTTCAGCCTCGCCCTGGCGCCGAGGACTTTCACGAAGTGTATGGACGCTGCTCTGGCCCCATTGAGGCTCCAGGGCATCCGTATACTCAATTACCTGGACGATTGGCTCATCCTGGCCCACTCCAGGGAGTTGGTGACTTGTCACAGAGACATTGCTCTTTAGCACATTCAGTCTCTTGGCTTGAGAGTGAACACCGACAAGAGTGTTCTCACCCCAGCTCAGCAGACCACCTTCTTAGGAGTTCGTCTGGATTCCGTTCTGATGCAGGTCCGTCTGGCTCCTGCCCGGATTTCCAGTCTCGCTTCATGTTTGGCCCGCTTCAGGCTCGGCCATCATGTTTCTGTGGGTACTTGTCGCAGGCTCCTGGGTCTCATGGCCGGTGCTTCCCCTGGGGCTGCTTCATATGAGGCCCTTCCTCTGGTGGATGAAGCTCTTAGGCGCCCGATCAACAGGATCGGCTCTTCGCCTACTGAAGGTGTCACGCGGTTGTTCCCGCACCCTATCAGTATGGCGGGACCCTCTCTTTCTTCAGAGGGGGGTCAACATGGGGGCTGTTTTCCGTCGCCAAATGATTACGACGGACGCCTCTTTGACCAGCTGGGGCGCGGTTTTCGAGGGCAGACCAGCATTCGGAGTCTGGGAAGGGGAGGTTCTCTCGTGGCACATAAACTGCCTGGAGCTGAGGGCTGCCTCCCTGGTCCTTCGGTACTTTCTCCCCTCTCTCAAGGGACACCACGTCATTATCAGGACGGACAACATGGTGGTGGTGTCTCATGTGAAACGCCAAGGGGGCTCACGGTCATGCACCCTGGACAGGCATGCGCGCCGTCTCCTCCTGTGGGCTCAGGACAAACTCCTGTCCCTGAGAGCAGTCCATGTACCCGGGATTTTGAACCTCGCAGCAGATTTTCTGTCGAGGCAGGTCAGGGGAATGGATGTTGAACCCTCAAACAGTATCCCAGATTTGGGAAGTGTTTGGCAAAGCGGAGGTGGACCTCTTTGCCTCGAAAGAGTCTTCCCAGTGCCAGCTCCGGTTCTCTTTGAGTTCTCCAGCGCCGTTGGGGATAGATGCGTTCGCGCATCCATGGCCTAGACTAAAGCTCTATGCATTCCCGCCCATCAAACTGATTCCGGCGGTTCTGTGCAGGGTGAGGGAGAGCGGAGTCAGTCTCCTACTTGTAGCCCCATTCTGGCCGTCCCAGACCTGGTTCTTGGAGATAGTTCTTCTTCTGGACTCCCCCCCTTGGGAGATTCCAGCCAGAGAGGACCTACTGTCTCAGCTTCGGGGCAGGATTTGGCATCCTCATCCCGAGATTTGGAAGCTGTGGGTATGGCCCATCAAGGGCCATTAGCTCTAAGTGCTGGTCTTCCTGCCGATGTTCAGGAGACCATTGCAAGTGCGAGAGCTCCTTCCACTAGACTCCTTTCGAGTCATGGTGCTCATTCCATGCGGTGGACCCAGTTAGCTGCCTGGTGGGTTCAGTACTGGAGTTCCTGCAGGAGAAGTTTGCCGCTGGAGCAGCAGCTACCACCCTTAGGATTTACATCGCTGCCATTGCTGCTCGCAGGGAGTTGGATGAAGTCCCTCTGGGCAAACATAGGTTAGTTTCGTCGTTTATGCGAGGGGTTAAGCGCCTGAGACCAGCACGCTCCCCTGGTATTCCCTCTTGGGACCTTTCAGTTGTCCTGGAGGGGCTAACGAAGGCTCCCTTTGAGCCCTTAGAGTCAGCTCCAGAGTGGATTCTGACTCTCAAGGTTGCTCTTTTGTTAGCCTTAACCTCTTTGAAGCGAGTGGGCGACCTACAAACTCTCTCTGTTAATGAGACATGTATGGATTTTGCTCCTGGTCTAGTTAAGGTAACCCTAAAACCTAGGCCAGGGTATATGCCCAAAGTTCTGTCCACATCGTTTCGTTCTCAAGTTATCACCCTTCACTCTTTCCACCCTCTTCCTTTCGCATCAGAAGAGGATGAAAAGCTTAATTTCCTCTGCCCTGTCCGAGCATTGAAGTTTTATGTAGATCGGTCTGGTGGTTGGAGGAAATCAAGCCAGCTCTTGGTATGTCTTGGTGTTGGCCGCCGCGGGCTTGCCGCATCAAAACAGAGGATTTCCCATTGGGTGACGGAGGCTATTTCGCTGGCATATGAAGTGCGTGATCTACCTTCACCTCTTAGCATTCGGGCACATTCTACCAGAAGTGTGGCTTCCTCTCAAGCGCTTTTTAGAGGGGCTCTTCTGGAGGACATTTGTGTAGCGGCAGGCTGGTCCTCCCCGCACACTTTTGTCAGATTCTATAGTTTGGATCTCGACATGGCTCCGGGTTCGCATGTTCTATCTGCTTGATCCGGCCATGCATGTTATCTGGTGTTCTTTGAGCCAGATATGGCAGCGCTTAGCTTGGCGTGTGTGGTATATCGTTCCCATTGCGTCATAGCTACGCAGCGTTGAGTGAACCTATGAAAGAGAATGTCTCAGGATACTGGTGTAAACTATGTTCTCTGAATAGGGAACGAGACGCTGCGTTCGCTGCCAAGCTTCTCGCGCTGCCGACAGGCCCCCCTTTTCGGCAGAGAAATCTGAGGAGCAGATGGCGCGCGCGGCAGTATAATATGACGACGTAAGAGCGTAAGGGCGGCGCCCGCGCCATCAGCCAATGAATTGGCGTGATTCTATAAGGGCTTCAGACAATCGGCACACCCAGAGGGCGTTCTCATTGCGTCATAGCTACGCAGCGTCTCGTTCCCTATTCAGAGAACATAGGTTACACCAGTAACCTGAGACGTTTTATAACCCTCTTAGTGTCACGCTTGTTGCAGGAAGGGAGACACAGGTAAAGAAGATGAATCCAAAATAACAGGTTAAATGGTAATTTCTGACAAAGATAATCAGGCAGCAACACAAGCTAACTAAGACTGTGGATGGACCAGGAGTGACTGAAAAGGCATAACTTAAATAGTGAACGCAAACGAGGATGATGATGAAACACAGCTGGAACAAATTAACTAATGAGGGAAACTATGGAAACAGACAAGTGGCGGGAAAACTAAGACAAAGGAAAATGTGATCAATGAAAACATAAACAGAAGGTCCAAACACAAAGAGACATGTGACACTTAGGGGGTAACACTTTTTTTTGTTGACAGGGAACAGTAAGAATATAACTTTTAAATGAAATGATATAACACTAATTTCCCTGTAGTAATAACAATAAAATTATGTACTTCTTTTGGTATTTATTTATTTATGTGTACATTTCTCACCATAGTTTGTATAAGCAAATATACAAACTTTTGTAAAATTCTACAAGATAAAACATGAGATTGTATCTTGTATTTTGGCCAGATTGCTGCTATCTGGTGTATAAAGAAAAATAATGACTTCATGTCAAATCAAAATCATGTTATGACAATAATGGACAGTAGATATGCTTTAGTGTTTTATTCATCCATCCCACTGCGCAGAAATTCTAGATTTTATGCTTAGAAGATAACCATTTCAATATTTATTTAGATATTATGCAACTCTTATTGGTCAAAGTTTGGACTATGTTTTAAAATAATTTTGAAGCATATTTCGTGCAGTAATGCTTACATTCATAGACCCCCATTTGTTTCACTCTCTTAGTCTGTCTGTATAAGAGTAAAGTATGTGTATGGATGGGTGTACATTTTTGGCACTCTGAATTTTTTATATGATCACCCCTTTATTTCTGTGTGTTCGTTCAAAATTGTGGCTGATATTTAGATTTTATCCAACATATTTAAAAAAACATTCTCTGTGTTTCCCATTCATCTCCTATATGGTCGGTCAATAGGCTTTATGCTGAATGTCACATGAACAAACAGGAAAACGTCTCAGTTACGTATGTAACCCTCGTTCCCTGAAGGAGGGAATGGAGATGTATGTCAGAACGATCACTTTGAACGATCGCTTTCAGAGACCAATCTACTTCGAGTGTAACTAAACGAGCCAATGAACATTGGCATGCAGTTCACGCATTCCACGCTCCTCCCCGCAGCGTGGGTATAAATAAGGAAGTGGAAGCACCGCATCTTTGCTTTTCCGCTGAGGAGCCGAACTAGTGACTCGGCCGGTCAGCGGAGGTACAGCACCTGTGGCGACAGGATGTACGTCAGGGAACGAGGGTTACATACGTAACCAAGACGTTCCCTTTCAGTCGGTCACGTCGGAACTGACTGACGAATTGGGGATCCTACTAACACGCCACAGGCACTGCGTGAGCTCCCTGGACTGCCCCTATGTTGGAGCAGGAGGTCAGGGCTCTAAGCAGAGAAGGTCAGTCACTGCTGTTCTGAAAGACCCACTCAGTGTGACTATTGGATAATGCTGGGAAAGCATGCCTGTCTCGGGAGAAGGAACGCTGCGGAGCCACATCCTTCTAAGGAAGGAGAGGTGGCACTTACACATATGGACTAGCCAAGTAGGGTAGTACAACATATGGCAGTCTCTGGGGTGGTTCCAATCTAATTCTAGTGGGGAAAGAACACCACCAGAGACAGGGTGTAGGCCTGGCATCAGACGCCCACAACGTTGGACTGCTAAGGGTAGCGGAGGAACTCACAGGGTTAGCCATTTCTGGGGAACACTATTCTAGTAAATAGACGCACGTATCCGGCCCAGTGGGCGGGGGTGGTGTTGCAAGCCGACACTCCGATCCTTCGTGCTACCAGCCCATAGGGGCGAGTACACGGGAAGATACCGACTACGCGGGCTATAGAATCTAGCGAACGTGTTAGGTGTCGCCCAGCCCGCAGCTCTACAGATATCTGTCAACGAGGTGCCTAGAGCCAGCACCCAGGAGGAAGCTACACTTTTAGTTGAGTGCGCTCACACCCCGAACTGGCAAGGCACATCTTGGGACTGATAAGCCAAGATGATAGCATCCACTATCCAGTGGGCTAACCTCTGCTTGGAGACAGCCTTTCCCTTCTGCTGGCCTCCATAACAGATGAAGAGCTGCTCTGAGGTCCTAAGGCTGAGCTAAAGGTCTCAGGATGACATGAGAGTTGGCCGGCCCAAATTCTAGGCACGATTCGCTGACCGAAAATGCGTGCAGGTCCCCTACCCTCTTAATGGAGGCCAATGCAGTCAAGAGCACTGTCTTTATGGACAGGATTTTCAATTCTATGGACTGCAAAGGCTCAAAGGGAGGTCTCTGAAGTGCCTTGAGCACCAGAGCTAGGTCCCAAGAGGGTAACGAGTTATGACAAGGAAGATTTAGCCTCCTCGCACCTCTGAGGAACTTGACGATTAGGTCGTGCTTCCTTAAGGACTTACCTTCGACTGCATTGTGGTATGCAGCAATTGCTGCGACGTACATTTTGAGGGTGGAGGGAGACGGCCTTCGCTCCAGCCCGTCTTGCAGGAAAGAAAGCACGACTCTAACCGAACAATTTCGGGGGTCTTCCTGGTGGGAAGAGCACCATTCAACGAACAGGTTCCACTTCAGAGCATAGAGGTGCCTCGTAGAGGGAGCTCTAGCAGAAGTGATGGTGTCCACCACAGCCTGTGGTAGGTCACCTAGAACCTCTGCGTCCCATCCAGGGACCAGACATGGAGTTTCCAGAGGTCTGGACGCGGGTGCCATAAAGTGCCCCATCTCTGAGAAAGTAGGTCCTTCCTCAGAGGAATGGGCCAGGGAGGGGCTGTCGCGAGGAGTGTGAGTTCGGGGAACCAGGTCTGGTTGGGCCAGTACAGCGCAACTAACAAGACCTGCTCCTCGTCCTCCCTGACTTTGCATAGTGTCTGTGCAAGAAGGCTCACTGGGGGAAATGCATATTTGCGCAGGCCCCGGTGCCAGCTGTGTGCCAGTGCATCTGTGCCGAGGGTCCCCCCGGTCAGGAAATAAAACAACTGGCAATGGGTCGAGTGCGGAGAGGCAAACAGGTCTACCTTTACGACTTTAGTAAAGATGCAAGGCAACAAGACAGCCCGAATGGGAGGACTTTGTACTGATATGCCCGCCCTTCGAACGCAAAGCGTAGAAATGGTCTGTGTCGAGGGAGAATCGAGACATGATAGTACGCGTCCTTCAGGTCGATCGCTGTAAACCAATCTTGGGGATGGATGCATTCAAAAAATGGTTTCTGCGTTAACATTTTGAATGGAAGGTTCCGATTAAAAAAACGCATGTCCAAGATTGGGCGTAACCCACCGCCTTTCTTGGGTACAATGAAGTAGGGGCTGTAAAACCCTGACCTCATATCGGCTGGAGGAACCGGCTCGATTGCGTCCTTCGCCAGTAGGACAATGATCTCCGACCGCAAGACAATGAGCATCGCTGCTCCGCACGGCGGTGAAGTGGATGCCCTTGTACTTCGGAGGGCGCCGGACGAACTGAATTGCATAGCCGAGTCTGATGGTACGGATGAGCCAGCAAGACAGGCTGGGGAGCGCTAGCCAGGTCCCCAGCGACCGAACAAGCAAGACCAACGGGACCACAGACGTGCCCATGGTGGGGCAGCGAGGTGGAATACGGAGACCCGACTCGGGAGGCCCGGAGTGTGGTCTGGTTCCAGGGTGGGGCAGAGAGTGGGTGAGAAGGCCTGGTGGCGTCCTCAGGCCGCACACTGCTACCCCCTGGCGAAGGGAGAGGAGGAAGGGAGTGGCAAGGCATTGAAGCATCGCTCACTGCCAACCTCGCTCTCTTGTGGCCCAGGGAGGGAGGAAACTGCTCTTTTATTGAAAATGTGGCAGAACAGAAACAAAATGAAACACAGGATTCTCCACCTGGTCCTCCTCCGGGGGAGGGAGTGGTGCGGAAACCATCTCCCGGCGAGCAGTTCCTCTCTTCCCTGGGCTGCCCGTCTCAGGGCAGCTTGCACTTGCCAGTGGACTTTGCGGAACCCTGGACGGGGTGGGCGCCTCCCTTACGCCCGGCTGCCTGCTGCCCAGGTGGAGGCTGCTGCTTGGGCTTCGCAGGGGCGGAGGCAGACGCAGGGGGACACCCTTGGCGACGGGCAGGCGGAGGCGCTGGCGCTACAGCCGACGACTGGGTGAAGGCGATAGCTATAAAGTAATCAGCTAACCTAGATAGTTCTTTTTATTGTTGGTGCTTTATTTGATTTAAATATCTAAATGTTAGTGGGACGAATAAAAAAAAAAGTTTAGATATCAGTCTGCTAATGCAATGGACATTGGTTATGCTCATTTTTGCCTGCTCCTTTGAATGTATCGTAAGAAAAATGGCTCTATATTTAACAAAGCACATACAAAATACCTGAACCGGAAGCCATGCAATCTCTTTTACAGAATATGGAAGTTTGTTGCTCGTAACCCCTCTTTTTGTCCATGAACAGTCAAGATTGGACGTTTTTTATGACTAATCAAATAAGACTTGTTTAGACAGTTTTGTTCAGATTGCATATCTTAAAGGGATAGTTCACCCAAAAATGAAAATTACCCCATGATTTACTCACCCTCAAGCCATCCTAATTATATATGACATTCTTCTTTCAGACGAATACAATCAGAGTTATATTAAAAAATGTCCTGGCTATTCCAAACTTTATAATGTCAGTGAATGAGAGCCCAAAATTTGAAGCCCAAAAAAGTGCATCCATCCATTCTAAAACTACTCCACGTGGCTCCGGGGGGCTAATAAAGGCCTGTGAAGCGATGCGTTTGTGTAAAAAAAACATCCATATTTAACACGTTATAAAGTAAAATATCTAGCCTCCTGCTAGACCGCCTTCCGTATTCAGTTTACGGAAAAAGCGTAACTGACGTATAGGTAGCGTAAGTGTTTTGAACTGTGAGAGGCGTTGCACTTTTTTTAAAATTTAAGATTAAGCCAGGATTAGGCTTAAGGCATGTCTGTGAAACTGGGGGTAAGGGGGTCAATTGTTACCCTTAAGGTATTAATTTGCAACTTTTAGGGGTAAATAAGGTAGTGTACCTTTTAAGCCAATGACAAATTAAATGTAAAACATTTTTTTTTTTGCAAATTTCGTCAGACTGTGAAAGTAAGTGTGACCAGAATGGAACAAGACCTGAATGTGAGTCTAAAACAATGCTAAATTGATGAAATAGCTGTTTAGCTAAAAGTTTACATTATCTAATAGCCAAACAGCCTAAGTGATGTCAAAATTCATTCCAAAGAGGAAGTTATTATATTTTGATTAAAGATTAAGAAGCATATGGCCCAGTGAATCATTCGCGATAAGACCAGCAATGTGCATTCAGAAAGCAAATAGGGTCAATAGCAATCAGCTACTCTAATTTTGATAAGCTGAAAGTCGCTCAGTGTCTATTATTGTTTACACCACCATTGGGGGGTATTGCATATACAGTAATGTACTTAGTATCTCATATGCATATTACATTTTTATGCTATTTTGATTTTACCCTGTTCTACATAATGTGTTATTCCACATAACTCTAACTGTAATTGTATCTCTCTCACACTATTACAGCCCCCCTGAGCACTCTACAAAGGTTTTATTCATTATTGGCAAGCCCATGTCCTTCCCCAAAAGCATGCCATTGTGGTTTGCATTTGATAGAAGCAAACTTATCTGGCTGAATGAAATGAGCTTGTGGTAAGAGAGGGGACAGTAAATGTTTATCTGTGAAAGAGAATCCCACCAGGGATATTATGCAGAGGGGGAACTCGATGAGCTAAACTGAGCCAAGTTGCACAAATTGTACTATTTATCTGTGTTTTTGTCTCCATGCTCTGAACTCTTGCACAATTTAGTGTCATTAAGCACCTTATAAACTATTAAAAGCTACATTACTTTCTTTTCACCATGCTTAAATGTAAAAATGCATTAAAAACTTCAATTTAATTGAATAATTACATTTATTTTAATTTTATGTTAGGGTCAATTTTATGTTAGGGTCATTTAGTTTGAATACATTTTTAGTACATACATATTATTTTGTGTTTTGTTATCTTAAACCCCCAAAATGTCAGGTGGTGCAACTGTTGGAACAGACTAAGAAAACTGCTTAAAATGGTGTCTTAATAATACAAAATTTAAAACTAAATACTATGGCATCATTTTAGTTTTGAAACCTTTCATATAAACACGTTTTATAAATATTTGTTGAGAATTGAAAAACTTTTGTCCAGCAATTTGTATATTCTCAAATGTCAGGGTGGCACAACTATGGAAAAAATTCCGCAACAGAATTAAAAAATAAAAAAGGTAATTGCGACTTTTTTCCCTCAGAATTGCATATTATAAAGTGATATAAAGTCAGAATTGCGTGACGTCGCAATTGTGAGTTTATACACTCACCTAAAGGATTATTAGGAACACCTGTTCAATTTCTCATTAATGCAATTATCTAATCAACCAATCACATGGCAGTTGCTTCAATGCATTTAGGGGTGTGGTCCTGGTCAAGACAATCTCCTGAACTCCAAACTGAATGTCAGAATGGGAAAGAAAGGTGATTTAAGCAATTTTGAGCGTGGCATGGTTGTTGGTGCCAGACGGGCCGGTCTGAGTATTTCACAATCTGCTCAGTTACTGGGATTTTCATGCACAACCATTTCTAGAGTTTACAAAGAATGGTGTGAAAAGGGAAAAACATCCAGTATGCGGCAGTCCTGTGGGCGAAAATGCCTTGTTGATGCTAGAGGTCAGAGGAGAATGGGCCGACTGATTCAAGCTGATAGAAGAGCAACTTTGACTGAAATAACCACTCGTTACAACCGAGGTATGCAGCAAAGCATTTGTGAAGCCACAACACGCACAACCTTGAGGCGGATGGGCTACAACAGCAGAAGACCCCACCGGGTACCACTCATCTCCACTACAAATAGGAAAAAGAGGCTACAATTTGCACGAGCTCACCAAAATTGGACAGTTGAAGACTGGAAAAATGTTGCCTGGTCTGATGAGTCTCGATTTCTGTTGAGACATTCAGATGGTAGAGTCAGAATTTGGCGTAAACAGAATGAGAACATGGATCCATCATGCCTTGTTACCACTGTGCAGGCTGGTGGTGGTGGTATAATGTTGTGGGGGATGTTTTCTTGGCACACTTTAGGCCCCTTAGTGCCAATTGGGCATCGTTTAAATGCCACGGCCTACCTGAGCATTGTTTCTGACCATGTCCATCCCTTTATGACCACCATGTACCCATCCTCTGATGGCTACTTCCAGCAGGATAATGCACCATGTCACAAAGCTCGAATCATTTCAAATTGGTTTCTTGAACATGACAATGAGTTCACTGTACTAAAATGGCCCCCACAGTCACCAGATCTCAACCCAATAGAGCATCTTTGGGATGTGGTGGAACGGGAGCTTCGTGCCCTGGATGTGCATCCCACAAATCTCCATCAACTGCAAGATGCTATCCTATCAATATGGGCCAACATTTCTAAAGAATGCTTTCAGCACCTTGTTGAATCAATGCCACGTAGAATTAAGGCAGTTCTGAAGGCGAAAGGGGGTCAAACACAGTATTAGTATGGTGTTCCTAATAATCCTTTAGGTGAGTGTATATCGCAGTTCTGACTTTATAACACGCAATTGCTAGCTATAGAATCGTGAATCTAAGTCAGAATTGTGAGATATAAACTCGCAATTCTGAGAAAATCTTTTTTTCCCCTCAGGATTGGACTTTATATTCTGCGAGATATAAAGTCAGAATTGTGTGATATAGTCAGAATTGTGAGATATAAAGTCAGAATTGCGTGATATAGTCAGAATTGTGATATAAAGTCAGAATTGCGTGAATTATGAGATATAAAGTCAGAATTGCAAGATATAATTCTGACTATAAAAAGCAATTCTGACTTTATATCTCGCAATTCTGACTTTATATCACGCAATTCTGACTTTATATCACGCAATTCTGACTTTATATCTCGCAATTCTGACTATAACACGCAATTCTGACTTTATATCTCACAGTTGTGACTTTATATCTCGCAATTCTGACTTTATATCACGCAATTCTGACTTTATATCACGCAATTCTGACTTTATATCTCGCAATTCTGACTTTATATCTCGCAATTCTGACTTTATATTTAGCAATTCTGACTTTATATCATGCAATTCTGACTTTATATCTCACAGTTGTGACTTTATATCTCACATTTTCTGACATTATATCACGCAATTCTGACTTTATATCTCACATTTTCTGACATTATATCACGCAATTCAGACTTTATATCTCGCAATTCTGACTTTATATCTCGCAATTCTGACTAAAACACGTAATTCTGACTTTATATCTCACAATTCTGACTTTATAACTTGCAATTCTGACTATAACACGCAATTCTGACTTTATATCTCACATTTTCTGACATTATATCACGCAATTCAGACTTTATATCTCGCAATTCTGACTATAACACGCAATTCTGACTAAAACACGTAATTCTGACTTTATATCTCACAATTCTGACTATAACACGCAATTCTGACTTTATATCTCACAATTCTGACTAAAACACGTAATTCTGACTTTATAACTTGCAATTCTGACTTTATATCTCACAATTCTGACTATATAGCTCACAATTTAGACTATATATATCTCACAATTCAGACTTATATTACGCAATTCTGACTATAACACAATTCTGACTATAACGCAATTCTGACTATAACGCAATTCTGACTTTATATTTCACAATTCTGGCTTTATATCATGCAATTCTGACTTTATATCTGTTACAACACAGAAGGGATGGAGACAAGAGATACAGGTAACTGATGTTTATCTGAACAACCAGAAGAGATGACGGCAGTGCAGGTGAGTGAGCTTGGAATAAGCAAGGATCTGATGAGGAATACTGAGTGATACAGTCTTTGTACTTGCAGATGAAGCGGGCTGGAGACAGACTGGAACGAAGGAGACTTCTGGGAGGATCAACACGAGATGAGGGAGTTTGGCAGTCCATAAGGTGAGCATGCAGGTAAGCACTAGTGTGTGAGTGTGTCTTTTGTACTGCTGGTGATGACTGTGCAGATGAGGTGCAAGTGTTCGTGATCAGTACTTGAAGGAGTGCGCTGTGATTGGGTGATGGTGGAGCCTGGCGTGTCTGTAACATTGTGGAGGAACTCCCGGAGTACCTCATGAATGAAATCCTGGAATACGAAAGAATACCAGTCCATAAGGCATGACAAGATATTCGTAGTGTCCAGTAGGGGTCACGAAGGCGGTCTTCCACTCATCCCCCTCACATATCCGGATGAGGTTGTAAGCGCTGCGGAGGTCCAACTTGGTAAAGACAGTGGCACCACGGAGATGTTCCAGCGCTGTAGGGACGAGAAGAAGTGGGTAGCGGAATTTAACTGATTTTGTTGAGGGATCTGTAGTCTATACAGGGCCTCAAGACTCCGTCCTTCTTAGCCACGAAGAAAAAGCTGGAAGCAGCAGGGGAAGTAGACGGGCAGATGTAACCTTGTTCCAATGCCTCCTTGATGTATTCCTCCATGGCCTTCTCCTCCAGTAGTGACAGGGGGTAAATCTTCCCACGGGGCACTGACTCACCCGGAAGCAGATCGATGGCACAGTCCCATGACCGATGTGGAGGCAGCTTGGAGGCTTGAAGGGGGCGTAACAGGGAGGAATGTCCACCGAACGATTCTCTACTGGGCTCTCGATGGATGTGGCGCAGACAGACAGCTCTTCGGAATGTGGAGAGGATGGAACTGGGAGAGCAGAGAAACAGTTCGGGAAGCAGCTGTCGCCCCACTTCAGGATCTCCCCGGTCTTCCAGGAGATGACGGGGTTGTGCTGCTCCAACCATGGGCGCCCTAGAATCACGTCAGTGGTGGACTCCTCCAGAACCAGCAGATGTTGTTGCTCCACGTGCAGGATACCCACTTGGAGTTGGACGGGACCAGCACTGGAACGCACTTGTCTTCGGCTGAGGGGTTTGCCAGTTACCGAGTGGATTTGGTAGGAGAACGGCGTAGCTGTTGTCTTGAGCTGACGGCAGAGGGTGCCAGAGATGAAGTTGCCGGCTGACCCAGAGTCGAGGAGGGCACAAACTGGAATGATAATACCAGCAGCAGTTAGGTTCACAATAGTGTCTTCATTTTACTAGCAGCAGGCAAAATGGCACTCACTATGGGATGAGGAGGATGAATGGGACACTGATTAAGTGCTCAGAGGAACCACAGTACATACATAGACTCTGGGTCAGCCGCCTCTGCAGTTCAATCTGGGTCAGACACGTGCTTTCCAGTTGCATGGGTTCGTGGGCTGTTTCGGGAGGGCTGATGGATTCTGGTCGGTGGAGGAAAGGAGAGAATAGTGGCTGGCCCTGGTGTTCTTCGATACATGACTGCATACGAGTGGCGAAGTGGATGGATAGTTGTATAAAGCGTTCGAGCCCGATGGAATCCTCGTATGCAGCGAGATGCAACCGCACTCGGGGATCCAATCCCTGTCGTTAAGTGGTTAACAGGGACTGCTCGTTCCATCCGCTGGCGGCAGCAAGTGTTCTGAACTGGAGAGCATATTCATTTCACAGTCATGGTATTTTGTTTTAAGTGATACAATTGCTCACCAATCGATGAATCCCAGGCTGGCTTTCCGAAAACATCCTTGAAATGAGAGATGAAACTTGGAAGAGACTGAGTTAAGGAGTTATTTTGGGACCAAAGGGTTTCCGACCAGCAAAGCGCTTTGCCACTTAACTCTGAGATTATAAATGCTACCATAGCGCGTTCGTCGGGGTACAGGTGTGGTTGCATCTCCAGGACCAGCGTAGAATGAATCTGTTGCAATCCTCTGCCGAACCAGAGAAGGGCGGCGGTTTGGCCATGGGACTGGCGTAAATAGGAGGTGAAGGAGAGCTGGTGGTGTTTACGGAAGTGGTTCGCTGGTGGAGGAGCTGGTGGATTAGATGGAAGTGCTCGGCGGACAGCGTCCACGAGCTCTTGAAAGGGATCCGGGGTGCTCATACTGGTGTTCAGCGGTGTAGGTCCGTTCTTCTGTTACAACACAGAAGGGACGGAGACAAAAGATACAGGTAACTGATGTTTATTTGAACAACCAGAAGAGAGGACGGCAGTGCAGGTGAGTGAGCTTGGAATAAGCAAGGTTCTGATGAGGAATACTAAGTGATACAGTCTTTGTTCTTGCAGGTGAAGCGGGCTGGAGACAGACTGGAACGAAGGAGACTTCTGGGAGGAGCAACACGAGACAGGGGCACACAATGGAGACTTAGAGAAACACAGGAGACAGGTAAGTAGAGTTTGATGCTAACGAGACCGGACTCAGGACTAAGTGTGTCTTTTGTACTGCAGGTGATGACTCTGCAGATGAGGTGCAGGTGTTCGTGATCAGTACTTGAAGGAGTGCGCTGTGATTGGGTGATGGTGGAGCCTGGCGTGTCTGTAACAATATCACGCAATTCTGACTTTATATTACGCAATTCTGACTTTATATCTCACAATTCTGACTTTATAACTTGCAATTCTGACTTTATATATCTCAATTCTGGCTTTATATCATGCAATTCTGACTTTATATATCACAATTCTGACTTCATATTATCTTTTAAAATGTTTTATTCTGTGGCGGAAACGAGCTTCCATACACAACTGCAAACAGTATGGCAGAGTAAAAATGTTTGTAGATCTCTCTCAATACTGGTAAAAACTGCTAATTTCAAGTATGGGTAGGTTGGTACATTTTCCATGTCAAGTGGTACAACTACAGTATACAGTATACTGTATATACATAGAACTATTTGGTTGTACCACCTGACACTTTGAAATGTTATTTAACAACTGAAACCTGTTTAACACATTGTTCATGACACAAAAATATGCATTACATCAGTTTTGAAAAGATTTTTTAAAAACACCTTTTTTTAAGCTTTATTTGTCAATGACCCGTTAATAGTTTCACTATTTTTTTTTTCATATTGAATCACGCGTATAACAAATTGTCAGCCCTAGTTTTCAAGCTTTCAAACTACGGACTCCTGCTTAGGGTCTTTGGTTCTCCATCATCATTTCATCAGCCTGAAATGCATGATTGCTTTTCATGATTAAGTATATGTAGCATAACAACAGCGAAACTAAATTATATAATATTTGAATATTTCTAGTGCTTGTTTCATGTCATTGACTTCAAACATGCATACCTACTCTACTATGTTAAACATAACTCCTCAACATTTCACAAGACCATCCATTTCTCTCAAGAAATCTTTGTCTGTTTGCATCAAACAGCCATATTTGAATCACATCAACTGCACATTCTTCTGCTTGTTCTGGTGAAATGCTGTTGATTTCACCCTCAGGCTGCGCTGCGGAGCACTGCAGTTTCACAATCGAGGTGGCTCCGACTGAGTTTGATTGAATTACAGTCAGCAATACAGTGGACAAGTCCCAGAGGACTACAGTAAATCTAATCACCTGCTTGTGGAAATGAAAAGGCATGGCACTACCTGCCAGTGTCTGTGCGTGTGAGTGGGTGGGGGCTGAAAGAGGCCACAACAGGTAGTGTCTGTAGCGCAGGAACATAATAAAAACTGAAGATTTGGAGCAGCGGGAAGGACAGGTGTTAAATGGACAGCGAGGGATTTGAGAAAAGGTGGAAAAGAGAGTGACAGTATAATAGAATAAGAAAACCCAAGGAAGGAAGCCTAGAATAGTGCAGAGGGAGGGAAAAAAGCTTGAGTGAATGATTGGAATTAAAACGAAGCAGCATTGATTGGCTCGTCTACACAGGAAAACCCTCATTTCTACCCATCCATGGCTCGGTTTACACCTGGTATTAAGATGTGTTTTAGTCGATCGGATCACAAGTGGACAATGCTAAATACAGGTGTAAATGGGGGCTAAAAACATTTTGAGCTTGTCCAGGTAGTTGAAAATGCATTGAACGTATTGCTTTTTGTAGTGTAGACGCTCATGTGGTCTAATGCACTCGAACAGCCACAAAAGACCACCTACTCTCCGCCTACTGACTTAATGCGAAAACATTATGGGAAGTGTGCTAGCCAGACGGGATTTATGCTTTGTCGGCTGGAGACCCAAGTTTGGTTTGAAGATGAAAAACGTACCAAGCACAATGTTCTCTCGCCATTCCTGATTTTTAACTCACTCACAGTGTTCTGTGTGGTCTTGCGGCTGTCAGAGCAGAAATAAAAGCTGATGCTCTCCGTATGTTCTTCCATCGACTCCGGTTGCATTCATACAGTATGTAAATTGCGTGAGCTTTTTTCGTCCATTAGATCGAAAGATCTGTCCATACATCTGTCCATACATCTAGACAGTCTTGGAGGACCACTGTCCTGCAGAGTTTAGCTCCAACCCTGATAAAACTCACCTGCCTGTAGCCTTCTAGTAATCCTGAAGACATTAATTAGCAGGTTCAGGTGTGTTTGATTAGGGTTGGAGCTAAACTCTGCAGGACAGTGGCCCTCCAGGACTGGAAGTGCCCACCCCGATCTAGACCCTCCCCTCAAAAATATCAGGGCAAATGTGCTGAAAGTGAACAAAAGGGATGGATTAAAACAAAAGGTGTAAATGGGAATATGTCTGCCTAGTCTACTTTGTGATCTGATTTACCAAAACGCATCTTAATACCAGGTGTAAACAGGGCCCATAATTAAAAAACAAACAGAGTGGTTTGTCAAGCTCTTGCTAAAATGTAATGTTTTAAGTAAGTCTTGCTTGTTGGAATGCGGGAAACAGTGAGCATTGTGTGGGTACAGTATGACTGTAAGTGTTCTACCATTTTGTGACTTCAAAGAGATCAATCACAATGATGGTCAGTGGTAACACAAAACAACAAGATAACAGAAACAAATCTTATCATAATACATCTTTAAACACAAACATGTGCTGCTTGCTGAAAAACATATCACACTTTGTCATTTACTTTTTCCAATAAAGTTCCATGCAATGCATTCTGGGAAATGGAAAGTAAATAAATTATTCTTTTAAGTTCCATAAATTATATTTTAGCCCTCACAACCACAACAACAACAACAACAAACAAAATCCACAAATTCATAAAACTTGAATGTACATTGACCTAAAGCTGTGTGAAATTGACAGTCAGAGTGTGTAGAATAAAAAAGTGTGTACACTTCAGTTTGAGATAAAACAGCTTATTATTTTGGCTTCAGTGGTTTGATTTAAATCTTGTCAATAGCGTTCTCTACTCTCCCTCCTTGTATTATTTATGCTCGGAGGCTGCATTGGCCCAGCACTGCCGTATTTTCTGCCTGTAAGTGTTTGTAGTAACCTACTCATTGAACCAGTAAATTGATCTGACAGATGCTGATGCTCTTATATTGTACGCCTTTAAGCAAAGTTTTGGCAGATAGCATCAGATTAGGCTCAGGCCCTGGACTGCCAATAAGCAGAGTCTGCAGTCTAACCATCTCTCAAGAGTCTGTCTGAGTGCTACCTTTAGAGGCGTCATAAATCATGTGATTGATTTGTTCTTTTTGACTAGCATAGCACCTTTACTAATCTCCAATAGCATCTATTCAATGATCAGCATAACATCTTGTTACATCTTATGCGTCAAGTGCATTTAAAGCAAGTGCTCCTATATCTAAATCAGATTAACACAGAAGTGCACAGTGAAATAGGCATTGGTGTACTGGAGTTCAGAACTTTTACAGAACTTAAGGGATCATGAACTGCATTGTTTTATTGTTTTATAAGGTGTCCTGGGGTGCACTTATAATGCAAGTATGATTTTTACATCAAAAATTGTCACAATTTAGAAATAAAAGGCATTTTTTTCTACCCTGATTTTAGCCCCCTGATTTGAACACTGTTTGAAGGGGCGTGTCTGCTGTGAGACTTCAGTGTAAACGCCCACTGCTGTGATTGGCTAGCATCTTTGCATATGATATAGTTAAGTATTACATGTGTGACTCTCTCAAAAACTTTTAGCAATTTTTTTCTATTACAGCTCTCAAGGTTAACTAATCGGGAAAAGTGTTGATTATAGCATTATATTTAGATCTATGGCATTATAATTAGATTGTGCCATGGAAAGTAGCAGTGATGAGCATTGTAGCCGCTGAGCGCAGTAATTCAGTGATCTCATCATTGCAACTTGATTTCGCAACTTTAATGAATGCTTTCATCATAACTAACAGTGCAAACACGATGTAAATAAGAGATCTGTAGACTATAACGGGAGTTTTGGTGAGAGTCCAGAACTCAGTCACTGATAAACTTGTGCTGTTTGATTGACAGCTTTGATTGTAAAGGGAGAGTTCTTTGATCGCTCTCTATATATAATTTAATCACAGTTTAAATAACAGATTTATTTTCATCCAAAGACAAAGAACATCTGACTGTAGATACATGAATCATTACATATCAGAAATCACTGGTCACAGATCAGGCATTAGAATGAACACAATTACTTGCATGTTGTCGCATTACTGTCAAGTCCATATTGTAAAAGTCTGTTTGCAAAGCATGCGCTGAAATTGCGACTGATTTACCAAAGAAACCACAGTGAAATGTACCGAATACAAATATATAACGTTCAACTGAGACATTCACATTGTTGAAAATAAATAGCCTAACCACATTCCTAGTATTAGGATCCTTTGCAAGATAATGTTATTTTTAGTCCAGTGATTCTGTATTGCTCTTCTCTCCTTGTAATCACACTAACACACTAGTGGGTGGGGCCAAAGTTGCAATGATGAAGCAGGCATTGTTTTTCTTCTTTCTTCATCTTAGATGGGCACATTCCACAACAAGTCATTGTCTGGGCTTGGTTGCAATAAAAGCTGTTTTTGGACTAACAAGGAATTTTTCCGTTCTGAAACGTACAGAATATTTGTATAGTATGATGACCTCTTATGTCAAAAGCTTAAAGAGGGGGTGAAACACTCAGTGTCAGTCAATATCATGTCAGTCTTACCTATAGAGTAGTATTGCATCCTTCATATCTCCGAAAAGTCTTTAGTTTTATTATATTTATAAAAGAAAGATACGCTGTACAGAGTCTTTTCGAATAAAACGAGTGGCTGGAGGCGTATCTTGTGAGCGGAGCTAAAGAATCACGAGTGTGCGCAGCTATTGCGTTGAGAGCGTCTGAAAGCTGTGAAAAACGTTGTCCTAAATAAACGATGGCTATCAATCAGATTCAGCCATACATATATGATCCAGAATCTGATCCGGAGGCTGAAATTGATCAGGAGCAGCAGCAACAACAACGACTACAGCAGGACGTCTCTATGTAGTATGCACTGTAACTGTATTTGCTTAGCGGCTTGTCATGCGTGAGTTTTACTACATTTGTGTGTGTTTACTCATGGGTTATGAGGACATGATTGTTTATAAAAACAATAATCACCGAAATGCAGGGAACAAACAAAAACACTTGCACAACTCCGTTGCTGCTCCAGAAAAACAAAATCTATCCACTGTCTCATTAACGCTAGGTTCTTTGGGAAGCTCTACAGGGTTGTCTTGCCCTGACAACCAAAAACACACTTCTTTGGTGACATTGTTGATTTCATGAAGTCCTGTGACTGCAGTGCAGCAGGTGTCCTGACACCGGCTTCCCTAAAGCCGAGCAAAGCGTGTTAATGGGCGTGCATTTGCTTTCTCGCTCTGGTTGCGCGCGCGCCCTTCCGGGAGAAGAGCCTGTACGGCCCGTACAAGGACATTCCGCCCTTGTTGATGTCACGCAGACCCATACTCGAAAAAAACTTTACGAAACTTGTGAGAAACTGAAAAGAGTATTTTTGCCACAGAAATACTCCATCAAACATCCAACTTCTTTTTTTTAAACTTTCTCCATGTTTAGCATGGGAATCCAAGTCTTTAACAGTGTAAAAAGCTCAGTATGCATGAAACAGCATTTCACCCCCCCTTTAAGGAAGATTTTATTTCTCAGTTCATAACCCCTTTAAGTTGTGTGCTCCAAATGGGTTTTGCCTCTATGTACTGACATCGAGGGACATTTAATAATGTTGACATATTACTAATGTTAGCAGGAAGAACTAAGAATCCAGCCAAGGGTGAGAAGATTCTCAAAATGCTCATCCATAATCAGGCAATGTTTCCAACTTCAGAACATCCTGCTGAGAAACTGATGTTTTCTTTAAAATTAAGAGTGAAATAAATAGTTTTTTCATCAAATAAATGCCTTGTTGTGCATAAGCATTTAAAAACAACAGCAACAAAAAAATCCTTTGAGAACCACTGCTGTTTGGTTCTAAAAATGTTATACGGCAGACTTGGTTTATATGGTGCTGGTGAGTACTATTTGCCATGTGTAAATATGTGCCATGGATCACCTTTGGCAAAATCGCAACAGTAGTGTGCATTTCTGTAGTACAGAATGCTGGCTTAGTCTTTCGATGCAAGACATTCAGTTTACTTTGGCTGTCTCTCTTTATTTGACAATTTCCAGGCATGGAATATAAAGAATTGAATAAGATCAGAGCTGCTTTCCATTTAAAAACCAGGACCTTGGCTGAACTGTGTTATTGTGTACTAGATAATAAAAGAGAAAGTTACATGTGAAGACCAAGTATGGTAAGCCACATCTCAAATGTTTCTCCTAGACAAAAATTAGATTACTTTAACATCAAATGGAGACTTTTGCTTGAGTCTCCTGCTTCTCACAATTGTCTCCTGAGACACTTTCATATTTGTCTCCTCTAAAGTTTAAAAGAGATCTCAACATCACACACTGTGCTCAGATTTTCCTCCTTAGCTAGAGACTCTGGTGGTCTCACATTTGTCCTTTTTTCCTGCTCCTGTTCCCTTCTTGCCTCTCCCATTGTTTCCTGTCTCTCCTACTGTCCTGTCTATTAAAGGTAAAAAACTCCAATGTCATAAAATAATAATAAAAATGAGCAACCTCTGAGCAATATATATATGTTTTTATAATAGAGTCTTGAAAGAGATAACAGCAAGACAATAAAGAGCTCCAATATTTCTCACAGCCCATTGTCATTTTGAACTCCTTTCTCTCAGAACTTTCTCATGTTTCAGTTGTGCCTACTTCTATGTCTCCTATGGAATTTTAGGAGAAATATCTGAGACACTGTTGATACTAAAATGAGAGATATAGGAGAATCGCAACTAAGTCTCCTGAGTTTAAGAAAAGCAACCACTGAGCAATACATTTTTCCTCTGGGCACCAATATATCAGTGTATATCTTTAATTTATTTATTTTTATATTTAGTTTTAATATGAGGAACCAAACTTGTGATAGATTTCGGCAATGTTTTGTAAATGCAATGCATGTGCAATCAGATTACATTTAATCACGTAACAAACTTGGGTCCCTTGATCAATTTTTAAATGTTAAGTGTCCCCATGGTAGTAGAAATTGGAAAAAAATAGCATAAATTCCGAATTAACAGGCTTGCAGAGACCGCATAATAAGCACGGCTGTTGCAGGAGAGTCTGAGATGTTTTTGCTATGCTCACACACAGTGTATTCCCCACAGCCTTTGTTGGTTTTTCTCTGTGGCTCCAGCTTCATTTGTTCTGCTGGGCCTGGCTGCCTCTCACACCTCCACCCAGCTCTCTTTCTGTTGGGATCGCAACAAATGGCTGTGAATTTTAAACGCTGGATTAAAATCCCTGAGAGAGAGAGAGAGAGAGAGAGAGAGAGAGAAAGGAAGTGGGGAGCTTTACAGACAGCAGCGTGCTAATTTGTAATCTTCAAACACAAGTCCAACATATTCTTGCAATAGGTTGGTCCTTCAACCCCAGAATGTCAATCTGCTGATTTGTCCGACAAGCTATGAGTGAAAGCATGAACAGACAAGTTTAAAGATATTTGGAGGAAATTGCTTATATTACACTGCCCTTGGCGTAAATTCACAGTCCTTAGATTAGCGTCAATCCTTGCTAATATGAGGCCAGAGCTTTTGGTATTGAGGTTAAGCTCATGCATTCTAAATCCTCTCTAAATCCCCTTTACAACACTGTAACTCTGTTAATGACTGTAACCAGGGTTGTCTGGGCTGGGATGTCCAAAATTGTACCATAATTACACATGGAAACGTCTAGAGACATATACAGTAACTGTTTGCAAATGATGTTTTACTTAAGATTAAGATCGTCTCGGTTACGTATGTAACCCTCGTTCCCTGAGGAGGGAACAGAGACGTTACGTCGGTGACTGACGAATGGGAGTTTCGCTTAGAAGCCTATCACCTTCGATTTCTACAAAACGAGCCAATGGCCATGGGTCTGCAGAATTTGCATAGCGTAGCTCCGCCCCACCTCGTGGGTATACAAGGAAGAACGCTGGCAATCTCACATTGTTACCTGCTGAGGCTGAACCCCTGGCCATTTCAGCGGTACAGTGGAAGTGGCAGAGGGACGTATCGTCTCCGTTCCCTCTTCAAAGAACGAGGGTTACATACATAACCGAGACGTTCCCTTTCGTTCAGTCACTCCGAGTTACGTCAGTGACTGACGAATGGGGGTCCAATCTAATTACGCCACCTCGGCTGTCTTCCAGTGCCCTGCGCAAGTCTGAGCTCCCTGTCGTGAGACTAGCACGGATGAAGGACTCGACTTAAAGGAATACCAAGGTACACTGGAAAGCATATCCCATGTGGAAATATGCACCATAATGCCTGCCCGCAGGGAGGACTTAAGAATACACATATGACCCTTGAGCGGGATGCATATGGAACACACTGGGGTATCCAGCCCGAAGGGTGGAATGTTTCAACCCCAGGGGTGGCAAGGGGCTTGCCAAGGGAAAGACACATGCTCAGAGAGGCTTACAGTGGAAATCCCCCTTAGGGGGCATGGACGACCCTGCGTCTGGTAAGCCAAGACAATGGCATCCACTATCCAGTGAGACAACCTTTGCTTGGAGAGAGCCTTTCCCTTCAGCTTTTCACCATAACAGACAAAGAGCTGGTCTGAGATCCTAAAACACTGCGTTCCGTCTATGTAAGCACAGAGGGTGTGTACTGGACAGAGCAGTGCCAAGGCTGGGTCTGCCTCCTCCAAGGACAGCGCTTGCAGGTTCACCACCTGATCTCTGAAAGGAGTGGTGGGAACCTTGGGCACATATCCAGGCCTGGGTCTCAAGATCATGCGAGTGTTAGCCGGACCGAATTCCAGGCACGCTTCATCAACCGAAAATGCCTGCAGGTCCCCTACCCTCTTGATGGAGGCTAAAACGACCAGGAGTGCTGTCTTCATAGACAGGAACTTAAGCTCCACTGATCACAAAGGCTCAAAGGGAGCTCTCTGCAGGGCAGATAAGACCACTGAGAGGAGAGCGAGGAGGATTTAGTCTCCTAGCCCCCCTCAGGAACCTGATGACCAGGTTGTGCTGACCCACCGTTTTCGACTCCACAACGTCGTGGTGCGCAGAGATAGCGGCCACGTAAACCTTCAGGGTGGAAGGAGACATCCTTCGTTCCAACCCTTCTTGGAGGAAGGAGAGCACAGACCCGACCGGGGGTCTTCTCGATGAGAAGAACACCATGTGACAAAGAGGTTCCACTTCAACGCATAGGCTTGTGTCGTGGACAAAGCCCTAGCGGAAGTGATGGTAGCCACCACCTGTGGTGATAGGGTAATCAACCCTACCGCGTCCTGTCCAGGACCCACACATGCAGGTTCCATAGATCAAGAAGTGGGTGCCAGAGGGTGCCCCGTCTCTGAGAAAGGAGGTCCTGGCTATGGGAAGAGTTGTGGGAGGCAAGCAGATCTACCTGTGCGTCGCCGAACTGTTCCCAAATCAGCTGAACCGTCTGGGGATGGAGTCTCCATTCCCCAGGAAGTGGCTGAAACCGTGAGAGCTCATCGGCTGCATGATTCAGGTCTCCCGGGATGTGAATGGCACGAAGCGACCTCAGATGCTTCTGACTCCATATGAGGAGATGGCAAGTGAGTTGCGACATATGGCAGGAGCGTAGACCACCTTGTTGGTTGATGTATGCTACTGTGGTTGTGTTGTCTGACCAGACTAGTACGTGTTGGCCCTTGAGCAACGCCCAGAAGTGGTGCAGAGTGAACCCGTGGCAGAGGCATCTGTTGATACAAAAACATGCCTGGAAACTCGTTCTAAGGGTACTCTGGCCTGTAGAAAGGAGAGGTTCGACCACGTGGTGAATGTCTGACGGCAGGCCTGAATCAATGGTACCCAGAGCATGCCTGGATGCCATGCCCATCTCGGGACTCAATCGGGAAGCCAGTGCTGAAGCGGTCTCATATGAAGCAGTCCGAGCGGCGTGACAGCCGCTATGGATGCCATATGCCCCAGGAGCCTCTGAAATAGTTTCAGGCAAGTCAGCAGTGACTGCGCGGGGGAGTATTTGCTCTTTTCCCGGGAGTGTTTGCTCTTTTCCCAGTTGACCAGAAGGCCCAGGCGGGTGAGGTGCTGGAGCACCAGGTCTCGAGAAACCAGGTCTCTTTGCAAACCTGGTCTCGAGTGTGAGCTAGTATCAGCCAGTCGTCGAGATACTCAGGGAACACAGGGTTCGCATCCTGAACTGGCACAAGGGCTGCCTCGACGACTTTCATGAAGATGTGAGGAGACAGGGCTAACCCGAATGGGAGAACCGTGTACTGGTATGCATGTCCCTCAAAGGCAAATCGTAAAAACGGTTTGTGTCGAGGAAGAATGGAGAAATGAAAGTACGTGTCTTTGAGGTCGATCGCTGCAAACCAATCCAATGGATGAACGCATTTGAAAATGCGTTTGGCTGCCAATATCTTGAATGGAAGCCTGTGAAGGGTCACCCAGAGGGCGAGGTTGGAGGTGGTACGCAACTCATCCATGAGCCTTGGGTCAGCTCTACCCTTGTGCATGTCCCTGAGCATCCTGGCCTGGTAGACCTGAAGGATGGCCATGGCATGCAGTGAGGTGGCCGAACACTCGCGGGTAGCAGTGTGCAAGAGGGGGGTGTGGCCCGAGGAATGATCGTCTGGGCTTTATTCCACACTGTGAACCTTAGGTCACCCTGGCCACCAGCCAAAGTTTCAGGGGATAGATTGGGGTGTGGCAGAGGGGACTCTACCTCCATTACGGAGATCATTGAGTGTCGATCGCAACATCGCGATGGTCATGTTCCCCGCAGTGAGAACATGACTCACCCACAAACGGTGCTTGAGCATGCTGAAAGCCCAAACATGTCAAGCAGTGATTGTTCCCATCAGACGGCGACAGAGAGCGACCGCACCCAGAAGTGCACAGGCGAGACATCTATAAAAAGACATGCCACGCGCAAGCTCTTTTATGAGAGGAAGCTCTGCAGAGTGCTGAAGCGCCCAGGGAAACACACACAGCAGTTGCAGATCACTGCACAGACCAGCAAGCAGGCAATGTGGAATTGCTGGAACGCGCCGTCACACCAATACACTGGAGAACCGCTTGTATCGAAGAACTGAAGAGAGAACTCAGAATTCAGGCTTGCAGGAGTGAAGAGATGCTCTTGGCTCTGAAGCAGAAACATAATGCGAGATTGCCAGCGTACTTCCTTATATACCCACGAGGTGGGGAGGAGCTAAGCTATGCAAATTCCGCAGTCCCATGGCAATTCCTTGCCATTGGCTCATTTTGTAGAACTCAAAGGTGATAGGCTTCTAAGCGAAACCCCCATTCGTCAGTCACTGACGTAACTCAGAGTGACTGAACCACAAGTTATATAAGATACAAACTAACTACATGCTATTTGCTTGAGTTTATGCTATCATGAAAAAGGTTGGGGGCAGAAATGTTTTTAAAATATATTTTAATGTTCACCAAGGCTATATTTAGCCTATTTGAACAAAAAAACAGTAGGAACAGTACATTTGTGAAATATTATTACAATTTAAGAACTATGTGTAAATAATTTGTTCCTGTGATGGCAAAGCTGAATTTTCAGCATCATTACTCCAGTCTTCAGTGTCACATGGTCCTTCAGAAATCATTCATGCTAAACATTTATTATTATTATTGATGTTGAAAACAGTTGTGCTGCTTAATATTTTTTGTGGACACCGCAATGCATTTTTTTCAGGATTCTTTGATGAATAGAAAGTTAAAAAGAACAGCATTTTTTTTAACATTATAAATGTCTTTCCTGTCACATTTGATCAATTTAATCTTAAATGATCCCAAACTTTTAAATGGTAGTGTATGACTGTAATTGCTTAACTGTAACTGTAGTTGTAGTCTTTTTAGAATAATGAATATGGCATAATTTTTTCTTTAATTTATTGCAATCATTTAATCTTTGCATCGTACATTTATTAAAATACACACTTATTGGTAGTGTGGTCATGCTGTTCTTCAAAAGATGCATTCCAATGTACATATATTAGGACTTTTTACTTCATTTCTAGACTTTCTGGAACCACTGCAAGCTTCCATTTTGCAGCACTTCAGACTGTCAGTTGTGCTTCTCTCTAATTGGGTAACATTTGTAAGCAGGGCCATTGTCTTAGCATACAGAGAATGAAGAATCCTCCTTTTACTCGACAGTACACGTTTAAACAAAATATAGATTCATTATTTGCATTGAAAACATAAAACCTCATTACTTTAAGATTATTGACGTTCCAAGTGTGTATTATGGCCCTACAGTGGCGTCTTACTGGAACCGCTTGACATACTAATTAGGTGATCCAAAGCCTGACTTAATGATGGGATATGCCAGGATAAGTAGGGATCATTTCTGCTGTTTCTTTTAGTTTACACAAGGATGAGCAGGTAAAGTCATTACAGAGGTCTCATTTGGGCACCAAGCTAAAGCTCTTCTTATTCCAGCAAGTATCATATTAGGTACAAACTTTGTAAAGAACATAATGCGACAAGAAAAATGAGGCAACAATAGTGAGAAGCAAATAATGTCAGAAACAAAACATGTTGAAAATGTATATCTATCTGGGTTACATCAGGTAAAGGGAAAAAAAAAGCGATGGAGTGAAAAATCTACTAATGTATACTCCTCGCACATTTATACACATCAAGGACAAGCAATTTAATCTTCTAAGAAGAGATGATTCCTATACCTTGTTTGTGGCACTCAACAATGACATTGCTTCACAATATGGGTACCGGGAGGTCCCATGTGTAGCCCATGAATATATTTTCAAATGGATTGACATGTTGTGTCTTGGTTTGCTCAACATAAGCAGGCCTTTCCAAGGTCCTTAACAAATGGCACTATGTGTGGAGAATAATAAAAAGGAATATTACTTGACTCCTACCTCACTCAGCATACACCTGTAAGATGAAATGATTTAACCGACGTCTGATCTGAATACAAACAGCTATATGAATACGTTATAAGAAAGTCCATTGAAGGAGCACATGCACAATGGGAAATGTAGATACTAATAAAAGTCAGTAGATTCAGAAATCATTGTTTGGCTTTTAACATGAAAAAATATTAATCAAACTGGCCACAATAGGCAAAGAGAGGAGGTGGAAAGTCTAATTACCATTAAAAAGATACGATTTTTTATTCCTCCCTTTTTGCATTAAATGTAATTAACAGCATTGGCTTTTTTGGCCTTATCTAGGTAAAGAAAATGTCATTGGCTGTATAGATATGACAAGTCCACTTTATGGTGGTGATAGAGAAAATGTAAAAGTATTATACTTCAATATTTGCCATAAAAAATGTGCCTATATTTCTCATTCGCAGGCATTGATAATAATTTAGTATAAATAATTAAATGCATAAATGCAAAACTAAATAAATAAAAATATTTTTTAGAAAGAATTTATGTATGTATTCATTCATTTAGTTTTAGCTTGTTAATGAATATTGAAAGTTTGTGAACCCCTTGCAGAATCTGTGAAAATGTGAATAATTTTAACAAAATAAGAGGGATCATACAAAATGCATGTTATTTTTTTATTTAGTACTGTCCTGAATAAGATATTTTGATGACCCTGTTCAAAAGTTTATGTACCCTTGATTCTTAGTATGGTGTGTCATTACCTGGATGATCCACGGCTGTTTTTTTTTTTCATTTTGTGATGGTTGTTCATGAGTCCCTTATTTGTCCTGAGCAGTTAAACTGCCCAATGTTCTTCAGAAAAATCCTCCAGGTCCTGCAAATTCTTCAGTTTTCTAGCATCTTTTGCATATTTGAACCCTTTCCAGCAGTGACTGTATGATTTTGAGATCCATCTTCTCACACTGAGGACAATTGAGGGACTCAAACACAACTATTAAAAAAGGTTCAAACATTCACTAATGCTCTAGAAGGAAACACAATGCATTAAGTGCATTAAACTTGTCAATGTCCACATTGTTTAAATATATATTTTTTTCATTTAGTACCACCCTTCGGAAGCAACAGTAGATACTTATATAACATATGTTTCCCGGAAGACGAATTAAGTACAATTTACCTTGATCTTCAAATTCACATTTTTTTTCAGAGAAACTCTTATAGTGCGCTTCAGGACTAGCTTACAGCAAACACTGGACCATACTATTTAAATGCTGAGCAAACAATCTCATTGGTTGCCAGATCAGCTGAGGCCAATCAGCTTGTGCCATGCGGTAATGGTGTGATTACTTGCAGACTGCATGTAAAGAACCAGTCTGCGCCATCTAGTTTTTCATGACTGAACTAGATGTTCAATTATTCATTTAAGAGAGATCTGTGGGCATTTATTCCATGTAGGCTTGCTGATGTATGTAGCACAGTTAATGATGAAGTTATATTAATCTGCTTTTACCAGACACGGGTAAGCTTTAGCTCTGAGCAGTAGGAATCCTTCTCTGGTCCTCTGCATCCAGATTTGCACTTCCTTTCTTCCCAAAGATACACATCCTGTGCAAAGTGTCTGAACTATCCACAGACCATTATGAAACTGCTAAAACTTAGCACTGGAGCAGGACTAAGGGGAGTGATATTCTTTTCCTTTGCTGAAGCTGAAAGTATGGCCCTTTTTTATGCAGTGCCCCTACTGTCTAATGGGTAAAGATAGTGAGAGTATAACGATGTGTAAGGTGTCATTCAAGGTGTCCAGCTGGCAGTTTTCACTGCTGAAATGCTGTGAATGTGCATTTGTGTCTATATGTGCTATAGTACATTGTTTGTAAGGATCCATGTTTGAAAACAAGTAAAGCTTGAAGATTCCATGTATATGAATACACATCCACACTTTCATAAAAAGGGCATTTTTGTTTGGTTAGTGTAACTTTGTTGATATACTATTAATTTTAACTCCATTCACTGCATTTTGAACAGACTACAGACATTAACCTGAACTTTTTTCTGTTTTTCATATTACATTTTCTCTTTGTTCTATTTAAAGTTATAGTTTTTGGCACATTCCACGAATAAGTCTTTTTTAAGTCTTTTTTTAAGTAAATATCTTCTTTTTAGATATTAGGGATATTATCCAACATGAAATTTACCAGGCATGAACATTAAAGTCTTGACTTTCTCCATTATATCCAAATATTCAGTGTCATAATGTTGACATGCTGTGACAAAGCTGAAATGCCAAAACAAAAACAAATGTAATCTCCGCCCATTTCCAAATGAGGTAATTGTATAAAAGAAGGAATTTAAACAAGGAAAAGAGGACAGAGTTTTTTTTGGAGCGGTGTGCTGGAGTGCGTAAGAGGTGAGAACCGTTAAGCCTCATTCCATGTGCACTAAAAAAAGCCAACAAATCAGCGTTAAATGGGAGAACTGTTGCTGGTGGTGTTAACTGAAAGAAATAGTAAAATAAATGGACGGAAGGTAAACGTATTTCCACTTACCTGGGTGGCGGTGACGTTATTAATCAGCTGATTGAACGCTGGGCCATTGCTGGAGTGGACGCGCCAGTGTATGACACTCACACACCCAAATCAAGAGGTTTCCTGCGTCGCGTTTTAAACAAGCTGGGTTGACGATCGCTGGGTTGTCTGAATCGTCTGTTGCTGTTTCCCCAACAAAAACTCTCACCGTTGCTGAAAGTTGCGGCGTCACTGAACATGAACCTATCTAAGCATAGGCTTATATGCACAGATGTGAGAAACAAGTGTATATATGTAACTACAAGTTATTTGTGTATATCTTCATATGCATATTATTGTTCCCTATTTAAGTTTGTAAATTTGATATTATTCAAATTTCCCCGCACACACTAACACAATTCCCTTAAGCACTTTCCACCTTCACCATTATTATGGTTACTCTCAAACTAAGACGCGAGTAGTGTATCTACATTTTGGTTTATCTTATTTTATTTGTATATCCCCCCCAAAAATTGTATATTTTTGTTTTTCTTGTTTATGGGAAAATGGGACTCATGAATCTGTGACTCTTGAAATGAAAATGAATGCAAATGTAGTTTGTTTATTATTCTTTTGATGTGTTTATCAACCAGAATTGAGAGTTTAGTGGGGTTATTTTTTCTGTGTATTACAAATTCCTTTCTAAATCGAATCCTATGTCCTTTGTGTGATTTATATTGAATTTTATCTTGAATTTGCGTTGATTTGTGTAACGAGTGGCATTTATGCTATCTGGGTTATGCGCTTAAATTATTGACAGGATTGCCTGTCTGGCGCCCGAATTAACTGGCTTTAATCTAAATTAAATCATTTGTTGATTTTGATTTTATTTATCGGGCCACCACCGTTACAATGCTGTATTGAAATTCACTTCACTGTGGTAAAAAAAACTACATTTTAAGTATTGTCTGAATTTATTACCAAAACTTAATATTTGCTTATTTATTAATTACATTTTTGTCTTTTATTTACATTGTGTGCACAGCCCTGTTACTGCTTGATTTTTCTCCCATTACAAATAATATAACCTTCTTAAAAACTGTGACACTCATGACTCTTTCTATAGTGGGATTTAATTTGGATGTTTCTTTAATGTGTCTTTTCCTGAAAGGAAAAAAAAAAAAAAAAAGATTAAATAAAAAATGTGAAAACCTCAAAAATGAATAGAAAATGAAATATGCTAATTTAGTTTGACCTCCTGAGGTTGAGTACTTTTCACTGATCATTTAAGAATTTTAGACACTTTTTTGTGGAACATTCCAGTAGTTAGCTGCCATTTTCTTTGTTCTTTAATCCTAACCGCCACTGACATTATTTAAGGTAAATGCAACAGTACTCCTTATGTGCTCTTGTTAGCATGTAGACCTCACTCCAATGAACAATTTTGTATCTATCATCAACAAACCTCTGAGCTGTTGGTAAGGGTTGAAATGACCTCTGGGGTTTTTGGTGAAGATGTTGTCAGGCAGTCAGCTTACTTCTACCTTTTAAATTTCGACATCATCGGAAGAAATTTTTATTCTTGAAATTTCAACCCTCTGGCAATATCCTCAAAGATTCTCTGTTTGTGGGTGTGTTTAGAGAGCAACATATGTTTTTTTTTCTTCTCTCTATACTGTAGATTTTCACAATGAAAGAATGAATAGAACATATTCTCCTGGAAACGGTTCACCTCTTGTTATAGTCTGTTTGATACTCTATTGTATCACCGGGTGGCACATTGATATTGTAATTCAGCTTGCACATCAATAAAACATCTGTGGCAGCTAAGGGCCAGCTAAAGCAGATATTTGATAGAATTTCAAACCACTCTTAGGATCATTTGAACTAAATACTTACATTATTTTAGGGTGGACCGACAACAAAACAGGTTGCAGGATGCTTGTTATTCAGCAGTACTGAAGCACATTGTTACAGTGCAAAACTAAAACCAATCATAACAATCTAATAGACTCCATTTATGTGCACAGTTTTGCTACAAATTTGATACTGATACAACCATAAACCCCTAAATTGAGTGTTTGCTTTAAAATTAAGAAGGTATTATCATACTAATGAAGTATGAATATCATTTAACAGTAAAAACAAACATATCTTGGGTTGTTTTGGGGAGATTAAGGCGGAAGTAGGTTTTGCTAGTGGAACAAATTACCTACAGATCAAGCCAAATTTGACTCCAGGCCTTTCTGGAGATAGTCAAAAATGAATAATTTATGTGGAAGGACAGAAACCTACTCATTGCTTTGCTTAGTCAAAATGAGAAGGGAAGAAACACAACCACTAGATGATTCAAGGTGGCACAAAATTGGGTTTTTAATTAAACGCTTGATTACCTCCTATTAATTGGACTTCAGTTACAATAAATGCCTGGGACTAATGTTTTAACCTCCCCGAAAGTGAGGTTCCTCAGCAAATGATCTAGGAGAAAACCACTTCATTCATATGTATGCATTATCTCTACTTAACCTTTATGTCACAGTGGAAAATGTTTTTGTTTATAAAAAGAGAAGCAGTTGATCAGTGAGCTGATATGAACATAACAAATTCAAACTCTATAAAAACATCAAATAATGTTCAAATATCAGAGTAATTCCAGTTAGATCACTAGATATATCTGAAAATAGATGGAATTTGATCTACATTAAATGTCACTCATACTGTTTACTAAAGAGCAATGGAATGTTTTTGTTTTCTTTTTCTGTTTTGACGCAATTTCTATTGAAACAGTAAGTTGAAGAGGAACATATTGTAGGACTTTGGCCAATTTCATCAAAATAGCCAATGGAGCGCAACAATGGACGCCCACTAAGCTGTTGTGGGTTTTTTATGGGTATTTCATTTTTAACCATAAAAATTTCTCAATATTCTTCTTTAAAAGAGTTTAAAACATGAGCCAAACAAACTTGCTCTGATATGAATCACAACATAACAAACAAAAAAGTATTTGAAAAACACACAAAAATACGGCACAGTGTTTGGGAAAAAAACAACGTCATGGCCTTGAACTAAATTAAACTGAAGAAACAAATTAGTATAACATGGCCACAATTTAACTAAAACGATGGTATGAATTAATAAAACAAATGAATACAATTTGGTGATGTATTAAGTCGTGGAAACAAATTCTTACATTTTGGCCATGATATCTAATTTTTCTTCTGCATGTCATAAGTGTTTTGTACACAGTGTGTACAAAACATTTAATGAGGGAATGAACTACAGTCCCATTAAAATTGTGAATAAAATCAAATTAAAAGCAAAAAAATAGTCATGTAAAATATTGCATATTTTGCAATGCATTTTTAAAATACATACAGATACAGTTTGAGAGTGAAGGAAACTGACTTGATTATGTCATTCACAGTGCCTCATGGGAAATGGGTGGTCAATTCAATCACCCCAATTCTCTGATTATGTTCTTAATTAATTCTCTCAATTATGTCTCCCCTCCAGCAACCTGTCACTCACATGAGATCACAGCAAGAGCAAACAACAACGATCCAAACAATTCCCAATGGACAAAATCCCTAAATTTTTTTCCTCATTCGAGAAGTCGTTTCACTCAGATATATACACCAATTAGGCATAACATTATGACCAATATATGTTCCTAATCATAATATTGTGTTGGTTCCCCTTTTGCTGCCAAAACAGCCCTGACCCGTCGAGGCATGGACTCCACTAGACCCCTGATGGTGTGCTGTGGTATCTGGCACCAAGATGTTAGCAGCAGATCCTTTAAGTCATGTAAGTTGCGAGGTGGGGCCTCCATGGATCGGACAATGCTGAGGTAGGTGGTACGTTTTAAAGTAACATCCACATGGATGGCAGGACACAAGGTTTCCCAGCAGAACATTAACCAAAGCATTACACTGCCTCTGCCGGCTTGCCTTCTTCCCATAGTACATCCTGGTGCCATGTTTTCCCCAGGTAAGCGACGCACACGCACTCGGCCATCCACGTGATGTAAAAGAAAACATGATTCATCAGACCAGGCCACCTTCTTCCATTGCTCCGTGGTCCAGTTCTGATGCCCACTGTTGGCACTTTTGGCGGTGGACAGGGGTCAGCATGGGCACCCTGACTGGTCTGTGGCTATGCAGCCCCATACGCAACAAACTGCGATGCACTGTATTCTGACACCTTTCTATCAGAACCAGTATTAACTTTTTGAGCAATTTTGAGCTACAGTAGCTCATCTGTTTGATCGGACATGGGCCAGCCTTCGCTCCCCACGTGCACGTCCCTGTCGCCAGTTCACCTTCCTTGGACCACTTTTGATAGATACTGACCACTGCAGACCGGGAACATCCCACAAGAGCTGCAGTTTTGGAGATGCTCTGACCCAGTCATCTAGCCATTACAATTTGGCCCTTGTCAAACTCGCTCATATCCTTACGCTTGCCCATTTTTCCTGCTTCTAACACATCAACTTTGAGGACAAAATGTTCACTTGCTGCCTAATATATCCCACCCACTAACAGGTGCCGTGATGGAGAGATAATGTTGTTCACTTCACCTTCAGTGGTCATAATGTTATACCTGATCGGTGTACATCACAATAGGGAAGAAGCGATTATTGCAATTTCTGTTTTTATGCCAAGAGGTTTATATGTTATTGTTAAAAAAAAAATCCCTAATGGAGAAAATTAATATGATTTTTACTTCTGGAACCCAGTTGTTGTGCCTTTATTTTAAATTTGTAGCAACGTACTGTGATTTGCTGTGGTATTTGTTATTTTTGAGAACATATATTATCAAAAAAATTATACATTTAATCAACTTTTAAGAGTACACTAGAATTTACAGTATATGTCGTCTAGGCTAACAGACATGGACTAAAATCCAGAAATCTCCAATTTTAATTTCATTGGATCTTTACAGTATAATAACAGGCACCTATAAGTTGAATATAGCACAAACATACACACCACCAATCACCATTCACATCAACTGCTGCTTAAAAGATCATAAAAGACGTTTCTATGTGTGAATATATCTGATACAAAAATGTTACAGACAAAGCTGACTTTGTATGTGTATGTGTGAATGTTTATGTTTGTGTGATACAAAAAATGACTGGTTCCACTGAGACAGGACTGGCGGTTTATTGAGTTGATGATTTATGTGCTTGCTGCTGCCCTTTCCACATCCTGTACTAAGAATGCAAAGCACAGGTAGACTGCAGCTTTTTAGGGAGCATTCGCAATGTGTTTGTGTGTGTGTGTGTGTGTACATATCCTCAGCTGAAATTCTGATGCAACATTGTGCCTCGGGCAGTCAGGACTATGTTCTCAAATCCAGGCAGTTCATCACCGGCACCTTGGTAGACATCTTACCAGAGAACTGCTTTGACACACTGCATGTGCAGGGGCGAATGTGGCCTCGTATGTCCATCAACATAAGTGTATTTATACAGCATGGATACCATAATATGAAGGGTTTTCTGTGTGTGTGTCTCAATGCTCATGTATAGTAGATGCATGTTCTGGGTATGTACAGATCCTCCTGATGTCAAGTTTCTCTAAAAAAGGTTTGCCTTATTAAATTTTTTAAGAATCTGTTGTTCTCAGCAGTAGAATTAAAATGGGTATTGTTGACATTAAAAACTGTTCAAAAATATTAAGCAGCACAGCTCTTTTCAACAGCTTTTTTTTGTGTGATAATAATTAGAAATGTTTCTTGAGCATCAAATCGGGATATTAGAATGATTTCTGAAGGATCATGTGACACTGAGTAACGATGCTGAAAATTCAGCTTTACCATCACAGAAATAAATTACATTTTTAAATATAACGGAAAACAGTTTAATCTGTAATAATATTTCACAGTACTGTTTGACTGTAATTTTGATCATATATGCAGCCTTGATGAGCATAAGAGATTTCTTTCAAAAACAAATCTTCCTGACCTGCATGGATTTGTATACATTTTAAAATAATAATCTAGATATTGATAAAAATATCCATGGTCATGATATGCATCCTCTAACCATGCACGTACAGTGCATCCGGAAAGTATTCACAGCACTTCACTTTTTCCTCATTTTGTTATGTTAGCTACAGCCTTAATCCAAAATGGATTAAATTCATTATTTTCCTCAAAATTCTACAAACAATACCCCATAATGACAATGTGAAAGAAGTTTGTTTGAAATCTTTGCAAATTTATAAAAAAAAAAAAAAAAAAAAAAAAAATCACATGTACATAAGTATTCACGGCCTTTGCTCAGTACTTTGTTGAAGCACCTTTGGCACCAACTATAGCCTCAAGTCTTTTTCATGCTACAAGCTTGGCACACCTATTTTTTGGGCAGTTTCTCCCATTCTTCTTTGCAGGACCTCTCATGGTCGGTTCACAGCCATTTTCAGATCTCTCCAGAGATGTCTGGGCTCTGGCTGGGTCACTCAAGTACATTCACAGAGTTGTCCCGTAGTCACTCCTTTGTTATCTTGGCTGTGTGCTTAGGGTCGTTGTCCTGTTGCAAGATGAACCTTCACCCCAGTCTGAGGTCCAGAGTGCTCTGGAGCAAGTTTTCATCAAGGATGTCTCTGTACATTGCTGCATTGATCTTTCCCTTGATCCTGACTAGTCTCCTAGTTCCTGCCGCTGAAAAACATCCCCACAGCATGATGCTGCCACCACCATGCTTCACTGTAGGGATGGTATTGGCCAGGTGATGAGCGGTGCCGGGTTTCCACCAGACATGATGCTTGCCATTCAGGCCAAAGAGTTCAATCTTTGTTTCATTAGACCAGAGAATTTTGTTTCCCATGGTCTGAGAGTCCTTCAGGTGCTCTTTGGCAAACTCCAGGTGGGCTGTTTGTGCCTTTTACTGACAGACAGGTGTGTGCCTTTCCAAATCATGTCATCAACTGAATTTACCACAGGTGGACTCCAATCAAGTTGCAGAAACATCTCAAGGATGATCAGTAGAAACAGGATGCACCTGAGCTCAATTTTGACTGTCATGTCAAAGGCTGTGAATACTTTTCCAGATGCACTGTATATCGCCGCCTTTGAGGTTAGCTTTTAATATTATCTTCTTTCTTATATATATATATATATATATATATATATATATATATATATATATATACTTATTTATTCTTCACATTATTGAGATTCATGATTGTCTGTGGGCTTTTTTGTTGTGTGCATTGTATTCTATAAATCGAAAAAGGCAATAAGTTTAGGATATCGTAAAGATAATAAATGCACTAGGCATGCAGACGCTTCTACAAACATTTGTTAAAGAATAGGTCACTCTCAGGAGCTCAGTAAATTCAAGCATGGTACCGTGAAAGGTTGCCATTCCTGAAAGGTCTTCACTGCTAAATATTCCACGGTCAACTGTTAGTGGTATTATAACAAAGTGGAAGCAATTGGGAACAACAGCAACTCAGCCACGAAGTGGTAGGCCACGTAAAATCACAGAGCGGGGTCGCCATCTTTCTGCAGAGTCAATAGCTACAGACCTCCAAACTTCATGTGGCCTTCAGATTAGCTCAATAAGTGCGTAGAGAGCTTCATGGAATGGGTTTCCATGGCCGAGCAGCTGCATCTAAGCCTTACATCACCAAGTGCAATGCAAAGTGTGGGATGCAGTGGTGTAAAGCACGCCACCACTGGACTCTAGAGCAATGGAGACATGTTCTCTGGAGTGACCAATCACGCTTCTCTGTCTGGCAATCCGATGGACGAGTCTGGGTTTGGCGGTTGCCAGGAGAACGGTACTTGCCTGACTGCATTGTACCAAGTGTAAAGTTTGGTGGAGGGGGGATTATGGTGTGGGGTTGTTTTTCAGGGGTTGGGCTTGGCCCCTTAGTTCCATTGAAAGGACCTCTTAATTCTTCAGCATACCAAGACATTTTGGACAATTTCATGCTCCCAACTTTGTGGGAACAGTTTGGGGATGGCCTCTTCTTGTTCCACCATGACTGCGCACCAGTGCACAAAGCAAGGTCCATAACAACATGGATGAGCAAGTTTGGTGTGGAGGAACTTGACTGGCCTGCACAGAGTCCTGATCTCAACCCGATAAAACTCCTTTGGGATGAATTGGAGCGGAGACTGCGAGCCAGGCCTTCTCGTCCAACATCAGTGCCTGACCTCACAAATGCGCTTCTAGAATAATGGTCAAAAATTCCCATAAACACACTCCTAAACCTTGTGGAAAGCCTTCCCAGAAGAGTTGAAACTGTTGTAGCTGCAAAGGGTGGGCCAACTCCATATTAAACCCTACGGATTAAGAATGTGCATGTAAAGGCAGGCGCCCCAACACTTTTGGCAATATAGTGTATATGTAGTCATGTTCCTATTTGAATTACAACACAACATTTTCAGAAATTAAAATATCTGTGTTTTTGATAATCATATGATTCAGTGGTGGAACATTCCATAGAGAGGGAACATTGAAGTTAATTAGGAATAAATAAAATACTGATGCAACTGCTGTAAGTTAGTCAATCCCTTTCAGAGAAATTAGTTAACATATAGCTTTAAGAAATAAACCTTCTTAATCAGCACTTTGATATTTTTTAATACTTTTATTACCAAAGCAGAATATAAACTTTTTACTTTCCTTAAACTCTAAATTAATTTTTGTCAGGTTGTTTTTCTATTTGTGCAGACTGTGCTTATTGGGAGCCAGTTCTTTGATATGCCCCCACACTGAGCTGTGCAGTAAAAACAAAATCTAATGAATACTTTGCAGTTATACTGATGGAAAACCTCTACCAAGGGATTTATGAGGCCTATTGAAATTTGCATGATTTGCAAAGAGGCCACATAATGTGAAACAATTCACAATATCAGTGCTTCAACCTTTGGCTCTCTGTTAAAATATAGTATATTAATTAATTTATTGTAGAGAACATTTAGTTATGGCTAAAAAGATCAAAACATATATCTTTCAAATATATAAAAAAAAGTATGCCTCCATTACATTAATGAGTCTGTGTGAATTGGCTGACTGAGGGAAAAAGTGCTGCCAGAAATGACAGGGAAGGCAAAAAGTTTGAGTTACCAAGAGTTCTTTGCTGTTACAGCATAAAAGTACATGTCAGAATGTCACGTCTTATGGCACTGCAGGAAGTTTCAGTACTTCAGTTTCATACATTTTAAAACTCATCAGGCTCATCAATTTTCATTTTTACATCAATCACAGCCATGTTGATACAGTATTCAGGACAGAAGTATTATTTAAAGTGCCTTTATTATGCTATTTGAACTAATTCATTCCTAATTTTGTTTTAGAGGTCTCCTGCAATAGGTTTACATGCATCCAAGGTAAAAAAAAATTATATTTTCTAATAATACATTGCACATCACCTAATTTCTCAAAGAGTTTGAAAACTGAAGATTCAGTCTCTCTAAACCCCTCATTTTCGAGAGCCTACTCTGCTCTGATTGGTCAGACTGATCGGTCTACTCTGCTCTGATTGGTCAGATGGCCCAATCTGTTGTGATTGGTCTACTGTTTACAGTGCACGTCAGAAACAAAACGTACATTTCCATATTTGAAATTCAGTTCCGGAGGCTTCCTCTGCACTTGCGTACACAGTGATACGAATGGTAACAATGGTGTCGGTTTTACTGTATAAATTCGAGCGCGAGTCCTCATCTTTTTGATCTGCATGCAAAGTGGATTCGCAGTGCAGAAAACGTCTTAGGTTATGCATGTAACAATGGTTTCCTGAGAAGGGAATGAGACACTGCGTCCTTTAGAGGACACTATGGGAAACGCCTCCTGCGTGACCAGTGTCTGAAGCACGTGATTCAAACGCAGTAATATAAATAGCTGTCAGCAGCCCATGACGTGACTACGGGTGCGACCGTGAGTACAAGGGGGCACATGTAGTACACGTCATCAACTTCTTTATCTGAAGGAGACGTGAGCAGGCAAGCCCGAGGTATGGCAGAGAGAAGCAGTGTCTCGTTCCCTTCTCAGGGAACCATGGTTAAATGCGTAACCTGAGACGTTCCCTTTTGAATGGGAATTGCACTGCATCCTCAGAGTACACTATGAGGAACTAAATACCTGCTCCGCCATACAGAGGAAATGACTGCCATATTGGCTGTGATCAGCATATGATCAACTCAACAGACTTGGATGCCAGAGCCAAATTTCCTCACTCCGGTATGTCATGGATTGTCAGTGACAGTTGAATTATTATTCCCTATGGCCATTAGCCAAGCTTCCCACCCTATGCAAGGAAGTCCCAGCATTAAATTCTTACTCCCATCCTTACCAGACTGGGTGCCAGTGCTTCCATGGGCAGAGCTCAAAGGTCTGAAGGTAATGCCTGGCAGGAAGGCTGGCATTACCTTCATAAAGCCAAACATAAGTTCCTCTGCCTGACTTGAATTCAGCATCTCTGAGTCAAATAGTGAGCCTCACAGTGGGCCGACACACTAGCTGGAGCTCAGGTGAGCAGGGGCCTCAGCAGAACGACTTTCTATAGCAGGGGTGGTGAACGTTGCTCCTGAAGAGCCACAGTCCTGCTTAGTTTTGCTTCAACCCTAATCAAACACACCTAAGCAAGATAATCATGGTCTGTAGGGTTACTAGGAAGCTACAGGCAGGTGAGTTTTATCAGGGTTGGAGCTGAACTCTGCAGGACTGCAGTAAGGTTTGGTTAGCAGTTCAATGTTTAAATTAACAGGTGTATTTGCACCAATTTACACAATTTACCTAACATGTTACAAGACTCAATTGTGTTGTCATGTCAAAATTGACCTGTGTACCAAATGTTGTAATTAAAGGGGTCATATGATGCGATTTTTTGTTTTCCTTTTTCTTTAGTGTGTTATGTAGTTGTTTGTGCATGTATAAGATCTGCAGAGTTACAAAGCTCAAACCCAAAGAGATATTTTTTGTAAAAGTAAAGGCTCAGCCACGCCTTGCTATAACGCTTCATTCAAACATGCCCCCACAAATCTTTGTCAGTCTGTGGGGGGGTTTCATAACACCACCCAAATGTATACAAAAAGAAAGAAGGCGTAACTTTTATTCTCTATGTATTATTGTTGCCGCTGGCCCCACCATGTCATGGAGACTCTGTGTTTTTCATTGCAAAAGCCAAATTACTTTGTTTGGCCTTCCAAAAGAGGACACCATTTTCTATATACCCTAATCATTGTTAACAACATGTATTCTTACTTCACTGAGCCCATTTGTTTGTGCCTTAAATTATTACATTGTTTATTAATACATTGTTAGCTAACTGTGTGCTTTGTATATGTACTTTTCTGAAATCCATAACTTGGACACAGTCTCCTCTGATAACAAATCACTTTAAATTGTAATGTAGACGCATGCATTTTCTGTGAAGCTGCTTTGAAACACTGTAATTTGGAAAGTGTAAATGTGAATTGAATTGAATTAGAAAACAGTGGTGAAACAGTACAACAGTACAACCCAAATATTTGACTGTGTGCTGTGCATTTTTTTTGCAAGTACAGTCTGGCGCTTCTGACTCACAGCCTGTAAGTATGTTTTAATTTTTTAAGAATTTGCTACTGACTATTCAAACGTGAGTTTTGAACAGTATAGAGTAGCGCTTGTTTGTCGTTTCTACGATCACTAATTCAAACTTACCAATCTGATACGTTCTGGTCCAGTTGCGCTGGCAAAGTTGATTGATAATTTGGGCTTGAATTGATAAGGCAGTACCGACAATATCGTCTGTCAATATTGCGTTGGGAGCTGATGTTCCAATATGGTAAGGGGCGTGACATTTCCGTCACACGCTTAAGGTATTCGGGCCAATCACAATACACTGGATCGCTGGCCAATCAGAGCACACCACGCTTTTCAGAACGATGAGCTTTGTAAAATCGACACGTTTCAGAAAGGTGGGGCATAGAGGAGCAACAATAATGTACGGTATGTGTAAAATAATGACTTTTTTAAACTTAAAACCACGTAGACACATTGCATTAAACCAAATACACAAAATAATGTTCCTTTTAAGTCTGATGAATACAAGCCTACTTTACAATGAGCTGTTTATCTTCCTAGACCCTGTTCATCAACAGCCTTAAGCCCAAAATTCATTATTATTTTTGATAATGATATTTTTGATTATTTGTGATAACCAGGACTTGACATTAACTTTTTTTTGTCGGAGAGAGAGAAAGAAAGCTCAGCTGGTATCGTGTATCTATTCTGTGGAAAAATTAGTATTGGAATCGTTTTAGATATTTCAGTATCGATATGTATCGAAAAATAAACATTTTTTACAACATTGACCTCAGATGCCTTTTTTAAAGACTACATTTAAAACATTTATATTATATAGAATTCCACCCGCCAAAGTGGCTTCTAGGAGTGAATATTACACGCCACTGCTGAAATCCACTGGCGGGTGTTAATGTCAAGACCCTGGCGATAACATTTAAAACTTTCGAGACAGACTCACCGTGAGTTCAGACTTTATTAAACAATGGCATATGCTTTGGCAGAATGATTTACAATTTGTTTTAAAAAAAATTATTGCCAAAATTCTTGAAAATTTCTTTGCCAAATTCTTGGAAAAGTGCTGCACAGTGACTCATCCCACAAAATGAGTTCAGCAAATGAGTTCTTGCAATGTGAATACAAGACCAAAAATTGATGGAAATAACATCAAAACATCAAATCCATCAAGAGGTGCATCAATTTTTGGTCAAGATATTGTATTGACAATGCAAAAGTCAAGCACTCTGTAAAGTCTACTCCAGCACATCCCAAAGACTTTCAATGAATTTAAGGTCTGGAGGTGACAATTAATGTGTGAAAAATTATTCTTGATGCTCCCTCCCAACCATTCTTTCACAATTTGAGCCTGATGAATCTTGACATTATCATCTTGGAATATGGCCATGATGTGTCTTCCTACTTGATTATTCAAGAAATGAAAGCTACACACCTCGTCAATTAGGTTAGAAGAACTGTTGCCAATAATAACATGAAGCATAATAATCACTGCAATAATGATCCAATCATAGACTCTTAAGTAGTTGCCTATTTAAATCTAAACAACAACTTTTTTCCCCACATGAAAGAATGAAGGATATTAAATTACTTTTGAACTCTTCTGAAATGCATATAGAGAAAATTAATGGAAAAATACTTGAGTGGGGAAAAAATACCTGGAACCAAGGCAGCTGAAAAAGAGGGCAGCCACTGATTCACTTAACAACCCTGTCAGGTACGTCTCAGTAGCTGTTCTAACACTCCTAACCATGTGTGACATGATAAAATGGCAAGCAATATAGATCCTATGTTCTCCATGTTATTCTGAGTTGTGACCCTAACCAACTATGACAAGCAATGAGCGACAAGTCATTGTTAGTGACTTATTAAATAGTTTCTATTTATGTTGTTTTGCTGCTTGTTTTGTTGTGTTGTGTGCTTTGCCCACAATGAAATGTCATTGGTCTACATATTAAATCTGATTAAATTTGTGCAGCAGGGTTTTGCTTTCAGTTAGCAGAGAAATATTTGTTGAAAACTTGTATGGTTAGAACACATTAGGATTACAGTGAGGTTAAAAATTGTCATGCAAACTTAAAATACCAAGTTCTGTCATGAAACTCTAGATGTCACAGGCTGGTGGGTCCTTAACGCAAACTGATGACATTTTCATTGTTAACTACATGGCACAAGCTGATTGTTTCCTTTTGCATATTATTAACAGCAGAAGCATCAGAAGCAAGCAGTCAATGTAGTGTCTGTGAAGTTACAGCAAAAAAAGCACTGCTGGTAGTGAACTCTTTGAACTGAAATAGGCATTCACTTATGTATTCGGTTATTTGACAGGTCTTACAGCAGTTCTAAGTACTTTGTGCAGCAGCAGCTGCAGCATCCATAGCAATTCAGATTGCACTGTTAGCAAAAATTATTAGCAGCAGCATGCATAGCAAATTCAGATTGTAATGTTCGAAAATATTATTAACAACGGCAGCATGCAAAGCAAATTCAGTTTATGGTCGTGAATAATGTTAACAGCAGTAGCATGCATGGTAAGTTCATACTGCAATATTAAATAATATTAACAGCAGCAGCATGCATAGCAGACATTATGGTGAAGTCACTGTAGTGTCTTGCTTAAGATCATCTTAGTATGAGTCACGTGTTTGGCTAATGAGTTGATCATGCAATATGAACATTATCGTTTTTAATATGCAGTAGAAATGTATTACATTTATTTGAAATAAGGAAATAAGCAAGCAGTAGTATTTTATGGCAGAATTAGTTGTGGGTATATATACTATCTCACAACTACAGGATTAACAGGTTTATGCTAATGCCATTTATGCTAATACTTTTCGTTAGCATAGTAGGCTAAAGGGAAGTAGATCTTTCACTGCTGTCACGTTAAAGAATGATAATTAATCGTTTCTACTATCGAGAGTGTGACGAGGCAGTATTTCACGTCGCAACATAAACCTAATGTGAAACTTTCAATGATTCTTTATTTTCATTAGCATGCGGAAACTAACAGCTGTGCAACTGTTTACTTCACATTGCTAAGAAATATTAATCAGAGAAAAAAACACATACACATTTTGGCTTTATTATTCATCTTCTCGTTTCCAGCTGTGTTGGGGGGTAATTTAATATATGCTATTTGTGTAGCAGCAGTATGCCTTACATGCTCACAGTAGTGTATTGATGTATGTATTGGCAGTTGCAAGTCTTTGTAAATCTTCAGAGATTTGTCATGATAGAAATACCAAGTAGATGGTGTAGATGGCGCAGACTAATGGTCATCTAGCACAGGCTAATTCCTTAACGCAAAATGATGATATTTTTACATCTTTAACTACATGGCACAAGCTGATTGGTTTCTGTCGCATCTGCAGCCAATGAGATGCTACTCAACATTTAAATAGGAGGTTAACGTTTGCTATAGCAGTTAGCAGCATGCTTTCAGAGTTCCTCTGAAACCCTCCACCTTACCCTGCTCCACCTGTATAGATCTGCTATGGGTAATTTTATATAGGCTATTTGTGCAGCAGCAGTATGTCTTGCAAGTCCCTGTTTGCTTTGCAGCAGCAGAAATAATCTATAACAACAGCATCAGTGTAGATTGCCAAGACCAAATACATTGACATTGTCATAGCAAATCTTCAGAGAGTTGTCATGACAGAATTACAGTTATTTTAGCACAAAATATCCAGGCTAACATTAGGAGAAGAATATATCACCAGTCAAATTTAGCAATGAGCTAATGTTGAGAGTGGCTAAAGTTACTAAGCAGAATTAATTGGCTTTTTCCTGTCAGTGGTGTCCTTGAATATCTGTAGCACATTTCAACAGTGACAGTAAAATTTACAACATCCTATCTGACCACAATTCAGTTTTGTTTTTTCGGAGGGTTCTTTAGTAAAATTACAACAAATGATGAGTGACAGAACAAGTGACAGAGGGGGGAAACATTTGACAGTTCTGGAACTAATTGAAAATACTGTCTATTTAACAGTTTAGCTGGTGAGAGTTGAGAGGAGACTGTAAGAATGTCTTTACATTGCAAAGTGTTGTATATTCCAGGCTCATTTACACTGAAATTACACAGAAATCTGAATTGCTAAAATAATGATATGAAATTCACTCAAGCACCTTGTTCAAATATTTGTATTGGCTACTAAGCCTTCTTTGCCATCTTGCAAATAAGCTGTCATCTAAACAAGATCCAATTATTCAATACCAATCCTCATACAATTTATTTTAAAAATGTAAAATAAAGATAAGATAAATCTACAAACTAGCAAGAATTTCACTAGCCTTTTCTACTTATAACATGCTACACTATGCTAATTTTCTGTTCCACAACTGAATGTACACATAATTCAATATGCTTTTCACCAAGGTAATTTGTTACTTTACGCTTCTGTTTCAACATGATAAGGGGCATGTAACAATATACATATTTTTTGGTTTGTCAATGGGCTTGTTTAATGAATGAGCTTGGGCTAACAAGCATTGTTGTTGCTAGCACTCAAATGGAACACCACTAGCCAAAGTTTGTATTGAGGTAATCATTCATGCTGAAGTTCTGTCAGTAGACAAACAAATAATTGGGTCCGTTCTGGAACTCTGTGTCATAGGGCAAAACGTGATTTAGAATGAACACTGTTTAGTTTTGCTTCCTGCTATGCGAAAATTCATATACTAAAACCCTGCAGCTACAGGTTACACTCCCACACTAAAACACACACACACCAACTGAAAACTTTAACTTACAAAACTGTGAAGCAGTGAAATGTGCTGGTTTGTCATTGTATTGAACCAATGGAAAAATACATATATGGGGCCCTATTTTAACGATCTGAGCGCATGGTCAGGAGCTCATGGTGCAGGTGCATTTAGGGCGTGTCCAAGACCACTTTTGCTAGTTTAACGACGGAAAAAACGGTCGGCGACACCAGGCGCATGGTTCAAAAGGGTTGTCCCTATTCTCTTAATGAGTCATGGGTGTGTTTTGGGGGTAATGTGCAATAAACCAGTCTTATCTCCCATTCCCTTTAAAAGCCAGTCAATCCTTGCTTGCACTGGCACCATGGCGGATTCGCTATTTACATGGTGGAATTTGCGAGCAGAAAGAATGAACGCTTCTCCAGAGAGGAATCCTTTTATTTTTTTATATTTGGCATGTTTGTGTGCTGCTGCCCTGTGTGTGTAATAAGCAGAGTGTACGCACGTTGTGCATCCGCCTATAGGTACATATTACTAATGCGCCCTTTAAATAACACAAAAAATACTGCATCATCCGTAAATGGAAGAAGTTTGGAACCACCAGGATTTTTCCTAGAGCTTTAGACCTAGACTTAGACCAGGTTTTTTTTGGTCAATGGTGCAGTCGTTTTCAGTTGCCTCAAAATAGCAACGCGCCAACTAGTGCTGGGTGGTATACCGGTTCATACCGGTATTTATTTTTGTTATGATATTAATTTTTGATTATACCGCAATACCGGTATATGTCGCTTAAACAACGTTCGGAATGTGGCGCAGTGCGACACTGTTTGAGAGGGGTCCCTTTTCACTGTTGCACTGTAGTGAGGACACAGCTGAGAACGCATTACAGCCTATGGCTGAATCTGAAATCGCCCCCTAAACCCTCAATCACTATTCCCTACTTTAGTCGACTAACAGTTCACTTGAAGGAGTGAAGGAAAACGAGTGCGTAAAGTCGGACAGCCGTTGAGTGTACATCGGCTGTACACTCGTTATGGCAGTGCAATGTGGGATTGAATGAGTGGACTCAATAATGTACACAATGATTTCGGACACCACTACAAATGGCTGTCCCCTCAAATAATACCTTATTTGAGGGTATAGGGGGCAATTTCAGATTCAGCAGATTACAGCGGACAATTTAGACCACACGCGCAAGAGAGCGGGTTCTGCACGGAGCACCGCGATGAGATTAACAACGCTCACCACATGGATCATATAAATCAGATACAGACCGGAGCGAGCGCGTTTAAGTTTTTTATGGACGTATTTCATATACTCTAATGCTCTAAACATGAACCAGCAGCGTGTCTTCTTCTTCAAATGAAATATATGTGCAAACAAGGACACTGATACAGCCATACGTCTGATCATGACCGCGATGACACGATGGATTACTCTGCTACATCGAAGACAATGATGCAAGTTAATAGACTGACAATTCAAAGAAGAATGGGCAAAAAAGTAACTGCTTTATTCTTTCTGTGTTTTCACTCCGTGGTCATATTTTAATATTCATATGTCTGTAATGAGTGTGTAGTCTCTGTTTTATTGGTTGTTGTCTCCCCACAGCATAATTTTTGTTGGGCTTTGCAAACCTGTATTAATTCTATTCTATTAATTCTGTATTAATTCTAGTGTGGAATTTTTCTACAATATTCACTCATCATGACAGTAAAATCTAAGTAAGCATTACATAACATACCACCCAGCACTAGCGCCAACAATGTGCCTGAACACACCTCGTTTTCAGACCAGCTGGACGTGAAAATGATAACTGCGTAGGGCTGAAACTAGCAAAAAACGCTTGTGTCGTGCCTGGCGTCGCATTTCACCAGGTGTATGATAGGGCCCTAGAAATTCATTGTGAGAATTCAGTCTATTTAGAGAGGTGATGAGCTCCATTTTATAATAATGATGAAGAAAATCATCTTTGACTCATTTTCTAGCAAAACAAGTTTGTTTTTATCTAGTAGCCTACCACTGCATGCTAATATGATCCTTTAAATCCTTCATATTGAGGGATAAGGATAAAGTTATATTATGCTTTATTGTAGTGTAGGCTCATGAGCTGTGTGTTGTAGAAACCGAACAGTTACAATGAACTGAATCTATAGTAGTTGGTTCAGCACCATCAATTTCCCTGCTGCGGTTATTCAATGCAATCTATTGTTAATTCACACAGAAGGAGACTTCTGATTAACAGAGTCCTTGTGGACCACCAAGCTCCTCACCACATTCATGCAGCTCTTTTTAATTAGGACACAACACTCAATGATACATTTCTCAGAAATTCATTAGAATTCAAGTGGCCTTGAGTCTGTGTCCCTATTCATTTTCAATAGGTGGCTTTACACCAGGGCAATCAATCGATTCAGAAGTAGGGACACCACATTGTTACATGTGGTCAAATGCTAGGTAGGCAAGTGTGTGTGAAATGACAAATTGAACTGGGGCTTTTTGTAGACACTTTTTGCATAATTTACAGCATTTTAAATCTGAGATTTCCAGTGCCGGTGTATCTTAAAAATATAATCATGTACTGCGGTGCTATTCACTCAGGATGGGGTGTTTAGTTGGAAATCATAATAGTGGTTCCTTTTTAGAATGATGTCTTGCCTTCCAGTACAAATATCTAAACATTTTAAAATCAAGATACATTTACTTAAGAATAAAAAATACTTAAGATATATCTTGCTTTCTGAAAAGTTTATGTTATGCTTAAAACTAGAATAAATATCTGCCAATGGTCTAAGAAAAATAAATTTATTTTCCCTTACCCCACTGGTGGATATTTTTTCTTGTTTTAAGCTTAAACTCACTTCCTAACAAAACTTTCTTTTGTGGAACACAAACAAAGATGTGTGTGTGTGTGTGTGTGTGTTTATATCTCAGGGTTTTTTTTTGTCTGTACAATGAAAGTCGTAGTTTTGGACTTTGACTTTGGACAACATTTGTCCTAATTGACAACATTGACTTTTATTGTTAGATCAAAAACATTAAAAACGTTCTTCAAAATATCTTCTTTTGTGTTTCACAGAAGAAATAAAGACATACCAGGTAAAGGTTTGGAATGACGTGAGGATGACAAAATGATGACATAAGTGATGACAACTTTTTAAAACTTTGAAATTTGAACTTTACATTTTTGAAATTTTAACTTTAAGGACAATCTCTTTAAGGAATTAGCTTCTAAGGAAATGTGTCCTTGAGATTCTGGAAATGTCCTCTTGTACCTGATGTTGTCTCCTGCAATAGGACTGCTCCTTAAGGATAGTCCTTGGATGTCTGTTTTCAGTGAACAGTTTTGGCAAAAGGGATTAAATTCAGATGTATTACATGGAAAAAGCTGTTGGGAAGTGATATGCAGGTGTTGTAGGCTATATGCTGCTATCCGACATCAAAGACACCCTTCAATCCCTAACTTTTGGACAAGAATGTCTACATATTTACCTGATATGCAAGAGTAATGTGAGGAAGCTTTGATAATATTCCAAGACAAATTGTTGCTGTTGGTTTGTTGACATAAGTGACTGGGAACTTTAGTATATAGTTAGGTCCAAAAGTCATGACCACTAATAAAAATTCTTCTATTTAGCATTTCTTGTAATTGAATTGACCTTATTTCAAGTTATTAGCATTAAAAAAATGAGTGAGAATCTGAAAAATGTACATGAGTTTCATAATGTCTTAGTATTTGGTTTGTCAGCAGTCTTGCGCTCTACAAGCAGTGTTGGGGGTAACGCATTACAAGTAACTTGAGTTATGTAATCAGATTACTTTTCAAGTAACTAGTAAAGTAACACATTACTTTTAAAATTTACAACAAAATGTCTGAGTTACTTTTTCAAATAAGTAACGCAAGTTACTTTGTTTTCCCATTTATTGACTGACAGCTCTCTTGTCCCAATGTTGAGAAAATGCATAGGCATTGTGTATAAACATGAGGGTTATTGTAGTTTTAGAATAAATGTGAGCATGCATTTACCATTCTCACTTGCACAAAAAAGATTCAGTATTCTTCAAAAGGAATAAAATCAGACAAATGCAAAATCAGAATACTATGCAAACCTCCAAAAATTAAATATGCAATAAAATTTGTATGCATTTAACCTCACTTTATTGACCAATGTACTTGCTGACCTTCAATGATTCAGTTAAACCATAAACAAAAAATACTTTAGATTTTATTGGTGAAGTAAGTGTTAAACTTTTTTCTCCAGCATCCTATTCTTCTGTTATCCAGAATGGCATCACAACTGAAAGGTTTGTTTGAGCTGCGCCCTCTATTGTACATGCATCAATTTGCATTTCCTTCAGCCTGAGGCTTATTTAAATTTTGGTGTGAAAGGGTCGTTACATTTGCCCAAAAATAGAACTTTCTTGTTTTAAAAACAAAACAAAAAACAAGCCCAGCCCAGGTGAGAAAAAGTAACTCAAAAGTAATGTAACGCATTACTTTTCGTAAAAAGTAACTAATGCAATTGCAATTGTATTACTAACACAATATTGTAATGCATTACTTTTCAAAGTAACTTTCCCCAATGTGTGTCAAACCTGGGGTCAGATTGGTGAAATATTCGTAACTCTTTCCCCGCCAGCGTTTAAAAAATGAAAAATTGCCACCGCCAGCATGGCCCCCAGAATGTTTTGTTGTATAAATATCTGAGTATGTAATATACGAAAAAAGAAAGAACAGAGCCTCTGCTTAAAAAACTTGATTCTAGCTTCATGCATGCATGAAGTGAGTTGCATGCATGATGTGGGTAAATTTCATAAAAAAAGCAACATTTTAAAGAAAAAGCTGAGAAAATTGTGTTTTTGTCAAAGACTACACTGTGCATAAGCAATGCTTTTATCACTTGTTTCTGCTTTTTTTCCCCTGTGTTTTGATCCAGACTCTTTCAGAAAATGCTAATAGAGCCCCCTACGTATAACAGTAAAAACATGCACTGTGTCCCAATGTCTATACTATCCATCCTAAATAGTATGTGAGATTACAATAAGTGTGTCCCAAAGCATAGTATGTTAAAAAAGGGTATGCCAGAATGCCTGGATGGATGGTCTACTATTGCTGGTAGAATACAGAAGGTGGTCTGGCAGGAGCTTGATATTTTACGTTATAACGTGTTAAATATGGATATTTTTCTTACAAAAACGCATCGCTTCACTTCAGAAGGCTTTTATTAACCCCCCGGAGTCGTGTGGAGTACATTTATAATGGAGGAATCAAATTTTTTTGGGCTCCCATTCACTGCCATTATGCAGCTTGGATTAGCCAGGACATTTTTTAATAGAACTCTTATTGTATTTGTCTGAAAGAAGAACACCTAGAATGGCTTGAGGGTGAGTAAAACGTGGTAATTTTCATTTTTGGCTGAACTATCCCTTTAATTTAGGCTTTTATCATACACCCGGCTCCAGGCATGACGCAAGTGTTTTTTGATAGTTTTAGCCCGACGCAGTTATTGTTTTCACATCCTGCGCCACGTTGTTTAAATAGCAAATGCACTCGCGCCGATCTGTTCGCCCATGGGTGTGCTGGTCTGAAAACAAGGTGTGTTCCGGCACATTGTTGGCGCGTTGCTATTTCGAGGCAACTGAGAGCAGCAGCACACAAACATTTTTAAATATTAAAAATAAAAGGATTCCTTTCTGGAGAAGCATTCAGTCTTTCCGTTCGCAAATTCCACCATTTAAATAGCGAATCCGCCATGGTGCAAGCGCAACTGGCTTTAAAAGGGAATGGGAGATGAGACTTTGGTTGGTTTATTGCACGTTACACCCAAAACACACCCATGACTTATTAAGAGACTAGGTACAACCCTTTTAGACCATGCGCCGGGTGTGCCAACCGTTTTTCCCGTCGTTAAACTAGCAAAAGTGGATTGGGACACGCCCTAAGTGCACCTGCGCCATGCCCTTCAGACCATGTGCTCAGATCGTTAAAATAGGACCCATAATCATTGATCAGTGAACATACATAGAGCACTAGAATATGGTAAACTTTTGAGATTTAAATTAGAATATATTCCCAGATTTCCAGTGTGGTCTCAGATATTTGGATTCCACTATCCTCATTACACAATGGTTTCCTGTTCTTAATACATTTGAGATGTTCCTCAACAAAGCAATAACAAAAAATGGGATGAATCCGGTCTTCTGCACATAGCCGTCCATACCTGGGCATTCAGTCTACCCTTGTTGTGGGTTTCAGTATTGTACAAACACGAGGACATACCCACGGCTTACAAAGAAGACAATGAAAAATATGAGCTTATAGAGTTTTGGCTCAGTGAGTGATGAAAAGGAGGGAAAAGTGTGTGCGTGCACAGGTTCTCAGATGCCTGCGAGAGAAATCCGTCCACAGCATGGGATCAAAAAGAGTGAGAGAAAAAGCAGGAAAGGTGAAAAAGCATAGGATGAATCTATCTCTCCAGTACACAGAGGAGATGAAACAATCGATCCTTTGCTCTTGAGCAGAGCCTGTTGATGATGATGAACCTTTGCAGAACTTTCCTGCTGGCCACAGCACTGCGGCCCTGTTCATCCCAGTCCCCAAACCCAGCCGACTGCAACCCATCATTCTCTGACAGCCTGCCTCTACGCTGCTTACAGCCCACTCTCGCCTCTCGCTGCACTCAGATATACAAAGCTAGGAGATGGTCTGGCAATGTGCTTTTTTAAAGGGGCAATTCAGGCAGAAATGAAAATGCGTCATCAATTAACCACCCTCAACAAGAAGTAGAAAGGTCAAGTGTTGTTTTTATTGGGTAATGTTGAATTTCAGTCACAGTGTCAAAGCTGTATTAAACATTTTGGATGCGATCTGGCACATTTGGTCTCTTTACTCGCTCAAAGAGATTATCTAATATGATAACGGCGTAAATTTCTAATCAATGGAGCCTGCATGGCCGATATTATGAGAAAAGTGTCCATGACTTTTGAAGAGTATGTCATAATTATCTCAGAGGACTGTATGAAATGAAAGGATGCGCATGGCCAATGAAATTTAATTGTGTCTTTGTGCCATTTAAATTATTTTCATCCTTGTCATTTTAAAAGAACGTGTCTGGTTTTGAACCGATAGGCTTTGTTGCTCAATATGTTCTGCAAGTTTCCCCTTCTCTTCAAATCAAATGTATATTTAATTTTCAGTTTCTGCAGGTGTGCTGTGCACTATGACAAATTCATTCCTTTTGGCTAAACATTAATATACGGGATGCCCTAAAGGAACAAATACACAATCACACAGATTCAGAAAGTTATTCCATGAATCACATCTTTGCAATAGTTTGTTTGTGCAGTGTTCCTGCTCTTATTTTGGCAAGCTTTGGTTGGAAAGTTCATTTATTCAGCTGACATTTATTCTGTCATGCACATTGCAGGGGCATTTAAATGTTTGCAAATAGACACAAACAATTCTTTTTCTAAACTGATACGGTTATTTTGCATTCTTGGTAGTAAGTCAGGATTGTTCTTAATGAGTGTTGGACTATTCGAGGGCTGTCCCTTTTCTCAGATTCTGTTTGTGGTATTCATGGACAGGATCTCAAGGCACAGCCGGAGATGGGGGGTGTCCAGTTTGGGGGCCTTAGTATGGCATTGCTGCTATTTACCCTGATATCAGGGAGGGACTTGGAGTAGAGCCACTGAAAAGAGCCAGTTGAGGTGCGTTAGGTATCTGGTCTCGGGCACCTTCCGGTGGAGGCGTTCTGGGTATGTCCAACTGGAAAGAAACCCTCATGCACACAGAAAGTCGCTTCAGACAGCGAGCGTTCTCTTTCGTGGACAAAAACACACAAAAGTATGCCAAAATGTCCGCTTTGTTGAGTGTCCTTGTAAGCACAGTTTTAAATGAGTTAAAAAGTGTTAAATGAATGCAGTTGAAGTAAAGTTGAAATGAAGAGTTGTGAGGACATTGGATGCATGTCAGATCTGGATCCGCGTTACATGCTTCAGTTCAGATCTTAAAGTGACAGCAGCCTAATAAACATGCTGCTGGGATATCTGTCCTAAATGTAAATCAAAGAACAAAAGACAAAGAGAAAACCACTCGCTGCTCTTGACCAAACTTTTGTAGCTTTAATAAGGATTAATCTATATTTCATTTATAATTAATGCTGTGAAGACAGCACAGACAGCGCGCCAGAAATGAGTTCTCTTTCACACTTGAACGAACAATAACAGGCAGAATTATGCCAAAATGCCCATTTTTGAGTATTCTCATTAAAGCAGTCTTAAATTAGTTAAATAACATCTTAAGTGAACTTTGAGAAAAGTTGTGAGAAAATGAGATGCATGTCAGATCCACGTCATTCAGAATCAGCAGATCTTAAACAGCAGCCTAATAAACCAGTTGCTATGGTGTCTCAAAGACCAAAGGTAACAGAGAAAATTGTAGCTTGAATAAGGATTAATATTAATCTTAAAATTTATGCAGTTAAGGAAGGTGTTTGATAACTATATTCAATTTCTAGGTAGGAAGACCACAGTGAAATGTGCATTTATTATAATGGGTTTATGTGAGGATTCTTTTAATTTCAGTTAAATTAAAAGTTGCTATTTTTTTTTAAGCCAAATAAATGTTGAAATTAATAGTTTTCAGTTATACTTTAATGTTGAATGTCTATCATCAATGTTTAAAAAAAAAGAGAGACATCAGTACCAGTATTAGTATCAGTGATACTGGCCTTCATCCATAATAAGATGCCATTACAACACATATTTAAAATATACTGTCTTTAAGTTGTTTCTACATTAATTTGGAGAGTAACTGTGAAATTATTACAATATAAAAATACTAAAACCTCCATGTATTTAATCACAAATAATTACAGAAAATTTTGATAATTTTTTTTTTTTTAATCGAGCACTAATTATATTATATTATATTATATTATATTATATTATATTATATTATATTATATTATATTATATCATATTATATTATATTAGTCATGTGTTAAGTGTGTTTTGATTCATGTTTGTATTTCAGTTCTAGTTTTTGCTGTCAGTTTGTTAATTAGTCCTGTCATCCTCTGTTTCTCTCCCTGTTTGTCACTGTATGGTTTCTAATTGATTGTTAGTTCTGTTCAGGTGTGTCTTGTTAATTACCTCCTCAGTTCTGTCTATATGAGCCCGGTGTTTTGTCCTGTTTATTTGTCAGTTCTATGTCATATTTAGTTGGTTGTTCTGTTCCTGTTCCTGAGATTCTGTTTTGTAAAGATTTTAGTTAATTTCTAAATAAAGACTGCTGCATTTAGACCCTGTTTCATCTCTGCTGCAAACAACGTGTGACTATTATATTATATTATATTACTAAAAACACTTGATAATGTACAGTAAAACTGTTTTAGGAATATATTTTTCTTTAGTGCCTTTTTTCATCTTCCCATACACATCTGTGTTTTGTTAGAACAAGCTTTACTGTGGACTTTAGCTCCTGCTGTTCACTTTATCTTTGCTTCCCAGTTTACCTTTATCAAATCCTTCCTCAACACTGTCTGCCTGGGATTACTGTGTGCGCGTGTGTGTGCTGACCTCATGTCTGTCTGGGTGTGGGCTGAAAACAGTGTTGTGGTGGATTGGTATGTTTAAGTGTGGATTAAATTGCACTTTATTTCTCATCCAACTCTTTTTTTTTTTTTGTAAAAGCGAGCAGCAAAAATTGACTCAAAAGTGTTTCCTGAAGGTATTGGTACTGACCTAAACAATGCGTGTTCAACAGAATACTTGCTGATACAAATAGGACAGAAGAGATATGATTTGTGGCTAGGCTGTCTTTGCTTGAAAGTGAAACCCTAGCTGAACAAAATCTCTTTTTTTTTCATTTTCAGACATGTCAACCATCGAACTATATTTTATTATGCCCTGTTTTAGTTCAGCATTAATTACCTGTGAGTTTATGGTATTTGTCAAACTTTTTCAAATATTGACTGACAGAAATTGATGACAAGCTAAACAGAAAAAAATGTAAACAGTTGGTTGTTCAGCTGTGATGTACCTCATGAATTTTGTAAGGTTAGCCTGTCTAAAAATATACTGTTGTGGGGATTCTTGTCTTGTTCGTTCTGCTGTCGCACAATGTAATCAAAGTAGGTTGTGGCACTTGGATTTTTGACAAGACGTGAGCTGTTGTCAACCAATAAAGTGTTTTCTGTAGCACAACTTGTCAGGCTTCATAAAACATGTTTGCTCTTGCCAAACTGACAAGAAAAATAAATTAATCTTTAGGCTCCGATTTCCCTCTGGTGTAGTTTGGGGAGCCTATTGGGCTTCAATAATCTGCAATCAATATCTGACAGGCCCTGACTCTGATATACAGATCTCTGGCTGAGATTCATCAGCTGTGACACACGAGGGTTGTCGGACAGACTAGCAGTGACATGGCTCTGACAAGACACTTTTTTACTGACCGGAGTGTATTTATAAAAACTGATTGTGTAACCAAACACTGTAGATATCACTGTAAACCCTAACGCTCAAAATAATTAATTGGTTTGAGTAGGACAAACTTAAATTAAACAAATTAGTCAAATTAACTTTTATGAGTATTTAGCACTTTCTTTTTCTTTCAAGTTCACAGAACTGATGTATTTTAAGTAAAATGAACCGTTTCATTGTTTTGAGTTTGATGAAATTATTTCTTTTAATTTAGACAAACTTAAGTTTAACTGAAACTGAGCTGGGATTTCTATTTCCCAGCATGCTTTGCCCATGGCACTTGAAAGGGAGAGTAAATGCTAAAATTAAGTGTTATATTAATGTGCAAGTGTTATATTGTGCAAGATTAATGCTAATTTTGTAGTGATTAATGTTTTGTTATGCTAATGTAAAAGAGCTTCAATTTAGCTTCAATTATTTTGATGGTCTAAGTTGTCATTGTTATCAGGACAAGTATTAATTTAGTCTAAAATGTTTTAATTAGGGCTGTCAAAATTAGCGGGTTAACACAATAAATATTTAATACAATTAACTCAGCAATTGCATCTTTAATAAGGATTAATAGGGATTAATAAGGATTTTGTAGCTTTAATAAGGATTAATCTATGTTTCATTCATAATTCATGCAGTGAAGACTGTGGAGTGTTTGATAACTTTATTCAAGTTTTGTATATTTCCTACCTGTTAGATCAAATATTTAAAATATACTGTCTTTATGTTGTTTCTACATTAATTTGGAGATTAAATGTGAAATTATTACAATATAAAAATACATAAAAAACGTTGGTTATTTGCGATTAATCGTGATTAATTACAGAAAAAATATGTGATTAATTAGTAAAAAATTTCAACCGATTGACAGCACTAGTTTTGCTACATATGCATTTATTGTTTGTTTATTTTGTAATGCTGTCAGTATAATCAATGAATAGTACAATTAGTTATTAAAAAGTAATGTGATATAAATTATTTAATCATGTACCTTGACCTTGAAATATTCATCAAAAAAATCCTGAAAAAAGAAATGTTCTTGAGCAGCAAATCAGTCTATTAGAATTATTTCTGAAGGATCATGTGACACTGAAGACTGGACTAATGATGCTGATTCAGTTTAAAGCATATTAAAGCAGTTATTTTAAATTTTAATAATATTTTACAATATTACTGTCTCCCTAAAAGCCTGGAAGTCCTGGAAGGCATGCACCCAAGCCGAGCAGAGGCCACTCTGATCGGTCAGAGAAGTTGGATTGTTCCCTCTTAAAGCCTGGAAGTCCTCCAGAGCTACAGGGTGTTTGTGGCAGTCACCCAAGCCGACCAGAGGCCACTCTGATCGGTCAGAGAAGTTGGATTGTTCCCTCTTAAAGCCTGGAAGTCCTCCAGAGCTACAGGGTGTTTGTGGCAGTCACCCAAGCCGACCAGAGGCCACTCTGGTTGGTCAGAGAAGTTGGATTGATCCCTCTAAAAGCCTGGAAGTCCTCCAGAGCTCCAGTCTTGGTGAGCATAAGAGACGTCTTTCAGAAAACGTAAAAAAAAATCGTACAATCCCAAAACTTTTGAACGGTAGTGTGCATTCTTTTTAAGTTTCTTAATTTTTTTTAATAATCTGATATTAATAATGTTATTTACACTAATCAGTTGTATTCAGGATTTAATTAATTAAATCAGACATTCAGCATATAATGTCAATAATAATTTGTCTGCATTTTTAATTAGTTGAAAGCACTAATATTTTGTTATTTTTTCCTCAACCTTAAAAAAATATTGTTTTGAGACAGATTGTTTTCTTAATGTCAATCTTCAAACGCATATTAATCCATTACTAATGAGCTGGAATGGCAGCAGTGAAGATGAGATTAGTTAACAAACCAGTCTAAGTATACCTCCAGGTGTAAACATTCACAAGACTAGGGTTAAACACTATTTTAGTGCACTGTCAGTAAGATAAGGTGAATGTGGCTGGGCTACTTCCTCATTACCTTCCCCCCTCACCCCCCTCAGTGAAGTTTTCCTCTCCTCTGTGAGTGCACATACACCTACATTCCTCTCATTAATCAGAATTCTGCCCCTCTTCTCCAATCCAATTACAGGCTCTTGCAGGAGGGCCTGATCAGGGATGAAATCAGGCACAGATTTGTTGAATTTCATTATCAGGAGTTTTCCCAGGCTTATTTTATTTATTTATTGCCAGGAGAAACTCTTCTTCAAACTTCTTCAATCATCCCTTCATATTTGTCTAGGTGCCTTTGGGTTATCACACTTTTTACGCTGTTTTTCTATAAGAGATCAAATCATTGCAGGCTCAACTGTGATATGTTGTACTTCTTTAGAAGTTCTTCTGCCGTTTTCAAATATTTTTCATGAGACGGTAAGAAATAGTTCCTTCGTCTAGTGCTTCCATAAATCATCACCAATACCAAACTCCAATAGTATTTTAAAAACACCTTTCGACCTCACAGTCATGAAACAATGAACAGCTGACGAATGACTAACCTTGAGGGGAGTGTAGCACTAAGATGTGTGATAAGGGGGTTTCTTTTTTTAATTTAATTTTGTTTTATTTGTGAAAACTGTGTGAGAGGCAAAGCAGCCGTGTGTCCGCTTTGGTCTGCACCATTCTTGAGCTGATGCTGCTGCAATGTCTTCACTTATTCAGCTGAGCCATTTATTATGCATCAGCTCAGCACTGACTAATACAAACCTCTGGATCAAACTGTGAAGAACACCACTGCTATTTGAGTCACAGCAACTGAGATTTCTTGGGTAGACTCAGGATGCTCTAACACTGGTTTTCTTTCGATTGGTTTTACCTTCACTGCTAAAATTGCCTAATCAAATAAAGTGGTGCAACCCTCAAAAAAAAAATCCTATAATTTACTGGCCCTCAAGCCATCCTAGGTGTATATAACATTCTTCTTTCAGACGAATACAATCAGAGTTATATTAAAAATGTCCTGGCTATTCCAAGCTTTATAATGGCAGTGAATGGCAGCCCAAAATTTGAAGCCCAAAAAAGTGCATCCATCCATTATAAAAGAAATCCATATGGCTCCGGGGGGTTAATAAAGGCCTTCTGAAGCAAACTGATGGGGTTTTGTAAGAAAGAAAAAAACATAATTTCTCTGTTGTCTTTGACCCTATCAGAACTCATTTTCAATAAATGATAAACATTTTTGTGTCAAGGCAGTTCAGTTTGTAATATATAATGTGGTGTGGCTCGCCAAAAAACAATAATTAATTATGAATTATAAATTCATTTATAAAGTAAATAAATAAATACATTTTACTTACAGAAAAAATATGCATTTAAAAATGCTATTAAATAATGATTTAATTGTACACTCACATTTATTCAAAAATATTTTATTACTTTATAAAGAACTTAATGGTTACACCACATGACATTTTTTTAAATCATGAAATAAAAAATTTAAAATGGTATAAGAGTTTTTCAAAACCATAATAAACCAACATGAATACAAAATGTACACTTCTAAGAAATATTTAAATGTAGAAGTGTTTTTAAACTATACTGTTTTTTTTTTTTACCATGGACAATTACAACTTTTGTGATTGACCCAGTTGAATTCCCCCCCTTTTTTACCCTGTAAAAACTAACTTGCAACTTTTCTATAAATTGGAAAAAAAGCAAACAAACTTCTACTTAAGTCAACACTCCCTGCTTAATTTGTGCCCCACCTATGCAGAACTTTATGAGATATCCAGACTGCATTCCGAGTGAGTCATAAAGAGAAAAGTCAGAAAAGTTTCTTAAATTAATTTGGAGAGGGTAGTTTGGATCTGCCTTGAATAAGGATTATCTAGTGTTCACAAATACCATCACAAATAAAAGCAGAACTTTGATTCCATTAGGATACAGGATGAACGGAGTGATTTCAGTCTTCTTACAAAAACATTCTTTATCTTTCTCTCTCTCACTTTCATTATATAAATAATCCATCTTGTCTACACCCTCATGATGTCAAGTTTTGAATGACTGGTATATTGTAAATTTCAGATCTTGTGCAGGAGCATTAAATAAAAAATGATCAAGTTGAGAATTCTTATTGCCAATACATTTGACAGGAGCTCAATGCAAAGACCATTTAGTAAATTGCTGAGTAGAGCTGTAGTTATACATGGCTGTACCGTCATCTCCTCTAAAAAATGTTTTGTGCTGTGGTGGCAGAACTGTACAGGGTGGGTTTATGTGCTGTCCAATCATAAAACAATAAACAAATATTATTAATGGCCACCATTGCTCGGCTTAACATTTCAGTAAGTCTGCAATTTTAGGAAATGATGATTGAAGTCCATACTCTCATGAAGTTCTTAACCTTTAATGACTCAGTCCATTATTCCACCCGAGACTCCCTTGTTTACTGCTCTAGGTTAGCATGAGTGTTGTAACTTTAAATCTGTATAAATACCCTGACAAGTAACTACAAATTTAAAACATGCCATTTGTCCTGGCTTTTTGTGAGTGCACACATTAAAACCGAAAAGATTCAGACCTAATGAAATGTCATTTCCCTTCCTTCTGAGTCATTTCCATTATTTGTGGAGTCTATTCATTCGAGTCCAAAAGCAACATAATCCAAAACCGAGCCCTCACAGTTGTGCTACAGCAGCAAAACTGGTGGTTTTGAAGAAGTGCCTGTCCACCACGGCTCTGCAATTTACTAATTGGTGATACTAATCAACTCTCTACTGTCAGCTGCACTTAGTGTCGAGAACATTCAGACCAGAACGTTTTACTTCACAACAGGGTACTGTGTGAGGTACTTATAAAACAAAAATTTATTGTTTTGAAATATATTTGTCCGTCTGCCTGCCTGCCTGATTGTCTGTCTGTCTCTCTGTCCGTCTGTCCGTCCATCCGTCCGTCTGTCTGTCTGTGATCCATCCATTCATCCAGAATCTATCTGGCACAAAATCATTGAGGATCAATTTAACAGCATTAGGCAGCATTTGAACTGATACAGTTTTCAAAAAACCCCACAAAACATTAAATATAAAAAAATACACTATATTGCCAAAAGTTTTGGGACGCCTGCCTTTACATGCACATGAACTTTAATGACATCCCATTCTTAATCCGTAGGGTTTAATATGGAGTTGGCCCACCCTTTGCATCTATAACAGCTTTAACTCTTCAGGGAAGGCTTTCCACAAGGTTTAGGAGTGTGTTTATGGGAGTTTTTTACCATTCTTCTAGAAGCGCATTTGATTTCTTTGAAATCATTTGAAATCAGGCACTGATGTTGGACGAGAAGGCCTGGCTCGCAGTCTCCGCTCTAATTCATCCCAAAGGTGTTCTATCGGGTTGAGGTCAGGACTCTGTGCAGGCCAGTCAAGTTCTTCCACACCAAACTCGCTCATCCATGTCTTTATGGACCTTGCTTTGTGCACTGGTGCGCAGTCATGTTGGAACAGGAAGCGGCCATCCCCAAACTGTTCCCACAAAGTTGGGAGCATGAAATCGTGCAAAATGTCTTGGTATGCTGAAGTATTAAGAGTTCTGCTCTGTGATTTTATGTGGCCTACCACTTCGTGGCTGAGTTTAAATCCCAGTTGCACAGGTGGGGCATGTCACACTGAGTTACAATGTGCCCCTATTAGAACTACGCTATTATATTCTATGCTTTTATGAATTCTTTTGAGAAACCATGAGAAAAAGGTGAATAATGACTGAGAGCCAATGTTCAGAAATTATTCATTATTATTATGTTTTTAACTATGCTGTATAGCGGTGTTTAGCGATGTGTTTGTTGTCAAACTCAAAAATTTGTATATTTTTAATTATTAAAAAATGCCATTATTTTCTTTTAAAAAGTTAATAATTGTATTTTATTGACAAAATATTTTAGTTTGTCTTGGATATTTTTTTGTTTATATCAGATAACATTTTAAGCTGTCATTTGTTCATGTTACAATGTACCCCGACTATGGGGCATGTTGTCATATTTCACTTCCATTCTTTCGGGGTAAATCAAGAAAAAAGTATACACTGTATTAATGAAACAAAACCACATAATTGTACTAGATGTGTGAAATTAATGTAGGAAAAAATAAATACTCTTACACAAACTGAGACAAACAAAAAGCGTTAGGTTGTGCCCCTACTAAATAAATAGTAGTAGTGTGCCCCTACTAAATGCCCTTAAATTTCCTTACTGAATGATCTTTAAAATATTTCATGAGGGTTTAAATAATTCAGTTCTGGTCTGGTCTGATCAGCAGTGTATATAATGAACGGCCATTTGCTGAATAAATGAAGACGCTGTGGAGGCCATGCCAGTGGATAAGAGGCAACTGGACACTAAGCTTCATAGATTTTAAATGTCACTGTAATTTTCTCCTATCTTCCGGTAGCTTATCACTCTCTCTATTCAGACAATACATATATGGCCCCAGAATTGGACATTGAGCTGGTACAAAAGCACCGGTGACTGCCGCTCCAGACATGGCTACCTCTCACTATAAGCTTTCAGTCTTTTGAAAATGTTAGAACAGCAATACATCAAGGTCAACCTGTCAGTGCATTTGAATATCTTGTAAAGCTTAGATGTGAGTTGTCCGTCATAGTAAACTGTTCAAAGAACATTTCTGCCCACTAGTAAATTGCTTCAATTTTGTGCTTTGAATTAATTTCTGAATGTCTCTGCATTTGGTATGTTTAGTTCCTGGTAATAGATTACCATTGAATGCCATTGAATGTCATATAAATGTGTCCACAATAAAGAAAAGGAAAAATGTTTATACCATTTTCAAGAAAGGTTTCAATTTTAGTGACTCATGTGGTGTAACAGTCAAATTAAAAGTAAGAACATTTTCTATACATCCATATATTCTATACTATACATATATATTGTATAAGAAATAATAAACTATTATTTCAAACTACTTAAAAAGGCTTCTTTTCAATGATTATATTTTTTAACTACCCACCACCTCCCCACCCCCCAAATATTTTATAAAAAAAAAAAAAAAAAAAAAAATGCTCATCATAGTGTATTTAAGTCATTATGTATAGATTGCATTTTATTGCAATTTCTTTAAATTAATTAATAGATTGGGGGGGAAGTGAATCTGCTATCAAAAGTGAATGTTTAAATTCTGTTATGTGCAGTGACTTCTGGGTAGAGCTTTAAGAAGCATATGGAGTACAGAAGGACTCTACAGCTGTAATTGGCAGAGTGTTCGTTCAAGTTTATGAGTTATGCTGAGCCATGCAACACTGCGTTTCCACTGCTGATGTATAGCTTTAAGCAAGGCACTTACTGTATCTCATAGTTCCTCTGGGGGTGCTATTCCCCTGATCTCAACAGTGCGCTCTGTGACCACAGGGTCATGACCCTCTGTTGCTTGACCACAGCCCTGGAAACAAGCCCTGCATCACTCAAATGATACCACAGATCTCTGATTGCAAGCAAACAACACTGACAGCACCTGCCAGTAGTAGAATGGCAAATTATCCTTCCACCTGGCTAGAGTGGACAATACACAGCTGTCATGATTTAGGAATCAAACACACACACACACAGACACACACATCCATTCTATTAAATCCTGAGCTGTCCAAACTCTTAAGCAGAGAGAAAATCACTCCGCTCTCCCCCAGTAGTAATTCCAGAATAAATTGAGGAGATTCGGGAATGGAGCAGGAGTAGACAGGAGTTTTAATGTCTGTCGATTATAACAGTGACCTGTCCTGCAGATCAGCTTTGTACCGGCTGTCTCTGATAATCCCACTGGCCATCTGATGAACTTCTCTGTTGTTTTTATGACCGCAAAGCCTCCGAGGTAAATTCCATCCATCGTGAGTCATGAGCAAACTTTCCATCAACCATGAGTCAGACACCTGCAGCACTTGCCACTTGGCTTTTTCCCCTCTTTTATTTCTTGTTAGATGGAAAACAGAAAGAAGAGGAGCTAAAGAAAATAATTATAGGTCATCCCTGTAATGCTGTAGATTAAATTATGGAGAGGTTACACAAAAAGAAACCACACTTCTGGGCTCTTTATACAAACAGCTTTTAGTGTTGTGGGATTGTTAAACACTCAATAATGTAATAATAATGTTTGTTAATAAAATGTATTATAAAAATGATGGTAGTAAAGAAATATGTATACGTTAAACTATCAACTTTATTTATGACTATATGATTTTCGCATGATTTTAGTTGATTGTTTTATATATGTACAGTGTGTATATTATATTTGATTGAAGACTTTTGAATTAGTACTTCTTCATGCATGTTGACTAGATGTGTTCACTATTGTCAGGATTTACTAAAGACACGTAGCGAAAGGTGTGGAGAGTTATTTTTGCTGCTGACCTTCACTGATAAAAATGATTCTGTGGTGAAGTAAATGCTACAGAAAAAACGAATGTAATTTCTACATGAAAAAGTTAGTTCAGGCAAGAATTAAAAACACAAAGTAAATTCTATATTAGCACTCAATTCAAGATGTAGAAATTAAAGTGTAAATATCAACGTTATAAAATGAAGTAAAACTACTCAACTTTTCTGATACTGGTTTTCCCATCATGCACTGGGGTTTGAATAATTAATAAGGTTGATTTTTTCCGCTGTTTTCCAGCTGTATTTACACTGTTTTATCATTGCTTTTGTTGTTAGGTTTAGTAACTTGCCATTTTGTGACATTTGGAGTTCATTTTCTACTCAAAATGACACATTCATACTCAAAAACAATCCACTGAATGTTACCGTCATTGTGTATTGTGTACCAATATTGAGGTCTCAAGGTCAAGGTCAAAGTACCCGATTGACGCCCCGATTTTGACTCGCCGACAGGTTGTGCGAAATCGCAGACAAATGCCCGAAATCATAGGCAAATCGGTGCTCGTTCCCGCGAGTGAGAATCACGCAGTGTGAATTATCAAAGACGCGATCAGAGAGAATCGCTGATGAGTCGCCGACGCCCGTGAGATATTTGGCATGCTTAATATCTAGACCTGTCGGCGATTCAAAATCATGCTGTGTGAAATGTGTTCTGACTGAAAATGACATTGGCAATGACCTACAGAGGCAGCGGGAGGTTCGGGGAGGAGTTCTAGACCAGAATATCAGTATTTTAATAGATATATTTACAATTATATCAAACAGAAACAAAGCACAAACATTTGCTTGACCAGCCGCAACAGCAGCACTTTGCAAAATGATTTATTTACCTCCAACTCTCTTTGCAGAACACAATCATTGCTCCCTGTTTCTCCCCAACCATTTCCTCCGCCATAATCTTTTTCTCCTTTTCGCTGCAAATCAGCACACAGACAATTTTGGATTGCAAGCTTTCTGCAGTCTCTATTTTTAATAACTATTCCAGTCTCGCGAGAGAACTCCAGTCTGACGCACGCGTGATCTCGTGTGTGTTTGCTTGTAAAACGTAGTTTGCGGACGGGACAGAGCTGTCTGCGATTTTTCCTCTTAACAGTCATGCAATGTGAAACCCCCTGTCAACGATCCATCATGCAGTGTGAACACAGCAGCAACTGAATGCTGGCCCAGATAGTCATGCAGTATGAAAAGAGCAGTGATCCGACGAGTTTGAAAATCGTGCAGTCTGAACTCGGCATTAGGCTCCAAAATACAACCACCACATCACATTAAACATGTAGTTACAAAATAGCACAACACAATAACACAACATTACATAATATTATTTAATAACTTAATTGCACACGGAATAAACAAGTTCTTGAACCGATTCAATCTGCATCTTGGAATTCTTAATCTCCTGCCGGATGGCAGCATTACAAACTCACAGTTCAAGATGTGTGTTGTATCATGCAGAATCTTATCTGCCTCCCTTAGCATAGGCTTTTCGTATAGCCTTTGGCGATAAAGAGGTTCTATCCTGCCCATGATTTTCATGGCTGTTTGAAAAAGATGTTCAAGACGTCTCTGTGTTCAGGTTCTGCGTTATTATTATTACGTAGATATGGTGTCTACACAATATCTATTGTGTTATTTACTTAGATGTTTAAAAGCGTGGCTTAATTCAGTGTTATATCGTTTGAGTAAAAAGTATTTAAAAAGAACCTTCAACTAAGTAGGAATTACTCAACCTTTTATTGGCCAATAGTTACTTATTTTCTTTGTTAATTTTACTTAACTTAGGTAAGTAGGGTTTAAAAATATGCATGCAAAAACTTGACAAAGAAAAATGAAGTACATTGTTTTTTTTTTGCCGTTGTTGCATATGCATTTGTTGGAGTCTCCCTTTCAGATGCTAAATATATTTTTAAATGAATCATGCAAGGTGATTTACTGGTATTTGTGCCATTATTTACTGCCCAAAAAAGTATGTCTTAAACCAGATGCTAATTTGCGCTGCTATTGGTAGATTGCGTTGGTCATTATGGAAATGATCTGGCTGTGTTTTATGCCTAGTTTAGACTACACGACTTTAAACGTTGGCAGATTGCTGAGCTGTTCAGACTACATGACTTGCTGTTTGTAATCTGGAGTCTTGACGTCGTTGTGGTGTTCACACTGTGACAACATGTAAATGATCCGCAACAGGGGGTCACACACGAGCTGACAACAACTCTGTCGCCCAACAACTCTATCCAGTCCCCAAAGCAAGTTTTGTCACGAAAACACACACGAGAAGGGGAATGTGAAATGATGCAAAACACTGCGTGAAACAGGAGTTGTTTATTTGAAAATGGACGTCTGGAAGAAATTAGCGCTGATGATCTGTTCTGAAAAACCCTGAATAGGGAAAAAACAAAGACTATGGGTGAAAGAATGGATCAGCACACGTGGGCAGCAGGGATTGTCTGTGCTACAGAGAGAGTTGGAGGCGAGTAAACATGTTTATAATGAAAATGTAACTGCCTGCTCATGTTGTGGTTTGGCAATGACAGCAAGGTCTTTTCTTCTGGTGACCTCAACCCATGCCTTGCTCTCTCATTGGCTGTAGCTTGTCTCCACGCTTGACACCACAGGATGTCGAATCGGTCGACAGCTCCACATAATTATCATGCTAGATATTTGTCTGGTGTTAGCGAGGTGTCAGCAAACCTCTTTTTAATGTGTCGTTCACACATAAAGAATGGCGAGTGCTGATCACCCGCTGATTTGCCCCCGATCACAGCCCGACCTCTTGGTGAGCTCGTTGACTTAAAATCCTGTAGTGTGAATTTCATTAATTTCCATTAATTTCAGTAGATCGCGCACAGACTTTTCCACTTCCATCTGAGCTTTTTTGGAATTGCACTAATTTGTCCTGTTTAGTAAACCTGGCCCATAATTTTCCAATAAATTGCCAGTTTCCCACTCAAACTCAAATTAGTTCACTTAATTGCAATAATGAGATAAAAGAAAACTAACTTGAATATGATTTGCATCTTTAAACATTGTGAATATAATACTTTATCCAACATATTAAAACATTACAGCTTTAATCACAAAGAAAGCTTAGGTTTGGTTATATAAATAAATTTGACATGTTAAAGGAATATAAAACAAAGATGAGTTTTCATTCTTGAGTGAACAACCATTTTAACGTCAATTTTCCAAAGTAACCAAGGACAAGAACATTGCGTTCTCTGTACAGTAGATGCATAGACAAAACAATAGATTCTTACAATAGATGCTATGAAATTGATGTTGTAAATGCACCGCGTGTGTAGAGTGTGGATCCTTTTCACTGAAGCGGTGTTATTAAAGGTGAGCAGAGAGGTGACTGAAAGCCAGGCGATGTGGAGAGTAATAAATGACAATGAGCCTTTTTGTTTCTCCAGTGAAATCTGATGAAACGATGCACAGAGTCATTTATGTCCTCTCTGGATGATAGAAACAAGTCCTGAGAGATCTCAAGCATTTGTCTCAGTACTTTAACCATCTTGTTAAGAGGCAGTTTATTGTGGCTCAGAAAGACCTGGTGTGAGATGTGCAACACGATCACATGAGAATGCGTATCAATAGTACGAGTGTGCAAAGTTGTGGAATGTATACCAAAATGAGTTTTGGCATGCAAATGGTATGCAGTTTTTCGCGTGCATATGATACGCACTTTATGGCGTGTATATGACACGTTCTTGGGTAGTATGTGGGTGGATGGTTCGTGCATATAACACGCCATAAAGTGCGTATCATATGCACGGGAAAAAATGCGTACCATATACACGCCAAAACTCATTTTGCCGTATACACTCACATTATTGATACGCATTTTCGTGTGATTGGGCTCGAGATGTGATATACGTACACGCTTAAGAAAATGGTTCTAAACAGTACCAAATTAGGGTTTTTTGGCTTGTAATATAGCAAAACCCTTTTTTGTGCTATATAGAACCCTTTTTATAAGGTTTCATAAAGAACCATGCTTTGAAAGTGCTATATACGACCTGGTGTTATAAATAACCTTTTTAATAATAGTTTATTTTCATTAATGTTAGTATATTAGTATCTTCATATGTGACCCTGGACCACAAAACCAGTCATAAGTCGCACGGGTATATTTGTGGCCATAGCCAACAATACATTGTATGGGTCAAAATTATCGATTTTTCTTTTATGCCAAAAATCATTAGGTTATTAAGTAAAGATCATGTTCCATGAAGATATTTTGTAAATATATCAGAAATGTATTATTAGTAGTAATATGCATTGCTAAGGAGGTGATTTTCTCAATATTTAGATTTTTTTGCACCCTCTGATTCTAGATTTTTTAAATAGTTGTATCTCGGGCTAAATATTGTCTTATAACAAACCATACATCAATGGAAAGCTATTTATTAAGCTTTCAGATGGTGTATAAATCTCAATTTCAAAAAATTTACCCTCATGACTGGTTTTGTGGTTCAGGGTCACATATTATTAATATTATTTGTATATATTATTTATTAATATTGTTTTTTTTTAGTCCTCTATCTGCCTAGTCTTATAGTATCTTGTTGCCTCTATTTGGGTTCCAGTGAAATATCTTCACATTCCCTTTGCGTCCTTCATGTGTATTTTGAGTGGCAGTTTCTCTCTGCAGATGATGAGGTTATGGTATGTGACAGCATCTGAAATACACAACTGAGTTAAGAATAACAGTTTGTCTGTACATTTGATTATGTAAAAACAAGTATGTGTGTGAAGGCCAAAATGAGCAAAATTGACATTATGTGAGCCTTTACCGTGTTAAAATAAAAAAGTGATATAAAGTCATATAAATGGGATAGCTTTATTTTTTTGTGACTGGGTATGTTTAGGCATAAAGTAATAATTAACAACAAATCTAACAATATGGATCATAAATGCAATATCTCTGTTACTTTGTGGAGAAGAGAAGATGAGTATCCTTAACTGAGTAAAGCTGCTCACACTTACATGTTCTGTTAAACTAAAAATTATACAAATCATTTACCTGTCGAGAGTGTGTTGACAGTTTGTGTAGTTGCATAGCTGAGCTCCCGAAAATCAGTAGTGAGGTTGACCGTTACAGATTTGAAAAACAAAAAGGCGGGAATAAAGAACCTTAAACTCTAACACAAAGAACCACTTCAGCATATAAAGGGTTCTTCAGGACGATACCGTTCTAAATAGAACTGTTACTATGTGTAAAGAACCATGTTTTTAATAGATAATTTTGCAATAGAGTAGAGTATTAGTAGACTGTCTGCTTAATATCTGTGTGGCGAGCAGTGAGGCGAGGGACCGTGAGAGCGGGCCGGTGAGGAGCGATAATGAGCTCCAGCTGCACGCCACACCGGTCTCGTCTCACGGAGGAGTGACGGGAGCATAAAAGGGGGAGCAACGACAGTGCAAGACGAGAGAGGACCAGGCCTGGATTTATGTTGTGTTTTTGTTTACGTTTGGTTTTGTGTGTGTGCGCGGCAGTCGTCCGTGAGGGGCTGCCGCGGTGACTTTCATTTTGTTTATTTGTTTGATTAAAGTTTTAAATGTTCGCCGGTTTCCCGCCTCCTTCTTCCCTGAACATACAAACAGCGTTACAATCTGTTTACAGTTTATTTTGATAGTCCCCTAACAGACATTCTACTGACTAAGCAACTTTGCAACTACGTCAACTTATAATACTAACCTGAACCCTAACCTAGTCTACTAATACTCTAAGGCAAGTTAGGGTGTGTTCACACTTGGCATGTTTGGTTCGAATAAAACAAACCTTGGTGCTCTGTTAGTGCGGGTTATTTGAATAAGTGTGAATGCTGCCATCTGTATCCTGGTGCGCACCTAACAAGCGGAGCGAGAGCACTGAAAAGATCGGTCCATGTCTAAACGAACTCTGGTGAGGTTCGAATGATATATGAACACAACACGGACCAAAGACATGTAAACGAACCAAAAACAGGAAGATGAGACCCTAAAATGGACAGAATGTCATAGTCTCGTCGTAGTCGCGAGTTTGCCCATTACAGTTCCGTACAGGCTTCAGAACTGCGTCTCGTCGCAGCAGATCTTAGTTTTGTGTGTATGATGGAGGGATTCCTGCCGCTGTTTTGACCCCTTTACACATTTATAATTTTCTTCACGAGTTCTCATCTGGTCAAAATGACATACACAGGCTACACACACAACGAGCACATTTAGCCTAGCACACGGCATTGTTTTGGATGTTTGGTGAGTTCCGTCTCAAAATAGGCGATACGTCATAAAAGCTGACCAATCAGGTTGTGAGCATATCCCTATGCCTTTAGGTTCAGTATCTTTTGGTTCGGTGATAAAAATGCCAAATATTTTTTGGTGATCCGGACCAAACAAACAAAGTGTGAACACACCCTTAGTTGACATGTAGTTGCCACGTTACTTGTAGTTAGAAGAATGTCTAAAGTAGACCATCGAAATAAAATGTATCCCACTTTTCTGTCTTTTTTTTTCTGTTTGTTTTTTTAAGATTCATTACATACTGTGCAGTATGCAGCTATTCCGTTTGGAACATTACGCTTATCTTAATGGAAGACAGGCAGTGACAAATGGAAGCAGGAATCCAGAAGAGCAAACCGCATCTCAGATATGATTCATACACAGTGGAATTACAGGGATAAAGAAGATATAGCAATCATATGAAACACAGATGATGGTGAGAGGATTGCGCTCAGGTTCATCATCATTCTCCAGATCAATGTTTTTATCTCCTTTGTGCAAATATGGGATACAGCTTTTATTTGCTCTCTTTACACACTTGCACTAGGCTTTTTTCCAGACCAGTTCTTTGTTTCTTTTTTTTCTTTCCTTATGTAAGCTTTGCATGAGCTTGTGAGTTTGTTTAGGTATTTACAACTACCTCAAGAGATGTGTACCTCACACTACACAGGTTTATAGCAGAAGATGATCTGATTCTTTACTCTTTTTTCAAGACATGATTGACAGGCTGTTTTATATCTATGGTAAAGAAAACATTATTAAATACACACAATTCCAGACAAATATTAACTGTTTTCAAGATATGTTTTTTCGTTTTCAAAATATTTCATCATATTAGAATGATTTCTGAAGGATCATGTGACACTGAGACTGGAGTAATGATACTGAAAATTCAACTTTGCCATTGCATGAATAAGTTGCATTACAAAATATATTCCAATACAAAACAGCCATTTTAAATTGCAATAATATCTAAAAATATTACTGTTTGTACTGTGTACTGTTTTTGATTAAATAAATGCAGCCTTGGTGACCATAAGAACATTAAACAAACATTAATAAAATCTTACCAACCCCAAACTTTTGAACGGCAATTTATCTTTGTACATTTGTTATTATAAAATGCTACTGTTATGAAATGTGACAAAAACTTTATCTTTCAAGTTAAAGTTTATGGGATGCTGGATGCTTGTACACAGTGCCTTATTATACATATTAAACACAGTATTACACATTAAATGAAATACTAATAATATAGGTAAAATAGAAAATTATTCTACATTAAATCATGTAAGGACTCTATAATGTAAAACTACTTAATTAAATACAGTTTTTTTTATTTATTTAATAAACCTGTTCAAAATTGTACACATGAAATATGCAGTGTTTGCTTTTATCTCGCAACACTTGTGAAATTTTTCACATATCATAATAATATTATATTTCTTGTGTTTAAGTATGCTGGACATCAGGCCCGGCTCCATGGGGGAAATCCATCTTTGTCTCAAAGCAAATTTGTACCATGTATGGAGAACATTTGAAAACATCACAAACCTTCTGCTGGAGACCTGTTAGAAGAGGCACTTAAAAAGAGAGCGCAACAACATGCAGTGTTGTATGAAATTAAAAGCCTCTTCACACTCAATGCTGGATCCATGCAGTGAGTTATTTTCAGCCACTGAGATTATTGTTTCATGTGGCTTTTTGTCTCCTCATATCATGAGGCTGTATGCTCACCAGAAAAGGACATTGATTGGTTCTCTGGTGGCTTTAGGGGCTGTAAAACTCTCATGATACTACTTCTTCCTCCAGGGGGGGCACTCTTGCAGTGAGATCACATCAAGCCGGGAGATGTGCGCAGCATGCTAGCCTCAAGTAATGTTTAATTATTCAAATTACACATTGCACTTAGCTGTCACAGCTGGGTATGTCTCTGTGAAACTTTTACCCAGCAAACTGTGGCTGAGAAAGAGGTGTTGTCATCAAATAGCCTTTATAGACTTTATGCTGTTTTATATGTAAGGAATACTGAACATCCAGTGTTTATTTTGCGATAACAACTGAGTGGATGTATACTATTTTGCTTTTAAAAGGGATAGCTCACCCAAAAATTAAAATTAGCCCATTATTTACTCACCCTCAAGTTATCCTAGGTGTATATGACATTCTTCTTTCAGATGAATACAATCAGAGTTATATTAAAAAATGTCTTGTCTCTTCCAAGCTTTGTAATGGCTTTTTCTATTTTGAAGTCCATAAAAGTGCATCTATCCATCATAAAAGTGCAATTTGTGTAAGAAAAATAACCATATTTAAAACTTTAAAAACAAAAATAACTAGCTTTCGGCAGACGGCCTACGCAAGTCGACTTACGGCAAATGAATAGTGATGTGTCGTTCATGAATGATTCGTTCATTTTGATAATATGACTCGGGAACAACGAGCTGTCTCAGATAGCGATTCGTTCATTTTGTGTTGACCGTGCATGCGCAACATGCCATTGGTTCTGTACAGGATCTTTTCTGTTTCTACATTCAGCCTATGGGGCTGTGACTTGGTAAAACCAAAGACTCGAGAGGTGAACTAATCAATTATTTTTCCGGGACTGCATGCATTGCATATGGGACTGTCACGGCCCAGATCAGACACTGATGACGGAACTAACATTTCTCCTTAAAAAATTCTTGTTTTAGACTTCTAGTTAATGACCAGTGTTTTGTTTTGCTCTATCCTCTGCGCTTCCGCATTCGTCAGTACGTCATACGTCGGGTTAAGGGTTACTCTTTCACCGTAAATCAATGCGTACGGCTGTCTGTCGGAAGCTAGTTATTTTAGTTTATAAAGTTTTAAATACAGATATTTTTCTCACACAAATGCATGGCTTCGCTTCAGAAGGCCTTTATTAACCCCCTGGAGCCATGTGGAACACTTTTATGATGGATAGATGCACTTTTATGAACACAAATAGCTGTTCACTGCCATTATACAGCTTGGAAGAGCCAGGGCATTTTTTTTATATAACTCTGATTGTATTCGTCTGAAAGAAGAATGTCATATACACCTAGGATTACTTGAGGGTGAGTAAATCATGGGCTAATTTTCATTTTTGGATGAACTATTCCTTTAAATGGCTACTGGCACATAAGTAAATAATTTGACACAAAATATTGATTAGAGTTGAAATATTTTATTAGCTCGTTAAACAGCTGTGAAGAAAAACAACGAAGCAAACCTAGACGAACAACTTGACCAGCCCTCAAACGTAATTTTACTGACGACTGCTTCTCAAATCCAAAGTTCAACATGGCATTCGCAAAACGCTTGCTCTTGAAAGATGGGTCAGTACCCAGTTTATTTGGACCAGCTAACTCCTCAGAATCACAACCTGTAAGTATGAATAATTATTGATGTATATACTTTCTACCGGGTGTTCAAAATGTGTAGTTTTGTGTTTTATATTGTGTACGTTTCTGGCTAACCAGCTAACTCACGTTATTACTGTCTTACTGAAATACTTCTGCTAAGCAGCTGTGGGCCACTATTTGTTGATGTACATACTCTTGTTAATGCTGATGGTGAGGAATTACAGTTGCAACATCTCGTAATGTACCTCAAAATGAGCAGCGTATCACTGAGAAACATCCTGCTCAAGTCGTCCTTGTGATGGAGGTTTGGGTTGAATAACTAGTTTTTCCAATGTTTCATCTTTGGACTGAAAACACGCGTTAGACCAAGCGGTAGACCAGTCACAACACACTGGGCCATCTCGCAAATCAGAGCAGAGTAGCTCACGGAAAGGAGGGATTTAGAGAGACTGATTCATCCGTCGAGTCGTTTGAGAATCATTGAGAAATGTGGTGATGTGCAATGTATATTATGAGAAAATGAAAGTGTTTTTGACCTTTGATGCATGTAAACCTATTGTAGAACAAAATTAGAACCTTTAAAATTGCATAATAGGGGCACTTCAAGGAATAATGTACAGTCATATCACTTACTACACAGTTTTTCACTACATAAATAATGACGGAGACATGAAATGTTGATTTGAGAATAAAACGCTTTAAAATCATACTTGTTTATTATCTAATAATCCATAACAGTTTGCAAAACTGGCAGAAAGATGGACACTTCATCTTGTTGCTAGAACGATTGTTTGTGTGATATGAGAGAAATGAAAGAAGCGCTGGCCTAAGACACCCGGAAGAGCAGTCATTATATATAATTGACCTCTGAATATTGCGACTGACCAATCAGAATCGAGCATTTCAGAGAGCCGTATAATAAGTAAAATTAAACCTTTGCCCCTCTTTTATAGCAATGAAGAGAATTCCTTTGTACCCAGCACAGACTGTAATTTCATTAATTACAAACTAAATATCTGGAGCGAGTTAAAACACTTTGTTACATTATAAATTCATGATATTCATAATTAATGTGGTTGGTTATAATTGATGCCAGTGAACTCCCAAGACATCTTGTCCATGTAAATATAAAATTTTAACCATAATTACTTACTAATATCATAGGCAGCATATTTTCATAGCATCACATAAAATCTCTGTATTAATCCTTTTAAAGTTGAGATGTGCTAACGTATGATTTATTAATACACTTGAGATGTTTGCTTTTTCACATATTTTCCACTTTTGCCCTTTTCAATACTCTCAAAGCCTTGTTATAGTTCAATTTCATGTGGTTTTCCCAGTGAGCCGAGCAGCAGGATGTTTCAGTGGTGCGTTTGACCGACTGCAGATCCTCACAGGAGGTGGAGAGCTTGCACCGCAAGTCAGTAATAGATCTACATCCACAGCGTGAACACAAGGCACTAAATGAGAGAGATTCTTGCTTGAGGATGTTACGTATGTAGCAGGACAGATACATAGGCTATATATATTGACACCATGGGATTAAACCTATGGGCAAAAATCCAAAGAATTTACAGGCTACTGGGTCAGACTGATGCATTAGACCAGCATTGCACCGTCAAGAGAAAATGCTCTTCATTTTTTATCATAGAGACAATTCCATGTTAAATATTGCTTTTGTCTTGCTAATGTTTGTTGACTCATTAACAGGTCTCATGTGACTTGTCCATAACCTTGAGGAAAACTCAAAGACAGGCAGCCAGACTGCATTAGGTTTTCACTCGTCTCTTAAACTGGGTTAAATCACCTAATTCTCTTGGTTTTACACATCATTACATCAGCAGGGGTACTGATGCTGTAAATGGGAGCCATTAGAAAAGCTGTAAATGTTTCCTTTTAAAATCAAAATGTGTGGAAATACGAATAAATTAATATCTTAATTGCATTTAATACATCTGACAGCTCTTTTGAAAACATGAAATGCTGTTCAATGTTTTTAAATGTATATAATGCAGTAGACTTTTTGTAGCTAAGAACCCAGGCTCATTAATAGTAATAATAATAATTTGTTACATTTATATAGCGCTTTTCTGGGTACTCAAAGCACTTTACATATAGAAGGGGGGAATCTCCTCAACCACCACCAATGTGCAGCATCCACCTGGATGATGCGATGGCAGCCATATTGCGCCAGAACGCCCACCACACACCAGCTTATTGGTGGAGAGGAGACAGAGTGATGAAGCCAATCAGTATATGGGGACATTATACATGTACATACAAATACATGCCGGTGGTGACATTTCTGCAAAATTATACTAAATTGCTTCTTGCGCATTTCGTAACACTTTTAAAGTGAAATGTCCAGTGATTGGCTCTAAAAGCACATTCAGTTTTATCCAAAACAGATGAATGTCAATTTTTTATTACACTGGTTGTTGGCACAAAAACATGGCGCAGCATTTTCCAAAACATCCAAGTGGAAATTTGCAAGTGGCAAGTTGAAATTTGGCTGATCTTTGACGTGATTGCGGGCAGCAGCACAAAGTTGATTCTGCGCTAATTTGATCTAATATTTTATGTTTTTAAAAATGTTATAGATTTAAGTGGCAAATGAGAATTGATCAAATTAATGTTTATATTTTGAGACAAAGGTCTTCTTAATGTTTTGTTCAAGGTAATTAAAGCAACAGTTGTTTCAATAATGGAACAATATGTAAAAGTATGGTATTTGGGGCTAAAGGCACAATAATAAACATGATAATAAATAGCTTGCTGACTGTTGGGTGCCCACCTTAGAGATAATACCCATATTCATAATGAAACATCATATTTAAAAAAGGATATTAATCATCTCATTGTCACAGGTGTGTGCAGGCAGGAAGATGAAGATGAAGACGGCTGATACAATTCTCAAACATAGTTTAATGATACAGGATTCTCAGGTGAGTCATACAGGCAGGTGCAACACACTCTATACATAGACGAGACCGGACAAAGACTGAAGAAAACAGGAGAACTAAATAGCAAACGGAAATGAGATAATAAACAGGACACAGCTGGAAGAAACTTAACTAATGAAGGTTACCATGGGGACAGACGAATGGCGGGAAAACTGAACAAGGAAACATGTGACAGGAAGAAAACACTGAAAGTCCATGACAAAACAGAACATGACGGTGACATAACACCTCCTCCAACAAGGCGCAACCTCGCGCCGTAACAGGGTGAAGAGGGCTGCTGAAGGGGGACTGGAGGAGGCTTGGGAGGAGGACAATGTGCGGGTGAAGGGCAGATGGAAGACAGGAGGGACCAGGCTGGAGCAGACGGAGGGAGAAGCCATGGTGGCAGAAGGCCAGACGACCCCAGTGCGCCGACTGACGGAGGTGACACAGGTGACCCGGACTCTCGTCGCGGGCTGGAGCCTTCACTGGACACTTGTCGTGGGCTGGAGCCTTTACTGGACACTCGTCGTGGGCTGGAGCCTTCACTGGATACTTGTCGTGGGCTGGAGCCCTCACTGGACACAAGTCGTGGGCTGGAGCCCTCACTGGGCACTCGTCGCGGGCTGGAGCCCTCACTGGGCGCTCGTTGCAGGCTGGAGCCCTCACTGGACCCTGGATGGAGACAGGGGACATCACTGGGCTCTGGACGCGACGCTCTCCAGACACCGGATGACAGCCACTCTCCAGCTCATTCCCGTGGTATCTGGGAGGTCCACGGGGTGATGAATAGTAGCCCCGATCCTGTAAAGAGTTTTCAGTGTCTCGTCCTCGAGCGCACTGGTGATGGCAACGGAAACAAAACGGGGAATAAAAGAAAGAAGGTCTTGGCTCTCCTAAGCCAGGACGATAATTCTGGCCCTATCGTCCATTTTGGGCGGTCCGGTCTTCTGTCACGATGTGTGCAGGCAGGAAGACGAAGACGGGCTGATACAATTCTCAAACGTAGTTTAATGATAAAGGATTCTCAGGTGAGTCATACAGGCAGGTGCAACACACTCTATACATAGACGAGACTGGACAAAGACTGAAGAAAACAGGAGAACTAAATAGCAAACGGAAACGAGGTAATAAACAGGACACAGCTGGAAGGAACATAACTAATGAAGGTTACCATGGGGACAGACAAATGGCAGGAAAACTGAACAAGGAAACATGTGACAGAAAGAAAACACTGAAAGTCCATGACAAAACAGAACATGACGGTGACACTCATATAATAAAATATAATTAATTGTTACTACTGTAAATATATAATTCAATTATTATGAAGTCTCCTTCAATGCTTTCAGAATCTTTACTTTTTAAAATAATTTTGCTTCTGTATTTTTTAAATATATTTTTATATTAACATATTTTAATGACACTGTATTTATTTAAAAAAAAAAAAAGTATAATCAAAATAAACAGAAAATAGTACAAACTTTGCTAAAGTGATTTTTTTTTTTAACTTAGACATCATTAAAAACATTATTTTAGCTAAAGTATGTGTATGTGTATGAATACTGTGTGTCTTTTGCCCCATGCTGGTGAGCCATGCTGGTGTGTGGGCCCCCCTCGCCACCTCATACATTTATACGTTTTTTTGAACAAAATATACCACTTTTATGGTTTATTTTCCACACAAAATCGGTTTCTCCATCAATGTTCGATACAAAAATTGTATTGTATTTTTTCTGCAATCATACACTATGGGAATAGTGAAAATCTATTTTTTTCTTAAGGTGTGCCTTTAGCCCCATTGTACCCTACGTATCGTAAGTTGTATCCCAAGTGACACTAAAAGGTTAGCCCTACCATAAACCTAACTGATAGAGTCAACTAAAGCAAATGTAAGATAAAGGGCCCTATTTTGACAATCTGAGTGCATGGTCTGAAGCTCATGGCGCAGGTGCACTTAGGGTGTGTCCAAATCCACTAGTTTAACGATGGAAAAAACGGTAGGTGCACCAGGCGCATGGTCCGAAAGGGTTGTACCTAGTCTCTTAATGAGTCATGGGTGTGTTTTGGGCGTAACGTGCAATAAACCAATCCGAGTCTCATCTCCCATTCCCTTTAAAAGCCAGTTGCGCTTGCACCATGGCGGATTCGCTATTTACATGGCGGAATTTGCGAGCGGAAAGACTGAACGCTTCTCCAGAGAGGAATCCTTTTATTTTAAATTTTTAAAAAATGTTTGTGTGCTGCTGCGCGTCCCTATGAGTGTAATAAGCAGAGTGTACGCGTATCGTGCACCCACTTATAGGTGCATATTACTAATATGTCCTTTAAATAACACAAAACATACTGCACTGTTGACTTTAGACCAGTTTTTTGTTGGTCAATGACGCAGTCGATTTCAGTTGCCTCAGACTCAACGCACCATCAATGCACCTGAACACACCACGGTTTCAGACCAGCATGCCCATGGGCGAACAGATGGTCACGAGTGCATCAGCTATTTAAACAACGTGGTGCTGGACGTGAAAATGATAACTGTGTCGGGCTGAAACTAACAAAAAGCTCTTTTATCATGACTTCTGTTTCATGGAACCCTTCCTCGAATGCTTTACATTGCAAGTGCAGTACCTGGTGAGCCACAGAGCAAGTTTACTATGTCAGGAAAGCCATATTTATGGAACTGGATATGTGAAGCAAACACCAAAATGTATTAGGTTTCAAATCCTGCGCTATGGTAGCCTTTTGAGGTCATAACATAGTACTGTGCAAAAGTTAGTCTTTGTTAATCGATAATCTGCCTCATAATCAGAATTTATGTGAAAAGGAATACAAGTTGTTGCCGTTTTACTGCCTCTTGTGTTCATTTCAGCTGAAAACTGCAGTTATACACAGTAGTTACATTTTTAGAGTTGCAAAAATGTAAATTTTTCCAGATGTTTCCAGCCTATGCTGCATAGTACTGATTGTATGCATCACTTGCACACTGCCTGAATGGCAGCTTGAGTTCATCACTGACCACTGCAGCCTCACAGCTCACAATGCACCTTTCCTAAAGATGTAGAGTTTAGTTATAAGCCTGTTTTAACATTCTTTCCTTTGACCAATCAAAGTCCTTTGATTAACTGCTTCAGGTGTGTTTGATCAGAGTCCTGATGTAAATGACCATGAGCTGAGTTAAGCACTCCTGCCTCAAGTAATCTGTTCATCTGACACCTAAATCTATTTACATTATGAATGTGCTGAATATATATAAAGCAGTGACTGGATGGGAAATATGTATTTGGATGGATGTAAATATACATGAGACAGGCTTATGTGCCAATTTAATTCCAATAAAAGTCTTTAAATTCAGTTCCACATATTGAATTAATTTGGAAAAACAAACAGGAGACACATTTGTAATTCAAATTAGAATATTGAAGTACAGTATATTGCCAAAAGTTTTGGGACGCCTGCCTTTACATGCACATGAACTTTAATGACATCCCATTCTTAATCCGTAGGGTTTAATATGGAGTTGGCCTACCATTTGCAGCTATAACAGCTTCAACTCTTCTGGGAAGGCTTTCCACAAGGTTTAGGAGTGTGTTTATGGGAATTTTTGACCATTTTTCTAGAAGTGCATTTGTGAGGTCAGGCACTGATGTTGGACGAGAAGGCCTGGCCTTTTACTGGAACTAAAGGGGCCCAATCCCTGAAAAACAACCAAATGCCAAACCCAGACTCGTCCATCGGATTGCCAGACAGAGAAGCGTGATTCGTCACTCCAGAGAACATGTCTCCACTGCTCTAGAGTCCAGTGGCGGCGTGCTTTACACCACTGCATCCCACGCTTTACTTTGCACTTGGTGATGTATGGTTTGGATGCAGCTGCTCGGCCATGGAAACCCATTCCATGAAGCTCTCTACGCACTGTTCTTGAGCTAATCTGAAGGCCTCACGAAGTTTGGAGGTCTGTAGCTATTGACTCTAAAGTTGGTGACTTCTGCGCACTGTGCGCCTCAGCATGCGCTGACCCCGCTCTGTGATTTTACGTGGCCTACCACTTCATGGCTCAGTTGCTGTTGTTCCCAATTGCTTCCACTTTGTTATAATACCACTAACAGTTGACCGTGGAATATTTAGCAGTGAGGAAATTTCACGAATGGACTTATTGCACAGGTGACAACCTATCACGGTACCACGCTTGAATTCACTGAGCTCCTGAGAGCGACCCATTCTTTCACAAATGTTTGTAGAAGCGTCTGCATGCCTAGGTGCTCGATTTTATACACCTGTGGCCATGGAAGTGATTGGAGGACCTGAATTCAATGATTTGGAGGGGTGTCCCAATACTTTTGGCAATATGGTATATATTTTATATACACTACCATTCAATAGTTAGGGGTCAGTAATATATATATATATTAATATGTTTAGTATTTATTTTTAGGACATTAAATCTATCAAAAGTGATTAGTAGACATTTATAATGTTACACAAGATTTGTATTTCAAATAAATTCTGTTATTTTGAACTTTCTATGCATCAAAGAACACTGAAAATGTAGATCACTGTTTTCACAAAAATATTAACATAATATACATAATAATAAGAAATGTTTCTTGAGCACAAAATCTGCATATTACAATGATTTCTGAAGGAACATGTGACAATGAAGACTGGCATAATCATGCAAAAAATTCAGCTTTGTCATCACAGGAATAAATTACATTTTAAAATACAGGTGCTGGTCATATAATTAGAATATCATCAAAAAGTTAATTTATTTCACTAATTCCATTCAAAAAGTGAAACTTGTATATTATATTCATTCATTACACACAGACTGATATAGTTCAAATGTTTATTTCTTTTAATTTTGATGATTATAACTGACAACTAAGGAAAATCCCAAATTCAGTATCTCAGAAAATTATATATTACACCTAAAAAGGAATAGTTATAATTAGAATTCATATTCACTTATTTATGTTTTGTTGCTTGTAAACTAATTTATTTAGTAGTTTAGTAGTAAATTCCTCTTGTCATTCCACATCAACATCCTGTTGGGTGTGTCCAATTGAATTCAAATGAATTGAAATTAGAGAAAGAAGGCGATCAAAGAAGCCAATACTTACATTTTGCCCCAATATTGCCTGAAAATCAGGAAAATAGAGTTAGAAAGAGGTGTTACAGTCTCACAGCACAGCCTGTATTCTTCAACATGATTACAGCGAGGGCTGCAGAGGTCATACATGTCAATGAAGTTTCAAGCTTCCCCTCATAGCAAACATCATTTATTGTCCCTAGTTTGACAGTGTTCTGTTAGTGGTCACATGACTCTGACACATTCTGTGAACTTTTACCTACAGAGACAGTCACTGAACTGCCGCCGTGACCAAAAACTGTAATGTGTGCCTTCCTGTCAATCCTGGGGACAAGCAATAGGGCTTAAAATAAAACCACTCACCACATGGTTTTTATGTGACAGCCAATTTGACCAGCTTGGCCTTTGTTTGCTGGCATTGTCGGGATGTGTGTGCTATGTGTTACACAAAGTCCTACAAATCTGTAGTTCTCAGAGCAGTATTTTATGACAACAGTGTAAAAGTCTGTGAAATACACATATGCACACACATGAGAATCCCCTCACTGCACTCAAATAGCCTCTTCACAATATACACTTGATGAATAGTGACAGCTTGCATGTAAAAGTGCTACTGACAAAATATTGGCAGTGGTTCAAACACCACATGCGCACAATATAGACCTTATGCGGCAGAGAAACGTGCGCGCAGCCATCTTTAAAATTTTGTCTTTGAACTTCCGTTTTTGCGATAGCTCTGTATGGCATCGCTGTCAAAGAATAATTAGCTGGTGAAGTGGATTTAGTTATTGCAGAGTTAACAAAAATGATTATGAGCATTTTAATGTTTAAAGCAGATGTCTTAACAAATGTCAGTAGACCGGGAAGATATTACAACGAGCAGTTCATTCATAAATACGTAAGATCGCTGTGGAAATACAAACCGGAAGTCAAAAGACAATGAGCGTAGCGCTGAAAAGGGGCAGGGCTATATAAGGTCTATACGGTAAGATGACTGTCCAACCTTAATTTTTTCTCTTGACCATATACGGCACAAAATCTCATCTCAACACTTGATGAATGGCTATATGCTATTATTGTGTCATTTATTAAAATTGCAACATTTGTGAGATTTAGTCAGTCTAAACAGTTATCGACTGAGCTAATTTTGTGTCTCTTTAAAATAGTGATCTATGACATTGTATTATGTTGAATATCAACATTTTTGTTAATGAGGTATTCGTTGAGAGATTAATGTTTTTAGTTTTTGGAGTAAAATATATAGTTTTTATTTTGAAAACTATACCTTTGGGATTCATGGGCCCCCAGAATTGGGACACAAGACCCGAGTTGCATGTTGTTATTGTTTAATTTAATACTTATCGTAATTCCTGGGGATATTATTCAATAATTTCATGAATTAGATGTACATTTCAGACATTTTTCATTAAAACCTATAGGCTAATTGAGTTAAATATTTGAAATTTAATTCATAATGTTGCCATTATGACATCACTGTACATCATTGAGTAAATTAACCTTTCATATGAATCTATTTTACTGGGATCCTGCTTCGTCAGTCATTGGTTATTAGATTATTCAACTAAATTGTCAAAACATAATTTAAATAAAAATAGTTGATTTTAGTATTTTACATTAATGACACTTAAAACTATAGGGTAAACATACCTATTAAGCTCACCAAAGTCTACATTGAGATATTTTAATGCACAGGGTATTGGTTTCAGTACAAGAAGTTATGTTAAAATAAAAGATTAATCTCTTAAATGACAAAGGCAATTCAATTAAGATGTACATCATTAAATGCAAAAAGTCTGGCTGTGCTTAATGGGTACATGTTTGTACCCTTTAAGCACACCCCTGTTCCCATTAAGCTCACAACATGTTTTTGTAATTCTTGTTTATTTTAAACAACATTTTTAAAGAATAATTTTATAAAGATTAACTTGAAGTGACAACCATCAGTTAATATTTAAAGTCTGTTAATGAAGTATTTACATAGACGTTCAATGTGGATGAGCTTAAAGGGAGCACACTGAGCTTAATTGGAACAGCAAACATTTTTTATTAATAAATATTATTAAATTAAATTTAGACAATTTTGCTAAATAAATAATCTAGGTCATGTATTAAGTTCATACATATTTTAATATGGCCTGCTATTATTGAAAATATCTATGAAATTATACTTTTTCTTATTGATGTCACACTGAAGCTGTGATTTTTATAGTAGTGCAACCTTTAAGCTCACCTTAAAATAATATGAAGTCTTTAAAAATCACAGAACATCAATAAACTGTACATTTATATTATAATGGATTTAAAAGTACAAGCCAGTAATGCCTGTGAAGTAATATATTAGTGTAGCACACAGTCTTATACAGCTAGTAAGCGAACTATGTTCTGTGGCACCTGCGCTATGTTGCTAAAACAATCTTTTGGATCTAACTGTAATTATTTCCCACATCCAGGTTCCAGGTTATAATATGTAAAAGTCTAAACATTAATCTCTTAATTTTGCAATAAGAAGTTATACTTATCCAAAATAAAGGCTTAAACATCTAAAAAAAAAATGGCAACCAGACAGTATGAACACATGGATACCCATATCTCAGTGTGCCATGGTCTGATTAGCTTGAAACTACAGGAGGTTGTAACAAACACATCAATTTGTTAAGACATCAAGTAGGATGATAAATTATTTTTTTCTTTTTATAATCTGAGCTCAAAGATAGTAGTGTGCTTAATGGGTACTTAAGCGTAATAGGTATGTTTACCCTATCCATAAGAATGATATCAAAGTGTTGGGGAAAGTTACATTTAAAAGTAATGTGTTACAATATTGTGTTACTCCCTAAAAATTAACTAATTGTGTTAGTTACTTTTTGTGGAAAGTAATGAGTTACGTTACTTTTCCCTACGTTTTCTGTCCTGGGCTGGGCTGGCTTGTTTTTTTTTTTTCCACACCAAAATTGAAACGAACAAAAACAAGCCAAAAATAAGTCATATCTGTCTGTGAAGAGCATATATATATATATATACACATACACACACACACTCACCTAAAGGATTATTAGGAACACCTGTTCAATTTCTCATTAATGCAATTATCTAATCAACCAATCACATGGCAGTTGCTTCAATGCATTTAGGGGTGTAGTCCTGGTCAAGACAATCTCCTGAACTCCAAACTGAATGTCAGAATGGGAAAGAAAGGTGATTTAAGCAATTTTGAGCGTGGCATGGTTGTTGGTGCCAGACGGGCCGATCTGAGTATTTCACAATCTGCACAGTTACTGGGAAATGTCACGCACAACCATTTCTAGAGTTTACAAAGAATGGTGTGAAAAGGGAAAAACATCCAGTATGCGGCAGTCCTGTGGGCGAAAATGCCTTGTTGATGCTAGAGGTCAGAGGAGAATGGGCCGACTGATTCAAGCTGATAGAAGAGCAACTTTGACTGAAATAACCACTCGTTACAACCGAGGTATGCAGCAAAGCATTTGTGAAGCCACAACACGCACAACCTTGAGGCGGATGGGCTACAACAGCAGAAGACCCCACCGGGTACCACTCATCTCCACTACAAATAGGAAAAAGAGGCTACAATTTGCACGAGCTCACCAAAATTGGACAGTTGAAGACTGGAAAAATGTTGCCTGGTCTGATGAGTCTCGATTTCTGTTGAGACATTCAGATGGTAGAGTCAGAATTTGGCGTAAACAGAATGAGAACATGGATCCATCATGCCTTGTTACCACTGTGCAGGCTGGTGGTGGTGGTGTAATGGTGTGGGGGATGTTTTCTTGGCACACTTTAGGCCCCTTAGTGCCAATTGGGCATCGTTTAAATGCCACAGCCTACCTGAGCATTGTTTCTGACCATGTCCATCCCTTTATGACCACCATGTACCCATCCTCTGATGGCTACTTCCAGCAGGATAAATGCACCATGTCACAAAGCTTGAATCATTTCAAATTGGTTTCTTGAACATGACAATGAGTTCACTGTACTAAAATGGCCCCCACAGTCACCAGATCTCAACCCAATAGAGCATCTTTGGGATGTGGTGGAATGGGAGCTTCGTGCCCTGGATGTGCATCCCACAAATCTCCATCAACTGCAAGATGCTATCCTATCAATATGGGCCAACATTTCTAAAGAATGCTTTCAGCACCTTGTTGAATCAATGCCACGTAGAATTAAGGCAGTTCTGAAGGCGAAAGGGGGTCAAACACAGTATTAGTATGGTGTTCCTAATAATCCTTTAGGTGAGTGTATATATGATGCATTTCTGAATTGTTAGCAGTATATGAAGAGATAAATAATAATAATGCCAAAACATAAGAGATTTGTGAAAACAGACTGGCAGGTGCATCGTGAGAATTGCTCAGTCACAGCATGTGTAGTATTATCCACTTTTTTTTCCACACCAAAATTTAAACAAACAAGCCTCAGGCTGAATTAAATGCAAATTCATGTCCATACAGTAGAGGGCGCAGCTCAGACAGACCTTTCAGCTGTGCTGCCATTCTGGATTGGAATAAGATGCAGGACAAGAAAGTTCAACACTCAAAAAATTAAACACAAATTTGATGTTTATCTAAAGTCATTTTTGCTAATTGGTAGGTTTGAATTGGACAAATCGAAGGTCAGTGGCAAAGACAATAATGATTTAACTTATTTAATTGTTGCAGGTTTGCATTTGACTGTTTATTTCTTCATTTTGAGGATGTTACGTGCTAGCCCTCTTTTCGTCTAGGGGTACTAGGCATAGCAGTATCAAAGTGTTGTCGCCAGCCCCAGTAACACACATCCAAAACAATTGAGCTTAAGAAAAGTATTTATTGAATCAAAAGAAAAAGTTAAGAGGAAGCAAACTTCAGGAGGGGGCAAAGGCCAACAAAACAAACAAAAAGGTTTCTAACTCAGTTTTAACCATAACTTACCTAAACATAAAACAAAGAGAAAATAAATAACAAATAAACTTCCCTTTTTCCCTGACTATACATAACCAGGAGAAAAGCAGTTTCAAACAAAAATGGCAACCACCTCCCTACAAGTTTCCTTAAAAGAAAATCTTAAAGTCTAAACAAAACTAAAAGTCTATGGTCAGCAGGAACAGAACAGAACAGGTAGCAGTAGAAAAAAAAGAAAACAAACCACAAAGCACATAGAACAATCACAAATAAAATACATCTTAGGACGTAACAAGGAATACTGAATCTGTTTTTGTGCAAATTAGATGAATAAGTGCATGCTTGCATTTAGTCTAGAACTACAATAACCATCATGTTTAGACAGAGCACACAACGCATCTGCACCTCACTCGCGATTTCTCTCAGCATGGGGAAAGGAGAGGTGTCAGTCAATAAATGTGAAAACATTTACATTACATTTAAGTAACGTCTCGGTTACGTATGTAACCCTCGTTCCCTGAAGGAGGGAACGGAGACGCCACGTCGGAGTACCGACGAATAGGAATCTCGCTAGCGAGAGCCAATCTACTTCGAGTGTAACTAAACGAGCCAATGCACATTGGCATGCAATGATTGCACCAGCTGCTCATGCCACTCCGTGTGGGTATAAATGAGGCACAGGTGCTTGCATCAAATTAGTTTTTTGCTGAGGAGCCGAGTAGGTGAACTGGCACCCCAGCAGGGTACAGAGGACATGGCGACGGGACGTGGCGTCTCCGTTCCCTCCTTCAGGGAACGAGGGTTACATACGTAACCGAGACGTTCCCATTCAGTCGGTCACTCTCGACGCCACGTCGGAGTACCGACGAATAGGAATCCCTACCAAAGCGCCATGGCCTCTGCCCCCATCCAGTGCCCTGTGTGAGCCTCCTAAGCTCTCTTACCTGATGAGATGGGGCTCACACAGAGAAGTCCATCACTGCTGTTCTGCATGACCCGCTCAGTGACTTATTGGATAACACTGGGAAGCGTGCCCTAGTGGAAGGGAACGCTGCGGAACCCACATCATACACCGAAGGAGTTATGTGGAGTACAAAGCTGAGCCATAGCCCGCAACTGAGAGGGGGCTCCAGCCCCACCAAGGGGAGGGCTCTCCCAAGGGAAAGACACGGGCTTCCCGTAGGAGCGACCGTGGAAAAATATATGGGATCCCCGCAGGGTCACTCATATATCCCCAGCCCAGTACCGGTTCTCAAGGATTCAGCGGCAAGGGGCCTGATGCCAGACGTTCCGCCACGTCCAGCACCGAGGGAGATGGAGGACTCGACAGAGTTTGCTTCTGGAGAATAAAGCGCCGGGGCGCAGCAAGCCGACAAGAGCCAGGGCCTCTCAGTGCTTCTACCCGTTTGAGGCGAGAACACAGGAGGACACTGGCTCTACACGTAGACTATAGAATCTAGCGAACGTGTTGGGTGTCGCCCAGCCCGCAGCTCTACAGATGTCTGACAGCGAGGCGCCACGTGCCAGCGCCCAGGAGGATGCAACACTACTAGTAGAGTGTGCTCGCATCCTGAGCGGACAGGGCACACCTTGTGCTTGGTAAGCCAAGGTGATGGCATCCACTATCCAGTGGGCCATCCTCTGCTTGGAGACAGCCTTTCCCTTCTGCTGGTCTCTCCGTGACAGACAAAGAGCTGATCTGAGGTCCTGAAGCTTTGAGTTCTATCCACGTAGATCCGCAGAGCGCGGACGGGACAGAGCAAAGCTAGGGCTGGGTCTGCCTCCTCCAGGGGCAGCGCTTGCAGGTTCACCACCTGGTCCCTGAAGGGAGTGGTAGGAACCTTGGGCACATAGCCAGGCCGGGGTCTCAATACCACGTGGGTGTCACCCGGCCCGAACTCTAGGCACGATTCGTCGACCGAAAATGCCTGCAGGTCCCCTACCCTCTTGATGGAGGCCAGTGCGGCCAACAGCAAAGTCTTCATAGACAGAATCTTAAGCTCTGCTGACCGCAAGGGCTCAAATGGGGCATTCTGAAGTGCTCGGAGCACCAGAGCAAGATCCCAAGAGGGTATGGAGGGGGGTCGAGGAGGATTTAACCGTCTCGCCCCCCTGAGGAACCTGACGACCAGGTCGTGCTTCCCAACTGTCTTACCTTCTACGTGGTCGTGATAGGCAGATATTGCAGCAACATAGACCTTGAGGGTGGAGGGCGACTGCCTACGCTCCAACCCTCGTTGCAGGAAGGAAAGCACAGACGCGATCGAACATCTTCGGGGGTCTTCTCGGCGAGAAGAACACCACTCGACGAACAGGTTCCACTTCAAAGCATAAGCCTGTCTTGTAGACGGTGCTCGTGCCGAAGTGATGGTGTTAACTACCTCTTGGGGTAAGTCACCTAGAACCTCCGCGTCCCGTCCAGGGGCCAGACATGAAGCTTCCACAGATCTGGACGCGGGTGCCACAGGGTGCCCCGTCTCTGAGTCAGAAGGTCCTTCCTCAGAGGAATCGGCCAAGGAGGGGCTGTCGCCAGGAGCATAAGTTCTGGGAACCAGGACCGGTTGGGCCAGTAAGACGCCACCAACAGGACCTGCTCCTCGTCCTCCCTGACCTTGCACAGTGTCTGTGCAAGTAGGCTCACTGGGGGAAACGCATATTTGCGCAGCCCCTGGGGCCAGCTGTGCGCAAGTGCATCCGTGCCGAGTGTACCCTCGGTCAGCGAATAGAACCACTGGCAGAGGGACGTTTCTGGGGAGGCAAACAGGTCGACCTGTGCCGCCCCGAACTGTCTCCAAATCAGCTGAACCACCTGGGGGTGGAGTCGCCATTCCCCTGGGAGCGCAGCTCGTGAAAGCTCGTCGGCCACACGGTTGTTCACACCAGGGACATGAATGGCCCGAAGCGACCTCAGACACTTCTGACTCCAGAGGAGGAGATGGCGGGCGAGTTGCGACATGCGACGGGAGCGTAGACCACCTTGTCGGTTGATATACGCAACGGTCGCGGTGTTGTCCGTGCGGACCAGTACATCTTTGCCCCGTAGCAGGCTCAGAGCGAGATGCACTGCTAGCAACTCGAGGCAGTTGATGTGCCAATGCAGGTGCGGGCCCGTCCAAACCCCTGACACTGCATGCCCGTTGTACGTGGCTCCCCAGCCCATGGCAGAGGCATCCGTGAAGACCACAGCATGCCTGGACACCTGTTCCAGAGGCACTCCGGCCCGAAGGAACGAGGGGTCTGACCATGGGCTGAAGGATTGGCGGCAGGCCGGTGTGATGCTCACCCGGTGAGTGCCGCGTTGCCACGCCCATCTCGGGACTCGGCCGTGTAGCCAATGCTGAGGCGGTCTCATATGAAGCAAGCCTAGCGGTGTTACTGCCGCTGCGGCTGCCATATGCCCCAGGAGCCTCTGAAATTGTTTCAGTGGAACCGCGATCCTGCCTTGAAACGTGTTCAGGCAGTTCAGCATCGACTGGACGCGCTCCTCTGTGAGGCGCGCTGTCCGTCCGACCGAATCTAACTCCATACCGAGAAAAGAGATCCTCTGCACGGGGGCGAGTTTGCTCTTCTCCCAGTTGACCCGAAGACCCAACTGGCTGAGGTGTCTGAGCACCCGGTCCCTGTGTTCGCACAACTGATCCCTGGACTGTGCTAGAATGAGCCAGTCGTCGAGATAGTTGAGGATGCGAACGCCCTGTTCTCTCATGGGCACAAGGGCCCCCTCCGTGACTTTCGTGAAGACACGGGGGGACAGGGACAGCCCGAAGGGCAGGACTTTGTACTGATATGCTCGACCCTCGAACGCAAAGCGCAGAAACGGCCTGTGTCGAGGAAGAATCGAAACATGAAAGTACGCGTCCTTCAGGTCGATCGCTGCAAACCAATCTTGGGGACGGATGCATTCGAAGATGCGTTTCTGCGTGAGCATCTTGAACGGTAGCTTGTGAAGGCTCCGATTCAAGACTCGCAGGTCCAAGATTGGCCGTAACCCACCGGTCTTCTTGGGTACAATGAAGTACGGGCTGTAGAAGCCTGTCTTCATATCGGCTGGAGGGACCGGCTCTATCGCGTCCTTCGCCAGTAGGACTGCGATCTCCGCACGCAGGACATGGGCGTCTGCGGCGTTCACCGAAGTGAAGCGGACGCCCTTGAACCTGGGGGGGCGCCGGGCGAACTGAATCGCATAGCCGAGCCTGATGGTCCGAATGAGCCAGTGAGACGGACTGGGGAGCGCTAACCAGGCTCGCCGAGACCGTGCAAGCGGGACCAAAGGGACCACCGGCGTACCCACCGTGGGGCAGCGAGGTGGAATGCAGGTACCGGGCTGGGGCGGCTGTCTCGTGGAGGCGGCCCGCAGCGGGGTGTGAGTGTGCATTGCAACACTTACCTGATTCCACAAGTGGGCAGAGGGTACGTGAGAAGGCTTGGTTGCGTCCTCGAACCGTCCACTGCTGCCCGCTGGCAAAGGAGGAGGATGAGTGTGGTCCGGCGTTGGACCGTCCACAGCTCTCCGAACCCCCTTGGGACCCAGAGATAGAGGAACTGCTCTTTTTTTTTTTTTTTTGAGAATTGGGGTACCACTGGTTGTGACACCAGCGGCAGAACAGATTTTTGACTCAAAAGATTCTCTGCCCGGCCCTCCTCCGGGGAAGAGCAGCCCCGCCCATCTCCAGGTCACCCGTCTCAGAGGTGATGTTTCACCGACTGCTTAAACAGCAGCAGAGACGGGTGGCGTCGCCTTCCTGCGTCGGACACAGTAGAGCAGGCTGTGCCGAAGTTTTTTTTTTTTTTTTTTTTGCAGGGGACGACGCCTTTGGCGACGAGCAGACTGAGGGGCAACCCACGAGGCACTCTTGTGGTGCGTCGGGGGAAGCTCTTGATTGCCTCAGCCTGCTACCGACTGCAAAGAACTGCTGGGCCCAGTTCTCAACAGTGTCACCGAAAAGGCTACCTTGTGAGATGGGAGCATCGAGAAAGCGCACTTTGACGACCACTCACACCTCAGCAAGGCAAGCCAGGGGGCGTTTCTGGACCACCGAGGTGGACATCGTCTGGCCGAGGGCCTGCGCCGTGACTTTGATCACGGTTAGTCAACATGCGCAGCTCAACCCCGACTCAGAACTACCCTCGTGCATTAAAGTGCAGGGCGGAGGTGGTCTGCGCACAGCCACCCCACCGTTGAGGGTAGTGAGAGAGGAAAACTTATGCAGTTTGGCCCCCCTGGCGTTCCATACTGCCAAGTTTTCCATGCACATCCGGGAAAGATCCCGGGAAAGCATGGCTATTAACTCTGAATCTGACTCAGCAAAGCACACACCATTACAGTGGGCTCAGCATCATCCTCATTTCCAGAGCACAACAGCCCTCTCTCCGATGCAGCGATTGACATCTGATCCTCAGCTGGAGCCCCAAATGAAATGCTAGGTTCCTCCATAAGAAGGACCAGCAGTTCCATCCAGAAGCTGCACAGCTTGCAGTGCGCTAGAGGGGGAGGGGCCCTAGGGGGTTGGTTCCCCGAAGGAGAAGCCCTCCACTCCTCAGGTCACCCCAGCGATTTCACTGAAGTAGACCTCTCCTGTTGGCCACCAGGGAGGGCGCTACAACGGGAAATAGGCAAGGGGACAGCGCACCTAGAGTGGCGAGTGAGCGCTGGGTTGCCGTGACAACCCGCGCTGCAGCCCGGCACTCGACGGCACACGACACGTAGAGAAGCGTGAGGTCCCACCGGGTTTTCCCCGGCGGGCAGCTCTCGCTGATCTCCGCGGTCTCCCAGAGTGTCGAGCAGACCCGCGGCTGTGCTTTTACACACGAGCGGCGGCTGGCCAACAACAAAGGGGACTCAAGCTTCCCGGAGAAAGAAGAGTCGCGACCGGCGTGCCGACGTGGTCATGTTCTCATTAGAAAACGTGAACCACCCACGAACAGTCTCAGCATGCATACGCCCAGACATGTGAAACAGTGCTCGTGGCCGTCAGTGAGGACAGGAAACAACCGCAACCAGAAACACACAGGTAGAATGTCATCTTTAAAAAGACGCAAGCTCTATCTGTGTAGCTCTTCTAGGGAAACTGCACTCCGCGGTGCTGAAGCACACAGGGGAATAGTCGCGGCGACACAGACAGGGAAAAAGTGCAGCCTGTCATGCGCGCTCTCTCTCTCATAGAAGGCGATCTCTTACCAGCCATGAAAACGGCTTTTCAGCGCTCTTTACAGCGCACCGAACCAGCTGTGAGAACAGCCTTTTGTTTTTGCTCAATAAAACAAAATAGAAAAAGAGAGAAAATCGACCCCGCTGCAGTGCCGTCACTCCAACACCAAACGAGGAGAGATCCATCCGAAGAGCTTGACTCGTTAAAATGTTAACACATGCTTTGTAGAGAGTGATTTCAGGACAAACCATCCACCACTCGGCTCCGAAGCAAAAAGCTAATTTGATGCAAGCACCTGTGCCTCATTTATACCCACACGGAGTGGCATGAGCAGCTGGTGCAATCATTGCATGCCAATGTGCATTGGCTCGTTTAGTTACACTCGAAGTAGATTGGCTCTCGCTAGCGAGATTCCTATTCGTCGGTACTCCGACGTGGCGTCGAGAGTGACCGACTGAATGGGAACTTGTGTTATTCGAAAAAAGTAAATCAGATATTTTGTTGGATATTTAAAAGTAATGCGCTACTTTACTCATTATTTGTAATGCATTAGCCCCAACACATTGTTGCATGTGTTGTAATACGTTACCCCCAACACAAAAGTTTGGACAGTAGTGGGGTAAGATTGCCTCTTTAACCCTTAAATGCATGAATGTTTCGGCAATCATTATTACATATTCTATATCTAACACGGATAGATCTCTACCTGCCGCGATAATATAAAACTCTTGATATTAGAGTAACAATTACAGAAGAATTAAATAAAGCATATTTTGTTACCGTTTGGAGCTTGGAAGGGTTCAGTTTGAGCAGATGTTTTATACCATCATTACTGTCCTCATCAGAGCTCATTTCCCAGTACATTCAGCATCTGGCTCATATGGGCGACATATTCTGAAAACTATAATTTTCAACATCTTCAAAATCAATATTTTAATCACTGACAGGTTCTTCACCAGATCTACCATCAAGTGACAGGGACACTAATATTTGAATGCGTTCAGTACTTGCTCTGCAGTAAATCGCTGAACCATTTCAAGTTTTGCTGATGATACTTCCTATACTTTTGTTTTCTGCCTGCGGTAACTATGAGTGAAACGTCACTTCATCATTGTGTATCAGACATTGCTACCTTGTGGAATAAAGGTGAATTGCTCTTATTCAGTCATCAAAGATTTAATTATTGTAGTGCAGAAAAAATATACTTACACTGTTACACATGGGAAAACAGGCAGTCTTTTATAATTCATTATTTTTTTCTTGTTATATTGTTTATAATGAATTGATTGAGGAATACTATTTAAAAAATGAATGAGGAAGAGGGTAGTGAATGACGTCCTGGGTCACAAAGACCCGAGGTATGCGTTTAAGGGTTAAATAATAAGTTTACACTTTTACACTTTGTGCTATAACAACTGAATTAGCAAAGGTTTCTATTAATTTCCCTTAATAACACATTGGCTGATGCATCGTCATTCTGCACATTCCTAAGGGGCGAGTCTTCCTCCATCCCTACTCACTAAATTACAATTAAATACATACATAATTGGGTGTCATGGACACAGAGTGGAAACCCTGTCTGGAAACTATATCCACAAGCCACATTTTGAGGCAGCATTTGGCCCCATGTGGGAGAATGTAGTCCCTCTCCCACTTTGACAATTGATTGCAGCAATGCTTGGTTGTCCTTAGGGACCAAAATAGGGATGGGGTATTAAGGCCAATTGAATACTAATGAAATTCTGAGAAATGTATTGCTGACTGTTGTGTCCTAATTAAAGGGAGCTGGACGAGTGTGGTGAGGAGCTTGGTGGTCCACAAGGACTCTATTAATCAGAAGTCTCCTTCGGTGTGAATTAACAATAGATTGCATTGAATTACCTGGGCTGGGGAATTGATGATGGGCCCGGGGAGGGGTATTCCTCTCTTTGTGCACTTTCTCTGGTGTGAAAATAATGATCTTTCTCCTTCCCTGACTCCCTCATCTCAGACACAGCTCTACAAAAACAAGCCAAAAATAAGTCATCTCTGTCTGTGAAGAGCATTATATATATATATGATGCATTACTGAATTGTTAGCAGTATATGAAGAGCTAAATAATAATAATGCCAAAAACATAAGAGATTTGTGAAAACAGACTGGCAGGTGCATCGTGAGAATTGCCCAGTCACAGCATGTGTAGTACTATCCACAGTGCACGGCGGCGGCATGCAGCCAACCCTAATTCTCTGGGCTTTTGATACCTGATGTGGTAGCATTGTGCTAACTCAGCTGCACTGTAATTGGGAACCCCCTCCACTGCATTACCCCATCAATGCACTGCTACCTTCACATGCAAATTAGACAAATTTAATTCACTAACAAAAGAGATGGCGTGGAGGTTTGTGAAATGATCTGTACTCATTTATCTGACAAAGATTAGTACACCAAAATTCATATAGATAAATATGAAATTGTTGGTTAGTGAAGTGACAGAGTTTTCATCTCAGAAAATCTGTTATTTTGCATTTTTATTTCCAAAGTGTAAAATGTCTTTTATCAGTCTGTCAAGTAAAAAAAAAAAAGAAAAAAGTGAAATTGAAATGGAAGGTCAAGTTGTACACACTGCATTGTGGGATAATATATTCCTCAGGCTATATGTGGATGTGTGCAGTATGTAATAAGTAAGCGGGGAAAGGTTAAGATAAAATTCTGCAGTCTTCACAAACAGGTATAAAAGGGCATTATACATGACAAAAAGTCAGAATTGTGAGAAAAAATTTTGCAATTACCTTTTTTATTATTTATTCTGTGTGCTTCCTTCGTCAGAAGTTTCCTTTGCCATGTGGTTGCACACAAGCCTAAAATCACCCTGTGAAAATGCAAGTGTCTGCTGGAGTGGTTTGAAGCTTACTGCCACTGCTCCGGTCCAGGAAAAATACACTCTCTGGAGTGATGATTTATGTTTTACCATATGGCAGTCTGATGGACAAATCGGGGTTTGGCAGATGTCAGATAAACACTACATGCCTGAGTGGCTAAAACCAACTGGAAATAATTAGAATAATAGATTGAGCCTTTTCAGGTCTCTTAATTCTGCTGAAGGGAAATATTTCCTTGATGCATTTCCAGATCGTTGACAGCATTATTTTTTTTAAAAATTGGGAGTGCCACTTGTAATATGAAGGAATTAATAATCAAATATTTACTTAAAAAAAGTAAAAAAAAATAAATTACCACTTTTCAAATTAAATAGGCATATTTAAAACATTTAATTAAGCACATTTACATAATGTTTAGTTAAATGTAACATAAAAATAAAGATTATTATTAATTATTGTTGTTATAATTAGCATGTTCACAATTTACAAATAATATAAATGTATTATTATTATATGATTAAAAGAATATATTAATAACTCATTATTCAATCTAAATTAATTACTTTTATCTTATTATTATTATTATTATTTTTAAAGCATTGGCCAAATGGTTTTCTTTTTCCATTTGTCAGTTGAGTTAAAAATGCCATTGGATAATTCACAAGTGGGAGCACCAATTAACTTTCCTTTCTGAAATGCTGCTTTTAGGTGAGTAAACAAAAAACTCAAACTCAATAAGTGTAAGTGACATGTGAAGGCAAAGTATGGGTTACCACCTCTGCATTTAATCCATCCAAGTTAGCGCACACACACTATGAGTCTATGAGTAGAGGGTAGTGAACACACACACACTGCAAACCATGGACACACACCTGGAGCAGTGGGCAGCCATTTGCTGTGATGCCTGGGGAGCAATTGGGGGTTAAGTGCACAACCTCAGTCGTTTCCTGTCGGTATTGAGAATCGAAACTGCAACCTTCAGGTTACCAGTCTGACTCTCTAACCATTAGGTCATGACTGCCTATAAGCACATTTGGGACAAATTTGGGGCCTTTGCTCCAACTGGAAGCAGGGAAGAGTGAAATGGGGAGGCTGACTCTATAATAAAAGTGCAGTAAGCAATTTCTGAGAAACACAGTTGATATTTAAAATCAATCCAAACAAACACCCCTCTCTTCCTCGCTTCTCCCCCAAATACACAAGCACGCAATGTTTCTTTATCATAACTGAAGCGAAGCAAAATAATGCTTCATGAAAAGATGACAAACGAATGTGAAGGAAGAAAGAAAATATGAACATACAGTACAGAAGAGTATATACAAACAAGAGTTGGTTGTTAGTCGCCAGCAGCTCCAGACAAACAATGACACTCAAAACTGTCCTGTTACTAGAGCTAATTTTACAACAACAGCATATCTTGGTTCTGTGAATGTTACTCACGTATGGAGCAGAAACAACGCAACCTCAGCGTCTGTTTTCAGGTCTTCCCGCTTTAGGTCTCTCCAGCACTGGAAAGCTTTTGTAATATCAATGCGGGTCCTAAAGCTCTTGCCTAATCATAACCCTTCTTTTTCCAGTGATATTCCTCTGACTGTACGCTTAGGTTCCAAATGAAGACGATGATGAAGATTCAGTATTTATTCCAAACATAATAACAATCCAACATGCGAGACAGAGTGCACTTGACACAAAAAATTACCAGACACTGAACACAGAGGAAAAGGAGGAACTTAAATACACTGATGATTAACTCAAATGACGAACAGCTGTGATGATTAGTTATCATCCACGGTGACTGATGAGTGGCGGGAAAATAGAACAAAGAAACACGTAATGAATGAAAACAAACTGAAAGTCCATGATAACAACACTAAACTGAACACAACTGTGACGGTGACCTTTTCTCTTTTGTAATGTCTCTCAGCCATCTCTCTTTCTACAGTCTTTCTTCAAATATTGAGTGTAACGCCCTCCTGCTGATTGGCTACAAGTGTATTGTGGTGCACCTTTAATAGGCCTACCCTTTAATTTGGTTAATATGAATGAATGTATTGTTTCTCCCCCTAAACAACAGAATAACAACCTTCTGTGAATTTGCATTGAGACTGGCATCATATTGCTGATGTTATCTGACAAAACTAACCTGCCCTGCTGTTGTACTCTTGAACCTAATTCTCTGGCGCCTTGTCACAATGCTCATGCTTCACTACCTCAGCTGACCCGTGCTGACTGCTGCTGTGCGGCGGCCTAATCATTTCTCACAAATACAGATGGCATTCATTTGATAAACACACTGAGGCCAAATGAAGTCTGTATGTCAGCAGCCTTTGACTCAATTTCTCCTTTGAGCCAAAATCTCTCTGTCTTTCATCTGTTAGATACCACACACTCTCACTGCATTACATCTGAACCTACTTTGGTAAATGCCAAGCATGCCAGGGCTGAAATGTCAGAGTAATAGGTAGATTCACAAGCACAATGTGTTCAGAGCGTGAGTGAGCATATTTAAGGGAGGGTTCAAATGTACTGTACTCAAGGTGTGAAAATGCCCTCAAGGTTATGCTACTGAAAGGTTAGGCCTCAAAACTGCAACTGTGATGTGCTAATGTAATTTTTTGCCAGAAGGAGAAATACTAAATAATAATTTAAAAAAATACAATAAAAGAAATGCAGTGTATATTGTGATGATCTTAAAGGGTTAGTTCACCCAAAAATCATCTTTGGATCATCTTTCATCTTTGGAACACAAATTAAGATATTTTGGATGAAATCTGAGAGCTCTCTGACCCCTCCATAGTCAGCTATTTGATTAACACTTTCAAGGCCCAGAAAGGTAGTAAAGACATCTTTAAAACCGTCCATGTGACTATAGTGCAGTGCTTCCTAGTTCTACGGCAGAAAGACTCGTGCGTATGCGTTGTGGTGCTCACGTGAACAGCGCCGGCCAGTGGTAAGCCGGCGTTCTGTAAGTGCTGCACTGTTTACACTGTGTCAACAGCGTAAGAGTCTGACACAGGCTAGAAGACATTTTTGAATAAAGTCGTTACTTTTGTTTGTTTTTTGCGCACAAAAAGTATTCTCGACACTTCATAAAATTAAGGTTAAACTACTGGACTCACAAGGACTTTTTTTTAACAATGTTTTTACTACCTTTCTGGACCTTGAAAGTGATTAAATTGCTGTCTATGGAGGGGTCAGAGAGCTTTCGGATTTCACCAAATTATCTTAATTTGTGTTCTGAAGATGAACGAAGGTCCTACAGATTTGGATCTTCCTTAAAGTATATACAGTACAAATGTGGTTTAAAATACTGGGCCCGTATTTATCAAGCTTCTCAAAGTGCCATTTTAGTCTTAAGTGCTGAGAATTCATGAAATTTACTCCTACATTCAAACTTAAGTATAAAAGCAAGTTATCAAATTTCTTAAAGCTAAGATTCACTCTTACTCTCCCAATTATTTAAGACTGCGCGAGAGGTCTCTCAAGTGGTTAGGAGTTGCCAGTAGGGGCTTGTGATGGCACTGAGGAGACAGAGACGTGTGCAAATCTTTCAGGAGAGGGAGAAAGTTTTTGAAATGTCTGACAACGAGCTTGACCACTTAATCAAACGGTATCGTTTGGACAGAACGCTTTTTGTCAGCGCTTTTTCACCATTCAATGTGAATTTATCAGAGAATATTCTTAAATAAGAAAAATCTATTCAGTGATTGGTCTATGCCTTTGTCGTCATCCAAAATCTCGTTTGTGGCACAGCAAAGTGTCATGAATCATCTCTAAGACTGACACTTAAGATTTAGTCCTACACTTCACTTAAATTACGACTGAGATGCTTGATAACTAACTTTTAAGCGCAGCTTTGAGCCAAGAATTTTTTTACTCTTAAGTCAATTCTTAGCAGTGTTCTTGTGAGTAATTCTCAGAGGCTTGATAAATACGGGCCCTGATGTCCCTTTTGTAGAATTTTCATAGTTGATTGTAAAATGAATAACATTGTAATTTAATTGTTAACATTTAGCAGTTTAACTAGCATAGAATTATATATAAGTCCTATATATAGCAAATCTCAACTGCCTGATTTTTTTTTTGTTGCAAAATGTAACTATATTATATAAAGTTGATATAAGTATGTCCAGCTTTATCCACGTACAGTACACTCTCATAGGGCGATACATAATATATATTGCTTATCTCAACTGCTTGAAGAAGCCGGAAACCGGAAGAAGCGGAAGCGGTCGTCTGTGGCATAATAAAAGCTCCACTGTCGTGTGTCGCGCTTGTCTCTCATTAGCAATCGCTCCAGCAGCCTCATTGCGCTCCCACGGCTTTCAGCCCCACCCTGATTCATACTACAGTAACGCTAATAAATCTTTAATACATTAGCTCATCCATGAATATGATTTCTGCCCGAGTCCCATCAGATTCTTTTCGACCGGCTGTAGAGGTGAAGACAATAACTTCTATGATTCCACGAAATCAAGGCGTCATCAAGCTATGTTTTTGTTTTGAATAGGCAACCTCTATCAGCGAAAATTACATATTGTGCCTTTAAATTGCGTTTAGTGTCGCAAAAAAGCTGTAAAGCTGCTTTGAAAAATGATGTATTGTAAAAAGCCCTGTACAAATAAATTTGACTTGACATGAATGCCACAAAACACATATGAAGGACTCCAAATGCCACATGAGGTATTGGTATTTTATGTTGTATTGTATTGTTTTAATAAAAAACTAGAAGCTAAAGTTTGTAAACAAACTTTGATGTTGGCTTGAGAAAGCCTGAATGGGCAGCCTAAGCCAAAGCACATGTCTGTTTTGTCTTCTGGAGCGAGGCCCAACCAGATTTTTTGATTATTGTTTATACGAAAACTGTAAGTCTGATCAGTTTGAAAAGATATAGCAACAAACTTCAGATCAAGGTCTGTGGCGAGTTTGGTACTTGTAGCATTAGAGCTCTAGGAGGAGTAGCAGTCAGAAAATGTTGCAAGCTGGGCCGTTTTGAGGGGGAAATCTTTACCCGGAACTTTATTTAGACCCTGGTTCCTGCGGTCTAAACACACAGAGTACCACGCTAAAGTCCCTAGTTCCTGGGGAAAGTTCCCGCAGTGGAAACGCAGCTTATGTGTATGAAACACTGAAGTTTTGCACTTGGTTCCTTTGAAGGGCTTATAATTTACATCTTCATTTCAGACTGCAAAAATGAGTCATTATTGTGCTTTTTGTTTTGTTACAGTTATGCATAAGATTCACTGCTACATTCAGGAGGAACACATTCAGATTTTACATGTTAGGGAAATAAATGCTTGAATTGGCTTTGCTTGAATAAAGGGCAATGCTTATGCAACCTTTGAAATCAACTCTATTGTGTGGATACGTGATAAAACGGTAAATATTCCGAAAGAAAAAAAAATCACAAAAAGCTCCAATTCCTTGGCTGGATTAAAACACTGCAATACCCACATAGAAAAATCCACCAGTTTACCACCCTTCATTATTTCATCACAACTTTACATAAGAAAGGCTTAGAAACCCCTCTAAGGATTTTCACTGCTTGGGAATCAAAGACGACCCTTTGAACAGTGTAATTAGACATTTCTCTAAGGTACACCTCTAAGGAAATCTTCCCTTGGTCCGTGTGGGAGTCGTACCAGGATGAGCACACACCTTTAAATGTGCATCTGAACTAAATTTGCCAGGGTAATGGGGGGTAACTCAATGTAATGTGCTTTAATACCAAACAACTCAGCAGAGGCAGGTTTAAATTAAAGTTGTTATACACTTGATTAACCTTTCTTTAAAAAAAGAAATAAAAAATCAGCATGGAAACTGTATCTTTGCTTGATATTTTAATGACTATCCCCCGGTTTTACAGTCAAGGCTAAAGTGCATATTTGAGTTGTTTTAAAGGTGCAGTGTGTATTATTTATAAGGATCTATTGACAGAAATGCAATATAATATACATAACTATGTTTTCAGTGGTGTATAAAGACCGTACATAATGAACCGTTATGTTTTTATTACCTCAGAATGAGCCATTACAGTGAAGTCACCATTTCGTGCCGCCATGTTTCGACAGTAGCCCTAAACGAACAAACTGCTCTACAGAGTGCTAGCTACTCTGTGCTGTCTCAGACAAAGACATCTTTGTCCTGTGTCAGCCACCGTAGCTTCCCTATGTGCTTCGCAAGGGAGGGGTGAGCGGTGGGCAGTTGCAATTCGCAACCTCACCGCTAGATGCCACTAAAATTTACACAATGCACCTTTAACTGAAAGCAACTTGCACTGACATCTTAAAATTTGTCAGTGCCATTGTTTTGATGCACACCAGTAATGTGTTTTTTTTTTCCTATGGCATGTTTATAAAAGCTACTTAAATATCCTAATTGAACTAAGGCCTAATCCAGGCTTAATCTAAGCCGTCTGTGAAATCAGGCCAAGACTATTTATAACATAATTTTAAGACATCTTCGATATTCATTAAAACCTATAGCCTAATTAAGTGAAATCATTCGATTTGAGTTTTACAGTGTTGCTGTTATTTTGACATACCTTTAATTAAAACTTGGGCAGTAAAATATTAATATATTCATATTCTTGTATATAATTCATATAATACATTTACCTTTCAGATGGATCTCTTTTACTGGGACTCTGCTTTGTCATTTATTGTTCAGTTATTAAATAAAATATCAAAACAACATTTTAAATTGATTTAGGAGATTACATGAATGCCAATTTAAAAATATCTAAATATTAATAAGAATGATATTAAAAGTCATACATTCATACAGTTATGGGTTAAGATGGCCTCTTTGCACTTGTAATTTTACATAACTAAATTAGCAAATTTTATTTCTGTTTGTTTTCAATGTAAACCCAAATAAGTTGGCAAAACTCAGAATATATGAGGTAATCAGTTACAACAAAATTTAAGAAATTAAAATTTTTAGTAAGCAGAACTGTCAGATTTTATTTTGTACATTTTAATTACTCTTAACTTATATTTGAGTAAGCCAATTCATACATTTAGTTTAAAATTATCATGTAATCTCAATTTAAACATTTTTTGTGTGTAAACTTGGCTAGTAAATGCTACCTTGCTAATTAATAACACAATGCTTTGAAAGACATAGCAATTGCTGAATGAGTACAACAGTATAGAACATTTAACATATATCTGTTTTCAAACTCAAAAGTACCCCCCAAATAACGCCACATAACAGAAACTCTTTTAAATTAGCATAGCAAAACATTAAACACTACTAAATATTACTAAATATAAAGCATTTACTCTCCCTTTCCAGTGTCATGGCAATAGACATCCCAGCCCAGTTTCAGTTAAATTTAAGTTCATAAAACGTCTCTGTTACACATGTAACCCTCGTTCCCTGAAGGAGGGAACGGAGACGTACGTCAGAATGTGAACCGACGAAATGGGATATTGCATGAGAGCCCTATCACTTTCGAGTGTGTACTAAACGAGCCAATGAACATTGGTGTGTGAGATTTGCATGTCGCACTCCGCCCCGCAGCACGGGTATAAATACGGAAGTGCATGCAAGCGCACCTTTGTTTTTCTCTTGGGACCCAAAGGAATAGGAAACTGTTCTTTTATTGAGAATTTGGGAACAGAACAGAAACAAAAGGAAACAAATGTTTCTCCACCCAGCCCTCCTCAGGGTGAGGGAGCGATGCCTTCACTGTCTCCCGTAGAGCAGTCTCCCGATCCTCCAGGTCACCCGTCACAGGGCCACTTGAATGACCGATTGCCACCTGGCTTGGCTGCGGCCTGAGTGGGCTGGGCACTTCACTCGTGGAGGCTGCTGCTTTGCAGCCTTTTCAGGGGTGGAGGACGAGGCAGGCGGGCGGGCGGGCCGGTGGGCCGGTGGGCCGGCGGGCCGGTGGGCGGGCACCCTCGGCGACGAGCAGAAGGAGGAGCTGCGACCGGCGGCTGGGTTGAGGCAACAGCAGACTGCCGGGGCAGGATGTGCCGGATCGCCTCCGTCTGCTTCTCAACCGCTTCGCTAAATAGGCCCACCTGTGACACGGGGGAGTCCAGGAACCGATATTTGTTGGTTTCCCTCATGTCGGCCAGGTTGAGCCATAGGTGGCACTCCTGGACCACAAGCGTGGCCATTGCCTGACCAACCGAGTGCGCCACCACCTTAGTCGCCCAGAGGGCGAGGTCAGTGACAGTGTGCAGCTCGTCCATGAGTGGCTGATCAGGACCACCCTGGGCCATGTCCATGAGTGTCTTGGCCTGATAGACCTGCAGCAACGCCATGGCATGGAGAGCGGAGGCGGCCTGTCCACAGGCTCTGTAAGCCTTGTCCGTTAGGTTGGACAAGAACAGGCCTTGGATGGGTGCCGCAGATTACCCCTCCAATTGGCGGCCGTCGGACACAGCTGCATCGCGACAGCACGCTTAACCGGAGAGATACCCGTGCACCCCTTCACCTCCCCGCCATCCAGGGTGGTGAAGGCGGAAGAGGAACCATGGTTACCTCCTCATGCAGTTCTGGGAAGAATGGTACCGGGGCGGGGCGCTGAGAACCAGTGCGGCCGCCCTGAGAAACCAGTCATCCAACCGCGTTGCATGCTCTCACTCTCTTGCCCGGCAACGCAACCAGATGATGAATCAGCACAGAGATCACGTGAGCTTGCGGCTGCCGCTGAAGTGCCTTCTTACCAACACTATGCAAGGACCTCTTCTGCTCGTTGTAGAGTCACACTCTATGGAGAAAACCAGCTTTTCAACACTGCTAGGCTCTGAAACAAAAGACAAAGGTGCGCTTGTATGCACTTCCGTATTTATACCCGTGCTGCAGGGCGAAGTGCGACATGCAAATCTCGCACGCCAATGTTCATTGGCTCGTTTAGTACACACTCAAAGGTGATAGGGCTCTGATGTCTGTCGAACGTGACCGGCTGAAAGGGAACTCAAAACAATTAAACAATTAAACAATTCAGATTACTTAAAATGTGTCAGTTTTGTGAACTCCAAAGAAAAGGAAGTTTTACATACTCATAAAAGTTAATTTGATTCAACTAATTTGTTTAATTTAAGTTTACCCTCCTCAAACCAATTCATTATTTTGAGAATTAGAGTTTACAGGGTAACACACTGGCCAATGCATCGTCATCCTGCACATGCTAAACTTGTATCTAAAAAAATGTAAATGCACATTGTTCTTAAGGGGACATTAGAATAAAGATATTTTGAGATTTTGAGATTTTTCTCTTTTGTAATGTCTCTTTCTACACTCTTTCTTCAAATCTCCCTCTTGTGCGCTCTCTCTCCTCCCCCATCATGAGTGTAAACACCTCCTACTACTGATTGGCTACAAGTGTGTTGTGGTGCTTGGTCCGATCCATTTTTAACAGTGCTTCTCAGAAATCGCTTACAGCACCTTTAAAATGGTTAATCATCTGTCTGTGTGCAAACATTGTTTCTGTTGCATAGTTCTTAAAATGCTGTTTCTTTGTGGTCTTAGCAACTTCTACACTTCTTTAACGTCCTCCCTTGACTACAAAGTGCTTGCAAACAACTGTCAGCTATAGTAGCCTACTCACATTGGCATGTCAGATTATTCATTCTCAAGACTAAGTTGCTTGTTGTCTTAGACAGGGCAGGGTCTCTTGTGGGATAATGCAATGTGGCTGGGAGCAGTTGTTTCAACATACAAATTGCAAACAAACCGGAGGATGACTAAGAAGGATGAGGTCTGGTCTGTCATGGGATGAATTATTCTGTTTGTGTTGTCTCTTCAAGCAGTTGAGTAGAAACAATGACTGATGCTAATATGTAACTGCAAGTGTTATTGCAGAAGATGAACACCATCACAGCATAGAGAAGAGCAGGGATTACTGTGACACTTTTTTGTTTATTTATTCAAAAAATGTTTAGCGTAAACCTTGATTAGCAGTCATTGTATCTGTGTTAATACAATTTACATTCATAATATCCATGCAGTAGCTGTGACGTAATAAATATGACAGGAAATGAGAACATTATGCAAATGTATATTTTCTGTGCATATAATAACGGTAGTCAAAATATAAATCATCACACAGTACACATCATAATCATAATCACACTAATAACATCGGACTATATGTAAACACAGCAAGCAAAACAAACAAGTTGATATAGAATTTACATATTTTAATAAACTTTTAACTAGGGATTTGCCTAAAGCTGAATACCATGTTCGGAAAGAAAATGATGCATTCTATGGAGCCCCTAAAGGGACATGGCAATGGGGAAAAAATGTGAGATGGGAGGAAAATATATATTTCAATGCTTTTGAGTTCTCTCAAAATTATATATTTGGGTAATTATATAGTATGTATTATTATGTAGTATATAATTTGCGGGCATCAGGGAGTCGCTATCAGTGGCGGGGTATTGAAATCACTTTTGAATACGTGCTCGCTTTTTACTTTCAATTTCCAATTTTCGACCACGCTTACTCGTGTGTATAGGGAGCGGTGATACTGACCAAACATTTTACAATATAAGATATTTGTGTCACTTCTGTTTTTGGTTTGGTTTCATGTTCAAGTTTTCTTGTCTTTTATTTTGAAAATGTTCATAGTCATGTTTCTTGGTTATGTCATGTTCTGATTGGTTCTTGTTTCATTAGTTCTGTTTGTTCATTGGTTGTAATAGTCATGTGTTCTCCTGTATCAAGCCCTCATGTTTGCCTTGTCTAGTTGTGATGTATTGAAGTAGTGGTTCCATGTTCCCAAGCTCTGCTTTGTCGTTCTTGGTTGTTTTATGTTTTGGATTTTGTTTATACTTTGTTTCATGCTTTGGATTTTGACTTTTGTGGTAGGATAGGCAGTTGTCCTCATAATTATTTAGAAGTTCAGCCTATCAGCTGTGCCCTCTGGTGTATAAAAACAGGAGCATATTTGCTATCTGGGATGTGCCACTTTTGGCGGACCGCTGCGTCATCAACATGCCATCACTGTGTTTTCAGTAGCCGGATGTTGGACACCGGAGTCGCTTGCTACACAGTAATGTTCTTCAAGCCATAATAAGAGTTATATGTTTTAGGAGCACTTGCCTGTGTGAGCTTTGCTTAACCTGTCCATGATATTCTGCCTCTGTTAGTAAGCCCCAGCCCCCCTGCCTCCGTTTCATCTTAAACTCTGAGTGGCTTTTGGAAATGTTTTTGTGACCATTTTAATGCTGCTTTTTTCATTAAAGAATTGTTAATAAAGGGATTTATCTTTGTACTGTGGACTCTTTCCGGTGACGTGAACCTGTGTGTCATGGTGGGTGATTTATTCTAATTATTTTGGTGCAAGTCCCAAAATGGCATAGTCAGATATTTGTGAATTGTATTGATATCTATGTTAATTTCCACTGTAATTTATCGAAAATACTCACCCTTGCGCTTGTTCCCGCCACACTTTTACTGTAAATAAACTGCACTTGGGTTTGCTGTGTAATACGTGGTGTCTGTTCCGTGTCAACACTTTTTTAGTCAATGACACTCAGGATCTGTTGCACACCAGATCCTCTGACATCTGTCAGTCATCTCTCTTTACTATCTTCATGTGATAAGTGAAATCGGATGTGCTGTAATGTAACCGACTACAGCAGCAAGCCTAACCATGTCCCTTTAGCTCTTTCCCCGCCAGCGTTTTTAAAAAAAGTTGTCAGCCACCGCCAGGGTTTTTGATAATTTTCACAAAAATGTAATGGCCCATAGAATATTTTGTTGTATGAATATCTGAGCATGCAATATATCACAAGAAAGAGCAGACCCTCTGCTTTAAAAAAAAAAGAAAAAAGAAAAGCTTAATGCATTCCTTTATCAACACTTAAATATGGTTCCCTTTCAGTCGGTCACGTTCGACGTACGTCGGACGTCACCGACGAATTGGGATCACTTCAGGGAGCCCCTATCAGCTTCGAGATATAGAGAACCGGCCAATGACTATTGGCGTGCGAGATTTGCATCTCGCGCTCCGCCCCGCAGCGCGGGTATAAAGCGGAAGCAAATGCAGCGCACTGTTGTCATTCACTTCAGAGCCGAACGGCGTTGATGAAGCACAGACTGCCTGTATTCAGCGAGAGAGAGAGAGAGAGAGAGAGAGAGAGAATTGGCTGAGGATCGTTCTTGTGCTGGTCAGACGGCACAAAACAGCGCGACCGCGGGCTCACCGCTGCTGGAAGCAGAAACCAACTGCTGTTTTCACAGCAACAGTTTAAAACTGCTGGTTCGTGAAGCGTTTCACTTGAGAGCAGATACAGGCTGCACTATCTCCTGTATTCTGCCGCGGTCTTCCCTGGGTGCTTCAGCACTAAAAGAGCGTTTCCTCACAAAAAGAGCAACACGTCTTTTTCAAGCCGAGCCAGCCTCCGCAGGCCCCTGATCCCTCACAAGCGCCGCAGCCGGTAGGGCTTCCGGAGGAAATCGCTGGCCCCTCCCATGGGCGTCCAGTGGTGACCTTCGGGGCTCCAGTAGACGAACAGATGTCGATCGCTGCATCGGAGGGGGAGTTCCGGTCCTCGGAGGATGAAGATTCGGCTGTACTGCCTCCCTCTGGGAGAGTGGCAACGGCCGAGTCGGACCCCGAGTTGACGGCTATGCTTTCCCGGGCCGCCGAAAAGGTCGGGCTTGAGTGGAACCCTCCACCACGTCCCGAACCTTCTAGGTTGGATGATTGGTTTCTCGGGGCGGGTCGCGCTGGTTCTCAGCGTCCCGCCCCGGTGCCTTTCTTCCCGGAGGTGCATGAGGAGCTCACCAGGTCGCGGACGACACCATTTAGTGCCAGAAACAGACCTGGTGGCTCCTCCCTCCTCACTACCCTTGACGGCGGGCAAGCCAGGGGGTACGTGGGAATCCCGCCAGTGGAGCGGGCCGTCGCGATGCAACTGTGTCCAGCTACCGCCTCCAACTGCCGCGGTGACCCGCGGCTCCCGTCCAAGGACCCAACTGGACCCTTCATTTCTACGGGCAGGAGTTCCCCTAGAACAAGTGTCCAGGCATGCTGTTGTCTCCACGGATGCCTCATCCACCGGCTGGGGTGCCACGTACAAGGGGCTTGCAGTTTCGGGTCTGTGGACGGGGCCTCAACTGCAATGGCATATCAATTGCCTCGAGTTGTTAGCAGTTTGTCTTGCGCTGGGCCGCTTCAAAACGCCGCTACTAGGCAAGCATGTTCTGGTCCGTACGGACAACACTGCGGCCGTTGCGTACATCAACAAACAGGGTGGTCTACGCTCCCGTCGCATGTCACAACTCGCCCGCCATCTCCTCCTATTGGCCCAACCGGACTTGGTTCCCAGAACTAGTGCTTCTCGCGACAGCACCTCCCTGGCCCATTCCTCTGAGGAAGGACCTCCTGACTCAGAGACTGGGCACCCTATGGCACCCGCGTCCGGACCTCTGGAAACTCCATGTCTGGTCCCTGGACGGGACGCGGAGGTTCTAGGTGGCCTACCACAGGCTGTGATAGACACCATCACTTCCGCTAGAGCTCCCTCTACAAGGCGCCTCTATGCGTTAAAGTGGAACCTGTTCGTCGGCTGGTGTTCTTCTCGCCGAGAAGACCCCCGGAGATGTTCGATCGGTTCCGTGCTTTCCTTCCTACAGGATGGGTTGGAGCGAAGGCTGTCTCCCTCCACCCTCAAAGTCTATGTTGCCGCTATCGCCGCTAATCATGACATGGTAGGTGGTAAGTCTCTAGGGAAGCACGATCTGATCGTCAGGTTCCTGGTGGGGGGCGAGGAGACTAAAACCGCCCTCTTGGGACTTAACTCTGGTGCTAACCGCACTGCAGAGGGCGCCCTTTGAGCCTTTGCAGTTAGTTGAGTTAAAAATCCTGTCTCTGAAGACAGTACTCCTGACTGCATTGGCCTCTATCAAGAGGGTAGGGGACCTGCAGGCATTTTCGGTCGACGAATTGTGCCTGGAATTCGGGCCCGGTAACTCTCATGTAATCCTGAGACCCCGGCCCGGATATGTGCCCAAGGTTCCCACCACTCCCTTCCGGGACCAGGTGGTGAGCCTGCAAGCGCTGCCTTCGGAGGAGGCAGACCCAGCCCTAGCTTTTCTCTGTCCAGTCCACGCTCTGCGGACTTACGTGGACAGAACGCAAAGCTTCAGGACCTCAGAGCAGCTCTTCGTCTGTTATGGAGGCCAGCAGAAGGGAAAGGCTGTCTCCAAGCAGAGGATGGCCCACTGGATAGTGGATGCCATCGTCTTGGTGTATCTAACCCAAGACGTGCCCTGCCCGCTCGGGTTAAGAGCCCACTCCACTAGGGGTGTAGCTTCTTCCTGGGCGTTGGCTCGTGGCGCCTCGCTGACAGATATTTGTAGAGCTGCGGGCTGGGCGACACCTAACACGTTCGCTAGATTTTATAGCCTCCGTGTAGAGCCAGTATCTTCCTGTGTGCTCGCTTCCCATAGTCAGTAAACACCGAAGTGCCCGTTCTAAGTGTCGGCTTGCTGCGCCACTCCCTTCCCTGTGGAACGGATACGTGCGCTTATATGCTCCAGTCGAGTTCCCCAGAACGGCGAACCCTGTTGAGTCCTCCGCAACCCGCGGCAGTCAGATGTGGCGGAGCGTCCGACGCCAGGTCTAACACTCGTATGCATTGGTGGAACTTGTGTTAGGCTGGGTTCCATATGTTGTGACCCCCACGGCGGTCCCATATGTGTATTCTTCCACGGTACGGCTCCCTACGGCGAGCCCGTGTCTTTCCCTCGGCAGAGCTCTCTGCCGTCTCAGTTAGGTGTTGTTCCCCCGCCTGTTTGGCTGGGGCCACCCCTGGGACTTCCGTATGTTGCACTGCCCACGGCCAGTCCATACGTGTATTCTCCACATGGTAACTCCCTTCGGGCATGATGTGGCTTCTGCAGCGTCCCTCTGGGCACGCTTTCCCAGCGTTATCCAATAGTCTACTGAAGTGGGTCTTGCGGAACAGCAGTGTGACTTCCCTGCGTGAATTCCCCGCCCGGAACAGACGGGGTCTGAGGGGCTCTCGCTGGGCGCTGGAAGTGGTAGTAACTGTGGCGTTTTCCAAAGGGATCCCAATTCGTCGGTGACGTCCGACGTACGTCGAACGTGACCGACTGAAAGGGAACGTCTCGGTTACGTATGGTAACCCTCGTTCCCTGAAGGAGGGAACGGAGACGTACGTCCCGTCGCCACAGTTGCTGTACCATCACTGCATGGCCGAGTCACTAGTTCGGCTCCTCAGTGAAAAACAACAGTGCGCTGCATTCACTTCCGCTTTATACCCGCGCTGCGGGGCGGAGCGCGAGATGCAAATCTCGCACGCCAATAGTCATTGGCCGGTTCTCTATATCTCGAAGCTGATAGGGGCTCCCTGAAGTGATCCCAATTCGTCGGTGACGTCCGACGTACGTCTCCGTTCCCTCCTTCAGGGAACGAGGGTTACCATACGTAACCGAGACGGTAAGTTTCATAAAAAAAAGCAACATTTTGAACAAAAAGCTGAGAAAATCACGTTTTTGTCAAGGACTACATCCCGATCTGATTCAGAACGATGATCAAACACATATGGAGTAGATCGAGTCCATCAACACCCCTAATGCTTGCACAGTCCTAACGCTCATTCTGGGTTGACATTTCATTCAGTAACATTAGGCAGTTTTGATTGATATGATGTTTAATGTTGATGATCACGTTATTTTACATATGCATCTGCTTACATACAATTGCTTGTTTTTTTGCGTCTTCTTCGTCTGTGTTTTTGATCAGGAGATTCTGTACTCATTCAGAAGATGCGTAATAGCACCCCCTAGCGTATATGTTACAAGACAGAAGGGACAGACACAAGGATGCAGGTAATGAATGTTTATTTGAACAACCAGATGAGTGATCGGCAGTGCAGGTGAAGGAACGTGTCATTCAAGTTGTCATTCATGGGGTCAGTGCAAGTTGCTTTCAGTTAAAACAGCTTAAACATGCATTTTAGTCTGGGACTAGCTTTAACCTTGTCTGAGAAACCAGGGGATAATGTTTAAATGAATAAAATGTCCCATAAAACACAGCAGCTAGGGGTTAATTTGCTGTAAAATTGTAAATTTTATCTAATGGATTTTAAAACATGCTCTAGAGAAGTTCCGTCATTACCAACATAGTTCAACAATTTGGCGTTTCCCAAAACCATAGTTCCAACATTTACAAACAGCATCGCAAAGTTACATGGTTGGAACTACTGCTCTCGAGCTGTGTTTAGAAGCATAGTTTTTTGTTAAAATGACAGATCATGCTCTTGGGCACACTAAGCAAGTTGACATTCAGTACATTCTATATATTTTATTCTATTTTACTATAAACATTTTAATCTATATATTTTAGCATCAACAATCAGTGCTGTTTTTGAAGAGTGCATGTAAAATGCGCAAGTAAGACTGTAAAATGTTCTTGTATCACCATCTATTGTTGATCCTGGAACAACATTCCATATCTCTACCCCTAAACCTAACCCTACCCATAATTAATCCCTAAAATAGGTAAATAAGAATGGTGCAGAAGCACCTAACCCTGGTTGTAAGCCTAAACTTGACAGTAACTTAAAAAATGTATGTTGCTCCAGGATCATAAATGATGTTGATTCAGGAACATGTTCTACTTGGTGAAATCACGTTAACTGGAGTACAATGTACGAGGGAACCGGCGATGAAACAAACATCAAATAAAGCAAAATTACATGGAACAGTAACAGTGAAGTAGTCATTAGGTGCCATGTTTGTTTGCAGCATCTCGGAGATCTTGAATAGATAAGAGCAGAAGTTATTACTTTTCCACCTGTGAGTGCATGATATCATTATGGACAGTCCTAAATTGTTGAACCAATGTGGTTCCAATGACAGAGGTGTGACCATGTTACTATAGAAAACAGTTGTGACTAGTTGGTTAGTTTCTCCATCGCTGCATCATACTATGGTAGTTATTCAGCGAGTTACATCGCTGTATGGCAAACGCACCCCAGATTTTTAACTGTAGGTTGCTGCGCTCTTCTCTTTCATACAGATTAAAAGAAAATATTTACCATTTGTGCCATGTGGCTTAACTTCAGCTTCGCTTGTTCCAGTTTTGTTTGATCACCCCTGAACACATTCATTTTAATCCATTAATTTGAAGCCAGTCCATGATTCTGGCATTTCCCATCAGTAATATTCAAATGGGCCATTCAAAATATATTTCCCCTTCTGTCAGAGTGAAATCATCATAGTTCACTCATGCTGTTTCTAATAGATGTACATATGTTTCCTCATTAGCAGAAACACATGACATGGATGGGTGGATGTTTTTATACCCTATGCTCTGATGGCTTACAATGAGTGGAAAAACCTACTCGGATATTACTGATGCAAGTAATAAGACCTCTCTAAGATGGAAGATGATGAAAATAAAATTGCATTTTAAGGTTTAGCTTTATGAACACATTCCTTCACAACATGCGCATGTGAATGACTGTACTTAACTTCTATAATGCCTAGAAATGTTGCTGCCTTGCTGGAGTATGTTAACTGATGTAAAATGTCTCATAAATTGGTGGCTTTTATTTGTCTTACAGTCACAGGGTTGCTTGTATAGTAAAATAAAGATGATGCGTGAAGCACAATGAACGATAAGGCGATATTTAGTAAACACAGAAAGCAAGAAAACTACACACTCAATGTAACGTTAACAAAAGTCAAAGAACTGAGGAAAACTGAAGGCTTAAAAACCCAAAGGAAGATCATTAGCGAAACAGGGAACAACGTGGACTAATTAGAAACAATGACAATAAATGAAAGACTAGGGCTTTGCCCGAAATCGCCCCCTAAATCCTCATTCACTATTCCCTACATTAGATCACTAATATAGTCCACTTGAAGGAGTGAATGAAAATGAGTGAGCAAATTCGGACACTGAATGCGCCTAAAGGGCTGCAGCTTTCGCATAGTTGGAACTCTGCCATGGAAACTATGTATAAATCTTAATTAAACAGTTTAATAATCAATTAAAAAGGGATTTGTATCTGTATGTAGCCATATTGGACCAGCGGTTTGGAAAAAGGATGGATGGATGATTCAGCCGCAGGCGCCATCTTCTGGTTAGACACAGGAATTAATTCGGCACGTGACTCACACAGTGCATTATGGGTATTTTCTAGGCATTGAACGTACACCGGTTGTACTCTCATTATTGTGGTGTAGGGCTGCCCTCGACTAAAGATTTTTCTAGTCGACTAGTAGTCATTCATTTAAGCCATTAGTCGACTAATTGCGTGTTTAAATTAATAATCCATAAATCATAATACTGAGCCTTTAATTGCCTATAATTGCATGAAGCTCGCCACAGCACACCAGCAAACGTAATGATTATGAATGTGGTGGGAAAAAACAGCAAGTAGACTGTAAGTAGACTAAACATTTTAATAATTTATTGATAATGTTTTCTGTGTTTTCGGCTGCAGAGATTAAGTCGATGATGCTAATCTCTAAGTAGTGGACGCGCATATATGCTCGTTTTAGGATTACATAATAATATTTGTTTTCCATTTGAATTGGTTCATTTAAAAGTGAACATTTCAATCTTTCTATATATAGGCTATATTTCTCATGTCTGTGAGTCAAGTATATTTTGAGTTTCGGTTCATTTTTGTTACATGCTCATTCTCAAGTTCACTGACACGGAAGATCAAGTGCATCCTGATAGTTTTCATTATTTTACAAAAGCACAACCTTTTGTTGTTATTGTGAGTTTACAGAAATAAAAGTAGGCCTTTTTCAATTTGCATTACTCCTGTATGACCAAAAATGACAGAGTATTTAAAGTAAATGCAAGTGGCAGCGCCTGTACAAACACAGGTATGTGGCTTTATAATAGCGCACATTTATCTAGGTTAACGTTACCGCGAGTGGACTTTTAAAGCTGCTACTACTTACATGTTTCGAGGGATAAGCCATATTTGAGGTCAATGAATGATGGGTGAATGTTTGGATTTCCTGCTGTTAACGATCTGTCTGTCACAGGCTGTGTGATTTCGCCACTTCCTGTGGAGTAAACGACTAATAAAATTTTGTTCGACCAAGCCTCTTCTAGTCGACTACCGGTTAGTCGACTATTAGGGGGCAGCCCTATTGTGGTGCATTATGGGATTGACTCGATTACGTCCACTATGGTTTCGGACACTACTACAAATGGCTGTTCAATGCAATAGTGCCCTATTGAAGGGTATAGGGGGCGGTTTCGGACACAGCCTAGAACTCAGGTAAAACTGACAATAGCCCCATTCACACAGCAATCGTTGAAAAAGCTGTGAGATGTGGCGCAACGGTTAAAGATAATAATTTAGTGCATATTTAAATAGAAAAACTATTAAAAAGCTTACTGTACACAGCACAGAGTAATCACGTCATCTTCATAAGTCTTTATGATTGGCCCAAAGCAGACTTCTTACCTCAGTGTGTTCTGACTTTGAACGTGCAAAATACCGGTATCTTTATTCCGCGTTCACACAGAGCACATTACCGGAAATATACCAGTAAAGACTGTAGGCCTATGTGTGAAATGGGCTAATGAAAACTAGGACTAATGCCGCATTCCAGGCAACCCGTAACCCGTCGTTTTCCAACCTTCTACCCGTGAAAGTGCACTGGAACGGCAGTCAAACCCATGACTTCCCACCCGTGAACTCGTACTAGATCGATGTACTCCCAGTTACACGCTCTGATGTCACATAGGCCGCAAAAACAACAATGGCAGCCCCTACGGATGCAGTGTTTATGAAAGTCGTACATTAAAAACCAAATCGTTTATTAAAATAAGGTATTGCTCTAACGTTATTTATCCTCAAATGTTATGCATTATCAGCAGCTTTTCTAGCGTTAGCTAGTTTTCAGTCCATTGAGTGCAAGAATAAATTAATACCAAATACATTTCCAAATATACAAATAATGTAAAATAAAAGGTATAAGAGCTTCTCTTGCCTTATACGCCATTTTTTTCTCCTCTGTTTCCCTCAAATAAGCAAGGAGTAAGCACCTTTGGTGATAGAAATGATTGTAAATGAGCATAAGCCCCGTACGGTCCGCCATGCTTTGTTTACATCTAGCTACCATAATTCCTTGTGTTCAGGCAGTTTGGCGTGACTTTGCCTGGAACACTACAAAGTCGTGAGTCGTGGTTTGAAGTCGTAACTTACGGGCTCAAAAACCTGCCTGGAATGCAGCATAAGAAACTAAACAAGACTAAACTATGAAACTGTACATAGCTAACTGTGACAGTTACATTTTTGTGGCTAAAATGTAAGATAAACACAAAGCTGTTAAGGTCCTAATCAAGGTTGAAGCATTACATTTAAGTAAATTAATCTAGAAAATGTACTTTTACTTTACCAAATGATGTGTGTATAATCAGTGTTGGGCAGTAGCGAGCTACAAGTAGTGACTACTAGCTTAACTAAATTTTTCTTTTAAAAGAGTGTAGCTTTTCCAGTAGCTAACTACTTTATCCAGCAAGTAGCTGTGTAGCGCGACCAAAAGCTACATTTCATTTTGGGTTCTGACGAGAACGAGCCTGTAATGAGCGAAGCGGAGCGGTGTGACGGACGCTCAGCTCAATAATCTGCTCTATGCAGGCGTGCTCCACTCATGATCCGCTCACCGGTAAAACAACGTTCACTCAAATCCCGCTCCGACATGAAATTTCTCTGAACTGTAGCCTACTATACTTGTTGTAGCCATTAAACAATGTATTTTGTTTCATATTTGTTTAAATATTATAATGTTATTTTTAAATTTCATCTAGGCTATAATGATTATGAAAAGTGCAAAGATGCGTAATATATTTCAAAGACATAGGGTCAGAAATTATTTTGACCACTTCATTAAGTTTTGTTTTGTAGAAAGCCTTTCTTTAAAGTGAATTTCGTTTTGTATAAATTGTATCTTAATTTTAATCAATGTTTCATCAGCCAATTGCCTGGATTTAATAAATAAGAAGCAAATAGACTATAGCAGACAATAATCGTGACATGGAGACACACCGGAACGATCACTTGCTTTGCACATGAACTGGAGCGCGTCTCATAAATAAACCAAAACTCAGCAGGCTACTTGCCTCACAGACATGTGAAATATGTGTATAGAAAGCTTGAAATGTCCACTTTTAAACGAAACAATTCGAAATGAAAAGAAATAGTCAAGCAATGAGCGCTGTTCATGCAGTCAGTTTGAGATATAGGCTATATTTGAGTATTGTGTATATCGGAGTGTTTACAAAATCAAATGATTCTGACAGTTTTTGCCATTGAAATGACTGGGAAAAAAGTGTTGATTGGGATTGATCCCAATCAACCTGAATTCACACTATACTCTTTGAAATCATAATTACATTGTATTATGTTGTTTGAAACCCCAAATATTATAACATTCTTCATTAACAATTATTCAGTTATTTTTAACAATATCATTGTAAAAAAAGAAAAGTAGTTTCATTGTAGCTAGCTACTTTTTGATAGTAACTTGTAGTGTAGCTAACTACTTTTTCAAAAGGGTAGCTTGAATATAATTTAACTACTTTAACTTACAAGTAGCTTGTAGCTTGTAAAGCTACAGTTTCAGAGTAGCTTTTTCAGAGTAGTTTTCAGAGTCTATTTGTTTGTCATTATGTAATCTGGTTGTCCCTGTAAGCATATTATTGGCTTGACATTTTTTTCTAACTAAAAGTCCATTAAGATGCTTTTGAATTATGTATATTGCTAAGTCATGGAGACCCAGAGTTTTGCTCTTCACACACTTTTTTTCATTGCAGTATACATTCAGTTATGGGTTTGTTGACAGTTTACAGTTAACAGTTTGTTGACAGCTTTATACAAGATCACGCACTGGAATAATCAGTCAGGTTTTTTTTTTTTTTTCTTGACACAATGGGATTGTTATAAAAGCAATCTGACATCATTTCGCTCTTCTATTCGACAAAACTGTTCTACACAAAGCTTTATCCTTTCATTTACCACTTTAGTTTATGCTGAGGATAGAGATGGACAGTTGAAAGGGGGCAGTATTGTTTGCAGGGATCAAATAAATGAAATAAAACAAGTGGTGTCAGTGATTTGCGTAGCATAGCTGTCAGTAGTCTTGCACAAATTGCCCATATAGCGTCCCTGGCTTTCAGCTTGGTTCACGATTTCACAGCTGCTGTTAAAGCTCTTTGCCATTTATTGAAGTGTCAGAATGCGCCCTTGTGGCGGGTATTTATCACTGTTAAAATGCCTGAGATGGTGAGGACATGTCTCATTCTACCTGTCACTTTCACAGAAGAGAGCCCATCACAGTCCATATTTAACCATCATACTTTCTCTCTTCCTCGCTTGTCGTCTCTTCACTCTATTGCTCTCTCTCTATCCTTTTGAAGGGCCTAACCAAACAACCTGATGTTCCGGATGCTCTATTTCCCTTTAGTATGGTTGGCCAGCCTGAAAAATTTTGCAGTGGAATAAATTCCTGTTCATGTGACATTTACTTCAGGAGGGAATAATCAGTGATGGAGAAAGAAGATATGGTGCTGTCTGCAAACCTGAGCTCTTAAAAACAACATGAAATCAAACTTGATCGTATTTACATTCTTCATGTTTATGGTTGTTATTCTGAAAATAAAAGTTTGTGTTTACATAATATACACTCACCTAAAGGATTATTAGGAACACCATACTAATACTGTGTTTGACCCCCTTTCGCCTTCAGAACTGCCTTAATTCTACGTGGCATTGATTCAACAAGGTGCTGAAAGCATTCTTTAGAAATGTTGGCCCATATTGATAGGATAGCATCTTGCAGTTGATGGAGATTTGTGGGATGCACATCCAGGGCACGAAGCTCCCGTTCCACCACATCCCAAAGATGCTCTATTGGGTTGAGATCTGGTGACTGTGGGGGCCATTTTAGTACAGTGAACTCATTGTCATGTTCAAGAAACCAATTTGAAATGATTCGAGCTTTGTGACATGGTGCATTATCCTGCTGGAAGTAGCCATCAGAGGATGGGTACATGGTGGTCATAAAGGGATGGACATGGTCAGAAACAATGCTCAGGTAGGCCGTGGCATTTAAACGATGCCCAATTGGCACTAAGGGGCCTAAAGTGTGCCAAGAAAACATCCCCCACACCATTACACCACCACCAGCCTGCACCCATGTTCTCATTCTGTTTACGCCAAATTCTGACTCTACCATCCGAATGTCTCAACAGAAATCGAGACTCATCAGACCAGGCAACATTTTTCCAGTCTTCAACTGTCCAATTTTGGTGAGCTCGTGCAAATTGTAGCCTCTTTTTCCTATTTGTAGTGGAGATGAGTGGTACCCGGTGGGGTCTTCTGCTGTTGTAGCCCATCCGCCTCAAGGTTGTGCGTGTTGTGGCTTCACAAATGCTTTGCTGCATACCTCGGTTGTAACGAGTGGTTATTTCAGTCAAAGTTGCTCTTCTATCAGCTTGAATCAGTCGGCCCATTCTCCTCTGACCTCTAGCATCAACAAGGCATTTTCGCCCACAGGACTGCCGCATACTGGATGTTTTTCCCTTTTCACACCATTCTTTGTAAACTCTAGAAATGGTTGTGAGTGAAAATCCCAGTAACTGAGCAGATTGTGAAATACTCAGACCGGCCCGTCTGGCACCAACAACCATGCCATGCTCAAAATTGCTTAAATCACCTTTCTTTCCCATTCTGACATTCAGTTTGGAGTTCAGGAGATTGTCTTGACCAGGACCACACCCCTAAATGCATTGAAGCAACTGCCATGTGATTGGTTGATTAGATAATTGCATTAATGAGAAATTGAACAGGTGTTCCTAATAATCCTTTAGGTGAGTGTATGTGTGTGTACTGTGTATAATTATTATGTATATTTGAATACACACACATACATGTATATATTGAAAAAAATAATAGCATGTATAATTGATTTGACAGCACACATTTTTTTCACATTTATTTATCATATTAAACGTTATGACAGAAACCACCCATTCATGTCTAAATTTGGCCATTAGTTGGTATTATTTTTATAAATCTTACTTACCCCAAACCTTTGAATGTTAGTATATTGTGGTTTCCACATGAATAGTAAGCAGCAAAAACTTTCATAATTTATGATATTAAGAAATGTTTACTTAGCAGCAAATCAGCATATTAGAATAGATCATGTGACACTAAAGACTGGAGTAATGATGCTGAAAATTCCTCTTTGTATATGAATAAAATTACATTTTAAAATATATTCAAATAGAAAGCAGTTCTTTTAAATTGTAAGAATATTTCACAATATTACAGTTTTTAATATATTTATCAAATGAATGCAGCCTTGGTGAACATGAGAGACAAAATAATACAAATATTAATAATATATTTATAAATAAAAATAATGAATAATAAATTCAATACAAATTTCAATGCAAAAATAAAACAACTAAATAAAGTTAAAACAAAACACTTTCTTGTGATATGACATGGTGGGTCAAATCAAAGATTGGCTTATGTTACAGTCAGAAATACATAATTAGGTAACACTTCATTTTGCAGTGTCCTTGTTACATATGTTACACGTAGTAATTATAGTAATAACTATAAATTATGCATAATTACATGCAACTAAATCTACAACAAACCTAATCCATACCCTAACCTAGTAAGTACACAGTTAATTAATATTACTTGATACTTATATGCATAATTACACTGTTACAAGGACACCTTAAAAAAAAAGGGTAACACTTTATTTTACAGTGTCATTGCTACATATGTTACATGCAGTTACTATAGTAATAACTATAAATTATGCATAATTACATGCAACTGACAGCTTCTAATCCTAACCCTATATTAATATTACACAGTACTTAAATGTATGATTACACTGTAACAAAGACACCTTAAAATAAAGTGTAACCCATCATTATTATGGAAGTAATGCAATTTATTTAACATTGAGTTTCCAAACTTGTATTTGAGTAATTGAGTGGTAACAATTACAGACAAGCTGTGTCAATTTCCTTTTTCTTAGTGTGTAATTAACTGGCCACATAATTTTTTTCTGTGTACACAAGGAACAAAAAGATTCTGACATTACAAGCATGCCTGAAAACTGAACTTGAGCTAACTTTGTGTTCAACTTTATGAAACTTTTTACTCCTGTCCTATATTTCAGAAACGATGGTGGTGGAGGAAGCAGAAGCCCTGGGTCAGTCTAGAATTTATGTTTCATCCTGATGCAACAAAAGTAAGATGAAAAAGACATTTAATTCTCTTGGGAACCCCATACTCACCAACACACACTTCTGAAAGACTTTATGTCTAACACGTCAACAGGAGTGGTGAAATTTTAATCCAGGATGACATTCCAGATAACTTTTGTTGTTAACTTTTGTTTCTAATCTCACTTTTATCTGCTAGAAACGGTATGTTCTCCCAGGTTTACCCATCTGACCTGTATGCTTAAAATATCTAGCTCTGAACAAGACCTTTCAGCTGAGGGGAGAACATATGAATCTCACACCACATACTTTTTGACCCATATGCCTACCTTCCCTCTGAAGTTTTTTTCATGTGCTTTCACACAATACAGGTGATCTGGTATTTTGATCATTGAGCCATTCAGTTTGAAGTTTGTAAACCTGGAAAAAAAAGCATAAGGATTTTAAGGATTCTTGAGTGTATAAGGACTGCAAATACCACAAGAATTGTATTTTACGTGCTAACAAACCAGTTATAGTCCTCCTAATATAGTGACTTTTTGGCAATTTTAAAGCACTCAACAGTGTGGTTTGAGGTATAAATGTGAGTAGTTTATGTGTTGGGAAAATCTCTTAAAGTAATGTTTACAGCAGACCTTATTTTACTCAAAAACTCTAACAACCCCATAGGAATTTCCTTTAGGAAGTTCCTTTAACACTATCTCATTATTCATATTCATACGTAACATTTGCACATATGTTTTTGGACAAAATGTACACAGGCCTATTGATAACATAGGTGGGCCTAACTACTATGTACTAACATTTAAATTAATAATTTGATACAATGCACTTATTGTGTACATACATGTTTTTACATTGTACTTACATTTGAAAAATTACCTGCATGTAATTACATCTGTAATTAATTTCTGTAGTTACATTTATAATTACTCTGTTGACACTTCCCTTACACCTGACCCTACCCTTAAACTTACCATCCCACCACACCTGTCCCTAACCGTACCCGTATCCCACCTCAATATCAGAAGAAGTGTTTTGCAATACAATATGAACACAATAAGTAAACTGTACTTATTTTTTGATGTAAGTACATAGTAGTTAAGGTCACCTAATATTAAGTGGGACCCATTTTTGTATACGTTACATTCTACTATTATTGAGGGTTATTAACAGAACAGTTATTGTAAAAGGTAGATTTTTCACAGAAAATTGTAATGTACTATATCTACTCTTTAAACAGCAAAAATGGAACAAAAAATGGAACACTATGGCAGCAGCTTTTTTACCTGTATGTGACAGCGTTTTGCTTCGGGTGGAACTGACAGAACCTGAAAGTAACTCACTCCTGCTAAATGTTTACTCAGTGGCGGAGCCAGGATTTTAATAGGGGTGGCCAGACAGGGTATCAAATTATTGGCACAGAAATCTTCATTATTCAAATATAAAAAATGAGTTTCATTATAAAGTACTAGACTGTTTTAGTGCCTACAACACAACTGAATGAAATTAATTATACTTAATTATAGTTGAGGAAGTGGTTGAATTAAAAAAAAAAATTCAGTCTAGATCTGTTTCAAAAACTTGAAACTGAAAAGTTGCCAAAACAAATTAATTGCAACAATTCTTTCAAAATTAAACTCATTAGGAAGATTTTTTTTTTCTATTTTTGAATTCCCATGTGCAAAAATGTGAATATAATATAGGGCAGCAACACATAAAACATGCTAGAATGTAAAATCTGTAATTTTATACACAACAAAATGCCAATTTGCGCAAAAAATGGCACCTGTTTTAGAGTACAAATTAACAGGACTCGCATTTATTTGTCCCAAGCATGCCACACGAGTCCTGAAAAGTGAAGCCAAAGTGTCTCGATTTCCCAAAGGTGGCTGGATGCAGTATAGGTCATAAACTCCGCCCTCTCCATGTAATGTAATGGGACATAGACAAACTAAACAATCAAATTACACTTCAAATAAATTTTTTCCAAAGATGGTTTCTGTCATTTTAGGCAGTTTTTATCACGCTGATGGTAGTTCAAGTGTTCATTCTTTAAATAAGTTTGGTTTTAGTTAGTTATTTGATGCTATAAAAACGGGGGTGTGACGTTATGATTGACAGCTGAGATTTACAGTTTCTCTGAGCGAAGTAGTCGACAGACTTTTTTCGGGAACTTTGGGAGGGGATTGAAGCTTTAACATTAATTTCTACATTTCCATAACTGTTTATTTCACAAAAAGTTCAGGGGCGTGTGATTGATTAGGCGGGAGCAGTCTCACTACTGCGCAGAATCGAGACTCAAGATGTCAGCGCCATATCTGGGCACTGGCGGCTTCACTTACTGCAATAGAAGAGAGTGAAGGTGCATCATCCATCTTTTTTTACAGTATGATTTGTCCATTAAATTATATATAAAAAAAAACATTTAATGTGTGCCTTATATTGTGCGCTCACATAGCAGTAAGCTGTAGACTGAGTATAAGATTTTCTAAGGTAAGATATTCACTTCACCATGTCCCTTGCACAATGAATAGCTTATTATCCTTTTATGACTGTTAATATTTACTTACTGCATACTAGTGACGAGACACATAGCTCACGAGACGAAACAAGATTTTTGCACAGTATTTTTAAGAAATCCTCAAAATTCATGACTGGAAAAAATTGTCTGCAGGTGCATTTCAAAATGTTTTAACTATTCATCTTGTAATGAATATAATTTCAGTTCTACTTTCTGAGTATGAATATGCATTGAAAGACAACAATATACAAGCACTGTTTTTTCTTAGTCTTATTAAGTGCAAACAATAAGTGCAACCATAATCAACGTACACTCTCAATATTCAAAGTGCAAACAAAGACCAAACCAGAGAGCAGAGCTAAGAGGTGGTTACAACTACACAGCCCTGCATAAGATAGGTTTGATATTGGGAGACAGGCTATTGTATGTAGCCTAATTTGCGCGCATCAGGGAGCTCGCATTTTACTTTCGGAATCACGATTGCACATACTCTGTGTATAGGGAGCAGCGGTGCTGAGCGAGCATTCTACAAGATAAGGCATTTATCAGGCGCTAAGGCTCTGTTGCGCAACAAATCCTCCGCCATGGACTTTCTTGTCAATCATCTCGCTTTACTCTCGTCACGTGATCAGTGAACTGTGATTTGTGCTGCACTGTGTGCGACTCTGTAGCTCGTGCTGGATGAGCAGAGCAGATGTTTACAATAGTTTACAATTGAAGCAAACGTTATCCAACTGAATTAAATGGTTTTTATTTCTATAAAAAATGTTTTTTAAAATTCTATGCTAATTTCACCCTCACACTCCGTCATGGCGATAGCGCACAGTCCCTACTGTATACCATTGAATACCACACTTTATTCTGTGCTCTAAAAACTGACATATTTCATGCCATTGTGTCATGCAAGGTCATTGCATAATCTACAGAAATGTGCAAGTAGGTCAGCAGGGTACGGTTGAGACACAATGAAAACATATGCCACCACTGTGAGTGACCACTGAACATTTACCGTTACTGTTTACATTGTTATTTTTACTGTTATTATTATGTTTACATTTGTACTGTTTGCCATATCTTTTCCAGTGTTAAATATTTTGTTCGGTCAGTGGTGGCCACAGCCACCCTCTAACTCCACCCCTGCGTTTACTCTTTTAATTCTTGCACCCGGGAACAATCTAAGTCGACATCATTATATCTAATAGTTTGCTAAGTATTTCCTATAAAGCAAGGCAGTATTTGATTAGTCGAGCATACCCATATGGGTGTTTATGTTTTCCTATGTATTTGGCAAAAGGGAAGACAACGTCCTTTTTTTCTCTGTTTTATAGTCAGCACTGATTTCAATCCCCCCACCCTTTCTAATGTATAGGCAAAGATATAATGTATGTTTCCAGTGTCTGTGCTAGATGTTTCAAAAAGGAGTGTTCAGGAGAAAAACAGTTTGAAAACAGTCATTATTTGTGCAATTCCGTTTGGTGACGCTAGTGTCACACAAATTACACAATTTGCTTAAAATAAGCAGATTATAAAACTGGATGTCAATCCACATTCATAAAAGTTCAGTTGTCCCAACACAAGCTCGTTCCCGTCTGATTTCTCTTTGTATTATGTAGGCCTACTCATTAGCAACACAACAAAAAGGTCAAAGCAAGTGAAAAGAAAATTACCCAAGAGGTTAGGGCTAGATAGAGCCAGAAAATTACAATTGTAAATTAGCTTTGATATCCCTCGTCAAAAGCAACCTTTATTAGAAGACAACAGCCTTTTTACCAGAAGCTTTGGATAAAATGTATTATCTGCTATTTGGCACTGATGTTTCAACAAATAAGAGGATTCTTAGTTTCCCAGAGGATGTGGGCAGACTGCATTTTTTATTTATTTGTCTCCATCCCATCACCATGAAGCAGTGGCCCTCAGAAACCCCTTGTTTTCTTCTCTACTTCTTCATGGTTTTTATCTCAGCGTGCCATATTACCATACGTGATGGTAACCATTATTGTTCCAGCCGCCTTGCATCCAGCAAAGATGCATGAAAACTCAAGTGGAGGCTTGACTCACACCTGAGGCCTACTGCTCCTCATCACTGATGCCATAAATTTCCATCAAGACATCAGAAAAGATCTTCTTGTGACATAGCTCACATCTGAAAACCTCTCTGTGCATATGCTTTTCTCATTCATATAGCACACCTCCCCTTGACTCCATCAATCCTTACTTTTATGATTAAATAATTCCTCTCTAGGGCTCTTCTTAACCACTTCACTGTGTTCGGCCTCATTGTACACCACAAAATGTTGTTACTTTGATTGCGGCTTACTTTCAACCCCAGCGCACAGCATTTAATGAACAATACCGACAGGAATGCTCATAGGTTGCAGAGAAGTTTAAGGTTCACTATTTATTCATTTAGCTTCATGTTACTCTAATTGAATTGCTCAATACCATGAAGTTGATATATACTTATCGCTATGGCAACAAGGCTGGCTGCTTTTTAACAGGTAGATGCTCAAAACTCATGGCTAAAGGCCCGTTCACACCAATGATGATAGCTAATGATAAAGATATACACTCACCTAAAGGATTATTAGGAACACCTGTTCAATTTCTAATTAATGCAATTATCTAATCAACCAATCACATGGCAGTTGCTTCAATGCATTTAGGGGTGTGGTCCTGGTCAAGACAATCTCCTGAACTCCAAACTGAATGTCAGAATGGGAAAGAAAGGTGATTTAAGCAATTTTGAGCGTGGCATGGTTGTTGGTGCCAGACAGGCCGGTCTGAGTATTTCACAATCTGCTCAGTTACTGGGATTTTCACGCACAACCATTTCTAGAGTTTACAAAGAATGGTGTGAAAGGGAAAAACATCCAGTATGCGGCAGTCCTGTGGGCGAAAATGCCTTGTTGATGCTAGAGGTTAGAGGAGAATGGGCCTACTGATTCAAGCTGATAGAAGAGCAACTTTGACTGAAATAACCACTCGTTACAACCGAGGTATGCAGCAAAGCATTTGTGAAGCCACAACACGCACAACCTTGAGGCGGATGGGCTACAACAGCAGAAGACCCCACTGGGTACCACTCATCTCCACTACAAATAGGAAAAAGAGGCTACAATTTGCACGAGCTCACCAAAATTGGACAGTTGAAGACTGGAAAAATGTTGCCTGGTCTGATGAGTCTCGATTTCAGTTGAGACATTCAGATGGTAGAGTCAGAATTTGGCGTAAACAGAATGAGAATATGGATCCATCATGACTTGTTACCACTGTGCAGGCTGGTGGTGGTGGTGTAATGGTGTGGGGGATGTTTTCTTGGCACACTTTAGGCCCCTTAGTGCCAATTGGGCATCGTTTAAATGCCACGGCCTACCTGAGCATTGTTTCTGACCATGTCCATCCCTTTATGACCACCATGTACCCATCCTCTGATGGCTACTTCCAGTAGGATAATGCACCATGTCACAAAGCTTGAATCATTTCAAATTGGTTTCTTGAACATGACAATGAGTTCACTGCACTAAAATGGCCCCCACAGTCACCAGATCTCAACCCAATAGAGCATCTTTGGGATGTGGTGGAACGGGAGCTTCGTGCCCTGGATGTGCATCCCACAAATCTCCATCAACTGCAAGATGCTATCCTATCAATATGGGCCAACATTTCTAAAGAATGCTTTCAGCACCTTGTTGAATCAATGCCACGTAGAATTAAGGCAGTTCTGAAGGCGAAAGGGGGTCAAACACAGTATTAGTATGGTGTTCCTAATAATCCTTTAGGTGAGTGTATTTCTAAAATACATTCTAAATACTGTATAAAAGAATAGCAGAGACCGCACCAGAACTATAACGATAATGATATCATTGGAATCACTATCAGAGTGTTTTTTTCCAGCTGATAAATGATAAAAAAATTGACAGTTTAGATTATGAGCATTTAACCTTTAAATGCATAAATGTTTCGCCTATCATTATTACATATTCGGGTCTTTAGTGACCCGGGTCTATGTCTAACACTTATAGACCTCTACCTGTCGCAATAATATAAAACTCTTCTGATATTAGAGTAACAATTACAGAAGAATAAAATAAAAGCATATGCTGTTACCTTCTGAAGGCTTGGAAGGGTTCAGTTTGAGCAGATGTTTTATACTACTGTCCTCGTCAGAGCTCATTTCCCAGTACATTCAGCATCTGGCTCATATTTGTGACATATTTTCATATTTTTTAAACATCTTCAAAATCATATATTTTGATCGCTGACAGGTTCTTCACCAGATTTACCATCAAGTGACAGTGACACTAATATTTGAATGCGTTCAGTACTTGCTCTGCAGTAAATCGCTGAGCCATTTCAAGTTTTGCTGATGATACTTCCTATTCTTTTGTTTTCTGCTTGCGGTACCTATGAGTAAAACGTCACTTCATCATTGTGTATCAGACATTGCTACCTTGTGGAATAAAGGTGAATTGCACTTATTCAGTCATCAAAGATTCAATTGTTGTTGTGCAGAAAAAATATACTTACACTGTTACACACCTTGGGTCGTTAGCGATCCAATACAGTTTTTACCAAAAAAAATTATTGGAAAACAGGCATTTTTTTATAATTGTATTATTGTTTTCTTGTTATATTCTTTATAATGAATTGATTGAGGAATACAAAGAAGGTTGATGTCTAACTTAAAAAAATGGTGGAGAGTAGTGAATGATGTCCCGGGTCACTGAAGACCCGAGGTATGCGTTTAAGGCTTAAAGCGGCAGGCGACAAAACAGCAGCGCACTTAGGATAAACAGAAAGATATTATACTCTGGTGTGGACGTGAATATAGTTATCTTTATAGTTATCATTCTTGGTGTGAACGGGCCTTAAAGGGCATATTGCAGGTTACATTTTTTTCAAAATGAATATATAACCTCAAAATACCATATGAAAAGGTAATGCAGGATTTAAAATGTTTTAAAAAGACATAAGAGCACAAATTTAGTAGATAAAGTGGCTGTTTCGTTGACTGTTTGTAAAAAACCTTTTTTTTTCAACATCGTGTCATATTACGTCACGAGAGGGAGTCGTTTGCCGGGCTCTGCGTTGGCTCAGTACAGAATAGGTTGGTATTTAGTAGTAGTCAGTGTATTTTCAGTAGTTTTTCTATTTCAATTTATCATCATCAAGGTAAATTATTGTGTCCAGCCTGTCAGGACATCGAGTCCACAGGTTTCCTAAAAAAAAAAGTTGGTAAACCTGCATGGTGGCGTTTTGTGCAGGTGAAGAGACGGGCTTCACTTCTGCATCTGCTTGGAAACACGCGGTGGTGTGTATAGTGTTCACTTTAGAGGATTATCATCCTGGTGATATGATGGAGTCAAACATTGTAATACTCATGTAAAGGATGATATTAAATGAATAAACATCCACACGCGATGCTTCTTTAGCGTTGTTTTTACGTGAATCAATTTCAACAATGATGAATACAAAGTATGTACATTAACACAAATGCATACAGTCTCACACTTTTTTTTAAAAGTTTGGAATTATGTGCTGGTAATGTAAATATTTTATTCATGCCATGTATGTACATTCAAGTTCACTCAAATACATACTCATTACGTCATATACATCCTCACACTATCTGTGAATCGGCACGAAATAAACCCATAACACAGAATTAATGAATAAAGGATAACATGAAACACACAATAACACTATACTGTCTGTGGTCGGCCGCCGGCGGGAGACGTGACGGTCACGGATCCGTCAGAGATGCAGCTCGAAGAAAACGTGAACTGTGCACCGTAAGTCTTGTTTAAACATTTGCTAACTACCAAATCAGTCGTGATGAGAGTCCGCTCACGTTATATCACATAACGTTTAGTGTGGACGGATATTAACGAGTGTGACTTATGCCTGATGGTCAAAGCTTATTAGTTTCTGTTACTGATAAGTATCAATACTCCAAGATGACCAATACCAGCTTTGCTATTGCCTGATACATGATAATAATCTGTACAGTATTGTGATCTGAGCACAGTGTTCATATCGTTAGCTAGCGAGTATATGTCATTAGCTAACACTGGTCTCTCACCCAAACACCTGCTCTGTTCTCCACTGTTTCTCCTCACACAACTCAATTTGTCTCCTCTAATCGTTGTTCTGTCTAATCCTGGCCTGGCCCTAATTGTGTGTCATTATTGTATGACTGTGGTCTGCCATATGAGTATTAATAAACATTTATAATTTCCTCAGCATCCGAACTGTCATTGCAATCCATTGTTTTCCTATCGTTGAAATTCACCGCACTCCCTCCCGTTACGTCACTTCTGGTTTAGGCATTTTTAGATGCAGAAGTAACATTTTCTCACAAAAATGACGCCAGAAGCCTTAGCATATTTATAAGTATATTTTAAAGAAAATCAAGTTCCTACATAATTTTTCTATACATTGACTCACTATGGTCTCTAACCTGCAATATGCCCTTTAAGACCGGACGCAATTGTCCTTTTTCATTTTTAACTGTGCTAACACTTATTGCATAGGCTACATTAAAGGATGCTTGGGATTTATTATCTAATTTTGCTCTCCGTTTTCTAACACATCTTTCCACTTGTGTCTCATTTCCTCATACTCCATTATTCATAAAGATATTAGTGCCATGTAAAAGATGATTTTTATAAGAGGAATCCACCAAGGAAGTGAGAGCTCTGAGGGGTGACGCTGTTGCATCTGTCAAAAAGTAAGCCGGCCGAACATCAAGAAAAGATTCATTGTTCCCTCTTTCCTCTCGCTCAGAAGACTCTCAATCTGATTATGTGAAACAACATCAGTGCGGTCGCAAACACAAAAGCATAACTGTCTCAGCTACCCATCTCTGTAGTGGGAATGTATCGCTCAGGCCCGGTGGAAATAAGAACCCATTTAGCCTCAGCTTTCCCTTACACTGCCTGAATTCATTCCCATTTAGAGGAACCTTTAACAGGAGTCCAACAGCATATTAATGCAGTATTTATGATTGGCCCATTTAGGCTTCGCAGAGTCCAAAGTGCCCTCATTAGCCTCTCATTAACACAGGACAAAGAGCAGAGATGTTAATAAATTCTTAATTGAATTACATTCCTCCCTCTGGAGAAAAATGATGAGAGAAAAATGAGGAGGTTTGCTGGTAAAATGATTAACACGATTTTAATGACCATAATTCAGTGGCATTTTACTACCGGTTATTCATATAGCACATCAAGAAAATGTGCATTTACTATAAATAATACAAAATAATTATAAGTACAATGAAAAATATAGATGGGTAAATGTAACTATAGACAAACAATGAAAGCAGCCACAACTGTCATATGTTATTTCTTATACACGAGAGGCTAATGTGTCATCATAAAGAGTCACATATATATATATATATATATATATATATATATATATATATATATATATATATACACACACTCACCTAAAGGATTATTAGGAACACCTGTTCAATTTCTCATTAATGCAATTATCTAATCAACCAATCACATGGCAGTTGCTTCAATGCATTTGGGGGTGTGGTCCTGGTCAAGACAATCTCCTGAACTCCAAACTGAATGTCAGAATGGGAAAGAAAGGTGATTTAAGCAATTTTGAGCGTGGCATGGTTGTTGGTGCCAGACGGGCCGGTCTGAGTATTTCACAATCTGCTCAGTTACTGGGATTTTCACGCACAACCATTTCTAGAGTTTACAAAGAATGGTGTGAAAAGGGAAAAACATCCAGTATGCGGCAGTCCTGTGGGCGAAAATGCCTTGTTGATGCTAGAGGTCAGAGGAGAATGGGCCGACTGATTCAAGCTGATAGAAGAGCAACTTTGACTGAAATAACCACTCGTTACAACCGAGGTATGCAGCAAAGCATTTGTGAAGCCACAACACGCACAACCTTGAGGCGGATGGGCTACAACAGCAGAAGACCCCACCGGGTACCACTCATCTCCACTACAAATAGGAAAAAGAGGCTACAATTTGCACGAGCTCACCAAAATTGGACCGTTGAAGACTGGAAAAATGTTGCCTGGTCTGATGAGTCTCGATTTCTGTTGAGACATTCAGATGGTAGAGTCAGAATTTGGCGTAAACAGAATGAGAACATGGATCCATCATGCCTTGTTACCACTGTGCAGGCTGCTGGTGGTGGTGTAATGGTGTGGGGGATGTTTTCTTGGCACACTTTAGGCCCCTTAGTGCCAATTGGGCATCGTTTAAATGCCACGCCCTACCTGAGCATTGTTTCTGACCATGTCCATCCCTTTATGACCACCATGTACCCATCCTCTGATGGCTACTTCCAGCAGGATAATGCACCATGTCACAAAGCTCCAATCATTTCAAATTGGTTTCTTGAACATGACAATGAGTTCACTGTACTAAAATGGCCCCCACAGTCACCAGATCTCAACCCAATAGAGCATCTTTGGGAAGTGGTGGAACGGGAGCTTCGTGCCCTGGATGTGCATCCCACAAATCTCCATCAACTGCAAGATGCTATCCTATCAATATGGGCCAACATTTCTAAAGAATGCTTTCAGCACCTTGTTGAATCAATGCCACGTAGAATTAAGGCAGTTCTGAAGGCGAAAGGGGGTCAAACACAGTATTAGTATAGTGTTCCTAATAATCCTTTAGGTGAGTGTATATATATATATATATATATATATATATATATACATACATACAAGTAAATGTAGTTCAAATACATTACATTCTATTATTCTGCCTATGATTATTTTTAATTGTTGGATTATGTTCACAAGCATAGTCATAGTCAACATGAAGTTATGTATGTCTATTTATTGATTGATATATTATAGCCTGGTTTTTGTGCTGAATGCATATTCTAGCCATATTTTGAATAAGAATTGGTACATGTTATTCCAAGAAAAAAAAGGTAACACTAGTTTAGGATAAAATTCTCACTATTAGCTAGTTGCTTATTAGCATGCATTGTTACTAGAATATTGGCTGTTTATTAGTACTTATAATGCCTTATTCTGCATGACCATCTACATCCTACTCAAAAAGGCAAAAGTCGTAGTTAGTATTTAGGTAATAGTGAGAATTGACCATATGCAAGGTTACTTCCTGGTTTTCGATAAGCCAGCTCGGGCATTTCTGGTGAACTGTAGCTGTCATTCTGCAGGCTACTCGCTGTACATCGACACAAAACAATCAATGGTTGACTTTTTAATGTTGTATTTATATAGTGTTATCACACTTACCCAATTTGCCAATAAACCAGTTTTATTGATTACAATAAAGACTTGAAGCTAATGGCAACGTTGGAATAAATTAGGCACGCACATGCAACATTTTTCCAGCAATTCAAATGTTATTTTGAATGTGATGACCAAAAACAATATTTCTTCATCCTTCTGAGATTGTTCCCATTTGTAAAACCGAACGTTTCAAGATGTAGGAACTCCAACATTTGAAAATAAAAAAGACATTAATTACCACTATAACCAGCAGATGGCTGTAGAGGAGCATTTATTGGCTCATATCAGCCATTTCCTGTAATATTTTTTCCACTGTTTTGCTTTTGAATAAATATTAAACATTATAAAATCTGTCATGGGTGTATAGTGCAGCAGGGAAGCGAAGATTCTGAGCTTCCACAAAGACGGGTTTATTTACAAGACAATAACAGAAAACCATACACACTGGGAACTGGGAAGCCTGGAGCAGAATCCAGGAGACTCAGAGCAGGAACTGGGAAGTTTGGGGTGAACTTGTGGAGAGCTGGCTCATGGGGAACTGAGGCGGCAGGATCGCTCCAAAAGCCTATGAGCCAGAGGTCCTGTGGCTCTGGCGTGGCGGCGGCCATCTTGGCCAAAGACGAGGGCTCTGGCGTGGCGGCGGCCATCTTGGCCAGAGACGTGGGCTCTGGCATGGCCATCTTGGCCGGAGATGAGGGCTTCGCGTTGGCCCTCCTTCTCGGCCGTTTGGGCTTGTGGACAGGACAACACGGGAAGGCCCACTGGAGGGATATGTGGAGGGAACTGGCTGTGGGTGAACTGACCAGGCCGCGTGCTTCTCTGAGGGGACCGGACGAGGAAGACACTTATTCTCTTGAACCTCTTCAATTTCGAAATCCGAACAATTTAAAAAGAGAATCAGATTAATCGACTAGACTAGGGAAAAGGAACAGGCAGGTTCAATATGTCAAATAGTGTCCTCGTCCAGGCCCATCAGAAAACACACATTAAGTGTTGCATCTGGCCAGTTCACCAAACAAGACAGCTCAGTGAATTCCTCCACGTACCTCACCAGCGGGCGACCGTCCTGCCTGAGCCCCCACAGGCGATCCACCGCACGTGTCTTCAGGAGGGGACACGGGAGAGATCGGGGTGACGAAGGTTCCCATCTTCGTGGAAGTCCTGGCAGTTTTTGGTCCGTTCTTCTGTCACGGGTGTATAGTGCAGCAGGGAAGCGAAGATTCTGAGCTTCCACAAAGACGGGTTTATTTACAAGACAATAACAGAACACCATACACAAGTCAACATTAACGTAACAATCGAGAACGGACAAGGAGTGCAGGGAAGTGAGATCAATATAAAGGGAGTGTAAATGACAAAGACCAGGTGCAGGGAATCCGGGGAGAGCGGGAGAGAACGATGAGGAAGTGAGTTCAGGTGTGAGACAGGGAGGATCATGGGAAATGGAGTCCGGGACAGGCGTGGATTGTAGCAAAAATCACTAGGTTTAAAAATTATTTTGTCAAGGTGAAGTATGAAGTACTCAAAAAAGTCTCATGAAAAACAATAACTTTTCTTGTGAATGAATTACATTGAAAGCAGCACCGCGCTCTCCCTCTCTTTATATCACTGACTAAAGCTGTCAGAGCAAACTCACTGATTTCAGCACACTTGTGAAAACTCCAATGAATCAATGGATCTAACTAAAGTGCACAATAAATCATTAATTTACAGTGTGTTGATGCTTTTTTTTACACTAAACTGGTGGTTGAATTGAATTTTGCTGAGGAGGAACACTGAGGAACGCTTCTTTTTTATGTCGTCTTACGTTTGAATAACTAAATTAATGCTAGGCCTGACTATTTAAGTGACTATATTCTGATTATAAACTAAGTATTACACTGTTGATGCTGTTAAAGCTACCTCATGACATTGAAGATACCGACACAAGAACAAGTGACATAGTGGGATAGTGTTAACCAATTGTGAAATAGCTATTTAGGGATTATTTTAGCTGTAGTATGTATTGCCCACGTTTCACAATCCATTGCATTCCCAAATCAAGAACTGCTCTGTATTTCTCCTAGTTGTTTCACTCAGAAATATCCCAAGTAAAATGGGTTGCAAACTGCATTTTGCGGTCATGGCCCTTTTATGAGAATTTCCTCAGTTGAAAAAGTGTTTAAATTGTTTTTGACACATAGAAAGTCTGTAATAAAACAATTGTTTTGGTTTTCTGAGGGCAACATTGTCTTGTGGCCAAAATAGAATTTCATATCGCAAGATTAAGTGATATTACTAGACTGTCATTCTTAGGGTCAACTTCAGTATGTGGGGGTCCTTTTACTGATGCCATTTAGTAATAAAATAACAAAATGTTCAAAGTCTTTCACCTTACTAAGTTTAACTCATATCAGTAAAGGTTTGTCTTGTTAAAATGCCATATTGATTTTTGTAGACACAGAAAGCAGTGCAGTGAAATAGTTACTGCAACATTTTTGCTCATCTATCTTAATGTCATTAAATAAAAAACAGATCTGAACATTATATATTATCTATTTTTTTATTTGCAACAATTGATTTGTTTTGTTGGATGCTACTGTCTCTGTAAGTTTTCATCATCATGAAATCTGCATTTTATAAACCTATAATCTAGTCTCATAAAAACATGTATATGATTTCTCATATCCCATCTCGGTGCAAGGGCGACTGTACCTTGTTTGTGTTTGCCACCTTGCTGGTTGCCTATACAGCTGGGTTTTAATGAAAGTGTCCACTGACGTTTTCAGAGAGACATATGTGAGAGTCTGTAGCCTACCTAATCTTTTTCTGCCGTAATCACACTAGTCTGGCATATTTATTGAGGAAATACAGTCCTCTCTTCTCAACTGTGTGCTATATCATTATGGGACAGATTTAAAGGGATAATTCACCCAAAAATGAAAATTTGATGTTTATCTGCTTACCCCCAGGGCATCCAAGATATAGGTGACTTTGTTTCTTCATAAGAACACAACTGAAGATTTTTAACTCCAACCGTTGCAGTCTGTCAGTCGTATAATGCATGTGAATGGTAGCAAAATCTATGAGAGTAAAAAAAAATCTATATTAAACCCTCGTGACGACACATTGATGTCTTGAGACATGAAGCGATCGGTTTGTGCGAGAAACCGAACAGTATTTATATAATTTTTTACCTCTAACGCCGGTTTCACACTGCACGCGCAAGCAGTGCGGTGGCAGCACAGAAGCGGTGTGTATGGAGAGCGGGAGCAGCGCGCGCCCGTTGTGCTTTCACACTGGCAGTGTTTGTGTCGCGCAGCTGAACTGCGGCTTGTGTATTGCAAATACAGACGAATATTGTCCATTCTGTCACCTTTTCCGGTGCTCTCCTCCGACCCCTGTCATTCTCGTCCTTTGATTTATGATGGGCAGCATATATCTGCTGCAAATGCGACCGTGTTCCCCTCTGTCCCAAACACATATGCATATAACATGCTGTATATAGGTAGTTTACATGATAAAAGTAACCTTAAAGTTAAGAAATGCCTCTAGTTTTAATCATTTAAATGGGCATTTGAAGTTTGGGCAAAAACTTTTTTGTGTATTTTATTTATTTTTTTCACAGCGTTGGAAGTCATATGGTGTTTGTGAAACACACAGAACACTTCACTACATGATTTCATTGTGAAATTTGCTATTTTTCATGTTAATCAGGTAAATTTTGATCAAGAACAATGCACTGTGGCTTTAATTCAGCGTGAGCAGTGCGGCAAAAATAGACTCGGTGCCAAAACGATCGCGGCACTGCCGCTTCTGCTCTGTTCCTGCGACTCACCGCCTCTGTGTGCGGTGTGAATGCTCTAATCTGTTAACATGGGCGCCGGAAAAATTACGCGCTGCTTACGCTCTGCTACCTTGTGCAGTGTGAAACCGGCCTAATACACCACTATGTCCAACAGCCTTCAGCGCGCAATCACTATACAATGTACACGATCTGGCGTAGTTTACACAAGCGCCGGCAGTGATCTCTCGCGCGTATATCTACGCCAGATCGTGTACATTGACCTCACTTACCAGAAGTGATCGCATGCTGAAGGCTGTTAGACATAGTGGTGTATTAGATCGTTTCGTGTCTTAAGACATTGATGTGTCGTCATGAGCCGCAGGGTTTAATATGGATTTGTCTGTGCATGTTTTTTTTTACTTTCATAGATTTAGCTACCATTCACATGCATTATACGACTGACAGACTGCAACGGTTGGAGTTAAAAAATTTCATTTGTGTTCTACTGAAGAAACAAAGTCACCTATATCTTGGATGCCCCAAATTGGGTGAACTATCCCTTTAACTGTAGAATACAGCTTCTGTCTCATTCATGCTGTCGCTGGATGCCTTCAGTTTCATGTTGCTAGAAAAGAAGTTTTGTAATGAGGCAGGAGAACATGAATGTCTCTTGATCTAATAGAGCAAGTCAGGTGCTGCATGTGCCTGTACTGGGGTGGAGCAGAGTAAAGAGTGGGTGGGGGGTTACAACACAAAATGGCAGGTTGGCGTTTACACTAGATTAATGAGCTAGAGGAATGATGTGCCTTATCACTGCACTGCACATGTTTCTAAATTAATGCAAAAGAAGGCGCACTCTCGCTCTCTCTTTTCCCCTCTCTTTTTTTCTCATACACTTAATTTCTTCTGGTACTGTATGCATCAGCCAGAACATTTGCATCCAACCAGCCCCCCTCTGTTTTCATCTCCCTCCACTTAGTGCTCTCCATAACAAGGCCTGCAGAATGGACCAATGAAAATCAACTTGAAGAGTGCTTGTTTTCTTACAGTGCTTGCTAGGCAGATATATTAATATTCCTCTAACATTCAGGGTTGGGGTTTGCTCTAAACCTCTGACATGATTTCTGAAGTGCAAACATAGGGCCCTATCATACACCCGGCGCAATGAGATGCCAGGCGCGACGCAAATGTTTTTTGCTAGTTTCAGCCCAACGCAGTTATCATTTTCATGTCCAGCGCTACGTTGTTTACATAGCAAATGCACTTGCACCTATCTGTTTGCCCATGGGCGTTCTGGTCTAAAAACAAGGTGTGTTCAGGTGCATTGTTGGCGCATTGCTATTTTGAGGCAACTGAAAACGACTGCGCCATTGACTTTAGACCAGGTTTTTGTTGGTCAATGGTGCAGTCAGAGTTAGTTGTTTTTCAAAGAAGTTCAACCGTCATCAACAGGTTTACTCAACCATTGAGAAGGAAGCCTTCACTCTTGTGTTGGCCATACAACTATTGTGTTGCATTGATGAACTACTTGATTATTGTCTTTGTTCTCATGGGTTGATACATTTTTTTTCTTTTGGATTCTTTGCAGAATCTTTTTGAGGAGGGAGGACGACCCTGTCTTCTATTTCTTACCTGAGAATGTGATTGGCTGCAGACGTCACTCTTAATTGATTAATTTATGGGCGGAGAGTATAAAAGTTGTAGTAATCTGCTCATCAGGACATCCTCTGGTGGAACATTGTTCTCTAGAGAAGTCAGTTTGTTATTTTCTAGTTTGTTTATTATTTATCAACAGTCCTCAACCATTAGTTTATTATTTTTCCCTTTATTGTTTAAATCCCTAGACATTGTGTTATATTTCTGTACCAGATCACTATTTTTTTATTGCATGTGTGATCCTCTTTATGTGACGGTCGAGAACAAGCTGGCCGTGACAATATATATATATATATATATATATATATATATATATATATATATATATATATATATATATATTGTAACAATATTTCCATTAATTTTTCCCATAGGGATTTTCAAATTTAACACTACAAACTTTGATTTGAAGCAAAATATTTGAAGCAAGTATTTAAAAATTGGACAAAAAGACAAAGGTACAAGACACTAACTTCATGAACTACAATCCCATGAAGCATTACAAACAGCATAAAGGATGAAGAAACATAAAACTATTCATTTACAAATGTTGGTTATATATATATATGCTATAATACCAACTATCTTAATTATGGAGAGTAGATATATTGAATATTTGATGACCAACAAAGTTACAAAGCTACCATTCGAACAGCAGCTACAAATTAAAAATAAAGGAAGACCCCACTCCAAAGTTGGATGTAAGCTAATGCAATCAGCTTTACTAAATGGTCGAATGTCCTCTTTTAATAGAGACTTTTTTTTCTGCTTCAAGAAAAGGCTAGGTGAGTGAAATTATACTTATATTGTCTTGCTGCATATTTGTCATTTTATTTACATTTTCTGTCTAAAAGTGACAAAAAAAGCCATTTTAAAGCAGTTAAGAAAAAAAGACAAAAAGGACATTTTATATTTTAATACATTTTAAAATGTGATATTATAGCTGAATTTTCAGCATCACTACTCCGTCTTCATTGTCAGAAATAATTAGAATATGCTGATTTGATGTTCAAGAAACATTTTTTAATATTATCAACGTTAAAAACAGTTGTGCTGCTTAAAGGTGCACTATGTAACTTTTCTGTCCGCTAGACGTCGCCTGTTTAAAACAAAGTTTGATGATGCCAAGATTGAGCGCAGAATCTTGGGGCATGTGGTCTTCACCTCACAGCTAATGGAAAAGAATCGGAATAGGACTCAGGCAGAAATCATGTTCATGGATGCGATTATTAACGTTACTGTAGTATGAAGCGGAGCAGGACCGAATGTTGTGGGAGCTGAGCAAGGCCGCTGGAGTGATTGCGCAACACACGCCTCGCAAACGGCGGGACTTTTATTATGCCACAGTCGCTAGCGCCATTTCCGATTTTCCGTTCATAAGTATGAGGTAAAGCAGCTCTGTTTATCATAATAGATACATTTGAGTGTGTTGAAAATGATGTTATGACGTTACTCTGTGTGTTCGCTCGGCGGCTGCTATGACACTTGTTGCACACTGCAGTAAGAGTAAAGAGTTTCTGCATAATAAAACCAGAAACCGAGGGTAATGCAGATATGACGCAATTGACAGGCAACTCCCTCACACATCCCAGTTCCTTGGTTAAAATAGACATTTTATCACGATTTACAAATCGTTGGAAACATTTGGGATATTGTAAGTACTCAATTGAACAAAATATATAACACTGGCCTAGTGGTTTTTGGATATTTTACTGCAAAAATGTTACATAGTGCACCTTTAATTTAATTAATCCTTTCTGAATGAAAGTATTAATTTCTTTCAACAGAGGAAAACAAAAGTACTGACCCCAAACTTCTGAGAATGGAATAATTATAAATTCCGTTGAATGTAGATTTTTGGTTACTAAAATAGTGAAATGTGTGAGTAGATCAAGCAGCACCTGACTCTGTTTCTGTCACTATAGCCAAAAGAATGTGAAAAGGGCCTGGCGTTCTGCATTGTGTAATTCTCTGCTCCACTGAAGACAGACTGGACATTGGATTTGAAGAATGAAAGCTCACTGCACTGAAACAATAATACAGAGGGCTTCTCTTTTTTCATCCTTCAGCTGTGGATATATGTCCACTCCTGTGTCTTACTTTGTTGGCTTCCCTGCTCAAATGATTATTGATAAAGCAATTGCTTTCCGAGGACTAACAACGGGAGTCAGAACCAATCTCTTTTATTCAACACTGTGATTGGATTTGTAGGGCCTACACGGCAGTTGAGGATTTATCGAGCAGAGCACATGGCAGATATAAGAGATTCTATAAGAACCCCCAGACTGTAGCATCTTTCAAGTCTGAAGACTTGTTATAAAGAATTGTAAACAAAATATGAAATAAAGAGTTTGCAGTACTGCATTCAAATGTAAAAGGGTTCAAATGGTCATTCAGCTTCTCAGGTCCAGTTGTCAGTCACCAGCTGAGTGAATGAGAGTTTAACATCTGGTATTCTCACAACATCTAGCTTAGTCAATCTACAATGGTGAATCAATTATGCCTGTTTCAGATAGAGAAGAGTAGGCTTTTAAGACCTTGATTAAATGTCAACTCTGATTACTTCACAGCTGATGTATCTATTCCTGTCAGGAGTGGACATCTGATGCTAATTTGTAGAACAATGGTCTTTTGCCTCACTTAAAAGTTTTGTCCTCTTTATTTTCAGCTAGAGGGACATTATGTTTGATTGTGTTACAGCTGTCGTTCAAAGATGCTTCTCTTGATATCTTTAGCAATAGTATTAAGCCCATAGATCATCTTGAAAATGAAGAAGATCCATTTGAGTTTGTCCTGCATTTGTATGCTTGTCATTTACTATAACCAATAAAAAAAAATTGGAGGAGGGGGAGGGGGAGGGGGGGTGGTTCTAAGTTTAATGGAATATTTTGGGTTTAGCTTAAAGGTAGGGTAGGCAATTTTTCGAGAGGCTAGCAATAGTGAGCTAGCGTTAAAACATTAAATCCCACCCTCCCTTCAGAGCTTCTCCAAAGCCACACCTCCTTCAAAACACATGAAGGTGTACAGCAGGGAGCAAACAAAAGCATCACGAGAGACAACGTTAAACTACCTTAAGTCTCAAAGCACATAACATTACAATAATGATAAAAATAACTTGAAGGTGCATCTAGTGGTGAGGTTGCGAATTGCAACCGCCCACCATTCACCCCTCTCTTTCAAAGCACATAAAGAAGCTATGGTGGCTGACACAGAACAAAAATGTTGTCGTCTAAGACAGCAGAGAGTAGCTAGTGCTCCTTAGAGCAGTTTGTCCGTTTAGGGCTACTGTAGAAACATGGCAGCGCAAAATGGTGACTTCACTGTAAGGGGACCCGAGGTGTATGGAGATAGAAATGGCTCATTCTGAGGTAATAAAAACATAATGGTTCATTATGTAAGGTCTTTATACACCACTGAAAACATAGTTATGTATATTATATTGCATTTCGGTCAATAGATCCTCATGAATAATACACACTGCACCTTTAAAGAGCATTGACCTGTACCACCTGACTGCAAATTCATATCAGCGTTGATACAAATTGAAACGCATAAATTCAAGTCATGAACCACTCCGATTATAACGTTACAGGATTACATCTCTTCCAAATTACAGTATAGTTATAGTGTTTGCGGTGCACAGTGACTGACGTCTATCTAACTCATAGCATGAAACGTGCTGATGACGTGTGATGTCTGTGCGAGCAGGGTGCGCGGAGGTATGAAAATACAATAATTGACAGAAAGGTAGGACATCCATCCCGAATGCAATGATTGGAAGATCATTTTATGGTCCTGTGCCTTACACAGACGATATACATATAAATACATTTAGACCACTTAACTTAGGATTTGCATTTCATGTGATTTTTGGCCATTCAGACTTGCTAAATCAGATCGGATTTCAATTGGATGTGCACAAAAATCAAAGATTTGGACTGACAGTCTGAACGTAGCCTTACCCAGTCAGCAACCTAGTTTCGGCTCAGATCCGGGCAACACATGTGGATTCCACGCATACCAGATTTGGGCTGGATCTGGGCCGACACTATGTTGCTTTCTGGGTAGTGATTGCTATCAGAATATGATGAGACTTTCATGAACATAACAACAAAATGTTTCTGGAACAGATCACCTACCCTGCCTTTAATCAAGCGCATTTGTGGCATATATTTTGATTATAACAAAAAAATACCACAAAAAATGTCCACTCATCCTTTGTTTTCTTTAAAATAGAGGTTATTGCGAGGCATTTAAAATAGAAGTAAATGGGCCAATTGTTGGAGGATTTAAAAGTTGATGTGATGCATTTTTTTTATTTGAGCTGTAAAGCTTTAAAAAAAAATTGTTTGTGCTGTCAAATCAATTAATCATGATTAATCGCATCCAAAATAAAAGTGTGTGTTTACATAATATATGTGTGTGTGCTGTGTATAATTATTATGTATATATAAATACACACACACACACACATGCATGTATATATTTAAGAATTTTTTTATTTATATATAAAATATTTATATATAATATAAATTATATAAATATATATACAGTATATACATGCAAATATTTCTTAAATATATACATGAATGAGTGTGTATTTATATATACATAAATATTATACAAAGTACACATATATTATGTAAACAAACTTTTATTTTGGATGCGATTAATCGTGATTAATCGATTTTAACAGCACTAATTTTTTACAGTTTTTTCAGGTTGGCATAGTTATTAAGTTTTATGTTTGAATATAACTTTACATAGAAAAGTGTTTTCTAGTTTTTTAAATGTATTTTTTGCTAAAATTGTGAACAAGCATATTGTTTACATGTACTACTAAACAGTATTGTGACATATAAAACAGAAAATTGAATACGAAAAATAGAAGGCGTGGCTTGTTTTTTTTTTCAGCTGGGAATTCATTGGGTCTAGAAAAGTAGGATTTCCATTCAGAAATGGAGGCAGATCTGAACACAAGTTTACAATCAGCCCAAGCCATCAAACTGACGTCACCAGAGAAAAAACGCCATTCCAGAGGGGAAGTACATTTTCATATTTTGATTAATGAATTCATTATTATTCTTATGTATTTATTTTATTTATTTATTTTTGCCGATTGACTTGCACAGATGATTTGTTCACCACAAGGTCAATTTTGATTTCATGAGGACAGTATCTGTAAATATTTTAAAGGTGCACTATGTAACTTTTCCGTCCACTAGATGTCGCCTATTCAAAACAAAGGCGTAGCTTGATTACGCCAAGTTTGAGCGCAGAATCTTGGGACATGTGGTCTTCACCTCTACAGCTGGTGAAAAAGAACCGGGATAGGACTCAGGCAGAAATCATGTTCATGGATGCGATTATTAACGTTACTGTAATATGAAACAAAGCAGGACCGAATGTTGTGGGAGTTGAGCAAGGCCACTGGAGCGAATGCGCAACATTCGCCTCGCGAGCAGTGGGACTTTTATTATGCCACAGTCGTCGGCGCCATTTCCGCTTTTCCGGTCATGAGTATGAGGTAACGCAGCTCTGTTTATCATATTAGATACATTTGAGTGTATTGAAAATGATGTTATGACGTTACCCTGTGCGTTCGCTCGGCGGCTGCTATGACACTTGTTGCACACTGCAGTAAGAGTAAAGAGTTTTTGCATAATAAAACCAGAAACCGAGGGTAATGCAGATATGACGCAATTGACAGGCGACTCCTTCACACATCCCGGTTCCTTGGTTAAAATAGACATTTTCTCACGATTTACAAATAGTTGGAAACATTTGGATATTGTAAGTACTCAATTGAACAAAATATATAACACTGGCCTATAGTGGTTTTTGGATATTTTCCTGCAAAAATGTTACATAGTGCACCTTTAAATATGTTTCAGTATTTTATTCGCCATTTACTTCCATTGTAAGTGGGTCATTTTTACTTAACTTGCTTAACTTGTACTTGAACCGAATTCTTTTAAAGCAAATGATGAGGTGTGATTCATAGACTGACAAATGTAAGTGTATAATTTATGTTACAACATTTTAGACCAAACTTCTGAAACAAAAATCTGAGGAGGCATGACTATTGCCTGTAAAAGACCAAAATATCATTCTAATTATAATACACATCAGAACTGTCATTTTTCATCAAATAAATTAAAGTGTAACTGAATGCTTAAATCGAATCTCATGTTGCAGTGCAGTGCACACACAAGCCGCACACACAAACAAAATTGCACCGTTGAACATGCATCATTTTGATCAAGGTTACATTTCATTTCTTCCTCTCTCAGCTGCTCATCTAAAGTGTTTGTGGGAGATGAAAAGAGGCTGAGCTCTTTGAAGCTGATTTTCTACTCCTGCAGCTTCCGTTATCTCTGCAGCTCAGCATTCTCTGGAGTTAAGAAAAAGAAGAAAACACAGAAAGAGAGAGACAGGGAGAGAGAGAATCTGATCTGTAATGTAAACTACTCATTGAACTTTTCCCCTCACTTTCTTGAACCATCAACTGACCATAAATGATGTGATATTAAATGAATAGTTTACCCAGAAATTAAAAGCAATTATTAAACAAATATTTAGTCATTATTTACACACCCTCAGGCCATTCCGAACCCACATGCTGTTAGTTTTAGTGGAACAATGGAGTAATTTCGATGAATCTTCACACTTCTTTTCTATACAAAAACATCCGTCAAACTCCAAAAAGGGCAAAAATGGGACATAATAAAAGTAGTCTTCATGAAACATGCACTATATTGTATGTCTTCACAAACCATATGATAGCTTAATTTTGTTATTAAATTGTTATACGGTTAAAATCTTCTATGTATCTTGCTGTACTTCAGCTGTAGCTATTTAGCTCTAACATGCTGATGAAAAAATTACTTTTAAAAAGTATACAGAAAAAAATAACCTTTAAAGGAATATATGGTAACACTTTCTATGCATGCTTATAATTAATTATAGCCCCATTTATATTTGTTTATAAGTATTACTATTCTATAATCTATAAATATATTTATAAAGACTCATTAAGACCTAAACTATATTATGAAAACAGTTAAAGTTACATTTACATTATTTTTTATAATTATGTCATGCATTTGCTTTTTCAATGTGCATGCTCATAATCTATTATACACTGATTAAATGATCAAATATAAAATAGTCCAAAGACACTTGTTTGCTGTAATTAAATATCAATTATGTCTTTAATGGATTATGTTTGCATTGGAGGTCATGAATGGTCATTTTGATTTGTTAAAATCTATATCACCTCAGCCATATCCATGTTATTGCTAATAGCTGTTTGAAATTATATTTAAAAATATATATAAATGCCTCATTCATTCATTGTTGCAGTTTTTTATTGTTCATTAGTTACATTTACAAGTAAACAACTTAAAATGTATAATGAGCACATCTTCATGATTTCTTAACGTTTGATTTAGGAAAATTTCATCCTATGTTTTTTTTTTACTTTACTAAAGCCATCAGTGATGCGTTTATAGCAGTTAGCAACTGTATTATTACTCACAATAAGTATTTATAAGAACACAACACGGCTATTAATAACAATATATTCACTTATTTAACAGAAATAAATCTGAATTAATTACTAAAAAGTCATTGTAATAATAATATAATAACATTATAGCAATACAGGCTGCATCTTTATAAATACATTCATGACTGACTAATTAATACTTATACATTAGTGTATAGTAGATTATAAGCATGCGTATTGAAAAAGCAGATGCATTTATAAGTAATTATAAATATAATACAAATGTAAATATAACTGTTCTTATAATGCAGTATAGGTCTTAATGAGTCTTTATAAATATATTTATAGTATAGTAATACATACTTATAAATAAGTATAAACTGGGGTAAAATTCACTATAAGCATGGTCTTCATAGAAAGTGTTACCAAATATACTTGTGTGACCTGAATGTAATGTTTTCAAACACTTAATTGCATTTTAATTGTAAAAAAGTGTGACGTCATTTCGAACAAAATCAGGCCAAAACGAACTTCGTTTGGAGTTTGTTTTGGGAGTTTGAAATGGCTTGCCAAAGCGAACTTTCTAGAAAAGTTCACTCCTGCTGGTACTATCATTGGTCCGAGGCGGTCACGTAAATAGGTAGGTGTGCGTGGAGTCTCCGCCTTCTTTCACGTGGAAATCTTTTCTGGTTAATTTCCTCTGTTCTGTCCGTCTGTCAGGCGTCCGCGAGTGAAAACATGAACACACTGGAGAGCTGCTTAAAGGTGGGGTAAGTGCTTTCTGGTAACCGATGTTGATATTTCAAATCACTAAAACAAACACGCCCCTACCCCAAAAGGGTCTCACCCTTATTTTGATAGCTCCGCCCCACACATACGTACGCAACGCAGGCAACGACTATGGCGGAATCTGCTGTGCCAGCCGGCCGAGGGTATAATGCCATCAATAAGTGAAAGCAATGTGTGTTACTATGGTAATCCAGTTCGAATGTTCAGAGAAAAAGTCATCCCTTACATCCCAAAAACACAAAAACAGTTCTCATGAACAACTCGATAGCACGAGCACGACAGTCCAACTAACGAACATATTACAATTATGACAAGATTAGAGGGTTATAGTGATCACAAAAACACAAACACAGTTCTCATGAACAACTCGATAGCACGAGCATGACAGTTCAACTAATGAACACATTACAATTATGACAAGATTAGAGGATATATCTATCACTAAAAGAGGAACCAAAGGAAACAAACTAATATTAGGAGTTTATTGTCTTACTTTTCGGACACACTGCGAGCTGACGCTTGAAACAGACAGTGGTTTATAGGATGTGGAAATGAATGGGTCTTTATCATCGCTGAAGTGAACGATGATACGATTGCAAATAGACAAACAAGTGAACATGACACACGAGCATATTCAAGCAAAAGCCAGCATATATTAGTTCTGTGAAACAAAACAAAACCAATTTTACCCGCCTATCGAGAAGAAATAAAGCAACCTCGGCATCTGATTGCACGCCTTTGCGCTCCTTGAGTTCTCTCCAGCGCTGGAAAGCTGATACTTCTTGCCTGATCGTAAGCCTTTTTTTGTTCCATAGACATTTTCCACATTTGTTTTTTATCTGCCATCTCTCTCTTTCTGTCGTCGCTCGGCTAATGTCCATCCTGTGTGTCGTGTCTTTTGAAAAATGACGTGCACTGAGTGCTCTCTGCTCTCCATCATTAGTAGACACGCCCCTTACTGCTGATTGGCTATCAGTTTGTAATGGTACTTGGTCCGAGTCACATTTCTAAAGCAGTTTTGAAATAACACTTACCCCACCTTTAATAGTAGAAAATGAAGTTGTACTTCTGATAAAATGAGACACTGACAGTGTTTTTCATGTTAAATACGGTAAAGCTGCTGGATTTGCTATATAAATAAACATGATGTGTCTAGAGTGCCGAATTGCAGAGCTTGTGCAAACATATCCACATTGTTATGATCAGATGCTTTTCTTAAGCTTTATTTAAAAAATGCTTGCTGTTTTCTCAATTTTGTTGTGTGTTTATTTTGTTATTGAGAGGAAAGCATGCAGCACATATTTACATATTCATCTACCGTCGCTCTAAGCAGCTTGGGTGGCGCCTGGTGTTCGCTAATGCGAAATTCATACTGCACGATTTTAGCTCCCGTTTTTTGACTCACCGACAGGTTTTGCGAAATCGCCAACAAATGCCTGAAATCATAGGCAAATTGGTGCTCGTTCACACGAGTGACAATCATGCAGTGTGAATTGTCAAAGATGCGATCTGAGAGAATCGCAGACGCCCATGAGATATTTGCCTTGCTAAATATCTGGACCTGTCGGCAATTCAAAATCCTGCTGTGTGCAATATGTTTTGACTGAAAATTACATCGGCGATGACCTACAGCCAATGAGAGAGCAAGATACAGGGCAGCGGGAAGTTCTAGACCAGAATATCAGTATTTTAATAGAAATATTTACAATTATATAAAACAGAAACAAAGCACAAACATTTGCTTGACCAGCCGCAGCAGCAGCACATTGAAAAATTATTTAACTCTCTTTGCAGAACACAATCCTTGCTCCCCACGTCTCCCCAACCATTTCCTCCTCCATAATTCTTTCCCCTGCTGCAAATCAGTGCACAGACAATTTGGATTGCAAGCTTCTTGCGGGCTATCATTTTTAATAACAATTCCAGACTCGCGCAGTAACGGTCTGACGCTTTCGTGATCTCACGCTGTTTCCTTGTCACATCTTGCGCGTCGTGTGTTTGGTTGTTAAACGTAGTTTGCGGATGAGTCAGAGTTGTCGGCAGTTCTTCCTATTGTAAAATCATGCAATGTGAAACCACCTGTCGCCGATCAATTGTGCAGTGTGAACACAGCAGCGGCTGAATGCTACAACAGATAGTTGTGCAGTGTGAAAAGAACAATAATCTGACTACTTTAAAAAAATCATACAGTGTGAACTTGGCATAACAGTATATCGCTGCTCACATATTTTGAAATTCTGCAGCTCTTTACAATAAAATTACTATTGAATGGAGGTGTTGTTACAATAACATAGTAACTCTCTGGTTGTTTGTTTTCCGTTTAATCTGTCTGTTTTAATTCTGCGGTGATGCTTGGATATCACTGCAGAATAGATGGATTGATAGATGAATGAGAGCAGTGGGATATACAGTATTGATTGCACAGTTTGTCCAAGGTTAAAATGTTTTGAAGTATGCATCTACTTCCTTTGTGGAAAAGGCTTATGTTTCATGAGCTATTCTCCATTAGGACCCCATTAGGCGGGTAGGTGATGGCCATACTGTAACTGACCTTTATTTATGATTGATTCCGGCACTGAGTGATCGTGTGTGTGTGTTGAGGAGTGAGAAACTGACTGATGAACTCATGTGATGATGTGTCGTTTAGCCTTGGATGGATTTTAAGGAGTTGAACACCTTGGCAACTTTTGACTCTTAAAGGAATAATTCACCCAAAAATGAAAATTGTATCATCAATCACTTATGTCATAACTAACCTAAATGACTTTCTTTTATTTTGAAAGATATTTTGAAAAAAAAAAAAACACTTTTGTCCATACGTTGAAAATCAATGAGGTTAAAAACAATTATTTGTGTGTGTGTGTGTTCCACAGAAGAAACAATGTCATACAGGTTTGGAAAGGCATGAAGGTGAGTAAATTATAACACCACTTTCATTTTTGGGTGAACTACACCTTTAAGATTGACCTCTGAAACCCTGCCCTCCACGATTAAAACCCTCGGTTGATTATGATGAAACACATTTCACCCAAGAAAGCACTAAACATCAGATTCGAGGACGTCACACGGGTCTCTAAGAAAAATGATCCCAATTCATAATGGCATCAACTTCTCACGCTCATTCCTCTTGTGAGTGTGAGGCTCAAATGGAAGAGCAGCTATATAAAGACATTCATTCACCTTCAATCTGAGTCCTTCATGCAGTCAGCTCTCCGCTTTCCACTGCTGGTATCCATCACCTCTGACAGACTCAAACAGTTTTTTCCTTTGAAAGACACCCCATGCTCTGCTATCCAACAAACCTGGATGACAAAAGGTCATTGCAAGGTCAAGTGCACTATGAAGGTTTTAAATACACATATAAGGATGTATTTTCCTATTGTAATCATAGGAATATTTATTAAAAGTATAAGATGCTTAAATGTTACTGTAACATGTTATACCTTGCTATCCTATAGATTATTCAACTCAACCACTTACCTCCTTGTGCATGTAGTTAGTTAACATGTAGTTGGTTAACAATGTCTTCTGCTGAAAATGTAAGATTCTCATATATCATCATTAAACTTTTAGTTAAAATTTGTATTATAAATTCAAGGTCGCAAAATGCCAGAGCAGTATTTGTGGACCAGTAGTAAAGACCTAGTTATCCATCATTAGCCTTAATTCACTTGACCTCATACATAACCGTGCCCACGGTGTTAGACACTTCTTATCAATTAAACATGTTGTGCGTGAGTTGTTGTCTTCTAATTCTGGCCCTCAGTTTAAAACATTGCTGTACATTTTGTTCATTTACATAAAGTATTATTCAGAGAACAAAATGCAAAAAAAAAAAAAAGCCAACAAGCTATTATGCCGTTCATGTTTCTGGACCAAATCAGCATATTACCAAAAATACAGGAAAAACAGTAATGTTGTGAAATATTATTATGATGTAAAATAACTGTAAAGTAACTTTTTTTATTTGAATGTATTTTAAAATGCAATTTATTCCTATGATGGCAAAGCTGAATATTTTCAGTATCATTACTCAGTCTTCAGTGTCACGTGATCCTTCTGTAGGATTGAAAATAATCAAAGATATTTGATATTTGAAATTGAACAAAGACATTTGCTTTATTGTTTTCAACCCCCATCTTTCTTATCAGAAGGGTCATTTGGAATTCCTAAAGACAAAGAGATTCTGAAGGCCTGTAGGCCAAAATGTGTGTCACACCTTTAGTGCAATGGGGGAAGATGTAATTATCTGATTGGTCAGTTTGAATGTCTCACGTTTGGGTTTAGTCACATGGTCAAGAAAAGGATAAAAGAAGATTGTAACAGTGGCTCTGTCTCTTGATTTTCTGACTCTCTTTCTTCTTGGGGCCTGCTCTCTGGCTCTTCCTTTCGCTGGGGCTTCTTTGCTCTGGCTCTTTCTCTCTTCTCTTTTCTAAAGCCTGTCTCTCCCTCTCTCTCACTCTCTTTCCCTCAGATAACATTCTATTCCTGCTGGGTTCGATTAATGGTATAAGTTTTATCTTTCCATACATCTATTTTGTAACTATTTTAAGTGTAACCATAACCAGATTTTGTCATTAAAGGTGGGGTAAGTGCTTTCTGGTAACCGATGTTGATATTTCAAATCACCAAAACAAACACGCCCCTATTTTGATAGCTCCGCCCCACACATACGTAACCCAGGCAACGACTATGGGAATCTGTTTTACTATGGTAATCCAGGTCGAATGTTCAATGAAAAAGTCATCCCTTTCATCTCATGAACAACTAGATAGCATGAGCACGACAGTCCAACTAACGAACATATTACAATTATGACAAGATTAGAGGGATATCGATCACGAAAAGAGGAAACAAACATATATTAGGAGTATATTATCTTACTTTTCGGACATACTTTGGGAGCTGATGCTTGAAACAGACAGTGAGGAGGTTTAGACGCTCCAGGCTTATCGGGTGTGGAAATGAATGGGTAATTGTCATAGCTGAAGTGAACGACAATACGATCGCAAATGGACAAACAAGTGAACATGACACACGAGCATATTCAAGCAAAAGCCCATATATTAGTTCTGTGAAACAAAACAAAACCAATGTTACTCGCCTATCGAGAAGAAATAAAGCAATCTCGGTGTCCGATTGCAGGCCTTTGCGCTCCTCGAGTTCTCTCCAGCGCTGGAAAGCTGATACTTCTTGCCTGATTGTAAGCCTTCTTTTGTTCCACAGACATCTTCCACATTTGTTTTTTATCTGCCATCTCTCTCTTTCTGTCGTTGCTCGGTTAATGTCCGTCCTGTGTCGTGTCTTTTGAATAATGACGTGCACTGAGCGCTCTCTTCTCCTCGTCATTAGTAGACACGCCCCTTACTGCTGATTGGCTATCAGTTTGTTATAATACTCGGCTGAGTCACATTTCTAAAGCAGTTTTGAAATAACACTTGCCCCACCTTGAATTCTTTCAAATTACAAATACTGTGCTAACTACTTTTGATTTGGTATTAACTTTAATGTGCTACCTCTATTGCAATACAATATAGTCACACTATAGCAATGCTTTCCCACATATTTTTCTATTGTAAATATATATATATATATATATAATTCAGCTTTGTCATCACAGAAATAAATTGCATTTTAATATATATATATATATATATATATATATATATATATATATATATATATATATATATATATATATATATATATATATATAAACAGTTATTCTAAATTTTATAATAATTTCACAATATTACAGTTTTAACTGTATTTTTGATCAAATAAATGCAGCCTTGGTGAGCATTAGAGACAAAACATTAAAAAATCTTACTTACCACAAAGTTTTGAAGCACTGTGGATAATGTGAATAGTGCAGTTGATGTGTCTGGCTTTTTAAAACTGTCTGTGTGACCATGAGAAACTGCAAGACAGTTTGGCATAGTGTTGTAGTCAAGACCACCTAAACCGAGACCAAGTCGTGACCAAGACCAGCGTGTGCCGAGACCAAGACAAGACCAAGACTTTGTGGGGTTGAGACCGAGACAAGACCAAGACCAAGTCAGGGGGAGACCAAATCAAGACCAAGACCAGACCAGCACTCCTTAAATTCATCTAAAGGATCCATATCTACTGTCTGAGAAATAAATTTGCAGGCAAAAATCATATGACATTAAAGGGGTCCTATTATGCCTTTTTACATTTTCAACTTTCTTTAGTGCGTAATGTTGCTGTTTGAGAATGAAAAAGGGCTGCAAAATTACCTACTTAAAAATTTACTTAAGTTTAATAATAATAATAATAATAATAATAATAATAATATTTTGTTACTTTTATATAGCGCTTTTCTGGGTGCTCAAAGCGCTTTACATAGAAGGGGTAATCTCCTCAACCACCATCAATGTGCAGCATCCACTTGGATGATGTGAAGGCAGCCATATTGCACCAGAATGCCCACCACACACCAGCTTATTGCTGGAGAGTGATGAAGCCAATCGGTATATAGGGATGATTAGGAGGCCAATGGGCAAATTTAGCCAGGATACCGCTGTTACACCCCTACTCTTTTTCCGAAGGACGTCCTGGGATTTTTAATGACCACAGAGAGTCAGGACCCTATATCAGTAAGCACTGTTTCTGAACTCCCTGAAACGCCTTGATTGTAGTCTTGAGTTTTCTTCCAGGAACGTACACGTCACAGTATCCCTCATTTAAATAAGTCATAAAAGGGGCAAGGCCTGGTTAAGTTGAGTTAATAGTGTGTTGAAACTGAACGGTTATGGCAAGGGGCGTGACATTTCTGAAACATGCTTAAAGTGGTTGACCAATCACAACACACTGGTTCAGTCAACCAATCAGAGTACATTACACTTTTTGGAAGGAAGGGCTTAATAGAAACCAGAACTAAATAGAGCGTTACTAACTGACTGAGTAGAGAGGTGAAAATAATATGTTTTTGAACATTCAAGCATGAAAACATATTATAGAAGACAACAAAAACAATGTCAAGACTTTGAAAAAGGGCATAATAGGTCTTCTTTAGGGCTTGTTTTTAGAGAATATATCTTTGTATGTATTTTTAAAAGGATAGTTTCCCCCATAAAAATTATTTCATCATTTCCATGCTCTTGTGTCGTTCCAAACCTGTATGACTTTGTTACCGAAAAATTCTAATGTGATAAAAAAACTACATTTAATACTACTGACAATTAAAAAGGGGGGAAAAACATTATTATATACTACTGACAAACAGTCAGAATGTTTCTGGTCATGGGTCTTTTTGAATCCACAATAATGAATGGTTGGCATAAAATTATTCAGCATATCTGATGTATGCCAACTGAATGTGGAGAAAGTTACATAAAGTTACACTTTTAAAGGGAACCTACATATACCTCATTACTAGTGCTGTAGACCCAGATGTGTTTGGTTAAAGTAATGACGCAACTTCGTGACACCTGCTGTGTGAAGAAGATAAAGCTGTTGACTTAATCCGGGAGAGCACGTTTGATCAGGGAAAACTGAGCCCACAGTCTAATAAAGCCAGTCGTGGCCTAATGTTTAGAGAGTAAGATTTGTAATGCCAAGGTTGCCTGTTCAATTCTCAATACTGGCAAGAAAATGTAAGTGGGGAGTGAACAGTGCTCTCTTTCACCCTCAATACCCACGACTGAGGTGCCCTTGAGCAAGGCACCGAACCCCCAATCTGCCCACTTTGGGTGTGTCCAGATATATATATATATATATATATATATATTTTTTTTTTTTTTTTTTTTTTTTATCTCACCCATAAAACTAATATCCTTTACTTAGAGAAACACTTTTCTTTTTTTTCAGAGAATATCTAGTTTTTCTTACCTAATTGGCTAATTGTTTTTTTTCCTTCTTTAGTTTTAATCTAACAAAATTTAGAGATTTATGAAAAAATAAATCTTAATATATATTCTCTGAAAACGTCTTGGTTGCGTATGTAACCTTCCCTTTCAGTTGGTCACATTCGACGTAAGTCGGAACTGACAGACGAATTGGGGATCCTACCAACATGCCACGATGCTGACCCTTCCAGCACTCTGCTTGAGCTCCCTGGCCTGCCCATATGTTGCAGTGGTAAGACAGGGCTCTAAGCGGAGAAAGCCAATCACTGCCGTTCTGCAAGACCCACTCAGTGTGTCTATTGGATAACGCTGGGAAAGCGTGCTGTCTCGGGGATTGGAACGCTGCGGAGCCACATCCTTCAATGGAAGAAGAGGTGGCAGTTACACATAAGGACTAACCTAGCAGGGTAGTGCAACATATGTCAGTCTTTGAGGTGGTTCCAACCTAGTTCTAGGGGGGAAAGAACACCATCAGAGACGACAGAGCGGGCTCTGTCAAGGGAAAGACACAGGGCTAGCCGAGTAGGGTAGCTGGTACCGTGGAGGAATACACATATAGGGTCACCGCAACATATGGATATCCAGCTTACACACATGTTCCACAATCATACGGGTGTAAGCCTGGCGTCAGACATCCGCAATATCTGACTGCCGAGGGTGACGGAGGATCTTGACAGGGTTAGCCATTTCTGGAAACACAACTGGAGACAATAAACGCATGTATCCGCCCCAGGGGGTGGGAGTGGCGTTGCAAGCCGACACTAGGACGGGTCCTTCGCGCTACTGGCCACTGGGGGTGAGTACACGGGAAGATACCGGCTCTACATGGCGGCTATAGAATCTAGCGAACGTGTTAGGTGTCGCCCAGCCCGCAGCTCTACCTCTGACATCAGTCTGTCAGCGAGACGCCTTGAGCCAGCGCCCAGGAGGAAGCTACACTTCTAGTTAAGTGTGCTCGCAACCCGAATGGGCAAGGCACGTCTTGTGACTGATAAGCCAAGACGATAGCATCCACTATCCAGTGGGCTAACCTCTGCTTGGAGACGTCCTTTCCCTTCTGCTGGCCTCCGTAACAGACGAAGAGCTGTTCTGAGTTCCTAAAGCTTTGAGTTCTATCCACGTAGGTGTGAAGAGCGCGGACGGGACAGAGAAAAGCTAGGGCTGGGTCTGCCTCCTCCAAAGGCAGCGCTTGCAGGTTCACCACCTGGTACCTGAAAAGAGTGGTGGGAACCTTGGGCACATAACCAGGCCGGTGTCTCAGGATGATGTGAGAGATAGCCGGCCCGAATTCTAGGCACGACTCGCTGACTGAAAATACAATGAAGTAGGGGCTGTAGAACCCCGACCTCATATCGGCTGGAGGAACCGGCTCGATTGCGTCCTTCGCCAGCAGGACATCGATCTCTGCCTGCAAGACATGAGCATTGCTGCTTCGCATGGAGGTGAAGTGGATGCCCTTGTACTTGGGAGGCCGGCAGGTGAACTGAATCGCAAAGCTGAGTCTGATGGTACAGATGAGCCAGCGAGACGGCCTGGGGAGCGCTAGCCAGGCCCCCAGAGACCGAACAAGCGGGACCAATGGGACCACAGATGTACCCGGGGTGGGGCAGCGAGGTGGAACACACAGACACGATTCGGGAGGCCCGGAGGTGGCCCGAAGTGTTGTCTGAGTGTTCCAGGGTGGGGCAGAGTGTGGGTGAGAAGGCCTGGTGGCGTCCTCAAGCCACACACTGCTGCCCCCTGGCGAAAGGAGAGGAGGAAGGGAGTGGCAAGGCATTGAAGCGTCGCAAACCGCCGACCTCGCTCTCTTGGAGCCCAGGGAGGGAGGAAACTGCTCTTTTATTGAGAATGTCGGTTCACCAGAGAGCCAGCGGACACCATCTCCCCGAGAGCAGCCCCTCTTCTCCCCGGGCTGCCTGTCTCAGGGCCGCTTGCCCTTGCGCTTTCCAGCGGACTTCGTGGGACCCTGAGTGGGTTGGGCGCCTCCCTTACGCCCAGCCACCTGCTGCCTGGGTGGAGGCTGCTGCTTGGGCTTAGCAGGGGCGGAGGCGGATGCCCTCGGCGTCGAGCAGGCGGAGGCGCTGCAGCCGACGACTGGGTGGAGAAAGCAGCTGGTCGTCGGGGCAGGATGTTTTTGATCGCCTTCGTCTGCTTCTGGGCCACCGAGAACTGCTGGGCGAAGCTCTCGATGGCGTCGCCGAAGAGGCCAGCCTGACAGACAGGGGCATTGAGGAACCAAACTTTGTCGAGCTTACACATGTCCAACAGGTTTAGCCACAGGTGGCGTTCCTGGACCACGAGTGTGGACATCACCTGACCCAGGGAGCATGCGGTGACTTTCGTCGCCCGTACGCAGTTCCTGCATAACCCTTGGGTCGGAACGTCCCTCGTGCAATTCCTTGAGCACTTTGGCCTGGTAGACCTGCAGGAGCACCATAGCATGCAGAGACGACGCAGCTTCTCCACAGGCTGTGTAAGAGAGGATTACCCCGCCAAGTGGTAGCGGTCTTGGGACACAGCTGGATCGCCACAGACCACTCCACCGGGGGGATCTCCACGTACCCCTTAGCCGCCATAAAGGGTAGTGAGGACGGAGGAGTCACTAGACCGGCTTCGAGCGTTGTAAGGCGCTGTCCATGATTTAGTGATCTCCTGATGCACTTCCGGGAAGAATGGTACCAGGGCGGGGCGCTGAGAACCAGCTTGGGCCGTCCCGAGAAACCAATCATCCAACCGTAAAGGTTCGTGACACGGTGGAGGGTTTCACTCGAGCCCGACACTTGCGGCAGCCCAGGAAAGCATAGCCGTGAGCTCTGGATCAGAATTGGGCAACGCTACCACACCCGAAGGGGGCAACGCAGCCGAATCGTCATCGATGCAGCAATCCACATCATATCCTCAGCCGGAGGATAGACCGGAGGATTGACCTAAGCACCGCGATGGTCATATTTCCGCAGTGGGAACATGAGTCATTCACTAAAGCTGCCTCAGCGTGCTGAACGCCCAAACACGTGAGACAACGATCATGACTGTCAACTGGGGACAGAAATCAACTACATCCAGAAACACACGGTTTGAATGACATCTTGAAAAAGACGCAGGGTCAAACCATGTAGCTCTTTTAGAAAAGGAAAACCGCTCTGATAGTGCTGAAGGTGCAAGCCTGCTGTGAGCACTCAAGAATGCCCAGCGAGCTGTGAGAACAGCTGTTTGATCTCTTCTCACTCACGACCGCCGCTGTACCGTGCCTTCTCGAAAATACTCTCCATAGAAAAACACACTGAGTGACAGTAATGTTTGGCTCCGAAGTAGAAAGCAAGGATGCGGTATTCCACTTCCGTATTTATACCCACGCTGCGGGGAGGAGCGTGGAATGCGTGAACCAAATTAGATTGGTCTCTGAAAACGAACCCCAAATTCGTCGGCCAGTTCAGACGTACGTCGAACGTGACCGACTGAAAGGGAACCAGTCTTATAATTATTCATTTAGGAATGCATATTGTAGATATTTCAGCTATCAAAACAAAAAATATGGCAACACTTTACTTAAAGCCTCTATGTATAATGCATTATAAAATTATTTTTACATTTTTATTTTGTTAACTATTTTTATTTTTGTATACCTTGTAATGTACCTAATAATGCTTTGAATGGTCTCATGAATAATTGTAACCACAGTTGTCATTTATTGTTACTCCTTTAAAAATTATAATGCATTAAAACACATGACAACCAATTTCAAATGTTGCAAGGAATCTGCAAATATTATGACGCATTTGAACTTTTTTCAGGCAATTTGTTAACACATTTCAAAGATTCCTCTCTGCTTGTTTACAGTCTTGTCAAGTAAAATTCCATCCAACAGACTCAGATTTTTGTTTCTGCTTGCATGTACATGCACATGCACACACACACAAATACACAGACAGAAATAAACACATTCCCCTATAGAAAGCTTCCCTAAAGCTGCTCTCTGCTTTTTGCAGGAAGAATTGCAGTCAGCACATAAATCATCAACTCAATGCACAGCTATAATGTGTCTCAGTGGAGCTGGTCATCTTTGCACACACAAGAACAATTACACAAACTCTGGTGGGCTGGGGTCAAAATTTCTAGATACTGAACCCTGAATTAAACTGAATAACACAATGAAATCATGCTGGTTCTCTGTGGCAGAATAAATCCCATGTTATATTGTGTCCCATTAAATTCTCAAACAAATAAATGACAACACAAATTCCTGTGTGCAGATAAAAAAAGTTTTATTAAAGTGACATATAAATCAATATATTTAAAGGGGACATGAACTGAGAAATCAACTTTTCCTTTTGCTTTTAACATATAAGAGGTCATAATACTATAAGAATACCCTGTAACGCTTTAGATTACAGCCCGGAAAGTACTGCGTAAGTAAAACGAATTTACAGCATAACTTTTTTGTAATTATAGTGTTATTATAAAGTATGTATGTGTAGGTATAAGGGAACAATATGTAATATTTGGGGAAAAAAGGGTAACTCTGGGTAACTACAAGGAAAATTAACAAATTATTTATACAATAAGTATTTTTTAATTAAAGGATATTTATTTGTGTAGTTACAGGGTAAGTGGTTCTTGTTATTCCATGTAGTTACAGGGTAATCTACGGGCTGTAAACTAAAGTGGCCCGTACACAATCAAATTGTGCATGTGTTTTTATTGTACTTACCCTGTAACTACATGAAACAAGAGGGGAACAAGCACCACTTTAATTTACAGCCCGTAGATTCATACTTACCCTGTAACTACACGAAACAAGAGGGGAACAAGCACCACTTTAATTTACAGGCCCGTAGATTCATACTTACCCTGTAACTACACGAAACAAGAGGGGAACAAGCACCACTTTAATTTACAGCCGGTAGATTCATACTTACCCTGTAACTACACGAAACAAGAGTGGAACAAGCACCACTTTAATTTACAGCCGGTAGATTCATACTTTAGCCTGTAACTACACGAAACAAGAGGGGAACAAGCACCACTTTAATTTACAGCCCGCAGATTCATACTTACCCTGTAAGTACATGAAACAAGAGGGGAACACGCATCACTTACCCTGTAACTACACAAATAATTACCCCTTAATTAAAAAATACTTACAGTATAAATAATTTGTTAATTTTCCTGGTAGTTCCCCCTTTATTCCCCAAATATTACATATTGTTCCCTTATACCTACATGTATGTACTTTATAGTTACACTATAATTATCGAAAGTTACGCTGTAAATTCGTTTTACTTACGCAGTACTTTCCGGGCTCTAATCTAAAGCGTTACTGAATATCCTGTAAGTTTCAGAACTGAAAACTTCCTTGTTAGTCCAAAAACAGCTGTTATTGTTACCAAGCCCAGAAAAAGACTCATTGTGGAATGTGCATATCTAAGACCGCTTCTGCAGAAGAAAATCCTACACACGTACGACTTTATCATTGCAACTTTGGCCCCACCCACTGGCGTGTTAGTGAGATGATGAGGAGAGAAGTCAAGTCAAGTCAAGTCACCTTTATTTATATAGCGCTTTTTACAATGCAGATTGTTTCAAAGCAGCTTCACAGTGTTAAACAGGAAAATAATGCAACCGAATTAGATTCGGCTGTACAGCCGCTCTGGAGAAAACGGCGATGTCATCTAGCTCATTTCAATTATCATATATATTCAAGTAGTTGACATAGTTAATTTAGTTTAGTAATTAAATTCATTTGGATATTTATTTGAAAATGTAGTGTCCCCAACTGAGCAAGCCAAGCCAAAGGCGACAGTGGCAAGGAACCAAAACTCCATCAGGTGGCATAATGGAGAAAAATAAACCTTGGGAGAAACCAGGCTCAGTCGGGGTGCCAGTTCTCCTCTGGCCAATTAACAAACAGTGTATGATTATTATTTTGGAAACCTTACAGGTCAGAAGTCATATTAGATCGGAATATTCGAAAGGATCGGAGGCATCACGCTGGAGACAGGTTTATTGAGGATGGCGTGTCGATTAAACAATTATTAAATAGGAATATTTGAAAGATCAATATTTGAAGAGAGTCATCACGCCAGGGACGGGTTTATGAAGATACAGGATGCACTACAAATAACATTACCTTCCAAAGGATCCTAATGCTAGGAATGTGGTTATTTATTTTCAACAATGTGAATGTCTCAGTTGAACATTATATATTTGTATTTTGTAGATTTCACTGCAGATTCTTTAGTAAATCAGTCAGCAATTTCGGCACAGGCTTTGCAAACAGACTTTAATGATATGGACTCGATTAATGCAACATCATGCAAGTAATCATGTTAATTTTAATGCCTGATCTGTGACCAGTAATTTCTGATATGTAATGATTCATGTAGCTACAGTCAGATGTTCTTTTCTATGTGTCAGTAAATCAAACCAGTGACTTAACGGTCAACTTGAGATCACTGCATTCATACGCTCAACGGCTACAATGCTCATCACTGCAACCTTTCATGCCACTAAATAAAATGCTATAGATCTAAATATAATGCTATAATCAACACTTCTGATGATTAGTTAACCTTGAGAGCTGTAATAGTAAAAATGTGCTAAAATTTTTCGAGAGAGTTAAACGTAATACTTAGCTATTTCATATGCAAAGATGTTAGCCAATCACAGCAGTGGGCGTTTACACTGAAGTTTCACAGCAGACACGCCCCTTCAAACAGAGTGTTCAAATCAGAGGGCTAAAATCAGGGTAGGAAAAATTCCTTTTGATTCTAAATTATGACAATATTTGATGTAAAAATCATACTAACATTAAAAGTGCACCACAGGAAACATTATAAAACAGTTCATGACTCCTTTAAGCAATATTACAAAAGCAATAATGTTGTTATTCAGAATATAAGCTGTGATAATATTTTAATTTTAAGAAACATACATTTTAGATACAATGTGGCTAGTTTGACTGGTTTTGCCCCATTAACCAAAATAGTTCCAAATGAAGCCACAGGGGAATGAACCATATAGCATGTCTCAAAGCTACAGGTATTTGTGAATGAGTCAGTGTTTTCGAATGAATAAGTTCAGTGAATGATTCAATGTCTCTCTCATAAAACAACAACAACAAAAACACTTGTGCTACATCCGAATATGGATATTGCCCTATTATATTGGCATAAAATATGCAAAAAGATTAGTATGTCTAACTCACAGGAGCCTATTCATAAAACAGAAGGCAAAAAGTATCCAGATGACTTGCTACTTCTGGCGAGTCCAAAGTGTGAATTCTAAAGTGTGGAAAATTTACTATCACATGAGGTCATGGGAGAGGATCACATTTTCATACTATACAGAACATGTTTTCAAACTGCCGCAAAATAATAACTTATTCAAAAGAAGTACCTACTCATATATGTGAGTATGTGATTTCAGATGCAGCCTTGTTTCACTCCTGAATGAATCCGTGCTTTTGAACAAATTGATTGAATGAATGATTTAGGGACTCAGTAATAAAGACAGTCGCTACGTACTGGCATTGCTAAAAAATCTCCACCACTAATTGCGTCTTGCCTTTTTTAGTTTCTTGCACTATGTTTGCAGTCGAAACAATATGCTTACGTTGTTTTTATCAAGTTTCTTTGTGCAGAATATGTAATCATGTGCCTTTCCAAACATGAATACTAAATATGTATGTAGCCTTATTAAAGGAGCAGCAAATTTGTTTTTATTCTCTAATGTTAAGCACTTAAGTGCACACACCACCGTTGTTCTGTGCCTTTACTAGGTCTCTGTAAGCCACTGATGTTCTCTGCAGGAAAACTCCACAGTCTATGACTATAACAGACCACACCAGCCAAGACAAAATATGTCCTTAATCTGAGATCACAATGATGTGTTTTTACGTATAGGATTCTCTGTGGTTTGGTAACTACTCACTTACTGACACGCACATTTTATTGATGGCTGTCTGCTGAAGAGCAATAGGTCAGAACAGTCATGCATTTAAACTGAAGTCATTAATCTACTTGTTTGATGGAGAGGAAAGCTGGACAGTTTGTCATCAGCGGCCTCTGATGAATGCTAAAGAGAGTCTATACAGAAGAAAGAAGCAGCGGCATATCAATGAGTTTTGCATTCATGAACCTTCGTAAAGCACCTGTTATTCTTTATTTTAGCATCAGGTTTAAACAATTGCATTTTTATAACATAATGCATTACTCTAGTGATTTCTGCATACAATCACAGCCGCAACGAATACACTACATTATTTATTACTGCACAATGCTATTCCAGATTACTAACAAGACAGCACTAGAATGAAGCTCTCTGGGATGAAGACTAGATGAATATTTAATATTACAGGTCTGAATCTGACACATTCCGACCCCATTGTGTATCAGCTGACACCTCAAAGGCTGTTTTGGATGTAAATGAGAATAGAATATCCTGACCAGTTTTTCTAACGGTCTTATACTGTACATCTGCTGACACGGAATAGCTTTTTGTTGTTTTGCACAGAGGTAGTCTACCGGCCACAAACAAATTCAGTCCTTTCAGGTTCACATAATCATAGGCTATTCAGTTTTGTTTTCTTTTTCACTTTAAAAGCATTTTGTCCACTTTGGTTATAAAAGTTGAGAGTTTTGCTTTTCCCCTATTTCTGTGACAAATTACGGAATGCTGCCAGTATTCCAAGCCATGTGCATCCGTATGATAACAGACACTTTTAAAAACATTCTATTTCATCCCCAGACTTAGGTTTTGAAGTCTCTGCACATCTCCTACACCCTTTCCCCCCTTATTTTAATTGAATTTCATTGTATGGACAAAGGAACACCTTGTCAGCACTCCTAATTATGTGGATTTTTAAAGAGGAGATTTCATGCTCTAGTGATTGCACATGTTATTTGTCATCGTATGCAGTTTATTCATGCGCATTGTATGACGATTTTTTAGCTCATTTTCTTCTTTCGTCTCATTTCCAGTCTGTTTGATCACATTCTGAATATTTAGTGTCATAAGTATCAAGTGAAAAGCAGTACTGCACTTTTGATAGCTGATGTTCTACAGCACCGCTCTGTACATTTGTGATTAATTAAAAGAGTAATTAAAGTGTGAATTGAAACCCAGAGGGACCCCGTGTCTAAATCACCAGGAAGGGTATCCCACCATTTAATCTTTCTGATCCCAATTGGGAAATTGTCTAGGAACCTGCTGAAAGCCTTTGGACCCAGCTTAGGTAGAACATATCTAATTACATGCTTATGTGTACAGAGATTTTGCCTTTATATAATTGTAGACTACAGTAAAATTAATTGTGGTGGTGCAGCATATTGAATCCCAATTAACGTCTGATAATTGGAATCTATTAAATGCCATGTGCATAATGTATTCATATGAATATCATATACATAAAACAAAGAATATAATTTTTTTTTACATTTAAATATCACACTGATACGAATAAAACAACACTGCACAAATAATTTTCCTAAGGTAAATTTTACATGCAAAGTTTTGCGGACAAAAGCATTAATTTCAAGAATTTTTTTGTTGCTGTTGTTTTGTTTTTTGTTTTTTGAAAGAAATTAATACTTTTGTTCACAAAGATGCAAATTTTTTATTACAAAATCTTTTTATTTCAGATAAATTCTTTTGAACTTTCCGTTCCCTCTGGGTTAAATCTTTGATTTATCAAAGAATCCTGAAAAAAAAAATACCCAACTGTTTTCAACATTCATAATAATAAGAAATGTTTGTTGAGCATATATACACTCACCTAAAGGATTATTAGGAACACCATACTAATACTGTGTTTGACCCCCTTTCGCCTTCAGAACTGCCTTAATTCTACGTGGCATTGATTCAACAAGGTGCTGAAAGCATTCTTTAGAAATCAAGACTCATCAGACCAGGCAACATTTTTCCAGTCTTCAACTGTCCAATTTTGGTGAGCTCGTGCAAATTGTAGCCTCTTTGTAGCCTCTTTTTCCTATTTGTAGTGGAGATGAGTGGTACCCGGTGGGGTCTTCTGCTGTTGTAGCCCATCCGCCTCAAGGTTGTGCGTGTTGTGGCTTCACAAATGCTTTGCTGCATACCTCAGTTGTAACGAGTGGTTATTTCAGTCAAAGTTGCTCTTCTATCAGCTTGAATCAGTCGGCCCATTCTCCTCTGACCTCTAGAATCAACAAGGAATTTTCGCCTACAGGACTGTTGTGGTTGTGCGTGAAAATCCCAGTAACTGAGCAGATTGTGAAATACTCAGACCGGCCCGTCTGGCACCAACAACCATGCCACGCTCAAAATTGCTTAAATCACCTTTCTTTCCCATTCTGACATTCAGTTTGGAGTTCAGGAGATTGTCTTGACCAGGACCACACCCCTAAATGCATTGAAGCAACTGCCATGTGATTGGTTGATTAGATAATTGCATTAATGAGAAATTGAACAGGTGTTCCTACTAATCCTTTAGGTGAGTGTATATCAAATCAGCATATTAGAATGATTTCTGAAGAATCATGTGACACTGAAGACTGGAGTAATGATGCTGAAAATTCAGCTTTGACATCACATGATATAAATTACACTTTACCATGTATTCACATAGAAAACATTTATTTTAAATTGTCAAAATATTTCACAATATTACAATATTATATTTGGATCAAATATATCCAGCCTTGGTGAGCAGAAGAAAAAAAAACAGAGATCTAAAACTTTGGAATGGTACTGTAGGTCTAAAGTCTTTATGTAAAGAAAATGTATAGTCAGATTACTTCTTTTAAATTAATGTGATTTTGTGAATGAGCTACAAACAATACATTCAATCATTAAGTCTCCTCACATTCATTCTCTATAGTTCCCTCTGGCATCTTTGTGAACAAAAGTATTAATTTCTTTCAAAAAACAAAAAACAAAAAACAAAACAACAGCAACAAAAACAGCTTTTGTCCGCAAAACTTTGCATGTGAAATGTACATTTTGTGAGAGAAAACGCGTTGCAATGACGAGATCACCGCATTTACCGACTGTCTGTCTAGGCTACTCAATGCTCATCACTGCAGCCTTTCATGTGATGGGAAAAGATTTAAAAAAATTATGCTATAATCAACACTTTCATGATTTGTTAAACTTGACAGCTGTAATAGTTAAAAAACATGTAGTAAAAGTATTCGAGAGGGGCTCCACATGTGTTACAAAGTTCGTAGAATAAGGAGGAAGAAGACAGGGTCGGCGTGACTGGGACTGTTTATTCAGAACTCTCAGATACAAACAAAATAAACTCGTGCTCACAGCCCTCTCAACAACTCAGTACCATGGGACCTTTAAAGAGTAGTATTCCTTGTTCATGCGTGTTGCTTACCAACTTGTTACAGAATAACTGACCCTCAGAACAAGTAAAACGAGGAAAATATGGACTTACCAGCAGTGCATCTCCTCCTCCCCGAACAGATAAGTTTGGTGGAGTATTTTGGTTGGATACTCTGGCACGCTGGCTTCCCCATCACAGCCTGCAAACCTGAGACATCCACCGAGTCCGTCCCGGAGCCACAGCCGGTTACCATCAGAGTCCTGGAGGCTATGTGTGCTGTCAAGCCCATCCCAGAGCCAGGAGTAGACTACTGCCTAATACACCTGTGATCTGTGGATCCAATTCCTTCCCAAGTCCTCACCCTCGAAACTTTGCCTTCTCCGCCGGTCTGGATGCTGCGGTACCGTCCGGAGCTCTTCCTTGTCCTATGTTCCCGCCCAACTTCCTGGTTTCATCTCCTCTGCTGGTTTCGTTCAGTCCCCTGTATCCGTTGGATCCACTGCTGTTGTCCAGCTCCTCAGCTCTGCCCCCACCTCTAACTTCTTGCGGCTCTTCGTCTCAGTCTCAAGCTTCCCGGCCATCAGTTTGGCATGAGGTTGAGTCCCCAGCATCACCTCGGACCTCCAGGCCCATGTCTCCACCTCGACCTCCCACCCCACCCGGGCTTTGCGTTCCCTCCTTTCCACCGTGGCCCGTCATTCCTAGTACTCCTCCAGGCTCTGCTTTGGTCCCATGAGCCAGCAGCTCCACCTTGGGCTTCCGGGCTGTGGATGTCAACCTGGTCTGTCAACCTCTCTGCTCCGCAGGTTTCTCCAAACATTCCTTGCAGGTTCCTCCCTCCACACTCAAACTATCTGTTACGGTGCACGGACATGCCTTCCGGGAGGGTGGAGTACTGTTTGGGTTTTGTTTAGTTCTAGGGACTCTTATTTTGATATGCTGTCCTGTTTCCCTGCTCTGTTTAGTTTCCCTGGTTTCTGATCATGGCCCTGTTAGTTTCTATGGTTACTTATTATTATTATCAGCTGTATGAATTAGGTTTATTTTTCTTACTGATTAGTTTTTTTTTAATCAATACATCAAGCCTACGTGAGGTTTCTGTTTAATTCAAGATCTATTCTGTGAAAATATGTCTTATTATATTACACAATTTTGCTTCTCAAGTGAATGTATCTCATTTTAAATGTTCAGTTATGTTGAGATATTTTACAGGAAAACAAATACTTATTAAAAAAAAAAATGTTTCCCTATGAAAGTTCATGACTAATATTTTAATAATCTGTATTATCTCCTGAAATCGCTCAGTTCTCTCATTTAGGCTCTTAAACAACGTCTCTCTGGATTTTGAAAATGATCAGTGACAGAGAATTTTTTATTAGCATGATCCTTTATCCTGTCATCTTTTTCATGCTTATTTGATGCTGACCTTTCCAGGCATATTACGGGAAATGATCTGCAAAATCATTAAAGCAAGTGCTTTATGTAACAGTTCTGGTACTCCTCAGTAAAAGAAAAAGGTTTGTTCTTTGTAATGACACCGTCTTCTCTGGCTTTTCTTTGAAAAGAGAAGCTGTCTTAAAACATTCTCCTCAGAGCGAATTAACTTGCTTTAGGGTGATGGACTTTACCTTTATTCAGTGGCATTTGAGGAGAACTTTGAGCTGCATTTATTTAGATAAGGTTTTTCTTTTTAACTAGAGGCGATCTTCTTGGTCCTTCTCTTTTTTCATCTTCTTTTATACTCTGCTGTTTGAAAATGCCTACAGAGTGAAAAATGGCAAAGTTAAAAAGGAATGTAAACTAAAACGATAGTACAATTTAAAAATGAGTACTTTTGACTTCAGCATTGCATCTTTAATAGTGATTATGAAGACATTATGAAGACCATTAAATAAGTAGTATTGTCAAGAAAGTGTTTGGTTGGGTTTCTAGTTATGCATGAAGGTTTCTGAGTCATTGTTAAGAAAGTAAAAAAAAAAAAAAAAAAAGCCTGTAATTGACTTTGCCATCAGCAAAATCTATAAGAGGCAGTGAGAGAGGATTACCACTTTAACATGCATGAAAGAAGGTAGTGAGTGGGAAGACCACAGCAATTTATCAGCAATTAATGACCGGGATGAAAAAGACTCTCCTCTCTGGACTAGAGAAGAAAACATTCAGCCTGCAGCTATCCATTCTCATTAGTGCAAGCAGACACTTCTGCACCCCCATTTTCATTTCTCACATGTCACATGACTGTAGCATGTTGTACAAGAGTTAAATACACCAAAGTGTTTAGAGAATGAAGAGCATATTAGAGAAATCAAATCTATTACTTTCTGATCAATCTATCAATGACTATCAATGAAAATGTGGTGGTGGCTTTCAAATCGCAAACCAATTTTTGTCATATTTTCCAGAACTTTTTTTTCATCTGAAACGTTCTGTGTAACACAAAGAGTAACATTATAACATAACTTTCAACACAATCAAATGTATTTATTATGATTGTTTTAAAAAAGCACTGCGTTACCCCACATACGCAATGAAAAGAGCGGCACTGCAGCATAAGCATAATAAAAGCTCAGAGACCGTTGTTTCGTGCAGGTCATTCTCAGTAGTGTAACAAATTAGCTCAAAGGGGAAATATTAATAATTAATCATAACTGGTTACAATTAATTATGAATATTTTGATTTTGGGATCAGTTCACCAAATTAACTTAATGTAACTGAATTAATATTACAATCAAATAATCTGTTCATCCAGCGAACATTCAGTATTGATTGTCTATCAACTCTTCGGAAAGGATATTTTCTGTGGCCACAGAAAAATAACTCTTTCTTAGCTCGTAGCTATGATCGATTCGTTAAAGTGACATTTTTTTTATAAACAGACCAGAATCAACTCGTACGAATGTGCACAAAGTTTATTTAACTAAAACACGAACACATAACTAATCTACACAAACATACACATGAGCACACATATATGAGTAGAATGGAAAGTGGAAGTGGCTGGAAAACCAGATTAGAACAGAGGAATTAAGCTATGGAAAAAGAGTCTAAAACCTGGGAGAACCATCAGTTATGACTACCAGCTCCCTTGTTTTGTATATCGTACGTTACTTGCATTTGCCTGAGCTGTTGAAAGGCGTCCAGATATACAGTCGCAGGAGAAAATCTTGATAGTTCAGTCCGATGGTGTTTTAGTTGCAATTGATTCCTTCCGTGTTGAGCAAAGAAGCGACGGTGAACTTGTCGAGACTCTGTTATGGTCGAAAGAAAGGCCCACATGGCTTGATGTGTGTGGGGCTGGCTGCCGCGGCGATGCCAGATGAGATCTCACGCAAACAGCGTTCGGGAATGGAATGCCAGCGAGTACTATAGCTAACACAAAGGGCACTTTGTGTTGGCTTTTTAAGTTCCACAGAGGTCACGCCTTTGAGGTTTGGCTTGACCAATGACAAAGGTGCTTTCTCGGGCAGGAGAGTTCCTTTGTTTTGAACAAAGGGCTGACTCATTGGCGTGATTGGAGTGAGCTGAAAATTTGTGTGTTTGTTTGTATTCTGATAAATATAACGAACACACTGCATTCTATAAGAAAGTGATGTCCACCAAAGTGTGAGTCATTAAATGAGGAATATTTTGACACCAGCTAGATTGGCTAACATTAACTAGTAGTTCTATCATCAAGCATGCATAACACTATACACTAAAAGACAATATACAAACAGTAATGATACATAAAATGTACTGGGGAAATGCATGTTCATTCTGTCACATGTCTGTCTGTTTGTTAGGTCTTTCAGTTGAGTTTTGTTTCTGTCACATGTTCTTTTGTCTTAGTTTCCCGCCACTTGTCTGTTTCCTAGGTCACCCTCGTTAGTTAAGTTCTGTTCAGCTGTGTTTAGTTAATTATCTTGTTTCTGTCTGCTGTTTAAGTTCCTCTTGTTCACTCAGTCTTTTTCCGATCACAGTTATGTTTAAGTGTGTTGTGCTGTTGCCTGTCTTGTCTTTATTGGAGATTAAACCACGTTTGGAATTGTATCTGCCTGTTTTCGTCTTCCTGCCTGCACACACCCGTGACAGATGACCGGACCGTAAAATAGATTATGCTGCAAAGTTTGTGGCCGTGGCTCAGAAGGGCCACAAGTTTTTTGCCTTCGCGGAGGAGTTTATCCATCTTGCCATCAACTGCCCTTATGACGACGAGATACTGAAGTCTCTGTTCTGGATCAGGGCAAATTACCATCACCCCGTGGACCTCCCAGACACACTGGACTGAGCTGGAGAGAAGCTCTCTGGAGAGCGTCGCGTCCCGGTCCAGAACACTGCCATGGCCGTCCAGTGTCCTGTGACGTCCCGTCCAGAGTCTTGTGTCGTCTTCAGTTCCCGTCCAGAGTCCAGTGGGAGAAAACTGGCTCATAGACTTCTGGACAGAACCGTCTCCTGTCCCCGTCCAGACTCTAGTGTCATCTCCTGTCTCTGTCCAGAGCCCAGTGACGTCCCCTGTCTCTGTCCAGAGCCCAGTGACGTCTCCTGTCTCCGTCCAGAGCCCAGTGATGTCCCCTGTCTCCGTCCAGAGCCCAGTGATGTCCTCTGTCTCTGTCCAGAGTCCAGAGAGAGCTCCAGGCCGTGACCAGAGTCCAGAAAGGGATCCAGCCCCTGACCAGCATTCAGAGAGGACTCTGCCTCCTGTACCCAGTCCAGAGAAGACTCCGCCTCCTGTCCCCAGTCCAGAGAGTACTCCACCTCCTTTCCCCAGTCCAGAGAGGAGTCCGCCTCCTGTCCCTAGTCCAGAGAGGACTCTGTCTCCTTCCGTCCCGAGTCCAGAGAGAATTACAGTCTGTGTGCTCTCTCTGGTATCAGTAGCTCCTCCCAAGAAATTTTTTGGGGGGCTATCGTAGACTAACAGATTGTCAATGAATTAGTGGATAGAATTCCATTTCTATAGGGGATTGAGTGTCTGTTGGTTGCACTGTTTTCTCGTTTGAGAACAATCAGCCCAAGTGTCTTTGAAGTGTATGAATGGGCACCAGGGTGCTAATTCACAGTGGGGAAACTAGACATTACAGAGCCTGTCTTGGTGCTTAAGGAGATTAAGGCGATACTGACAACATCCAACTCCTCAGAGCTGGATAGTTGCAGTACCGGTGCCCCACCCAGGAAGGAAGAAACCGCAGGGCGGGCTTCCAAACCCCGAGATGAGGCACTGGATCTAATAGGTGAGGGTAGAGATAAGGCTGGGCCCGTCTCAAACCCCTCTGTAAGATCCATTTGCAAACCCCACGACTGAAGCCGCCGCTCTGCCTCAGCAGAAGCGGGACCTGAGCCGCAAGGAACACGAGCCGAAGCACCCTCCTCAAAGAATGCCTGGCGGGAGCGCAGCGTTCTTAATGGTAGCCACTCACAGTGCTCACAACCAGCCCCCTCGAGGGCTGCCTGAGCGTGCTGTGCTCCCAAACAGGCAATACACATAGAATGTGTTTCCCCACCTGTAATGAAACGAGGGCATGGATGAACACATCTAGTGAATTGCTGTTCACTCGCCATAATATATGTTTTCTTTTTTATGTTTTTCTTATTTAAACAAAGGTGCAATCTCCTCCTCGTCGGAAAGGGATAAAGGTACCCTTTCAACAGACACTCCTTGTTCTAAGTCTGTCCGGCGAGGATGACACTGTGACAGAGCAACCAAGTTCTGAGTCTGTTCTGCAAGGATGAGACATAACAGGTATTTTCTGCATCTTATGCACTTTATTCCTTTTATCATTCATTGTATTCATTTAGTAGTTGTGTTAGTTATTCTTGTTTATCTTTGTTAATAAAATTTATTTTATTACGATTGTGTCTTCCTTGTGCTGATAATACAGAAGTAAGAAATCTGACCAATCTTTCAGATAAATCAGCTAACCAACTCTCCCCACTATACATTCATTCTAAATGACTGGACAGCTTCCTGTTTGGAGTTTTCTCATACAGCCAAGCTAAAAGACCTTGACTAGTGTCCCAAATTAAGAGAGTGGGAAGGTGGTCATCTGATGTACTCATAACCACACCTTAAGTGACGGGTGATCCAAAAATCACAACGTCAGCGGTGACGTGAGTACCAATCCTTGGATGGATGAAAGTAAAATCACTACATCACCAAGTGCAATGCAAACCGTCAGATGCAGTGGTGTAAAGCATGCCGTCACTGGACTCTTGAGCAGTGAAGATGTGTTCCCTGGAGTGACGAATCATGCTTCTCCGTCTGGCAATCCGATGGATGAGTCTGGGTTTGCCGGTTGCCAGGAGAACGGTACTTGCTGACTGCATTGTGCCAAATGTAAAGTTTGGTGGAGGGGGAATTATGGGGGTTGTTTTTCAGGGGTTGGGTTTGGTTCCCTTAGTTCCAGTGAAAGGAACTCTTAATACTTCAGCATACCAAGACATTTTGGACAATTTCATGCTCCCAACTTTGTGGGAACAGTATGTTTGTTTGAGATTGTGCAACAGTGCGCAAAGCAATGTCCATAAAGACATGGATGATTGAGTTTGGTGTGGAGGAACTTGACTGGCCTGCCTGACCTTGACCCGATAGAACACTTTTGGGATGAATTAGAGTGGAGTCTGCGAGACAGGCCTTCTTGTCCAACATCAGTGCCTGACCTCACAAATGTGCTTCTAGAAGAATATTCAAAAATTCCCATAAACACACTCCTAAACCTTGTGGAAAACCTTCCCAGAAGAGTTGAAGCTGTTAAAGCTGCAAAGGGTGGGTCAACTCCATATTAAACCCTACAGATTAAGAATGGGATGTCATTAAAGTTCATGTGCATGTTAAGGAAGATGTCCCAAAACTTTTGGCAATATACTGTACCTATTGAAGTTACATCCTCTATCATCACCTGCCATCCTAAGAACTGAAACATTATACTTGCACAGCTCATCGTTTGTGGTCTATACTCACCTGTTTTGGACACTATTCAATAAAGCTTTTTGATTTATTTACCCATCTCTCTCTCGAGTCTGATATCTCCTGACAACAATGTTGTTGCTAAAACTATTGTGGTTCTTCGTCATTTTTCTCACTGACATGCCCTCAACTCGTAAACTCAGGGCTCAAAGAAAATACAGAGTTTCCCACTCATTTTTATAACTTTGTGGTGGCGTTCATGTGCGTTCAACTCATAAATACAATCTTTATGACATGACTTCAATGCACCATTATTGTCAGATGCTAAATATTGTACAATTTTCAGGAACAGCCCAAGACATGCCCATTCAAACTGAACTATCACCAGAAAAAATAATAAACAAACAACCTGAAAAATTGCATAACAAAATTAAGACTTGTTTGTTTAAAGCATAAATCTAGCATAATTTAATGAAGTGTATACTTATATATTCCCTGAAAACATATTATTTCATACAATTTCTCTTCTCAGGTGAGTGTATTTTGTCTATTTATTGTTAGTTTTGCAAGAAGACCAAAACAAAGAAGACCAAAACAAAGGGGGTCGTTTTGCATATACAGTTGTTTGTTTGAGTATGTGGCAGAATCATGAAAAGCTGCCTTCTGACACAATCTGGCACCTTTCTTCAGCTCAAAGAGTGAGACACTGTTCTCAGAATGCAGTGTGTACTTCTGTTTGGTTCACCACCTCTGCAGTAATTTGCCAAGAGGCCAACTTCTTCCTGGGAAAGAGGCCAGAATACAGAACAACTGGGTAGCAGTCACTAGGTTAGGCCAGAGGAGCTTGTAGTTTGTGAATTTGTTCTTAAAAGGCCACTGGAAGGTCAGGCAGGAGAGTGAACTAAGACCTGGAGAAGTGTTAAAGTATTCTAAGCGCATTTCGCTTGTCCTGCCTCCAAATAAGCTATTTTGACAGCATTGTACAGTGTCCCCAAAAGGTACTTGGACACCTAAGCTATATTTAAAAATGTATGAGTGTCATTGCATTGTGTTTAAGCAATGTCATATGAGCAACAGTAAAATATCAGCATGGCTGAAAAGAAAAATCCCAGCTAAAAGGGAATGTTCTCAGAGCTTTGGCTAACATTTGGGCAAGATTCTCTCAAAGTTATGAACAAACGTTAATAGACCGTTCATTCAAAGTTATCTGGTATTCAATAACGTTATCAAAACATTTGCACAACAACATCATTCATAAAACATTTATAAAAAAAATTTAATTGGACTTTAGTTTAATGTTTTTAAAACATTACTTGCAAAAAGACATTAAGGGAATATTTTCTCTAATGTTCACATAACCAAGAAAAAACATTTTTAAAACATTTAAAAAAACTGGACATTTCACATTCTCAGAACATATTTTTGTTAGCCAGGATAAAAACGAAGTTATAATTGATTGAATCAATTTAACTGACCAATCTTTATATTAGGTGGCCTTAACTTATATATATAGGCCTTTTTTTATGTAAGTATAATGTACTTATTGTGTTCATATTGTTCTGATATTGAAGTGGGATACGGGTAAGGTTAGGGACAGGTGTGGTGGTATGGGTAAGTTTAAGGGTAGGGTCAAGTTAAAATGTAAGTACAATGTAAAAACATGTATGTACACAAAAAGTGCATTGTATTAAATGGTTAATTTAAATGTTAGTACATAGTAGTTAGGGCCACCTAACATAAAAAAATATTCAAATGATGCAACATTGTTTGCTTCCATCTAAAATGTGTTTGGAAAAAAAAGCACAAGGAGATTTGCCTCCTGCATACAGTATATAACCAATCATTAATTAAGGATTTCAAAACAAGTGAGACTGTACAACAGTGCCATATATAATTTTCCATAATGAAGGAGTGGAGTTTCTGTTCAAATAGGTGAGTAGACGTAAGATGGAATGGGGTTCTCCATTCATGTATGAATGTTTATAATGGGCATAGACTGATATATGATGCTGCCCTGCTGTGTAATTTGTTCTGTTGATTTGACAAATGTTGGTTATCATGGATGTTATAATGCATCGTCAATTATCAGCACTATTTTAAGATATTAAATGGATGAAATCTGTAGCATTTGGATGCGATTGAGATGCTGGGTCATCTCCTTTTTCCCTTTTACACTCTAGATCACAGGCCTGGTGCAGAGAAGTCTATAGCCAGGGACACACGAAGCCGACGATCGGCCGTCGGGCCACTCTAGTTTTACGTTGTCTGGACTTTTTTTTTTTTTGTCTACATGTTGAATCGGCATCGGGCCGTCAGTGAGAGAGAGAACTCTGATTGGCTGTTCAATTTAGCAAACGAGTCAGTGCACGAGAACAAGAGCAAAAGTGATGAAAGCAAGCATTGGAATTTTACGTTATCTTACCTGAGCATTATACTGCGCAAATATTTTCATAATAACAAGAGCAGAGTGGAATTAAGAACGTGATCAGCATGTTTGATATTCAAACGGTAAGCAAGCACTGCTTTGATTACGGTTTGTATACTTGTAGTCTTAGTTTCGCTAAGAATCTGCTTAAATAGACAGTTATCTCCTTTACACGCAGGCGCAGAACGCGTGTGCTAGTTGACAGTCGGCTGTAGTTCTCTCGTTGTGTTCAAGCACAGTTTTTTTCCACTGACGAAGGCGACGTGAGGCGACAACACAGTCAGCTTTCATCAGCGCTAGTTCTTTGGTGTCTGCTTGGTGTGTCCATACCTTAAGGCTAACGGTCACTAGAAGATCGTTATCACCTTTGCTGTTGGTGATATTAAAAACTGACAAGGAGACTCTTTTCGGAGACCTTCGACTCTCTTCGAGAGGGGGAGGGACAGCAGACAGCACATCCTTGTGGTGCTGGAATTCCTTCATGAATTAATCAGACGAGTGAAGGATTCAATGACTCACTCATAAAGACAGTAATTTATTTTGTTCCTGAATCAGGGCCTGTCCAAATACCCAACACTTGCGGTCCTGGCCACTTAACAAGAACGCAACAGGAAGTAAGTGTGCACAACAGGAAATAAAAGCACACCACAGAAAGTAAATGTGCAAGCTCAGTGCCCTTAGCAAACACTAAATGTATCCTATCATGCGTCATGCATCAGTCTCTTTTTATATATATATATATATATATATATATAACACACAATACACACAGAACACACACAGAACACACAATACACAATCATGCATTGTATGCACCAGGAATAGGAGCCCTATGCAGAATGAATGCAGCTGCAGTGTGAAATTGCACTGTGCACACTGACATGTGTTTAGCAAGTGCAACGTTGTGTAACACAAAGTCATTTAAAGTGCAGTTTAACAGCAGGGGGGCAAATGAACTGGGATCATGGCTAGAGTCTCAACGTTTATTATTAAGCCACAGGATGTAATTATGGTCACACAGACCAACAGTGATTGGCCTGACAGCAGGATTCCATAAAATCTCCAGCCTCTGGAGGTGCTTATGCTGTGCAGGAGGTTAAAGAACCGGCTTACTCTGGTGCCAGGGCATAGACGAGGGATGGTGTCATGTTCTCTATAACCAGAGACTGTGGTGGTTGTGGTGTTGCTAACATGCAAGCTATGCAACTTAATCATGCTGCTAGTTAGCACTTTTAGCATAAGGTAGTATCGGGTCCTTCATGGTAAAGGAAATCCCATAAAACATTGAAAATATAGATTATAAATATACTTATATTTCATTCAAAACTGAAAAGCAGCAACATACTAACATCATCTCAAATAAAATCAAATCCTATTGAGTCTCCATTGGATAGCGCTATTAGTGTGATGGGCAGAACTGGTGCCTATGGAGAGCTTTCAAGTTTCACTTACTATATAGGGCTCTTTGACAGTTAGGATGCTTCCTTCAAAGACCACTAAACATTAGTGGCTAGCTAGGCAACGCACTAGATTTTGGAACAGAGATATATTATTATAATAGAAAATCTTGGTGAAGATAAGGCTTTTTTAAATGTGTCAAATGATCTTTCAGAAATCACTCTAAAATGTTTTAAAGATTTGGTGCTCAAAAAACATTATGAATGTCTGGGGAACCTACTGACACCAAACCTTTGAACGGTATATATATATATATATATATATATATATATATATACACACACACACTGATCAGGCATAACATTATGACCACTGACAGGTGAAGTGAATAACACTATTTATCTCTTCATCACAGCACCTATTAGTGGGTGGGATATATTAGGCAGCAAGTGAACATTTTGTCCTCAAAGTTGATGTGTTAGAAGCAGGAAAAATGGGCAAGTGTAAGGATTTGAGCGAGTTTGACAATGGCCAAATTGTGATGGCTAGACAACTGGGTCAGAGCATCTCCAAAACTGCAGTTCTTGTGGGGTGTTCCCGGTCTGCAGTGGTCAGTATCTATCAAAAGTGGTCCAAGGAAGGAACAGTGGTGACCTGGCGAAAGGGTCATGGCGGCCAAGGCTCATTGATGCACGTAAGGACCGAAGGTTGGCCCGTATGGTCCGATCAAACAACTGTGGCCTCTTTCAGCAGGATAATGCGCCCTGCCACAAAGCAAAAATGGTTCAGGAATGGTTTGAGGAGCACAACAACGAGTTTGAGGTACAGACCCTGTGCAAAGGCAGGTAGGACGAGGAGCAGGTCTTGTTAGTTGCGCCCTACTGGCCCAACCGGACCTGGTTCCCCGAACTAACACTCCTCGCGACAGCCCCTCCCTGGCCCATTCCTCTGAGGAAGGACCTTCTTTTTCAGGGACGGGGCACCCGTGTCCAGACCTCTGAAACACTATGTCTGGCCCCCTGGATGGGACGCAGAGGTTCTAGGTGGCCTGCCACAAGCTATGGTAGACACCATCTCTTCTGCTAGAGCCCCCTCTACGAGACGCCTCTCTGCGTTGAAGTGGAACCTGTTCGTTGAATGGTGTTCTTCCCGCCGGGAAGACCCCCGAAGGTGTTTGGTGCTTCCTTTCCTGCTTCCTTAGTGTCGTGCTTCCTTTCCTGCAAGATGGACTGGAGCTGAAAGTCTTTGGGGAAGCACAACCTAATCGTCAGGTTCCTCAGAGGTGAGAGGAGGCTAAATCCTCCCCGTCCAAACTCGGTACCCTCTTGGGACTTAGCTCTGGTGCTCAAGGCACTTCAGAGTCCTTCCTTTGAGCCTTTGCAGTCCATAGAGCTAAAAATCCTGTCCATGAAGACAGTTCTCTTGACGGCATTGGCCTCTATTAAGAGGGTAGGGGACCTGCACGCACTTTCGGTCAGCGAGGGTTACATAACTGTAACCATAATACGTAACCGAGATGTTCCCTTTCAGGGAACGAATTGGGGATCCTACCAACACGCCAGGGATGCTGGCCCCTCCAGCGCTCTGCTTGAGCTCTCTGAACCGCCCCCTTGTTGGAGCGGGAAGTTAGGGCTCTAAGGAGAGAAGGTCAGTTACTGCTCCTGAAAGACCCACTCAGTGTGACTATTGGATAACGCTGGGAAAGCGTGCCAGTCTCGGGAGATGGAATGTTGCGGAGCCACGTCCTTCAATGGAAGGAGAGGTGGCAGACTACACATAAGGACTAACCTAGCAGGGTAGTGCAACATATGGCAGTCTCTGAGGTGGTTTCAACCTGATCCCAAGGGGGAAAGAACACCATCAGAGACGACAGAGCGGGCTCTGTCAAGGGAAAGACACAGGGCTAGCTGAGTAGGGTAGCTGGTACTGTGGAGGAATACACATATGGGGTTACTATAGGAAATGCTACATATGGATACCCAGCCTACACACACGTTCCACAAGCATACGGGTGTAGTCCTGGCATCAAATGGCTGCAACGTCTGACACCGAGGGGTGACGGAGGAGCTCGACAGGGTTAGCCATTTCTGGGGAACACAACTGGAGACAATAGACACACGTATCCGGCCCAGGGGGCGGGAGTGGCGTTGCAAGCCGACACTAGAATGGGCACTCAGCGCTACTGGCCACTGGGGGCGAGTACACGGGAAGATACCAGCTCTACTCGGAGGCTATAGAATCTGGCGAACGTGTTAGGTGTCGCCCGGCTCTACATATAGCTGTCAGCGAGGCGCCTTGAGCCAGCAAGGCACGTCTTAGGACCGGTAGGGCAAGACGATAGTATCCATTATACAGTGGGCTAACCTCTGCTTGGAGACAGCCTTTCCCTTCTGCTGGCCTCCGTAACAGATGAAGAGCTGTTCTGAGATTCTAAAGCTTTGAGTTCGGTCCACGTAGGCGCGGAGAGCACGGACGGGGCAGAGCAAAGCTAGGGCTGGGTCTGCCTCCTCCGAAGGCAGCACTTGCAGGTTCACCACCTGGTCCTGGAAGGGAGTGGTGGGAACCTTGGGCACGTATCCTAATTCTAGGCACGATTCGCTGACCGAAAGTGCGTGCAGGTCCCCTACCCTCTTAATAGAGGCCAATGCCATCAAGAGAACTGTCTTCATGGACAGGATTTTTAGCTCTATGGACTGCAAAGGCTCAAAGGGAGGACTCTGAAGTGCCTTGAGCACCAGAGTTAAGTCCCAAAAGGGTACAGAGTTTGGACGAGGAAGATTTAACCTCCTCTCACCTCTGAGGAACCTGACGATTAGGTTGTGTTTCCCCAAAGACTTACCTTCAACTGCATCGTGATACGCCGCTATAGCTGCGACGTACACTTTGAGGGTGGAGGGAGACAGCCTTCGCTCCAGCCCATCTTGCAAGAAAGGAAGCACGACACTAACCGAACACCTTCGGGGGTCTTCCCGGCAGGAAGATGGTGTCTACCACAGCTTGTGGCAGGCTACGTAGAACCTCTGCGTCCCATCCAGGGACCATACATGGAGTTTCCAGAGGTCTGGACGCGGGTGCCATAGAGTGCCCCGTCCCTGAGAAAGTAGGTCCTTCCTCAGAGGAATGGGCCAGGGAGGGGCTGTCGTGAGGAGTGTTAGTTCGGGAAAACAGGTCCGGTTGGGCCAGTAGGGTGCAACTAACAAGACCTGCTCCTCGTCCTCCCTGACTTTGCACAGGGTCTGTGCAAGAAGGCTCACTGGGGGAAATGCATACTTGCGCAGGTCCCGGGACAGCTGTGCGCCAGTGCAGGTCTACCTGTGCGATGGAGTCGCCACTCTCCCGGAGGTGTCGACTGTCGTGAGAGCTTGTCGGCTGTCCGATTGAGCGCACCTGGGATGTGAATTGCCCGAAGCGACCTCAGACGCTTCTGACTCCAAAGGAGGAGATGGCGGGCGAGTTGGAGCATGCAACGGGAATGTAGACCATCCTGACGGTTGATGTACGCAGCGGCCGCAGTGCTGTCCGTACGGACCAGTACGTGCTTACCCTGTAGCGGCTTTTTGAGGCTTTTTGAGGTGTTCCCTGAAGGAGTCCCATCGCCAGGTGCTGTGCTTCCGCTGAGCGGCCGAGTCACTAGTTCGTCTCCTCAGAAAAAAACCAAAGATGCTGTATTCTACTTCCGTATTTATATCCGCGCTGCGGAGCGGAGCGTAGAATGCGTGAACCGCATGGCAATGTCCATTGGCTCGTTTTTAAACACTCGAAGTAGATTGGTCTCTGAAAATGATCCCCAATTTGTCGGTCAGTTCCGTCGTATGTCTCTGTTCCCTCCTTCAGGGAACGAGGGTTACATACGTAACCAAGAAGTTGTCCATTAAATAATATTACATAAAAAAACAATGATAAATATGACACTCAGAATAAAGTAAATCAAACTGGAACCATAAACTGGATAACAAACCACATGGAAGGAAACAAACCAATCCCAAACAGATAAAACCAAAAATATCCAAACCATACGTGAAACACAAGCCAAACGTAAAAATAAGACCTCCCATACAGTGGTACAACAGTAAATAAAACAGCAAGACTTTACAACAAAATAAATATACCATAAAAAACCACCAAATTATAATGACAAACACCCAAAAAACTTTTGCTGATAATTTACTCACCCCCATGTCATCCAAGATATCCATGTCTTTCTTTCTTCAGTCGAAAATAAATTAAATGGTTCAAGGTACAAATGACAGTTTTATTGCAGCTTCAAAGGGCTTTAAACGATACCCGACGATACCAGACGATGAATAAGGGTCTTATCTAGCGAAACGATCGGTCATTTAAAAAAAATATATTAAAAAGTTTACGTTTTATAAGCACAAATGCTCACTTTGCTCTGTTCTGTGATGCGTGTTCGTGACGTCACGTAATATGCAATTACGTTGAAAAGGTCACGCTTGACATAGGCGGAAGTAAACTCCATCTCATCTTCTCCTCGAAGTTCAAAATCGCTGACATCGTTGTTTTACCTTTTAACTCCCTTTTTTTGTAAACGCCGTTTGACTTAGTATGTGCACGTTCAACTTGTAAACACTGACTCGGTACTTCCGGCTACGTCAAGCGTGACCTTTTCATCGCAATTGCGTATTACGTGACATCACGAACGCACATCACAGAACAGAGCAAGGCGATTTGTGCTTATAAAACTTTAACTTTTTTAAAAAAAAAATTCGCTAGATAAGATCCTTATTCATCGTCTGGTATCGTCTGGTATTGTTTAAAGCCCTTTGAAGCTGCAATGAAACTGTCATTTGGACCTTGAACCGTTTGGTGCCCATTGAAGTCCCTTATATGGAGAAAAATCCTGGAATGTTTTCATCAAAAACCTTAATTTCTTTTCGACTGAAGAAAAAAAAGACATGGACATCTTGGATGACATGGGGGTGAGTAAATTATCAGCAAAAGTTTATTTAAAAGTGAACTAATCCTTTAAGACCTGTAATTAAAACCATTTCACATTTTTTATTACACAAAAAAAAAACACATTCCACACTTATAAAATACTCATGTACCTCCTAAAAGTACGCTATGGTTCACTTTGTTGACAGATACATGACAGTCTGAAAGGCAGAAGTGGGTTGTAACGCAGTCGATTCTGTATGAACATCCGTGAACGCTGTTACTTTCAACTCAGCAGTGTATACACACGAGTGATCATTAGGTAGCCGAAGCCAAATGCAGTGTTGTACGCACACAGCGTGTTCAGATCAACAGGTCATCAGCACGGGAATAATCCTAGAACAACACGTTGATGGGCAAATTATACTAGCATATCTCCTATTAGATTCAACTCCTATGGATAAAAGGACACATCTACTCACACTAAATCGTCAAGAGCACCAGTCACACACAAGCAGTTTCTCCAAAGCGCCAGTACCAGAGAGAAAGACCACACACACTCGTTCATCGAGTGGAGAATGAGAACAAACGTGGTTTCATGATGCCCGCGAGACTTTAAAAATCACCGGCCCCATCACGTCACCTGCCCCCTTAAAGGCATAACATACTCATTCCGGTTACAAATATATATATAGCATTCTGAAGGGATATAATAGAAATGGGCCAGAATTTAAAGGGGGCATAACACACACAGTTTCTGCTCATGTTAATCTTGAGTACCTATAGAGTAGTATTGCATCCTTAATATGTCCGAAGAGTCTTTAGTTTTATCATATTTATAAAAGACAAATATGCTGTACCGATTCTTTCCGAAAATAGACAAACTCGTGAAGGGGTGCAGTGGGCGGAGCTAAAGAATCTTGAGCACTGACACACTCCCTGGATAACTTTCGATTCACTATGTGTTGACATTAGTGTTGACATAATGTGTTGACATTATATGCACTTACGTGCGCCGATTGCCAACAAAACACAAACATTTGATGCAGTTTCACTCACTTTCGCCTGCGGTTTTGACTCATGACCGGGGACCAACAAACACACTTGTAGAACTTCGTTGCTGCTCCGGAAAAACAAACTGCATCAACTGTTTCCTTAATGCTGGGTTATTTGGGAAGCTGAACAAGGTTATCTTTACCTCACAGCCAAAAACACACGTCTTTAGTGACATTGTTGATTTCGTGGTCTAAAAACAAAATGACAGTACTGCCGACGGCTTCTGTAACCCGAACGAAGTTCGCTGATGGGCGCGCTCTTGCTCTAGTTCTGGTTGATGTGTGCATGCGCTCATCCGGGAGAAGTGCACATACAAGGAATTTCGCCCTTAATGACTTCATAAAGGGCCATACTCAAAAAAAAAAACGTTCCAAAACTTGTTCGATTCCTGAAGGAGTATATTTGGCACAGAAATACAAATTTTTTGAAATTTTGGCTATGTTTAGCATGAGAATCCAACTCTTTAACAGTGTAAATAAGTCAGAATGCATGAACTAGCATTAGACCCCCACTTTAAGTTGTTATACACTGGAAATCTTTTCATTTGTCACTGATGTCCTGGTTCTCTTTCATGAAAATGCATGAGACATAACAATGTCTGATTAGTAAGCAAATTGTTGAGTCAGATCTTTTCAATGAATCGGTCTGATTGATTCATTTGCATACGAACTGACACCATTCTCAAGTTTAACTCATTTGCTAAGCTCTTTTGAAGATTATCAATGAGGAACAGAGCTAAAAAGGCTACAAAAGAAGTCACATAGGTTTGAAACAGGTTTGAAACGAGTAAATGTTGACAGAATTTTCATTTTGTGGCGAACTATTGCTTTTTCCCTTTCCCTTTAAAACATACAAATGACCTGATTCTCAAGTAATTTTCTGATGTTATCACTTCATTCCCGGGTGTGGTTGTGACATTTTGATTTGCTGGATATGTGAGATTTTCTGACAGCCTCCTACATCAGGTGGGCCATATTTATTGCAGAGCCCTCGAACTGAAAGCATCAAGTGCTCAAATCTTTAAACATGACAGTATTTTTGAAGTCAGGCCCTCTTAAGCACAAATGGCGTGTTTCATTGGGAACCTGTCCTTTAAACAGAAAGTCATTAACAGAATGCTGTTGAATCTGAATAGAAACATTGACACTCTAATTACTAGATATTGAACTCGTCTGTGACAATCACACCCTATTGTGCTTTCACACTTAGGCTAAGCAAGACAAAAACATGTTTAGGAGCCTCTTTTCTTCCACAATCATAAACACTACACCATAATTTCTGAAGAATGATTTTCTCAATTAATAATATCTGGTCTATTATGACTCTGATTCATTTTAAAATCTACTAGTCAACTCAAGTACCCTTTAATCACCAAAAAGTAGAATTTGGCTTGTATAGTACCCTGTCTGATATGGTTCTAGCTGTTTTCCTCCGATCTACACAAACATTACAGGTGATGTATTCCTCCCACTTTTCTGCCTTTCTTGTTCTGTAAAAGTAAAAATGCAGAGCCTTTGTCATGGGGCGGTGAATGTTTTGTCACATTTGGGTAGTTATTAGTGTGTATTTTGCTGTCACCTGTAAATGGGCTGACAAGAGTGTTTTATGCCACCCTCTTTCCCCTCCTCTGTGTCATTCATTCCTCAGAGCCATTGATGATTGTGTCTTTTTTTATCCCCACAGGAAAGACACATTTATCAGACTTCTTGAGGCTCAGTGAATTTAATTAGTAAATGAATTTAATTAAGATTACAGTATATTATTTTTCTTGTTCATTCATCTTTTTTTTCTAATTTATTTCTCTAACTACTCCAACAGACCTTTAGAAAAAGTACTATGTTGGTACCACCGTGGTAGAGTGATGATATCAGTTGGTACTTTGATATGTACTGTATCACGGTACTGAATGATTACCTTATACATATGCTATAGTATTTCTATGGTAGACATTCCATGGACATAAAAGCATTTTTTCTAATCAGTTTAAAGAAACCAATGGGGCTGAGTCCACCACAACGTGGCCACAGTGTCAACTAGCTGATAATGAAAGCTCTAGGCGCTGCAGACTTCACAGCAGAAATAATTTACCTTAAATGTACTCAAGAAAAAGCTTAATCATCTTACATTTCCAAGCAAAACTTTATATAAAGAAAATTAAAGTTTGCTGCGAAGTACTTTGCTCCTTTCTGCCCTCCACAATGGCCACCAGAATGTTTTGGAAATGAAGTGCATGAGAGTGAAAAAAAAATTGGTCTCATTAATTCTTTCATTTATTCTTGTGTTCTGTCTTCTTGCATCTTTTCTAGTGATTATATTCGCATGTATGTGAGCATAGTTATTTTGAGAGATTCAGGGTGCAGTGAAGAAGAAATATATTTTGATGGAAACGTGCTGCATGGTGTAGGTGTATCCTGACATGTCCATTATTTTCAAGCAAAGTAGAACTTGGTCTGGTCCAATGAGTCCTGTTTTCTAATATCAAATGGACAGCTGTGTACATGTGTGCCATTTACCTGGGAAAGTGATGGCACCAGAATGCACTGTGGGATGCCGACAATCCAGTGGAGGAAGTGTGATGCTCTGGGCAATGTTCTGCTGGGAAACACTGGGTCTGTCCATTCATGTGGACATAAATCTGACATGTGCCATCTACCTAAACACTGGTACAGACCAGGTACATCCCTTCATGACAATGGCGTTCCCTGGTGGAAGTGGCCTCTTTCAGCAGGATAATGCACCCTGAACATGTTGTTTCATTATTTTCAAGCAAAGTAGTCTAAAACGTCTAAAAATATTTCCATTAATTTGTCTTCCGGGAAACATATAAGTATCTTCTCTTGCTTCCTTAGGGGAATACTAAATGAAAAAAAATGGATATTTAAACAAAATAAGAAAAATTTGGACATCCTGTTCTCTACAGTTTCTTCCAAGGTTTTTTTCTCCATTCTGGCCACTGAAGGAGTTTTGGTTCCTTGCCACCGTTGCCTTTGTCTTTTGGCTTGCTCAGCTGGGGGCACTAAAATTTAAACTATATTACTGATCTGCCCGCATTGACACTATATGATAATTGAAATGAGCTGGATGACATCACCGTTTTCTCCAGAGTGGCTGTACAGCCGAATCAAATTCTGTTGCATTATTTTCCTGTTTAACACTGTGAAGCTGCTTTGAAACAATCGGCATTGTAAAAAGCGCTATATAAATAAAGGTGACTTGACTTGACTTATTCAAAAGTTCAATCAATGAAAAGTAAACACTAATCAGTCTACTAGAGAAGTTAAATGATCATTTGAAAACAGATGAAAAACAATTAGCCATACACCAGTACGCTATACGATGTTAACCTAACTACTTGCATAATAATGACATTTAATGAGGCATATATAAACGTTATTAATCTACACATTTAAATCCTAGAGACTTCGAAGACAAGCAAATTGCTATGATTTTCAGCCCATGAACAGATAATATCTTTCCTCCTTGGAAGCAGTATCTTACAACAGTTAACACTTTTAATTTACATCATTATCGGCTCTACCTGTGAGCTTAGATTACCTACAAAGGCACAAAGTAACATTCGTTTGAATTTGGCCTTTAGTGCTGTCCTGCCCCGGAGCTATTCCTTGCATGCTGAGCATGTAGAATAAGCCTCGTGGGTCTTGACTCTAAGTGTGGGGGAGTGGATTTGGGTGTAGCGTACCTCTAACCCAGAGTTAATGAGGACCCTCTGGGCTTTTACCTTCATTGGTGTGGAGGGAAGTTTCTTTGAAAAACACAGAGGAACAGCTCCATCTTACCCAGAGGGAGGAAGTACTGGAGTGTAAAGTAGGTTTTATATTCTTGCATGGTTCATGAGGTCATTACTGTGCAGGGCATGTTTATGCTGAGAATACAAACAGATGCTTGTTAATATTAGAATAATAAAAAATATATGATTGTAATACAAAATAAGAGTAAAAAATGTTTTAAATGTGAAGCAAATATTGACACTCCGTGCCTTTCCTGTGTTTCATTTGTTGCAGATGTAGAGGCAGTGAATTAGTTCAGGCAATTTCTCCTGGTAGGCTGCGCCCCAGCTTTGCTCATTAATTTAGCCTTAATGGAGGGATGGGTAAGTGATAGATGGAGTTAGTGGCTTCAGATCAAATGGGTCTCATTAATTGGTCCTTCCTTGGCCTCCTGTTGCATTGAGGGGTCTGCCAAGTCAAAAGCAGACATCTTTTTGAAAGACTTAATTACACCAAAGGACAGCACATTGCTTATGCTGCACCGCCTACAAGAATGGTGGAGAAGAGCAAAGAAAAGGAGAAGGAAATGATTTGTGTACATTGTGCAGAATAATTAGATTTTCCATTTTAGATCCCTTTAAGTGAGCACAGGAATGAATAGTTTTATTTCTGCCCTTCCAAATAAATTGTTCATTTTAATGCCCAATTCTTTAGAAAGGCCTGTGAGACACTATTTGACTTGATCTAGTAAAGCAAACTTTCCATACAGCACCAAAACAACCTTTAATAATCCTCAGCTCATTATCTTTATATAATGATTTTTGATGTTTTTGATCTTTTGTAACATTATAAATGTATTTTTCAAGTTCGTGTTCATATTCATGTTTTATTTTAAGTTTTGGATTTTATTTAAAGTTTGTTTCATGCTTTGAATTATCACCTTATTAAATAAACTAACTGCATTGCACAAATGTCAGCACTGTATATATATACACTATATTGCCAAAAGTTTTGGGACGTCTGCCTTTACATGCACATGAACTTTAATGGCATTCCATTCTTAAAATGTAGGGTTTAATATGGAGTTGGCCCACCCTTTGCATCTATAACAGCTTCTTCTGGGAAGGCTTTCCACAAGGTTTAGGAGTGTGTTTATGGGTATTTTTGACCATTCTTCTAGAAGCGCATTTGTGAGGTCTAATTCATCCCAAAGATGCTTTATGGGGTTGAGGTCAGGGTTCTGTGGAGGCCAATCAAGTTCCTCCACACCAGAATTGCTCATCCATGTCTGTATGGACCTTGCTTTGTGCACTGGTGCGCAGTCATGTTGGAACAGGAAGGAGCCATCCTCAAACTGTTCCCACAAAGTTGGGAGCATGCAATTGTCCAAAATGTCTTGGTATGCTGAAGCATTAAGAGTTCCTTTCACTGGAACTAAGGGGCTAAGCCCAACCCCTGAAAAACAACCCGACACCATAATCCCCCCTCCACCAAACTTTACACTTGGCACAGTGCAGTCTGGCAAGTACTGTTCTCCTGGCAACCGGCAAACCCAGACTCGTCCATCGGATTGCCAGACAGAGAAGCGTGATTGGTCACTTCAGAGAACACGTCTCCACTGCTCTAGAGTCCAGTGGCGGTGTGCTTTACACCACTGCATCCAATGTTTTGCATTGCACTTAGTGATGTAAGGCTTGGATGCAGCTGCTCAGCCATGGAAACCCATTCCATGAAGCTCTCTGCGCACTGTTCTTGAGCTAATCTGAAGGCCACACAAAGTTTAGAGGTCTGTAGCTATTGACTCTGCAGAAAGTTGGCTTCTGCGCACTGTGTGCCTCAGCATGCGCTGACACCGCTTTGTGATTTTACATGGCCTACCACTTTGTGGCTGAGGTGCTGTTGTTCCCAATTGCTTCCACTTTGTTATAATAACACTAATATTTAGTAGTGAGGAAATTTCACGAATGGACTTATTGCACAGGTGGCAACCTATCACGGTACAGCACTTGAATTCACGGAGCTCCTGAGAGCAATAGCAATTTGCTATTCTTTCACAAATGTTTGTAGAAGCGTCTGCATGCCTAGGTGCTCGATTTTGGAATGGAGGTGATTGGAACACCTGAATTCAATGATTTGGAGGGGTGTCCCAATAATTTTAGCAATATAGTCTAGGATATATATATATATATATATATATGCATCTGTTTTGCAGGAACAAGTATGCTATCTGTGATTATGTAAATTATGTAAAAATCCATGCAATATTCAATATAATGTAATATATATTTTTAATTTAAACATCATCTTTATTTTTCATCATGCAAATCCAGCAAAGCTTTACAAAACTCAGCTCACAGCAAGACAAGGAACAGTGTTACTTGAGGAAGTACAATATTGCGACCATAATCAGTGTTTATGGAAATGTGCTGACACGTGTGATTAATGCAGAGGTATTGTGAATGGTGCGGACTAGGCATGTTTTATCCAGATCGTATCTGAAATGAACACTAAGCACTTCCCCTCCCTTCTAAAACTGCACTGAGTGACAGTCTTATGCTAACACACACGTACGCAACAAATCTGAATATGGGTTGTGATTTTGCTGGAGTTTAATAGTGCTGTCAAAACTGATAAAACAGTTCAGGGCAATCCCAGCACCCCTGCTGTTCAGGCAATGTTTGATGACTGCATTTTTTCACTCTAGCTTTCACTCAACTTTGCATTCAAGCATCTGTTTCTTCATCATCACTACAAGTCTTAAAGGAATAGTTGACCAAAAATGAATATTCTGTCATTGTTTATTATCTTCCTTTTTTTGCCTTTATTGTATTGGACTTGACAGGAAGCAATGTGCACTGTAAAAACTTACCCTGAAGCTTTTTGATTAGCAACATTCATTTTTGGGTGGACTATCCCAAAGTTGGTCTATGCTTTAAACAAAAATAATATAACATGTTCTATCAACTAATCATGTTTTTTTTTTTTTTTTTTTTTTTCATGTGGATCCGAATAAGCTTGCATTTTAAGTCAAACTGAAAATATTATATAGTTACAGTAATTCTATTCACCAAAACAAGTTCTATGGACTAACAAGAGAACACTAATAACTCTAATAAAAACATAACTTTTACAAGAAAATATAATCAAAGACACTACATAGAGCTAAAATATTAATTAAGCCTGAATAAGAAATATTTATTACACACATCCATGCTTTCACCAAAAAAACACAAATTATGCAAGTGCATCAACAGCGATGCTTAGCAGCCTGTTTGTTGGACCCTTGCCCTAAACCAGTGGTCGGGAACCTATGGCTCGCGAGCCACACCTCACTTTGACAAAAATCATGTGACTTGCCAGGTCTCTCACCCTTTATCAACGAATGATCGATAAAAAAGCAGCCAATTACAATTCCCTTGTTGTACAGCCTACCGAAGTTAATGAAAAGTTTATGATAATAATAATAATATTCAAGTTGTACCGACCAAAGTGCGTTCAGTGCTGTTCGCGAGTGTCACGAGTCGCAACAGGAATCAACTAACCACTTACGTTTCTGTTTCTGTTCAAGCAGCTGCAGCTTGTTTGAGGTAATGGTTTTTATGCTAAAAATGCTAAAATGTAAAAGTAGGCTAAATAAACTTTAATATATCCTTTTATTGAAACTGTGCAAAGAGACATTTCGAAACATTTCACCCACTGGCAGTTACACTTTTGCCACTTTTAAATGTGTCGTATTTATGATAATCCATGTAGATTTCAGTTGACGATACTGTTTAAAGTTATTAATAACAAAACATGAATGAATGAAAAAAGCATGTTTTTTAATAATAATACATCATTTTTTACTGTGGCTCTTATGGAAAAATTAATTAACTAAAAATGAAAACAAAAAAGGTTCCCGACCCCTGCCCTAAACTTAATGTTACTCATAGAAAATGGCCTACATGACTTTATTTATTTTTTTAAGGAATGTTAGCTTTTTCCATTCAGTTCATTCAACCGTTAAAGAGACTGTCTGACAAAAAAGTAATTTTTTTTTACAGTAAGAGAGAAAAGGATGGGATCAGGGTGTATTTATTTTAAATGTGGACTAATGCTTTAAAATGCTAATGCTGTTTCTCTGTCTTGTTTAGTTTTAATCACGGTTTATTGTCTCTGTTTTGCCCTAGTTCTAGTCATTCATTAGTTGCCATGGTCCCTGATTAGTGAGTCACCTGTTCCCTGTTCTGTTGGTTACCTTCCTCAGTGTATTTAACCCTCAGGGAACGTTTACACAACAACGATGTACTAAAAACTGAAATGTTTTTTTCTTTGTACAGATCATAACGTTATCAAAACGGGATCCCTGTTCACACCAATCTGCAGAAATGGCTAAAAACGCTGTATTATGCATGCCATGCCAGCAGTTAGCAATGTCACTTAATATTGATATATACCGTTAATTCTGAAGAATGAATTGGGATTTTCTATACGTCAGTTTAAAGTGACCATGTCTGTCCCAATGCCAGATACATTTTTGAATTCAACCTTGTTGCTGATTTAAAGATGTTTCAAATGGATCCTGTCACATCTGTTCTGTGTCTGGCGCTCTGTGGGACTTTTATGTTGAAGTTTATTTATGCCTAGGTTCTGTGTTCTTTTCTGTGTCCTGTTCCTGTGGAGTTTTGTAGTTCTTTGTAGTTTTTCATGTTGATTAGTTTCCCCAGGTGTTTCCCATTCACCACACCCCTTGTTATCTCGTTTAGCTAGTGATGCGTTTTGTGGTCTGCACCGACTCGCGCATATGATCCGCTCTGTTCTATCGTGTCTCTGGACCGGAGCAGACTGCAGGGTACCCGCGAGGTCTTAAAAGTCTTAAAATTTGTTAAATTTCAAAATCAAAATTTTAGGCCATAAAAAGTCTTAAATTAGCTGAAGTATTGAGATCTAGGTGTTGTCATGTGTGACTATTATACATCTAACATAATGTAATATGATGAATGTGGCATCCTTATTATGAAAAAAAACACAAAAAAACAAAACAAAAAAAAAATCACAAAAAAATGTGTGTATATATATGAAATCTTGGTGGGATTAAGCTATGAGGAAGTGCAAGTTTTTTAATACTTTGTTCAATTTGAATAAATTGATTTGATTTGCTTTGCAAGTAATTTTGTGATTCTGCATTTCCTTTGTACGTTTTTTTATTGCGTGATATAGGTCTTAAATTTAATTCATAATGGTCTTAAAAAGTCTTAAATTTGACTTGGTGAAACCTGCAGATACCCTGAGACTGTGTGCGTGCCTGCGCACATTTGTGCATGACGTCACTGTTCACGTTTTTGTAGTTTGTACTTTGAAACCCGTTTTCAGGCCCTCAAAATGCTGTTGTTGTGTACGACCGCTTTCACCGTTCATGTTAAGTGTTTTTCTCCACCAGCAGCATTCATGCATTCGTCCCACCGGCTCCCCCTTGGTCAGTTGTCTCACCACTTCCGCCACGGGCCTATGGCTCGTCTTCCGCGATCTGACCCTCCACTCCTTCAGCTGCAGCAGGTTCCTCCTTGCCTTCAGTCTCACCGCCATCCTCGGTCACACTGGCATCGCCCCAGTCCTCTGGTACTTTGGCTCCGCCTCCAACACTCGTCGCTGCGACTGCGACTGCGCCTCTGGAACCTGTGATGTTGCTCAGCTCCACGCTCTGTACTGCGCCTGTGGATCTATCATCCTCGTCTCCATCGGTCAGACCCCAGATGTCGACAGCCACGCGATCTACATCTTGGCTCCTCCCTCTCTTGACTCCGCCGTGCGCTGTCGGCACTGGGAAGCTCTGGGTCTGTGCCATCAGACAGTCTACATCTTTGCCGCAGGTTTTGCCGTCCTGCTACTGACCACCATCCCTTCGCCGTCCCCTGTTACCATCCCTGTGCCACTCCTTCCTCCACCTTCTAAGCCACCTCCATATATCCCTCTGTTTTCTGTCAGTTATGGCGCAAGGTCATGCCTAGCCAGAGGGGGGCATTCTGTCTATGTTCAGTTTAGCTTTTTTATGGACTTTTAGTTTGTAAACAGTTCCTGTTACCATGGACACTAACTGTCATCACAGCTGTTTGTCATTTATCTCATCACCATTGTGTATTTAAGTTCCTGCTGTTGACTTAGTCTTTGTCTGGTCACCGTTCATGTTAAGTGTTTCTCTGCCCTGTTTTGGATTAAACTTTGTATCGGAATTATTTTTATCTGTTTGTTTGCTACGCACACACCTGAGAGTGTGACAGTTATGTTGGTTACGTGTATCGCTCATTGTAAACATTAAAAGACTATTATCGTTCATTCTGCATCATGCATTTTCTTTGGATTATCTACACATCCAACCTGTGACATCGAGATGTCATTACATAAATTAATTACAAATGTAATAACATGCAGGTAATTTTAAATATAAGTACAATGTAAAAACATGTCAACCCAAACAAACACACCCCTACCTTCATTGCTCATCCCCCAAAATGCACGAACACGCAAAGCAAGAGTGGATGTCTCTTTATCAACGGAATTTTTAGGAACGGAATTTTGAGAAAAACAAAAATTGTTTAAAAAATTAATGTCCTTTTTTCACATAGACATGAAAATGCATTATCCAAACTCAAATGGCTGTAATTCACGAATGCTTTGGAATATAGACATATGGTTGGTCTTGGCAGATTATTGTACAAGTCAAATAAATTATGAAAGTAAAATAGAATAGAAATAAAATAGAAAAGTAAAATATATATTTTATAATAATATTTTATATAATATTTTATAATAATATGTATTTTACAAAACATGTTTTACTCTAAAACTACAAGACAATCAAAGCCAGAAATATGAACCAGTTGTGTTTTAGGTTGATATATCAAAAAATGAGCTTTCAGTAAGATTTTGTTTTGGGCGCAGTACCAAACTTTTTCACTAGATGACATCCAAGCTCCATTACTGACCTTATATGGGCACCTCCATTTCCATATGGTTTGAGTGATCTGAACCATATATTTCCATAATTTTCATACATTTTATGGAGTAGACATCCTATTCAGAAGTAGTATAGGCAGTTTGCAGTATTTGATTTGAATTCAACCTCTAATAAATATAAAAAGATGTGCATTATAGCTTACTGCTGCATCACAAATGGCAAATCTATTTTTTTTCCCTTTATATTTAAACATTTCAAGAACTTTTAATCTCGAAAAATTGACTGGATGTTATATGTTGAACCCTTGGCATGAAAACATTTTTATTTCATAATGTGTTCATCGCTATTTCAAAATAAAGGTCTGAACTGAATATGAAAATATAAAAACTAGAATTTATAAGCTGCATCACTACACAAGGGGACTAGCTAATGTTATCCCGAAGAGGACAGCAACTTAGTAAGTAGTGAAATAAGTTTTCCATTGTTAATCATGGGCAGTCTCTGAACTTAATCACCTGTTGTATGTTTAGATCACACTAGTGTACAAGAATAGCCAGCACAGCACACCTTGCAGTATAGCTAAACTGACTCCTCTTCAGTAACTTCATCATCCGATTCTTCATCTCTGGATGTGAAATAATCCATTATATTATTGTTTAGGGCACTGACATCACCAAGATTAAGCAGATTGAGGCGAGCGAGATCATGTAAGCGATCAGCTACGTTACTTCAGGCTGTGTTGTTCTGCTCTGCAATCTCACGATACGATCAACGTTTTATTAAAAAAAACTTTGCGTGCTGTAGTTTGCATAGGACTGGCGGGAAATGTGCTTTGATACACCTTTATTCTACATGTAATGGGGTTTATTTTGATGGGTGAACTGTCTTTGTAGTTTTAAGAGAGCGAAAACTATGGCCGGGTGTGTTCTAAACATTAGAGAAAGACGCAGTCTTTTCAGCTTGTCGATATAAATAACTATTTTTCTGCACTAAACAAGTGAATTTTGCGAATGAAAACCCAATTTTGACAATAAATGGACATTCAACCTATTCTTCGACCTCACTGAAAACGTTACAGCGCGACATCCGACGGGTTTTCCCAGATTGCATCACTTATTATCTCATAATTTGTTCTGTCACTTGTCACTCACTCTGCTGTCACTTTAAGACCTGACGCACAGATCCATTATACTGTTACAAATACGCTTTCTTTCTCAACTTTTTACTCTCACTTAAAACACAACTGAGTGTGTTTATGTAAATACTCATAAAGACTGGCATTTTGACATTATTTTGTGTGTATTTGACTGTATTCGTCTCGGTTATGTACACTCACCTAAAGGATTATTAGGAACACCATACTAATACTGTGTTTGACCCCCTTTCGCCTTCAGCACTGCCTTAATTCTACGTGGCATTGATTCAACAAGGTGCTGAAAGCATTCTTTAGAAATGTTGGCCCATATTGATAGGATAGCATCTTGCAGTTGATGGAGATTTGTGGGATGCACATCCAGGGCACGAAGCTCCCGCTCCACCACATCCCAAAGATGCTCTATTGGGTTGAGATCTGGTGACTGTGGGGGCCATTTTAGTACAGTGAACTCATTGTCATGTTCAAGAAACCAATTTGAAATGATTCGAGCTTTGTGACATGGTGCATTATCCTGCTGGAAGTAGCCATCAGAGGATGGGTACATGGTGGTCATAAAGGGATGGACATGGTCAGAAACAATGCTCAGGTAGGCCGTGGCATTTAAACGATGCCCAATTGGCACTAAGGGGCCTAAAGTGTGCCAAGAAAACATCCCCCACACCATTACACCACCACCACCAGCCTGCACAGTGGTAACAAGGCATGATGGATCCATGTTCTCATTCTGTTTACGCCAAATTCTGACTCTACCATCTGAATGTCTCAACAGAAATCGAGACTCATCAGACCAGGCAACATTTTTCCAGTCTTCAACTGTCCAATTTTGGTGAGCTCGTGCAAATTGTAGCCTCTTTTTCCTATTTGTAGTGGAGATGACTGGTACCCGGTGGGGTCTTCTGCTGTTGTAGCCCATCCGCCTCAAGGTTGTGCGTGTTGTGGCTTCACAAATGCTTTGCTGCATACCTCGGTTGTAACGAGTGGTTATTTCAGTCAAAGTTGCTCTTCTATCAGCTTGAATCAGTCGGCCCATTCTCCTCTGACCTCTAGCATCAACAAGGCATTTTCACCCACAGGACTGCCGCATACTGGATGTTTTTCCCTTTTCACACCATTCTTTGTAAATTCTAGAAATGGTTGTGCGTGAAAATCCCAGTAACTGAGCAGATTGTGAAATACTCAGACCGGCCCGTCTGGCACCAACAACCATGCCACGCTCAAAATTGCTTAAATCACCTTTCTTTCCCATTCTGACATTCAGTTTGGAGTTCAGGAGATTGTCTTGACCAGGACCACACCCCTAAATGCATTGAAGCAACTGCTATGTGATTGGTTGATTAGATAATTGCATTAATGAGAAATTGAACAGGTGTTCCTAATAATCCTTTAGGTGAGTGTATGTAACCCTCATTTCCTGAAGGAGGGAACTGAGACATCACATCAGAATGGGCGAAACACCTCATTCCGTCAGTCACTGACGTAACGCAGAGTGACTGACTGAAAGGGAACATCTCGGTTACGCATGTAACCCTTGTTCCCTGAAGGAGGGAACGGAGACGTTATTTTTGACCAACAATATTCATTTGGATCAAATGAAACGAGTGAGTGAGGGGAGACGGGTTTGTTTGTCAACTCGCTGTCGGAGAGATGAGAGAGTAAGAAAGTGCAGCTGGTATCATGTATCTATTCTGTGGAAGTGTTTCAGATATTTCAGTATCGATATGTATCAAAAACGTCTCGGTTACGACTGTAACCTTAGTTCCCTGAGTAGGGAACGAGACGCTGCGTCACCGCTTTGGGAACGCCTCTGCGTGATTGCGTCGTGAAGCACATGTGTAATCAGTCCAATGGAGAGACGGAACGTCATAGGCGGGTGACGTCATCGACCCGGAAGGTATAAAGCATACCGGCAAACAAACGCCGCTAGCTTCTGTGGTAGAGTGAAGCAAGACGCTTTTGCGGGCATGCGGGGAGTATGGCAGGGTGACGCAGCGTCTCGTTCCCTACTCAGGGAACGTCTCGGTTACGTATGTAACCCTCGTTCCCTGAAGGAAGGGAACGGAGACGTTACGTCAGTTACTGACGGAATGGGGTTTCGCTTAGAAGCCAATCGCCTTTGAGCTCTACAAAACGAGCCAATGGCATGAAAATGCCATGGGTCTGCGGAATTTGCATGCCGCAACCCCGCCCCACGGCGTGGGTATAAAGGGCGTTGCGTGGCAATCTCGCATTATGTTTACCTGCTGAAGAGCCGAGGCATGAGCGCCCGGCCAGTTCCAGCGGTACAGCGGTCATGGCAGGGGGACGTAACGTCTCCGTTCCCTTCCTTCAGGGAACGAGGGTTACATACGTAACCGAGACGTTCCCTTTCAGTCAGTACACTACGAGTTACGTCAGTTACTGACGGAATGGGGGTCCCAATACAATCTCGCCATGACGGCTGTCTTCCAGCGTCCTGCGCTGACCCGGGCTCCCTGCCGTGAGTGTGGCACGAACGAGGGGCTAGGCTCAACGCTACCAAGGTACACTGGGAAGCATATCCCACGTGGAGAATGCAACACAATGCCAACCCAAAGGGGGGGACTTGAAGAATACACCTATGACCCGAAGGAGCTGCATAGGGAACACTCTGGGGTATCCAGCCGAAGGTGGAATATTTCAACCCCAGGCGTGGCAAGGTGTCTTGCCAAGGGAAGACACGAGCTACAAGAGACTTACCGTGGAAATACACATGTGGGGGTTACCCAGCGGGGGAACCATGCACACGGAGGCACCTAGCCGAACACGAGGGGTGGCCTGAAAAGGGCACTCGCTCTGGTGACGACATCGACAGTGCTGGAGGAGCTCAGGGCTTACTGGGAAGCTCACCTGAGAGGAATAGCGCACGCATCCAGTCCGCGGAGTGGAATGGCGCAGCAAGCGAAGACACCTGAGCCTGTCCGGTTACTGGCCAGTAGGGGCGAGTACACGAGAGGATACAGGCTCCACTCGGAGATTATAAAATCTTGCGAATGTGTTGGGTGTCGCCCAGCCTGCAGCTCTACAAACGTCTGTTAGCGAGGCGCCATGCGCTAGAGCCCAAGAGGAGGCAACACTCCTGGTGGAGTGTGCTCTTACCCCGAGGGGGCATGGCATGCCCTGGACTTGATATGCCAGGACAATGGCGTCCACTATCCAGTGGGACAACCTCACTTGGAGAGAGCCTTCCCTTTCTGCTGCCCTCCGTAACAGACAAAATGCTGGTCTGAGGTCCTGAAACACTGCGTCCGGTCTACGTAAGCGCGAAGGGCGCGTACTGGACAGAGCAGTGCCAAGGCTGGGTCTGCCTCCTCCAAGGGCAGCGCTTGCAGGTTCACCACCTGGTCCCTGAAGGGAGTGGTGGGAACCTTGGGCACGTATCCAGGCCGGGGTCTCAGGATGACGTGAGAATTGGCCGGCCCGAATTCCAGGCACGCTTCGTCAACCGAAAATGCCTGCAGGTCCCCTACCCTCTTGATGGAGGCCAAAGCAGTCAGGAGCGCCACTTTCAATGAAAGGAACTTCAGCTCGACTGACTGGAATGGCTCAAAGGGAGCCTTTTGCAGGGCAGCTAAGACCACTGCTAGGTCCCAAGAGGGTACCTGTTTTTTGTAGGTGGGCGAGGAGGATTCAACCTCCTCGCACCTCTGAGGAACCTACTGACCAGGTCATGCTGTCCAACCGTTTTAGTATCCACCAGGTCATGATGAGCTGAAATAGCAGCCACATAGACCTTCAGGGTGGAGGGAGACAGCCTTCGCTCCAACCCTTCCTGGAGGAAGGAGAGCACGGACCCGATCGAGCATCTTCTGGGGTCCTCTCGCCGAGAGGAGCACCAGGTGACGAAGAGGTTCCACTTCAACGCATAGGCCTGTCTGGTAGACAGGGCTCTAGCGGAAGTGATGGTAGCCGCCACCTGAGGTGGCAGGGTACTCAAACCTGCCGCGTCCCGTCCAGGTTCCACACGTGGAGGTTCCACAGGTCGGGACGCGGGTGCCATATGGTGCCCCGTCTCTGAGACAGGAGGTCCTGTCTCAGAGGGATCGACCAGGGAGGTGCTGTCGCAAGGAGTACAAGTTCTGAGAACCAGGTCCGGCCGGGCCAATATGGGGCGACCAAAAGGACCTGCTCCCTGTCCTCCCTGATCTTGCACAGAACCTGTGCGAGAAGGCTCACTGGGGGAAACGCATATTTGCGTGGGCCCCGCGGCCAGCTGTGCGCTAGTGCATCCGTGCCGAGGGTCCCCTCGGTCAGGGAATAGTACCAGCGGCAATGGGAAGAGTCGCGGGAGGCAAACAGATCTATCTGTGCGTCGCCAAACTGCTCCCAAATCAGCTGAACCGTCTGGGGATGGAGTCTCCATTCCCCCGGGAGCGGCTGGAACCGCGACAGCTCGTCGGCTGCGCAGTTCAGGTCTCCCGGGATGTGAACGGCACGAAGCGACCTCAGATGCTTCTGACTCCATAGGAGGAGATGGCGGGCGAGTTGCGACATCCGGCGGGAGCGTAGACCACCTTGTCGGTTGATGTACGCTACTGTCGCCGTGCTGTCTGAACGGACCAGAACGTGTTTGTCCTTGAGCAGGGCTCGAAAGCGGTGCAGGGCAAGACGTACGGCCAGCAACTCGAGGCAATTGACATGCCATAGGCGCTGGGGTCCTATCCAGGAGCCCGCGGCAGCATGTCCCTTGCACATGGCGCCCCAGCCCGTGGAAGAGGCATCTGTTGTGACAACAACATGCCTGGAAACTCGTTCTAGGGGAACACCTGCCCGTAGAAAGCTGAGGTTCGACCACGGGGTGAAGGTCTGACGGCAGGCTCGGGTCACTGGGACCTGGAGGGTGCCGTGTTGCCATGCCCATCTCGGGACTCGATCGCAGAGCCAGTGCTGAAGCGGTCTCATATGGAGCAGACCAAGCGGGGTCACCGCGGCTGCTGACGCCATATGCCCCAGGAGCCTCTGAAAAAGTTTCAGTGGAACCGCACTCTTGCCCTCGAACTGGCAAAGACAAGTCAGCAGAGACTGCGCGCGCTCGCTCGTAAGCTGCGCGAACATGGCGACCGAGTCGATTTCCATACCGAGAAAAGAGATCCTCTGCGCTGGGGAGAGTTTGCTCTTTTCCCAGTTGACCCGAAGGCCCAGACGGGCGAGGTGCTGAAGCACCAGATCCCTGTGTTCGCAGACCTGATCCCGAGAGTGGCCTAGAATCAGCCAGTCGTCGAGATAGTTCAGGATGCGAACCCCGTGTTGCCTGAGCGGCACAAGGGCTGCCTCGACAATCTTCGTAAAGACGCGAGGGGACAGGGCTAGCCCGAAGGGGAGAACCGTGTACTGATATGCCTGCCCCTCGAAGGCAAACCGTAGAAACGGTCTGTGTCGAGGAAGAATGGAGACATGAAAGTACGCGTCCTTCAGGTCGATCGCTGCAAACCAATCCGAGGGACGAACGCACTCGAAAATGCGTTTGGCTGTCAACATCTTGAATGGAAGCCTGTGCAGGGTTCGGTTCAAGACGCGCAGGTCCAGGATTGGCCGTAACCCACCGGTTTTCTTGGGTACAATGAAGTAAGGGCTGTAGAAGCCGGACTTCATCTCGGCTGGAGGGACGATCTCGATCGCACCCTTCGCCAGTAGGGTGTCGACCTCCGCACGCATGACAGGGGCATTGCCACCCACCACGGTGTAGCGGACTCCCCGAAAGCGGGGAGGAGACCGAGCGAACTGAATCGCATAGCCGAACCGGATGGTGCGAGCGAGCCAACTGGACAGGTTGGGAAGCGCTAGCCAGGCTCCCAAAAACTGAACCAGCGGGGTCATGCGAACCACCGGCGTACCCCCGATGGGGCAGCGAGGCGGAATGACCGGCCCAGACAAGGGAGGCATGGGAGCGTCCCGGGGTGTGGGCGGGGTCGAATTCCGCGCCCTGACAGAGGAGACCAGGGAAGGACCAGCGTTCCACGGGGGTCTCGTCTGCCAGGGGGCTGGCGACAGAGGGGGCCGAGAGCGGCGAGGCCATGGGGCGTCGCGCACTGCCAGCCGCGCCCTCTTGAGGCTCGGAGGTGAGAAAATCAGTTCTTTCATGGGAAAACAAAAGATTCTCCCCCGGCCCTCCACCAGGGGAAGGAGTGGTCCTGCTACCATCTCCTGGGAAAGAACCGAAGTCACCTCCGAGCCGCCCGTCTCAGGACCGCTGCTTAGACTGCCGTTTGGCAGGCTGGGGGGCTGGGACGGGCGGGGCCGCCTTTCTGCGACGTCCTCCACGCCTCGGCCCGGATGAAGGCTGCTGCTGGGGCCGGGCAGGAGGGGTGGGAGTCGCTGGGGGGCGGCCTCGGCGGGGAGCAGACTGAGGCTTCTGGGCCGGCGGCTGGGTGGAGGCAGCAGCTGGCCGCCGGGGCAGAATGTGTTTAATTGCCTCAGTCTGCTTCTGAGCAGTCGAGAACTGTTGGGCGAAGTCCTGGACCGCCCCGCCGAATAGCCCAGCCTGGGAAATGGGAGAATTGAGGAAACGTGTTCGCTCAGATTCTCCCACATCAACCAGGTTGAGCCATAGATATCGCTCCAGGACCACCGAAGTGGACATCACCTGACCGAGAGAGCGAGCGGTCACCTTCGTCGCCCGTAGAGCGAGGTCGGTGGCCGTCCGCAACTCTTGCATTAATGCAGGGTCAGCATTGCCCTCGTGCATGTCCCTGAGCACCTTGGCCTGATAGACCTGTAGGGTGGCCATGGCATGCAGGGCGGACGCGGCCTGGCCCGCAGCTCTGTAGGTCTTCGCCGTCAACGTGGACGTGAATCTACAGGCTTTGGACGGGTGCTTTGGGTCACCGCACCATGTCGCAGCACTCTGTGGACACAGTTGCATCGCAACAGAGCGCTCAACAGGGGGAACCCCAGTGTACCCTTTCACCGCGCCGCCATCGAGGGCAGTGAAGGCGGAAGTGGTTGCCGAGCGATCGCGAAAAGTCAAGGGAGACTTCCACGATATCGACACCTCTTCATGCACTTCCGGGAAGAAGGGCACTGGGGGCTGACGGGCGCCTTCGGCACGGGCCGCCCCCAGATACCAATCATCTAGCCGGGAACGCACGGGACATGGCGGAGGGTTCCACACAAGCCCAATCGTCTCGGCCGCCCGGGCAAGCATGGCTGTGAGTTCCGGATCGGACTCGGGCAATGCTGGAACTCCCGAAGGAGGCAACACAGCCGAATCGTCATCTCCGGAGGAATCCAGCCCACCTTGTGATGCGGCGATCGACATAGCATCCTCCGCGGGTGTGCCAAATGAAACGCAGGGCCCCGAACGGGAAGCCCCGGCGCCCTCATCAGGCAACACCACGGGTTGCAGTGTGCAGGAAGGGGGTGTGGCCCGAGGAGGATTCGTCGGGTTGTTCCACACCGTAACCCTCAGATCACCCTGACCACCAGCCAAAGTACCCCCTCCAGTGGAGGAAGTAGATTGGGGTGTGGTAGAGGGGACTCTCCCCCCATTACGGAGATCATGGAGTCTCGATCGCAACACTGAGATGGTCATGTTCCCGCAGTGGGAACATGACTCATCCATGAACGCGCGTTCAGCGTGCACGAGGCCCAAGCACGCCAAACAGCGATCATGACCATCAAACGGAGGTACCAGTCGACTGCACCCAGAAACGGAGCACGGGCGAGCCATCTTTAAAAAGACGTGCCACGTGCAGCTCTTTTAGAGAGGAGTGAAAAACTCTGCAGAATGCCGAAGCACCCAGGGAGAACGCGCACGCTGTGCTCGATCACTGCACAGATCAGACAGGAAATGCGGAACTCGCTGGAACGTGCCGTAACACCAACACTCTGGAGAGAAACTCGTCTTGAAGAGGAAAGCGCTCAGGCAGTAAACTCGGCTCTGAAGCAAAAACATAATGCGAGATTGCCACGCAACGCCCTTTATACCCACGCCGTGGGGCGGGGTTGCGGCATGCAAATTCCGCAGACCCATGGCATTTTCATGCCATTGGCTCGTTTTGTAGAGCTCAAAGGCGATTGGCTTCTAAGCGAAACCCCATTCCGTCAGTAACTGACGTAACTCGTAGTGTACTGACTGAAAGGGAACTAAGGTTACAGTCGTAACCGAGACGTTCCCTTTCGAGGGAACTCGCGCTGCGTCACCGCTTTGGGAACGAAAATACCCACGTCCCCATAGGAGCCGGATGCCCGCCTGTGCATTGTCTAAAAGGCGAGCACCCGAGCCCCTGGAGTAATGTCAAGTTCGTAGAACCTCACGAAAGTGAGCGGCGAGGACCACCCCGCCGCGTCACAGATGTCTTGCAGGGAGGCCCCTGCTAGGAATGCCCGAGAGGCAGCCATACCCCTAGTCGAGTGTGCCCGGACAGCCAAAGGGAAAGGCTGCCCGACCACCTCATAAGCAAGTGAAATAGCCTCAACTATCCACTTGCTCATCCTCTGCTTAGAGACCGGACCCCCTCTCGAGGGTGGACCGTAACACACAAACAACTGTTCCGATTTTCTCCACAGGGCAGCTCTGTGGACATAAGCGTCTAGTGCGCGAACAGGGCAAAGCAGATTGGATCTTTCCTGGTCAGACGTCAAAAAGGGAGGTGGACAAAAGGCCATAAGTACTATGGGTCTCACAGTATTAGTGGGAACCTTAGGAACGTACCCCGGTCTGGGGTGCAGAAAAGCTTTAGCCATACCGGGAGCAAATTCCAAGCACGAGGGTGCCACAGAGAGGGCTTGTAAGTCCCCTATTCTTTTTAAGGAAGAGATAGCCAGCAGAAAGATGGTCTTTAAGGTGAGGAGTTTCTCAGAAATTTCTTCAATGGGCTCGAAGGGAGCCTGAGAAAGGCCCTGAAGGACAATAGATAAGTCCCAGGCCGGCACCCTGGTGCGTACTGCGGGCCTCAGTCTGATAGTGCCACGGAGGAAACGAGTAACTAGGGGGTGTCGCCCGAGGGTAACACCATCGAAAGGAGAGTGGTAAGCTGCTAGGCCGCCACGTACACCTTCAAAGTGGAGGGAGCTAACCCAGCGGAGAATTTCTCCTGCAGGAACTCCAGCACCGCGCTCGCAGGGCAGTTAACTGGATCCCACAGGCGATCTCTACACCATAAGGTGAAGAGTCTCCATTTCAATGCGTACAGTTTCCTCGTGGAGGGAGCTCTAGAGTGTAGGATGGTCTCCACAACCTCGGTTGAGAGACCGGAGCTTAGGAGCTGGGCCCCCTCAGAGGCCAAGCCCACAGATTCCACAGCTCTGGGCGTGGGTGCAGGAAGGCACCGCCCGACTGAGAGAGCAGGTCCCTCCTGCACGGAATCTCCAGGGGAGAGCCGTTGAGGAGCGACACAATGTCCGAGAACTAAACCCGGGCTGGCCAGAACGGAGCTACTAGGAGCAGATGGGCACCGTCCCGACGAACTCTCTCTAGAACTCCCGGAAGCAGAGCGATCGGGGGGAAAGCGTACAGGGGCAGCCTCGGCCACTCCTGTACCATGGCGTCCAGTCCCAAGGGAGCTGGAGGAGTTAGAGCAAACCATAGACGACAATGAGTGTTGTCTTGAGTGGCGAACAGGTCTACTTCTGCTCTGCCGAATTCTTGCCAGAGGAGCTCCACCACCTCGGTGTGGAGTCTCCACTCCCCGGGCCTCGGCCCCTGCCTCGACAGGATGTCTGCTTCCGTATTCAGGCGCCCTGGGATGAAGATTGCCCTGATAGAGAGCAATTTCCCCAGGGCCCACAGGAGGATTTGACGAGTCAGTTTGTACAAAGGGCGAGACCTCAAACCCCCCTGGTGATTTATATAGGAGACCACCGATGTGTTGTCTGTGCGAACTAGAACATGATGGCCCCTGAGATACGGCAGGAAATGTCTCAGAGCCTGGAACACAGCAAGCATTTCCAGGCAATTTATGTGCAACGCACGATGAGAGTCCTGCCATAGGCCCTGGGCCGAGCGACCACTCATGGTCGCCCCCCAACCCGTAAGGGAGGCATCCGTGGTCAGAGTGACCCGCTGGCACGGTACCCCCAGTAACGGGCCTTGGGCTAGAAACCGAGGGTCCTTCCACATGACTAAGGCGCGGAGGCATCGCCGCGTTACCTTGATCACGCGAAAGGGATTTCCCCTCGGGGAAAAACCCTTGGTCTTGAGCCACCACTGTAAAGGTCTCATGTACAACAGGCCACGAGGAATGACGTTGGACGCTGCTGCCATCAGGCCTAACAGTCTCTGATACTGTTTGACAGTGAGTGGCTGGTCTAGTTTCACCCCTTTCACAGCTGAGAGAATCGACCCTACGCGAGGCTCTGATAGACGGGCCTGCATCAGGATCGAATTCCAACACACACCCAGATACGTTATTTTCTGTACTGGAGAAAGAACGCTCTTCTTGAGGTTGAGCCTCAGCCCTAACCTCTTCATGTGCGCGAGAACAACATCTCGATGTTGAACCGCCAGACGTGCTGACTGAGCCAAAATCAGCCAGTCGTCGATATAATTGAGAATGCGGATCCCCTGCATACGCAAGGGGGCTAATGCCGCGTCTACACACTTGGTGAAGGTGCGGGGTGATAGGGCTAGACCGAAGGGAAGCACCCGATATTGGTACGCTTGTCCCCCGAAAGCGAACCTCAGGTACTTCCTGTGCTGCGGAAGGATGGAGATGTGGAAGTAAGCATCTTTGAGATCTATCGTGACAAACCAGTCCTCGGACCTGATTTGGGACACGATATGTTTGAGTGTAAGCATCTTGAACCTGAACTTTGCCACTGCGCGATTCAGCGAGCGCAGGTCCAAAATGGGGCGCAACCCCCCATCCTTCTTTGGCACTATAAAATAGCGACTGTAGAAACCCGACTCCCTGTCGGAGAGAGGAACCTTCTCTATGGCCCCCTTCCGTAGGAGGGTCTGGACTTCTTGAGTCATAACCAGAGCCTGCTCGGGGCCCACCAAGGTAGGTAGGACCCCCTTGAAACCGGGTGGACGACACCTGAACTGGATGGCGTACCCTGATCTTATTATCTGCAGGACCCAACGAGATATATTTGGCAGTTTTTCCCATTCTGGCAAAAAATCTACTAGGGGTACCAGTCCCTCGAGACTGGCCTCTGGTATACTGAGTGCTGGGAGCACAGCGCCCTGAAGCGGATGACCGGCAGGGAACGGCTGACTCGACAGCGCCACCTCCTTGTCTGGAGGACGCGGGCCATCCTCGGATGACTCGCGAGGGCCTTCCACGCCCCGGCACTCGGGCGGGGTTAGTGGAGAGACCCTGTGAGGGTACCGGAAAAGGACGGGCACCGTATGCTGAGGTGAACACCGCCTGTTCCCGAAGGGGGAAACCCTCACTGCCCTGGGCCCACTGGCGTCAGGGCCTCTTAGACGCAGCCTTCCTAGAGATAAGAACAGTCCGCAGATCTGCTCTACCCCTAGAGGGCTGCGTCTGGGGGTGTCGCCCACCGCCCCACCCTTTCTGAGGGGGAGTACGAGTGGCGACACTCTGTTTCTGTTGCGCCCGGTGTACGGAGCTTGTACTCGGTGTCTGCTGCTCCCGCACAGCAGCAGACGAGGCCTGGGGTTTTCTCGGGAGGAGCTGCTTGAGCGCCGCAGACTGTTTCTTTGCCTCCTGAAACCTGTCGGTGACGGTAGTGACAGCGTCACCGAACAGGCCGTCAGGAGACAGCGGCGCATCAAGCAGAAAGCTCTTGTCTCTCTCCCGAATCTCGGTCAGATTAAGCCACAGATGCCTCTCCGTAGCCACCAGGGCTGCCATAGAACGGCCTATAGATTTGGCCGTTTCCTTGGTGGCTCGGAGAGCTAAATCTGCTGAAGATCGGAGCTCATTAACTAAGTCTGCTCCGATCTCCTGGCTGGACCCCAGGTCTCTTAGCAGGTCGGCCTGGTATGCCTGCACGATGGCCATAGTGTGCAGGCACGCGGCGGCCTGACCCGCTGCCGAGTACGCCTTGCCCACCAAAGAGGAGGTGGTTCTTAATGGTTTGGTGGGCAAGGTCGGAGTTTTAATGGCCGATGCCGACTGAGGAGAGAGATGGCTCGCAAGCGTCTCCTCCACCTTCGGCATCGGACCATACCCATGCTTCTTCAGCCCCTGGATGTTACTATACACTGACGTTTGGGGGCTGAAGACACGAGAGGACATGGGCCGCTTCCACGTTCTCGACACCTCAGTGTGGAGATCCGTGAAAAACGGTAAACTCCGACGTGGAGGCTGGGCAGAGCGGGAGGGGAGAAAGCGCTCGTCCAAACGGCTCTTGGACGAGACGCTCTCTTGATTCTCTTGTGGCCAGTCAATGTTTAGTTTGGCCACAGCTCTGCACAGGACCTCCAAAAGCTCCTCACCAGCAGGGGATTGAAGTGGCGAGTCTTCAACCCCCGCGTCAACGCTGCAAATATCGATCTCGTCAGAGCTTGATAAAAGCAGCGCTGAGGCTGCCCCCTGGGTGGGAGAAACCGCAGGGCGGGCTCCCGAACCCAGAGAGGCAGCACTGGATCTGCCAGGTGAGGGCAGAGAAAGGGCTGGGCCCGTCTCTAACCCCTCTGACAGATCCATCTGCGAACCCCACGACATAAGCTGCCGCTGTGCCTCAGCAACAGCGGGGCCTGTGCCGCGGGGAACGCGAACCGGGACACCCTCCTCAAAAAGTGCCCGGCGGGATCGCAGCACTCTCATAGGCAAAGCCTCACAATGCTCACAGCCGGCCCCCTCGAGAGCCGACTGAGCGTGCTGTTCACCCAAACAAACAACGCACATCAAGTGTGTATCCCCGCTCGTGATGTGACGAGAGCAGGGAGGAACACACTTTCTATAACGCTGTTCGCTCGCCATAATGTCTCTCTAAATGTCAGTGTGTGTGCAAACTTGTAGGAATAGAAAACAAGAGAAGTCTGAACTCAGACACAAAACACAAATCTGACAATGACAATACACAGAGCGCTTGCTGAAAGCAACAGAAGCTAGCGGCGTTTGTTTGCCGGTATGCTTTATACCTTCCGGGTCGATGACGTCACCCGCCTATGACGTTCCGTCTCTCCATTGGACTGATTACACATGTGCTTCACGACGCAATCACGCAGAGGCGTTCCCAAAGCGGTGACGCAGCGCGAGTTCCCTCGAAAGGGAAATCTATATTTTTGACAACACTACATTGCACTTAGTTTAATCAGTCCTCAAGTAGGGTTTAAGTTTTTTGGTCCTTGGGGTCAGATAGACCCCAAACTTTTACAGAGCGATTGCATAAGGAAATATAATTTTTTTACATGGCAAACTATATATCATTTTTTAATTTACTTCTCAACTATACATTTATGCTGTGTTTTTGTGGATATTTGGTAGTTTTTTTACCTATTTACTGCACAATTACTTAACTATGCCATAAATTGGCTCATGAAAATTTTTTTTTTTAATGAAAATATCACTTAAATGATGCTCTTAATTAAATCTAAATAGTTTTTGGATATTGCTCTATGTGTAAGGGATAGAATACTGCCATCTGCAGGTTTGTGGAAAAACTTTAGGAATTATAGTTAAATAAAGAAAGTGCAATGTCCAAATATATCCAGTAGAGGTCCATAGGTACTCATTTCATTTTCACTTCATTTTTCTTGATGCTTCAACTTCTCCTTTATGATATACATTTTCAACTTTATGATATATATTTTGTGAATATATATTTAAACATTCTAAAATACATTCAAAATCTGTATTTGTGTATTTATTTGTGTTGTTGTCTGATATATTTTGAATTGTTTGCTTTTGTAAATTATTATACATACATTTGCAGAAATGTTACAAGTCACCACTAAAAGACATGACTGTAATCACATACTATTTATTTCAGAAAATGATTTATCACAAATGATTTATTTTTTAAGAACAAGAGATGCATTTTAAAAAGTAAATAAAGCCAACACAATACAAAACAAAACAACAGCACCAAGAGTTCACAGAACAATAAAACTTTAATCTTTTATCTGCAATTTTCCCTCTCTCTCTGTGTGTGTGAGTACGTGTGTGTATGTGTGTGTACGTCTGTGTGTGTGTGGTGTGGTGTGTTATGTCTACCCCTTTACACTTCACACATTAATGCCTGATTTTATTTGTCAAAATCTAAAAAATGCCCCATGCACCTGTGTGTGTGTGTGTGAGTGAACATGCTTGTTCAATGTTGCATTTGTGCTCTAGTATTAGTCCTTCATTTATTTATGGAAATTTTTCTGATTTATGCCAGTTTTGTTGATTTTATTTGCCAATTTCTATAAAAATGCTCTCTGTTGCAGTCACACACATATGTGTGTTTGTTTGTGTGTGTGTGTGTGTGTGTGTGTGTGTGTCTGGGAGATAGAAAGTTTGTTCTAGTTTGTGTTTATTGCTCTAGGACCAGAACTTGATTTATACTGGATTTATACTTTTATACAAAATGAAAAAAAAAAAAAAAAAAAACAACAACCTTTTTTTACATTTTCCCATTCATTTTCAATGTGGGGTCAATCTGACCCCAAGGACCTTAAACAGTAAAAAAAAAATGTACACACCTTTAGAACAACCAAATCAAGCCCTAAATTATTGTGCGTGTTTAGATAAGAAAAGTCACAGAGTCTCATGCCCCTGAGATGAAGGTAACACTTTTTAAAAATGAAGGAAAAGTCCAGTGGGGTCAGCTGGACCCCAAGGACTGATTAAGGGTTAAAAGACTACAATTGAAAAATGTATATATCACATATAAAATTCAACCTGCAAAAGTGGCTAGTAGGAGTGGTTGCGTTACATGCCACTGCTGAAATCCACCCGCATTTGGCGGGTTGGCAGGTGTTAATGTCAAACCCTGCATTCAAGCAGGAGGTGTTGTTAGTCGCCAGCAGCACACCAGCTCCAGACAAACAATGAAAATCAAAACTGACCTGTTACTATAACTAACATTACAACAACAGCATATCTTGGTTCTGTGAAACAAAGCAAAAACCAATGTTACTCACATATGGAGCAGAAACGTCTGTTTTTGATCCACTTTCAACAGCGTTTCTCAGAAATCTCTTAATGCACCTTTAATATAAAGTGAGACCTAAGGTTCTGTTTATTTATTCATTTATAAAATAAGTTATTTATAGATAAAGTATATACACTCACCTAAAGGATTATTAGGATAATTTCTCATTAATGCAATTATCTAATCAACCAATCACATGGCAGTTGCTTCAATGCATTTAGGGGTGTGGTCCTGGTCAAGACAATCTCCTGAACTCCAAACTGAATGTCAGAATGGGAAAGAAAGGTGATTTAAGCAATTTTGAGCGTGGCATGGTTGTTGGTGCCAGACGGGCCGGTCTGAGTATTTCACAATCTGCTCAGTTACTGGGATTTTCACGCACAACCATTTCTAGAGTTTACAAAGAATGGTGTGAAAAGGGAAAAACATCCAGTATGCGGCAGTCCTGTGGGCGAAAATGCCTTGTTAATGCTAGAGGTCAGAGGAGAATGGGCCGACTGATTCAAGCTGATAGAAGAGCAACTTTGACTGAAATAACCACTCGTTACAACCGAGGTATGCAGCAAAGCATTTGTGAAGCCACAACACGCACAACCTTGAGGCGGATGGGCTACAACAGCAGAAGACCCCACCGGGTACCACTCATCTCCACTACAAATAGGAAAAAGAGGCTACAATTTGCACGAGCTCACCAAAATTGGACAGTTGAAGACTGGAAAAATGTTGCCTGGTCTGATGAGTCTCGATTTCTGTTGAGACATTCAGATGGTAGAGTCAGAATTTGGCGTAAACAGAATGAGAACATGGATCCATCATGCCTTGTTACCACTGTGCAGGCTGGTGGTGGTGGTGTAATGGTGTGGGGGATGTTTTCTTGGCACACTTTAGGCCCCTTAGTGCCAATTGGGCATCGTTTAAATGCCACGGCCTACCTGAGCATTGTTTCTGACCATGTCCATCCCTTTATGACCACCATGTACCCATCCTCTGATGGCTACTTCCAGCAGGATAATGCACCATGTCACAAAGCTCAAATCATTTCAAATTGGTTTCTTGAACATGACAATGAGTTCACTGTACTAAAATGGCCCCCACAGTCACCAGATCTCAACCCAATAGAGCATCTTTGGGATGTGGTGGAACGGGAGATTCGTGCCCTGGATGTGCATCCCACAAATCTCCATCAACTGCAAGATGCTATCCTATCAATATGGGCCAACATTTCTAAAGAATGCTTTCAGCACCTTGTTGAATCAATGCCACGTAGAATTAAGGCAGTTCTGAAGGCGAAAGGGGGTCAAACACAGTATTAGTATGGTGTTCCTAATAATCCTTTAGGTGAGTGTAAATAATGAAGAAAAAAGAAAAAAAAAGAAACTAACCTTGCCTGTCAAATGAGAAAAGAGAGGCTTTGTCTTTGCAAGGTGCTAATTCCTATTGCAGAGGTGTATTATTGACTAGTGCTGTGCTGTCACCTGCGTCTCTGATACTGACAAGCAGTGGGTGGCACTTCTTAAGAATCTGACTTCACTGAGATGTTTTACCATCTCAGCCAGGCTCTGCCTTTCTCCGCTCCTGCTCTGTGCCAGCTTAAGGCTTTAGAAGCCTTTCCTCTGCCTCGGCTCAATAATTTGCACGTCTGCCCCGTTCAGCTCTGTGCTGACACACACATCCAGCATAGCTCTTTGTGCCGTCAGAGCGAAACACTCTGGCATGACGCCCACGCCAAAATGCCATTAATGCCGGTATCCAGTACACATAATGGACAGCTGTAGACACAAAATGGCCAAAGTAAGTCACAGGTAAAACTAACTAAGCAGGAAAATGTCTAACAGCAGGGCACATTTTAAAAACCCTACAAAATCGGTTGATGTGTGCAGTTTTATTTCTGGTGTTGACTTATTTATGAGATCCATTTCTTTTTTGGTAAAGAAGTGTATTATTTAAGTATTTATTTATATAAAATAATTTAAATTAGTTTTGAATTCAAAATGTAATTTATGTATTTATTAAACTACTGTTTAAAATGGGGTCATTATTTTTTAAGCTCAATTTTTTGATAAAACATGCAGTAAAAAACATAATATTGTAAAACAAATATTTTTTTTTTTCTATTTGAATATATTTTAAAATGTAATTTATCCTTTGATGGCAAAGAATTTTCAGCATCATTACTCCAGTCTTCAGTGTCACATGTTCCTTCAGAAATCATTCTCATATGCAGATTTGCGGCATTATAAATGTTGAAAACATTGTTTTGTGCTTAATATTTTTGTGGAAACCCAATAAAACAGTAGTACCTTTTTAAGGATAAAGGATTCTTTGATGAATAGAAAGTTCAAAAGAACGTCTCGGTTAAGCAGTGGTGTAAAGTATTTGAGTAAATGTAATTAGTTACTGTACTTAAGTATCTTTTTGGCTACTTTGTAGTTGTACTGAGTATCAAATATATTAGCAACTTTTACTCTCTACTTGACTACATTTTTGAACAAGAAAATTTACTTTTTACTCCAATACATTTGTGATGAGTAATGCAATTACACATTACATTTTGCATGGCACCTAACTTTTTCTGCAGCAGTTTGTTCCTGCTATAAAGAAGCAATATCACCATCTAAGGGAATTGAAGGTACTATATCTTGTGCGTTTTGCCTTTACTCACCCAGACTTGTCAACGAGGCTACTTTACATGACTTTACATGAACTTTACACTTACTAGAGCAATAAGCGCACGTTTCTGGTCCATAGGAGGGAATGGCACAGCAAGCCGACACTGAGCGGGTCTTAGGTGTTACTGGCTACTTGAGGTGAGCACACGAGAGGAAACTGGCTCTACACAAAGGCTATAGAATCTAGCAAATGTGTTAGGTGTCGCCCAGCCCGCAGCTCTACATATATCTGTCAGCGAGGCGCCTCGAGCCAATGCCCAGGAAGAAGCAACACTTCCGGTAGAGTGAGCCCTCCCCCCGAGGGGCCATGGCATGCCTTGCTATCCAGTGGGCCATCCTCTGCTTGGAGACAGCCTTTTCTTTCTCCTGGCCTCCGAAACAGACAAAGAGCTGATCTGAGGTCCTAAAGCTCTGTGTTTGGTCCATGTACAGGCGCAAAGTGTGGACGGTACAGAGCAAAGCTAGGGCTGGGTCTGCCTCTTCCAGGGGCAGTGCTTGCAGGTTAACCACCTGGTCCCTGAAGGGAGTGGTAAGAACCTTGGGCATATATCTGGGCAATTCCAGGCACGATTTGTTGACCGAAAATGCATGTAAGTCCTTGACCCTCTTGATGGAAGCCAATGCAGTCAGTACTGAATACTGTCTTCATTGACAGGATTTACAACTCAGCTGACTGCAAATGTTCAAAGGGCGCTCCCAAGAGGGTAAAGGGTGAGAGTGAGGAGGATTTAACCTTCTCTCACCCCTCAGGGACCTGACAATCAGGTCGAGCTTTCCAACAGATTTACCATCAAAAGCATCCTGATGTGCGGCAATAGCGGCAACATACACTTTTAGGGTTGAAGAAGATAGCCTTCGCTCCAACCCATCTTGCAGCAAGCAAAGCACAGTTCTGATCGGGCATCTCTGGGGGTCTTCCTGGCGAGAACAGCACCATTCAACAAAGAGGTTCCACTTAAACTCATAGAGGTGCCTCGTAGAGGGGGCTCAAGCTGAAGGGTGCCCCATCTCTGAGAAAGCAGGTCCTTCCTCAGAGGGATGGGCCAGGGGTGGGCTGACGTGAAGAGCATGAGTTCTGGGTACCAGGTCCGGTTGGACCTATACGGGGAAATTAGCAAGACCTGCTCCTCATCCTCCCTGACTTTGAACACTGGGGGAAACGCATACTTGCGTAGGCCCCGGGGCTAGCAGTGTGAGGTGTGCTGTTAAGTCCATACCGAGAAAAGAGATTCTCTGCAGGGGGGAGAGTTTGCTCTTTTCCCAGTTAACACAAAGCCCCATGTCGAACGTGACCGACTGAAAGGAAACTGCATTTATCTGAGATAGAAATCTTTTGTAACAATGAAAAAGTCTTTACTGTCACTTTTGAACAATTTAGGGTGTCCTTGCTGAATTAAAGTATTAATTTCTTTCAAAAAATAAAAACAGTACTATACAAATTTATATTTATTAACAGGTGTATTTATATTTATTCCCTTCAAGCATCTTGAAGGGAATTAATGTGATTAGTGTTTGTCTGAGTGTGTGGGTGCTTTTTTTTTTTGGAGGCTCTTAATGTATGAAATAGAATTTCACAGTCTTTTTCTCGCGACTAGAGAGATTTGTCATTTCAATTACAGTGCAGGTAACTGGCTTAAAAAGTTGAGCAAAAATGCCAGATTTTAAATAGCAAATTCTTTTTTGGTTCATTTAAATATGTAGCACTATATCTTTTAAAATGAATTTGATTTTTTTAAACCCACCCCTCCAACCCCTCAACCCCTATAGACACACGGTCACACTGCACTGTCAGAGACAAGAGAGCTTTACTGATGTGGTATGTTGCGGATCAGAGGTATGGGGTACAAAGGAGACAAAGATAAAGTAAATAAGAGAAAATGTGTTTAGTAAGCGGGACATGATAGGGCTTATCGCCTTGTTTCTGCACTAGATGGCTGACTCTAGTTACACACTGATGCATCGTACATTCTTCTAGCTCACAGAGCTAAAAGAAATCATGACACACACTCCTCCCATGGGGGTTAAACACAAATCAATTATTCACAACTGAGACCGGAATGCCCTCAGTAAGAGGACTATTGTTTTGCAGATGTCATCAGACATTTATGTGACATTACAGGTGGAGAACCAAGGGGATCTTTTCCTTCCTTCCTCTGGTTGTTACGGACAGAAATGGGTGAAACAGAGATACATGTCATCCTTGTCAGCTGATATCAGCAGTGTAGGTCAGGGGATGAAGCTGTGTGGGACCTTACAGGACACATGCATGATGTATTGAAGGATAGGTATTTTTCTAATAATTCAACAGCTTGTAGTTAAGTATTCCACTTATACCACGACTACCACACCTGCTCAGATGTTTTATTTCATACTATTGTGAAGTTTTTTGTCCTTTAAACACTCTTGTGTGTAGGACTAATTTCTTGCGACTCTCATCCCAAGCCTCCGTTGCTAATTCCAAAGCATTATTTTAGAGCTAGTAATGGATGCTTGAGCCATTGATAGCAGAATAATGCAGTTATTGGAGAGAGATTGATAGATTGGTTAAGGGTGTGTGAAGTGAAGCTGTTAGTTTAACTCTTTCAAAAACAACAATACTGAGAAATGAGATGCGAAACTATTTTATTGATAAAATCGCAGGGCACCGCTGACGAAGTTTCTGTGTGCGTGAATGTTCCCATCTGTGTCTGTACTGTATGTGTACAGCGCGAGAAAGGAAGTGTGCTTTCCATAGATACAATGTTATTTTGTGGGCAAAATTGAAATGAGCTAGATGACATTTTTATCATTTTTTTTATCTTTATTTGTATGATCATTGTTATTGTGGGTTTTGGTTCTTTTGCTGTTGTAGGCTTTAAGGACCTTTGAAATAACTGAAATCATTTGGCAAAGTAATATGGACATGTAATGCGATATTCTCTGCTCTCAAACACTGGGGGCGTGTCCGCTGTCTGCGCTTAAACCACGCCCACTCGCGGGAAAGCTGCTGTAAGCACACAAGACAACACTCATTGGTGGGCACATACTGTACACGATGGCACAAGTTGTCGGCAGGACGGGAGGATGAAGGCCGGGGCGGGAGACAGTCGGATTCGGCCCCATTCTGCAGCGGATTATCAGTGAATCCAAGTTGTCTCAGATGAAAGTTTATAAAACTATCCGGTGTTAAATGGTCACTGCAGAGGCAGGTGTTGGTAGTGATCCTCTGCTCTCCATCAAGGTGTCTCTTCACAGAATGAATGTGATATCATTGTTTTTCGGAAAATGTAAGCTGTTTTGTAAGTTATCAGGTAATATGCATTTACGTGACTAAGGCATAACTAGCTAGCAAACTAATAACTCGCGATCGAGCGGGCGAACTGATGCGAATGTGCTCTAGTTATAAAATTGTTAGGGAAGGGGCCATGCTCAGGGACTCCAGTGCGTCATTGAGCCACCATTTTAGCCCCGCCCATAAAAGCCGCCTGAACACAGAAATGGTGAAAAACTGTTTAACAAGCTAACTCCACAATTTGGTACTACACAGTTCACAGTCGTTGTAACGTGGTCCAACAATACATTTCTAACATTTGTAATGTGTTTAGAAACAAATCTCATAATTGCCTTTACAGGGACTGTAACACTTGAGATTTTACAGTTCAAGACTCAGAATTGCACTGACTGTTATTAAAATGGAGTTATATAAGGTCAAACATAAAAACATATATTTAAGCTCAAACATATATATATATTTTTAAAAGTATAAAAAGTCTCTGTGTTGTAGAAACACAATGAAGCTGAAGCCACAAGTCGCTTCATTTGAAATATGAGGATGTTATCTCTAAAACTATGAATTTTATTAAACATTTTCTAAGACCATGTCATGTGAGTCTTAAGAGAAGGCTGATAAGATACTAATAAAATATGTTATTGCCCTGTAAACACCTACTTGCTGTCTATTGTCCAATGTCTGGGGAGGTGAATTGCTCAATTCATGTTTCTATTGTTCTCACTCGACACCTATGCCATAAATGAGACCTAATCTTCGTTATTCTTTTATTATTATTATTTTTTTATTTTTATTCAGCCATTATTAGCCTTTATTCTGGCATGATGGCTTTCTCATCCACATTGCTTTGATCCCACTATACATTAATCCACCTATAAACTGAAGTTTTTCTAGAAAACAAAACAAAAAGCATATTCTTGGGACCTTATGTGAATTCTTTTAACAACTTATATATGGAATAGAATAGCTCCTGCCGTTGTTCAGACCATGTTCAGACTTCCAGCAAAAATCAGATTTTTTGCATATTCAGATTGTGTCTGGGTTTTTGAAAATCTGGACAGCCAAAAACACATGAAATCTGATTTTTTTTCAACCTTTTGGAGGTGGTTTGAAATGCTATTTATATCAGATTTTTACAGTCTGGACACTCTGGCTGCTCAAATCGGATATCAAATTGTCTTTTGCATCACTCTTAATGTCAAAACCGGGGACAGAAACACCACACCTCAGCACAGCAAAGCCTGCCATGACTACAGCGTGGAACATCAAAATATATACTAGTCTTCCCTGTTGCAGAGTTTTTCTTGTGCGACTGAGGAGCTCCGCACCGCAACTCGACAGGGCACTAATGTATTTGGAGAGCGAGATGATGCACCTCCATTTTTCCTGCATCCATTTGTAAGTCTTGTAACATACGTGGGTACCTACTGTATGTCTTTTAGCAAAGCAACCCATACAGGGTTAAGTTTGGACACACAAATCTTATTTGCAATCTCTTGCAATTAATAGTGCGGACAGTCTGTCTGAAAAGATCTAATTTGAGAAAAAAATCCAATTTGTGAGTTTATAACTTGCAAATGTGAGATATTAACTTGCAGTTGTGAGAAAAAAAGTTCAAGTTGTGAGATATAAACGAATTGTGAGACAAAAAGTCGCAAGTACCTTTTTATATGTTTATTTCATGGCAAAAATTAGCTTTCATACTATTTTACATGACTTGTAATGTAATTGAAATGGGATACAGAACTTTAAATTACAGTATTACAGTATTTTAAATAGTGGATTGGCCTGATAAAGAACTGCTGATTTTTGCACATGTGTGTCAGTGTAGCTTGTGTGATTGTGTGTGTATATCACCACATTATATCTTGACTGTGTGTATCTGTCTGACTCAGCTCAATGGTTTCAGAGGGCAGATGAAGTGCTAATTAGTTCAGATATGTACTGGATAAAACATGCCTAGTCCGCACCATTCCCTACCCAGAATACCACTGCATTAATCACGTGTGTCAGCACATATTCATAAACACTCATTAAAGCCACAACATTGCACTTCCTCACACAACACTACTCCCTGTCAACTCCCTGTCAGATTTCTGAAAACACAACGGAAATTTCTGAAAGTGCAGTCATCTAAGAAACTATATATATTGTCTGATGAACTCAGTGTGGGAAGCTATTTTTAAAGTCATGATTATCAGTTCTAAACCATAATAGACAGATTTTAGAGTATCACCATAAATCATTATTATAAATGTCCCTCAAAGATAAATACAAAACAGATTTGGTTAGCAGAAAATAAAATGTAAAAATAGTTTTTAATTAAATCATCATCATCATGTTAATATGTTATGTGAAAAATGGAGTTGGGGTTCAGTTTAGATACAATTTAGATACAATTATATATAGATACAGGGTGCAATTTGTGAAAATTGTGATTTGTGATTTTGTCCATGAAAATAAATCACGAACAATACATTTTCCTGCAGCTGTTAAACTAAAGTAACATTTATAGAGTTATTATGAACTTTAATGAAACAATATCAGAACATTTTGACAAATAATTTTTTAATACATTTTAATTCAGAGCGATTTACATTTATTTCGATTTTCACTCTTATAACTTGTCATTTCTTCATTGGGAAGCGCTCATACACATTATAAACATCTAAATTTGAGCAGATTACCTCTGTACCTTTTGTTGGTTTCATACGGATTACATAATCAGAGAATATTTGTTCACATTTCAAGCTTTCTATAGACATATTTCTTATCGTGACTGAGGCAAGTAGCCTATAGAGTTTCGGTTAATTTGTGTGACGGGCAGTTTTGCACAATGTTTTGTTGTTATTGTGAATGTACATGAATAAAATAGGCCTTTTACAGGTTCGAATGATGTACTCTTATCTGTATGACCCAAATCGACAGAGTATTTTAAGTTCTTTTAGCTGTTATGAGAAAAAAAAATCCAAGTGAACGCGCCGGCAAATCGCACCCTGCATATATATATATATATATATATATATATATATATATATATATATATATATATATATTTATATGATATAACATGAATCAAGAAAATAGAAAATCTCTATTTTGAAGATAATGTGTTTTCTGGAGCATGTTGAAGGTTGTTATGGGACTTTGCCAGTGGAACAAATTACCTAAAAGATTGAACCAGAGGCTTTTCAGGAGATTGTAAAAAAAAAAAAAAAAAGTCTATTTGGAAGGACAAATTGACTAGTAATGTTCAAATAGAGACAGACTGTCAAATTATTCTAGGAGGAACAAAACATGGATTCTAAAAGAAATGGTTAACATTTTCCAAGCAATTACACTTGAACGGAGACACAATTCCACTTCAGCTCAGCCATAATCTTCATCTGTAATTCTACATCACAACAAAGATATCTGTATCTGCTTCATTAAGATAAAATAGTGAAAATCTAATAAACACTGGTTAACATAGAAATCCATATCCAAGTAAATAGCCTGTGATTTACACAATGATTTCAAAATAAAATGCTCTTGCTCCAGAGCTTAATTCTGGTAGGTCTGAGAGAAGAGGGAACAGACACGGAAAGTATAGAGTTTGTAAAGTCTATAAGCTGGCGCAAAGCAGAGGCAGAGACATGCAGAGCTTGGCTTACAAGGTAAGACATCTTAGGGAAGTCAAATGCTTAAAGCTTGTCACCGACTGCTTGCCAATATTAGAGTTGAAGGTGACTGCAAAGTATTTACCCTTTCACTTCTTCAACAAGAATTAGTAACTGGCAATGCTGAAATATTTTCAGATATGTTTTGAAATGTCTTCAAACATATTTTGTGCGCTTTAAGATCAGACGTGGCAAATGTACAGACATGTTGGATAGAAATGGAATGAAACTCAAAGTAAAAAATGCAGCTGTCACATGCTGAACCATAGACAGCCTGAACAGCAGGGGGGCCTGGATTGCTTTGTCTCTTGTTTTATCACATTTGACAATGCCATTAAACTCAAGCACAGAAAAAAATCTTGACTCGTATTCAGATTGGAAGTATGCATCAAACGCCTCTCGTCTCCTCTCTCCAAGACGTATTTAGATTTGATTGATAAAATAAATAAAAGTCTAGATAAAAGAGTGTCATATCTTCCTCACTATTGCTGTCTGGATTATCAACAGGCTGCTTTATAGGGGTGTCACGTACAATGGGTGAAACCAGTGTATGAATACACTTTGTATGCGGTAGAAACTAATTAGCCTCTCATTTATGAAAAGGCCCTATTTCTGCAGGAAAATAAAAGTGCTTTGTTGATATTCTTGATGTGTATGAGCCTCAGTCTGGGTGTTTTTGCTCGAAGATGTATTTTATTTTCGGGGCTAAAATGGTAAAATGAAAATCAAGTCAAGTCAAGTCAACTTTATTTATATTGCGCTTTTTACAATGCAGATTGTTTCAAAGCAGCTTCACAGTGTTAAACAGGAAAATAATGAACAGAATTTGATTCGGATGTACAGCCGCTCTGGAGAAAACGGTGATGTCATCTAGCTCATTTCAATTATCATATATATTCAAGTAATGTAGTTGATATAATTTAGTTTAGTAATTAAATTTATTTGGATATTTATTTGAAAATTTTGTGATTTTGAAATGACAAAAGATATATAACCATAACAAACAGAACAAGCTATCCATTTTTAGACATAATTACTGAGATGCAGCTTCAAATATAGAACCAAATTCTGTATAATGAAGGTGGATCCCAAATGGATCCTCAAAGCTATGTCAAATCTTGTTTCAACAGTGTGACGAAGATAAAATTGCCAGTGAAGAAATTGCTCACAAATGAAAATGTCTCTTGAGATGAAGTTTGGACAAAATGACCTGATAACATCTTAACATTGTGCGATAAAGCTTATTGAGCTGGCGGATATAAAGGAAAGTGGGATGCAATCTGTTCTTTGTTTAACTAGATATGAACGTCTCAAAGGCATATATTATTCTATATCAGTACAATATAAAAAGCTGAGACCAGCTGTCATAAAGTGGCATAATTCAGAACTGGTGGTAGACGTTGACAAAACTGGAATTTATCATGAACAATTATCAGCCAATTCTAATGACGTGATCGAAAACAGGAATACTGATGAAAAATTATGTATTCATAAGGTTTAGGGTTATTATACTACATTAAAACTATTGTGTATTAAAGATAAAATTGTAGCTCACATGCTAAACTTAAAATACTATTTTACAGCTTAATATGCAGAGACAAAAAGTTGTACATTCTGTACCTTCTTGCTCTGTGGTATTTTCAAAACATTGCTCTGTTTGTTTGAGTATCCGGATCCGCCCAACAACAGCCCAACCAATAGTGTGAGTTTGGGGCAGGGCTATGTGTTTGACTGACCAATGGAATAAAGAGGAAATGTTTGGGATACCTGTTAGTTAATAAAGATCTATTTTGTATGATTCCTGCATGGTTATGACCTCAAAACACTTTTATCATAGTGCATGATTTGTAAATAAATACATTTTGATGTTTGCATCACATAATTAGCTCCATATGACTTTCCTGTAGAGTAAACATGCTTAGTAGCTCGCCTGTACCATGAAGCCAGTTTCGCTGGCTAGCCAGGTAAGTTTCAGTTTAGATTGCGCCAATCCTGGGTTTTAGGTACCATGAAAGTGGCTTGACTTTTAGCTGTGTTCATCGTCATAGTAACTTACGCCCAACGGCTAACCTGCCGATAAGAGATAAAAGATATAAAACCGAAATTGGACCAGTCAGCTCTTAGCAAAGTCACATGCAATAAAGTCACTCCCCCAGTTTCGCTTGCTCCAAATTAAAGGTCACTATATGATAAAAAAATATATTGTCTGGCTTTAATGATAATTACTTAATATAATAATTTTTATATGATTTATATAATGATATATAAAATTAATATACACTTAATCCATTACACAAGCAATTTTAGTTTATAAATTATTAAGCATTTAAATGACTATTAATATATACCGATAATATGTAATAAGCTGTAGAATAAATAAAGCTTTAAAAATGTGACCTTACATGTTCGAGTGTCTGAGTTTAGCCTATATATATATATATATACACTCACCTAAAGGATTATTAGGAACACCTGTTCAATTTCTCATTAATGCAATTATCTAATCAACCAATCACATGGCAGTTGCTTCAATGCATTTAGGGGTGTGGTCCTGGTCAAGACAATCTCCTGAACTCCAAACTGAATGTCAGAATGGGAAAGAAAGGTGATTTAAGCAATTTTGAGCGTGGCATGGTTGTTGGTGCCAGACGGGCCGGTCTGAGTATTTCACAATCTGCTCAGTTACTTGGATTTTCACGCACAACCATTTCTAGAGTTTACAAAGAATGGTGTGAAAAGGGAAAAACATCCAGTATGCGGCAGTCCTGTGGGTGAAAATGCCTTGTTGATGCAAGAGGTCAGAGGAGAATGGGCCGACTGATTCAAGCTGATAGAAGAGCAACTTTGACTGAAATAACCACTCGTTACAACCGAGGTATGCAGCAAAGCATTTGTGAAGCCACAACACGCACAACCTTGAGGCGGATGGGATACAACAGCAGAAGACCCCACCGGGTACCACTCATCTCCACTACAAATAGGAAAAAGAGGCTACAATTTGCACGAGCTCACCAAAATTGGACAGTTGAAGACTGGAAAAATGTTGCCTGGTCTGATGAGTCTCGATTTCTGTTGAGACATTCAGATGGTAGAGTCAGAATTTGGCGTAAACAGAATGAGAACATGGATCCATCATGCCTTGTTACCACTGTGCAGGCTGGTGGTGGTGGTGTAATGGTGTGGGGGATGTTTTCTTGGCACACTTTAGGCCCCTTAGTGCCAATTGGGCATTGTTTAAATGCCACAGCCTACCTGAGCATTGTTTCTGACCATGTCCATCCCTTTATGACCACCATGTACCCATCTTCTGATGGCTACTTCCAGCAGGATAATGCACCATGTCACAAAGCTCGAATCATTTCAAATTGGTTTCTTGAACATGACAATGAGTTCACTGTACTAAAATGGCCCCCACAGTCACCAGATCTCAACCCAATAGAGCATCTTTGGGATGTGGTGGAACGGGAGCTTCGTGCCCTGGATGTGCATCCCACAAATCTCCATCAACTGCAAGATGCTATCCTATCAATATGGGCTAACATTTCTAAAGAATGCTTTCAGCACCTTGTTGAATCAATGCCACGTAGAATTAAGGCAGTTCTGAAGGCGAAAGGGGGTCAAACACATTATTAGTATGGTGTTCCTAATAATCCTTTAGGTGAGTGTATATAAAAAATCAACTATATAAACTGATTTCACAACTTGCAATGATAGATATTTTCTTTATTTTGATTATCTTCTATTTTTATTATCTTTCTTTATTTTTATATTATCTGTTTTATTATTATCTTTCTTTTTAACTTCTAAATGCATTTAAATTCTTTATATACTTCAATCTCTTAATCTTCGGCAAAAGAGTTTTGAATCACGTTGGCTCTCTCGCGAGAAGTGAATCACACATTCTCCGTGTTGAAAGGCATGTGATTGGCTGTTCACTGCTGATGTCACACTTTCATGTGCACACGCTCCACGAACTCAGGATCAAAGCCTGAGTTGACAGAGAAAGCTGATGATCAGCATCATGGTACCAACAAAGCTGAATTGGATTGGTTTGGTTTTGTCAACTCAAAACTAATCCTGTAATCCTGAGTTTCTCAAACTACCATCATGGTACAGGCCCCTGGTACAGTGTTGCACTTATGATGCGGAGCGCTCAGGTACGAGTCCTGTGAAACACGAGCCACAATACTTAATAAAAGAGCTTAAAGACTTGTAGTAGCAAGCTGACATGGCATGGCTGTTTCAGCAAATGCAGTTTTAACTCACATTTGCTGTTGTAAAAGGGGTCATGAACTGCATTGTTTTATTGTTTTATAATATTTCCTGGGGTGCACTTATAATGTTGATTTTTTCCATCAAAAATGGTCATAATTTAGAAATAAAAGGCATTTTTCCTATCCTGATTTTAGCCCTCTGATTTGAATGCTCTGTTTGAAGGGGCGTGTCTGCTGTGAGACTTCAGTGTAAACGCCCACTGCTGTGATTGGCTAACATCTTTGCATATGAAATAGCAAGTATTACATGTAGAACTCTCTCGAAAACTTAGCACGATTTTACTATTACAGCTTTCAAGGTAAACTAATCATGATAAGTGTTGATTATAGCATTATATTTAGAAAAATAGCATTATATTTCGATTGTGCCATGGAAGGTAGCAGTGATGAGCATTGTAGCCGTTGAGCGCATTAATTCAGTGATCTCATCATTGCAACTCGATTTCGCAACTCTAACGAATGCTTTCATCATAACTAACAGTGCAAACACGATGTAAATAAGAGATCTGGGAGTTTTGCCGAGAGTCCAGTCACTGATAAACTTGAGCTGTTTGATTGACAGCTTTGATTGTAAAGGGAGAGTTCTTTGATCGCTCTCTATATATAATTGAATCACAGTTTAAATAACAGATTATAAGAGAAACAATGTGAAATTGACTGTTTAGTCACTGGTTATACTGACACATAGACAAAGAACATCTGACTGTATAGCTACATGAATCATTACATATCAGAAATCACTGGTCACAGATCAGGCATTAGAATTAACATGGTGGTATTAACATATTGCAAAAGTCTAATTTTTTTACTGAAGAATTCACAACGAAATGAACCGAACAAACAAATAATGCTCAAGAGACATTCACATTGTTGAAATAAATAACCACATTCCTAGCATTAGGATCCTTTGGAAAGTAAAGATGTTATTTTTAGTCCAGTGATCCTGTATCGCTCTTCTCTCCTCGTCATCTCACTAACACGCCAGTGGGCGGGGCCAAAGTTGCAATGATGAAGTATGCATTGATCTTCTGCAGAGGCCTATCACATTCCACAACAAGTCATTCTCTGGGCTTGGTTTCAATAAAAACTGTTTTTGAATTCTTATAGTATGACGACCTCATATATGTCAGATTCTCAATTCATGACCCCTTTAACATTATTGATTAAGTATAGTGTATGGTTTAGTGTAGGTGGTACGTTATTTTCAAACTCAACAGGGCAATAACCTTTTAGCGCAACTCACTTAACATTTCATTTTTTGAACTGCCGTTCTAAGTACAACAACCAACATAAAACGCTGCCAGAATCATGTTCATCTGTTTTTGATTAATCTTAACATGCTTTTAGAGCTACTCATTGGACAAGAAGCAATGCATCTTGCAGAAATCTCATCACAGGTGCGTTTCTCCAGTGATTCTGGGTTGGTAAGTCTGTATTGTCTGACACAGATGTTTTTTTTTGACCATCATCTTAAGGATCACATTTGCAACATGCCTTTTATTTTTGTCCTCAACACATAACAAATGTGGAAAGCAGTAAAAATTGAAGTGGCTTTATTGATCAGGAAACAAGCACAGCATTAGCATATCTGGACCTCACAGCAGTCTACAAAGGGAGGTGACCCTTACATCAAAGCAGTGATGAGATGACGTAGAACTCTGCTAATTTCAGAGGTGATCAAATCACAATGGTTTATCAAAGTCATGTGACACAGCAAAAGCTCAATTGAATGTCTCTGTGAAATGCTACTCTTTTCCATAGTTCATTTCTTTGCATCTGAAGCTTACATTCGTCAAATGGTCTCTCTCTGATACTAAATCCCCGTCTGACCATAGTTAAAAATCTTAAACACAAATGCACTGTACATGTAGGCTACACACACACTCAACAATCACACACTTCTGTATCCACCAGTCACAACATTATCCAAACCTCAGTAGGCCTTTTTTGATATACTGTACAGTATTAACACTGTTTTAGAGAGTATGTGGCAGATAATTTTCATCTCAGGTACAGTGAGATTATTTTTGTTAAAAGGTTGTATGACTAAATGTGAACTGACACCTTTCAGAGAATTCACATTGTGTGTTTTTTGTATTTCATTCACCGCTACTTTTGATCCCACTGAATATGACAAAAGAGTTTTGAAAATAATTTTAAAGCAAGGATTGCAATGTCAGTGTCTGGTGACAGGATCATTTTTCTTATCAGTTGAATTTGTTCTTGTTCTCACTCAACAATGACAAACCTGCCTTTTGACTTAATAGCTCCCTTAAAATATATATATTTTTCTCTCAAAAAGGCAGCATACTTCAAAAATATACTGTTCATATTTCTATATAGTCCAGATGTTTCAACAAAAAAGTAAGTCTAGTAACATTCACTCAAAATGAGAAAAGATTATAATTTTTTTTTAGCATCTGGTAAAATAGAGCTGATTATTACATCACTGCATCCTTTTAGAAACAATGTCATCTTAGAATACTCATAAAGCTTTTGGTAAGTGTTGAATCTATTAATGAGAAGAAAAAACTTTGCCTGTTTATGTTTTAATCTGTTTTGACAGATGGATCCCCACTGATATGACATATCTTTAATGTGTTTCCATTGCATTAGTGTCATATTTACACAAAGAATGTTCATATTTATCATTTGCTTTGCAATTGTACGTACATAACAAGCCTAGGACACAATATATAAATCTTTTTAGTTTTGAACTTTACATTTATATATATATATATATATATCGACGTCTGTTTGTTCATAACTTCAGTGTTTGGAATGTTGATAAAAGAGTCATACGTATCTAGTGCATTTACTGAACCTGTGAATTGGGGTGAGTACATTTTTAGAAACATTCCGAACATCAAAAACTCGGCATCGACCTTCTCCACACAGCGGCTAGAAAATAATGAGGAGGAAAAACAAAGCATAAGGCCACATCAGAAATTCCACACAATGATTCATATGACGTTGAATGTCCCAAAACGCTAGCCTTCTTTGTCAGGGTTTTTCTTGTGTAGAACTCAATTTAACCAGAGACAGATTTTGCCATGACTATTAATGGTTAGTAGTATGAGCACCTCCAGGTCATGCAGTTCGTCACTCCTACTGCTCTTTAGAACTTTCTCTCATCATCTTTCACTTAAAGACAACACATAATAATTAACAGCTGTACTTTTGGAAAGAAAAACATTCATATTCACAGACAAAATTATACATGTGTGGGGAGCCCATCGACATTGTGAACCCACACGGAAGCCATTTGCAAAGATCTACTTCTCCTGTTGATCCACTGGTACGTTTTCATCAACTTCATTCCTTTTCTTTTTCAAATCTGTCAAACTAAATACAGAATGTGACTAAGAGAGCTGTCGCCCGTGACATCCACCTCGCGCCGTGTCGACAGGGGACAGATTTAAACTTCAAACACTTCACGTTTAAAAGAACCACTGGAAAGTAATTACTCCTGTTCAACTGGTGGACAAAAGAAGGAAAAAAGACGGAACTGAAGAGGAATAATCACAATGAGAAAGCTAAAGCAGCTGTCAAAGAAGAGCATGGCAAATCCAATAAATGGGCAGTGGGCCGGGATGGAGAACGCCTCTCAGAGATGGTTTAATACAGTGCCAGACAACGGGTAATTCAGGCCTGATGGGTGCTGCAAGACGCCCTTTTATGGGCGGTGTGGGCGGCAGGAAGTAGTACAGTAGACTGAAAAGCTTTGTGCCTGTGTCTTTAGTTGCAAGTCCACCAATTAGGCACCTTACAGGTCTTCGACTTCAAGCGGCTAAGTACGCAATATCTGTTTCTTGGCCGTTTGCTCATTCGCTATGCAACTTTTTCATTCGGCCATGGCAAAGATGCAGCAGACTTTTCGATATGTGTCTCTGTGTTCTTTCTGTTTGGTGTTCATTTGAAAGAAAGAAAGAAAGCTGCAGTAGAGGAGAGAGGCGTGAGTTTGGTCTGAAGATGATCATGAGGGTGTTTCCATCAGCCTTGGCCTCACTGTGCTGGCTTATGAAGCTCAGGTAGTTCTACATAGTGAGTTTTCCAAGAGCAAACAACAGACCGAGCATCAAAACATCTGTTAGGGCTTTTGTGCCTGGACTTGAATTTCTGGGGTGCTCTACTCTTGTGTTAGGGGGGCTGCCAGGAACCTGTGAACAAACAAAGAAAATAATATTATATGGAACACCAGGCATTGTTCAAACTAGTGAAAATCATGGAAATAAGTCCAGGTCACATTTTACAACAATTTTTTGATTTTAATGTTCATTATTCAATAACTTTTATAGAATATTATAGAATAATTTGTTATTTTATATTTCACATTATTTTCAGTGGTGATTGCTATTACGTTCTCATTACAATTACATTGTCACACTTATTCAGTTGTGTTTATTCTTAATTTCGTTTTCATGGACTTTCAGTTTGTTTTCTTTAGTCACATGTGTTCCTTTGTTTGAGTTTCCCGCCAATCATCATCATCATCATCATTCCATGGACACTAATGATCATCACAGCTGTTCGTCATTTAGTTCATCAACTTGTGTATTTTAGTTCCTCACGTTCACTCAGTGTTTGTCTGGTCTCGTTTGCATATTTTCAATGGTCATTTGATTGTCATTCCATTTGATTATTTCATTATCATGATTCCATTTGATTGTTATTTCATTCCCGTTCTTCATTAATATATTACAGACATTTATCAATTACATTCATGAAAATAATGGCACAATGCATAAAATCCTAATGCTCCTTAAAATGGCTTCATTTGTAAAGATATGGGTTAGGGTTAGGGTTAGAAGAATATAAAAGATGTAAAATAAAATTTCTCATTTGCTGTATAATATGACCCGGACAAGCTTTTGTAAAATTTACCCAAACCCTCTATATCTTTTGCAGCACATGCAAGTGACAAGACAATAAAGCTTTACGATAAAGCCACAATGCATGCTCTGGTGCACTGGTGCTCTGGACACATGATATAGTCATCAAGCCTTCTTTTCCTCATGCACAAGCAAGAGATGCTTATAGATAATGCTTGAACTCACTGGCTTGGAAAGTTTCATCTCTGCACTTCTTACCTCACTTGGTATGCAGATGTAGTCTTTTGCTTGATAGCAATCAAGTTCCTGCAAGGAAATAAGGTTATCCTTAAAATATGGAATACCACAGTGTCTTGTTTGAGAGATCTACTGTATATATCTGTAATGCATATCTATCATCTGTCAATGAATCATATGTAAAGTGCCACAAGACTCTCTGATGTGTCTTTCTTTTATCAATTTTGTGTCAACAGCCCCAGCATGTAGCGGTCCAGTTCAACAATGTAACCAGCCTGACAGGAGAGTTCAAAGTGTTTCTAGGAGATGTTTTAAGAACAAATTCCAAAATGTAATTCTAAAATGTTTGAGTTAGACTCCAAAATGTGCATATTGACACATGCAAATACATTGTAACCTTCTAAATGTGTGTTTGTGTGTTGCTGCTCTGATGGTGCTCTTGCACAGATCTGTAAAGGGTAATAAAGCGATTGATGAGGCACTTGCAGAAGCATGATTTATCTGAACTACAGAGATATCAATCAAAATATGTCATTATGTCACTCAGTCCTTAAGCTTGCACTCAAAGAGATGCCATTCTGTGCAGTGCTGAAAAATACAGAGGGAATATTGTTGTAACTAGTACTTGGACATTTTGATTTGCTTAAAGGCGGTACCTGTTACAGGTGAGGCTCCCTCTCCGCTTCCTCCGGATCATCAGAGGGAGCTCTCACCAGAATATTGACTGTTGCTATTCGGACTACAATTCCCATAGGCACTCATACCTGGGACTGATTGCACCCACACCTGCAGTTCATCACACACACACACTATTTAAGCACGCCACATAAGCACCACCATTGCACAGTCTTGATTTGCTAAGGTGGTCAATTGTGAGAGTTTCTACTGTGGATTGTTATTCTGTGTTTGATCTTGGGCTGTTTCCTGTTGTTTAATTCTCTGCTGCCCGCCCTGACCATTGCCTGTTTAGTGGATATTGATTGTAAGCCGCCTGCCTAGACCTATTGCCTGTGTTTTCGGACTGTGTATGTTTGCTGCCTGCCTCGACCTAAGCCTGTCCCTGTTTATGATTCTGTTTTGCCTTCTCCACTGCCACTGCTGTGTCTCGACCCTGCATTGTTTGACTCTGACCAATATAAAGCTGCAGATGGATTCTCACTCGGCTGACTCCGCGTTACAAGACTTTGCCAAAACAGCGATCCAGCAGCTATCATGCAGTTGTCCTCCGAACTATCAGCACAAGCCCACCAGCTCGCAATGCATCAGCATCAGCTCAACCGCTTAACCTCTCTGACTGAAGAACTCGTCAAAACACAACAAGGCCTACGCGTTACGGCCACAGAGGCCGCGGCAGCATCGGCACCTCCTCCCACTGACAACATGCCCAATCCTTCCACCAGCGTGAACCCACGTCTAGTACTCCCCAAAAAATTTGACGGCAACCCAGCAAAGGGATTCCTGTTATAATGCTCTCTGTTTGTAAACCAGCAACCTACCTTGTAGCCCACAGATTCGAGCAGGATATTTTTCGTCTGCTCACTGCTAACCCGAAGGGCTTTAGACTGGGCCACCGCGGTGTGGAGAGATGACGGAACAGCTTTCCCTTCCTTCAACATATTTCTTCAGCACTTCAGAGAAGTATTTGAACATCCGGCTGGAGGTAAGAGTGCTAGCGACTAGCTCCTCACTCTAAGTCACGGGAGGAGAACGGCAGTTGCCTTGTTATTTCGTACTCTCGCGGCACAAACTAACTGGTTGGAGGATACTCTAAAACTGCTGTTCAGAAAGGGATTAAATCTGGACCTCCAAGCAGAGCTAGCGCGTCCCAACGAGGGAAGATCACTGAATGAGTTTGTTGAACTATCAATCCAGATCGACAATTTAATTCGCACAATTTAATTTATCTGTGCAGTGCATACAACCTAATCCGTATCAAAGTAGATGATGAGTGGAAAACTGCTTTCTCATCCTCCTCTGGGCACTACAAATAACTGGTCATGCCATTCGGCCTGGCGAACAGTCCTTCTGTGTTCCACTAGTTTATCAATTATGTCTTCCGTGACATGCTTGACAGATGGGTAATAGTGTATATAGATGATATCTTGATCTACTCCAATTCTCTCGAAGAACACGTCCAGCATGTAAGATCAGTACTCAAACGCCTAATCCAGTATCAACTGTATGCCAAAGCAGAGAAATGTGAATTCCACCAAACATCCACAGCCTTCCTGGGATACATCATCAGTCAAGAAGGGGTGGCAATGGATGAGAGCAAGGTAAAAGCAGTGCTGGACTGGCCTCAATCACGCAGAGTAAAGGAGCTATAGAGATTTCTTTGGTTCGCTAATTTCTATAGAAGATTCATAAGAGACAGCATGGTCGCTGCTCCGCTAAATGCCATGACGAAACGCTCCATTTCACGCCTCCTCTGGTCACATGACGCCCAACAGGCATTCAAGGATCTCAAGACACGCTTAGTTTCTGCACCCATTCTCCATCATCCTGACCCAGATCTTCCCTTTATCGTGGAGGTGGATGCTTCCAACACAGGCATAGGGGCTATACTCTCTCAGCGTCATGGGTCTCCAGCAAAGATGTTTCCATGGGCCTTCTTCTCTAGAAAACTATCTTCTGCAGAGAGAAACTATAATGTCGGCAACCACAAACTCTTGGCCATGAAACCCGCCCTAGAAGAATGGCGCCACTGGTTAGAGGGGGCACAGCATCCATTTACAGTAATCACTGACCACAAGAACCTGGAATATCTCCATTCAGCAAAACGACTAAATCCTCAACATGTTTTTCACTCGGTTCAACTTCATTGTCACCTACAAACCTGGTTCCAAGAATACTAAAACCGATGCACTATCATGACAACTTGAAGAGCCAGTTCATCATGAAACAGTGGGACATCATGACAGAGATTATCCAATCCAACACCCAGAATCCTCCACCATCAGACTGCCCGCACAATCTCACCTTTGTGCCCGAACATCTGAGGGAAAGATTCTTTCATCAGGTTCACTCAACTCCCAGCTCTGGGCACCCTGGAATCACAGCAACTCACCATCTCCTTACTAACCAGTTTCGGTGGCCCACAATGTCTACAGACACTACAAACTTCGTAAAGAACTGCACCATATGTAATACCTCTAAATCCCCTTGACAATTACCTGCCGGTTTACTTCAACCCCTGCCTGTTCCTCAACGTCCCTGGTCCCATATCGCTATTGATTTCATTACCGACCTTCCCAACTCCCAGGGAAACACCACCATCCTGACAGTTATTGACCGTTTCTCCAAAGCCTGTAGTCTCATTCCTCTGCCTAAACTCCCCACTGCATTCGAAACAGCCAAGGTATTATGTAATTACGTCTTTTGCTTCTATGGACTACCTGAAGACATTGTATCAGACAGAGGTCCTCAATTTACCTCCAGAGTATGGACGGCTTTCTTCCAACAGCTCAATGTAAACATCAGTCTCACCTCTGGTTACCACCCGCAGTCCAACGACCAAGCAGAACGATTAATTTAAGAACTCACACATTTTCTCCGATCCTATTGCCAACATAACCAATCTGATTGGAGTAAATATTTAATGTGGGCGGAATATGCACAGAACTCACTTCAGAAACCTGCCACTGGCTTGACTCTCTTCAAATGCGTTTTAGGCTACTTGTTTTCCTGGTCCGGTGAATCATCCAACCTACCATCTGTCACTGAATGGCTTTAGCGCAGCAGAGATCTGGAATCGAGCCAACACCCATCTACTACACGCAGTGCACAGACAAAAACAGCAGGCCAATAGTCACCGCCGTCCAGGTCCAGAGTATACTCCAGGGCTGTTGGTTTGGCTATCCACAAGGGACCTCCGCCTCAGACTTCCATGCAGAAAACTCAGTCCTAGGTATGTGGGTCCTTTTAAAATTCTTAGATAGATTACTCCAGTTTAATTTAGCTTAGATTTACCTGCTGACTATCGTATTTCTCCCACTTTCATGTTTCACTTCTAAAACCCGCTGCTGGTCCGAGAGGAGAGTCGGAGAGTGGAGCCGAAGTTCAGACCCCTCCACCTATTTCGGACGATGGGGAGGAGGCGTACCAAGTGGGGGGGGGTGCACTATTGCCTGTGTTTTCGGACTGTGTATGTTTGCTGCCTGCCTCGACCTAAGCCTGTCCCTGTTTATGATTCTGTTTTGCCTTCTCCACTGCCACTGCTGTGCCATATCGTCCTCGTATTTAAATAAATTAAAATATGAATCCTTGATTTTAAATTCATTTGTATACAATGAGAAAAGTAAAGGTGATAAAATAGTTCCTTGTGGAACTCCTGTATTTACAATAATTGTTTTTGACACCATATCATTGACAACTACTCTTTGAGGACCATTTAAAAGAAAGTCTTTAATCCACCAAATAAGATCACCATTTACTCCTAAATCAATTAATCTTTGCAAAAGAATATCAATCCAAATCAAATTAAAAGCTGAACTAAAATCTATAAATACAATCCTAACGTAATTTGTAGTATGCTGAATATGTTCAGCTGCAAAATCACATAAGGTTATAATAGCATTATCGGTGCCCCTCTTTCCCCTATGTTAATACTCGTTCCATACATTTACCCAACATGGATGTTAGAGGTATCGGTCTAAAATCTTTTAACTGATTGGCATTAGATATTTTAGGTACTGGAACAAGTTCACAGTCTGTATGTAACATTCAGTCCACTGGGAGGCAAGTTGAAGAACCCATGTGCAGTTTTTATTAACTCAGAGAATCAAAATCCAAAACATAAACTAACTTGGCTATAACAGAACTTGACGTGACGATAACATGAAACTCACCAACAGTGGGTTACAACATTCAATATCAGACAAGGACCATGACAAACATGAGGGTATAAATACACAAGGACTAATGACAAGACAAGGGACACCTGTGAACAATGATTAACCAATAAACCAATGACAACATGATAACAGAACACAAGACAAAGGAGCACATGGCAGGATCACATGAGGGCAAGGGAATCACATGACATGACTAGGAAGTGCATGGCAAGACATGACAGTGAACATGGCAAACTAAACACATGAAACATAACCAAAAACACCCTGTGACACTGTAGTACATACTTGTTCATTAATCCGAAAATGTGTTGCCCATTTGTTGTGTACAAATAGCACAAACCTCCTCCCACAGACTTACGAGATGCAACATTGTCTCTGTCAGCTCTAATCATTGTGTAGCCATTTAGAGCAATGTCCTGTATGTCTTCTCTTAACCAAGTGCTTATAAGCAACTAGTTAATAGTAAGAAAGAAAGAAATAGCACTATACTGCAAAAAAGTTGTAAATAAAGCAATCAATGGGGCAGGTTTTACAAGAAAACACTACAGTCTTTTTATTTAGTGTATTACTTGCCATTTACTAGCAATTTCAGTATTTTTTTCTCCAGTGCTTTACACTGAGACCTAGAAATTTGACATTTACATGTCCTGCAATTGTGGTAAAATTTCTATGAAATATACTAGTATAATATAGACAGACATACTGTATTGTCCCATTCTACTCATCTTGTTTTATTTTAAGCCACCGCTTTTGGCCATCTTCTTTTAATTGGTTGAATACTCATAAGGCCTTGTACTGCTGAAGGTCTTTGCAAGGAGGTGCAAATTATTCTTTCCTATTCAATCATATAACCATACATTTATTCCTTCATCTAACGCTGTAAAATTCTGTTCCCCAAACAAGGTCATCAAAGCTTGTTTGTCAAGACGTCGCCGCGGTATTGTTTATGACAAAGAAGGATGGAATTGAACTAGTGCACTCGCACAGACACAGACTCGCCCTAATCCAATAAATCTGTTTTCAATTATGTTAGAATAAAGACTGAGACCTTTCAGCCGGGCTTGGAGTACATCCGCGCGGCCAGGTTGGCATTTGCAATAAGACCACTGAGGCTTAAAGGAGATGTAATCATCTCCCGACACCTTCAAGATAGGACAGAAATATAGCGCGTGGACACTGATGATGCCTGGTCTCGCTGTTGAATTGTTTCTAGAGATATCAAGAAAACCACTCAGCGATTTGTAATTAAAATCACATTCTTGCAGCAACATCCTGCATATGTTTGCCTCTCACAAAGCTGTTGGTTTAATCAGGAGCTGTAGTCCACAAAACCGAACGGCCACATGACACATACAATGGCCAGGAGGCAGAGACTGTATCCCATAGGGATTTAGTGCCTCAATTTGTGTCCACTGTGCGCTGCTCCCTTAGTCAGCCTTCTCTCCACACAATGCTATTTACCCGAGACTCAATCGATCTTAATCTCCCCTTTTCTGATTAAAAGGTAGAGCATGAAGCACTATTAGAATAAGTGGTTTTAAGATGTTTTGAAAGTAAGTGCACTATATGAGATGTTAAAGTGTGTGTGGAATTTCACCGCAAACCCCTGCATCTTTTTCATAAACAACCCTTAACCAGTTTAAGCAAGTGTGATAATTGCTGTGTGATTATTTTAATTAAGTCATTTTAATTTTTTTCAATATAGACACATCTCCTTCTTTACAAGTATGTGTAGACACTGGTATAGTGGAGTGCACTTTCAGTATTTGTTAAAATTTGTTAACTACATTAGTTAACATAAACTAACAATGAATAGTTCTAAAGCATTTATTAATCTTAGTTAATGTTAATTTCAACATGTACGAATGCATTATTAAAATCAAAAGTTGTATCTGTTAATATTATTTAATGGCCCTTAGTTGACATAAACTGTCAATGAACAGTTGTATTTTTATTAACAAATGAATGTTAGTTAATGCATTATCTAATATTAACTAATGGACCTTATTGTAAAGTGTTACTAATTCATTTGTGTCATCAATCAAAAAATGTTCACTGAAGTCTTTCTTGGGCTTTTTTCTTTTTTTCATGTATTTGTTGTTTATTAATTGTTAGATTGTGTTTCATGTTACTTAAAATATCATTAATATCATTCTTCTTTGAGTTAATTTTGAGAAAAACTGAGGAAAATGGTAACACTTTTTAATAAGTAATAAAGTACTTACAAATCTATTACCAAACTATTAATTTATTTTTTATTTATAGTTTATTTGTGATTGTTTATAAAATTGACCCTCATGACTGGATTTGTGGTCTAGGGTCACATATATTATAGTCTCTACAATTTTAATAGGCTATATAAATAGTGAGTTCTTAATGGTCACTGTAATAAACACAATTATTATTGTTTAATTAGCTCGTAGTAAAGGAATTGTTAATTGGTTATTAGTAGTAAATAGTTCTCACTTTAGATTAGGTCAAAACGGGAAAATGTTAGAGCTTTTAACCAACCTTGGACATTAATTGCATTCAGTGTTCCTTAAAATGTTTTCAAATACATTAAACCTAAACACACACACACACACACACACACACACACCTATGCACCTGTTGGTGTACCTATCATTATGAGGACATTCCATAGGCGTAATGGTTTTTAAACTGTACATTCTATCCCCCTACACTACCCCTACCCCAAAACCTACCCATCACTGGAAACATTCTGCATTTTTACATTTTTAATAAAACATTGTTTAGTATGTTTTTAAAGCTATTTTTATTATGAGGACACAGGAAATGTCCTCATAAACCACGTTTACGTTGTAATACCAGTGTAATACCCATGTCATTATACAAATTTGTGTCCTCATAAATCACATAAACATGCACACATAAACAATTAAACAATAATAATTTGGTTAATTAGAGACAGCGAGTGAAGAACTCACTATTTATAGCCTATTCATATATTAACTATGAATTGACTATAAACTAATTGTTTGTTAATGATTTGTAAGTACTTTATTACTGTGTACTTATTATAAAGTGTTACCTGGAAAATTATTTTATTTATTTTATTTTATTAGGTTATTTAAAATAATTTCATATCATTCCTCATTTAGTTAATTTTGTGAAAAGTGTGGAAATTATATTTGAAAAATGTTTTCAATTGAATTTAATTAAAAGTGTGGAAAACACGTTGCCTGTTTTATTCATATCACTCAGAGCCAGCTTGCAAGATTTCATGACATGGAATTGTGTTCAGCACAGAGGTGTTTTTGCTGTGTTTTGCACCATTGCCTGATTTGCATAATTCATTAAGCGAATGGGTGCTAAAAAAACATGCAAATAAACAACACTATCAGTAAGTGCAATTCAATCTTAGTGAATTCGCCCCATTATGTTTATATCTTCCTGTCTATGCCCATAGCCGCAAATCAGTTAAAAGTGAGTTTCGGTGAAGGAAATACAACTACAGTTACCAATATCTAATTATTTATCTGTGTTTGTGTACGGTATGTCTCTTTCTTTTGTTTTATGTGTCATTTCACCTGATGTATGAATGTAGTGATTGTGTTGAATTAGCGTTAGCTCATGCAGTGAACTTTCAGCGTCTCCAGTGTAAACATGCATAATTAGATGCAGGCCTAGGCAAAAGCCAGAACTGCCAGAACTGCAGCTGGCAAAGAGATCGAGAAAGCGAGAGAGAGAGACAGAGGGAGGGACAGAAATTGTGTGTTGACAGGCGGGGATGTTGGTGGGGGTGAGAGAAACAGAGGACAGTGACTAAAAGCCAATTAATTAGCGAGAGCGGTGATGTGTGTCAGCTGCCTGTTGACATCAGCCCAGATCTCTGTTCACAGCTCAGCTAATACCCCCTCTCTCCCCTTCAACATCTCCCTCCATTTCTCTTTCACTCATTCACATCTCATCTCTTTGCGTTAAAACTCTCACACTTGTCCTGATTGTTTACACAGAAACACACAGAAACACACAGATGCATAGTCTTGCACCGCTACATACAACTCTGCTCAAACAAACCAACACACAACTCGCGAAATCATTCATCCTGGTACACAGGGCATTCATCTTCATGAGAACAAACCACACTTCACATAAAACCGTGCGTAGGTACACAGATTATCAGGCCATGACAATGGAAAACAACACTCACAAGACATTTAGTTCACTGAAAAAAGTGGTGTTGGATTTCCTTGTAAACAATTTTCACTCACAATTTCTAGTACATTTCACAAATAATTACAATGAACTGGCAGTTAACACATTGAATTAAACATGACATTTTAAAGTATAAAGACTGTAAAACACACTCCAATAATCTTTTTCTTGCAAAGCAGAACATTCAGATGGAATTAGCATTAGCTCTTAGCATTAGCAGTAGGGTGAGGCTAGATTTCATCCATCAAGATTTGATCATGAAAAGTCAGGGATTTTTAAATTTTTTATATTACTGGATAATATTATTACATCAACATAAAAGTTGTTTCAGGATGTAATTTTGTTTAAACATTATAAAGGAAAACACATTAACATAATAGGGGTGCACAGAGAGATCGGTCATTGTTTTAATTGGCCGATATTCTTCTGTTATTCTCCTGTGATCGGCAATCAAACTGTATAATTATAAAATATATAAATAGTAAATGTGTTGTTGCGGCTTGGCAGGCGATGGAAGAGGGGAAGGAGAGGTGGATATAATTGCAGCCTTTTACTTTATTAATTAACAAAGCAGATAATCCAACAAGAAAGAGTATGTGATTTTAGGAGCAGCCTAAGATACACCGATCAGGCATAACATTATGACTAATATTGTGTTGGTCCCCCTTTTGCTGCCAAAACAGCCCTGACCTGGCTTGGACTCCACTAGATCCCAGAAGGTGTGCTGTGGTATCTGGCACCAAGATGTTAGCAGCAGATCCTTTAAGTCCTGTAAGTTGCGAGGTGGGGCCTCCATGGATGCCTCGATTGGATTGAGATCTGGGCAATTTGGAGGCCAAGTCAACACCTCAAACTCGTTGTTGTGCTCCTCAAACCATTCCTGAACCATTCTTGCTTTGTGGCAGGGTGCATTATCCTGCTGAAAGAGGCCACAGCCACCAGGGAATACCATTTCCATGAAAGGGTGTACATGGTCTGCAACAATGCTTAGGTAGGTGGTATGTTTCAAAGTAACATCCACATGGATGGCAGGACCCAAGGTTTTCCAGCAGAACATTGCCCAAAGCATTACACTGCCTCCACCGGCTTGCCTTCTTCCCATAGTGCATCCTGGTGCCATGTGTTCCCCAGGTAAGCGACACACGCACACCCAGCCATCCACGTGATGTAAAAGAAAACGTGATTCATCAGACCAGGCTACCTTCTTCCATTGCTCCGTGGTCCAGTTCTGATGCTCACGTGCCCACTGTTAGTGCTTTCGGTGGTGGACAGGGGTCAGCATGGGCACCCTGACTGGTCTGAGGCTATGCAGCCCCATACGAAAAAAAACTGCGATGCGCTGTGTATTCTGACACCTTTCTATCAGAAACAGCAAATGTTCACTTGCTGCCTAATATATCCCACCCACTAACAGGTGCCGTGATGAAGAGATAATCAGTGTTCAATTCACTTCACCTGTCATATTCGGTCATAATGTTATGCCTGATCGGTGTACAGGGAAACAGAAACTAACTAACATAAAAGTTCAGGCTACACGTTACATGTCTATGAATTGTACGGTTCCTGTTGTTAAGAGTCATTACGGTAATTATTCCGACTCACTATATAGTTAGAGATGGAGAGGACATACTAAAAATAAAAGTAAAATTAATTTAATAAAGATGTGATAAAAATTTTAACTATACTTATATCATGATCAGTATCAGCTTCAAATTTCCTGATTGGGACTTCAAGTGGAGGTGGAAATATCATAATTACGAATTCCGAGCACATGAATGACAGAGTGAAGTTATATTCAATGAATTCAGTAGTTATTTATTCAGTAGGTTTATTGTTCACAATATAATTATTTAATTTTGTTTAGGCTACATCTGTGTTAAGTTTATGACTTAAATATGGGACATGTAGTGATAACGAAGGAATGCCCAACATGGAAGTACGAATTACCCGTGTGCATTTTTCTGTTCTTTTCTGTCAGTTTGGCAAACATTCTTTTTAGCATCCCTGATTTAAATCAGACATTTTCTTATTAAAGGAGGAAATTGCAACAGATATGTCAGTATCAATGGAGAATTGGCCCTGATGTCAGTAACCATTTAAGAATTCCATTCTTTGGGTAAATGAACTGGTCTACATTGGGAAAACCAATTTGCTTATGTGAATAAGTTCCAGCTGTCTGTTTCAAACTGATTCAATGTCACTGATTTCTTTGCGTCATTGGACTGTGTATTTTCACAAATAAAATGTTTTAGCAAAAATATAATTAGGTAAATATCGCTGTTTATTAGCATGTATTGTTAGATTGGTGCATGTAAATGAAAGATATTAAATGCAATTCTTCCTTGTGTTAAATTAGTATAAACATGCTTTGATTATTGCTAATATTCAATTCTTCTCTTCTATTCTTTTCTTGCAGTAGAAACAGTATGAATAACTTGATGAATATCTGATAACTCATACCAATGGAGCACATAGAGACAATTTATAGTGCTGGGTAGAATCGAATCGAATCGTTCCCTCAGTTGTGCCCATGAGCGAGACATGTCACTTCTACATGTAGATTCTGTGAGGGAACATCCTTTCTGCCTTAGGCAAACTTTAAGTGCTATTGGACCTGCTAGATAGAGCAAAGCGTTCCCTTTGAATTTCACCTCCAAAAATCACTGTGATGCCAAACTCTGCCTGGAATTAAAACACGGTAAACAGAGCGAGACTTTGCCCATTTTCTCTGTACCTGTCAGAATGAGAAAAATGGCCCATGGCAAACTATTCATCTTTCATTTGAGTGGGACCAGAAGAAAAATATGGGTTTCAGCAATGGGGTGAATCTTTGATGCGCATCTGACACGTTTTTGAATTGCTGGAGAATGGTAAAGTTTGACAATGTTTCGATCCCCTCAGGCAGTCTCTAATTATAAACTTCCTGCTTGGGTAATGCACTAATTATCATTTTGACAATAAATTAAACATTGCTCTACTGGCCCAGCACGTACAGTCGCGCACACACACGCAAACACATCATGCAGTGTAAATAGTGACATGCAGTTTTGTGGCTCCTCCTGGGAAATTGTGAGAACACATTTTTCTGTCTTGTCTATTTGTGCTGTTTCCATGGGCACACTCAATCATTTTACATTTTCAACTTTAATATGTTAATTACGAGCTCGTCAACATCTCTGGAGAGTATTTTACACTCAGGTGAAAAACTCTGCAAAGCAAAGTGTGTGTTTGTGTGCAATTAACCAAACAAAGGTGCAAATGTCAACTAATTTATATCTTGTCTGTTGTTTATTCTACAGCTGTTCATAGCTTGACTATCATCAACTAGTCCAATCACTGCTAATTAAAAGCAAAGTAGCAAATACATATTCCTATGTGTAAATATTTTGCCATGTTTTTTTTCTCCACTACAGCATGTATGACTGAAATAAATGAGTAAAGTGTTTAATTGATGTCCTGTAAATGCAGCTTTGTTAGTGGCGAGGTATAAATATTTACTAAGCAACATGTTCAGTATTTTAATTAATTCACACAGTTGCTTCTTTCACTTTCTGCATCAGTGACTAAGACATTAATTTCTTACTAGGCTTAGCCTTCTGAAAAAGTAGTACACTTCTTTTAAATTGCCTATACTTAAGTGCGAACATGAGATATTTTCGGACATTTAATTGCATGTTAATTGACATAAAGTCGTGAAATAAAGACATGAAAGTATATTACAGTTTAAATTTATATTAAATGCAGTTAGCTCAAATGTAGAGTGCTTTTTTTTGACCCACTTAAGTAGGACTTAAGTGCGTCTTTATATGTATTTTTATAAATAATTCTGTTGTCTAAAATAAAATACCAAACGCTAATTTTACCATACCGAAATATGGTAAAAGTGTACTATAGACTCCACTAGCAAGCTTTTATGGTAAACTAAGATATACTTTAATTTAGTTTCTATTGAAATTGAAATGTCACGTATTTAAATATATTTGAAATTACAACACAATTTGTTATGAACTTTAGTACATTTAAAATATATTAACTTTTAAATATAATATTGAATAACACACTACAGTTAAAATATTTTACATGTGCTTTAGTATATTAGTCAACATCAGATAAGTGTAGTTGAAAAAAGCAGCATAACAAAAGATTATCAAAACATAATGATTTAAAATGTACTTTAAAGTAAATCTTTTAATTTGACATTATTACAAAGTGGACTAAAGTGTGTTAAGAAACAAAGTCATGAAAGTGTACTCTCTTTAAAGGCACAATATGTAAGATTTTTTAAGATCTATATTAATATTAACATAAACATACATATAAACATAAATATAAAAAAATATATAGTCCTATAATAAAATGCATTTTACAGCGAATGCACTAGGCAGTAAGCATACGCGACGCGCCATAGTGCCCGGTGTCTTCAAGGCTTTAAGCGAATGCATTAGCGTTTAACATACCGTCATTAGCTTTGACAGATGCGTGTACGTCCTCTGCGCAAAACGTTCATTTTACAGGTTATATCCTCATTTGTAATGCTACTAATTCACGTGAGTATTTCCATTTTGCATGAAAGCGCCTCCTAACACTAACAGTCTGACATTAAGCTTCAAACTTCACTGAATGAGCGCCGGTGCGGCGGGCGCGTGCATGCGCGTCAAACAGTTGAGAGGGAGACCATTAATATTCAGCGCAAAAACAACTGAAATATCTGCTGTTGGACGCTAAATTTAGGTTTAAAAGTCAACATGTAATTCACATATTTTTTTAGAGAGGTGTAACTGTAAAGGGATAACAGCGTGTAATGTAAATGTAAGACGTTTCTACAGGATAAAGAAATTACAATAACAGTTACTGTTTCCATAGAGAGAGTGTGTGTGTGTGTGTGTTCCTGCAGAGCATTCCTCTAATTGATAACCATTTGTATAACCACACAAATACCAGTTAAACTATGGATTTGAAGCAAAACCATGCTAATTTGTAGTTACCATGAAATAACTACAATAACCCTGTTTTATTTATTTATTATTATTATTATTATGGTTTTATTTGTCGTAAAACCATGGTTAATTTTTGTGATGGTATATATTCACTATGTGTGTTTTCATTGCACTCAGCTGAAACGTTTGATTGAAGGACAGCATTGGGCAGGATGGGGAATAGTGTTTCGTCAATAAAATAAAAAAATGGGCTTTTTATCCAATTAATCAAAGAAAAAAAAGAATCTGCAAATGCATTGATTATCAAAATAATTGTTAGTTGCAGCCCTAATAATTTTTATTCAATATGTATAATTTTAGTTTGTATTTTCTTCCTGTAGAGGAACTGTAAATTGTAAATAACTGTTATTACAATTTATTTTATTAAAGTTCTATTTTGACCCCTAAAGTAGGTGCTTTTTTTACTTCCATAATATTTGGAGGGGGTAGGGGGGCACCACAATACAATTCTGCTTAGGGCACCAATTTGGCCAGCAGCGGCCCTGTCTCCATCAAACAATATATTTAAAAATTAATTGCATGTCCTTTAGCAACAGTCATTTATTCATCCTATTTTTATTAATATGATATTCTAATATTGATCTAGATTACTGCAAAGTGCAACAAGTCTCTCATACCAGCCACCAAGCGAATGCACAGAGTAACATTATAACATAACTTTCAACACACTTAAATGTATTTAGTATGATTGTTTTAAAACAGCACTGCGTTACCCCACATACGCAACGAAAAGAGCGGAAACAGCCGACTGCAGCATAAGCAGAATAAAAGCTCAGAGACCGGTGTTTCGCGCAGGTGTTTCTCATTAGCATTTGCTCCCAAGGGCTCTCGGTGCGTCCTGCTTCATACCACCTTAATGTTAATAAAACTTTAATACATTCGCTCATTTATAAACATGATTTCTGCCCGAGTCTGTCGGATTCCTTTCCATTGGCTGTGGAGGTGAAGAGTCAAGACTACAATTCCCATGATTCCACGCATATTCAAGGTGTCATCAAATTACACCTTTGTTTTAAATAAGCGACCTCTAGCAGTGAAAATTACATACACCCTTAAAAATAAAGATGCCAGGAAAAACCAAACAGGGCTTTCACAGTGATGCCATAAAAGAACCATTTTTGGTTCTCTGAAGAACCGTTTTGTGAAAGGTTCTTTAAAGAACCATTCTTTTCTAACCATTTTATAGTCTAAAGAATCTTTCTGCACTACAAAGAACCTTTTGTGCAATGGAAAGGTTCTTTGGATATTAAAGTTTCTTCATGGAACCATACACCCCGCCAAAGAACCATTTAAGAACCTTTATTTTTAAGAGTGTACTGTGCCTTTAAATACTTAAGTGGCCTTTTATTTAATTAATATTATATTATCTGCAAGTACAGTCTTTTTTAAATATACTGGTAATATATTAAGTACACTACAAGTGCACATTTATCAATACAATTTGGTGCACTCTTTCACAAGGGTATTACTGATTAACACCCACATTATCATTCAAATTTCCATTTGATCCTTACTGTAACAGTAACAGACTACACAGAGTAATTGATTTAAATAAATTAGATAAACAATATAAAATAAGTACATTGCAGTGAAGTTATCTGTAATACGATGCAATATACAATTCTAAAACTTCCTGACCCCATCAAAATTGACTTACGTTTAAATTCGCACAGGGCGATATGATGCAGGGCTCCTCCCCAGTTTCCATGGTTGTTTTAGTGACACTGGCAGTGGGCTCAAGATCAGGTTTCACTGAGCCTGTAGTAGGCTGAGGATCAGGCTTGGGTAGTGACCCATAGCCAAAAGCCTGGATGGCATTTCCTGCAAGAAAAGAAAAATAAATAAATAATAGGTTCAAAGCACATTTTCATAGGAGAATTTTTCCGTAGGAAGTCAGAAAGCCAGAGAGACTTTAAATCCCCAGATCCCTTGAGGAGAAAAGTAATATGTGTCTTCCTCTCCAAGTTTGTGAGGAATGAGGCATTAGTTAGCTGTATCTGGGGGTCAGCAGTTCAGCTAAATGCTAATTCTGCAACGCTTGCAGATTTTGGATCAGTTAATTGCTAGAAAAACAAACCAGGACACATCTACTCACCACACACACATACACAGGCTGTCTCACAATTTAGTGAGCTGACTTGCTGTCTAATGCCTTCATGCATGGGCTCAAAACACTCTTAACAGGCAACAACTACACCAAAAGAATAATGCTGCTAATGCAAAGAGGACAGGAGATTTGACTCACAATTAATTTCAAAAGAGTTTGCTAAACATTTGCTAACATTTTATTCAATCCACAAAAAGGATATATGTGATGCTGCCTTACAGTTCATTTCAAATGAGGTACAGCCCTCAGATCAGAAGTGTGCCTACAATTCCTTAAAATCCTTAAATTCCTTAAAATTCCTAGTTTTGGTAACAGAGACACAATTTACATGCAATCTATGCAAATTATACTGTATCTTTGCTAGTTTTGACTTGAAAAATCTCTCTCAGCCTATCTCACAGTGGGATATCGGATGAAATATCTCCTGTGCTAATGCCTGAAGCTCTGTAGCTTATTATCTCATGTTTTCGTTTCCGCTCTGTTATTTCTTTTACTGTGGAAGATATTCCTGCCAAGCAGTTTTTGGAAATTCTTAATCTCAGATTCTGTTTATTTGCTTCCTAATTGTATCTCTAATAATGCATTTTTATGGTCATTGATAAATAATTGTAAATATCTCTTTTACTGTATTTCTTCTCTTCCTCAAAACAGCTTTTTTTGCAAAAAAAACCTTTCTCCAGAATCGACTACACTTGTCAAACGAGAATAATCCATCTGTCTGTCTGTCCTCTCTCTTCTCAGCTCTCAAATACATATGTCTCTAGATAGTCAGAGGAACAGAATAATATTAACACCATTTCCCAAATGCTGGCCTTTTCTTGTCAATTTAGCAGGAAACCACTTCAGTGTAATCTACTGGTATTTTCCTTGAGCAAAACCCAGACAAAGAATAATGTACTTGCCAGCATAGAAACAAGATATTTTTGCCAACAGCTATGAACTATGATTTGCTACATGTTATTGCTAATCAGTTACCTGTGCAAGTGGTAGATGAGTGTGGCCGATTCTTATTGTGGAGAGCATTTGATTGGACTTTTTTGGTCCCATTTTTCATGAAAAGAAAGATTGTAAAATGTAAATGTGTTTATTTGTTAAAGGTAATTTAGTCACTGTTTAGGAATAAACTAGCATATACTGTATATAGTCTCAAAGCTTAAAGTGTGGTCACATTAGAGAAATTTCACGACCCACTGTCTATTGTCAATTGTGTATCATTGTATGAAGCATAGCTCATACAGAGGCAAACCAAGCTAGCAGCTTTTCGTTGGTCAACGCTGTCACCCATTTTAAACCGCTGCGAAATCATTGTGGTGAAATCTTTTGCCCTCATGCAAAATTCCCAATCGCGTGCATTCCTACTGAAATGACTGGATTTCGCCGGGGAAACTATTGTTGAACCACATTATTCATAACTCACGGTGAGTCCCAAATCACATACTGCATAGTAGTTACTACATTTGGTTTGAAACTTACTTCACGACCATTAAAAAAGTATGTTCTATTTAGTATGAATATGGATATCCTCAAACCCGCAACCTTCGGGTTACAAGTCCAACTCTAACCATTAGGCCACAACTGCCAAGTTGTCACCAGCTATGTCTCAATCACCCTGTTTATATGCACATTTTGAAGTATCACATCAGAAACGAGTGACGGAAATGCCACATTTTGCAAAAAAAAATCCCTTAATTCGCAAAAAAAGTTTTTAATCTCGCTTGAGGTGGTTTTTGACTTGTGCAAAAAAGAGGGAGATAATGTGAGATGGAATAGCATTTGCCAAATACATTCTGATGTAGCGAACATTAAACCCACATGACTAATTGTCTGTTCTCCCTGATGGGGACATTCTAAAACGCTTAATGTACTAAGAACGTGATATTAAAAGAACAAACTCAGTAAACACAATACTAATAAAGCATACTATGTGCAGAAAAGCAGATGAGCCCAGAATATGACGAAAGAACGCAAATTTGTGTCCAGGATTGTTGGAATAGTTCTCCCTCTGCGTTTATGACATCTAAGTGTGAGTACAGATTTGTTTTTTGCAAATCACTAAACCTGCCTGTGTTTTATTAATAATGTATAACGTATTTTGTCTTTTTTTATAACTGTTGGTCCATCAAGCCTCATATAAGCGTTTTCTTGGTTTTCTATGGGAGGAAAATGCTTAACGTGTAGTTAAACGCGTTGCGTTCATATTCTGAACTCATCTGGTTTTCTGTACATAGTATGCTTTATTAGTTTGGTGTTTACATAGTTTGGTCTTTTAATACCACTTTCTTAAGTCACGTTAAGTGTTTTTCACATTGAGGTTAAGCTAAGGGAGTTTTATTTACTGTTGGTTACTAGGTTACCAGTACCACCATCATCCGCTCTAACAACTTGATGGAAACACACCTAATTCGCATTTGTTTGTTGTTTCTTTTTTGCGAACTTTGAAAAGATTCGCTTCAAGTTTGGATGGAAACCCAGCAACTGTCATGTGACCTACAGCGTCAGTTGTGTCGCTTCACCGCCATTCACAAATCCTCTCCCCGTGGCCTCGTGGGAGAGTAAAGTGTCCATTATGTGTGCACTTCAGCATCTCTGCGAAAGTAGTAGGTAATCACTGTTGGCATACTGCTTTCTGCAAACTACTGTATTCATTTTTGGACACAATGAAAGACAAAAAGCCACAAAACAATTGAGATTTTGTCTATATTTGTAGATATTTAAAGTCTATAAATATTTTGAATCTAAAGAAAAGACTATTGAACTTCCATTTCATGCCAACTTTAATGCTAAAGAATGAACATGTTCAACTAAATCTAAAATCTGTAAATCTAAACATATGTCTACATAAATGTAATTATATTATAATTTCAAAATAAGCCAAAAAACTCTAAATGGCTGAACTATCACCATGAAATACCAAAGAAGGAGTCCTGTAGCAGCACACGATAACAAACCAGGGTGGAAGCCTTATTTAGCCTCAGCCTACCTGTTTACTTTCTGCTAACAAGCATGACATTAGTTACAAAACAATCAGACTTTATGATTCAGGAGGTGGGTAGAGCTTCCACACATGGGATGAGTTTTGTAAGGGAAAGTAAACACAAAACATGGCAGCTTTCAAACATAGTAGCTTTCAAACAGGTGGAACGCTTTAATAGCAAAAGAGGGAAGACTTACGGAGACAGGTGTTTTCCATGAAGTCCTGTAGAAACTTTTCACACTCCTCTTCCTGATTCCCGCTGCCTCTGCAGCTGCACCAGGGGGAGATGGTGAAGTTTGAGTGACCTGAGTCCATGTAGTTAGGAGTCATGTCTGTACCTATAGGGAGAACAAATCAAACAAAATATGTCATTCTAAGTAACTAATAATGTATATCACATTGAACTAGGAAATAAACACAGGCATTACTTCATTACTTCACATAACAATTTTTTATCTTTTTGTTATTTATCATCTTGATCAAACATGAGTCAAACATTAGCTATTTATTTTGTGCACTTAATGGTTTCTAAAGATAAAAAAATGTAAAGGTCTACAATGTTTGATAAAATATTAATAGTGCTTTTAATCCTTTTTAATGTTCTCTTGATATTGACTTTTTTAGTATATTACGCAAATACACTACAGTTCAAAAGTGTGGTGTCGGTATGATTTTTTTATGTTTTTGAAGTCTCTTTTGCTCTCCAAAGCTGTATTTATTTGATCAGAAAATACTGTAAAAACTGTAATATTGCGAGAAATTATTTCTTCTATCTCTATTTTATTATATTTTAAAATTTAATTTTCAGTAGTCGTTACTCCAGTCTTCATCCTTCAGAAATCACTCTAAAATGGTGATTTGCTACTCAAGTAACATTTCTCATTATTATCAATATTGAAAACAGCTTAGTTTATTTTTTGTGGATTCATTTTTTAGGATTCTTTGAAGAAAAGAAATTTGAACAGCATTTATTTGAAATAGAAATGAGTTGTACCAATGTAAAAGCCTTTATACTGTCACGTTTGATTAATTTAATGCACCCTTGCTGAATAAAATTATTAATTATTAAAGTATTAATTTCTTAAAGGTGCAGTGTGTAATATTTATGAGGATATATTGACAGAAATGCAATATAATATACATAACTATGTTTACAGTGCTGTATAAAGATCTTACATAATGAACCTTTATGTTTTTATTATCTTAAGCCCCGGGTATACTTCAATTTCCGCATCCGGACGCATCTCGCGAGCAGTCGTGGCTGCACAGCTTTCAAAGTATACTCAACCGCGGATGAACGCGGATGGCCGAGTTCGACACATGCGCAGTACAATTGTTGTGACTCTTCTGACTTTTTGGGGCATGCGCTGTTGTACATGGACAGTCCGTGTGGTCTCAAATTGGGCTGCACGCGGACGGGGTGTGTGGACGCCCGCGAACCCTCCCGATGACGCAAATTACGTCACGCGGACAGTGCACGAACACGGACGGCCGAAGTATACTTTGGGCTTTAGAATGAGCCATTTCTATCTACATACACCGCGGGTCCCCTTACAGTGAAGTCACCATTTTGCGCCGCCATGTTTCTACAGTAGCCCTAAACGGACAAACTGCTCTACAGAGTGCTAGCTACTCTCTGCTGTCTCAGGCGACGACATGTCCTGTGTTGTCCACCATAGCTTCTCTATGTGCTTCAAAAGGGAGGGGTGAGCGGTGGGTCGTTGCAATTCACAACCTCACCACTAGATGCCGCTAAAATTTAACTGACAAGCGGTTGAACGAAGTGATGTTGGCTGGTAAGTGTCTAGCTATGTCTACTCAATTTTATTTTTAGCTATGCTGTTTTCAGAAAAGCAATTCAGAAAAGTTATGCTGATTTTGTTTGGTGTCAGTTTGACCACAGCAAAAACACAATCTAGAAAAATAGCCTATGAAAATTCACTGCATTTATTTATATATAGCAAACAGAATTATGAAAAACATTCTTTAGCTCACCGATGAGTCTAGTGTAAGACGCAAGACAGGCCTGGTAGTCATCTTTGAGGCAGCTGCTGATGGAGTGAGGGGTCATCTGACAGTTTGTGTGGAAATCAGCCAGTCGTGACCTAGGCAGAAAAACACAACAGCAACAAGCCAAACATGAAACTACATGGAAAAATGAAATGCAGTCAGCTTATAGTTTTGCCTAGGGGTGAAAAATTGGGGAAAGTTTGTGCATGTGTGTTTATGCCTGAAGAGGCCAGCTGCAATACACAAAGGACAGATTTTGAGTCTGTGCATGTTTAGAGGCATCTTCAGCTTTACACATCGCTGCTTTTTATTCAAGACAAGGGGAAATCATGACCATCTCTCTTTCTTTTGCTGTCTTTCATTCTTTCTCTCTCTTGTCAATTAGTTAGTCATCGTTGCTGACCGTGACCACAGCATGTTTGTGGTTCAGAGGCATCCTGGGGGTCAGGCAGCAGAGAGGACATCCTCTCTGGAGCATAAGAGCTTCCACAAACACTTGAACTGTCTTCTTATAGTCATCTCCCTCTATCTTAGCCTTTCATTCTCTGTCTGTGTAAGCAATTTGTTGTTGCAGAGAATTTGTTTGGAACATTGTCGGACAAGTTTACAGGAGATCTGTGGCCCAGTGGCCCAACAAGTGAACAGACAGAGTGGCCGTTTCTCAACACCCACAAACATCACCAGTCCAACCACACACATAGTCCTCTGTCCTTTTCATTTGTAGTCATTTCTTTAATGTTTGGTTGGTTATCTTATTTTGAACAGTCTATAACAGAGCTGAGCATGATCTCATTAGTAGTTGTAGGTATTGTTGGTTCCAGCACACATACATTTTCATACATTTGCATAGATACTAACGCATACATTATTAACATATTGACAGCATCCAAAACATTTATGAACAACTGATTTTAGGTAGATTTTATTGTATTTTGTCAGATTAATGACCTCAAAAATGTTATTGCAATATAGTATATCACCAAGGCTGCATTTTAAAATGAAAATGATTTATTTAAAATGTAATTTATTTATGTGATGTCACTGGCAAATCCATTACGCCAGCCATCAATGTCATGAATCATGCTGATTCGGTGCTCAAGAAACATTTCTTCTTATTATCTTATTATTATGTTGTAAATAGTTGATTAATATTTTTGTGAAAACTGTGATAAGTTTTTTTCCAGTATTATTTGACAAATTGAAAGTTCAAAGTAGAAATCTCTAGTTACATCGTCTTTACTGCAACTTTTGATCAATTTGATCAAGAACATTGATGTCCTTGCAGAAAAAAAGTATTATTATTGTTATTATTAATGTATTTTTTATAAGAAAAATCTTACTGACCCCACATTTTTGAATGGTGGTGAATGTCTATCTGTCTATTTTTTTTTAATTTTTGTGGTTAGGTTTAGGTATATTTGAGATCAGAGATTTTATATAATAAAAATTGTCTCGGTTATGTATGTAACCCTTGTTCCCTGAGGAGGGAACGGAGACGTTACGTCAGTGACTGATGAATGGGGGTTTCGCTATTCGTCAGTCACTGACGTAACTCGGAGTGACTGAACGAAAGGGAAATATAACTATCCAGATATATTAACTCTTTCCCTGCCACAGTGTTTTTTTTTTTTTTTAAGTTGGCAGCCACTGCCAGCATTTTTGTAATATTTTATATATATAAAAAAAACTTTTTTGTAAGATTTTGTAATTTGTTTTTTGTTTCTTTATGAATATCTGGACATGTAATATAAGCAAAAGATCGAGTCCATCAACACCCCCAAAGCTTCACAGTCCTATAGCTCGTCCTGAGTCGACATTTCATTCGGTAATGTTAGGCAATTTTGATTTATATGCTGTTTAAATGTTGATGATCGTGTTATTTTACATATGCATCTGCTTAAATATGCTATCGCTTGTTTCTGCATCTTGTTTTGATCCGGAGATTCTGTACTCTTTCAGAAGATGTGTTATAGCGTATAACAGTGAAAACACAGAGAGCCGATAATTTCCATCAAGGAAAGGGGAAAAAGAAAAAATATATAAATACAATACACATTTTCAAAATTTCTAAATGTGCACACAGCGTATAGGCTATAACTAAATTTAAATGTATGTGTAAATTCTGCATGTACAGATACCTACAAATACTGTACTAATAAGATCAAAATGTGAACGTTATTGTATGTAGCTTTAAAATACAACTGACAACTGTATTCTGCTGCTGTGTGAATGTAGCCGATGAGTCTCAGATCTCTCACTTTGTCGTAAATAGTGTGTCTGTTCTTTATTATTTATCAAGGATGAAGATTTTGAAATGTTTGAAATTTGAAATAATTGCATCACATCCTAGAATCTACAATTAATATAGTTCCCTTTCAGTCGGTCACGTTCGACGTACGTCGGAACTGACCGACGAATTGGGATCTGTTTTCAGAGACCAATCTACTTCGAGTGATTAAAAAGAGCCAATGGACATTGGTATGCGGTTCACGCATTCCACGCACCACCCCGCAGCGCAGGTATAAATACAGAAGGGGAATACCGCATCATTGCTTTTAACTTCGGAGCCGAACGGTTTGCTGTATCAAGCTGTTTCTACGAAGAGTGTTTAGACGAGTCTCGAGGAGGATCACTCTCTTACCTGGGTGCTGGTGTGACGGCGTGAGTCAGCGAGTGGCCACTGCAACATACACTTGTTCCTGTGTTGGTTGGCTGGGCGTTACCGTTCTTTGAGTGCTCACACGCAGGCTTGCAATCGGACTTCTGTGAGCCGCGGCCATCTCCCTGAGTGCTTCAGCAATTCTAAAAGAGCATTTCCTTCTAAAAGAGCAACACGGTTTGACCCTGCGTCTTTTTCAAGATGTCATTCAAACCGTGTGTTTCTGGATACGGTTGTTTCCTGTCCTCATTTGACGGCCACGATCTCTCTCGCATATAAACATGTGAGTGATTCATGTTCTCTCGCCCCCGGGCCTTGCCGCTCCTTTCCTTTCCTCTCCCCCTCGCCAGGGGGCAGCAGTGTGGGCACCGAGGACGCCCTCGGGCCTTCTCACCCACACTCTGCCCCACCCTGGAGTACTCAGGCAACACTCCGGGCGGCCTCCGGGCCTCCCGAGTCGGGTCTGCGTACTCCACCTCGCTGCCCCACCCCGGGTACGTCTGTGGTGCCGTTGGTCCCGCTTGTTCGGTCTCTGGGGGCCTGGCTAGGTCCCCCAGACCGTCTCGCTGGCTCATACGTCCCATTAGACTCGGCTACGCGATTCAGTTCGCTCGCCGGCCTCCCAAGTACAGGGGCTCTTCACCACCGTGTGGAGCAGCGATGCCCATGTCTTGCGGTCAGAGATCGATGTCCTGCTGGCGAAGAACGCGGTCGAGCCAGTTCCTCCAGCTGATGTGAAGTCGGGGTTCTACAGGCCCTACTTCATTGTACCCAAGAAAGGTGGTGGGTTAAGGCCAATCTTGGACCTGCGCATTCTGAATCGGGCCCTGCACAAGCTCCCGTTCAGAATGGTAACGCAGAAACGCATTTTCGAATGCATCCGTCCCCGAGATTGGTTCGCAGTGATCAACCTGAAGCCCTCCGTGCTGTCCCTGTCGCCTCACGGCTTCACGAAAGTCGCAGAGGCAGCCATTGTTCCGCTTAGAGAACGCAGCGTTCGGTACCGGGTCTCAGTTACTCCTTACTGTCGCCAAACCTTCAACCTGTGGGCAGACCCTGCCTTTCTACGGGCCGGAGTGTCCCTAGAACAGGTGTCCAGGCATGCTGTGGTCTTCACGGATGCCTCTTCCACGGGCTGGGGGGCCACGTACAACGGGCACACAGTTGCGGGTCTGTGGACGGGGCCCCAACTGCGTTGGCATATCAATTGCCTAGAGTTACTGGCAGGACGTCTCACCCTGGGCCGCTTCAAAAAGCCGCTACAGGGAAAACACATACTGGTCCGTACGGACAGCACTGCAGCCGTTGCGTACATCAACCATCAGGGTGGTCTACGCTCCCGTTGCATGCTCCGGCTCGCCCGCCATCTCCTCCTGTTGAGTCATCCCAGGTGCGCTGAACCAGACAGCCGACGAGCTCTCTCGTCAGTCGACACCTCCGGGAGAGTGGCGACTCCACCCCCGGAGCGTCCAGCTGATATGGGACCTCTTCGGAGCCGCGCAGGTAGACCTGTTCACCTCTCCGGACTCGACCCATTGCCAGTTGTATTACTCCCTGTCCGGGGGCACTCTCGGCACAGATGCACTGGCGCACAGCTGGCCCCGGGACCTACGCAAATATGCGTTTCCCCGAGTGAGCCTTCTTGCACAGACACTGTGCAAGGTCAGGAAGGACGAGGAGCATGTCTTGCTAGTTGCGCCCTACTGGCCCAACCGGACCTGGTTCTTCGAACTCACACTCCTCGTGACAGCCCCTCCCTGGCCGATCCCCCTGAGGAAGGACCTGCATTCTCAGGGGCGGGGCACTCTATGGCACCCGCGTCCGGACCTCTGGAAACTCCATGTCTGGTCCCTCTATGAGGCGCCTCTATGCCTGAAGTGGAACCTGTTCGTTGAGTGGTGTTCTTCCCACCGGGAAGACCCCAGAAGGTGTTCGATTAATGTCGTGCTTTCTTTTCTGCAAGATGGTTTGGAGCGAAGGCTGTCTCCCTCCACCCTCAAAGTGTACGTCGCCGCAATAGCGGCGTATCACGATGCAGTAGAAGGTAAGTCCTTAGGTAAGCACGACTTAATCGTCAGGTTCCTCAGAGGTGCGAGGAGACTGAATCCTCCTTGTCCAACCTCGGTACCCTCTTGGGACTTAGCCCTGGTGCTCAGAGCACTCCAGGGTCCTCCCTTTGAGCCTTTGCAGTCTGTAGAGCTAAACATCCTGTCCATGAAGACAGTGCTCCTGACTGCATTGGCCTCAATCAAGAGGGTAGGGGACCTGCACGCACTTTCGGTCAACGAATCGTGCCTAGAATTCGGGCCGGCCAACTCTCACATTGTCCTGAGACCCCGGCCTGGATACGTGCCCAAGGTTCCCACCACTCCCTTCCGGGACCAGGTGGTGAACCTGCAAGCGCTGCCTTTGGAGGAGGCAGACCCAGCCCTAGCTTTGCTCTGTCCCGTCCGCGCTCTCCGCGCCTATGTGGACCGAACTCAAAGCTTTAGAACCTCAGAGCAGCTCTTCGTCTGTTACGAAGGCCAGCAGAAGGGAAAGGCTGTCTCCAAGCAGAGGTTAGCCCACTGGATAGTGGATGCTATCGTCTTGGCTTAACAGTCCCAAGACGTGCCTTGCCGTTCGGGGTGCGAGCTCACTCCACTAGGAGTGTAGCCTCCTCCTGGGCGCTGGCTCAAGGCGCCTCGCTGACAGATATATGTAGAGCTGCGGGCTGGGCGAGACCTAACACGTTTCGCTAGATTCTATAGCCTCCGTGTAGAGCCGGTATCTTCCCGCATCCTCGCCCCCAGCGAGGGAACGGAGACGTACGTCCCGTCGCCAGGTGCTGTGCTTCAGCTGAAGGCCCGAGTCACTTGTCTCGTCTCCTCAGTTGAAAAGCAATGATGCGGTATTCCACTTCTGTATTTATACCCGCGCTGCGGGGCGGTGCGTGGAATGCGTGAACCACATGCCAATGTCCATTGGCTCGTTTTTAATCACTCGAAGTAGAAGTATCAAATGCAATCATGAACATGTATTATTAAATATACATATATGGAGTGTGATTTTTGAACCATTGAGGATTTACAGGAGACTAAACTAGTGGTCAGTAAATTCATATCATGCCATGCTTGTTATGCACAAGTTAGAACTAACTTATTCACATTGGAAAAAAAGAGTTCATATCGACAAATGCATACATATGATTTATCAGCCTTGCAATTGCACCATTCATATTAAGGTAGCTCCATAGAAAAACCCTACTATTAAACCTGATTACAAAAGTTGGCTTTCATCACTATCATCATTATTGTATTTTGCAGACATTATATCAAGTATTAAAATCTTTCCCTTTAAAAGCCACTTGGCAAACACTGTTGTTCAAGTGCCCTTGCACTCTAAAGTTTGAGTCAGACAGAAAGTACACTTAGAAGTGGGTCTCTGTGGAATGTAGTACTAGATACAGTCCCAGCAGCATCCAGAGTGTATTTAATTCATACACCCTCCCTTCTTTGTAAATGCACCTTTTAATTAGCATACCGCTAAAGACCCTGCTGTGATTTACATGTCTAATTACATCTGTTCACGCTGCTGGAATCAAATGGAGAGGTGCAAAAAATATCGATGTACCAGTTGGGTTCCAAACATGATATTAATACTCGAAAGAATAGAGGTTGTAAGTCATAAAACTTTCCAAGCTCCCTGTTCTTACTTTCTTAACTATTGCACAATATGACAAACAGGCAAGATGTTTTATATTCTGTAATGCATTTGCCATGCTTTTTTGGTTTTTAAAGCAAAACCACCAAAAGTTTGGCAAGAGCAAAGTTTATTCCAAAGCATTTACAGTACTTATAAATAATGCAAAAGCTCCAATCATACATAAATTATTGTTTGTGTTTCTGTGAAAAATCAAGGATTACTCTTTGCCCTGAGAAAATTCAAAACAAAAACAGTCCTACAGTCTGTTGTGAATGAACCTGTAAGTTGAAACTCATTGCTCAGCTGCGGCGCGTGTGGAAATGCTGAGGCAAAGTTTCCTCTCAGTGTTTGTTTTACCATCAGTCCAATGTGAATAAATTTACAGTTACATTTGATATTTTCTCAATGAGAAAACAATGAGCTCAAGGGAGGCAAAAGAGACGTAGCCTCCCTCTGAAACAGTGGTTTATACATTATTTGATCTTTTATTTTGTAATACACACTGTAAACCCTAACGCTCAAAATAATGAATTGGTTTGAGTAGAGCCAACTCAAATTAAACAAATGAGTTCAATCAAATGAACTTTTATGAGTATTTAGAACTTTCTTTTTCTTTTGAGTTCACAAAACACATTTTAAGTAATCTGAATTGTTTCATTGTTTTGAGTTTTATGAACTTGTTTCTTTTAATTTAGGCAAACTTAAATTTAACTGAAACTGGGCTGAGGGTAAGTGCTAAAATTAAGTGTTACATAATGGGTTTTTTTGTGCAAGATTAAAGTTAAGTGGGAGATTTAGTAGTGTTTAATGTTTTGCTATAGTTTAGAAGAGTTTCTGTTATGTTGGGTTTTTTGGGGGGTTTGGTTTACCACATGATTTACCATCATGGTGACGAGTGGAGTATGAGCTTAGTTTGAGAACAGATATATGTTAAATGTTCTATATTGCTGTACTTATTCAGCAAGTTCCATGCTATGCTAATGCTATCAAAATATTGTGTTACCAATTTGCACGGTAGCATTTATTGAATTTTAGTAGTTTCCAATGCTAAAATATTTAAGTTGATAATTTTAATTTAAATGTATGAATTAGCTTACTCAAATATTTGAAGTTAAGAGCAATTCAAATGTATAAGTACAAAATAAACTAAACTCTGCTTACTAAACTTCTGATTGCCGCAATTTCTTTGAGTTTTGCCAACTTATTCGGGTTTACATTACAGTATACGCTTTATTTTTATATTGCTGATTACTTTCCTGCCCTAGCCTATTGGGAAAAAAACATTCATGTTCCTCAGCTTCATCCTCCATGGTCATAGTGACAAGTGATGGACACCCCATGTGATCAGGAATTGAAATTGCTACCTGTCTTAGACTCAATCAATAGTAATATCTCTTATTCCTTCACCTACAGCTACCACTTTATCCAAGGACTGGGCCTCCTTCTCTTTCTGCTGCATTAACCAGCTAATGAAGCAAATAATGCTTGTCTTATTTGTTCTACGTCTTATTTGTTCACTCTCTCTTACGGTATTAGTTGTAATCTCAGAGCACATTGCACTCTTCCTTTTTGTTTCATTGTTATGAGTTTTTTTTTCTTTTCTTTTTTTCCCCTTCTAATTTTAGACAGACTTTTCTCCATCTTCCTTATTGGTCAAATGAAGTACTCAGCCTGCTAATGTGTTTAAACCAAAAGGATAGGGTTGTTTTGTGTTTTTCTATGTTTTAGGGGAGCTGGCAACTGAAATGTATCTTATTAGAGGAGATGCAAGGATCTACCAAACATTTGTTTTCATGGCAGAGAGGGGAGAGCGAGACAAGATAGACCCAGATTTTAGCGGCAGGTTTTGCCTTTCAGGTGAGGACAATATAACTGCTATAATTTACTGTTCACTTGAAGTTTAGAAAAGGCTGTCTAGGATTGTTTGGGCAGAAAGTGCTCTGGCATCAAGATAAAGCACATTTCAGTTCTCGCCAGGACTCCTCTATTATACCTGAGCGGACCACTCACTGCTCAAATTACAGCCTGTCTGCCTTCGAAGGGTTAGAAAGGTCCTTTTAGATTCTGTATTCTCTGAGAGAACCCCAAATGAGCACCGCTAACAGTTTTTTCATTTACACACACAAAAAAGCATTGGACTGAGATTCATTACCACATGTATATATATATATATATATATATATATATATATATATATATATATATATATATATATGAAATCTGAAGCTTAAAAGTCAGATTGTGTGGTAATGAATCTCAGTCCGATGCTCTTCAGACCTGTGGGGAATTAATATCTTTTAAACAATGCCTCTCGTTGCTATGGACGACACTAGAGCTGCATGATTAATCGGTAGAAGATCGTGATCTTGATTCAAACACCTACACAATCTCATTCCTAAATGACAACGATTCGGCTATGTCTAATAAACCTTTGACAAAATCACACTGGAACATTAAAATCTGCATTTGCGCTGCCGCTGACCCAGAGAAAGCAGCTATAGCTATGAAACAGCTTCACAAATAATCTTTTCCACCACACAGTATCGTTATTTCCATGGTACAAATGTTCAAATTATCATATAAGTACTAGGATAAAAGTTTTTAGTTCAGATATACAGTAAATGCTGATGTCTACGGAAGCGATCAAAATAGAGCAAATAACCTTTTGAAAGTAACATTTTGTAATTTGTCATTGAATCATTCATTCAAGAGATTCGGTTAAAAACACTGATTCATTCAGTAATGAAACAAGTGAAGTACGTTATAATTAACATTTTTAACATAATTAAATGCAAAATTTTGTTTAGTTGTCTGTTCAGAATTGTGGGAGAACCGTGATTTCATCATTTTAATTCATACAAATTATACGTTTCAACCACTTGGTGGAATTGGCAGACGTTCCCTTAGGCATCATGCGCTGTGATAGCGAGTAAAAGCGTTCTCGCGTATAAATATGCAGCTATAATGCATGTAGGTGAATTTGAATTTCATGTTGATATACAATGGTTACACACTTAAAACTGATCGTAGTGTTTATATCTTTGTAAGACTGTCGAATCTATGGAACAATGGCAAGGAAAACGTCTCGGGTTATGACTATAACCCTTGTTCCCTGAGAAGGGAACGAGACACTGCGTCGGAACGACACTTTGGGGACGCTCCCTTAGCGTTGCGCGTCTGAAGCATGAATGAAACTAAGACCGATCTTGATTGGTGCTACGTCATGACGTAGTATGTGACGGCATACCCGGAAGTATAAAGGGACGCCGGCTCACAACCGCGCTAGCTCTTTCGCGATGAAGCAAGTCGCTCCCAGGCATGGAGAGGCGTGGCAAGGCGACGCAGTGTCTCGTTCCCTCCTCAGGGATCAAGGGTTATAGTCATAACCCGAGACGTTCCCTTTCGAGGGAACTCGCACTGCGTCGGAACGACACTTTGGGGAACGAAATGCCCACTATGCCACCACGAACCATGCCTGCCCTAGTGTGAAGCTGGAACCCAGGCACACTTAGGACGAGAGCACCCTAGCGCCTGGTGTCACAGGAAGATGCAGACTATAAAATCTGATAAAAGTGTGTGGGCTAGCCCAGCCGGCTGCCTCACAGATCTCCTGAAGTGGGACCCCCAAATGAAGGGCCCTAGAAGAGGCCATGCCCCTAGTGAAATGCGCCCTCAAGGCCAAAGGTGAAGGCAAACCGCGCACCTGATAGGCCAAGGCAATCGCCTGGACGATCCAATTACTAACCGTCTGCTTGGACGCGGGTAGCCCCTTCCTAGGAGACCCGAAACACACTAACAGTTGGTCCGACCTTCTCCACTGCGAAGACTTCTGCAGATAAATTTGCAATGCTCTGACCGGGCAGAGCAGATGAAGTCTCCCCTCTTCAGCCGACACATGAGGTGGAGGATGAAAAGCCTGCAGAACCGTAGGCCGTGCCACACTCGATGGCAACTTGGGCACATAGCCTGGCCTCGGATGAAGGATAGCCTTAACTCCGCCCGGGGCAAACTCCAGGCAAGTCGACGTTATAGCCAAGGCCTGGAGGTCCCCCATCCTCTTAAGTGAGGTGATAGCAAGGAGCAGTGCCACCTTTAGCGACAGAACTCGATCTGTCGCTGACTCGAGTGGTTCGAAGGGGGCCGAAGCCAATCCCTCGAGAACCACTGCCAGATCCCAAGTTGGAACTCTGGAACGAGTTGCAGGCCTCATCCTCCAAGTACCACGGAGGAAACGTACGACTAAAGGGTGCCTCCCCAGAGGCCCATCACTTACAGGAGCGTGGAAAGCCGCAATGGCAGCCACGTACACCTTAAGTGTGGACGGGGTAAGCCCCGCAGTGAAGCGATCTTGGAGGAACTCCAGCACTGAAGCCACTGGGCAGTTAACTGGGTCCACCTCACGCTCCCCGCACCAAGTGGAAAATAAATTCCACTTTAAGCCGTACAACCTTCTCGTGGAAGGAGCCCTGGAACTAAGTATGGTCTCCACTACTGCTGCCGACAGGCCAGCCTCTAAGTACTGAGCCCCCTCAGGGGCCAGACCCAGAGCTTCCACAGCTCTGGCTGGGGGTGAAATATTATGCCCCCTGCCTGAGACAGCAGGTCCCTCCTCAAAGGGATCTGCCATGGAGGACCTGCCAGCAGTGCTATGATGTCTGAGAACCATACTCGGGCCGGCCAGTACGGGGCTACTAGGAGTAGACTGACCCCGTCCTGCCGGACCCTCTCCAGAACTCCCGGGAGCAGAGCTATCGGGGGAAATGCATACAGGCGCAGCCTCGGCCACGTCTGCACCATGGCATCCAACCCCAGCGGGGCTGGATGCGTGAGGGAGAACCACAGTGGACAGTGGGACGTCTCTCGAGACGCGAATAGATCCACTTCCACTGGGCCGAACCTCTCGCATATGGACTTCACCACCTCTGGGTGAAGTCTCCATTTCCTGGGCCTCAGCCCCTGCCTTGACAGGATGTCTGCTCCCTGATTCTGGTCCCCGGGGATATACATCGCTCTGAGAGACGACAATTTCCCCTGGGGCAGCCCTGAACACTGCCAGCATCACCAGGCAATTTATATGCCATGAATGATGATGGTCCTGCCACAGACCCTGGGTAAAGCGGCCGTCCATGACCGCGCCCCAACCAGTGAGGGAGGCATCTGTCGAAACAGATTTCCGGCGACATGACGCTCCCAACACTGGCCCTTGGGACAGAAACCAGGGTTTTTTCCATATTGATAGGGAACGAAGGCAACGAAGGCGTTACCCTGATCATACGGAATGGATTTCCCTTCGGGGAAAACCGCTTAGCTTTTAGCCACCACTGTAGGGGTCTCATGTACAGCAGGCCAAAAGGTATTACATTGGACGCAGCTGCCATGAGCCCCAGTAGTCTTTGAAACTGCTTTACAGTGATGTTGCGGCCTAGCTTTACACTGGAGACCATCGCGCGTATGGACTTGATCCGTACGGGAGACATCTGTGCCCGCATCGTCCTCGAGTCCCATACTATTCCCAGGAACGTGGTCCTCTGGGAGGGCGTCAACACGCTCTTTTCCGTGTTGAGTCTCAACCCCAAGCTCTGAATGTGGCCAAGGACGACATCTTGATGCCGAACTGCCATTTCTCGCGACTGGGCCAATATGAGCCAGTCGTCGATATAGTTCAGTACACGAATGCCCTGGAGTCTCAGTGGAGCCAGAGCAGCATCCATGCATTTGGTGAACGTTCGAGGGGAAAGAGCTAGGCCAAATATCTCAGATCTAAAATTGGACGCAAACCCCCGTCCTTTTTGGGAACTATAAAGTACCGGCTGTAGAACCCCGACTCCCTTTCTGACGGAGGAACACGTTCTATGGCCTCCTTTACCAACAGGGAGTGTACTTATTGTTCCATAACCAGAGCCTGCTCTGGGATCACTGCAGTCCAGACCACCCCATTGAACCTTGGTGGGCTGTGGCCGAACTGCAGTCTGTACCCCTTTTCTACAGTCCGCAGGACCTATGGTGACACATTCGACAGGCGTTGCCACGCCTGGAGACAATCTACTAAGGGAATCAGCCTCTCGAGACTGACCTCTGGTGTTTTTTGAATACCGCTCTCGACCCCCTGAAGCGGCTGACCGGCAGGGAGAGGTCGTGGACGATTTTCGGTGTGCGGACGCCATCGCTGCCCGCCCGAAACCCCTCGGGGCGGACGAGGCAGCGCGCGTACACTGGAAATTGATGTGGCCCGAAGCGTCACAGACTTGCCAAGCTCCCTGAGGGGGGGATCTAGAGGCGACGCTCTCTTTCTGTACCTGCCGGTACGAGGAGCTCGATGACTTTAGACTTGGAGCGGCGAGGGATGAACTGCTGGAACGCGGCAGACTGCCTCTTTGCCTCCTGAAACCTGTCGACGACCAAGTTGACAGCGTCGCCGAACAGGCCAGAAGGCGAAAGAGGAGCATCAAGAAGAATAGATTTATCCTTCTCCCTGATGCCCGACAGATTTAACCACAGATGCCTCTCCGTGGCCACCAAAGCCGACATGGAGCGGCCCACAGCTCGGGCCGTCTCCTTGGTGACACGGAGAGACAAATCTGTCGCTCTGCGGAGCTCAGCCACATCCTCAGGTGTGGGTCCCTCGCCCTCATCCAAGTCTTTTAGAAGGTCGGCCTGGTATGCCTGCAATAGAGCCATGGTATGCAGACATGCACCAGCCCGACCTGCCGCCATATATGCTCTGCCCACCATCACCGATGTATCTCTACATGGCTTGGTGGGCAGCACCGGGGTTTTTAGGGAGGACGCCGCATCAGGAGAGAGGTAGCTGGCCAAAGCCTCCTCCACACGCGGCATTCTCCCATAGCCATGCTCTCCCGCCCCCACGATGTTACTATAATCCATCACTGATGGATTAGAGAGGCGGGAGGAGTGTGGTCTATTCCACGATTTGCACAACTCATTGTGCAAATCAGGAAAAATGGTAAACCCCGGCGTTGAGGTTGAGACCTGTGCTGCAGGAAGCGCTCATCAAGCTTGCTTTTTAATACTGTCGCTTCCTGCACTTGTGATGGCCAGCTGATGTTAAGTCTGGCCACCGCACGAGTCACAACCTCTACGAGCTCCTCATAAGCGGGCACGTGAGGTGACGAGTGAACCTCCACGTCACCCGCCTCGATGCTGAGCACATCCACATCCTCAGATGCAGACAGCACAAACATCGGACCGACTCCTCGCGCAGAAGAAGCCGCAGCGCGGGCTTCTGCACAGGGAGGAAGGGCAACAGAACTGTCTGAGGATGATTGGGAAAGTGCCTCGGCAGTCCCAATCTCATCAGCCAGTTCCCGTTGCGATCCCCACGATCTAGGCCGCCGCGCCGCCTCAACGGACGCGGGACCTGAACCGCGGGGAACGCGAGCCTGGCCGGCCTCGTCAAACACGGCCAGACGGGAGCGCAGCACTCTGATCGATAGTGCTTCACAGTGCTCGCAGCCAGCCCCCTCGAGAGCTGACCGAGCGTGCTGCGCTCCCAAGCAGTCTAAGCCGTTTTATTGACGTCTTACCGCCGTTGAAACACTGATTGAGTGATTACACGACATATGATACGTTTCAGTAAGTTGTAATGTATCCTCAACATACCTTCTTGATTCATGTTTATTATTTGACTAGGAAGAGATGATTGCGTTCACTCGCACACCGCGCTGATAATTAAAGAGCGCACATTAAAGAGCGCCAAAACGGCATTTATCATTTGAACTGAAGTATGTTCCATGTGTAAAACAAGTTAACTGATAACTGTTAAAGATTGCATTCGAAACGGTTCGGTACACACTGAAGCCCTGAAACAGACTGTACAGACTGCATGTCTATCCCTTATGGGGTCAAATGGTACAAATAGTGAGAAGAAATTCCATATTCGAATGGCACAGAGGCCAGGTTTTTATCAAACATTTTGAAGTTGCTTTGCGACTAAAGATTAAAATCTGTTTTCATTGCACATGGGCCACCAGAATCTATGCCTCTCAATTGACAAATGATGGAGTCACCCTATACTTGAGAATGAAAGAGCTATCCTGATGCTGGCTTGAAGGACAAAGTACTGAGCCACTTTGAAACACTGAAAAACAAAAGGGCTCTGCACCTTTCACCAAGAAAGCAATTGAAATGGTCCAATCTCTATTGAATTTCAGACTTATCGATGTTGAGGCCCATTATTACGTTAGATTCATCTTCCAACAGCGAGGGGGCCATGTTCAGATTTATTGATCCACCCCAGAGAGAAACATTTCTCCTCATAGTATATAGTAAACTTGAAATATTTTTTACTTAAAAGGAGACAGTGCTGCTTTTGCAGTCCAGATGATTGTGCGCTTAAGATTCTGTTCTAAAATAGACATTATGTTTAATTAAATGAAAATGAGGCAATGAGAGATAGACTTACAAGTCTGTTCAATAGGTTGTACTGACGCATACATTTGTATGGACTGTTTCTTTCTCCTGCACAAAAGAAGATATTTTGAGGGATGTTTCAGCTGTTTTTGTCCATAGCACGATTACAGGTGAAATAGCATGAAAATAGCTCAAAACAACAGCAAAATCAACTGTTGCACATTGAGCAATGAAACTGGTGTCTCACTCGTAAATAAGGCAATGCAAACAAAATCGCATGCACTCTGAATAGCTACTTCTTAGTAATTACTTTGCGACCATTAAAAATTACATTCTGTATAGTGTTAATGTGTGTAGTATGAATGTAATTCAGACATACTACATTCATCACATTGTCATGTGACCTACCAACATGCATCGCTTCACTACCATTCGCAAATCCTCTCCCTTGGCTTCATGGAGTAGCAAAGTGTCCATTGTATGCGCACTTCAGAATCTCACCGGTAGTCATCCAAAACCACACTGTTTTTCTGCAATTACATTATATAGTAGGCAAGTGATTTCAGATACAGCCAGTCACTTATTTTGTTCATAAATGAATCAGTGCTTTTAAAATAATTGTTTGAATAAATAATGACATTATGTTAAAAGCCACAAAACTTATATTAACTCTTTCCCCGCCATTGATGAGTTATCTCGTCTTTTATGAGAAAACGCTACCCTGCCATTGACAAGTTTTCCCGGTTTTCCGTTATCACTGTTATACGGTAGGGGGTGCTATTATGTATCTCCTGAACGAGTACAGTACCTCCAGATCATAGACTGTAAAAAAAAAGATGGACGACGCGCCTTCATTCTCTTCCGTTGGCGTAAGTGAAGCCACCAGTGTTCAAATATTGCGCTGACATCTTGCGCGGTAGTGAGCGCGAAGTGGAGCCACGATATCAAGGTCCCGCCCACACTCCCGTTTAATCAACAACTTTTTGTGAAAAAACAGTTATGGAAATGTTAAAGCTAAAGCTCCAATCTCCTCCTGAAGCTCCCAAAAAATGTCTGTTAGTGCCTCAGTGACTATTTCACTCAGAGAAGCTGTAAATCTCAGCTGTCAATCATAACATCACACCCCCGTTTTTATAGCATCAAATAACTAACTAAAACCAAACTTATTTAAAGAACGAACTCTTGAATCAGCGTGATAAAAACTGCCTCAAATGACAGAAACCATCTTTGGAAAAAATTTATTTGAAGTGTAATTTGATTGTTTAGTTTGTCTATGTCCCATTACATTTCATGGTGAGGGTGGAGTTTATGACCTATACTGCATCCAGCCACCTGGGGGCGATTGAGGCGCTTTGGCTTCACTTTTCAGGACTCGTGTGGCACACTTGCTCCAGATCAAAACAGGCAAAGAAGAATCAGAATGAGCGATCTCATATGTAAGCAGGATATGAAAAATAATGCAATCATTAACATTTAAAAGCATATAAATCAAAACAGCCTAATGTTAGTGAAATGTCGACCCAGGAAGTGGTTAGGACTGTGAAGCTTTGGGAGTGTTGATGGATTTGATCTACTCCATCTGTGTTTTGATCATCGTTCTGAATCCGATCCAGATTTTGTCTTTGACAAAAAAAGTATTTGCTCAAAATGAAACTTACCCACATTCAAGTGTTGATTAAAAAAAATAAGAAAAAAAGCTTTTTGTTTAAAAGCAGAGGGTCTGTTCTTTCTTTTGACATATTGCATGTTCAGATATACATACAACAAAATATTCTGGGGGCCATGAACTTTTTGTGAAAATTACCAAAAATGCTGGTGGTGTCTGGCAACTTTTTGTAAAAACGCTGGTGGTGAAAGAGTGAAAAGCCACAAAAAAGTGTTTTGCTCTATCACCAAATACATCCAGTCCACTAACACATTAGTTAACTTAATATTTCTCCATCTGAAGTCCTTGCAAATATCATGCTAATCATAGTCAGGGTTATATTAGTGCAGAGAAGTGGGTCAGGGTGCCAGTGTTAAAATCGATCTGTTCTTTGCTTTCTCCCTGTGAGAGCCTATCCAAATCTCTCAGACAAATCAGATGCAGTGGAGGAAAAACAACAGAGTGGAGACTTCAAACATTTTGATGTGTCGCATCGACCCAGCTTCACATCTATGCATGAAAGAGCTTCTGAGCTGAACAAGCCAAATGATTTGATGCCCAAGTGCCTCCTATGCCTTTTGTGTCTTTTATGGGTCTTCTTCCTCATCATTTGTGGCATTTTCACACAGCTGTATCCCTAAACCGAGGTTTTAGTTAAATAATTCAGGTATTCCCCTCTTAAGTAATGAAGAATGATTCTTAAACGTTTCATTGTTCTGGAGATGTCTGTTCTGGTCAACCACTGTTGATCACGATGGCAGAGGTATTTTTCATGGTTTGTCTACTCTCACTCAATTATTCTATATTTACAACAAATCACCTGCCTCTGTCATCACATGCGCTCTGTTCCAAAACCTAGTGAGCTGCCTACAGGGGCATTTTAAGTCATCATTGGAACGCTCCCAACACAAAGGCTGTTCTAGTCATCTAAATTATGTTGCCTGTGGAAGATATCTAATTTGGAATTTTAGAATTCAAAATTTTAAAGTATAATCATAAATATCCTTTGTGATAAAAATCCCAAAAATGCATTGTAAAGGCCCATCTAAACCAAGGACAATAAGTAGCAACTATTTACACTTAATGCAAAGCGATAGATGCTATTTACACTTAGTGAAAATTGCAGTATTTTCTAGTTACACAGTGTAAATATTTTTAAACGCTGTTTACACTTAGTGCAAAGCGATAGATGCAATTTACACTGTGAAAATTACAGTATTTTCTATTTACACTTAGTGTAAATATCATTTAACGCTATTTACACTTAGTGCAAAGTGTTATGCTATTTACACTGGGAAAATGTCTGTATTTTTAAATATCATTTAATGCTATTTTCACTATTTTTAGTGCAAAGGAAATACTTTTTGTTGCTCTATACACTTAGCCTATAATAATAAAACGCTGCCTTGTAATAAACAGCAGGTTATAATCCGTTGGTGTGGACGATAGTTATTATTATAGTTATGTGAATGGGCCTTAACTGACATTGAAACTATAAATCCAAGATAGCAGACGAGGTGAGAGTAATACGTTTTAAATGAATTATAAATAAACATGTATATCATTCAAAACTGAAAAGTATGAAAATAGCTTTAATTTTAACAAATGTTATGGGTAAATGTATAGAATATCATGATGTTAGATTAGCTACATGCTACATGCTGATTTCAAACAGCATATTGAAATTGCAATTTGAGTTGCTGCCTATGTAGAGCAAATCAATCACTTATTAGGTTCCTTGATGGAAGATAAGTAACATCATCAAATTAAGTTTAATGCTGCCTTCTAAGACATACTATGCAAGGAGTATCACGTATCACTCTTATAACAATGCCAACGTGTCATTCTCTTTGCCTCATTTGAACATTTAATTTATCTTCTTTGATACCACTTCAGCAATTTCAGATAAGATATGAACATGCCAAACAAACTCAACCACAAAAAACGGCCTTCCCATTACTATAATACTATCCATCCTAAATAGAATGAGATTGTGTCACAAATGAAGTGTCACAAAGCACAGTATGTTGAAAAGAGTATGCCAAAAGTCCAGATGGTCTACTATTTCTGGTAGATTTTCGAAGTTTGGATCTTCTGACGGCTAATATTGCCCACAACCTATTGCGCTTTGGAGAAGGATTAGGTTCAGAACTACAAACATGAATAAAAAGAACTAAAAACATGGCAGATGTGCATGAGACTGACGGTTAAAGGGATAGTTCACCCAAAAACAAAAATTATCCCATAATTTACTCACCCTAAAGCCATCTTAGGTGTATATGACTTTCTTCTTTCAGCCAAACACAGGTGGAGTTACATTAAAAAAAAAAAAAAAATTTTGTCTTGGTCCTGTGACAAATTTTAGTTTAACTAAATGAATTAACTTTTTAGTTTTTATCATATTTAGTCAACCTTGTTTTTAGTCGACTAAATGTCTGAGCATTATAGTCAATGAAAGCTTAGTCACATTTTCATCATGCTGCATAATGGTTAAATTTATAATCCCAATTATATTGCTCAAAATTATAATAAATTATAATAAAAATCACTCTATAATCAACTATAAAAAAGGTAACTCTTCGGCCAGAACTAGACTCGCATACGTCTGTTACTGGGAGCCAGTGATTATAGTTTATAAAGTTACAAATATGGATATTTTTCTTACAAAAACGCATCGCTTTGCTTCAGAAGGCCTTTATTCATTCCCTGGAGCCGTATGGATTACTTTTATAATGGATGGATGCGCTTTTTTGGCCTTCAAAATCTCGGGTAAATCCCATTCACTCCCATTATAAATCTTGGAAGAGCCAGGATATTTTTAATATAACTCTGATAATGTTTGGCTGAAAAAAGAAAGTCATATACATCTAGGATGGCTTGAAGGTGAGTAAATTATTGGATAATTTACATTTTTTAGTGAACTAACCCTTAGAGACACCCTGACAGGGGTTTGATATACAGTATTAATAATCAATTTAACTTGACTAAAAATTATTCAATGTAATCTGTTATATATTCCATCTGCAACAACACTGTGAACTTTTATAAAGATAACACAATCGCAAAGCAGATATGTTTGGCCATTAACCAATAAATGCATCATTATGCAAAAAACATTGGCAGATCAACGTGCTACTTGTTTTCCCTCCAAATACGGTAGGAAGAATGGTTTTAGTAATAAATTAAGATGTGATGGTATGCTTACTCTTCTGCTACACACTCAAAAGTATCTACTTTTTCTTCACACAATGAGTACATACTTTTAGGGTGTATTATAAGCAGGCAAATTGGGACATAGCAAATGTCTTATCGTTTTAGTTAAAGGTACACAGTAGCAGCCTCCAGGTATGTAAAACCCCTGCATTATTACAGGTGACCTGGTTTTGTAGAGCACATTATGACAACTGCTGAATCATTGCTTACACAACAGAAATACAGCCAGGTCCTTCAATGACACCATTTTAATTCAGCTCCTTGTCCAGGCTTTTATTATTCTACGAGTGGGTTAATGCAACTCATTCATCGCCAACAAAACTGCATTTACTACACAATTCATCAAGTGCATCCAAAACCCTTGACTTTGTTCGACTTAATAACATCCAGTTATTTTCGCATTACATCTTTACTTGAGTTTCTGCTCTAGAAGTTGCTGCCAGAATCATATTCATAACACTGTTTCTAGCCAATGCAGTCAGTCACTGGCTTGGCGCCCTGCTACCTGCAATCCATTACCTAACTTTACACCACACTCAGACTGATGTGACTGGCTACATCCAATTTGGACATCTTGCTTCCCTATCACTCCACATAAAGCCATTCCACTTGGCCAGGTCAATAAATCTTTCCATACTTTAGCAGAATGCACTGTGATGAGCTTAGTAGAAATATAAATCAGTGGAAGATGCAAGTTGATTATATAGTTGTATATGTTCAATACTGAAAAGCATTATATGTTCAATTCTGAAAAAAATATTTATTCCATATTTTGTATTAGCAACAAACTATCATGAATCTGTAAACTTGCGTTAGACAGACATCTCAGACATCATCTGCTCTGTATTTCATTGCTTTTAGTCTCCCCTTATGAAAAAGAAGCACTTCATTATATTGCACTTGTGTACTAATAATAATACTAATGAAATGAGAGGACACTTAAGTGTACTTGAAGAGTGTTTCTTAACACTTGAGTAAACCCTTAAAAAAGTGCACATTGCCAAATTAGAAATTTAAAGAGTAAACTTTAAATAATTGTTTTAATAATTTTTCGTAGTATACTTATTTTGAACTGTAGTGTTATTCGGTATTGCATGTAAAAGTAATATATTTTTAATGTACTAAATTGCAACTTCATCATTACAAATGTGCAATTACAAATATATTTAATTACATGACATGCAAGTTTCAATAAAAATGCATTAAATTAAGTTTACCATAAAGCTGCAGTCCATAACTTTTTTGGTTAAAAATGATCCAAAATACATTTTTTAACAAAGTACATAACCAGCCTGTGTTTAAAACTATCGCCTTACCTTAGCCCGATACAACAGTAAGCTTGTTATAATGTGTTATAATCTGAGTGGTACTGGTAGCTTTCCACAGGAAATTTGAGCATGTCGACGTTCGTCTTTGTGTCATTATGTCACGTCTGTATACATAAAGAAGGAGTCCGGCTAATAGTAGTGTCGCATGTGAGGATGCTGCAGGTGGCGGATCATTTATAGCCTTTTCTCACAGCAGCTGGAATAATTAAATGTATCATTTTGATGGCGGATTGTAATCCAGAATGTTCCAAACGACAGTCATCAGTGACAACTGGAGAATCACCCGTAGTCAAAAGCAAAAGATTAGACTGTACAGAAAATAAAATCTACAGGTAACGCTAATACACACTAAATATACACATAGTCCAGCAATGCTGATGTTGTTAACATTACAAATTTGAGAAAAAAGTATAACAATAATAATCATTTGCACGGTTTGATGTGATATGAGCTAAGTGATCGTTAGATTCAATCACCGTTGGTAGCGTGATTTATTGTAATGCCTTTTTTTTTCAGTTGGTCTGAACAAAATTTGCAGACATGTTTCTTACTTGTTCAGATGACATTTTCCGGTGAAAATTCGTATTTTTGTCATACTTCCAAGACGTAGAATCTGTGATTCTGAAGAACAGTATCCACACTGGTGTGGTGAATAAATGACAGCCACACATTCCTCAAATAATTTGATTCATCCGCGCTGAGGAGCCATGCTGATGCACAACCCACGTAAAGATGATAATTCCGCAAATAACTGCAATTGCAGGTTTCAAACAGAGATGGCGACAAAGAGGCAAAACTTACGGACTGCAGCTTTAAATGTTTGTCAGTACATTCGGCAGTACACTTTAATCGTATTTCAAAGAAAATAGAAGTAATTATGAAATTACATATAAAGATGTACTTAAGTCCTACTTAAGTGGTTAAAAAAAGCATTCTAAAGTTCAGCTAATTGCATGAAATATACATTTTAACTATATTTAAACTATTCACACTTAAACTGTATTCTTTTTTAGTAGGCTACATTATTTATGCAATAAGCACTGTTTTTAAAAGCATGCTAATGTGCACACGTTTTTCACAAGGGTCGCAAGAGCGTCACGTTTATGTTAAGCTAAAACATCTAAAGACTTGTTCTTTTTGATTCTGTTGTGCTGCACAGGGCCGTAACCACCATAGACATTGAGGGGGACAAGTCCCGCCCAATAATTAGAAATGGCCAAATTGTCCCCCCCCCAATATTTGATATTCTTGATGCTGCTCTGCTGCACTTCATTACGCAGCACTCTATATGCTAGGATGACAAAAAGTTTTAAAAGTTAAATGTTTAGTCTGGTCTGCCTCAGCGGTCTAACAGCGGTCATCAATGTCAAAATGATTGAGATGGCCAATCAAATCAAAGTAGGCGGGGTTTACATTCACTTTTGGCTTGTGCACAGTCTTCACACAGACGAGCGCGTCAATCTATCACTTAATGCCGTTCCGGAGACTCTATTCTTTCTGGTGAAATAACAAAACTAAATACACAAAACGTGTCCCTGCTCTTAATATACAATCATTGATTAACATCTTTGATTTTAATGAAGAAGAAAAAAACTATAGGGCGGATTAGAACCTGGAACCTTTGAGACGGTTTACAAAAATTCTACCACCAGACCACTAGGAAATATGAATGTTAATAGCGGATCTATACATTTATTCACTAACGTGAAGAATCTCGGGACTAATAATGTATTTGACGCTAATTAATGCAAACATTATTTGCAAATAGTCCCAAAATGATTATTTCCCAACTAGAATTAGACCTAGAATTTCGTTCACTGTTCTATTTCATTATGCTTTATAAAAATAAAAAATTGGTCCACCCCCAATGTTCAAGACATGGTTACGGCCTTGGTGCTGCATCTCACCTTTATAAACACAAGAACACATTCTTAGTGAACAGCCCCTTATGTAGACAGCATACATCAAGCTGCACTACGCACTTTCTTGTGAGTCATTGCATTTTAGAGTGTCTTGTAATGTCAAGGGTCAACACAGCAAATTGACTTTGAAAATGTGTTGATATCTCACTTACCTCAGTTGCTTCAACATGCATATCTAAGCCTTTCTCTCACATCTGGCATTGCTGTGCAAAGATAAATAAACTCAGCAGTTGGACAGACTGCTCATTTGGCATGTTACCCATATTTGGAAAACACACCACATCCTACTGCACGAAAGCCTGTCAGATCCATACATCTCCAGCAGAACCATGACCCGGCTCCTATTGTGGAGGGATCGATAGCAAACCCTGTCAGTCTGTGCTTTATTTGCCTGGACTGTATGCTCGAAACCAGTCTTGACTGCTCCTATATTTGGCCTGCAACCAGTCCCCATCAAAACAGAAAAACAACATTCCTGTACTATAAATCAGGGCTAAAAAAATGTGCATGTATTTGTGAGAAAAACTCACACAAGCAACTGCTTCAGATACAGTGCAAATGGACGCCCAGAGTGCTAGATGGATTTTCTTAAACTATATTCTTCATTCTGAGAAAAAAGAAAGAAAAATCACAACCAGTGTCTGATTTAGCTTGACACAACCGGCAGCAGTGTAGTGTCACAATAGATGCAGATTCAAATATTAAATGAAAATGGCAGGCTAGAAATGCTCCCAATCACTTCTGTAAAGAGTACAAGGTACAACAACAATCATCCTAAAACAGACCTCTGAATGCATCACAGCTGGAGATACTGAAATGGAACGACTTGAGCAAAGCTAAGCTAGTCAGACTGATCTGGTTTACAAGTTTTAGAGGGGTTTAGGGTACTTGTTATTTTGTCAGGCTGGGAGACCAGCTGACTGATCAGCTAAATGAAAAAAAAATAAAAAAAAATAAAAAACCAGCTAGACCAGTTCAGATCAGTTAAGACCAGCCATTTTAGCTGGTTAATTTTTTTCTCTCCTTTAGCAGTGCTGTATAACAATTTTATAGACCATTTGGCCTGAAATGCACAGCCATTCGCCTACTTAAAAATCAATTAAAAAGCCATCATCTATGTACTACACCTGAGGATAATAACAGTAACATTAATCACAAAAATGACAGTATAAAACAAACATACCAATAAGAGAAATGTGATCTCAATGAAACTACCATATGCAATTCCATTTATACCTTCACAGATATAACTGTGTTGATATGGCCTCATATTAAAGTCCTGCTCACACCAAGAAAGATAACAATTATAGTGTCCACACGAAACCACGATAAAAATATAAGCTGCAGTTATGTTTTATGGCACTTTAAATGCTTAAAGTGGGGGTCTAATGCTATTTCATGCGCACATCAACCAGAACTAGAGCAAGAGCGCGCCCATCAACGAACTTCGTTTGGGTTACAGAAGCCATCGGCTGTTTTTAGACCATGAAATCAACAATGTCACTAAAGAAGTGTGTTTTTGGTTGTGAGGGAAAGATAACCTTGTTCAGCTTCCCAAATAACCCAGCATTAAGGAAACAGTGGATGCAAAGACTCTTCGGAGATATGAAGGATGCAATACTACTCTATACTGTAGGTACTCAAGATTAACATGAGATTGGCAGAAACTGTGTGTGTTATGTACCCTTTAAGTTCTTTAAAGGTGGATTTGTCTTTAATAAAATCATAATTAAAAAATCATCAAATACATCATAGATAAACTCTAGATAGCATTGAGGCATATGTGAACGTTAGAACTTAATAAACAAATCATATCAGTAGTCATGCTGCTTATTAAGCCTTATTCAGTTGTGTCATGTTGACATAAATAGGGCATGGTTAGGAGAAGCCAACTCAAGCTCAACATACTTTATGAAAGCAGAAATACAGACTACATAAAAAAGAGAGGGAAGACATTAAATGCCATTAACCATATCATCCATACATCATTTTTAAACAAAATCATGTTAAAATTAAAGTATCTTAATTAAAGTATCTTAATTAAAGATATAAGATTTAACGTTACTCAGAAGCCTGATGTATAATATACATTTATACCATAGAGTGACAACTGTTATTAATATGCATTTTGTCTAAATAGTTTGCTATACTGTTATAACGATCTCATTGATTTACAATAGAAGCCATTGGCCATATAAATATCATCAATTGCACAAACTTGCATATTTTTGCTCAGTATGGGCCTCTGAGTAAAGTTTTTTTTTTTCTCCTTGAGTATGAGATCTGTATTCTCACTATATCATATATGGGCCATAAAAGCCGGATGTATCAAATACAAATACTCAAGAATAAATACATATGTCACAAGTTACAACGTAATGTATTGATCGTGTGTACACTTGATCGTAATGTACACAAATATTGTGTCTAAAGGTTCAGTAAACAGTTCAAATCACTGAATTCAATTTTTTCCCTTGTTTCTATTATTTTATGTCTTGGACTTGGTTGATGATTTATTTGATTATATATTATTTATTTATTTGCAGCTGTATATTAAACATATAAGCACTGTACTGTACCTGTACCAAACTGTATGACAAAAGATGACGCAATATTCATTTTTGGGTGAACTATCCCTTTTATACCCAAGGTATAAAATGGGTATATTGCAAATTATTGACAACATTTATTATAATTATACTTAATTTTTCATAAAACATATGTGTAAGTCATTGCTTAAATTTCCTTCTGAGGCATCCAGTGGTATCAACTAAAATCTAGATCTGGCTTGTTCCGGCACAAATTAAGCCCCGGAGAAAGGACAGGAAATGAGAGGAAGACAGAAAGACACAAGATCAGAAAATGTTGCAAGCCAGGATTCGATCTCATGTCCCCCTAACACAATGTACACACATTTCAGATGCTCCTTGCCAAGACCCCAAGTCATTGACCTAGAGTGACATTTGAAGGGAGGGGATACAGACAGTGAATAAGGCTATTGAGGCTATTGACCCAAACAGTGTTGAATCAGTGCGGTCGAGGGGCCGCCAACTGTGGCTTTAAATAGTCAAGCCCTGTATGAGCCTGCAGTGTCATTCATTACCCAGTTCATCATGTATTCCTCTGCTCAGACAAAGCCATCCCTCATAGCTCCGATCGCAGCGCGGCCAATGAGAGATGATGTGAGGCCAATTTCCACTGCAATAGATTCAAGCCATGAGGCGAGGACGGATGGGGGTTGTGGAGATGGATGGGGAGGAAGGCTTATTGTTAGTCGGCCCGGTACAGTTGAAGTACTGGATTAAGCTGACTGTGACATTGATGTTTAATAATGCCAATCCAAACAGTGATCTGTCATTCAAGATGAGCGAATTGATAAAAATGGAAAATGTGAATGCAGAGGAAATCATATGTGAATCATTTCCATAATGTAGTCACTTAGACATGCACACTCTTGTGCACGGGAGAAAACAAAAAGTACAAAAGTAACAAAACATTACTTTCAACTTCCAATAAAAAAAGAGTTGTAGGTAATACACCGATCAGGCATAACATTATGACCCTAATGATGATTCGTAATATTTTGTTGGTCCACCTTTTGCTGCCAAAACAGCCCTGACCCATTGAGGCATGGACTCCACTAGACCCCTAAAGGTGTGCTGTGGTATCTGGCACCAAGATGTTAGCAGCAGATCCTTTAAGTCCTGTAAGTTGTGAGGTGGGGCCTCCATGGATCGGACTTGTTTCTTCAGCACATCCCACAGATGCTCGATTGGATTGAGATCTGGGGAATTTGGAGGCCAAGTCAACACTTCAAACTCGTTATTGTGCTCCTCAAACCATTCCTGAATCATTTTTGCTTTGTGACAGGGCGCATTATCCTGCTGAAAGAGGCTACAGCCACCAGGGAATACCGTTTCCATGAAAGGGTGTACATGGTATGCAACAATGCTTAGGTAGGTGGTACGTGTCAAAGTAACATCCACATGGATGGCAGGATCCGAGGTTTCCCAGCAGAACATTGCCCAAAGCATTACACTGCCTCCGCCGGCTTGCCTTCTACCCATAGTGCATCCTGGTGCCATGAGTTCCCCGGGTAAGCGATGCACACGCACCCAGCCATCCACGTCATTCATCAGACCAGGCCACCTTCTTCCATTTCTCCGTGGTCCAATTCTGATGCTCATGTGCCCACTGTTGGCACTTTCGGAGGTGCACAGGGGTCAGCATGGGCAGCTTGACTGGTCTGCAGCTATGCAGCCCCATCTGCAACAAACTGTAATGCACTGTGTATTCTGACACCTTTCTATCAAAACCAGCATTAACTTCTTGAGCTATTTGAGCTACAGTAGCTCGCCTGTTTGATCGGACCACATGGGCCAGCCTTCGCTCCCCACGTGCATCAATGAGCCTTGGCTGCCCATGACCCTGTCGCCGGTTCACCACTGTTCCTTCCTTGGACCACTTTTGATAGATACTGACCATTGCAGCCTGGGAACACCCCACAAGAGCTGCAGTTTTGGAGATGCTCTGACCCAGTCGTCTAGCCATCACAATTTGGCCCTTGCCTATTTTCCCTGCTTCTAACACATCAACTTTGAGGACAAAATGTTCACTTGCTGCCTAATATATCCCACCCACTAACAGGTGCCTAATGAAGAGATAATCAGTGTTATTCACTTCATAATGTTATGCCTGATCGGTGTATAACCTGCAATGTTAAGGGATCTCTTGTATAGCACACATAGCTCTAGGATTCAGGAAATATGATGATTTTGTATTAGAATATAATAATATTCTAAATGTTTTTAACACAGTAATGCATTTAACAACACAGCCTATAAACATACACCTTTCTTTTAAACGCTTGCAAAAAAGAAATTCTCAGTAAAAAAAAAAAAAAACCTACAAGGCCTGGAAGAGAGTGAGCCTTTGTAAAAGTTATAACACATTACATTGTAATTACGCTAAGTAACGTACTTAATTACTAGTATCGCAATATTGCACTGCATTACCTTTGAAAGTAACTTTCCCCAACACTAGCTGTGTTTACTTGGACCCTAATAATCCGATTGTAATCGGACTAGTAGCACAATCAGAATAAAAAAAGTCACATGTAACCACGTCAAACGGTATTAATTGGCCAGATCTGATTAAAATTTCATTCGGATTGTAAGGGGTGGTTTATTCCTTTTGTAATCTGATCGAGAGGACATGTAAACACTTTATCGGAATGAAAACCAAAACTGGAGAGTACTGCGCATATGCAATGACGTAGACATAGCGTAATGACGTATGATGCGCTGAACGAGCTGTTCTTCCTGTTGAATAAAGTGTCATAAATGAGTGCCCTGTCATTCTGAAATTCTATTTTCACTCATCGTCTGTGAAGTGGAGCAGGACAATGTCCCACCAGTTCTTGTTTCGTACTCTCATCCACAGACGACTGTTTTGGGCGCGGGATGGGCCATTTTTACTGCTTGATAAATACACGGCTCAATGCTTCATATGCTGGTCGTCTCCTAATTAGGACCCAAAATAGATAAATATTAAGTCTGCTTTTTAAAACAAAGTAAATTAGGCAACAACAGCGGAAAACTTGTATATTCGTGCAGTGTGCACATGTCAAAAGATTAAATCCGACCAGAAGCTTGTGACATATAAACGTTTACATCAACATGATAACTTTATTTAGCGTTTATGTAAACACTACATTCAGATTCATCAATTGGAATTAATTTATTCAGATTGAAGCAAAAGGTGTCCATGTAAACGTAGCTACTGTGTGTATATACCCAGCTATTTACACTATGATCACATAATGCAACCCAATATGGATATTCTTTTACAATAATTTATGATTTGACAGCACTATTGGTTTGCGTGGCAGTGTGAAAAAGTAATTCCTGTCGCGATTCATTGATCCTAAACACAAAGCAGTCAAGAGGGAAGAGATGCCTTTTCGCCTACATTATCTGTCTTTCTATTTCACATAAAGAAACACCCACATAAACATCTCCACAGATGTGCCTCCACACAAAAACACAGATCAATGAAGAGATTTATGTCCATCCTCTACAGTCTTGACTCTATGACTGTTCGCATACATTGGGTGCAGCAGAGCATTAATGCTAAACATAGCACATCCACGACAAACAAGAACAAATCAGTCTTCTTAAAAATCCTCATTAACGCTGCTTCATATCCTTAGTTAACTTATATCTCTGATCTCTCCTTCAAAGTGCTTTCATACAGCTTCAAAGTCAAAAATCAGCAGGGAAACCTGCAGTACAGATGATTCCCAGATTGAGCACTTGAACTACACATTCACTTATTTAAAAGCAACAACAGGAACAGTGTGTTCTGTTCTAGTAACGCATGCATGCGTGTCCTTGCGTGATTATTTATTTTCAATCGTTTGAGGGTGTGTTCATATGATTTGTCGCCATTAACGCTCCAGCGATTATTTGGTTATGCATATGTGTTCAATGAACCTATCAGTCATTGCTAAATGCACATTACTACCAAAGGCCATGTTAACATTACAAGACCAAATCGTCTCAGTCTGTAAAAGACATTAACGTGTAGCTAATCGAATGAATAGTTTTCTTTGAAATGCAATATTCTGACATATCAGCTGTTCACACTATGTGGCTATTTCTGCTACATTGCCGAGAATTACAGATAACTGCTCATCTACCCACATCTTACAGCACAGCCACGGATTAAGCGTTGGGATGCTTCATGGTATCTGTGGACTAAAAGCGAAATCCATGTTCGATGCCACTTCTGTAATTTGCATATAATAAGCATGACCCTTTCAGACTTGTGAATGATCAGGCTTCTGTTCCTTTGGTGTATCAGCACCAAATGTTGAACTAACTGCATTTAAACTAAACTAAAATAAAACTGCACTACAAAACTAACTAAAACAAATTAATTTTAGTTGTTGATGCATGAATAGAAAATGTGAAACCTTTACAACCCACCTGCATTGAACATGAAAATTCCAATAGATAGCAACACAGAATGTGCTAAAATATATTTATTAAACATTTTACAGAGGGGTTTGTGCATACACTATATTGCCAAAAGTATTGGGACACCCCTTCAAATCACTGAATTCAGGAGTTCAAATCACTTCCATGGCCACAGGTGTATAAAATCATGCACCTAGGCATGCAGACGCTTCTACAAACATTTGTGAAAGAATGGGTCGCTCTCAGGAGCTCAGTGAATTCAAGCGTGGTACCGTGATAGGTTGCCACCTGTGCAATAAGTCCATTCCTGAAATTTCCTCACTACTAAATATTCCACGGTTAACTGTTAGTGGTATTATAACAAAGTGGAAGCAATTGGGAACAACAGCAACTGAGCCATGAAGTGGTAGGCCACGTAAAATCACAGAGCGGGGTCACCATCTTTCTGCAGAGTCAATAGCTACAGACCTCCAAACTTCATGTGGCCTTCAGATTAGCTCAATAAGTGCGTAGAGAGCTTCATGGAATGGGTTTCCATGGCCGAGCATCTGCATCCAAGCCTTACATCACCGAGTTCAATGCAAAGAGTTGGATGCAGTGGTGTAAAGCACGCCGCCACTGGACTCTAGAGCAGTGGAGACAGGTTCTCTGGAGTGATGAACCACGCTTCTCTGTCTGGCAATCCGATGGACGAGTCTGGGTTTGGCGGTTGCCAGGAGAACAGTACTTGCCTGACTGCATTGTGCCAAGTGTAAAGTTTGGTGGAGGGGGGATTATGTTGTGGGGTTGTTTTTCAGGGGTTGTTTTTCAGGGGTTTAGGGTCAGGGGTTTAGTTCCAGTGAAAGGAACTCTTAATGCTTCAGCATACCAAGACATTTTGGACAATTTCATGCTCCTAACTTTGTGGGAACAGTTTGGGGATGGCCCCTTCCTGTTCCAACATGACTGCACACCAGTGCACAAAGCAAGGTCCATACAGACATGGATGAGCAAGTCTGGTGTGGAGGAACTTGATTGGCCTGCACTTCAACCTGATAGAACACCTTTGGGATGAATTAGAGCAGAGACTACGAGCCAGGCCTTCTCGTCCAACATCAGTGCCTGACCTCACAAATGCGCTTCTAGAAGAATGGTCAAAAATTCCCATAAACATATTCCTAAACCTGTTGGAAAGCCTTTTAGAAAGGCAGGCGTCCCAAAACTCTTGGCAATATAGTGTATAATTGCCTGATTTTATTTTTTATTTCTAAACAAAAAATGGTGGACATTTATTTTTTTCTGGCTGTTGGCAGTTTTTTTTTTTCATTTATGGAGTGATAAAAAGAGATATCCAAAATCCCCTCTGTAAAAACCTTTGACTTTAATTTTGAACCTGACTTTATCCATTGTTCAGGTTTTGTTCTAGAAATGTATGCTAATTACTGCATATTTAATTAGATAATGCCTAATTTGCTTAATGCAAATGATGTTTGCAATTCTTAATGTAATCAATCAACTGCGGAAGTATGGTGATATGTAGTTGTTGTTTTTTTTACCCTATTCACCTGGGGTGTCTTGCGAGACAAAATAATATAAAATAAACACAGAAACTATAATAATAATCTGTGTGCAAATACAAACCTTCTTATTTTACAGATGCCTGATTTCTTGACAGGTATTGACAAAGTAATCCAGCAATGGTCCTCTGGTAAGTGGTAGTGGATAAGCTTGTGTTAATAAAACGGTTGGCTGTTAAATCACAGGGAAACACCGTAAAAGTGATGTACTAATGTTCGGTTCAGCCTAATTGAATGCTGTCTTGTCAATTAAGCAGAAAGTCTCTTCTGTTTCTAATAGAAGGTTCTTAAAATGTCTGCAATTACTTTCCTGGCGAAGGCTCAAGGCACTAATAGAATATGGTTGAGGGAAAGAGCATACTTTAATTTCAAAGCAACATAAAACGCTTTGGGCATAACCTAAAAAAATCAATTGGAAATTAGTGCAAGGTATGCTTATGTAAACATCAAAATATTTATTTTACATTCAATTTAACAGGTACTTCAAATGTAGCATCTGTTTTCTGGTTTGCTGTAATGGTTAAAGAACCAGAGCAGTTAACTGTAAGGATGCTGGCTCAGCAAAGAGTGAGTCGTAAGCCAACCCCATCGAGCCCTTGAGAACAACGCACATAAGACCCCTGAGCAAGGCACTTAAAGGAACAGTTCATCCAAAAAGATGTTCCAAACCCATATGATTTTCTTTCATCATATTCAACATAAGAGTGGAGTTTTTGTAGAATATCTTGGACAGGGTTTTTTTTTTGTGTGTAATGAAAATAAATAAGGACTGGGAATGTCTCTATAATTACTTTACTCCTAGGGCTTAAATATAAAAAAAAACACAGTATTTTTTTTTTTTTTTACACTCTGCTTGTTATACACACAGGGACACGCAGCAGCACACAAACATGTAAAATATTGAAAATAAAAGGATTACAATGTAAAAGATTCTTATTGTGTACATAAAGATAAAAATGCCTACATGTCATAATGAATTACTTATTTGCAGTAATGATGAATGAAATTTGGCTAATTATTTGACCAATCGCACCAATACACATGGTGACACTCTGATTGGTTTATTGCACGTTACGCCCAAAACACACCCACGACTCATTAAGAGACTAGGTACAACCCTTTTGGACCATTTTTTCCGTCGTTAAACTAGCAAAAGTGGATTCGGACACGCCCTACAGTAAGTGCACCTGCGCCATGAGCTTCAGACCATGCGCTCAGATCGTTAAAATAAGGCCCCTTATCTTCTAAAGTCAAACTGATTGATAAAGAACATATACACTCACCTAAAGGATTATTAGGAACACCTGTTCAATTTCTCATTAATGCAATTATCTAATCAACCAATCACATGGCAGTTGCTTCAATGCATTTAGGGGTGTGGTCCTGGTCAAGACAATCTCCTGAACTCCAAACTGAATGTCAGAATGGGAAAGAAAGGTGATTTAAGCAATTTTGAGCGTGGCATGGTTGTTGGTGCCAGACGGGCCGGTCTGAGTATTTCACAATCTGCTCAGTTACTGGGATTTTCACGCACAACCATTTCTAGAGTTTGCAAAGAATGGTGTGAAAAGGGAAAAACATCCAGTATGCGGCAGTCCTGTGGGCGAAAATGCCTTGTTGTTGCTAGAGGTCAGAGGAGAATGGGCCGACTGATTCAAGCTGATAGAAGAGCAACTTTGACTGAAATAACCACTCGTTACAACCGAGGTATGCAGCAAAGCATTTGTGAAGCCACAACACGCACAACCTTAAGGCGGATGGGCTACAACAGCAGAAGACCCCACCGGGTACCACTCATCTCCACTACAAATAGGAAAAAGAGGCTACAATTTGCACGAGCTCACCAAAATTGGACAGTTGAAGACTGGAAAAATGTTGCCTGGTCTGATGAGTCTCGATTTCTGTTGAGACATTCAGATGGTAGAGTCAGAATTTGGCGCAAACAGAATGAGAACATGGATCCATCATGCCTTGTTACCACTGTGCAGGCTGGTGGTGGTGGTGTAATGGTGTGGGGGATGTTTTCTTGGCACACTTTAGGCCCCTTAGTGCCAATTGGGCATCGTTTAAATGCCACGGCCTACCTGAGCATTGTTTCTGACCATGTCCATCCCTTTATGACCACCATGTACCCATCCTCTGATGGCTACTTCCAACAGGATAATGCACCATGTCACAAAGCTCAAATCATTTCAAATTGGTTTCTTGAACATGACAATGAGTTCACTGTACTAAAATGGCCCCCACAGTCACCAGATCTCAACCCAATAGAGCATCTTTGGGACATTTCTAAGAATGCTTTCAGCACCTTGTTAAATCAATGCCACGTAGAATTAAGGCAGTTCTGAAGGCGAAAGGGGGTCAAACACAGTATTAGTATGGTGTTCCTAATAATCCTTTAGGTGAGTGTATATTTGTTAGTAAAGAATTAGTAAAGAGAATCATATTGTGAATCCATACACAATACTTATGAAGCCATATAATACAATCATTTATTTATTTTTTAAGATTTTCAGTGAATAATGACTTAAATTTCAGGTAATATCAAATAAAGCACACAAGTGGTATGGACTGCTTTTATGATGCTCCAATGCTGCTTTTACGTCCTTTTTTGATGCTTGAAGCTTTTTGACATCTTATTTCATTGTAATTGCATGTAAAAGAGCAAAGAGCATTAAAATGTCCCTTTTTGTGTTCCATGGAAGAAGAAAAAAACATACAGATTTGAAATGACATTAGGAAGAGCAAATAATGACAGAATTTTCATTTTTTGGATGAACTATCCCTGTAACCCCAGATCCAAGAGGATTTTCCCTGTAATAAGTTTGTGGTAACTGTTCCATGGCGACATTGTGGGAAAGCTGTGGTTATAAATGAATATTTAAGAGTTACAGATTTATGGAAACTGTCATTTTTAACATTACGGGCTTCTTGGGATGAATCACTTGTTTTGTAGCAATGGTGAGTGGTTTTAGATAAAAGCATATGCTAAATAAATAAATGTCAGTTCATTTCAGGGCTACATTATAAAACGCATTGATTTGCCTACCTGCAGTGTACGTCCAGGCGGCAGGTGTTGCGCAACTGAAGGCAGTTGGGTTTGCTCTTGTCCTGGTATGAGCAAGAGGGTACAATGGTCTGTCTCCTCCTCTCAGCACAGGCCTGGTCCTTGCAGGAGCAGAAGAGCAGCCCGTAGCTGTATTGCGTGTCAACGCGCTCAAAGAACTGACGCAAGGCCTTATGGCAGCGCTTTCTGTTGCAGCTGTCTTGTGACTGAGACTGTGAGGGTTGCTGGCCCTGCGTCTGCGCACGGGTGCAGGTAGAGATATAGTTGGAGCGCTGACGCTTGCAGTTTTCATTGAGGTTGCAGGCTTTGGTGGCGTCCAGACAAGGGTTGCATGGGCGGCTGGGATCTGAGCAGTGTGGCTGGCCTTTACTTGTGCCAGAATGTATGCCTAGGAGAGGAGAGCAGGAAAGATAAGTGAGACTGTGTTTGTGAGAATGATATAAAGAGAGTGAGATGGGGAATTGAGAGTGGGTGTTCATAAGAAAAAAAAAAGACCATGAGTTGCACTGTCCCACATACATTCCTTGTCAGATGAATTGGACAACTCCAGCACAACAATGAACTCTTTGATCTGATTCCAACTCAGTGTCCCGATTGGAAAGCTTTCAGAACACATACACACCTATCATTGTGATGACATTCCATAGACATACTGTATACTTTTTTTATACTGGGCTTTGTCTATCCCCTAACCATAACCCCACCCTTAAACATAATCCTGCATTATAATCCTAAATTTATAATAATAATAATAATAAAAATGTTTATTTAGTGATTAGAATTATTTGGACAGCTGGATGTCTTCATAATGAACGGGAAGTGGCCTGAAACCTGAACACACAATACATTATGAGAACATTAAGTTCTGTGTACATGTGTGTCTATATATATTTTCTGTGATGGCAAAGCTGTATTTTTAGCATCTTTACTTTAGTGACCATTCTAATATGCTGATTTGGTGCTCAAGAAACACATCTTATTATGTTTCCATCACCCTGTTTTTATTCTCATTTTGAAGTATCGCATCAGAAACGAGTGATGGAAATGCCAAGTTTAGCAAAAAAAATCCATTAATTTGCAAAAAAGTTTTTATGCCTGCTTGAGGTTTTTGACTTTGAAAAAGAGTTAATGCGTATATGGAAACGCATTTGCCGCATAAATTCTGACATAGCGAACATTAAACCCACGTGACTAATCGTCTGTTCTCCCTCTGTGTTTATGACAATCTACAGATTAGCTTTTTTTTTGCAAATCACTAAACCTGCCTGTGTTTTATTAACAATGTATAACGTATTTTGTCTTTTTTATAACTGTTGGTCCATCAAGCCTCATTATAAGCGTTTTCTTGGTTTTCTATGGGAAAATGCTTAACGTAATTAAATGCGTTGCGTTCATATTCTGGACTTTTTCTTCTGCTTTTCTGTACATAGTATGCTTTATTAGTTTGGTGTTTACAGAGTTTGGTCTTTTAATACTGTAAGGGTGGTTCGCCTACAGTGGTTCAGGCTGCAGGGTTGCCGAATGACTAAAGAAACGTTATCAGCAAGATTATAGAAAACTGTATGTTTTTTGTCTATTACCACCCACTGCTACTTATACCAATGACGTAAATAAGCTCAGTTACAATAGCAAAATATGTAAGATAGCGTTACTATAGTGTGACTATATTGTATTGCAATAGGTAGCACATCAAAGTCAATACCAAATCAAAACTAGTTAGCACATCATTTGTAATTGAAAAGGGTTTAATGACAATGTCTGGTTAAGGTTACACTTAAAATAATTACAAAATAGATGTATGAGATGATAATGACTTTAATCGTACCCAGCAGGTACAGAATGTTACCTGAGAGAGAAAGAGAGAGAGAGAGAGAGAGAGAGAGAGAGAGAGAGAGAGAGAGAGAGAGAGAGAGAGAGAGCAAAGAAGCCCCAGCGAAAAGAAAAGCCAGAAAGCAGGCCCCAAGAAGAGAGAGCCAGAGAATAACAGACCAGAGCAACAGTTGCAATATTCTTTTATCCCTTCCTTGACCATGTGACAACCCAAATGTGAGACATTCAAACTGACCAATCAGATAATTACAACTTCCCCCACTGTACTAAAGGTGTGACACACATTTTGGCCTACAGGCCAAATCAACCCCTCTGTCTTTAGAAATTCCAAATGGCCCTTGTGGTAAGAAAGGTGGGGGTTGAAACAGTAAAGAAAATGTCTTTGTTCATTTTCAGATATCTTTGGTTATTTTCAGTCTTACAATATCACCTTCTCAAGCCACATTAAGCTTCTTTCACGTTAAGGTTAAGCTGAGTGAGTTTTTTTTACTGTTGGTTACTAGATTACCAGTCCAACTATCATTCGCTTGAACAACGCACCTAATTCGCATTTGTTTTTTTTGTTTTTTTTGCGAACTTTGAAAAGATTTGCTTCATGTTTGGATGGAAACCCAGCTATAGTCAACCCAAACTTTTGGTATATGGTACGTATATACTGTATGCAATTCATTAAATACATAATATTGAGCTCAAAATCCCTCTGGATCAAAAATTTGCACATGCACCCTGAGTTTGAATGGGCAGAGCACTTTCGCTGTGGATAATCCCATGTAATCCCGACCTTTCACTGACAAAGGTCCTGACAAAAGAATGGTTATGAAACATTAGCTGTACGCTAGCTAAAATCAAAATATGTTTAAGTGATCTAAAACCCTACTGAAACCTTTGCATTATTGAAACCTCAAGTGGTGTATATACTGTGCACACACCGAAGTACAATCAAGATAAAGAAAAAGTGGGAAGAGGGAAACAAGGACATGTATCCAGCTGTGTGACGTCTGTAAGTGTTCAGTTGGAGGCAGCTGAATGAAGCATTCAGGGGATTGGGGAACTATCAGCTGGAGACTGTGGGGAAGTTCTGGACCTCTAAAAGTATATGAAGGTCGGCATTGATATGTTGCCCTAATGGTGTCTCCAGCCTTGACGGCAGCTCTAGTGATTGGAGAGAGAGGGAGAGAGAGAAACTAATAAAACCCAGTGGGTGTTGGTATAACTTTGAGAACAGATGGTTTATCAGACCCCTTGTGGAGATTAAAAGATGAATTTCATTCCGAACAGGTTTTTGTTACTTATGAATAAAGTGCTAATGATCTAAATGTCTGAACTGTTTACTCTAAATGAGTGGAAATATAATATTTATGTAAATAAAAAGGGAGTAGGCATATAAATTGCTATGTGTTATGGCAGCAAAGAGCTCAGAGAAACATTAGGGATTTTCATGAAGTCCTTTGAAGATATTTCGAAACTGATTGATATTAATAACTATCTTGATGTTTGCAGGGAGTTATCTTGGTTTCAGTGTAGACATCATTGCTCAGAGGTCTTGTATTTACAAAGTAACGATTAATAACGCATGTTTGGAAGCCTGACATTAATGAGACATGGGAATGTTTACATCAAACATATCCTTATTTATTAAAGACAAGCCTCATCTGTGTTACAGATTTATACATTTTATGGAGATCTGGACTCGTGATTTTACCATCGGCTTCCCTGCTAGAAGTAAATACATTTGTCAGATATGAAGCATTTGTCAGATATTTAATCATGAAATAACACAGATTGCCTCTGAGCTCAAGTATCACTGCAGTTAAATACAGGAGGGACTCCTGCATGCAATCAATACAATTTAAAGCAAGTGTAATTAATGCATGAAGCCTTCCTCGCAACCCTTAATCCCCAAGCTTTTTTAGGCTTAAAAAGATTCACTCTCCAAGGACAAAAAACACCAGAAGTACATTTAATGATGCTCTCTGAATTTGAAAATACAACCATATTGACATGTTTTCATATCAATTGTCTTTTTTGTTATTGTGGCAAGACAAGGCAGAGGGACCGTGAGAGAACGGCGCAGGGCCGCTGGCGTGATTGATAATAAGCTTTGGATGCATAAAAGGAGGAGTGACGACAGTGAAGGACGAGAGAGGACCAGGCCTGGGCTTTACGTTGTGTTTTGTTTATGTTTTATTATGTGTGTGCGGCAGCCGTCCGTGAGGGGCTGCCTGCCTTACATTCATTTTGTGTTTACTTATTAAAGTGCTGAATGTTCACCAGTTCCTGCCTCCTTCTTCCCATAGCAACAAACTGTGTTACAGTTATCTATTGTTAACTCACCCCATTGTTATTTTACCCAAATATTATTGTTTTACACATAAATGTTAAATTTGTTTATATCAGCTTATTAAAAAGTTATAAAAAGAACTCTCTGAATAGTTTTAGCGTGTTATTGAATATGGCAATGTTAATGTATTTGGTCTTGGAAGACTAGATCTGTTACGCTGCTGCAGAGCAAATATGGACTTGCTACTGCTAATAGATACTCAGACACGCTACTGTGAGCATGTAAGATATACTGCCGCTGCATAAATAGACATACATCCTGTAGCACCTGACTCTTTGACAAAAATCATGTGGCTCGCCAGGTCTCTCACCATTTACCAACAAATGATCGACAAAAAAATTAGACACATCAACAGAGATCCGCTCTCTGCAGAAAAATAATTACAATTCCCTTGTTGTACAGCCTGCTGAAGTTAATGACAAGTTATGATAATAATATTCAAGTTGTACTGGCCAAAGTGCGCGTTCAGTGCTGTTCGTGAGTGCCACTTACGTTTCTGTGGTAACAGCTCCTGCACTCGGATTCAAGCAGCTGCAGCTTGTTTAAGGTAATGGCCAAACCATTTTTAGAACAGCAGCGAAAATGTAAAAGTAGGCTATATAAATTTTAATATATTCTTTTATTGAAATGGGTGTTTTGCTGTGCAAAGAGACATTTTGAAACATTTCACCCCCTGGCACTTCCGCTTTTGCCGCAGAGACCTGTTATGTCCTAAAAATGTGTCATATCTGCGCAGATTTCAGTTAACGATAAAGTTATTAATAACGAAACATGAATGAATGAGAAAGACAAGAGCAGGATGTGTTTTATATCGAAAAATAAATATTAAAAGCGTGAAAAGTCGTGAAAGAAAACTGAATTCTACTGACAGGATGCTGTGCGCATGCTCCGAGCGCAACACGGACAAGCATAGTAGCCTTTGTCTTCGGTTGCGCACCTAAACGGCCGAATAAACGCAGAAATATATAAAAATGCCAAGTCGAGTATTCACATAAACACAGTAGATGTAAGCACTGTGTGCGTTCACTCTCTCTCGCACACACACACACACACACACACACACAAGAAGAGATTTATGCTCATCAGTTGGTAACTGAACCTCACAGTCAGGGCCGTAGGCAGTGTTTTAGTGAGATCCCAAATTTGAGGTAGTTAGGGGGGTTCGGGGGAATGGTCCCCCAAGAAAATTTACTGATCTACATATGTGCATTTTAAGATGTTTGAAGGCCAAAAAATGTATAATAAATAGCTTTCAAAACCATGTCAGTGGGCAGTAGATTATTTGTCAATACCCCCCTAAAGCTGAGCTTTGACTGTAGTCTTTTCATTTTTGTGTCCGTGAAGAAAGTAAACATAGGGTCAACTGATATTTAGCCTTTATGTTTTATTAATAATTTTCTTAGACCATTTAAATTCATCCACAATGTGTAGGGGTGAGTGGGGCACAGCCTAACACGGGGTTAGTTGTAACACACATGGTTTAAAACTTTCCACACATGCCAGGATGACGAAACTTGGTGTATTTACTAGTTGCCATATCAACCCTATTTAGAGAAAAAAATGCACCAAAATTTTAAAAATCTTGGAAGATATCACTGAACATTTAACCTTAGCAAAAGAAAATGTCTTACTTAAGTGCATTTATAATCTCTGTTTTTTGTGTTTATGTAAAACTAGACAAATCTGATATTATTGTAATCTTATCTGTTTTTTAAAAGTTGATATAGTTCTTTAATGCTGATCTAACCAGCAGAAGACACAAGCCGTGTTTAAATCCCAGTTGCACAGGTGAGGCGAGTTGTCACAATGAGCCCCTATTATAACTATAATATTATATTCTATACTTTTATGAATTCTATTGAGAAACCATGAGAAAAAGGTGAATAATGACTGAGTCAATGTTCAGAAATGATTCATTATTATGTTTTGAACTATGTTGTATAGCTGTATTTTACGATGTGTTTGTTGTCAAACTCAAAAATGTGTTTATTTTTAGCCAAGTGGCCTAGATTTACCCAAACTGAGAAAGTCAAAAAAGTGTTTGATTAAAGGTTGTGCCCCGCTCTCCCCTACACATTCATTATCTAATGCCTAATCTGATGAAATCGGGCTCGTTAATGTTTCTTTTCCCCTCACACTGACAGTTACTAATTATTACATTAGTTACATTTTTTTTTTTTTTTAAACATAGACAATTTTATTAGTTGACCTTATTATTTTTGTCAGTTGTTAAACATTTCTATCCTAAAACAGCTGTCAAATATGAAATGTTAAGTTTAGCTACTTACACTCGCACTTTATGTCCGTTTACAAAAGTGTTGAGCTGGATTTCTCGCTAAGCATCTTCTGTGAACATAAAGCCAACCTACTTTGATTTGATTGGTCATCTCAAATATAATACTTTGACATTGACGAGCGGTGACAGACCGCTGAGGCTTGGTGCTGTGCTATATCCTTGCAGCACTAAAGTAGTGTTAATACTATATTAGGTATTTATTTCACAACATTTATTATATACACCTTGGGAAAATACCGAGGTCTGTTTGTTTTTAGTTGTCTATGGACATAATAATTACTACTGTTGAAATATTATTTAAAAAAAACAAACAGGATTTTTAATAATAATATTATTATTATTATTATTATATTATTTTTTAATGTGGCTCTTTTGGAAAAAATCCATTAACCAAAAATGCAAAAAATGGCTCTTTGTTCAAAAAAGGTTCCCGACCCCTGCTGTAGCAGATCTAGGCAGGTGGAGCTGGGGGAGGTGGAGGGTTTCAGAGGAACTCTTATAGTGCCCTACAGGATTATCTTACAGCAAACAGTTTCAATCAGCTTCTGTCATGTGGTAATGATGTGATTGCTTGCAGATTTGATGTAAAGGACCTATCAGCATCTAACTATATATTAAATATATATTAACAATAATATCAACATTGTTTTAAATGTATCTTGTTTAGACGTTTTTTTAATTTATTTATTTTTTATATATTTTTCCTGAAAAACATGACCAAACACTGAATAAGAACATTATTTTGCAACACAATCTACAGCTATTTGGACTGACGCATCACAAGGTCGAAAAAGTATCCTTTAATTTGTGCAATCTTGTGTTTCCATAATAATAATAACCCTTTAAAAGTTCTCTCACTCAATCGACAAAAGCCATTTGCAACGATCTAAATGTGTGGCAAGCAAAGGTTACCCGGATCTAAAAATACTGTGTGGTTTTAGAGTGTTTCTAGATTTGATTTAGCAGTCCTCACTCTCTTGTTGTGTGTGTGTGTGTGTGTGTGTGTGTGTTTGTGAGAGAGCAATTTTAGGTCTGTCTCACAGTGGAGGAAGAAGCCGTAAATGAGGTATGAAATTGGTTGGTGAGAATGTACATAAAAAAAGCGTTCAGCGTCTGGAGGTCAGAGGATGCCGCAGCACAGACTGCGCTTAGCATGCACAAACATTTGCCTGGTTAAAGAAGGGATAGGAAACAAACAGAAGGAAATGGGACAAAATATTGGGAGATGTTCAGATATCCTGCAAATATCAAATAGACAGTAGCCCAAAGTCAATGACAAAAGTGGTGCTGAATTTAACCAAGAAGTTTCTTACATTCAAGTCATTGCAACAAATGACACGTGGAATTTTATTTGACATCAGAGAGAAATAGAAAACTGTAAACCTCCTCTAGAGAGGACCATTTGGGTCACAAAAAAAACTCCATAGCCAGATAAAAAAGTGAAAGTGACAAAGGAATAAAAAGGATTTACAGTTTTTTCTTTCTTTTCTTCCTCTCAGCAAGAATGCTGGAGAGTGCCCTGTAATTCTGTAACCTGTAAAACAAATTGTGACCAAAAATGACCTGCCAGTAGACCACAGGTCACAAATACTGTCTGATAACTTGTATAATTTGATACATTAGTTTGAGTTTATAAGGCATGTGGGTTTATTTAATGTACAAATACTCATACTAAGCATAGGCTACCTACTATACAGATCACTCACAGGCATATAATGTGTAAATAATGCACAATTTGTGTAATGGACGGCTAAAGGGACAGCAGGTTCAGTCTGGGTTAATCACAGCTCTTGGCACTTCCTAGGTTGATTGCAATTAGGAGAAGTGCCACAGTTTAGATGTAATCTCCTCTGAGGTGCGTGAGCTCGTTAGAAAGTCTTTAGCTTCTACTGTTGCTGCGAGGAGAATGGGAAGCCTTTCTTTACTTCTCATTACTCATTATCTCCTTCTATTATAACACGTATTTGGGAGAGTGAGGAAGAGAGAGAAAAGCAGCGATGGAAAAAGATATCCAAAATTTTTCCGTCTGCTGTACAGAATGGGTCCCTGAGGTTCACTTATAAACAGTGGCATGCACAGACCTCATGCACGATTTGGTGAAATTGTTTTCCGGGGGGGTGGGAGGTGGGGTTTTGCTTGGGGGTCACAGGATTATTAGTGAAACCTTATAATATACTTTTTATTGCCATGTTCAAACCTCTTACTGACCTATAAGAAATTAAATTGCATGTATAAATTAACTTATTTTTCCACTTAAAATAAGGTCCCATTACTATGGAAGCTTGTTTCCGCCACAGAATTAAAAAAATAATTTAGACTTTTCTCACAATTCAGACTTTTTTTCTTGCAGAATTACATGATATAAAGTAGCAATTGCGAGTTATAAAGTCAGAATTGTGAGATATAAACTCGCAATTCGGAGAAAAATATCAGTCTTTTTTCCCCCTCAGAATTGGACTTTATAACTCACAATTGTGAGAAAAGAAGTCAGAATTGCGAGTTATAAAGTACGAATTGCGTGATATAAAATATAAAAGCATTTCCACACCCGTTTCCTAGGCTGCGTTCCAGTTCGTTTTTATTATGCACTTCACTCGCTGACTTCCCTCCGTCTTGTTCACTCGGATGTGCGTCATTGCTTACGTTGCATGAGTGCCCACTACTGGTGCAACCTTTGCAATGGGCTGAATTGGAACGTCCTAAGCCCTTGATCACTTGGAATCCACTATGGAGTTGATTTAATAAAATTTTTTCCCCTTACGAAATAGTTTAATGCAGAACTGTATATGTATATAGGTGTGTTTGGGTTGTTTTAAATGTTTTAAAAAATAATTAAAATATCATAGAGTTGTTTGTGGTGGGGCACATTAAACACGATATGCGGTGACATCCCAATCGTGTTGCATTGTGTTATATGGAGCTGCCTGAAGTGTACATATGAAGGAGACTCGCTCCCTTTGTCAAAATCGAACTTCTCTCGTCCACTTCACGAAGTGAAACGCACTTCAAAATGGCGGCAGGGATTCCGCCGAGGGGAAATTCTCAGGGAAGTTAGCAAGTGTGTGTCTAAAAGTGGAGTGGAACGCAGCCCTAATATATGGGAAAAAGTAGGAAGTCAATCATGGATCATGGATACAAATTAGGTGTTTGACTGTTTTTAATAAAAGTTAATTTTATCTGCAAATCAATCTTAGTGCTTCACAGTTAAATTTCCAATAAACAAACAACTGCACTTATTAACAAAACAATGCAAAACAATAGTAATTTTATTATTAAATTAACTTTATGATACATTTTCCTCAAGCACCATCAAATCAGGTGCTGGCGCCACCATCTGTAGAACTTAGTGGCGCTGGTGCTACTGCTCTCAAATGTTAGTCTGGAGCCCTGTAATACCTATCCTACTTCCTCCTTATTACCTCACAAATGAGTCGTATATGGGACAGTACAGTCAGAGATTCGAAATACAGAATAGGTGTTGTTGATGTGCATTTGTAGGCAGCTGTGCATTACAGAAGTACGAAGCGAGTTTTGCTGTGAATTTCAGTGCCTTGTTTTTTTTTTGTTTTTTTTTTACTGAGAGGTTTTGACTGCTGAAAGTTACAGTAAAAATCTATTTTATCTCAACATCCAGGAAAATGTGACTTCTCATTATATGACTCATTAGATTTTGTGTGGACATTTCTGAAGTCTAAAATCTGTTTACTTTCAAACTTTTAGCATCGGCACAGACCACAAAGCCAGCGTCTTGATGTTGGTTTAATAATCAGCAGCTATGACCCAGGCTTGTTTGTATAACGCAGACCATATCTCATTCCCTACTGACAGAGATGCCACATGGTAAACAAAGTCTCATTACATTTCTCCCTTGAAGGGGCACAAAGGCAACAGTGAAGTATGAATTTCAAATGTGCTTTTACAGTTAATTTAGCCAGCAGTAAAGGTGAAAGAAACAATATATGCGCAAGGTAATAGGAAGAAGAGAGACGATAACAATGTCTTGAACTAAGGTTGTGTTGGGTGTGTTTAACAGTGTTTCCTTTGAAGGGAATGAAGGGGGCTGAGAAAGAGGGAATTGGTCTCAGTGGCTGAAGGTTATGTTTTACACTGTAACTTGTAAAAATCTTTACAGCTTTGCACAAGTTTTTCAGAATGTTTGTGTTCCCATAAAATGTAATGTTCTGTAGCAATATATGCATGCTGCGAAATTGAAAATTAAAAGTGTGATTTTTTTTGTATCACTTTCAGTCCACTTTGTGTGCACATTTAAATATATATACAATATATATCATGACAAATTCAAATAAACTGTATATGCACTGTGCCTGAAAACCCCATAGTGAAACCCTGCACCACAGTTGGTGTTTATATTCTAACCTTTTTATAGTTGGGAGAAATATTTCCTTTTTTTGGGGTAAAATTTTTTAGACATTACTGTTTTGGCTCTCATGGCCCAAGATTCTCATCTTTGAGTGTTTGGGATTTTTTAAAGTACTGCTTTTGTTAAAGGGGTAATGAATTGAGAAATCAACTTTTCCTTGAGCTTTTGATATATAAAAGGTCATCATAATATAAGAATGTCCTGTAAGTTTCAGAGCTGAAAACGTCCTTGTTAGTCAAAGAAAGGCTTTTATTGACAGCTGGCTCAGCAAACGATCGATCTGCAAATGTGCGTCCCCGTGATGTCAGAGAGCAGTGAAACGCTGCCTTAACTGAAGAAGATAAAATGCCTAATTCTGTAGCCCTGCCCACCGATTCTCACATGACATGTTATAGATAAATAACGTGGAACTAAACCGGATCGAACTTCCAAGCAATAAACATGCCACATAAACTTCATTCGGATTCATTCCAATATTATTATTATGCATGGTTGAACTTTATTTTTAATGAAGATGGGTAACACATTGCGTGTTTGTTCGCTTCATTTTACTGTGGATTCGTTTGTAAACAAGAGACTGGATTTGCAGACAGGATGAGATGATTTGATGGATTTGCATGAGGATGAGCACAATGCTGTGCCTTCTATATTGGATCTGACAGGAATGATGCAACACACTTATGTTAGTAAAAAATGTTTTTTATATGTGATAGTACTGCATTGTTACAGATTGTTTAATATCTACTGATTATGTGTACGCGTCTAACTAAACATAACTTACCACGCTGTCACAGGCTGGAGTATCCTTTGTATTTGAGGTGTTGTTTGTTTATTGTCCTGCGATTCGGGATCAGACTCAAACATGTATGGGCCAGGGCTCGCAAAGTCTGACGTCCCGGGGCTAATGTGTTTTCCAGTCGGGCTAGCAAAATGTATCACTGGCCTGCCCGACGGGCTATCTTAAATAGTGAAATAACATTCCTTTCTTGATGTGTGTTGTTCACTCTCTTGACTTCATATTTCAAGGAAAAATACAATCCAATACAAAAATACAATACAAAGTTTTGAACATGCTGATTTGTCTGCAGTGAAGTTTTGTAGATGCTTGTGCTTGTGTGTGTGTGTTAGTGATGTGGTTTGCGGTTATAGCTACCGATTGGGCGGGCCAAGTAATAAAATATAACATTCCAATTAATTGCGGGTGGATGAGAGATAAATAATTGTGTTTGTCTGATAAAGACATTTTGCGAGCCCTGTGGGCGAATCATTCCGGTTGCCGTTTTCCCACACGTTTTCCCACATGTACTGACGGGGGAGCCGAAGCTCATTATAATATGCAAAACTATTATCCAATCATAGCAGTGGGCGTTTACTTCCAAGTCTTCAATGCGGTACACCCATAAAATCAGAGTGTTCCATGAGCTAGGCTCAAAACCAGGGTAGAAAATGTATTACTTTTTCATTATGATGTTTTTGAATGTAAAAACCACGCAAACGTCATAAGTTGGCCTCAGACAACAGTATAAAAAAATTAAAAAGCCAGTTCATGACCCCTTTAAAGTACTACAGCTGCCTCGATGGAAATGTATAACTGTTTCAAAAAAGTATTGTCCGAACCTCCGCTGGAAAGGAAATATAGAGACCGGACCTCTTGGAACTTTAATTGAATAGCCTACCTCTGAACTATATATTATGAGAATATTTTACTGGTGAAATTGTCTTACAAATTTCTCAATAATAATATAAAGTCAAGTTGCCTATTATAACTGCTAATAATGTCAATAAACTGCTTTCAAAAATCAACATGAGCTATTCAGTAGTCTTTGCTAATTTCAGCTAGAAATCTCTAGAAAGTTTTCAATGCCAGGTGTGAGGAACTCAGTGCTATCATTGGCTCAGCATGCTGTCAGAGCATCACTGCATGTAGCTATCGCTTCATCTCCCCTAAGGACTTAGCCTGGCAAATATACAATAATTTCCAAAATGCTGAACTCAGAATAGAAAAATGCAGGCAATAAAGACAAAGTGAATCACAAAGATTAAGGTGTTTTTAACAGGTGAATTGCATAACTCATCTAATCTTAACTCGACTTTAATGATAAACAGCAATATTTCAATTTCTTATTTACATTATGCATGAAGTAAGGTGAATTATCATAAAATCGTCAATCTCACTCATATATTGCCCCAGTTCCCTTTACACACATATATTTCTGTGCATGTGTGCACTTCATGTTCTGAATATGAGCAGAAAGCTCATAAAGTCTTGCTTTTATTACTCACACTATTATTACCTTCTTCATCTGCCTGTTGTGACAGTAATGTTGGCCATGACTGTAAGAGTGGACCTCCATTACAGCAAAGAGCAACGAATAAACCCCACACGAAGATACTAAATGCAAGGAAATTATTATAAAAGAGACCGCCGCCATCGATCAAACTGTCAGTCTGAATGTTTTATTGGTGCAAAAGATTTGATCAGAAGCTAGTGTAAATCTGAAAGCCACTGTCAGTATCATAAAACTGCACGACCATATGATTCGTAACCTGCAGAGATTACGGTCTCATGCCACCATAATCTCTTTTCGAACCGTTACACAGTCACTGAATTTCTTTCAAGCAGGATGAATGGATAGCAAACAATCAAACTAAAATCTGTGATTATGCAGGCATTTGTGAGGTGGTTTCTCACTCAAAGTTCATAGTAAAAAACACTATATTGCACTGAGTGTATATTTATTTTGACTGAATTATTTCAACCTTTTTTTTTGTTGGTCAAAATGGGTATGTGTATTATAAAGATCGCTCATTTTGATCAAACACTGAAAAGCTTACCACCATTTTGTGATTTGGTGTTTCCTGTATATCCAGGTTGCTGTGCAAAACCACCCAATTTCCTATATAAAAACAACTATATTTGACCTTTGTAGCATGATTTTTTTTATCAATTCTATGCAACATGTTAGCATCAATACCACTTACAGGAAGAGTTGTAAAAACTAGCTTTTCTCAGAAGCTCAAAGAGACTGCACACCCAACTTTAGAGGGACACAAAATGTCACAAAAAGGAAAGATTCCTTTAATGCAAATTGAAAAGCAAGAAAATAATGTGTTTCTCACAGACCACTGTGCCTGAAAGGGTTCATCTAATTTATATTCTACCTTTTATATTCTTCTATTTATCTTTCTTCTTCTAGTGGCTTATTCTGTTGGGAAGCGTTTCTGCTCATCAGGCTTGAGGGATTTGTCAAAAGAAATGAAAAAGAAAGCGAACGAGCAGGAGAGAAGATTCTCCTGTTAATAGACTCTTCACGGGCACCTGAAATGACCCATGAAGAGAGTCTTATGTCATGTCATAAAATGCTCTGTCATATTTCAGGCAGACAAATATTTTTGCCCTGGCCTGATATCTATCAAATTGAACACAGAGTGTGAACCACAACATAAAGTGGTGTTCTGAGATCCTGAACTGTTGACCTTTGCAAGGGGAAAGTTTACAGAGGCATTCAACACAACAACCATGTGTAATTGAAAACATTATGGGACATAAAGCTGAAAATTAATCTCTTGATCTACATATTTTTAGTAGTAATTCATAGTGAGGTCTTTATGGCAGTCTGTTCCCCTTCAGATAAAATAAATACATAAATAGCTACATAAATAAAAAGGTAATTGCAAATTTAGTTCCAGTCATTGGGACTTTAAATCTCACAAAACTTTAATTGCAACTGCGACTTTGTTTCCCGTACTTGCAAATGTGTTTCTCTGAATTGTGAGTCTATAAAATGAATATATCTTAGTAAGTAACTATATCTTACAATAACGATAATTTGTGACTTTTAACAAAGTAATATGCAAAATCTCAATATGACTTTATATCTCACATTTGTGAGAGTAGTTATGACTATAAATCACAATGGAACTTTATGTCTTGAAATAGTGACTTTGTTTCTTGTAATTTGATTCATACGTCAGAATGTGACTTAACTGTGTAAAATCTCAATTAGATTATTTCTCACAATTGTGAATTTGTTCCTCGTAGTTGTGACATTATAAATCATAATTCAACGTTATATCTTGCAATTGTGACTGTTTCTTGTAATTTAACTTCACACATCAGAATGTTACTTAACAAATGCAAAAAAAATCTGTATTTTTAATGTAATTTTACATTTCACGATTGTCAATTTGTGACTTTGTAAATCACTATTTTGAATTTATTTATCATCACAGTGATAAATCACAGTGTAAGTTTAAATCTCGCAATCGTGACTTGCAGTCTTGCAAACCAATGTGCCAAATCTCAGTGTGTCTTTCTATCTCACAATTGTCAATTTGTTTTCGGGCTGCACGATTAATCCCTATTAACTCAAAATCGTGCTTAAACCGATTTGGTTTATTGCGATTATGAAATTGCAAAGGCTTATTTATGCATAGCTTGTCAGTGCAGCACGGCTCTGTGATCAGTAGTAAATGCTGCTCTATCTGAAAGCAATGTTTGAGTCGCTTATAGCGTGCATTTGAAAAAGCAACACGCGTCAAACATCTTTTCAAACATGAGACACATTTATGAACCTCTTGTCCAACAAAAGACAACATTTACCTTAACCTTACTTCATAACGTCAGTTGAGTATCCTTCTGTGAGATGATGTGGCTTCTTACACAGAATAAAGCACACAACATATTATTTCATAGTATTCTATACAGTGATAAAGGCTATGTTGATTAGCATTGAAGTCTAAATATACTTTATTATCATGAAAATACCCGAGATGGCTTGAAGAACTCAGATAAACCATATATATTTTTGTAGTCGTGTGTTTATTAGTCATATTAAATCAATCAAAGCATTTCAATCTTCTGTTTATTCGGTTACAGATATAGTATGATGCCCATAGGGATTTCCTGGAATGATATGTGTCATCGTACTTCTATGGGGCATATTTGGAGTTTCCCCAGGTAAGTGATGCACACCCGGCCATCCACGTGATGTAAAAGAAAATGTGATTCATTAGACCAGGCCACCTTCTTCCATTGCTCCGTGGTCCAGTTCTGATGCTCACGTGCCCACTGTTGGCGCTTTCGGCGGTGGACAGGGGTCAGCATGGGCACCTTGACTGGTCTGCAGCTATGCAGCCCCATACGCAACAAACTGCGATTCACTGTGTATTCTGACACCTTTCTATCAGAACCAGTATTAACTAAGAGCAATTTGAGCTACAGTAGCTCGTCTGTTTGATCGGACCACATGGGCCAGCCTTCGCTCCCCACGTGCATCAATGAGCCTTGGCCGCCTATGACCCTGTCGCCGGTTTACCACTGTTCCTTCCTTGAACCACTTTTGATAGATACTGACCACTGCAGACCGGGAACACGCCACAAGAGCTGCAGTTTTGGAGATGCTCTGACCCAGTCGTCTAGCCATCACAATTTGACCCTTGTCCATTTTTCCTGCTTCTAACACATCAACTTTGAGGACAAAATGTTCACTTGCTGCCTAATATATCCCACCCACTAACAGGTGCCGTGATGAAGAGATAATCAGGGTTATTCACTTCACCGGTCATAACGTTATGCCTGATCGGTGTATGTAACTTCATATGTTGCAATGTGGCTTTTAACAAATTAATAAGGAATTAATTTTTATTGAATTCCCCTGTGTGTGTTTTAGGATTTTACTTTGCTTATATTATCCACTTACTGAGTGTGTAGAAACAATGGTGCTTCCAGTGATATATGAGTCCAGGGTTGTGCATCACAGCAGCTGGAGCACTAAGGGATCACAATTAATGTTGCCTGATCCTAAATATGGCACACAGGGCTGTTCCACTTCCAGATTGGGAGAGATTCACGCCAGGGAGTGGATACGGGCTGAGCGGGTCCTCCAGCTTTACCCTCAATATGTCAGTGTTAGTGCTGCGGTCCACTTGTTCCTCTCACCCTCTGTAGTAAATGAACAGGCACAGCCGGTCTAGAATAATGACTCGGGCTGTCACTTCAAATCAAAAGACGTCATCTCAATCTGTGAGGGTTGTGAGTGAGACACAATGAGATGTATCTCAGGCCTCCCTTTTGTCGGCAATGATTTTAAAGGTTTCTTTAGAGAGAAACTACAGCCTTTGGTTCATTGTAGGAATGATTCTTTGATATGAAGAAATAGCAAATGCAAAAATAGTTTGGAAAAACATGACCGTGAGTACATGATAATAGAATGTTAACTTTTGGGTGAACTATCCCTTTAAATCAGTCTCCAAACTCCTCTTTTATGTTGTCATATAATCAACTGAAGATGTGATAACCATAACAATGCATACAATTATTCAACAAAAACATTAAACCCTACTTGACTCACCTCTGTGAAATTACACGATCAACTAATGTTTACACGATCAGCTAATGGAGGCTGTGTCCACATTTCCCAGCTGCAATGTTTTTATTTTGTATAAAGAAAGAAAGAAAATGTGCAAGCTCCAAACCTCAGCTGCTACACACAGCAGGCCTTTCAAGACACATAAATGCTATTATGCAACAAATTGGCAAGAAGATGGATCTGACAACCCTGTTGAATTCACTATTTTCTATAGTGCGCATGAGATTTGTCATTCACTGGCTATTTTTTTGTCCAGATCAGAATAAAAAAGAGTTATTCTGGTTGTTCCAGGCTCTGTGAGGCTGTGATAATGTATTGGATGCAATATTTCTGGCCTCTACTGTCTGTAATGGCTGCTGTCAGTGAATTAAACATTAGACTTAACTCATGCCAAGGTGACAAATGCCTAGAATGGTTTTTATTTCACTGGAATAAGCGCTTGTTCCTGTTTCTATTTTTCCAAGAAAGGAAAATGACTAACTTATCTTCATTTCTCCTTCTATAATATTTGGAATGTGCTAAAAGAAACATTTAGGAAGAAGAAACTTGGTAAACGTTAACTGGTTTGTATTGGAACATAGTAATAATTCATTTAGTGCTGGATTTTCTGAGTTTCATATAAGAGATGGCAATAAAAAGAAGCCCGTATCAACAACAAACAGTACGGTACATTGCCAAAAAGGCATACATAATAAAAATATTGATAATTACCTGAGATGATTGACGCCAGGCGAAATGCATCTGAATGTCGGTGAGGCGTCATGGGTTCATAAGGAGAAGGCTCATAAAAATCCTCACCTAAAAAAAAGACAAAATTATAGACTATTAATTTTTTTTTAGCACTGTACATACCCACTGTATTACCTCTGACATCTTTTTAAAACAGTGTGTGTAAAACATTTAAAATGCTACACTGCATTTGTATGCTACATTAGTACAGTATGCTACATTGTTGTCACATGACCTTATTATGTTGTATGTTTATTTCAATGAATGGCATCCAATTCTTTCTGAGAATCCAATTTTGTGGTAAAAATGCTGTCTGATAAAATGAGGCAAAAAACAATGTTAAAATGTTAGCTAATATTACTGACAGTTCATTTATCACACTGGAAATGGAAGGTCAAGTAGAACCTTAAGTAGAATAAATATGCTCTGTTGTATACTGCACATTTGGTACATGGTAATCTTTAGTAGTAGTATACACTGTGCACTTACACTATACACTATGTATGTTTCCATAGAATGAATAAGGATATTGTCGTACCAAATCAAGCACGTGCATTTTTTTATTTTTATTTATTATTATTTATTATTTTAGCAACACAAAAGCATTTGCCCTATTCCATTTTGAAGAGCAGGGATGCGCTGGCCCACGAATGGCCCAGCCTTTATGCATTCCCTCCGGTCTCGATGCTTCCACAGGCCATCTAACGGAACAGGGAGAGAAAGTGTGCAGTCCTCCTAATAGCCCCTCTTTGGCGGACCCAAATATGGTTCTCTGAGTTGATGAAGTTGCTCGAAGCAGCTCCTTGGCCGATACCCCTGAGGAAGGACCTCCTTACTCAGGCGAACAGGACAATCTGTCACCCCCGTCCCGACTTGTGGGCCTTCCATGTATGGCTCTTCAACGGGTACCAAGGGACCTTCCTGAAGGTCTAGCTGAGGCTAGAGCTCCGTCCACTAGACACCTCTACGCCCTTAAATGGTCAGTGTTCACCAGCTGGTGCTCAGCTCAGAACCAAGACCCCTATTCATGTGAAGTACCACTGGTATTTTCATTTTTACAACAGCTTCTGGACGCGGGTCGTACCCCCTCCACGCTCAAAGTATACGTGGCGGCCATAGCAGCTTCCCATGCTCCTGTGGCCAACCAATCTCTAGGAAGAAACAAATTAGTCACATGCTTCCTCAAAGGGGCCAGGAGGCTGAACCCGCCTCCTCCCCCTTCTATACCCTCATGGGACCTATCCACGGTCCTCAGGGCCCTTAGGGGTCCCCCATTCGAGCCGCTGCAGTCGGCTGAATTAAAGCCACTTTCGCTCAAGACCGCACTCCTGCTAACTCTAGCATCGGTCAAGCGAGTGGGTGACTTGCAAGCACTCTCTGTGGATGCTACCTGCCTTGAGTTTGGGCCTAATGACTCCAAAGTCGTCCTCAAACCAAGACATGGTTATGTACCCAAGGTGCTCTCAACTCCATTCAGAGCCCAGGTCATTTTATTGTCGGCTCTCCCCTTGTCGGAGGACAGAGAATTAAACCTACTCTGCCCTGTCAGCGTTCTGCCCAATTGACCTATCGGTAAGCCCCGCCTCCCTTAGTTCACTCTAAAAAAAATAACCGTAAGAGCTGAACAAACAAAGCATAAAAAGTGGGCATTAACGTCTCATTCACAAACTCTCTCTCTACGTAGCATTATCATTTACATACACAGCTAATTATACAAAAAACATACAACTAACAGTAAACAAACATATGCCTTTTCGGGGGTGCTAATAAACTGTTAACTTTGTATCTGAAAACAACTCAGATAAACTGCGATTGCAAGCTTTCCCTTTCACTACCCGCATTGCTCCGTAGACTATAATACCCATCAAAATAGGAGTCCCTCCTTAGTAAGACAGATAATGTTAAACATATCTAAACTCACAGAAATTTCAAAAATGTAAACAAAAACAAATTAGAAGATAAATCACAAAAAAGTCTGTGACACAGAAGGACCACCTCACTCAGAGGAACATTCAAGTGGGACTTAAATATGCCATGCAGGGATATATAAAAGATTTTAAACTAAATATGGTGGGAGATTAATTTGGAAGCTAGGGTTTACAGCTCTCAAAGCAAGCGGGAGAAGCCTCATGTTATGGTCGTCATGACAACATCCAGGACCAACACTGTTCATGTACCGCAGGGTAAGATTAAATTAATTTGCATTTAACCTTTAATTTTTAAGCTTAATATGGAGAGATGCACTGAAATGTAGACCTTTGTTTATGTGTTTTTGACCTACACTGTTAATGTTACATGACGTGAGAACAGTTAGTTATTTCGGTTTGTATGTTAGCAGGTACTCACTAACTTTAATCATAACTTAATGAGAGTGTGACAACCAGAAAATCCTCTCAAGATACCTGGAATCAGTGTTAAAGTACCCCAGACACATCGTTTTACCATTTTTGTAGCATAAACACCATCAAACCGATGAGAGCTTCGGATCTTCCAATGTTTCTCTATGGCGCTGAAACCTAAAGATGTCCGAGTTCCGGTCCCCGTGCAACTGATACTCAACTGCCATTGGCTCATCTATATTCGAGGGGAGGGGCTTACCGATAGGTCAATTCAGGCAGTCAGAACAGCTCTTTATATGCTTCGGCGGCCACACCAAAGGGCTTCCGGTCACGAAGCAAAAATTATCACGCTGGATAGTAGACACTTTCTCTTTAGCCTACGCCTCTATGGGCTTTCAATGCCCCATAGGCGTCAGGGCTCACTCCACTAGAGGCATGGGCTCTTCATGGGCTTGGTCCAGTGGTGTATCAATCAATGATATTTGTGCGGTGGCCGGGTGGTCCTCGCCGTCCACATTTGTGAGATTTTACAACTTGGAAGTCCCTGCACTGCAGGCATGAGTCCTTTCTGTATAGTGAGGTTGGCCTCTAAAGAACCCAAACCACTAGATACTACTTCCGTGGGCTCCAACCCTCGTCCGGGCTCTGTTGGATTTCTGGCCAAAGTTCTGCTCTATAGCCTCAGGCTTTGTTCCTCAGGTGAGAGTTCAGAGCTAGATCATCAGCTTTAATAGCACGGCGTGATTAAACTGAGTTCCCATAAGCATCTAGCGACGCAATATGAGGAGCCGTTTTTGAAAGGGAAAGGGAACAAGTATTACGTAGATGGTCGTGTTATTAAGCGTCACAGGTCTTGTCGCTTCAGTTGAATTAACCTGATTTCTATGGCGAAAATTAGCTGCTTTTATAGCCAGTAGCTCCGCCCATTTTGGTGGGCTCAGCTCGCGGGCGGCGGGATGCTCCCTGATTGGTTCACGCACATATGCTGCCTCGTCGTAGGTTCGTACAGTTTCCGCAGCCCAACCAACCATCACATTTATAGTTCGCATAATGTTGGCTGTGCAGCTGCACTGCGTTTTTAAAAATAAGGCTTCAATATTTCGAGAAAAAGAGTTTTCCCATAAGCGTCAAGCGACGCAATACTCGTTCCCGTTATTCTCAGGGAACCGAGGTTACGTGAGTAACTGAGACGATTTGAAGTACACTACAAGTGCACATTAACCACACTTCTTATTCACAAGGGTTGAGAGGCCCCAATACCATGAAAATCCATTGGAGGAATTATGTAAAAGTTATATCACTGCTACTGTTTGCCATTCAGATGTCCCAAAAACGGTGTAATCTGCATATTAAACTGAACCCAGTGAAGTGTAACTATTTTATTTTACTAGCTGTTCTGTGGATACTTATTGTCAAATGAAGCTTTGTGACTCTTCAACTGAGTTGGGGAGACAGTAAAACACTCAGCCATGAGTGTGTAAAGCTTGTGCCTGTCAGAATTAAAAATTAGCCAGCCTTTGCCTGCAGTACTCCCTACAATCTCTCGGGAGCTTTAATCCACGATTCAAAATTCACAATCATTCCATGTAATTCACACACCTGCATACTAGCAGGGGGCACTCAGGTCCTCTTTCCTGTTGGGGAATGCAGATCATTGGAGTATTTAAGCTGTGTCAGTCTCATTTTATCATACTGCGAGCTCCACTGTCACACAGCGCTTTCTGAGGCGGATGGGCTACACGTGAATGTGTGCACATGTAGAGATGTGATGAAAGATGGCATATGTCTTCAGACGGTCCCTAACTCACATTAGATCACTAACATGGAACAGTGCGTATTAAACTTCACTTTACCTGCTGACCGAGTGTCAAGGATTCACTCTGCTGTTAGACAGACATATAGAATAGCATGAATTATCCTAACTAAAATGAATAGACCAAAATGTCTGGTGCAATTAAGTCTGAAAGCAAAATGAATTGATTATACATTTAAAGACATTTGAAAAGGATTTGGAAAGTTTTGCATTACAGTCATTTAAAAATCACAAGAAGAAGAGTACTGCAGATAAACTATAAATATTAAATATTAAAAGGTCAAAAAAAAAGTGTAGACTAAAAAATATATAAGCAAAGGAAAAATATTTTTTTAAAATGTAGTTTTACAAAATTTGACACGTTTTTAGACATTTTCTCTTTGTATTCAAGTTGACTTTCAAAAAATTCAAAAAGGGAAAAAAAGTCATTACACCTTACATATTAATACTTTGTAATATTTTCTAAATATTTTCTATGGTATATATATACACCGATCAGGCATAACATTATGAACGACAGGTGAAGTGAATAACCCTGATTATCTCTTCATCACGGCACCTGTTAGTGGGTGGGATATATTAGGCAGCTAGTGAACATTTTGTCCTCAAAGTTGATGTGTTAGAAGCAGGAAAAATGGACAAGGGCAAATTGTGATGGCTAGACGACTGGGTCAGAGCATCTCCAAAATTCCGATCCATGGAGGCCCCACCTTGCAACTTACAGGACTTAAAGGATCTGCTGCTAACATATTGGTGCCAGACACCACAGCACAACTTCAGGGGTCTAGTGGAGTCCATGCCTCAACAGGTCAGGGCAGCCAAAGGGGGACCAACACAGTATTAGGAAAGTGGTCATAATGTTATGCCTGATAAGTGTGTATATATATATTTGGTATAAATGTATTAGAATAAAATGAATCCATGAAACAGTGTCTGCAGGGCCTGTCTCATGAAAATGAAAGTCCAGTTACTTTTAGCCAAATTATAATAGACATAAAAGGTCATAAAAAGTCAGCAGAGCTTTGATATGAATGACTGATGACCTTTTATGATGTGTGTCAGGTACGCTAATAATGATTTTAACATTCCAGAAAACCACCGGAGTAAACAACATCCCAAGGGAATGAAAAATCAGAAATGAGATCTCTTCAATATTTCAATTGTTTCCCATATATTGACAATAAGATCAAATGGAGAACAAACTGAGACATCTGCTTTATTGTTTCTCCTGAAAGCAAAAACTGAAATTTCTATGTGAGGAGAAATTCTAGTCTTTAACCAAAAGTTAGACCTCAAACATTCAAATGTATCGGAGTTATCTCTATACTCTTACTGGATGTCGAGATGGTCATATTTGTGTCTATTTCTATTTCTCCTAAGCAATTTTACGAAGCAGAATCAGAGAAGTTGATACTTCAATGGAACATCTTCATTACATTTCCTGAGCTATGACAAAGCAACCTCTGAGTGATCAGCTTTTCCTCTTATTGTTTTCTTTTTGTTGTGACTGAATAGTTATGTTTAAACTTGACAACACAAAGCACAGTATGAAGCTGTTTTAAATAGCACTTACTAAATGCACAGAACATAAGAATTAGCATATGTCCTTTCCCGAGTGACATTTCAATCTGAATAAGAGCTCCAACTTTCAGTCAGTCTCCCTTTGCCGTTCCTTCACCTGCAATCATCGCAATGTGAAGTGAACTCTGATGGTCATTTGGAGAGACAGCCTATTACCTGAGTCCACAGGGAGTCTGTCTCTGTTTTTTCCCTCGTGTCTTTCTTCCTCTCGATATTTCTTGTGTTCTGTCTCTCTGTCCCTGTTATGTGTCTGTCTCTTTTTGTCAGTAAGCCCAGCTCAGGAGTGCCGAGGTGACAGCTGAACAGACAAACGTTGTCTGACGGCTTTCTACTAGAGGACACTCACCGTCTCATTGTAGCGTCAGGTGAGAGATGCCAAACGGATTTCACAGCTGCACGCGGACAAGATTTTTTAAAATGCATTCCACTACAGGTTTGGATTTTGTCTTCGGCACTGGGTTTTACAATGAGTGGACACAAAAGTGTGAATGGGGCAAATATAGCACTGGTTTCTCAAATAGACAAGCTAATCATTAGCTAATCATTCCCACATTATTTTGCAAATCCATATTTGCCCTAGTATTAAATGTCTTGATACTAGAAGACATTGTTTTTATTAATAGAATTTATCATAATGTATCATTGCGCTTGGTTGCAGGTACATGTAAGTGGCATTTTAGCTTCCCTTAAAAAAGAAGTTTATTCAAGTGTGCTATTAGTATACTTCTTCTAGTCTACTTTTTATGTACTCAGAAATATACTTTATGTACTTCTCAGAAATATACTTAAAATTACACTTAAGTATACTTGACTTATACTGACAGAAAAGTCTAAGTATATTTGGCCTGTACTTTCAATCTTTTGATCGAGATATACTAAAAAGTATAAATAAGTATTGCCGGGTTCAGACTACACAATATCAGCAGATTGTTTTGGCAAATGGGGTGTCGAGGCGTCGATTCGTAAAACGACAATGGGCGTCAGGACACACGCAACAATCGTTTCATCTCGTATAGTGTGTGTAGTGGATGACAACTGACGCTGTGCCTGCACCGCTTCACGATGACATGACAGAAAGACTAGCATGTTTAATGAAGTTGACCAATAGGAGCACAGAAGCTCTTTCGTACACAGTTTTAAATATGGTGAAATGAGAGAGACACAATGGTATTGGTGCTGCTAGGTGGAAATATGCAATGGAGGAGGAAAGGTTTGTAGAGCTATGGCAACAATACTCCTGCCTTTATATAAAAGATAAATGCTGGCTAACGAAAGCGGAGGCACTTCAGAAACCCAGTGAGTACTGTAATTAGCATTAAGCTAACATGCTAAATAACTAAATAACTACAACTGACATTCTCGCCTAAAAAACTACATTTCATGACACAATAACAGTAGTATTTGTAAAAAATATAGTGGATTTGCTCGACCGCCATGACAGCTGCCACAAGCCGAGTGATACAAACGGTGAAACGGTTTGAGTGCTAATACTAGGAGAATATCGCAAGGCTTAAAAAGGCTCTCAGCCAATCAGATTCGAGAACTGGAAAGAACTGTTGTGTGTATATATATACTCTCCCAAATGTTTCTTTAACGGACTTGAGGCTGTTTTTACACTGCAAGTGTAATGCACTGATCGGTACTGATATCCGTTTTTTTGTCCCGCCTGTTTACATTTACTTCAGACACAACTGGTATCCAATATCTATGTTTGCATTAATCCCTGCCCATCACTTTACTATGCAACATGGTTGACCCTCGGGTTTTGAATGGACGTACTAAATGTATTTATATAATTCACCAAGGGTTGGACATGATTATTTGCCAGCTTGGTTAAGTTGGTAAAGCTGTCATGGGTATTTGCAGCTAAAATCTGACTGAACAAATATAGACAGGAAAATAATGGTTTGATGTTGAGAAATGTAACTTTCAGTAATTCAACTGTTTATATATAAAATTCACAGGGCAGAGATTGATAACCAGTTTCTATGCTCCTGAATGTTTCTATGTATGTGCAATTTCTCAACTATATATAATGTTTCCATCTCAATAAAAAAAAAAAAAGCTGTGAATTTTGGTGTGAGCGCATACAGACAGGTCAGCTTCATAATACGAAAATAAAAAGCAGTCTTTTTGGGCAAATGTGTCTTTCTCGCCTTGTGGTGGCTTGGAATTCCAAGGGGAATCTGATACATGTTTAGACGCAGGTCAGATGTTCAGATATCGGATATGTATCTGATTTAAAACCACTTTTAAAAGTAGCTCAGAATGGATGCATAAAAATCAGATCTCGCACAGATTTTTGTTTTTACACATGTGCAACAAATTCCAATCTGTGTCAGATGTGAGTAAAAAATTATAGTGCAGTGTGTTAAAGGTGCAGTGTGTAAATTTTAGCGGCATCTAGCTATGAGATTGTAAATTGCAACCGCCCACCACTCACCCCTCATAGAGCACATAGAGAAGCTGCAGTGGCCGACACAGGACAAAAATGTAATCGTCAGAGAGAGCAGAGAGTAGCTAGCGCTCTGTAGAGCAGTTTGTCCGTTTAGGGCTACTGTAGAAACATGGCGGCGTGAAATGGTGACTTCACTGTAGGGGGACCCGTGGTGTATGAAGATAGAAATGGCTCATTCTAAGGTAATAAAAACATATTTTTATACACCACTGAAAACATAGTTATGTATATTTTATTGCATTTCTGTCAATAGATCCTTATAAATACTGCACACTGCACCTTTACACTGGTCATTTTAGAGATACACTACCATTCATGTTTTTGAAAGAAGTCTCTTATGCTCACAGAGGCTGCATTTATTTGATCAAAAATACAGTAAAAACAGTACTTTTGTGAAATATTATTAGAATTCAAAATGACTGTTTTCTATTGTAATATATTTTAAAATGTAATTAATTTCTGTGATGGCAAAGCTGAATTTTGGTCAAAAATCAGGTATGTGCTGATGGAGAGAGCGATCTATAGTACAAAATAAACTGCATCCAAACATGGATCTAACACTATACAGGTGAGACTCATCGTGTGCTTTCGTTTCCCCTCACTGTTTTGCCATTCCTTGCTTCAGGATATGTAAACCATTAAAAAAGAGCTCAAATCCTGAGGTGATGAAGATATAAGAATATATAAAATCTCTCCTGCGCAGGGAGCAACCACTTTGATGGATGTTTGTTGGAAGACCATAACCGTAAAGAATCATTCCTCCACTTTCCACCTCAGTCTGTTCACTGTGAAAAATAAACACATAATCGATAAGCACAGTATAATGGAGGAAGTAAGCTCAAAAATCGGCTGCTATGCTGAAAGACGACTTATCACAAAAAAATGTACATTTGAAGTCAGGCTAATTCGCCTGTGTAGTTAGTCGTAAAAATACAGAGAGAGAATTTTTTAGAACGGAACAAAATGATATCCCAATCTGCAGCTAAATCACAGTCTGCTACGCTTCACTGATGCATGCTGGATAATTGCTTTTGTATAATTGTTTGTGAAGGACCAGAGCACCATTATCCTTAGACATTCAAAACATGTGTGACCTCTACGACATCTCCTGACAACATTTTCAAATAATGTCACATCATTAGGCTCTGCAGACCCTTTTCATACTTTTACTGTAATGAGTTTGTACTAAAACAACAGATTTGTTGGTACAACCTTGTATGTTTATCTGTAATCTCTTTCTTTTTTCAACTTCATTGGCATTAGAATAGCAGAAAGTAGTTATCAATCTAATAGCAGTCCTTTCTCTTCAATGCTGTCACCATAGCTTTTGTTCGTAACATTGATGTTTGGGACACAAACTGTGTCTAATAAGCCCCAGCTCCCCTGTTAATACTCCATTAGGTCAGCAGGAAACAAGTAATTCAAGCAAAGCAAGCACTAACATCCCTAAAGCATCAGCCAAGACATTCAATATCAACCTGACTGAGCAAGCCCTTTGATCGTGTTCCAAATAGACACGGGATATAGAAACAGACTGTGATTCAATCCACAACATCCAATAGTTTATTTTAGAGACATCCTGTTAGGAGACTTAAAGAGCATGAATATACATAACCTGTGTGTGTGTGCGTGTGTGGCTCAGGTAAACCCTAAGTTATGGGGACATAATGTCCCCATAATGCAGAAATCTTTCAGTGATGGGTTTAGGGGTAGGGTTAGTGTGAGGGGATAGAACATACAGGTTGTACAGTATAATATCATTATGTCTACGTAAAGTCCCTATAAACCATGAAAACACAATGTGTGTGTGTGTGTGTGTACATGTTTTTCTATCCCAGTGGGGACTTCAGCCTGAATGCACACAGACTCATGGGAACTCGTGTCACCGTGGGGACCTAAATTGAGGTCCCCATGAGAAAACAAGCTTATAAATCATACAGAGTTTTTTTGAAAATGTAAAAATGCTGCACATTTTCTGCGATGGGTAGGTTTAGGGGTAGGGTTAGTGTAAGGGGCTAGAATATACAGTTTGTACAGTATAAAATAAATATCAGCTTTTAAAAGGAAGATTTGGTAACACTTTATTTTACTGTATCACTGTTATATTTGTTCTTACTGTAGTAATAACAGTAAATGACGCATAATTACAAAAAATTGGTTAGACTTTATTTTAAGGTGTCTTAAGTAACTACATGTACTTACTATAGGGTTAGGATTGGGGCTTGGTTTGGTTTAGGGTTAGTTGCATGTAACTAGTTGATCCAGCAGCCATATCACCCTGTAGCCCAAGACTGGTTTCCCAATGAAGCTAAGCAGAGCTGAGCCTGGTCAGTACCTGGATGGGAGACCTCCTGGGAAAACTAGGTAGCTGCTGGAAGAGGTGTTAGTGAGGCCAGCAGGGGGTGCTCACCCTCTGGTCTGTGTGGGTCCTAACACCCCAGTATAGTGATGGGGATACTATACTGTCAATAAGCATTGTCCTTCGGATGAGACGTTAAACCGAGGTCCTGACTCTCTGTGGTCATTAAAAATCCCAGGATGTCCTTCGGAAAAAAAGTAGGGGTGTAACCCCGGCATCCTGGCTAAATTTGCCCATTGGCCACTATCCATCCAATATCCATCATCGCATCATCCAGGTGGATGTTGCAAATTGGTGGTGGTTGAGGAGATTCCCCCCTTCCATGTAAAGCACTTTGAGTGCCTAGAAAAGCACTATATAAATGTAACAAATTATTATTATTATTATTATTATTAACTATATGCGTCATTTATAGTTATTACTATAGTAACTGCATGTAACAATGACACTATAAAATAAAGTGTTACCCAAAAATTGCATAAATAACCCTAAACCAAACCCTAATCTTAACCCAACCCTATAGTAAGTACATGCTGTTAATTAATATTACTCAGTACTTAAATGTATAATTACACTGTAACAAAGACACCTTAAAACCATATTGCATGATATTCTCTCATTCTTGATTCTAATGTATTGTTATATATTGTTTAAAAAACTACACTATACAGATTATAGGTAAAATCTGAAGCAAAACCAGTTAATAACCACTGAGCTGACTAAACGTGAGACTTGGGGAACTTTTTCTCATTAAAGCACTTGTAAGGAACGTGTATGTTTATATTAATACAGACGTAACAAAAGTCCTGTGAGACGACTGAATGAACAGCTGGCTTAATGCATATTGTGTGTTTCAAAATTCTGTACAATAATTAAAGAAACAAGCTTCTGTTTATCTAGAGCATTTGGCACTTCAGCCAAGACACCTCTAGGGAAATCAAGATGGTAATTAGGAGTAAAGATCAGAGTTCTTAAGGAATAGTGCAGCCACAACATTTACACTGCAGCATACAGAGATACACTAAAACCTGCATCAATAAACATAGCTGAAAATACTTTAAAATCATCTTTGAGACAACTGAATCTGAGTTATACTTCTATGAGTAAGGCATTGCAGTCTTAAGTCAAAGAATTGCATAGTGTTTCCAATTTTCCCCATATTTTCCCCCCCATATTTTTTGTCTTCCCATCTTCACAGACCCATCAGTAATGCTTGTGCTCCAACATCAAATGCGAAATGTGTTCTTTTTGAAACACTTATATACTGTATTTAAAAAACAGTAACAGAAAAATATTATACTGGATATCATTAAACATTGCCATTATTGCACACATGATTGCATTGATGATTTGTAATAGTTATGGGAGTTTTGTTGTACTGTACATGAAAACACTATATAGGTTAATATAGCATACTAATTACTGTGTAGAAGTTTTCTAAAACTGTATTAGTCAAACTAAGGTCAAAATTGTAGTTTTTTTTCTCACTGTGCCGAAAATTAATATGCATCAAGAATGTGCATCAAGCAATTATAAATTTGATACTGATGATGAATTACGCCAACAATACCAGGGTCTTTACATTTTCCCAGAGAGATGTGGATTAAATTGGAATCTCACCACATTGTCCTTTTTCCGTTTGCAGCAAATTGAGGAAAATGAAAGATTTGTGAGAGGGCTGAGGACAATAATCATTCTCTGAACGGCTGACATGTTTGAGTTAATTTAATTTCACTGGGCCGCTCCTCCTGTTCGACCCAGTGATCATTTACTCCACCCTGATTCATTCATAGCTGGGGTATTAATCAGGCTCAAGTCTGGATTTATCTGAGATATGTGCCTTAGCTTAATCAGGCACAAGTCTGGATTTGCCTGAGATGCCTTAGCTCAATGTAGACATACAACAAAGAAGATTTTTGATCATGGGAACATGACAAAAAGAAAAATCCTAAAAAGTCTCTAATTGAGATCCTCATTGTTTTGTGCCTTTCTTGTCCTGTCTTCCTTTCAAAAAGACATGCACGCTGCAGTAGGCAAATACGCCGTTCTCTTAATTTGTGGTCCATTTTAGTTTTATTCTCCGGTGGGACTGTGTGTGCACATTTTGCACAGTGCATTCTTTCATTTTAAATCCTTGTTTAAAGAGCAGGCTATAATTAAAATACCATTTTTGTATTATTTGAGATTAGAGAGGTGTCATATGGGTTTCAACCTGCATGTTGTAGCAAGTTTACACTGACAATATTTTTGGATTAGTGTCATTTTACTATCATTGATTCACTATAGTAGTGAATCAATGATAGTAAAATGACACTGATCCAAAAAGGCAGCAGCTATTTACACTGTTTAAATAGCAATAGATTCTATTTACACTAAGTGAAAATAGCAGCATTTCTTAGCGATCTGCTATTTACACTAAGTGAAAATAGCAGTATTTTCTTTGCAATAAGTGTAATAGTTAGATATTTATACTTATAAATAGCGGCACATACTTTTTGCACCTCAGTGTTGTTGAACGGTATGTAGTAATAACATAGAGTGTAAATGATCATATTTATTAAAATTAATAAATGGATGCCGCCTTATTGGGACAATAAAGCCCTCCCTAACCGATTAACACTTTATTATTAAACTCACGTTGGACACTTTATATTCACTTTTCGAATATTTTTATTAAAAATAAATGCCTTTCCGATCTGATATGTGATGGGAAAAGGGAATAGAGCGAGTTCAGCAAAAGGCGAATATGAACCTCAGATCGATTTGCGTCAAATCTTCCTGCCACACACCTTACCCCACACCATTGCTACTATAAACAGTTCAGTGTCCGAGAAAACTATAAAAACACTGTATTATGAATACAGGGCCAGTAGTTGCCGAGGTCACTTTGTAAAGAAACATTCTGTGGCCATAGACTGAACACGTAGTATGCATGTGCATGCTGTCACGGTTTTCACAAATTCACATTTTTGTGGTTTACATTGAGACAATAATGGTATCGTTTTCAAAAATGTGCACGTTAAAAAAAAAGTTTGTTCTTTCTGGCTCCCAAAATGCCGGTGTAGTGCAAACGAATGGCCAGATTGCATAAAAAGTTTTCCGTTTTTAGTTGAAAACGTTGTCGTGTAAATGGCCCCTGAACATAAACCTGATCTAAAGTGCCTAATGGGAATAACATTTTTAATGGGTAGGTTTAGGGATAGGTGTAGGGGAGGGATTTAAGGACAGGAACACGCAATGTCCCAATAAGATAGCTTGGTAAGACTTTACAATATGGTTGCACTAATATGCATTAATGCATGCTTAACTAATGCACAGATAGTCATGAGTTAATGTAAATGTAAAATTTTTTTACATGAATGTAATATAAACTATTAACTAATTGTTAAGTAATATGTCATTGTGGTTATTGTGTGAGTTTTGTATTAATTTTGAATTAGTTAATAGTCATGTGCCTCAACAAGTAAAGTCATAAAATAATGATACCTTTGCAAATCATTAGCTAATGATTAATTAAAGCAGACAACTGGAAGTTGAAATACATGGCTTTGACCCATTGTGGTAATTAACATATGAATGTACACTATTAGTTAATATAATATGTTAGGGAATTAATACAATATGACACATTTAACTAATAATAATTTAATGATTACTTAATCTATTAATCATATATAATCATCATTAGTTGCTGATGCAGTAATCATGAATAAATGGTTTAGTTCTTCATGAGTCATACATTAACTGATTATCTGTGCATTAGTTAAGCATGAATTAATGCATATTAGTGCACCCATATTGTAAAGTGTTACCGTGCATACTGTTTTATGATCTAGTACAATATACTGAGGTGCAAATAGGCCTAGTATCTGCCACTATTTGCTCTAAGTATCTAACAACTATTTACACTTGACAACAAGAAAGTACTTTCTGTTGCTATAGTGCAAATAGCTGCTGCCTATAGGTATTTTTGTTAACAAGATAAACCTGATGGAAAAAGTAATTTTATTTTGGCAACTAGCTGAAAAAAATCTGTTTATAGTGTACAACTCTGGGCCATATTTGCATGCTCTATATAAAAGGAATAATATTGTAAAACGCACTCAAAAGGTTATTAGGAAAAAAATCCCTAGGCTCAGTGTAGGTACAGTTTACATCATGTAACATTGGCCTACAAACTGCTTTGCAGGTATTTCTTCAGTGAGTACAGCAGGTTACTTCTAAAATAAAATCCAAAACAAGACACACAATGTGCAATTGATTTTTACATGCTTCTTTTGGAAAGAGTAAATAATGGATTTGGATGCATTTTTTGTTGTTGTTATTTTTTTATTGAAAAAAGTTGAGACCTGAGACCAATATTTTTCAGATCTTTGATATGATTGACAGCAAGTGTTTAAAGGAACATTCCACTTTTTTTTGAAAAAAGATTCCACTTTTTTTTTTTTTAACTCCCCTAGAGTTAAACAGTTGAGTTTTACCGTTTTTGAATCCATTCAGCCAATCTCCGGATCTGGCGGTAGAACTTTTAGCATAGCTTAGCATAGATCATTGAATCTGATTAGACCATTAGCATCTCGCTCAAAAATGACCAAAGACTTTCGATATTTTTCCTATTTAAAACTCTTCTGTAGCTACACCGTGCACTAAGGCTAACAATTTCTCTAGTTGCGCAATGATATTACGCAGCGCCTGAAAATAGTCCCCAGCACGCTCCCTGTGCAAGCAGGTTGTCACGTTGGTTATGTTGACCGAAGTTAGCCTATTTTCAGGCGCTGCGTAATATCATTGCGCCTCTGCACCCATGGTACGGCAGCAAAGTTCCTTGATTATTACACAGGAATGAGAGTATAGTTTCTAGCCATATCAGTCTAGAAAATCGCAACTTTTTATTTTTCGTCGGTCTTAGTACACGATGTAACTACAGAAGAGTTTTACATAGGTTTTAAATAGGAAAAATATCGAAAGTTTTTGGTCATTTTTGAATGAGATGCTAACGGTCTAATCAGATTCAATGATCTATGCTAAGCTATGCTAAAAGTTCTACCGCCAGATCTGGAGATCGGCTGAATGGATTCGAAAACAGTAAAACTCATCTGTTTAACTCTAGGGGAGTTGGAAAATGAGCCTATTTTCAAAATAAGTGGAGTGTTTCTTTAACATTCTGTTACCTGCCAAAATACACCACAGCTGTATAACTTTATGATTGAGACTTTTTATAATGGGGCCATATAAATAAAAAAGCGTAAAAATAAACAATTCAGCTATTCAAAAACATAATTAGGCCACCTAATAACATCTACATTTGGTCAGCAGGTATAATTCAGTTGGGTTTCAATTCTTCTTTCAGAGCACCATGTTAATATGCGGATTTCTCTTTGTTTACTAAACATTTTTTCCACACTCCTTTTTGGAAAAGCTTGCTCATATGGGAGTTGCATAGTGAGGTGAAGAATAACCCTCAGCGTATTGCAGAATAATTGCCTTTTTCTTTCATTACATTTTCTAAGAGAACATCCATTTCCAGTTTAATGGAGCTAAAACAATCCTCTACCTGTGAGCCTATATTCCTCCCAGCAAGATTGCTTGTCCTTTTTGCCTGGCAACCATGTTCACTAGTGTTGTGGTGGCATTTGTTCCTCAAACTACATCATTCCAGATGAGTGGGACTATTGAACAGCAGGGGCGAGATTCTCTGAAATGGAAAGTGCCAAAAGGCATAACTGAAATAGAAAATCTTAACTGGCAAACAAGAATCGCTCCCATCTCATCTCTATGATGAGGGCATGGGTTGTTCACACCATCATTGTTGTTGTTTTATTCATTCAGTCATGTCTGACTCTTGGTGATCTGATGGATAAAGTTCTTCCAATTGTCTCAGTCATTAAATACACCAATAGCGTACATTACTAAGCCTTTGTTTTGCAGTAAAATCACTTTATACAAACAGCATAACTGTTCATGAGCATAACTGTTCTCTGTCCACCCTGCTAAAAAAGACTAGGGTCCTGTTCTTATGATATAACGTACTGCAGATTGTATAATTGTGCAAATTCCTCTACTGATAATTAGGTTTTCATTTTAGTATCTGGATTGAGTTACAGACATTTTTGGATTTGGAGTCAAAGATAAGAAATTTGATTTGATTGATTGATTGATTGATTGATTGATTGATTGATTGGTTGATTGATTGATTGTATTAAAGAAAAGTTTATAATGTTATTTATACATAAAAGTTTTCTAATAACATTTATAATGTTACAAAAGATTCTGAGTTTTAAATTCATTAAAGATCCTAAAATAAATGTAGCATGGTTTCCACAAAAAAAAAAAATTAGGTTACACAACTCTTTTCACTGCAAAAAATGCTTTTCTTGCTTAGTATTTTTGTCTTGTTTCCAGTCCAAATATTTAAAATGATTAAATCAAGGTGCTTTTACTTGATAAGTAAAATGACATAAGATATTTTTTCTTGTTTTCTGGGAGGAAAAAATCAAAATGAGTTTTTGCTTAATACAAGCTACATTATCTGCCAATGGGGTAAGAAAAATAATCTTATTTCTGTTTGGGACAGAAACAAGAAAACAAGTTTTCAAACAGAAACAAGATAATTTTTGCTTACCCCATTGGCAGATCATTTTGATTGTTTTAAGCAAAAACTCACTCAATATCTTAAAATATCTTACGTCACTTTACTTATCTAGTAAATGCATCTTGATTTAAGAAGTTTTAGATATTTAGACTGGAAACAAGAAAAAAATACAACATTGTTCAACATTGATAATAATAAGAAATGTTTCTTGAGCACCAAATCAGCATATTAGAATGATTTCTGAAGGATCATGTGACACTGAAGACTGGAGGAATGATGCTGAAAATTCAGCTTTACCATCACAGGAATAAAACTACATTTTAAAATATATTCAAATAAAAATATATTAATGTTTTTGAAAGAAGTCTCTTATGCCAATGCTAAAATTATTTGATTAAAAATTCACTTTGTCAAATAGTTAAATAGTAAAAAGTAAGTAAAATGGCCTTTGTCTATTATCAAAACTAATATATACTATTATTACATAGATCATATACCAGATTACCAGCAAGTTTTAAAGGTGAACAACATGGTTGTGATGGTTCACCAACTAGACCAGCACATAATAAGCACTAGCCAACATAAACCAGTCTGGATAATGACGCTGGTCTAAGCTGGCCTTTTCGGGGAAGGAAATATAATGTGTTTTTCTATATTTGAATGTAGTTTTGCAGTGGCTGCTGGGTCTCGATGCACAGTCAAACAGTATTTCCCCATGCAGTCTAAACCCTGACATTTTCACTCTGCCTGCTCAGAGTCCCAGCACAGCGCCCAGACTGTTTTAACATTACACCTAGAGCATCATCAATCTTACACTACTGTCTCGCTGCATCTCCACTTACAGTAATGGAAATCATTAAAAAGGGATTCACAAGGAGATACAAGTGCTGTGCCTGTCATCGTATTTCTTCACCGCTGTACACATAAACACATGCACCGAAATGTTTCAAGGGAAAATGTGGAAGTGTGTGTGTGGATGTGGGTCCACCCGGCTGGTTGGCAGTTTTAGAAACCGTCTGTGATCCAGTGTAGAGCTATTGAGCTGCCCTAGGGCCAGCGCTGATGATTTAGTGGCTGTAGACGAGGGGTGGGGGGTGGTTGTGGGGGTTGGGTCAGGGCAAAAGGGAGGGAGCAGAGGACAAATAGAGCAGGTGGGGGTGAGGCGTCCTATCGCCTCCCTGTGGCCAGCCTGTCCTTATGAAAGTGGATGACTGAAGTAATAGACTTTGACTGCTGCTATCGGTCATAGAGTTAATAGCTAGATTCTGGGGAAAGATTCTTTGTGCTTGGCGTTAGTATCATAGCTCGAGTGAGAGAGCTTGCACGCGGAGAGAGAAAAAATGCCAGAAAGCAATACATAGTACTGTGTGTTTTTTTTTCTTCTTTTTTTTACTTGCTATGGTACCATTGGGAAAACCACAGACCCTCCAGGGTTTGAACTCACAAGTCTCCAGCCGCCAGGGTTCCCATACATTTTAATCAATTAATTTCTATGATTTTTCCAGTGGTTTGTGATGGATACGGACTTTTAACAATCATTTTATAGAGGCAGCAATCACAAAGAGCAATTTCTAGACCATTAAATATTTTAGAGCTCAGCATAACTAGAAAAATGTATGTCCATTATAGTGATTTCCCTAACTTGTTTTTTAATTTTTTTTTAAATTTTAAATTTAAAATTTTTTTTTTGACTTGTTAATATTTTATTAATTTCCAGGCCTAGAAATGGGAATTTTCAAATTCTGTAATATTTAAAGTCTACTAGTATTATTTGCAGAAACTGAATTGTTTGAGATAAGACTTGCCTTCAATAAAAAAAAAAAGAAAAATAAATGTATATACACTCACCTAAAGGATTATTAGGAACATCTGTTCAATTTCTCATTAATGCAATTATCTAATCAACCAATCACATGGCAGTTGCTTCAATGCATTTAGGGGTGTGGTCCTGGTCAAGACAATCTCCTGAACTCCAAACTAAATGTCAGAATGGGAAAGAAAGGTGATTTAAGCAATTTTGAGCGTGGCATGGTTGTTGGTGCCAGACGGGCCGGTCTGAGTATTTCACAATCTGCTCAGTTACTGGGATTTTCACGCACAACCATTTGTAGAGTTAACAAAGAATGGTGTGAAAAGGGAAAAACATCCAGTATGCGGCAGTCCTGTGGGCGAAAATGCCTTGTTGATGCTAGAGGTCAGAGGAGAATGGGCCGACTGATTCAAGCTGATAGAAGAGCAACTTTGACTGAAATAACCACTCGTTACAACCGAGGTATGCAGCAAAGCATTTGTGAAGCCACAACACGCACAACCTTGAGGCGGATGGGCTACAACAGCAGAAGACCCCACCGGGTACCACTCATCTCCACTACAAATAGGAAAAAGAGGCTACAATTTGCACAAGCTCACCAAAATTGGACAGTTGAAGACTGGAAAAATGTTGCCTGGTCTGATGAGTCTCGATTTCTGTTGAGACATTCAGATGGTAGAGTCAGAATTTGGCGTAAACAGAATGAGAACATGGATCCATCATGCCTTGTTACCACTGTGCAGGCTGGTGGTGGTGGTGTAATGGTGTGGGGGATGTTTTCTTGGCACACTTTAGGCCCCTTAGTGCCAATTGGGCATCGTTTAAATGCCACGCCCTACCTGAGCATTGTTTCTGACCATGTCCATCCCTTTATGACCACCATGTACCCATCCTCTGATGGCTACTTCCAGCAGGATAAGGCACCATGTCACAAAGCTCGAATCATTTCAAATTGGTTTCTTGAACATGACAATGAGTTCACTGTACTAAAATGGCCCCCACAGTCACCAGATCTCAACCCAATAGAGCATCTTTGGGATGTGGTGGAACGGGAGCTTCGTGCCCTGGATGTGCTTCCCACAAATCTCCATCAACTGCAAGATGCTATCCTATCAATATGGGCCAACATTTCTAAAGAATGCTTTCAGCACCTTGTTGAATCAATGCCACGTAGAATTAAGGCAGTTCTGAAGGCGAAAGGGGGTCAAACACAGTATTAGTATGGTGTTCCTAATAATCCTTTAGGTGAGTGTATACAGTTGTGGACAGAATTATTGCCCCCCTTGGTAAATATGTACAAAGAAGCCTGTAAAAATAAATCTGCATTGTTAATCCTTTCGATATATATATATATATATATATATATAATTAAAAAAAAAACCTTTAAAGTCCTCATGAAATCAAAATCAATCTTATTTACTTTGTTAGCACACATTACAGGTCTTAGGGTGAAAAATTAATCTGCGCTAAGTTAATACACAGAAAAAAAATTTGCCGTTGTAATCTTTAATCAAAATCTGAAAATTTAAATAAAAATGCTGGTATTTATTAGAATCCATGATGCCATCCATGATGCCATCTCACCTCCAGCAAAAAAATATGCCAAAAATTTCACCGATCCAGCAGTATATTTAATCGTGGGCATGGGGTACTTTTTATCCCTGTTTGCACCAAACCCATCTGGTGGGTTTGCTGCCAAAAAGCCAATTTTTTTGTTTCATCTGATCATAGAAGCTGGTCCCGTTTGAAATTCAAGCCGTGTCTGACAACTGAATATGCTGTACTTTGTTTCTGGATGAGAGAGGAGGATTTTTCTTGAAACCCTCCAGAACAACATGTGGTGATGTAGGGGTCTTTCTGACCCCGAAACTCAACTAATCTCTCCAATTCTCCATCTGTGATCGTTGAAGAGTCTTTGGTCACTCAAACTCTCCTCCTCACCGTGTATTAGGACGATATAGACACACGTCCTCTTCCAGGCAGATTCATAACATCTTTAGTTGATTGGAACTTCTTAATTATTGGTGGAAATGGGAATTTTCAACGATTTAGCTATTTTATTACAGCCACTTTCTATTTTGTGAAGCTCAACAATCTTTTGCTGCACATCAGAACTATATTCTTTGGTTTTACTCATTGTGATGAATCATTAAGGGAATTTGGCCTTTGTGTTTCTTCATATTTATACTCTTGTGAAACAGGAAGTAATGGCTGGACAATTTCATGTTCCTAGTCCCCCTGATGAATTTTTGGGGGGCAAATAATTCTGACCTTTCAAATTTGGGGGGCAAATAATTCTTAATAAATTATATACTTTGTATCTGTTTGTCCAACCATGGAAGACAGACAAAGAGTGTTATTTTAGTTTTATTATAGTTTTATTAATATTTTTAATTCTGACCTCAACTCTTACACTCTGGGTTTTTTTTTCAGCAGTGCCATAGAATAACATTTTTTTCTTCCTCAAAGAACATTTTAGTGAACAGCTCTTAAAAGAACAATTTTCTTAGTCTGAAGAACATTTTAAGAAGCTTTTTCCATTATACAGAATCTTTTGTGCAATGGATGTTAAAGGAGCCTTTATTTATACCCTACTGCCATTTATGTCTTATTTTAAGCATAGACCTCATTAAATTTTAATAGATGTATGCTCAAGCCATAATAAAGTAATCCACCATTGGTGGTATCATATACAGTATCATATTAATGAATATATTTACCTTGCTATAATGTTTAAGAATTTCTTGTATTTAAACATACCATAACGCTCAATAAAGCAATATATTTATAGTAAAATGTCAATATCTATTTTCTGTAAACAGGTTTTAATATTTTAATATATACTGATTTTGTTTTAATAATGTTTGAATATTTTTCCTGAAAAGAAGACAGTGTGACTGTAAAAACCCTATGGTGTTACATTTCCATCGCTGGTCCTGATAACCTTGACCTTGAAGGTGCTCTTAATACTTGAGGCTGGAACTTACTGCTGAATTCCCACTGATTTTGTTTGGCTAATTCAGCTGCTCAGGTCCCTGTCAACCTCTGCTCAAAATACAGTGACCTTGAAGAATTAGTCATCCGTCTTTGGCTTTCAAATTGAAATTTAAAATGAACTAGATTATAAGTCTCATAAACAAAATTTAGGAAGACATGAGATGTCATTCCATCTAGTCTTGGACGTCCCCTGTGGCGATGGATCTATTACTGTGGACCAGCAGGTTATAGGGAATTACAGACGTTTAATTTACAAGATGTGAATCAGTCTCCTCAGGTATTTATTGCATATGTGGAGATCCCAGAGTATCCATGGGAACCAGAATAAGATGAAGGTTAAGGCTGACATTTAAATTGAACAGAAGTCAACTTCCATAAAAAAAAAAAAAGATCAAAGGAACATGATTATGGAATTAGAGCATGATTATGGAATTCTTCCAGAACATGTCATTCAAATGAAGCATATTATGTTCATACTATAGATTTTAGCCTTTGAGGCCCCTCTGGAATCACGTCCTGCAAAAATCTATATTTTAGCTTCATCGTTTTTATCAATTAATCCCTTAAAACTGATATGTGTATTTATTTCTTAATAAATATATACTTTTTTATCTGTTTGTCCAACCATGGAAGACAGACAAAGAGTGTTATTTTAGTTTTATTATAATTTTATTAATATTTTGATTTAGCTTTATTTTTTTATATTTTTAATGTTAATTTTATTTTTTTTATTTTTTTGTAATTTTTATATGTGTGTTTTTATGTCGCTATTTATGTTTAATTTATTTTTATTTCAGTTTTATTTCATTTTAGTTCCTGATAAAAACCCTGGTTTAGGGAAACCTGTTAGAAAACAATCATTCTGCAATTCCATTTATACAAAAAAGGACACACTGTCAAAATTGTATCCTTATATTATAGTCATTACAAGCACAAGCTGTAATCGCGTTCGTTGTGTCTACTTAACTGAATACATGACGCTTACATTATTAAATCTTAGAAAATTCCACTATATTTAAGTATGAAATTTGCATAGCATTTGGAGGTGATTAAGTGGATAAAAGATAAATATCAGTTGCGGTTTTTGGCACGAGCGAACCGGGCAGTTACCCGGGGGGGGGCATTTTTTCATGACACATGGGGGGCAGCACAAGCAGTTAAAAAAAAATCCTCTGCGCAGCTGCAGGGGGACAGTTCACCTCTGGGGGTACAAAGGAAGGCCAATTCCAATTTGACTATATCCTTTTTTTTCCTTTTTTTTTATCTTTTAAAAGTGATTCATATCCGATATCTCCATTTATACTACACTTGGCGAAACAAACAAAAAAATAGCATTATGATATCACAAAATCAATTTCAATAGCATGCAGAGTTTAATTTATTAACATGAAATATATAGAAACTATTTTAATGCAATAGTTTCATCCTTGCATCAAAATAATTATTTAGTAGCCTACAAATTCTTCACAACACTGATGTACACAGAGCCGCTGAATGTGCGAGAGGAATAATAGTTGGTAGAACTTTTGTTAAGCACGTCAGAGGTTTTGGGTCCGAATCCGCCCTTGTATAGTTTTTTTACTCATTAAAACCAAATGCGTTCATCAGTGATTGTATATCAAGAGCAGGGCCATGTTTGTGTGCAGTTTATTTTGTGCTTTCACTGGAACGAATGGAGAGTCTCCACAACGGGACTGAAGCGCGGATCATGTGCACGAGCTGCTGTCACTGACAACAGCGACAACGAGCACTCAAAAGCAACACATTTCAGCGCCAGAACGCCTTTTATTTTACACAAACGACCGAAATTAATACTCTCCTAGTTAACTAGAGATGTTTCATTTGTCAAACCTTTTCAATGACGGTGGGCTCTCGAAGGGAGTCTCGCCCAGGGTGTAATTCAATGTAGCACCGCCACTGATGGATATCCTCTACATTTTGAACTGAAACTCTGTCCCCCCTTGAAATTCACTCGCTGGACTTATTACTTATTACATCTGGCTTATAACAGACTTATATATAACAGACAAACATACACTGTAGATATTCACTGAGTATTATTAACTACATGTACTTACTATAGGGTTATGATTAGGGGTTGGTTTGGTTTAGGGTTAGTTGAATGTAATTATGCATAATTTATAGTTAGTAACTAAATGTATGGAACTTGAATGGAACTTCTCTTTTTAATCTTTGCTTTGTTTCTTGAATTCTCTATAGGTTTCTTCCATCTGTACATTTGTCACGATTAGCAGCACTTATATAATAATTTGATGTACCATGTAGCAGAGTCTCTCTCAAGTTCTCAACTTTGAAGAACAGTTCTGTGATCTCAGTAACTCCCCTAACCCTATCTGTCTGTATCTTAAGACAGAACCTCCTTCAGGTATAAGATCAGATCACAAGCCTTTCCTACTGCTCAGTAGCTTTCTCTATAGTTTTCCCTATGGTAAAGTTACTTATAAAGTGTTTGTCTTTGGTAAGACAACCAGGGGAGCTTGTGTCAAAATCAATTAGCCTCCTGTTAAGTTAAACCTGGTTCACTGCACAGTGGTTCAAAATTAATTACGACTGATTCTGTGCCATACTCACAGTGTCCACAAGTGCACAGCTCAAGCTACGGCGGGTGACAAAGCGTCACTAATGCTGTGTTAGTAAAGTACTGCAGTTCAGGGAGTACTCAATCAACATTCATTCTTAATTAAAAGACCACATAATGCATGCTATGTTGATCACAATAGTGCACTTTGCATTATTCTACTTTGTACAAGTCTAATTGTCTTACACAACGGAGTGTTGCAGTGATGACATATTTTTGTAGGCCAACCCAGAAGCAGTGCTGGGCTTGTTACTCAAAATTTTTTATTTATTACTCATTACTGGTTACTCCTTTCAAAAGTATTATTATTACTTTATTTTTTACTCCCTGTCAACAGCAATTAGTTACACTGCTTGTTATATTACTTTACCGTTAAAAAAACAAGAATTAATCTCCTGAAAGTGCTGACTTTGCATGTGCACCTCTTGGTGTCCGAATCATAATTTCTATTCATTTTCCCCTGAATTATGTGATCTGGTGAGCATATTAGGGGGGATCCAGTGATATCTCCCTGTGTTTTCACTTCCGGAGTCACTGTTATGATATCATTCGCTGCACATGTCACTCTAATAGCTAACCCATAGAAATGTTTCTACACATAAAATATGAAGCTAATAAACATACGATTATGACAGTATAGCCACGTTTCCACCGAAATTACCCAGAACAATTTGTCCCAGGGACTTTTTTTCCCCCCAGACCTGTTGCTGTCTGCGTTTCCATCGCGGTCTAAAGTACCGTGAAGTTTAAGCAAATTAGTCATAGGAAACAATTAGTGACTTTCCAGTTCCCACTGGATTTCGTCCTCCGCATATAAGCTTAATAAATCCTGAACCTCGTGCCGGTCCATTGGTTGTATTTTGTTGATTCGAATAGCAAACAATTCTTACTGCACACACCGCAACAGACTTTTAAAAATGGTGGTTGAAATAAAATGCTGTGTGGAGTCAACCAATCAAGATGCTGTATGAACTCAACCAATCATCATGTTCAGCACCCAAGTCCCACCCCCAAAAGTTCCTGAACTTTGAAAAAGTACTGCCTCGTGGGCAGGGACTTTCTGAGGGGGACATTTTTACCCGGAAAACACACAGAGTACCAGCCCAAAGTCCAGTGGAAACACAGTTTAAGATTTTCAATTGATTTGGGCTATTTTTTATAGTAAAGGATGTTTACATGAGAAATGCTAAGCAAGTGTAGCTTATTCTAAAATGCCACAAACAACATATATCTGCCTCATCACATAACCAAAATCCACATTAGATCTTAATCAGAAGTTATTACAAACAGTGTTGGGTGTAACTAGTTAATAAGTAATTAGTTACTGTAATTGAATTACTTTTCCCTTGAAAAAGTAAAGTAAGGGATTACTCCTATTTTTTTTAATTACAGTTACTTCTGATGTAATTTAACTAAATATTGTGTATAGACTGTAGAACAATTATATATAAAACAATAGTGGAATTAACATCAAAATGTAAAGTCTAACTTTAAAATGCATGTTTTTATCTATCCTTCTCACATTTGTAATTCTTTGGTCAGTTAATACGAATAATTTATGTAGTTTTATATTATTTATTTGAATGAATTAAAAGAACCGTTTCATGTCTATCCTTGAATCACTTAACTAGTCAAAGTTTATGTAGAATTTAGAAAGTAATTAGTAATAAGTAATTAAATACTTTTTGGAGAGAGTAATTTGTACAGTAATCTAATTACACTATTGAAGATGTAATTAGTAACTAGTAATTGATTACTTTTTTAGAGTAACTTACCCAACACTGATTACAAATAACACTCAATGGTGGTTTACAGTGAGTTTTGGGTAAAAGCATAGTAATAATCTTATAAATTATCATGTGTAGCTTGATGCTAATTGTAGCTATAATCCACATATTACCCAGATGTTGTTAAAAGAATCTGGCCATAAGAAAATGTTTTGTATTTTGTTTTCCAAGACTTTTGATAATAGGTGGATATACTGTGTATTGGGATCAAAGGGATATGGATGGGCAAGCCATGTAATGCCACAACTTACATTTGACAACAGTGTTCTTGTCATCTTTTCTCCCGACAAAAAAAAAAAAACACAAAGTAATGTCAATATTTCTAGCCGATGAATGTAAGCTTTTCCAACGCTATCTCACGACCAATTCGTATGTATTTGTACGAGGTGGCTAATTCGTACAAATTTGTACGACCTCACTCGTATGAATTTGTACAATTTGTCTATACTGCAGTAATGGGTAGGTTTAGAGGCGGGGTTAGGAGTAGGTCATTCGTACGTAATCATACGAATTGACCAACTCGTCAAATACGTACGATTTAGCAAAAATGTTATGAATTCGTATGAGTGAGGTCGTACAAATTCGTACGAATTAGCCACCTCGTAAAATACGTACAAATTGCTGTGAGATCGGGTTGGCTTTCCCATATTCCAAGCTAGCGTGCTGCAATCGTGACGTCACGTGCACGTGCGAGTCATGAAGATTACGATAATGGATCTAGGAATTGGATTGTTTGATTTCAAATCAGTACGGGTAACATTGTAACAAACTATTTTATGGATGGTAACTGTAATAGTATTACTGAAATCTACAGTAATTCGTTACACTACTCATTACTGGAAAAACGTCTTGGTTACGTATGTAACCCTCGTTCCCTGAAGGAGGGAACGGAGACGTACGTCGAACTTGACCGACTGAAAGGGAACTAATATTATTACTGTAACAAATATTATTTCTAGTAACGCGTTACTGCCCAACACTGTTAGTATCACCCTGGTTCCTTAAGCACAAAAAAAAAAAAAAAAAAATATATATATATATATATATATATATATATATATATATATATATATATATTTGGATTATTTCTTTTTTCAAAGATTAGGATATGCAGAAAATAAGCTGTGACCAAGACAAGTGTATGATTCTTAAACATTTTGTCATGATAAAAAAATAATAATAATAATCTTCACAAATGAACACAACTTTTATTAATTTTAAAAGCCTAAATAGCCAGAAATTAAACTAAACTAAATGTGGGCTATAAACAAACTACATCGCAGTCACATGACTTCAATGACTTAAAAAAAAAAGGGGGTATTACTGATGTATATCATAAAACTTGAAAACTTGAAATGCATGGATAAAACGTCAGGCATTTCACCAAAAACCCATTCAAAAATAAACATTGACTTTGGGACGGTGGAACCACTTAAAAACTCATTTCCGGGTTTTGGCCTACAAAAATATGCCATTTAGCGTCTCTATTTAGCTTCTCAAGTAAATTTGTCTCTATTAAGGATGTTTAAAAATCAAGTCATTTGAAAAAAATTCCAAGACTGTACAAGTAATAGAAAAGGATTGGAAATCTCGATAATGAACATAAATATTAATAGGCTATAAATCACTTGGATTGTGAGTGCAGTCCCTGTTAAATGCTTATTAAAAGTCCTTATCCATCACAAATAACTTGAAAAGTCATGGAAGAACCATGGAATTGGTGGTTAACATGGATGAGAAAATATTATAGCTAAACATTCTGGGGCAAAAAAAATAACATGGCCAATGAATTCATGATAAAATAAAACTATTTACAATAAACTTAGGTAAAACTTTATTTTGATAGTCCCCTATAGACATTTGGTTGACTATAAGTAGTTCACTCCGTGATGTAGTTATGTGTGGCCATTTGGAGATAGTTAGACCAGCTTGTTCTGTATGCATTATTTCCCCTTGTGTTTAAATTTAAGGTATTCATGATAAACCACAGACAGGCTGAACAGAGCTTGCATAACCTTACATAGCAACAGGGAGCTTTTCACTGGTACCATTGAACTGCACACATATATTCATCCTACAGAGGATACACAGCCTTGAAACACTGGAACCTTTAAATGAAATCTAATACAATTCCCATATCAGGTCATGCCTCTGTACTGCTTTTCCCCCTCACCGTTGCACACATACCGCAGAAAGCAATTACTCTTTGTCAACTATCTAATCTATTGTTATGATGTTGGTAGAGAATCGAATGAATCCGGCTTTCAGGACCCTAAGGTAAACAGTATACACTTCCCTATACTCCGGCACGGAGTGTTCTCGTGCTTATTTAGGCTTGGCAGATACAATGATGGATGAATGGATGGATGGCTATAAAGACGATCAGATGGAGAGAGAGAAAAAAAAGAGTGAAATGTGAAAAAAAATGTGTGCACATATTCATTTCAGCACTAAGGTAAGGTTCTATACTGGGAACATGCAAACAAGTACAGTTTTCAAAATAAGTCAAAATAACAATAGAATATCATGTTTGAATTCAGTAATGAAATCTGATGACAACAGTATCATAAAATAAAAAAAATATGAAAAATGATTTCGCTCATAACTATTTACAGTGGACAGCCCCCCCCTTATAGTGTATCTGGTTTAGACTACATTTATCCACCTCTGTACATAATGCTGCACCTGACTGCTTTTTCGCCATGTGTCCCATGATTTGCCCTGCTGTCTCTAAAGCCATGGCAAAAATAATATTTATAAAACACATTCAGCAGAAAATCGGGTGCTATAATGATAACACTCAGCTACTAAGTTCTTAAAGGTGCAGTGTGAGATTTTTAGCGGCATCTAGTGGGGAGGTTGTGAATTGCATCCCCCCTCCCTTTCGGAGAACATAGAGAATCTACGGTGGCTGAAAAAAATGTCGTCGTCAGAGAGAGCTGAGAGAAGCTAGCGTTCTGCAGAGCAGTTTGTCCGTTTAGGGCTACTGTAGAAACATGACGGCATGATTTCACTGTGTGAAATGGAGATAGAAATGGATCATTCTAAGGTAGTAAAAACATAACGGTAGATTATGTAAGGTCTTTATACTCCACTGAAAACATAGTTATGTATATTATATTGCATTTCTGTCAATAGACCCTCATAAATACTACACACTGAACCTTTAAAGGCACAATATGTAATTGATATGCTTATTCAAAACAAAGGCGTAGCTTGATGACACCTTGATTTTGCGGAATCATGGGAGTTGTAGTCTTCACCTCTACAGCCGGTGGAAAAGAATCCGACGAGACTCGGGCAGAAATCACATTCATGGATGAGTTATTAAAGATTTATTAGCATTACTGTAGTATGAATCAGGGTGGGGCTGAAAGCCTTTGGAGCAGAACGAGGCCACTGGAGCGATTGCTAATGAGAGACAAGCGCGACACACAGCTTGAGAGCAGTGGAGCTTTTATTAGTGGAGCTTTGGTCATGCGTATGTGGGGTAACACATCTGTGTTTTATCATATTAGATACATTTGAGTGTGTTGAAAGTTATTTTATAATGCTACTCTATGCATTCCCTCGGCGGCTTCTATGAGACACTTCGTGCACACTGCAGTGAGCTAGATCGATATTAGGCATGGTGAAACATGGTACTCGTGGTTAATCAAGAAACTGAGGTTTAAACAATAAGACTAACTGTGTTGTGCTATATAACAATGATTAGTTTTCTGTCAATGAATGTATCTAAACAGTTGCTCACCTTTCTAATAAAACACATAATATATTAAAGTGTCTTTGGTGTTTCCATGATTTCTACAATATAAAACCGGAAAACCGGTATGATGTCATTGATAGGCGATGCACGGACACGGTCCATGTCCTGGTTAAAATTGCTTGTTTCTCCGGATTTAAACATTCTTGGAAACATTTGGGATAATGTAAGTCAACAAAATATATAACATTGTTCTAGTGGTTATTGGATATTTTAATCCAAAAATCTTGGGACAACAAAACAGTCAACTGTCTGGTTACCAACATTCTTCAAAATATATTCTTATGTGTTCAACAGAAGTAAGAAACTCATACAGGTTTGGGAAAACACGAGGGTGAGTAAATTATGACAGAATGTAAATTTTTGGGTGAACTATCCCTCTAAGGACTCAAATACAGGACTGACAACTGTATTCTGATGCTGTCTAAACGTGGCCATAGTCATAATCAATTTTTCTTGAGCACCAAATCAGCATATTAGAATGATTTATATCATGTGACTCTGAAGACTGGAGTAATGATGCTAAAAACATAGGTATAAATACTTTTTAAAATAAATTAAAATAACAAACAGTTCTTTTGGTGTTTTTTTGTTTTTTGTTTTTTTGAATCATATCTTAGTGGTATCTATTAATAATACCATGTCTGAGCACTATAAGGTACCATGTGGGGTTCATCAGGGATCCATTTTAGGACCACTACTTTTTAACCTATATATGTTACCTCTCGGTCATCTCATCAGGACATATAACTGTGTACTATGATACACAGTTATATGTAGCCGTGTCTCCAGATGACATTGGGCAAATTGATTTACTTGCAAAATGCATCCAAAACATAAATGACTCAACCAAGATAAAACAGAAGCTTTGAGAGATAAATTGACCCCTAAATATACCCCTAAACTAAATATACTGGGATTAAACCCAAGCCAAGTGGCGAAAAACGTAGGAGTTGTCTTTGACTCTGATTTTAATTTGAAAGCTCATGTATGTAATGTTACCAAAAACAGCATTTTATCATCTAAAGAACATTGCTAAAATAAGACCATTTCTCTCTCTGAGCAACACAGAAAAATGAATGCATGCATTTCTAACTAGCAGGCTTGACTATTGTAATGCCATCTTTTTGGTCTACCAAAGACTACAAATAATCCAACATACTGCTGCTCGAGTATTGACAAAGACCAAGAAGAGAGAGCACATTACACCTATATTAAAGTCCTTACACTGGTTACCTTTTAGTTTTCGTATTGATTTTAAAAACCTTTAATTAGTTTATAAGGCATTGCATGGATTTGCTCCAGACAATCTCTCAAAAATGCTTACAGTATATGAACCTAGAAGGACTCTCAGATCCTCAGATTCTTTTCTTTTAACTATACCACAAAGTAGAACTAAAAGATTCTGTGATGCTGCTTTTAGCCTTTATGCTTTTCGCCTCTGGAATAATCTTCCGGTGGAAGTAAGATGTGCTGAAAATATTAATAGTTTTAAATCTAAATTAAAAACATATTTTTTTAGTCTGGCCTTTAATTTCTTTTAACGCTTTTATATAGTTTTAACATTTTTCTTCATTTTTCTTTCTTTCTTTCTTTCTTTTATATTTTAATCCTTATAAACTTTATTCTTATTCTTGTATTTTAATGGGTCTATTTTATTACATTTTTGTAGTCACTGTGAACCTTAACGCTTTGGTTTGAGTACAGCCAACTCAAATTAAACAAATTAGTTCAATCAAATGAACTTTATGAGTATTTAGAACTTTATTTTTCTTTTGAGTTCACAAAACTGACACATTTTAAGTAATCTGAATTGTTTTATTGTTTTGAGTCCTATGAACTTTTTTCTTTTAATTTAGACAAACTTAAATTGAACTGAAACTGGGATTTCTATTTCCCAGCATGCTTTGCCATGACACTCAAAAGGGAGAGTAAATGCTACAGTTAAGTCTTAAGATTATGTTAAGGTGGAGATTTAGTAGTGTCTAATGTTTTGCTATATTAGTTTAGAAGAGTTTCTGTTATGTTGGGTTTTTAGGTTACCATCATGGTGACGAGTGGAGCATGAGCTTAGCTTTGTTCATTCAGCAAGTGCTATGCTATGCTAATGCTATCAAAGCATTGTGTCACCAATTAGCAAGGTAGCATTTGTTGAATTAGCTAGTTAAAGCTAGCCAAGTTTCTACTACTAAAAATATTTAAGTTTTAATATAAATGAATTACCTTACTCAAATATTTGAAGTTAAGAGCAATTAAAATGTATGAGTACAAAATAAAAATCTGCAAGTTCTGCTTACTTTAAATTTTTTACCTTAAAAAAATTTATGTAACCGATTGCCTAAATTTTTTTGAGTTTTGACAACTTATTTGGGTTTACAGTGCTACCCATTGTATCTAATGTTTCTGTCTTGCCTGTAAGTTACTTTGAACTGCATTGATGTGTTTGGAAAAGTGCTATATAAACACAATTTGCTTGCTTGTTTTTTTATGGTATTTTGGATCAAGTAAATGCAGCCATCTTTCAAAAGCATTACAAAAAATCATATCGGCCCTAAATATTCATATATTAAATTATATATAAAAAAATGAAAACCATTTAATTAAAATGTTGCCAGATGGAACACATTTGGTTTTCTTGACTAACATATTTTTTTTTCATTGTAATGATCACAATTGAAAACAATCACGTAAACAATCACAAAAGATTTAGCTTGCCTTGGGATATGATTTCTAATGTAATGAAGTACGACAAGAGCAGTGCACAACAAGGCAATAAGGGATGCATCTTCATCTCATAAACAATCTATAACAACATCTTGTTAACAGTATTTAGGGAGTACAGCCAATAAACAGTGAACACTCTGTTCACATAGGGTTGTACTGCATGCATGACCGCTCAAAAGAAGGTCAATCAATTGGTTTGACTCCACACGGTTCAGTTTGCATCTGCTTGATCAGGGCAGACATAAAAAATATTCCATAACCACAGAGGCCAGGGCCTACACAGAACAATACTGGTCAATGCTGTATAACTGCTCAGAGAGGCTCTAATGTTTCTTGCAGTGCAGCATTAGATCAGATGCAAGGATCAGTTAGTGGCGTCACATTTCACATAACCAGAGCAAACGACGCATTGTGTGTTCATCACAGTGAATGTGTGCTCAGTTAACTGAGTTGAGTCAGATTGCTACATCCTGGCATTGAATGACTCCTCTGTTCAGGCTCAAAATGATTCCCAACTAGGCTTATCACAGTGCTTTCTAATTTAGTGGAAAACATTTTGAATATATGAAACCATATATCTGCTTGATCAGGGCAGATGCATCAGTGATGAGAATATTGGAAACACTTCCATGCATAAAAATCTTGCTTGACTACAAATCAGAAATTACATTCCAGCAGAAAAAGGAGTGTTAAGTGAAACAAAAAAAACAAAAAATGTAAACTGGATTGTGTTTGCTTTACAGCAGCTGCAGGAACGAAAAAGACGAGCTGCATAGCAGCATCACATTGAGGTGTTTGGCCAAAGCTGATCAAGTCATATATATTCAGCTCATGCCAACATGACACCACAATGGCGCGTCCTCACCCTCCTCCAGCGCCCGCCCGCGCCGCATTACTTCTGGCTGTTACCCTAGTGAGGAGTAATGTCAGTACACAAGGACAGTTTTCTCTCATTCATGGGCCTGACAGCACCAGCTAATGCACATCCCATCTACTGCCACTGGACTCTACTTTCACTGTATAAATGAATAGTGAAGTACTCTGTAACAGAGGAGAGAGTCTGGGGCTAGTTGTCACGTGGGGATGTTATAGTAACTTCACAAATGTGTTCAGTTCAATGTTCAGTAGCTTTGTCTTAGGCAAGACTTTGGTGTCTACAGAAAATGACCATAAAATAATTCTATGAACTGGAGTTAAATGTGTGACTACTAGCCTTAATCTCCCCTACTGCCTTTCTGTGTAGTATCAATCATGTGCATCTATCCAACTATCTTATCATTGATCCATAATGCCAGAGAGCTCTTACCTTCAGTCAGGCCTATGTTGATGCTCCAGTAACTCTGCAGACACTGCATTTCCTTCTTCATTCCCCTCTTGCAGCGGCAGTCGAACAGATCCATCTCCTGCAACACTTCCAGGGCTACCTGGCAATCCCTATTGGCCAACATGGTGTTCCTGTCCTTGCCTGCCAGACACTGCCTCATGATCCTAAAGCGATGGCTGCATTTTTGGTCCTGGTTACACTTCTCGGTGGCTCTTAAACAGTCCATTGAGTCTTGGTGCCCGGACTCGGAGAGAGCGGAAGAGCCCGACATGGAGAACACTAGCTCATCTATGAAGGAGGGTGGAGAGGAATGGAGGTTCAGGTATATGTTTTTACATATGGACTGAGAAATGTCCCACTAACACAACTCTTTGACAAGATAATAGGATTGAAGTTTAACAAATCTTTATCTATTTATGACAAATTAATCTATACAGACATCATTAACTGCATCCTCTCTTTTTTTTTTCATTTTAGTCAATGACTAATACAGCAAAAGAGTGCAATTTAGAGACCATCAAGCCAGGGGCAATGACCAGATGATTGTGAGATCATTTTAATGACTCACAAGGATCGCTTGACAGCGCAGAATGGTGTCAAAGGACGAAATACATGCCTCAAAGAGTAAAATATCATATGCATCACACAAAAGACATCTATTTAGCATGACCAGTGAGTGACAGTCTTTTTTTATTTTTGTGAAAAATTGATTTAATTAGTGTCTTAATTAGTAGGTTTATATATATATATATATATATATATATATATATATTTTTTTTTTTTCTGCTACTAAAAAATGCCTTTGCTCAATTCTACATCTTCCTATGTGTTTAAGAGTGATGCAAATACATGTAAATGTATTTTTTATCATAGGGTCATTATAACAGAGGTGCAACCCACCAGTGACACCTGCAGGTGTAAATACATCAGAATACTTACCAATCTCATTTTTTTTTTTTTTCTTAAAACTGTTTCAGAGCATATCAGTGAGGAGAACCAGAATGAAAGATCCAGACACACCCTTGGAAAGCGAATCACTGATGAATGCTTTGCATATATAAAAAAAAAAAAAAAAAAAAAATAAAAAAAAAAGACAGAGAAATGCTGCGAGATGCTCTAAGAATGCAAATGTGTGAAAAGAAGAAAATCAGCAAAGTAGCACTTTACATTACATTTTATTATGGATATTAATATTACTTAGGCTACTGTAGTAATAATTCCAGGCAGTTCCACATCAGTGCTTATATTTTTACACTGCAACGTTAAAACTCATGTAAAGCCTAACTGGAGGTTGAATATCTATTTCAAAATGTGTAAATGTGTAAATATGTTCTGCAGACTGTTTAAATATTTAGCCTAATTCTCAGCATATAAGGTGCGCAGAAAGGATCAAGTCTCGTCAGTGTGAAATGGCCAGTGATAAATCCACAAAGTGACCTTGATAATTCTCAGCTTTATTGAAACATTTACTTATTATATATATAGATATATATGAGTGGGAACTAATTAGATGCCATGTAAAATTAGAAGATAACGTGATCAGTTATCTTCCTTCAGAAGGAATGAAACGCAGCGCATGTAACTTGCATCATCATAAATACATTTAAATACGCGATTATAATGAACTGAGAAGTTCTTGTGTCTTTAATTCCTGAAATGTAATGCATATCGTTGCTGTTCTGCTCGTTATCGAACTTGACCTCACCTTAATTTCATGTAACTTCATAAACTATTATGGTATTAAAATGTAATTCCGTCACATCATTAACGTTGTTACTGGAGGAAAGTGAATATAGACACAATACAACTAAATAATACATTGAATTAAATTGCCTGAGATTCACTTCGACTAAAGAAAAAAGGCAAAATCTTACAAAAGGGTGTAAATTTAAACCAAAACTTACCCAAAAAGAGCAGAAATCCGTAGATATAGATATACATGTTTCTGTTTCTGATAGGGAGTCCGCGTGCGTTAAAGGGTGCCGCTCGTGCTGTCATACGTTCCCTCCAAATTACAGTATTTTGCTCAGTCCTCTTAAAATACCGATGCTGATCTAAACGCTCTATGACCTTAAAAATCCCAAATTGTATCCAGCGTTTGTCGGACCATGATTCTTTTTTCCCCCGTCTAAATAATCCAAAGCCTCATATACAGAGGGAAAAGTTCTCTATTCCGCTCAGGAGGGGAACTAACCCCCAGGTTTCCGTAGGAACCGTTTACTCGTGGTGGTTTCGGGTGGACAGACGCATATTCCCAATGCTGATGCTCTACTAGGACGCAGAATTGAAACGAATTGAATACTTAAGCAATGCTCCTCTATATGATATCCCCGCTGCTGTTTTATGTCCGAAACGAAATTCCCAGGCAAAGGCAGTGAGAAACTTCAGAAGGCAGAGCTCTGCGGACAGACTTCTATCTCTGGCGGAGGCAGCGCGCTCCTGAGGAGCGAAGCATAAGCGAACGCACGTGCCCCCGTTACGCGCTCCAACCCACATGGTAAATGATCCGGAGACTGATGAGTTAATCAAAGCGCGAACAAACAAGGAGTCAAGCTGACTCACCATACTATGCTTAACTAATAGGTTTTAGTGCAAAGGATGAATTCAACTTTTGACAAGAGGTCAGTAACTGCTCTTGCAATTGTAACTAAAAAACAAATGGATAACAGTGAGCATTAAGAAGGACTTAGTTAAATGGTCTCTAGCTCTTTCTGACCAGGCGGTGGCTGGTTTTAGGTGGGTTTTGGACACTTTTGAGCTATTCAGGCTGGTTTATGATGTGTCATGCTTTGAGCATTTGAGTTATAGAGGAATATATAGGCTGCTTGTCATTTTGAGGATTCACTGCTCCCTCTGTGAGATGTCATCATCATCATATCTGGCACCGGTTAATGCACGGAATCATCTGATATAATAAGCCACACTGAAAACATCATAATTAGGCTGTTTGCAAGACTATGTAAATATTGCAGGGAGACACAAATCTGACATCAAATGCCTGCATTTCTAGAAACAGGTGGCTGAAATAATAGCGTGCAATGGATGTGGTCAATTGTTTATCACTTATAAGGATTTTACAAGTCAATGAATCTTTGCCAAAGACAAATATAGTTTGTCATTTGTCTGTAGTGTTTGGTTATACCTACTAAGGATTCAAAGCTTTTCTGGTTAAAGGCGACATGAAGCAGAAGTTGCGATAGTCTTTTTTTCTATATTATGACGTAGCCTACTGTACATCTGAGTGAAATGGCTCCTTGATCAAGAAAAAATGTATGGTAGGGCAGGACTTAATTTTGTTCATCAGGAGTGGATTGGATGGTTGCGGTTTGCTATTGCAGTGATCTCATGTGAGTGACAGGTTGTCACGCCCTCATACCAGTAAACACGTCATCAGAAGAGAAGAGAAGAAAAGAGAAGAGAAGACAAGTCGCTGCAAGAGTGAGGGGAATTTTGATTAAAGATTGCAAGGGCACATTGATTTAAAAAATAATTATGTGCACGGATGAATCGTTATTAATAAATATTGCAATATTCCATAAAAAATAAGATTTTACTTTAAATGGCCTTTATTGTATGGCTCTTTGAAAGTGTGTAATGGACTCCATCTGCTGCCTTTGACTTCACAGCTAATTATAGTCACTAGTGAATGGTTTGAGACATTCTTTTGGCTTTTGGGTGAATGCCTATAGGAGGAAAGATGGCACATAAACTGTCCAGAGGGCCATGAAGATGAATGATATGTTAATGTGTAACTTTCAACAGGTATTACTGACCTCTTTGGGTTATAAGTCACAAGAGCTTTTTTTTTCAGATTCTTTCTATGACATTTAAGGCTGGGTAAACAAAGATGAAAGAAGTGAGAGTATAGTGGAGACAAGTCTAGAAGTTGAGTTTTAGTCTAAATGTCCAAATAAATGGTGTTATTTTTTTATGCAGTTATTGCCCATCATAAAAAAAGGCCTAAAGCACAATTTGTTGCATACCTCTCTAAATATTAATAATCTGTGTCTGTTCTGTGACACCTTCAGTCACAGCATTTTGGCAACAAACCATTGCCTGTTCATTAATGGCATTCTGCATGTGTAAAGTAGTACTGACAACCAAGCTTAAGATAACTACACAATGTCTTTAAAAGTTATATTATAATGCATTTTATGTTGCAGCTATAACACACACAAATGGCTATTTAAAGTGAAAATCACATTTTCGTCTCTCAGATCAGGGCAATTTTATAAGGCTAGTGTCACTCTAGCAACTTTAATGCTGTGCTACCAAAATGTCAATCTTGTGACATTTTCACCTTCAGAGGATTCCCTTAAAGCCTTGCAAATCTTGTTTGAATGAGACAAAATGCAGGAGTGTGTTTAGTCTCAATGTATTTATCTTGTATTAATATATATGTACAAAGCAAAAATTGTTCAAGAATGGTTTGTGGAGCACAACAACGAGTTTGAGGTGTTGACTTGGCCTCCAAATTCCCCAGATCTCAATCCAATCGAGCATCTGTGGGATGTGCTGAACAAACAAGTCGGATCCATGGAGGCCCCACCTCACAACTTACAGGACATAAAGGTTCTGCTGCTAACATCTTGGTGCCAGCTATCACAGCACACCTTCAGGGGTCTAGTGGAGTCCATGCCATGACGGGTCAGGGCTGTTTTGGCAACAAAAGGGGGACCAACTCAATGGTCATAATGTTATGCCTGATTGGTGTATATATATACACTCACCTAAAGGATTATTAGGAACACCATACTAATACTGTGTTTGACCCCCTTTCGCCTTCAGAACTGCCTTAATTCTTTGTGGCATTGATTCAACAAGGTGCTGAAAGCATTCTTTAGAAATGTTGGCCCATATTGATAGGATAGCATCTTGCAGTTGATGGAGATTTGTGGGATGCACATCCAGGGCACGAAGCTCCCGTTCCACCACATCCCAAAGATGCTCTATTGGGTTGAGATCTGGTGACTGTGGGGGCCATTTTAGTACAGTGAACTCATTGTCATGTTCAAGAAACCAATTTGAAATGATTCGAGCTTTGTGACATGGTGCATTATCCTGCTGGAAGTAGCCATCAGAGGATGGGTACATGGTGGTCATAAAGGGATGGACATGGTCAGAAACAATGCTCAGGTAGGCCGTGGCATTTAAACGATGCCCAATTGGCACTAAGGGGCCTAAAGTGTGCCAAGAAAACATCCCCCACACCATTACACCACCACCACCAGCCTGCACAGTGGTAACAAGGCATGATGGATCCATGTTCTCATTCTGTTTACGCCAAATTCTACCATCTGAATGTCTCAACAGAAATCGAGACTCTTTCCAGTCTTCAACTGTCCAATTTTGGTGAGCTCGTGCAAATTGTAGCCTCTTTTTCCTATTTGTAGTGCAGATGAGTGGTACCCGGTGGGGTCTTCTGCTGTTGTAGCCCATCCGCCTCAAGGTTGTGCGTGTTGTGGCTTCACAAATGCTTTGTTGCATACCTCGGTTATAACGAGTGGTTATTTCAGTCAAAGTTGCTCTTCTATCAGCTTGAATCAGTCGGCCCATTCTCCTCTGACCTCTAGCATCAACAAGGCATTTTCGCCCACAGGACTGCCACATACTGAATGTTTTTCCCTTTTCACACCATTCTTTGTAAACTCTAGAAATGGTTGTGCGTGAAAATCCCAGTAACTGAGCAGATTGTGAAATACTCAGACCAGCCCGTCTGGCACCAACAACCATGCCACGCTCAAAATTGCTTAAATCACCTTTCTTTCCCATTCTGACATTCAGTTTGGAGTTCAGGAGATTGTCTTGACCAGGACCACACCCCTAAATGCATTGAAGCAACTGCCATGTGATTGGTTGATTAGATAATTGCATTAATGAGAAATTGAACAGGTGTTCCTAATAATCCTTTAGGTGAGTGTATATATATATATATATATATATATACATAGGATACTTTTGATGTTGGTGTTTGTCCGAAACGCGGAGTGTGATCGGGCCTTGTTGAGCGCAACTGCTGGGACTACACTTTCTACTCCTTCCATCCAGCGCCGTTGGTGTATGTCCGAAACGCATAGCGCGATCAGGCCTATCGTCAGTCAGGACTACTCTTTTGCTGTTTTCACCCGGGGACGGTGGTGTGTGTCTGGTAACATACACTAACATTCTAATAACATTAACAACAAATTCATTTGTTGCGTTGGTGGTTAGTATATTTATTTTAAAATGTTGAGTTTACACAGTACATCATATAAAATGCTGTGCCTTCTCATCTATTCAATATCATTAGTATTATTCTGCCCCTTTTTGGTACACTCAGAAATGTGCTATTTTTCAAATAAATCTGTTCAAAGGGTCCGGGTCCCCTATAATAGAATGTAAACAACTCTCATTCCACATGCTTCCTTTTCATGCTACTTACAAATATAATAATACTGCCCTCTGATCATTTTAATGAAAACACTACCAAATATCAATGTAAAAACATAGCTTCACGTGGTCGTGTTTTGATTGTTTTATTGTTGTTTATGTACATCCTGGTCCTTCATCTCCCCCAACTTATATGTCCACACCGGACTCAGACTTGTATTTAGAACAATTCTGTTCTTGTAAAAATCTAGGTTTTTGGTATTATACCAAAACTAGACCAACTAAAATTATGGGTAGAAAGTGCAAAACCTGATGTATTAGTTATTACACAGACATGGTTAAAGAAGAGCATTGATGACTCATTAATTAGAATGGCTGGATATAATACCTTCCGCCAAGATAGATCATCTAAAGGTGTGGGTGTTGCTATTTTTTGTAAAGGAATATCTCCAATGCACAAATCTATTCTATCAATTTCAAAACAATTTGAACTTTTGATTTTAAAACTATAACTTGCCAGTAGTTCAATAACAGTTGTAGGCTGCTATCGTCCACCATCAGCTCCCTCCTGTGTTTTAACAACTCTTGGATCAATTCTTAGCTCTTACACTAATTCTGAATTCATATTAATGGGTGATTTAAACTGGAATATGCTACATCCCCCTGATTGTGTTCTGCTCCAAATATTGCACAGATTATTAGGAAGCCTACTAGGTATGATAGTAAATGTTCAGGAAATGCTAGTCTTTTAGATATAATTTTAACAAATACCCCAGATCGATATCAATCTGATGTCTTCTGTAATGATATCAGTGATCATTGCTTTATAGCATGTGTCCGGAAAAGGTGTACGCCTAGACAACCTAGTATAATTAGATTAATGAGCAAGCTTTTTTACATGATTTAACTGTTTCGGACTTGCAAAAAGTCAATCTAATCCCCACTGTCGAAGCTTTATTTTATCTTTTAGTACTATCATTAATAAATATGCCCCTTTAAAATCTATGTTTTTATTACAGTATGTAAATTTATTAAATGAATGTGTATGTGTGTGTACTGCAAAATATGTTTGTATGTTTTTCAGGAGATCTAATTCTCCTGCCAGGCTGTTGTTGAAAATAAGAACGTGTTCTTGCCTGGTTAAATAAAGGTTAAATAAAAAATGTGCTCTTGTCATTTAAGCGGACATTTAACTCCACTAAAGATAACAAAAGGAACATGATTAATTAATGAGCAAATTATGACAGAATTGCCATTCAATTTGAACATTTAAACTTTTAGCCTCGGAATCTACTTAGACAGGTTTGAATAGAGAACAAGGGTGATGTTTTAGTGGATTTAATGTGCTGTTTCTTTATTAACCTCTCCATCAGCAGGCAGCAAATGTGGTATAGGCTACTGTTAAAGTTATCTCTCATTGCCTGTTCAGTTACTTTTGACACAGAGGAGAAAAGTTCACAAGAACAAACAGTGGCTAAAGGATTAGTTAATACTGCTAAAATACCCTCCTAATGTCCTCAAATTTCTTATAAAAAGATGGAATTTCCCAGTGTTGTGGCTCATCAAAGGCTGTATAGATCACTTGGCATAATAGTCTTACTGTATGTCACTGCCTGAACACATTCCAGACCACTCATTAATCACAGAGCAGCTCTATTGAAAGACAAGACAACGGACTGGTGAAAAATGACCCGACTATAAGTTGGTGATGAAGACATGTACATGTAGCTGTCAAGCCTTTTCTTCTAATACTCGAGTTGTCTTCCGAGTTCAGTCACAAAATTGCCATGAGTTGGGTCTGACTGATGGGCCAGCTGTCACCCTGGGATTTTGTCCTTTTTTTCACAGATACTAGCGATGAGAAGCTAAAGCTGGCCAGCTCTGGGTTTGGACCTGCACCATCCTTCATCAGCTTTTTTATGTTAATTAATGTCTCTTTCCGATCCCTCTGGTGTCTAATCTGTAAGGCTAGCTGTGTCCTTGGTTAGGCCAATGTCCTTCATTTTAGCATGGTAAGAATCCCACAGATTTGGTGCCATTAAGCCTCTGTTGGGTCTAGTGAGCTACCGAGCCAAATTTAGACCACGCCAGCAGACTCACAAGGGGATTACACACCGCCAAGAGGGAAAGTAGATGTTCTTTGATGTTGTAGAAAACACCTTCTGGCTGTATTGCCATTTTTTTGTGGGGAATCACTTTTATTATATTTCTATGGTGTGTTTTTGGGTGTGAATGGACTTTCAGCTTAATGGCAAAGCTTGTTTACAAGCAGACACGCTCACTGAGAATTTCCCAAAATGTAGTCAGGGCACTGGGAATAATCTGTTGTATATTAATGTAGGGACAGCTGCTAGCAGTCCAGAAATGTTAGCAATGCTAGCGGCAACCCAGTCATTGGGTTAGTTTAATCTGCAGATAATGTTTTCTAAATGCCTTTGGTTTAGATATCAAATCTGTGAGTTATACAAGCTTTTGAAAGCAGATATAAATAGAGACTGTATACAGATATAAATAGAGAGTGTAAACAGACACCCTTATTCCTATGTGTATTATATTTCTTAGACATATAATCATGTCTAAGCTGTAGACTTGCCATCGTCCCAAAGTCATTTATACATGTCTTTGTCAACTTATTTATATACAGTATGGGTCAGTAGGTGTCAATTATAAACAAAAACAAGAAATGTATACTTTTCTATTCATCAAATAATTCTGAATAAAAAGTATCACTATATGTTTCCACAAAAATATTAAGCAGAACAACTGTTTTCAACATTGATAATAACAAATCAGCATATTAGAATGATTTCTGAAGGATCATGTGACACTGAAGACTGGAGGAATGATGCTGAAAATTCAGCTTTACCATCAAAGGAATTATTTACATTTTTAAAAATTCAAATAGAAAATATTATAAATTGTAATAATAATATCACTATCACTAAAATATTTCTGTTTTACTTATTTTTGATTAAATATGCAGCCGTGGTGAGCAAAAGAAACTTTGTTCAAAAACATTTTTAAAAAATCGTACCTACCCCAAACTTTTGAACTGAACTTTTATAGTGTAACAATTATTTCCAAATGTTTGAAAATGCATTGTTTTACATTTTTATCTGATATCTTAAGAGACTTATTGACCTTGATTGATTTTTTTAATGTTTTTTTTTTTTTAAGTATCACCAAAGGCTCACAAAAAAAAAAAAAGTAATATTGTGAAGTATTCTTATAATATAAAATAACTGAAAACAGTTTTGATTAATAGAAATACAAATAGAAAGTTCAAAAGAACAGCATTTATCTGAAATAGAAAGCTTTTGTAACATTATACATTACTGAAAAATATATTTTTTTTTTGGAAAGAAATTAAAGAAATTAATACTTTTATTCAGGAAGGATGCATTAAATTGATCAAAAGTGAAAATGTTACAAAAGATTCCATTTCAAATGAATGCTGTTCTTTTGAACTTTCTAATCATCAAAGAATCCTTAAAAAAATTGTACTCAACTTTTTTTTTAACATTGATAATAATAATAAATGTTTAGCATATTATAATGATTTCTGAAAATTCAGATTTGCCATCACACAGGAATAAATTACATTTTATAATATATTCAAATAGAATTTTTTTTTTTTTTTTATAAATGCAGCTTTGGTAAGCATTAGACTCTTTGAAAAACATTTAAAAAATGGAATGCCAAGCTACTTTAACTGTTCTTGAAAAATTACATGAGCTACAAGCTGATCTTGTTTCACTTTTTTTTCTCTCCAGACTGAAGCCCTCTTGACCAGTCCTGCACCAAACCAATATAATCCCTTTGTAATTTCGTATCAGCAAAATGCAATCAGGTTCTCTTAAATAAGAGGAATTCGATTTGGCAAAAGACATGATGGTGGTTTAAACCAGGTCCTGCTACTGTAAATGATCTAATGTGAACATCAGGCAGCAGTGTAACTAGAGGAGAGAGCAGATGTCCTCAAGCTGTGCTAAGCCTATTCAGAAAGAGATCTGGGTTTAATGTTCAATTCTATACTGGAAAAGAGCAAAGAATTAGTCAATATTAAAATGAGAAAATCAGGAAACTCTCCTTCTGCAACTCGCAGGTTTATCAACCTTGCACCGTTGCTGCTCTCACATTTTTTTAGCGGTTTAAACCTCATACACTATCATACACGCAGCGCAATGTGACGCCAGGCGCAACACAAGTGTTTTTTGCTAGTTTCAGCCCGCCGCCAGCTCCACGTTGTTTAAATAGCAAATGCACTCGTGCCCATCTGTTCACCCATGGGCGTGCTGATCTGAAAATGAGGTGTGTTCAGCGCATTGTTGGCGTATGGCTATTTTGAGGCGATTTTTGTGTTCTTTAAAGGGGAGCGTTAGTTATATGCATCTATAGGCGAGTGCACAACACGCGTACACTCTGCTTATTACACACACAGGGACGCGCAGCAGCACACAAACAGTTTAAAATATTAAAAATAAAAGGATTCCTCTCTGGAGAAGCGTTCAGTCTTTCCACTTGCAAATTCCACCATGTAAATACAGAATCCGCTATGGTGCAAGCGCAACTGGCTTTTAAAGGGAATGGGAGATGAGACGCTGATAGTTTTTTTGCACGTTATGCCCAATACACACCCATGACTCATTAAGAGACTAGGTACAACTCTTTTGGATCACGCAGACCATTTTTTTAAATTGTTAAACTAGCAAAAGTGAATTCAGACACGCCCTAAGGTCACCTGCCCCATGCGCTTCATGCACTCAGATCGTTAAAATAGGGCCCTTAGGCTCCATGTAAGAGTCATAATCATGTAACCTATGCAACAACACTCTCTCTCAGATGCAGACTGATAGAGAGTTGTGGTCCGCTCTTGAACTATCCTCCTCTGCAGGAATGCACACGGTCAGAGACGATACAGACAAGGTCATGTCAGGTACACAGTTGCTGCTGTATGTGCTCCTACACGGAGGACCTCTGATCCTACCTATATCTCTTTGTGTATGGGGAAGGACTCTGATGAATTCCAATTTACAGTCTCTGACCTTCTTGTTATCTCTGGGAGTAAAATGAATGCACAGTTCATCTGACAGCCAGAGGAGGAAAATGGAGAGCAACAAACGTTGCTTGATCTTATACTTTCTTGAGTCAAATAATTTCTGTTGTTAATAAAAAGCACAGGGTGAAAGATGCTCTGTGCAGATCAATGCTGGGTAGCTGGACTATATATAAATTAAATTATCTAAATTACGTATTCAGATAGCAAAAATAAAGTACTTGAGAATAAAATATGCTTTGCTACATTTTAAATGATGACAAATATTTTCTATGAATTATGTGATTACAAATGGATTTCCAATTAGTCAACAAAAATAGCTTCATAATTTACTGACTATGCCACTAAATTGAGCCTGAGATACATGCAATATATATTATGTTTTTTTTATTTTTATTATTGTCCTCTATCCACCAGAAAAGACTCTAATTTATCTGATTGTGAACTTCACTATTTTAAAGTGCCCCTATTATGGATTTTTGAATATCCCCTTTCATGCAGTATGTAATATAGCTGTTTGTGAATGCAAACGTTCTGCAAAGTTGTAAAGTCGAAAGTCTCCCAAAAGAAAGAATCGACTCTGAACCGCCTAAACGAGTCGTTTTTTGTTTTTTTTTATCTTACAGTTCTACTTCACTAGAAATGATATTTGCATAATGTCCACCTATGTTATACGTTGTCTGTCCACGAACAACTTGTCCTGCCCTCAAACACGTAATTTTACTGACGACTGCTTCTCAAATCTCGGAGTTCAACACGGGATTCGCAAAACACTTGCTCTGGAAAGATGGGTCAGTACTCAGTTTATTTGTACCAGCTTGCTCCTCAGAATCATGTATGCGCCGTTATTGATACAGTACCTGCACCACAATAAATTAGAAATATACACATGGTTTGTTGATGTACATACTCTTGTTAATGCTGATGGTGAGGAATTACAGCTGCAACATCTCATAATGTACCTCAAAATGAGCAGCGTATCACTGAGAAACATCCTGCTCAAGTCGTCCTTGTGATGGAAGTTTGGGTTGAATAACTAGTTCTTCCAATGTTTTATCATCGGACTCGCGCTCGGATTGATATGGTAAAATTAACGCCATCGTTACTGTCTTTACAGTGTGTACAATCGCTGAGCTTTAGGAAGCCTCCGCACGGCTCCAGTAATGGCTGTTTGTTTCTGATGTGCGCTGTAAGCGGTAGACCAATCACAACAGACTGGGCCATCTAACCAATCAGAGCAGAGTAGCTTGTGGAAAGGAGGGATTTAGAGAGACTGATTCATCCGTCGAGTCGTTTGAGAATCATTGAGAAATGTGGTGATGAGCAAATGTATATTATGAGAAAATGAAAGTGATTTTTGACTTTTGATGCATGTAAACCTGTTGTAGGAGACCTCCAAAACAAAATTAGGAGCCTTTAAAATAGCATAAAAGGGGCACTTTAATGTTTAACACATTGAAATTAGTACTTGCATCAAGTAAAACTAGAAATTAAAATGACTACAATTTACATATTTTAATTAAATGGTGCAATAATAATAATTATATATATATATATATATATATATATATATATATATATATATATATATATATATATATATATATATATATATATATAATTTTTTAAAAAACACATTTTTTAAACATGTTATATACCCAGATAGCAAATGACATCTGGCCCAGTTGTGGTTTTCACATTCTTCTGGCCCACATACTGCATGGAATAATGTAATTACAAGTGTACACTGTAAAAACCTGAAAAAAAGAACTGGTTTTATTTACATCAATTACTGTATAAATGTGATTTAATATTGCTGACTTAGGTTATACAAACAAAAAATATTTTTTTATAATTATAAATAGGTATAAATAGCTTCTTTATAAGCTCTAAAACATGGCCTATTATCACTTTTTACAGTGTAATTTTAAAGGACCTTTTGATGAATAAACTTGCTATGATGTGAATAAACTCACAGATACTCACAACATGTTTCCGTCTGTTGACAAATCACGCTCAAACTGGACTGGACTGCAGGTATTGCTGTTTGGGTTTTACCTGCAGAGAAGGTTTGATCTCTGAAGCACTACAGCAACAATTTAGTGAAACAGTGCAGATACTGAATCTAAATAATCACTTACACAAGTAAAACTAATTTTATTCAGAGATTAACAGACAACATGTGAAATGTTAAACTGAGAACAAAGAGAAGCTAAAAAATAAACAAGAAACAACTTTGTGTATAACAATTATTCTAAATTGAAGCAGGTGTGTTCAGCTAACCGCAGCCTCTTGATCAGAAGCTAGAAGGATAAACACATACAGATGTTTGTTAATATACTGTCAAAACTATGAAAGCCATAGTCAAAGCATCTGACAGGATGTAGCAGAGCAGAAACGCTGTCTTTTTTTTGGGATGTATACCTTTTCACACATATCACACCTTCACAGGTGTTCGCTGTCTATATTCTGTCTGCCGCAGTTTACACAGCCTGTCTGTGACTCACAGCCTTTTCCCTGGTTGAATCCACATCATGGCATAAACCGAATAGACCATCTGAGGCACTCAGAGTGGCTCCCTACACAGATAATGATATCTTCTACTGTGCCTTTAGTTCAGTCCACATCAGCACAGTTCAAGTGCTCCGAATAGTTTGTGACAAGCATGAATTCCCCCGCACAAAGACCCATCACATACCTCCCAATCCTGACCCTGTCAGTTTCCTTAATCTCTGCAGAAGCCCACACAGCCCAAGTAGAAACCTTGGAAAATCCTAACTGTTTTTGCCTGATTATATGACTTTATTCCAGTGTGGTTGTCGCTCTCATTTGTTCAGCAACAGCTGAAGAAATGTATGAAAGGTTACTGAATCAGACGGGCATTCAGGCATGAGTTGGCTTTATATATATATATATATATATATACACACACATACACACATACACACACGTGTGCGTCATGCACCTACTTCCTATTTGAAGGGCCCACCAGAGGCAGTTAGACTCATTTGGTGCCTTTGGCAAGATAAGACATGACCAAATATTTAAAAAACATAGTAATTCATCATATGCATGTAAGATATGTTTGCCTAGTGGCAGTTTTCGATTAGAGAGCAATGAGACTAATAGATACATACCAATATTAGTATCACCATCCAATGATGCATAGATAAAAGCAGCTTAAGGTGTGGCTCGATTAGGTTAACCAAATTTACATATGAATACTGTCATGTGTATGTTCTGTTTTGGTTTAATTCTAGTTCCTGTTTCCTTTGTTCTTTTTTCCCCACCCCTAGTTTGTTTCCATGGTTGTAATTGGTTTATATATAAGCCCTGAGTTCTCCCTAGTTCTTTGCCTTGTATTGTCTGAGTATAACGTGGTTGTGTTTCTTGTTTTCTTCGAGTGTTCCAATTTTTTTTTGCAACCACACAGCATGACAAATACAAGTTTACACATGTTTGACAGCATTTTTATCTACATTAATCATTCCAATAATTTATTAATGATACTGTAAGAGCATGTGTGTGTGTGTGTGTGTGTGTGTGAATAAAGTGTAATATAATATTGAAAAAAAATTTGCAAATATTTCTAGTTTTCAAAATGTAGATAAAGTTTTTTAACCGAGTAGCATTTTGTTCAGCCAACCCTTATGAAAAGTATACTTCAAGTAAATTTTATGAAGTAAATTTAAAGTATATTTTTTAAGTATACAAGTATACTTATTGTAATAAGTATACTAATATCAATGTACTAGTAGTAAACTTGTAAGTGTACTATTTCAATACTTCTTAGGCCTAAATATGCTATGCCTATATGCTGTTTAATGTTTGATGATCACGTTGTTTTAGGCCACATCCACACGAAGCCAGAGCTTTCCCTATCCGATATTTTTTTCCCCTCGTCTCAAAAAATATCTGCGTACACACGAAACCACTGAAACCGACTCAAAACGATGTAATTCTGCCACAGAAATACACTAAAAACAGAGAAGAGTTGTGGCTGAAAGGGGTAAAGCAATGGTAGGAAGTGAGGCAAAATCTCACAATAAAATAACAATAAATAAATTTGCTACTTACCATATTGTGTTTTATTAACGCTTATACCTACCCCAACCCTAAACCTACCCTTACAATAATGCAAATACAGTAATTAAATGACGCAATATTGATGTGCGCATGCCCAGTGCCCGTAGCTGTATTCCTTCTAGACTTTACCGTGTGGGACGTGCTGTGATGACATCACCGTTTCACAAAATATACGGATTGGCTGTACACACGAAAACACAAGGGTGTCGGTTTCAGATTTATCCACTCTGGGACCCGGTTTAAAAAAATATCGGTTTCAGGCTCCTAAAACGCCACAACATTTTTACGTACACAGCTAAACGAGTCTCCGTGTAGACAGGGCCTTACATTTGCGTGACCAATCTTCTATTACTTCTGTGTTTTGATCGGGAGATTCTGTACTATAATAGCGCCCTCTACCGTATAACAGTGAAAACATGGAAATCTGGAAAATTCAGTCAGTGGCGGGGAAAGAGTAGATTTGAAATAAATGTACAGTACCAGTGCATTAGCTTACACAAAAAATAGATACTCAGAATAAGGAACATATCTGTTTTCTTTAGAAATCAATATTTTCAAACAATGTATAGTAAGTTTATAAGACAGTATGCAAAACTATGAGAAAAAAGTATTTAATAGACTACTAAAAGGAATAAAAGATGTTGGTGTTTTACTGCCTTGAGTGTTGCAACTGCAGTGAATTGCATCTAAACGCAAAAATGTAGGTCACATGCTTCAAATATTGTTTTTGTTTCTGGTTAATTTTGTATGTAAAAAATTCTTAAAAGATGTTAATGGAATATCAAATGTTTTAAAATCTGCTCAAACTCACATTTCCCAGAGAAGCAAGGAAATATGACAAATTGGACTGATTGATACACAGATGCAATTACATATTTAAAAAAAAAACTAAGTTGCATTCAAAATCCACTTTTGATTAAAAATTGGACATTTAATGAATAATGTGTTAAATAGGGCAAAACATAAATACAGAGTGAACATAAAGTGTCATGAGTAAAAGCACACAATTCTCTTGCTTGTATGATGGATGCGTAAGCTCAGGGCCTTTGTTCTTGGTCCAGCTGCAGTCGAGCCAATGTCCTCAAATCTAGAGTTAAAAAAGCAGCCAGGGTCTAATTATGTCCACAACCTTAGATTACATTACAAACACATATACGCACACACACACACACACACAAACACACACACACACACACACACACACACACACACACAACATAACTAGCCACAGTAAGGTGAGTGAGAGCTTGAATGTACAAGTAAAATAGGTGCAATTGGTCTACCATCTAAAGGTAGAATGACAATAGTGATATTGCTTTAACCAGGGTTAAAGTTTTACATTTTGCACTTTGAGGTTATGGTAGGGCAGTGAATGTCTATGAATTTACAACTAATACAAAATACTGTCTATTGCACTGTAGAAAGTAGACATGCACTGTGCATGTCTCAAATCTTTAAATGCCAGTTCCAAGTCTTTTCACGAGTCTCGAATCCCAGTAATAGTTTTCAATGTCAGGGTTCTGCACCATTCAGAAGTGAATTGACAATGCAATTGAAAGAAATTCACATAACTTCAAGTTTTAACACTGCAATGTATAGATTGTCAAGGCAAACTTTCAGCTTTGTTTGAAAGACTCGAGAAAAAAAAAAAAGCTTTAAAAGCAAATATAGCAAATGTGTGGAACTGCAGCTTCAGAAAAGGTTTGGTGACGTAGACATTCCTGCTTGAATTTAAAACTAGATTTAGCTGGATGGACTTGTTGATATGTGCATGCATGGCTTATGTCAACTCCATTTGTTTTATCAAATGGAGTTGAGTTTATTTGTCACACTCCAATAGTTTTATCTTTACATTTATGTGTTTGTTCAGATGAACCTCAAATGACCCTGTGTTATTGCTCATTTAGAGTGGCAACTGTTTTTAAATGTTTCAGCATGTTTGTGCTAAAAGCAGCCTACGTTTTCCTATGCCATATAGTTGATTTGCCTCAGATAATATTAAAGCATGAGGCATGAAATGCAGGTTGCAATTTGCCTTTCATGTTCTCCATTGAAGTACATTGATCACTTTCTAACTGTATAAGAGAGTGTTAAAAGGGCTTATGTTTGCCATCACATTACCCACAGGCATTATCTATTACCAACAAATGCACTTCAGCAAATTCAGTCTCTGCAGGTATGAGGACTTTCCCCTGAAAAGTCTCAAAAGTAAACAAAAGTCATCTATCTTCCCAAATGAGCCAGAAAGTACATCTCCACAGCTATGATGTCCCTCGTGCGGGAGAGAACACTTTCATTTTTCCAAGCCATCCTTGCTCTGAATTACATGTCACTTTAAATAGGTTGTTTGGCTGAGATGATGAGATGTTGGCTCAGGTGAGTGTGTGAGAGAGAGAGAGAGAGAGAGAGAGAGAGAGAGAGAGAGAAAGTTTAGGGGGAAATAGGCATCGCCAGCAGATGGTTGGGACTGTGTATAATGTCATATATTACTGGCACAAGCAGAAGGTCTGAGCTGATGCTATACTCCCAGATAAACTGACATTTGCTGTGTGGGTATGTGTGTGTTTGCATGTGTGAGATGGGAATAGAGTGTTATTATAGATCATGAGATGCATGAACAATGCACTGGGAAACTTTTTCCCTCTGTGCAAGACCATCTAGCAAGTTTCTATCTATCTATCTATCTATCTATCTATCTATCTATCTATCTATCTATCTATCTATCTATCTGTCTGTCTGTCTGTCTGTCTGTCTTTTTGTGTCTATCAAGCTTTTTTTCAGTCCTTTCAAATAAATCATCTTTACATTAATACAGAGATTAACAGTTGACAGCTGGGTCAGTGTATATTTTGTATTCCAAAGCCTCAGTTCATCTTCTACTATCATCTCAGGTATGACATGCCACCTAATGAGGAAATGCAGTCATGTAGAGTAAGAAAGATGACCAGATTTCTGAAATTTCTGAAATGAGGACACATTTCTAGTTATATGGCCAATTTCCAGTGCACTATAAAAAAGGTCCTGTTCAATTTACAGTAAAAAAAAAAAAAAAAAAAAAGCTGATATTTGGCAGAAATTGGCCGTAAATATTATGTGATGGCATTTAATGCCTACTTTTTAAAAAACTTTAATAACCGTATATATTTCGTCAAAATATATAATGCTAATTGATTTATAATGCCAATACACTTTAACTACCCATTTCTGCTTTTTACCTTAACATGTTCTGATAACCACCATAATAATACAGGTGGCACAATAGAAAGCCATCTGATGAATCATAATTAATTACGAGTGGCCTGTACATAAAACATGGAGAGTTTGTTAATCAGGGTATATATGCAATAAACGTTAGCTAAATAATAGAAAGTGTACTCTAAAACACCCTAATGTGCATTGCTAAAAAAAATGAGAAGAAACAAAACAAAATATAATATGTGATTTGTCGCTCAGGGACTTCTGTGGCCTTTTAACTGTTTTTCATTGTAAATTATATGATAATTCACAGTTTTTACTTGCATAACAGATTTGTACTGTAGCATTTTTACAGTCTTTTTCTGTCAAATAAATAAATAAATCAAATTTAGTGTATGAATTTTAAAAAAGTGGGGACAATTCCAGTTTTGACCATTTTGATCATTATAAATGTAGTGCTGTAATTAATTATGGTATATTATACAGTGCTTACATATCATACACATACATTTCATACTACTGTAATTTACAGTTATAGTGCACACTTAAGAACTGTAAAGACTATTTGTGCAATCCATGAGCTTTGGCAATTGTAATACAACTAATAGGCCTAATAAATAACAACATAACTATATAACACCAATAGCAAGTACACCAATCAGGCATAACAAACTTCATCACGGCATCTGTTAGTGGGTGGGATATATTAGGCAGCAATTGAACATTTTGTCCTCAAAGTTGATGTGTTAGAAGTAGGAAAAATGGACAAGTGTAAGGATATGAGCGAGTTTGAATTTGTGATGACTAGATGACTGGGTCAGAGCATCTCCAAAACTGCAGCTCTTGTGGGGTGTTCCCGGTCTGCAGTGGTCAGTATCTATCAAAAGTGGCCCAAGGAAGGAATGGTGGTGAACCGGCGACAGGGTCATGGGCGACCAAGGCTCATTGATGCACGTGGGGAGCGAAGGCTGGCCCGTGTGGTCCGATCAAACAGACAAGCTTCTGTAGCTCAAATTGCTCAAGAAATTAATGCTGATTCTGATAGAAAGAAGTCAGAATACACAGTGCATCGCAGTTTGTTGCGGATGGGGATGCATAGCCGCAGACCAGTCAGGGTGCCCATGCTGACCCCTGTCCACCGCCGAAAGCGCCAACAGTGGGCACGTGAGCATCAGAACTGGACCACGGAGCAATGGAAGAAGGTGGCCACAAAGCAAAAATGGTTCAGGAATGGTTTGAGGAGCACAAAAAGTTTGAGGCGTTGACTTGGCCTCCCAATTTTCTAGATCTCAATCCAATCGAGCATCTGTGGGATGTGCTGAACAAACAAGTCCGATTAATGGAGGCCCCACCTCGCAACTTAAAGGACTTAAAGGATCTGCTGCTAACATCTTGGAGCCAGATACAACAGTACACCTTCAGGGGTCTAGTGGAGACCATGCCTTGACGGGTCAGTGCTGTTTTGGCAGCAAAAGGTGGACCAACACAATTTAATTGTTATGCCTGTTCGGTGTATGCCTACTGGCCCAGTTTAAATAGCAAACTAGCATTAGAAGACCAGCAATAAAATGACTTTTGTAGTAATCAAACACCACCACTGTTCATCCAATGCTGGTGCTCAAACTCTGCTGCTCAACCTTTCTCACCACAGATATTTTACTTTGCAGGTTGTTTTGAACGCAAAGTAAAAATCAGGAACATATTTGAAGACACTCACAGCCAGGACACATAATAACTGGATGGAACCCTTTTTCTTCCATTGTACACAAAACATTTTTAGCAGAATGTCTAAGCTAATTTATACTTACTAGCCTGTGACCAAGAACAAAAAAGTCATATAGAGTATATGGTCTATTTTAAGGGTAATTTGTTGTCTTTTTGGGGTTTGACTACCATTGTAGTATGGAGAATAGCAGCTTAGTCTCCTTTTGTAAGAAGGATGCAAAACAAAACAAAAAACACATTTTAAGCAACATGAGGCTGAGTAGATGATGAAAGAATGTTCATTTTTGAGTGAACACTCCAAATACTCAAATATTCACTGCAGAGAAATGTTTCCAGCTAGCGAGTGTACAGTATCCCAACATTTCTGTATCATGTCAAATCCATAATTCAGCAGAATATTCATTTTAGCATTCAACAACACTCTTCTCCCATTGGACAGTCAGGGTGTTTCTTTGCATGTCAATGTCATAATGATTTCTTTAATATCACCGGTGTTGTACAGATCCAGTGTGATGGTGAGGCCAGCAGCAGGTGGTCTCTCTCTCTCTCCCCTGTGCCTGTCATGCCACACAATGACTTGGTCCCAGGTCACATTTGAGTTGCCTCATATCAGGCAGCTGATCAAAGCCCATCTCTCTGCAGAAACCAGCACCCCCTCCACCTCCCATGGATCTATATATTACTCAGATAAGCCATTAATAAAACACTATCAGAAGCAACAGCCCTTTGATTAATGATCTAAAGGTTGGTGCTGCGTGATCTGATAGCGAATGTTCATCCAAACACCTACACCCATCACGCGAGGCAGCTGTTTGACCTCTGTGACATACAGGAGGCAGAACATTTACCTTTTTTAAAGGGTAAAATGTTCACTTCCTTCAAAAAAAAAAAAAAAAAATCTAATTTATGTTTCATGTCTTTTCTGTTTTTGTGTTCTACAGGAGAAAAAAAAATAGCACATGTGTTTGAAACAATATGAGGGTGAGTAAATATGACACTATGAATATGAAATCACATGCGCAAAAATGTGCTTGGAAACGCTGAATGGGTCAAATTGTAGGCTACTACTGACTATATAACCTGAGCTGTGTAACTTTTTATATGTTAGGTTGACTATTTTATGTTGATAATGAACAGGCTGCGATGTCAAGTTTGCAATGCTGGAATATGTTGTGTGTGCGCGAACGAGCAGAGGAAACATAAAATACTCCTTCATTTTGATCATACAGATAATAAGAGTAGGAAAAATTGTGTTTACTTACATTGTGCTATTGTAAAATAAAGAAAACAAGATGTGCTTTCTGTCGTCTGGGTTTCCTTTCCGTGAACTTGTTTGAGGAGCGCCGCACCTCACCTAAATGAACCAAACTCAGCAGCAACTGTCGCACAGTTTTTTCTTTCTTTTTGTTAATCTGTTAATTATTTAAGTCAGATATATTTTGCGTATTTATTCCTTTTATATAGGCCTATAGACTGATTTCATGAAAACAAATGTTGTTTTTTATATTTAATGTAACTCCATTTTCCTTAAATCAGGGTTTGTTTAGAGCACACATGTGAGCTCAGCATAGTCTAGCATATAACTTTGCTTACACAGTGTGAATGAGATTCACTTAACACTTTCAAGCTCAAACATAAAGAAGAAATAGAAAAAAAACTAGATTTTTTTTTCAGGTGGGTCATAAGAAATTAATGTCCCATGATTGTAGCCTTTAAGCCTCAATGCTTCATACTATTCAGAAAAAAGACGTATTCATTTGGTCAAAAGTAACAGTAAAGATATGTATAATGTTGCAAAATAAAAAATAAAAAACTATTTCAAATAAATGCTGTTCTTTTAAACGTTCTATTCATCAAAGAATCCCGAAAAAAATATATAATAACATGAAATGTTTTTTTAACTGCAAATCATCATATTAGAATGATTTCTAAAGGATCATGTGACACTGAAGACTGAAGTAATGATGCTGAAAATACAGCTTTACCATCACAGGAATAAATTAGTCCTACCAAAATCCTACCAACTTTTGAATGGTAATATGATAAAGTCACATTACGAGATATACAATTACACTACGATGTAAAGTTGCAATTACAATAAAAAAGTAGTAAATAGGCTACAAGATTTAAAGTTATATTGCGTGATATACTGTACATTCATATTGTAACTTATAAAATTACAGTTACCAATAACAAAGTTGAAATTCCAAGATTATTATTATTTTTTTAGAGAGAAACAAATACAATCTTGCCTTACGGTCATAGTGGGTTGTTGTATTATATGTTAAAATCTGGAGTCACATGAAAAGTTTCTGCTAAATTTCCAATAAGTCATCTTTAATGGCAGTTAGTAACCTCAAACAAACCCAAAAACAAGATCCGCCTCTCTCATGCATGCCCACATACTTTTTAAGAGATCAATACACATGCCAATTGCTTTTCAATAAAAATATTTTTCAACTCGTTCCCACACACCTGATCTCAGCCAAATCTGAGCAGCAAGAACCATCATGTCAGGACATGACAGCAGTTAATAAAAAAAGCACAGTGATTATGGTGGTGATACGAGTGGAACGTGTCACTCCAACTCCACATGTACACAGCTTACACAAACATGACAGTATGAAGGCAGCTGAGGGGGGACATTTGGCCCCAGGGTCCTATTGACTTTCAATGTGCCATATGTCACACAGAAAGAAGTGTGAGAGATAATTTATCACAACAAAAGACAAATCAATGGAGTTTGCAGGGCTCTGACTAATTATGTGCTCTAATGAAATTTTTCCAACGATGGAGAGGGTGTGTGTGTGTGTGTGTGTGTGTGTGTGTGTGCGCGTGTACATAGCCACTAAAGGAACCTTTGCAAAAATTTAAAATATATAGACTTTCGCGTGGGCACAATAAACCTTTTCTGTGCTCACCAGAAACTATTGCAAGGCAAACAGGACACAGAGTTCACAAAAAAAGAAAAAGAAAAGAAAAGAAATCCACCTAAATCCATTCATGTCAAAATAAACACATTAGTTGATGGGTCTTGTAAATACCTCTTCTTTCATCACAACTCAAAATATATATATTTTTGCATAATGCTACTTGACCTGCCCTCAAACGTCATTTTACTGATGACTGCTTCTCAAATCTCGGAGTTCAACGTGGGTCAGTACCCAGTTTATTTGGACCAGCTAACTAATCACAACCTGTAAGTATGAATAATTATTGATGTATATACTTTCTACCAGATGTTCAAAATACATAGTTTTGTGTCTTTCTGAAATAGTTTTGCAAATCAGCTGTGGGCCACTATTACCTAAAACTGTGTCTATTAATGCAGATTGTCTGATGTTCTTACTATTTGAGTAAAGATAAAGGATGGAGCAAAATTTGTTTTACAAACGCTTATGTTACATCAGTCATTCACGTTAGTGGTTGGCTATGCGCTGTTATTGATACAGTTATTGATACTGTCATTGATGCACCGCAATAAATTAGAAATATACACATGGGTTTGTTGATGGACATACTCTTGTTAATGCTGATGGTGAGGAATTACAGTTACAACATCTCATAATGTACCTTGAAATGAGCAGCGCTTCACAGAGAAACGTCCTGCTCAAGTCGTCCTTGCGATGGAGGTTTGGGTTGAATAACTAGTTTTTCTGATGTTTCATCATCGGACTTGCGCTCGGATTGATATGGTAAAATCGACGTGATTGTTACTGTCTGTAAAGACAGTACTGTGTACAATCACTGAGGAAGCCTCAGCTGAAGTTCAGTTATGGTAATGGGCATTTAGCTTCCAAAACTTCCACGCTGTACGTGGTAGACCAATTACAACAGACTGGGCCATCTGGCCAATCAGAGCAGAGTAGCTCGCAGAAAGTAGGGATTTAGAGAGACTGATTCATCCGCAGAGTTGTTTGAGAATCATTGAAAAATGTGGTGATGTGCAGTGTCACCATTCTGTTTAGTTTTGTTCATGGACTTTCAGTTTGTTTTCATTTGTCACGTTTCTTTGTTCAGTTTCCCGCCAGTCGCCTGTCTCCATGGTTACCGTCATTATGAGTTAATTTAGTTCAGCTGTGTCTGTTTAATCATCTTGTTTGTGTTCACCATTTAAGTTGTTCCTTCTCCTGCACTCCTTGTCTGGTCACAGTTATGTTTAAGTGTGTTGTGCTGTTGCTCGTTTGCCTGTCTTGCCTTTAATTGAGATTAAACCACGTTTGGAATTGTACCTGCCTGTCTTCGTCTTTCTGCCTACACACACCTGTGACACAATGTATATTATGAGAAAATGAGAAATTGACCTTGATGAATGTAGGAGACCTCCAAAAAAAATGATGAGGCTTTAATATACCATAATAGGGGCACTTTAATGGCAGTAGCAACCTCAAACAAACCTAAAACATGAAATACTTTCCAACTCGTTCCCACACACCTGATCTCAGCCAAATCTGAACAGCAAGAACCATCATGTCAGGACATGATAGCAGTTAATAAAAAAGCACAGTGATTATGGTGGTGATACGAGTGGAACGTGTCACTCCAACTCCACATGTACATAGCTTACACAAACATGACAGTATGAAGGCAGCTGAGGGGGGACATTTGCCCCCAGGGTCCTATTGACTTTCAATGTGCCGTATGTCACACAGAAAGAAGTGTGAGAGATAATTTATCACAACAAAAGACAAATAAACAGAATTTGCAGGGCTCTGGCTAATTATGTGCTCTATTGAAATTTTTCCAATGGTGGAGTGTGTGTGTACGTGTGTACGGAGTGCCTTAATGAACCTTTGCAAAAATTAAATATATACAGACTCGCGTGAGTACGATAAACTTTTGCATGCACAAGAAATGTTTAAACGGGATGTTTTGCATGCTCGCGCGTTAAAATTTCCGGGTTATGTATACTAACTAATTCTTTTTTGTGTCACTGCCATTTTACAATGAAGAAAATGAGAGTATGGATGCGCATGAATTAATAAAGATCTATTTGCTCAAAATTTTGCTTTCATTAGGGCAGTATACCGCTAATATCACAGCCTTCTGTCCGCTTTAACGCATCCTCTGTGACGGCCGAGAAACCACGCCATGAAATGGGCTGATGGCACAATAAGGCTGTGCGGATTGTCCTAAATCCATTCATGTCAAAATGAACACATTAATTGATGGCTCTTGTAAATACCTCTTCTTTCATCGCAAAAAAAAAAAACGAACAAAAAAAAACAGGCTGGCCATTCTAACATTTTAACCATATGAAACTCCATTTACTCCTCTCTGTCTGCGAAGATGATAAATTGTGACCATTATTTTCTATAATGGAGCCTGTAATTGCTTGCAATTAGGCCCCATTATGTGAGAGGCATACGACCTGGCTACGGATAGACTATACAGCCTGACAAATTCAGAAAAAAAAAAGCCGTGCTATCAGGAGGATTTTTGTAGCTCAGTAAATGCGCATCATTTTGACATTTTATTGTCATGTACGAGCACCAGTCGTCATTCCACTGTGTTTAGATGAAGGATCATTATTAAAAGCATATGAAGGAAAACTGATGTTAACAAATACAACTTTTGATTTTAATAATGTATTAGTAAATGTTGAAATGAACATTAACTAAGATGAATAAATTCTTAACTACTTTAGTGTTAATGAAACCTTATTGTAAAGTGTTACTAGTAAAAAAAAATTATGTGCAGTAATCAGATAAATGCTCTTAACACAGAAATAGATAAATCATTAAAAAAAAAAACACTGTGAAGAACATCTTAAATCCGAAAGCCTTATTGGTGAAATATTCTGTGCTGAATCCAAAATGATAAGATACGTAAGCTAACAATTTCGTTTTTCATTGAGGACTTTCAGAATGACAGTAAATGTTGTCCTTCACCTGTTGAAAGTGATTTCGAGTGTTTCTTTTTGTGTATATACTTTCTATTTGTATTAGACTGACAATATGGGAAAATATTCTGTAAACTGTATTTCTGCTTGGTGCAACATCTTTAGGATATATATTTCAACTTTTTTTTTTTCTCCTTCATTATATTATTTATATATTTTTTTTTCCGCACAGCAATGGATTCTGTTCTCTTGAAGAAACACATATGTGCCACAGGGCTAGTAATTAAAATATTAGGAGCAAAATAGAGAAAAATGTACACGGACAAATTGTCAAAATTTCAAAAATCTCTGTGTTCAGTGACTTCTATCTTGATGTTTCTTTCAGACAATATTGAGGGAATATTCCAAATTAAATGTCCCACTTCAGACCTCAGTGTGTTCCAGTCAATCACACGTCACATTCACATGCTGACGATGTGATGTTGCCATGACACAAGAAAGCTTATCGTATTTTGGGGTCAATTATGGCAAAAACAGAATAAAACTAACATAATCGCTTTGAAAATAGCTGAAGAAAAGCAAAAACTAAGGTATCATTACATAAACTTAATGTCTAATGTTAAAGTTTGTTTTTACGTTTATGCTCATTAGAAGCAGGACTTGTCGACATTTTGGAATTGACGTCAAATGACGCGTCTCGCTGAGGTACCCGAGTTCAGAAGTTGAATGTTGAGTGGCATTCCAGACGTTATTTCCAAGAAGGAGGTAGAACAAATCCTAATTCCCATCTGTCTGGAACGCAGCATTAGTCCTGTTTCCGTTATTTTATGTTATTTTATTTGTTTCCATAGTTACCTTTGTTTGTTACCATGACAGCAAATCATCTACAACTGTCCTTCATTTAGCCCTTTGTCATCTTGTGTATTTAAACCCTCAGTCTTCTTCTGTTCTTTGTTTTGTGTTAATGTTTTGGGCTGGTATGTATAACGCTGTTTGGTTCTTAGTGCTTATTGAATGTTATTTCATCGTTCATCTGCATCAAGTGAAGCCAAAGGATATCACAAATATTGTGAAACTAGTCATGTTGGGAAAAAAACAGCATATGCTGGTTAGGTATGTTTTAAAGCATGGCAGCTGGTTTGAACTAGTTTATGCTGGTCCTTAGTTGGTCATGAGCTGGTTATCAGCTGGTCCTGAGCTGGAGCTAGTTTCTTAGCACTTGACCAGCTTAAACCAACTCATGACCAGCTAAGGACCAGCTTAAACCAGCTCAAACCAGCTGCCATGCTTCAAAACATACCTAACCAGCATATACTGTTTTTTTTCAACAGGGTGAGACAACTTTCAAACTTCCCAAAAGTGAACAGAGTGGAAAGGGGTCTCAGTCCACTTTTCAATCACCATTTTATTTATTTATTAAGGAATCTACTCCACTTAAATAACTAATGTTAAATTTTTTTTTTTTTCTTAATTCCTATACATGCATTTGAGATGGGTATGACAGAAAAGATCTATATTTTAATGCACTCAGTCAATAAATTTCATTCATATGCTTCCCTCAAGAATCTTTTAGTTAGTTAAAACTTAATTTAACACAAGTCAAAGTAAAATTTGCGCCAAAAGGAACTCTAATGCAATCTAAATGCAAAGCTTACTTTCCTGTGAGTCTTTAATGGCCGTCTTCTACAGTCATCATGCTTTTTTCCCCCCTGTAAGTTGCCCATAACACAGGATTATTGATTTTTAACTACTGAAATATCAAAAGCTTCATGATTACACATCATTGCATCTCTTCTGCTCAAAAGAGGCCTCTCATCGATCCTGTCATTGATCTGAATGTTCACAGTACAAGCTAAACTCAATAGAATGAAAAGCTTTATCATTTCTTGGCCACAACTGACAGCTGAACAGATTCTGAAAGTGCACCTTCTAATGTTTATATAATAAGAAACTTGTCAGTAAGGACAAATTGCCATTTGTCATTGCGTTTGAACATTCTTACCTTTACTTTCATCACTTGATTTTTAGAATTTGTAAAATAGGTTACAGCAAAAGACAACAGGTTCACAGTGTTAATATGCAGAGTAGACCGGAGCTAGATATAACAAGAATTGTAGACCTTAGTCAGGTTAGACAGCATATTGAATTTATATGAAAATGATGCTGTAAGGGATAAACTTGCAGTCTTTACAATGGCAAGCACTGAAAAATCTCCTAGATCACATAATTTTTTCATTCATAATGTCTACATGTCAGTAACCACAATAGCATATTCACAAGCGTCAGCTAGTTAGAATTAAACCTAAATATATATATATACTGATGAGCCAAAACATTATGAACAGTCACAGATGAGGAGATTATCGTTGATCATCTTCTAACAAGGCCACATGTAGATTAGATGGTATGTAAACAATTAGTTCTAGTAATCAACGGGTTGGATGCAGGAAAACAATTTGCAGGTGAGATAAACTTAAGTGATGCTTTGCCACAAGCAGGTACTGCAGGAGCAACTATGGATGCAATATGTTCTGTTTATGGTAGCCATTGGTGGCAGCGTGGTCAAGCGCTGGTATTGTTGGATATCCTTCTGCATCTTCAGCAGGTATCTCAGGGTCATAAGCGTTTCGCCCCTCAACCTGTATGGTTCACCTGAGCGGGCAGCAAAGACCAGATCAGCCTTCACCTGTAGAAGGATTCCAACTGCAATCTCTCATTAATCACAACCACCTTGAGATAGTCTCTGCTGCCACTGCTATATTCCTGGTGGCCTTCCTCAGTCGTTTAGGTTCCACCTCAAGCTTCTGTAAGGAATGGTGCACAGATATAGCTGGGAAGCCACGGCAGCCGACTTTGATAGGAAACAAGGCTGCATTCCACCCTTTAATAGAAGCCACCCTTTAATTAGAATACACTAATAAAAGTGTAGTTACCGCCACCTCTTCTGGGAAGACAAGCTTCTTTTTAAGGTCAACTTGCATCTCCCAGTCAGAAGCTTGATACAAAATTGAGGGCGGGGTACTGTTAGTTCTCCTTAACTTGAGAACTTTGTCTCCTTGCCTTAGGAAACTGACTCCTCTGGGTGATGGTGCCTGATATTTATTGGCTTTACACTTCTGGAAGTCTGTCTATTTGGCAATTTCAACAAGGTATCTTGTCATGTCTCCATCTGTAGTGTCCTTCTCTCAGTGCCTTGGGACATTCTGTCAAGATGTGGTTCAGGGTGCACAGGGCTGCTTTACACTGCTTGCAGGATGGATCCATGCTCCAGATCTTTAAGTTGTCTTTAGGTTGTTTGGAGTTGGTAATAGGTAAGCTACTGCATGCAAGAGGAAAGTCAATTTGCCCTGACAAGCACTCCAGAGTTCCTTCCAGGACAGTGAATGCTCAAGTGCCTGATCCCATTCCATCCACTGCCTTGAGGGCAAGTGCTACTGCTCTTACAAGCCAGTCTTCTTTTGCAGCCTCTCGGACCCTCTGCACCACAAGTGTCATCCTATCTTTGGCATTTTGCCTTACTCTTATTCTTGGCTTTGTAGTTTCCCAGTCCCAATCGCCCTTGGCAGACCGCGCCAACGATTTCCAGTACGATTCCACTTCCCTCACTGCTCCCTGTGGCTTCCACTTCCTGCCACACTTGACAGTTTTGTTGGCATGTCGAACTTTCTTATCCTTAGACAGTAGCAGTGTGCTGACTGCTCCTTGGTGGCTTTAAATTCTTGTACCACCAATGAGACTGGTAAAAGGAGCTTGGAGGTCTTGCTGTACAAATGGACTGAGCTGAAAGTTGGAGGAACACCCAACCATCTTTGCACAAACCTATTGCTTTCACCTGAGTCAAGGGGAAGTTGTATAGCAGGAATGGCCTGCTAATGTAACCTGGGTAGCCCAGGAATGTAGCCTGGGTATAGCTATACTGGGAGCACCATACCTAAAACCTCCCAAGCAGCTGGCTGTTGTCAATTTCCTTGAGCCAAATGGTCATTTGAGCTATGGTATCCTTAAGATTGGTGATGTCCTTCAGAGTGTAGTCATAGCTCTTCCCCAGGCATCGAATTCCTTGTTCTTCAACAAATCCGTGACCAGATAGCCATCTTCTCCAGTGAACTTAGTATACACTGAGTTCCCTGGATCGATGGAGTCATTACAGTAATATCGTCCATAAAGGCTCTGCAACCTGGAAGTCTTGTGCCATCGTCCACTACTGGCCCTCTAAATTGCTGTCCTCCTACCTTATGTAACAGGTTCATGGCAGCCACAAACAAAGCCTCAAATATTGTGCATCCTGACATTATACCCTTCTCAAAGCTCTGCCACTTGGTAGTAAAATTTCCCATGGTGAACCTAATTTTCAATGAATCCATGAGATTGACTACTTCTGATGGTATTTGGTGTTGCTCCAATGCCTTACGGATAAGCTGGAGAGATACACTGGGGTAGGCTTTGGTGAGGTCTAGCCAGACAACTGAGAGTGTTTTGTTGTTCCTCTTTGCCTCCTTGATGACCTGGATGATCACTGATGTATGCTCCACGCATCCAGAGTATCCTGGGACACCTCCTTTTTGGAGTAATAAAGATCTGAGCGACTTTAACAAGGGCCAAATTGTTATGGCAAGGCGACTGGCGACCCTTTAGTATCTCTAAAAGGGCAAGGCTTGTGGGTTGCTCCCAGTCAGCAGTGCTGTAAATTTACCAACAGTGTGTAGCAAACTAGCTCAAAAGGGAAATATGAATAATTATAATTATAATTAACTATAAATATTTGGATCAGTTAAAATAAATTAATTTGATGTAGCTGAATCAATATTACAAGCAATGAATCTGTTCGTCCAGCGAACACTCAATATGTAATTCCCCGAACATGCTCCAAAATACACTACCCTGAAAATATATTTGGAGCACAAAGCATAACAAATATCCCCGGTCTCATCAGCATCTCTCATCATATCTTCCCCATTATCCTATCCATTTCAAACGTTTTCTCAATCCAAACAGGCCACAAGCCAAAAGGCTGCAGGTGTCATCTCTGCGTCAGAAAGTGGGAAACTCCACATACTCTCTCTATAATATTCATGACTACAGGTCCAGGCAATGAATCAGTTTGACATTGTAACACCAACATCACATTACTTATATTTCACTTCCGCCAGACATTTTCTGCAGCTAATTTGCTCAACTGATTGGCAGTTTTTTTCTCTTTTCTTTTTCTTTATCTGCCCTTGTGAAAAAAGTATCTGTTTTCTTCCCATAGTAGTTAGAGAGTCTCTATTCCCTAGTGGGCCCGGTGATAAATGACGTGTCTGCTGCCGTTTATCAGGCAGATCTTGTGATCTAACGTATGAATTCTCATCTCACACCTTCTTCTCCCTCTTCCACTTTCATCCCCCAGCCTCCAAACAGAGGGGACAGAGGAACGTAAAGTATCTGAGGTAATTTTCCACTCACCAGAGAAAAGAACAAGGGAGAAAAGCACAAAGACAGAGTGAGGAGGGAGAAAAGACGACAGCTGAGGGGGAAAAAAAAAGGTAAAGAACAGGGTTTCCAAAATAGTGCAAAACTAGTTTGGTTTGGACCCAGATTTTACATAGGACATCAAAACATTGCTATTTAATAATAATATTAATAATAATAATACCCAATGTTTTATTAATAAACCCAACAATATGCAAATTTGTCAACATGGAGAAAGATTTTTTTTATCAGGTAACCTCAAATGTCTTTTTTAAATTAAAAATATGATTTAATATTACTGAATCAATTTGAGTACACTAGTTACATGAACAAAAGTCATTTTTAAGGGTTAGATGAGGTAACAGCTGCATTTTACATAGTCGGCTGAATAGGAAAATTAAAAATGTGGTTTGGAAATGTATTTTCATTTTTTATTTTCATTGTTTCATGCTTTTAGCAACCAATAATTCACCACACAAAACAAGGTTTTAGTGAGCACAATTGTATCGTTGTTTCAGGTAAACCCATATTTAATTTAGGTCAGTACCTCAAATACTTTTCTCCCTTTATTTTATTTTATTTTATCTTATTTTTGATGTTCTCGAAGGTGAGGCCATGTCATTCAACCTGTTCATAATGGCATCAGATTTGGCTACCAAGATGCAAATAGCCTACTGAGTTTGATTGGAAAATAAACTCAAACAACAACATATATGTGAAATGTTTTACCTCCATTTTAAAAGTTTATATTTAAATATTGCTATAACTATGAACTTACACTCACCTAAAGGATTATTAGGAACACCATACTAATACTGTGTTTGACCCCCTTTCGCCTTCAGAACTGCCTTAATTCTACGTGGCATTGATTCAACAAGGTGCTGAAAGCATTCTTTAGAAATGTTGGCCCATATTGATAGGATAGCATCTTGCAGTTGATGGAGATTTGTGGGATGCACATCCAGGGCACGAAGCTCCCGTTCCACCACATCCCAAAGATGCTCTATTGGGTTGAGATCTGGTGACTGTGGGGGCCATTTTAGTACAGTGAACTCATTGTCATGTTCAAGAAACCAATTTGAAATGATTCGAGCTTTGTGACATGGTGCATTATCCTGCTGGAAGTAGCCATCAGAGGATGGGTACATGGTGGTCATAAAGGGATGGACATGGTCAGAAACAATGCTCAGGTAGGCCGTGGCATTTAAACGATGCCCAATTGGCACTAAGGGGCCTAAAGTGTGCCAAGAAAACATCCCCCACACCATTACACCACCACCACCAGCCTGCACAGTGGTAACAAGGCATGATGGATCCATGTTCTTCAACAGAAATCGAGACTCATCAGACCAGGCAACATTTTTCCAGTCTTCAACTGTCCAATTTTGGTGAGCTCGTGCAAATTGTAGCCTCTTTTTCCTATTTGTAGTGGAGATGAGTGGTACCCGGTGGGGTCTTCTGCTGTTGTAGCCCATCCGCCTCAAGGTTGTGCGTGTTGTGGCTTCACAAATGCTTTGCTGCATACCTCGGTTGTAACGAGTGGTTATTTCAGTCAAAGTTGCTCTTCTATCAGCTTGAATCAGTCGGCCCATTCTCCTCTGACCTCTAGCATCAACAAGGCATTTTCGCCCACAGGACTGCCGCATACTGGATGTTTTTCCCTTTTCACACCATTCTTTGTAAACTCTAGAAATGGTTGTGCGTGAAAATCCCAGTAACTGAGCAGATTGTGAAATACTCAGACCGGCCCGTCTGGCACCAACAACCACACCACGCTTTCCCATTCTGACATTCAGTTTGGAGTTCAGGAGATTGTCTTGACCAGGACCACACCCCTAAATGCATTGAAGCAACTGCCATGTGATTGGTTGATTAGATAATTGCATTAATGAGAAATTGAACAGGTGTTCGTAATAATCCTTTAGGTGAGTGTATATTTCCATTAGGAACTTGAATGTTGTCATTGCTTACTATACATTTAAACAAAAAGGCAGCAAACTCATTCACAGCAAATAAAAAAGTTAATCAGCAATTATAGGGTTAATCAAATAAAAGTCAAACAAATGATTGTATGGTTAGTTGCAGTGTATTTTTACTTGTGTGCATGACCTTTTCTGTGACCCATTTTTAGTTGCGACCCACCAGTTGTTACCACTAATGCACATGGAAAACACAGACAATCACCTATTTTTGCTACACCCCAAAGTCTGAGGGGAATTAATACACAGCAAACTCCATACTCATCCACCCACCACTTAATGCTGGGCTTGGAAAGGCAGAAAAATTGAAAAGTTTGCCATGTTATTGCTTGTTTTTGTTTGAAGTAAGGCTAATGGGTTTTGGATGTCAACAAAACAAATCGTTTTGTCCAAGTGGATAAATCAAATTTAAAACATTTTAGCCAACCTAAAGTCTGGTTTCAATACCATGGTAATTGATACTTTAGCTGTACATTGAGAGACATTTCAACAATATAACCATTAGTGTATCACTGTTCTGTTGAATCCACAATCTCCATCAACAGTCCTAAAATGTTTCTACTTGGTCACACGTGTTTATACTGGGGCTGTCATTTTATTAATGTTTAATTACACAATATGCCATTAATTGAATTAATAGTTTCTTTAATAGTTTATCAGGCCCTGTCATGTCCCAGGGGTTTATTTTTAAACCTGCATGTTTTTAATTTACTACAGAAAATGTTTCTTTTTGTTGTGTGAAGGTCACATAAAAATGGTCTTCAAAACTTTTTACTTTTATCATTTATTTTTGCTTCTTTTAAAATGCAATGTATGGGTCTTTATGTAGGTTTCATTGTTGTACCCTTACCTGAGACTTTCAGTCTTAAGCTACTGTATGAAAATCCATCATACAATATATGAATTATTACATTTTTAAACGACAACAGTGAAATGAACATTCAATGTAAAATATTGAATATATTTTTTGTATACAAATATTTTTCAAAGATCTGTCAAAAAACTCTTCCAGCTGTATAGTGCCATTTCCATCACATGACCTAATTCGGTATATTAACAACTGCATGCTATGAATCATTAGTTAAGCATTATCAAATAGTTTATAAAGCGTTAACAGACATTAATAAGCAGTTTGTAAATACAGCTATAAATGCTTTATTCGTGTAAGCATCTATAATATTTATAATAAAACATATCTATAATGTGTTTTAATAATTTTATTTTCTTACTTTATTAATGAACAATTTATCATTTCTAAATTAAGTATTACATTATTTACAAACCAGTTATTTAGGAGTTGTCAGTGGTTCATTTAGAAAGTGTGGCTAAGTAAATGATTAATAAACTATTTAAATTTTGGTACTCCTGTAATCCAGTGTTGGCACTGGTTAATTTTTTATTCAGCAATGTTTACACTTTACAGAAATTTATTTTTTATATCAGAGTGCAGAAACTTAGTTTAATTTTACTGCACAGTTATGTTTTCTGGAGGTGTACAGGAGAATCTTTATTTTCTATGATATTGAAGCGGTTTATTTTTCATCAGGTTAGCAGTTGTACAGTTTAATTTTTTTGCATCTTGAAATAAATATTTATATGCTCTATATCACTCTGTGTTGAGTTTGTTTCTTTTTTCTGTTTAGAAGCCTTCAGATTTCCTTTGTAAAAGCTTTATGAGGCATAAATAGTCGCTTTAGATGAGCTCACAAAACTAGTTCACTGACAACTACTAAATGTTTTATAACTACACTCTTAAAAATAAAGGTTCTTAAATGGTTCTTTGGCAAGGTGTATGGTTCCATGAAGAAACTTTAATAGCCAAAGAACCTTTCCATTGCACAAAAAGTTTTTTTGTAGTGCAGAAAGGTTCTTTAGACTATAAAATGATTAGAAAAAAAATGATTCTTTAAAGAACCTTTCACAAAACGGTTCTTCAGGGAACCACCAAGGCAGTTTGAGTGCTGGTTCAGAGCCAGAGCTTAGTTTCAAATCAGTTATTTGTCTTTCGACACCCAAAGCACCAGCTCTGAACCAGAAAAAGTGGTTCTTAAGTAGCACCAAAACATTGCTGGTCTAGAAGTAAGAACTGCTTGCATCAGGGGCTGGGGGCGGGCATACCGTGACCAACAAGACGAACACAAACTTGTGATCGCCATTTTTGAAAAAGCAGCTAATCGAGCTATAGCTGCTCGATTGTAATCTCCCAGCGAGCTGCATGAATGCATTGGATTCGCTGTGTTTTGATGCCGACGTAGGATTGCAAAGCAATGTGCATCAGTAGTAACCAGTGTTAGGAGTAACGCGCTACAAAGTAACGTGTTACTGTAATTCCACTACTTTTAGCAGTATCATTACTCGCGTTACTCTATTTTGTGAAAAATGAACGCTTGCAGACAATAAGCTCAAATCTAGGCCCTAGCCCGCCCGTGGTTTTTTTTAATTTTATAATCCTCCCTATTACACACTGTTGCAGCCATTAAATAGTTCAGTTTTGTTTTTAATGTCAAAGTAGTTATATTTAGTTTAGTTTCTTTATTAAGTTAATTTAGAAAAATGTTTGGAGCATTTTTTTGTTTGTTAAATTCAAGTTTTTATTTTTTAAAGTGACGACCAAGCAGCTGCTGGCCGACAGCGAGTTAACCCAACGCTTTAGCCTCTCAAATCAACACTTGACTTGTCTTGCCTATAATAAAATCCATAGATATCAAACACTTCAGGCATCACAATTTTAGTTTAAACGTTTAGCCTACTATCACCACCATCACCACCACAGTAAAAAGGCATTTTTGATAAGTTGAGGTTAGGCTGATCGTAGGCGCTCGCAAATGAAACGGGCTACACAATCTAAACAAATAAAAAAATAAAAATAAAAAACATGCAGGTTTTCTAACCTTACACCTCTCCGCAAAATGAATATAAATCCGATCTTCAATTCCCGCACATTTAACGGAGTTCACGTTAAGTTCACATCAACGAAAGCAACAGATATGAGCTGCATTTTATTCATCAGCTCATTTCAAGATCAAAGACCGCAATAGGAGAAAGAGCGATCTAAGCACTGGTAAGATCTTTTAGTCTCATTAGTTTTAATGAAGATGTTTGTGTTTTTGAGCATCTAAGACTTACTTTCAGTTTCACTTGTGGCAGTTTGCGTGTTAGCTTGCTTTACTCATTTGCGGCGAGGCGTGTTGCAGTAGCGCCTTCAAATCTGACTACAACATATATAGCCTATAACACACTCGCACGTTTATTTTTTAACAATTTGCCAAGAGTAAAATTTACATATGTGGTTTAAACAACCAGATGCATTTACACTTGTCCAGTTTGAAATGTGTCCCAGCCACCTTCTGAGTTGGTTTGTTTGAGTGATCGTATGCAGTGACGTAAGACCTGGCTCTGTGGTGGCTCTCTAGCATGTGGAAAGGCAAACCGGTTCTTAGAAGGCTCGTCAGTTGAATCAACTCCGAACCGGCACTAGCACTAGCTCTGAACTAGCACCCGGTTCATGCTGGTGGAAAGGTTCTTCCTGGCACCTTTATTTTTAAGGGTTTACCTGAATTAATCATGAATTAAAGCAGGAATATGTGTTAATAAAGCATTTATTAACACACTGAGTAACTATTACTGTATGTCTAAATAATACGATGTATACATGTACATTTAAATAGTTTATTAATCATTTACTTGCACTTTCTAAATGATCCTATGAACCACTGACAACGCCTAAAGAACTGGTTTGTAAATAATGTAATACTTAATTTAGAAATGATAAATTGATCATTAATAAAGTATGAAAATACAATTATTAAACACATTATAGATTAGTTTTTCATCACTTATTAAGCTTGGCTAATGTTAATTTTAACATGCACTGATGCATTAAACAATAACAGTAGTGTTTTTAAAGATTGTGCATTAATAAGATTAAGTTAAATTAAACAATAATTGTTTTTCTATTTTTGTCTTTAGGAAAGCCATCAGATGTCATCCTGTCCAGACTACAAAACAATGTTTTTCAAGCTTGTTCAATTAACCATATACAATTATTGCACATACACCTGTGAAACTGTCCTTAAAGGGATAGTTCATCCAAACCATAAGACAGACAAAAATAATGACTTTATTCAAAAATAATAAAAAAAATTAAAACAGACCAAAATAATGACAAACATACAAAAATAATGACTTTATTCAACAATTTCGTTCTGGCCTGTGTCAGTCTCCTATGCAGTTTACGTTGTAAATCGTTCAGCACTTCGTAAATTGTGAGTTCCATGGCAGCCGATGCTGTTCATGTGAGCACCATGACGCATGATGATGACACAGGAGCTGCACTGTATTTACAATGTAAACTGCGTAGGAGACTGACACAGGCTAGAACGAAATTGTTGAATAAAGTTATTTTTGTTTGTTTTTGTGCATGCATTTTTTTTTGAAAATAGGCAAATTTTCCAAAGAGTTGAGTTTTACTGTTTTCAAATCCATTCAGCCGATCTCTGGATCTGGCGGTAGAACTTATAGCTTAGCATAGATCATTGAATCTGATTAAACCATTTCAACACGGTCTCACTCCTGTTCGTCACATATTGACGCTTGGTCAGGACCCCTCGTCGTCACTTTTTGACACACAGGGTACCCCTAAAGCGCTGTTTTCCAACGTACAGGGTACTCCATATGATTTCAGTTGTTTGCCCAATGCGTCAGATCAAGATGCATTTAATTCTTTGCATTTGTAAAAGTAAACATGATTTTAGGAATATTATAGGCTTTTATATTTTGGAGCAACTAACCCCACTCCTAACCTAAATCTACCCACTTCTAAACAATATAAAACACGTAACAGGCAAATAAATGTACAGTCACAGGTATTTATTGCAAAAACTGACCAAAAACAGTATAAAAGTATTAACTCATGTTGCATTCCAAGTCTTCTGAAGTCATACGATATCTTCATGTAAAGAACAGAGTTGATCTTAAAGGGGTGATGAATTGAGAAATCAACTTTCCCTTGAGCTTTTGATATATAAAAGGTCATGGTAATATAAGAATATCCTTTAAGTTTCAGAGCTGAAAACTTCCTTATTAGTCAAAGAAAAGCTTTTATAGACACCAGGCCCAGCAAACGACAGGTTTTTCAAAGTGGGGATCTATGACGTCAAAGGGAGGCAAGCACCACCTCAGCAGAAGAATATCAACGCCTACTTCATCGCTGCCTGTTTAGCCCCGCCCACCAATTTGCACATGTAACATAGGCCTAGTGTTAAATCATTGAGCTACAAAGCAATAAACATGCCGTTGAGGATTACAAAATATTGTGCAGTGACTGGGTTCAACAGTAATGCAACATTCTAATGCCTGATCTGAAATGTGATGATTCATGTAGTCAGATGTTCTTTGTCTGTGTGTCAGAAAATCAGACCAGTGACTAAACATCAAGTCAACATCATCTTAGTAGGATGAAAATAATCTGTTATTTAACAGTGATTAAATTCTATAAAGAAAGCGATCAAAGAAAGCTCCCTTTGCAATCGTTTGAGCAGCACACGCTGAACCTGTCAATCAAACAGGAGAGTTTATCAGTGACGCATTTATCAGTGACTCCCGTTTTATTCAACGAATCTCTTAACTTTATAAATTGTGACATTTTTTGATGTAAAAAGCATTCTAACATTATAAGTGCACCCCAGGAAACATCATAAAACAATAAAATAAAACCAGTTCATGACCCCTTTAATGTTTTAATCGCTGAAATGATGATCCCGCCGCTCCGGGAACACACGCACTCCACTCATTCATATATCTCATTCAAATGATACACCCGACTCTTTAGCATGACGCGATCGGTCACATGACACACAAGAACCAATGGCATTTTTACAATCAAAGCTGATGTAATGACGCAATTGGTCACGAGACATACGACAACCAGTGCTGTCAAAGCTGTCGTACCGTTTCCTCGGGCGGCAATTTTTTACATTTTTTCATGATCTTCGGCGGATGGACTCGAAGCTGATCACTTTTGGGGATTTTCTTCACACTAATCAATCGTTTGGCCTCGGAACACTTGGAATATTTGTACTTTTTGAATAAATTGTGGCTGCAGTCATATCTGCCTTTTATATCCTGTTTTTTATAATACACAAATGGGTAGGTTTAGAAATGGGGTTGGGCTACGTGTTCAAACGTGTAAATAAAAAAAGAAAATAAATGTAAATAAAATTATGCTGGCTGATTAAATTGAGAATCACTCTCCATGTCATAATGGCAAAATCATAACCCAATATATAGTTTCATCATAACAATATCCATGCCCAACGCGCCTGTATATGACGGCAAAGGTTTCTCATTGAAATCAATGGAGGACTGCGCGTCGAAAAATGACGCTAAAGGGGTACCCTGTACGTTAAAAAGTGAAGTCGAAGGGAACTGACCAAGCGTCAATATGTGACGAATAGGAGTGAGACCGTGTTGACCATTTGCATCTCGCTCAAAAATTACCAAAGACTTTCGATATTTTCCTATTTAAAACTTGACTCTTCTGTAGTTACATTGTGTACTAAGACTGACGGAAAATAAAAAGTTGTGATTTTCTAGACCGATATGGCTAGGAACTATACTCTCATTCCTGCGTAATAATCAAGGAACTTTGCTGCCGTACCATGGGTGCAGAGGCAGCACGCTCCCTGTGCAAGCAGGTTGTCACATTGGTTATGTTGACAGAAGTTAGCCTATTTTCAGGCGCTGCGTAATATCATTCCGCCTCTGCACCCATGGTACGGCAGCAAAGTTCCTTGATTATTTTTACGCAGGAATGAGAGTCTTATGTAACTGCAGAAGAGTCAAGTTTTAAATAGGAAAAATATCAAAAGGTAATTTTTGAGCAAGATGCAAATGGTCTAATCAGCTTCAATGATCTATGCTAAGCTATGCTAAAAAAGTTATACCGCCAGATCCGGAGATCGGCTGAATGTATTTGAAAATGGTAAAACTCAACTGTTTAACTCTAGGGGAGTTGGAAAATGAGCCTATTTTCAAAAAAAGTGGAGTGTTCCTTTAAGATTAAACCACTGGAGTCACATGGACTATTTTAACGATGTCCTCACTACCTTTCTGGACTTTGAAAGTGTTAATTAAACAGCTGTCTATGGAGGGGTCAGAGAGTTCTCGGATTTCATCAAAAATATCTTAATTTGTGTTCCGAAGATGAACTTGTGAAACATAAATTGTTGTAATTTCTTAATGACTTCAGAATGTAGCGGTCAGTTTACTGAGCAGCCTAAAAATATGACCTTCGAAATGAGATGCAGCTAGTGACTGCTATTTCAATATCGACCCCTGCTCTGTTCAGGGATTCCATTTCTGTTCGTCAAATTTTTATGTTCATACAAATATTTACACATGTAAAATAAAAGCAGTTGCAAGTAAGCTGATGTTTCTCTGTGTGTGTGTGTGTGTGTGTGTATGTTTCTTTTTTTGCTAAGAGTGTGTGTGTATATATATGTATATATATATATATATATATGTGTGTGTGTGTGTGTGTGTGTGTGTGTGTGTGTGTGTGTGTGTGCGTGTGCGTGTTTTTGTGACAAATTTGTATAATGACATGGGTATGACACAGGTATTACAAGGAGAGGGTGACTTATGAGGACATTACCCCATGTCCCCATTTTCCAAAAGGCTTATAAATCATACTGAGTTTTTTTTTTTTTTTGAGAAAGTAAAAATGTGCAGTTTCCTGTGATGGGTAGGTTTAGGGGTAGGGGTAGGGGTAGGGGGATAGAAAATACAGTTTGTACGGTATAAAAGCCATTACGCCTATGGAATGTCCCCACAATTCACAAAAACAAACGTGTGTGTGTGTGTGTGTATGTGTGTGTGTATACATATATATATATATACTTATGGGGGGCCAAACAGAAAATAATTCAATGTAAATCCGAATATATAGTTAAAACTCTGAATATATAAATGTAATCCTGAATATATAGTTATAACTCTGAATATATAAATGTAATCCTGAATATATAGTTATAACTCTGAATATATAAATGTAAATCTGAATATATAGTTATAACTCTGAATATATAAATGTAAATCCTGAATATAGTTAAAACTCTGAATATATAAATGTAACCCTGAATATATAAATATAACTCTGAATATATATATGTAAATCCTGAATATATAGTTATAACTCAGAATATATAGTTACAACTTTGAATATATAAATGTAAATCCTGAATATATGGTTATAACTCTGAAGCAGAGCATGGGAGCGGAGTGGAACGCGAGCGGAGCAGGGAACGAAGTGGCTAATATTTCCTCTAGAGTGGAGAGTGCCTTTCTGAAGATTTCGCTCTGCTCGCTCAACCCAGGATGCCCTGAACATCAAAGTTAAGAACGAAGGAGACCTATGCCCAGTTGAAAGGGGATGTGGAGAAACTGAGTTAGCAAAGATTCATTTTGGGATTTAATCACAACGTTTTGTTCGTACTTTGTTTTGGGGTAAAAAGAACTTTGAAATACTTTCGCAGCATCATGTTAATGAACATCCCGACGTGTCCATGCTACTGAGAGCGCCGTTTACATTAATATGCTATGTGCGCTTCCCTTTCAAGGGAAAGCGTCAAGCGCTGCAGGAACGCCTCTGCGTGATTGCGTCATGAAGCACTCGTGAAATCAGTCCAATGCCGTGACGGGACGTCAAAGGCGGGTGACTGTCAGGAAACGGGAAATCAAAGATGGCAGGCAGAGATGCAGGATCCAAATGCAGGGGAAACTTTAATGAAATTAAACAATCAAAAAACCAGGAACAAAATAACACTGAGCAAACACAAAGAAAACACGGGGAACAGAGAACACCTGCATACATAAAACAACGACCGACAGAGAAGAGCTGGAGCATGCTCAGGCAGCCCTCGAGGGGGCTGACTGTGAGCATTGTGAGAGGTTACCGATGAGAACACTCCGGTCCCGCCGATCGCTCTTTGAGGAGGGCGGTTCGGCTCGCATTCCCCAGGGCTCGGGTCCCGCTGCAAGGGATCATGTCCTGGGGTTCGCAGATGGATCTAGTAACGGGGTTAGAGATGGGTGATCCCCTTTCTCTGCCTTACCTGCTAGATCTGACGTTTCAGTTCGCGAGTCAGAAGCACGCTCTGCGGTTTCTTCTGCTCGCGCTGAAGCGCAGGTGCAGCAGCACTCCAGTTCCGAGGAACTGGATGTTGTGAGCTTGGATGATGATATAATTTCGCCACCACATGCACACGCTCACAAGGAGTTAATGGAGGTTGTGACTCACGCTGTTGCCAGGTTAAAAATAGACTGGCCAGCCAAGAAGCAGGAAGCTCGTCCGTCAAGTAAATTAGATGAAAGATTTTTCCCATCTAGATCGCAACCTCCAAAGCGGGGCTTGCCGTTTTTTCCTGACCTTCACACCAAGGTGTCGAAGTCATGGAAAAAAACGGCTTCATACAGAGTATTTAGTCCAGCTACATCAATGTATTCAAACATAATAGGACTAAAACAGCACGGTGCCGCGGGTTGAAGAGACGCTTTTCTAGCTATCTCTCTCCTGATTCGGCATCGCCGCTGAAAGCCCCGCAACTACCCACTAAACCAGTACGAGCCTACGACTTTATACAATATAGGGGAGACCGGGTATAGTTGTAACATGGGGAGAGTTGTAACACTACTAATTCCACGAATCACAGATAAGATAGGAGTCATATGACAGTTTCCTCTGGCTTCCTTTACGATCCCACATGGAGGTTTTCCAGTCTGTGTTGCTATCTCTCCTGAAGCTACAGCAGAAAATCTAATTCTGAGGTAAGAAAGTAAAAACAAATAACAAAATAATATTTTGTTTAGTACTTCTGTACTACTGTAGATAATTTTGTATGAGTTATATCAGGTCAAAGTGTAGTTTCTCTAGTAAAGAATGGTGTATCAACCTCCTGCTAATTTCAAAGCACCATGCTAATACATCTAGCTAAACAATGGGTGACAGTGGCCGGGTAGGTTGTAACACGTGTTTTGAAACAACCATCCACTTACATAAAACTAAGAACATTTTTGTGATTTTAATAATTCTACAGAATGCCTATGTTTATGTTAATTTGCTCTCGCTCACACACACACACACACACACACACCCATATGAATGTGCACGTACAGACATACACAAACAAATGCACACAATATGCACATACACACGCCATATTCACATATATTTTATTGTTGCAGCCATTCATTTAAAATAAAACTGTTGTTGTGGCATATCACTTGGAGTACCCTTAGTTTTTTTGCATTTTGTCTACCTGTTACAACTTACCCCAGTATGTGTTACAACCTACCCCAGTAGTGGGGTAGGTTGTAACAAAGGACCAATTAATATTTGTCATCATCTCACAAAGTCTCTGATATAGCTGAAGAAATTTAAATTGTTGCCATTTGTAGTAGACAAATGTGGGTACTTTGCCTAAAAGTTTCAGACGTGTAGCTAAAAAAAGGGTTGTTTTAGGTGCTGAAGAATAAAGTGTTACAACCATACCCAGTCTCCCCTATACTATTGCTTTAAAGCCACAAACAACACAACTATCTATAGGCCTACTGTGATTGAGACATGTATTCAAGAAATGTATTAAAACAGAAAGAGTACTGTTTCTGCCTCAATTTAAGGGCGGAAACATGCGTTTGTTTGTTACGCACTTTAATCCGCAACCCAATGTTCTTGGTTTTCTTCTCATGTAGGCCTATTAAATCCAGGCAATTGGTTGATGAAATATTGATTAAAATTAAGATACAATTTATACAAAATGAAATTCACTTTAAAGAAACATTTTCTCTAACCCTGTACAACGAACGTGCTGGCGAGTTCTGATGGATTTTTCCTTAATGACAGCGGAAGCAACTCCGTCAATTTTTGGCCATACAGATGCGTGTAAGACAACTACAATGTGATAGATCTGCCAGGCTCTCTCACCAGTCAACCACAGCGCTTCCAATCACCTGAGTATTGATCACACACACCTGCACCTCATCTGCACCCTCATCAACTGGCTTTATAAGCACACACCTCACCTCAGTTATTTGTCCGGTCTCATTTATGCTACACGGACTACTTAACTGTATCCCCAGCAAATTCTCCTGAGTTCTATTCTCCAACGTTTACCTCCAAGAGTTACCTTCATTCTCCATGATCATCTGTCGGAGGTTGAGGTGTGTGCATCCAACCTGGTCTCCTCTTCACCGAATCTCACGAGTCCCTGCACCTGTAAGAAAAAGACTTTCCATCACTCTCACATCAACTGTACATCAAGTCTCCATTGAGTGTCTACTCACCTGTTGATGTCTGTTGCTCCGTGCTCGCTCAAATAAACTCTGTTTACCATTCCTCTTTGTGTTCCGAGTATACATTCCCTAACATACAAAGGGTCTTTTATTTGTGTACATTTACAATAACACCAAAACCTTGTGCTTATGTAAAATAAGGAGCTTTCAACTTTCTCTGTATCAGCGAGAATCTTTCTGAAACTCAAAAATGAACTGAAACTCAAAGAATAGCCTATCACACAAACATTAAATATACGTCTAAATAAATAAAACAATTCTCACTTAAAACGCATATTATCCTGCAATGTAATCTGTATGAAATTAAGGAGATACACAGTTTCGCTTATCTCAGATAATTATAATTAATGTGATCACCCACGCACAGAGCGCTATATTCATAGGTAATGTGCTGAGGACATCTATGCAAAATGGTAAATGCCCCCAACAATGCCTTATCAACAAAGGCTATAGTACAGTACGTTACACTGGAATTTCATGTCGGAGCGGGATTTGAGCGCTTGGGCCCTGAGCGATTGAGTGGAGCGCGCTGTCATAAAGCGGAAAATTGAGCGGAGCTCACATGCTATATATTCAGATTTACATTTATATATTCAGGATTACATTCATATATTCAGTGTTATAACTATATATTCTGGATTTACATTTATATATTCAAAGTTACATTTATATATTCAGAGTTATAACTATATTCAGGGTTACATTTATATATTCAGAGTTTTGACTATATATTCAGATTTACATTTATATATTCAGGATTTACATTTATATATTCAGAGTTATAACTATATATTTAGGATTACATTTATATATTCAGAGTTTTAACTATATATTCAGGATTACATTTATATATTCAGAGTTTTAACTATATATTCAGGATTACATTTATATATTCAGAGTTTTAACTATATATTCGGATTTACATTGAATGATTTCCTGTTTTCCCCCCATATATATATATATATATATATATATATATATATATATATATATTCTGTGTGTGCGTTACATTGATTGTGTACTTAAGCCATACAGGAACATATTTTGCATATGTTGCCATTTATCAGGTTTCTACAAATGTTTCCCTTACCTTCAAGGATCAAAAAGTATAATCTGTATATTCTATTCTGAACTGCTCTTTGACGGGCTAGGGAAAGTCGATGTCTTCCACTGGTTTTGGATCGATCTAAAACAAAGTGGGTTTGTACAATTACTAATCTCACTGCAAGTATATACTTTTATCTAAAACGAGTAATACAGGTTTATTTATAAAAAAAGACACGGTAGCCATCATTGAATTACATGCACTTTCTGTTTATTGGTGACCACACGCAGGTCTCAGATGTTACATATTCAACCTGTCTTACACACTGTTCCACAGCAGCATGGCTACAACCTTGCCTAACCTAAGAACACACATTTTGAAACTTATGAAATAATTAATAATTGCACATAGCAATTATTTGGCTAGCATACAGTTAGCAATGTGATTTATTATTTGCATAGATACTGAACAGTGTCCGCTAATAACCTCCCTGGGCATCTTAGCGACATATTTGACACTGTTTGACTTGCTCCAGCTTCACCAAACACAAAGCAAATGTAGTCCACATTGCACAAACAAATGCACCCAACCTTTCTGCTAAGAAGGTAATTGTAAGCATCCAGACTGCGACATGTTTTTACCACATCTCTCATGTAGACGCACACAGTCAGCCAGATAATGATAGACGTCTGGATAAGATCACTTCAGGTAAACATTTTCTGTTCTGTGTGAAAAGTTTGCGCTTAAAAATCTTTAAAAGGTTTAAAGGGTACAGTAATTCCACATCATCGTTTATTTTCAGCTTTTGTAAATACCTTAACTGTTCCGCTTGCGCTAGGCTAAAAATACACGATTGTTTTGACAGATCTGTGATTTAAAAATGGTGCCAACCGGAAATGCTTCAGGACCAGACATGTGCATTAGCATTCCAACACGTTTGCTATTGTTTACGTCCTTAAAAATGGTCTATATGACATTCTTCTTTCAGACGAATACAATCTGAGTTATATTAAAAAATGTCCTGGCTAATCCAAGCTTTATAATGGCTGTTTCGCTGTTTCTGTTTTGAAGTCTATAAAAGTGCATCTATCCATCATAATCACGGCTCTGGGGGTTAATAAAGGCCTTCTGAAGCGAAGTGGTGTGTTTGTGTGAGAGAAATATCCATATTTAACACTGTACAAACTGAATATGCTAGTTCTCGCGAGAACCAAGTTTTGTTTGTGCGTATAATACGCCATAAAGTGCGTATCATATGCTTGCGAAAAACTGCGTATCATATACATGCCAAAACTCATTTTGGCGTATACATTCCACGACATTGCACACTCGTATTATTGATGCGCATTTTCATGTGATCCTGCTCAAACTTACGCTACACCAGCGTGAATGCGCGTACGACAAAATTTAACAAATGTCATTCCCACCACAGAATCATTTGAGATGTGGTGGAAATAGGGGGAAAAAATACAAATTTTCCAGTGATTTATGTATATCAGCATAGTGGATTCTAGTGGAGCAGTTAAATAAACTGATGAGAGTGTGAAGTGTGTTTTGAGGGAATTTATTTTCTGAAAATTCACAGGGCCAAAAGTGCCCACAGCTTTTCTCAATTGAACTATGTTAAGCTGAAGCTGGATTTTCCAGCATGGATATACCTAAAAAAATACAAAAGAGCAGCGGATCTTTTGATGGTACTAATTTTCTCTCTTTTTTTAGGTGGTGAAACGAAGCGTTTCAAAAAATAATTTATATTCTGGCAATGTGCTGAATGATTCCATCATAAAAAGTCATCTCTGGTCTCGATTCTGTTGTGAAAAACAGTGCATGAGATCTTTCTAGGCACAGAAATGATTCTGAGAAATAGAAACAGAGCCACGGGGCATAGTATCCCCCAAGCGCAGCATGAGCATCACAGTCTTTCTCCTCTGAGTAGTTAGTGTGTAGTTTGCTATGCAGCCGAATTCTTCTCACAGGCATTTGCTTTCATTTTGGATGTTGCGATTCTCTCCACCTCACCCGCACTTCAAATGGCTTTCACGTGAAATGTATCAGTTTAAACAAAACACAGATGCTAAACAGATCCGAGCTTGTCTGAGTAAACATTAACACCATTTCTACAATGCTTTCTGACTTCAAAACTCTAACTTAGAGATGGATATCCTTTTGATAAAGTCTTCTGCTGTGAGGGGAGAAAAAGCACAATGATTTGCATTGTCATTGCAGATCAATTCCTGCTTCTGAATTACTCACATTAGTGCGTAAAGTGTACTGCATTTCCCACAAATCATTCCCTGCTGCCTTCAAATGACTTTTATCCAATACCGTGCAATAACACGTCCACCGTGGCATCTGCTGGTCTTCTCAGAAAAAGCGCTAATGGATGGTGAAAGGATGGCCAGCTCATGACCAGCACTTATGAGAAGGTGAGGGCATTAATGCTTACACTTGTGGTCAGCATAATCAAATCCCGTTCTGAAACACTAGAACACCATTGAGACTATACATGCCAGAGGGCCATTAAACTGTCAGCAAGGCATCGATTTGAAGGACAGTGCTGGGCAACAGAAAGACAATGTGTGAACATCTGACACTATGGATCCAGGCCATGAATGATTGCTTGGACGGAGCCGAGGACAAGCTGTTCGAAGAGCTTTTACTGGGTCTGCGTTTTTAACGTATAAATTATATATAATATTTTGAAGCTCGTTCAAAATTGGACTCATAACATCAACACGAGAGCATGTATTAAATATTATAATATATGTGTTATGCTTTCCTAAGTAGGATAAAAGCCTCATAAATGACATAAAGCCACATTATCAAAACAACAACAAAAAGCACTGCTTTGCACTTCTGTCACACTCAATACAGAAGCTTACAAAACACTTGTGTTTATCTAAAAGTCACCTTCACCCTTTACAATTTGGACTTTTGGAAAAAGTTCTTAAAAGTTTCTCAGACAGGGTGGTGTTATAAAGCAATAAGCCCCGTGAAGCAATGGTTTACAGAACGGAGTGCCTAAAACCCCCACAGCTTCACAGGGCTTTTATAAAATGGTTACCACACAATACAAATATTAAAGCCAAAATATATGTATCAATGCAACTTCCATGAAGTAAAATCACTAAAAGCCTTCCTTCCACCGGGAAAAATAGTCCCTGACCATGAACAGCAACCACTGATCTATATAAATGTTCTGTATATACACTATATTGCCAAAAGTTTTGGGACACCTGCCTTTATATGCACTTGAATTTTAATGACATCCCATTCTTAATCTGTAATATTGAGTTAGCCCACCATTTGCAGCTATAACAGCTTCAACTCTTCTGGGAAGGCTTTCCACAAGGTTTAGGAGTGTGTTAATGGGAATTTTGGACCATTATTCTAAAAGCGCATTTGTGAGGTCAGGCACTGATGTTAGACGAGAAGCCCTGGCTCGCGGTCTCCGCTCTAATTCATTCCAAAGAAGTTCTATCGGGTTGAGGTCAGGACTCTGTGCAGGCCAGTCAAGTTCCTCCACAGCAAACTCACTAATCCATGTTTTTATGGACCTTGCTGTGTGCACTGGTGCGCAGTCATGTTGGAACAAATTTGGGAGCATGAAGTTATTCAAAATGTCTTGGCATGCTGAAGCATTAAGAGTTCCTTTCACTGGAACTAAGAAGCCAAGCCCAACACCTTAAAAACAACCCACACCATAATCCCCCCTCCACTAAACTTTACACTTGGCACAATGCAGCTGCTCGGCCATGGAAACCCATTCCATGAAGCTCTCTACGCAGTTCTTGAGCCACACGAAGTTTGGAGGTCTGTAGCTATTGACTCTAAAGTTGGCGACTTCTGCGCACTGTGCGCCTCAGCATGCGCTGACCCCGCTCTGTGATTTTACGTGGCCTACCATTTCGTGGCTGAGTTGCTGTTGTTCCCAGTTGCTTCCACTTTGTTATAATGCCACTAACAGTTGGCCGTGGAATATTTAGTAGTGAGGAAATTTCACGAATGAACTTATTGCACAGGTGGCAACCCATTGTACCACGCTTGAATTCACTGAGCTCCTGAGAGCGACCCATTCTTTCACAAATGTTTGTAGAAGCGTCTGCATGCCTGGGTGCTTGATTTTATACACCTGTGGCCATGTCAGTGTTTGGAACACCTGAATTCAATGATTTGGAGGGGTGTCCCAATACTTTTTGCAATACAGTGTAGATCAGTGACAGCAACAGAAGTTACATTATTACGCCATTAGATGGCGGCAAATACTGTCTTAATGAGTGAGTCACTCAATAGCGAAGACTTTTATATTGAAAGGACTAAAACTTGTTGTGTTTTAAGGGTGGGTCACCTACAGTGGTTCAGGTTGCAGGGTTGCCGAAAGACTAAAGAAACATTATGAGCAAGATTGTAGAAAACTGTACATTTCTCATCTATTACCACCCACTGCAACTTATACCAACAACGGAAATAAGAAAGTTACAATAGAAAAATATGAGGGAGAGCGTTGCTATAGTGTGACTATATTGTATTGCAATAGGTAGCACTTCAAAGTCAATACCAAATCAAAACTAGTTAGCAAATAATTTGTAATTGAAAGAATTTAATGACAAAATCTGGTTACGGTTACATTTAAAATAGTTACAAAATAGATGTATGAGATGATAAAAACCTTCAGAATCTCTTTGTCTTTAGGAATTCCAAATGGCCCTTCTGATAAGAAAGATGGGGGTTGAAAACAGTAAAGCAGTATGTCTTTGTTCAATTTCAAATATCAAATATCTTTGATTATTTTCAATCCTACAATTTTCCCCTTGGCACCGTTGGCCACACTCATAAAGTGTCCAAAGGTGGCACAGTCCATGAAGACCTGCTTTCTGTTGTGTGTAGATGTCATCTTTAGACTTCTCGTCTAGACTTGTAAAAGCAGCTGGTCAGCCTTCAGTCTTTGTTCTCATTGCAGCCCTGCGTGAGAAGGCTCCATCAAATGGTGTTGAAACGATCATTGATATGCAAAACGTCCACTGACGTTCACACCTTCACACCTTCACACCTTCGAGAACAGTCACTGAAGATTAGAGCAAAAGTTTGTCCCTCTTTCTGAGGACACGGGATGTAAACTTGTGCAGCAGGGATCCTGTGATTCAAAGAACACATAGCACAACAAAGAACAAAAGCATACATGACATTTGTCATTGGTCAGAAGTTTGATGTGGTCAGAATAAAATAGTCTCTGGCAATAAGCTCTTAAATCGATGTACTTCTGGTCAAGGTTGAGAATAAAAGAAGATCTCACAAGCTCTTACATTGTTTCTGGAAACATTAAAATTAAATTGCATTATAACAAAACATCATTGTTGGTTTAAAAAAAAAAAAACTTTTTTCATGAAGAGTATTGGCAAAATATTCAGTGTAACCAAATACAGAGATTCAATTGAATAGACGTCCAAAAACATTGCTGCAAGAAAAATGGACAAAATACAAAGAATCATAAATCAAATAAGTTTCAAAAATGTTTCAAATCAAATGCATTATTACAATACAATAATAATATAAAAATGTTTGGGCTTAGGTAAGAATGAGAAATACTAACGTAAATGTTGATATTTAACTTGGTGAGACACAATAACTAATTGATTCAGTAAATCTAAATAAAAACAAAACAAACAATAACTGGAAGAAATTCACAGTTGTAATACAGTCTAGATGTAAAGACATTTTGTGAGGCAGATGTAGCTGTAGGTTTGACTCTTTGTGTGAAGATCAAATCTATGTGGCTGCATTTAGCTGTGGCTATGTGTAAATCATGCCCCAAACATGGTGAGGAGGGTTTACAATTGTGATGAAAATTTGGTCCTGTTGTTGTAACAGGCAGCCAGCATTAGAATGTGAGTGAGGTGTGGTCTGGTTCAAAATCTTCCCACACCAGTGTTTTTGTTAAGGAGCAGGATAAAGTACAAAGTTCAGAGTTATTGAATCCTGCTGTGATGAAAGCATTTTCATGGTTAATGCAATTGTAAATTACACTGTAGCCACATGGCAATTTTGTCCTCCTGTACATGGTTTTACTGCAGCTATATGGGAAATAGCAGAGTGTTCCACTTAGGAGACATACAAATTCAACATAGACACACATGCAACTTGAAATTGCTATACAATTCCAATATTAAAGTTATTCCAATTTACACAAGATACATGGCCTAGAATGCATGGCATCTACAACCTTTATCCTAAGTGTTTCATACAACACTTACAGTAAAGCAATCATGTGTTTTAAAGAATAAACTAAACGTGTCTATGTGTATCTAGTAGCACAAACAACTATAATGTGTGTTCAATGCGCACAATGTGTTTAGTACAATTACAAATTTGAAAAAACCAACAGGATCATTGCAATTTGGATGTTTAATTATTAAACTCATTGCTGTGAGGCTGCTAGCCCACTAGCAAGTGAGGTTAATAGCTGAAGGCCTTGCATGAACACTGCAGTTAACTCACTGAGAGTTTTACCTGCAAATGAGCGCTGATCTTTGCCCTTAGAAAGTAATTTCCTATTTTTCTGAAAATAAGGTGGAGGTCGACCCCTACCCAGAGACCAGCATTTTTCCTCTGTATGGCCTATTTTCTGACAGGAACTGCAAAACCTGTTCTCTTTGCCATAGGGTTGTCTGCTATGTTCTCCTGGAGTTTGAGGATATTCATGACTCTCTAATGCACACCATGCGTTCTGGTACATGACTCTGTGCAATTACAGTGCTGCATCACCTTGAGAACTGAAATAGGCACACTTTCTTGAGTTGCACATGCATTTTCTGAACTAAACGTTTCAGATTCATTAGAGTAAGTCACCTTATCTAAGAAGTGAACATGCTTTTTAGTCCCATCGCTGTTAAGCATTTTGGGAGACATGAACTTTTTAGCATTTAGCTTAGCCTTGAAATCTGCAATGGTCTCCTTGTGATTTTTACACTTTTCAGTCAGGGCTAACTGCTCAGCTAGTAATTTATTTAGCTATGTTTGAAGATCTTGAATCTTTGCCTCAGAATTTTGTGCCTCTGCATTTTTAGAATGAACTTCTTTGCATTTAGCATCTATACTTGAAAATAGATGTGTTGCCACATTACTTAGACTTTTACAACTTATGAAGTTTAAAGCCTCAATGATTTCACCATCTTTCGATTTCTTTTAATGTTTGCCAATTACGTCCTAATATGTAAGCATTTCATCATCTGAATTGAGATTATTTGGTATGTATTTGCCGTTCAAGATAGGCTCAACTCTTTTGCTCCATAAAGCAAACAATACGTCACTGTTATTAGAAATGTTCCCTTCCATCCCGAGGAGATAATCTGAATATTCTCGGATTGTACAGTAATGGGACTATTGAAGCTATTTAAAACCTTCTAAGTTCTGTTTCATGCAATACATTTAAATGGAGACTTTTACTATTATATTATTAAACAATGAAAACAGACTTACCCATTCCGTGGTCAGCTTTAATCCATTCACAAGATCAACTGTGAAAAATGTCCTCATTCTGATGACCAATCGAAATAAATTTCAGAACATTTACTGCAAGGGATCCCGGGTTTCGGCACCATCTGTAAGGATGGGTCACCTACAGTGGTTCAGGCTGCAGGGTTGCCGAAAGACTAAAGAAACATTATGAGCAAGATGGTAGAAAACTGTACATTTCTCATCTATTACCACCCACTGCAACTTATACCAACAACGGAAATAAGCGCAGTTACAATAGAAAAATAAGTGGGAGAGCGTTGCTATAGTGTGACTATTTTGCATTGCAAAAGGTAGCACTTCAAAGTCAATACCAAATCAAAACTAGTTAGCAAATCATTTGTAATTGAAAGAATTTAATGACAAAATCTGGTTACGGTTACACTTAAAATAGTTACAAAATAGATGTATGAGATGATAAAAACTTATACCATTAATCGTACCTAGCATGAATGTTACCTGAGGGATAGAAAGAAAGAGAGCGGGAGAGAGAGAGAGAAAGAGACAAAGAGAAGAAGAGAGCAAAGAAGAGAAGAGCCAAAGAGAAGGCCCCCAAGAAGAGAGAGAGCCAGAGAATAAAAGAAAGCGAGAGCAACAGCTACAATCTTCTTTTTATCTCTTCCTTGACCATGTTACTGAAACCCTAATGTGAGACATTCAAACTGACCAATCAGACCAAACTTCCCCCATGGTACTTAAGGGGTGACACACATTTGGCCTACAGGCCTTCAGAATCTCTTTGTCTTTAGGAATTCCAAATGGCCCTTCTGATAAGAAAGATGGGGGTTGAAAACAGTAAAGCAGTATGTCTTTGTTCAATTTCAAATATCTTTGATTATTTTCAATCCTGAACACGGGAACAAGACGCAACTGAAAAATGAGCGCTCTCACAGGACACGGGAAAACCTCTTTACTGTTAAAAAGATATCGCAGCGGACATTCAACAGATGTTTTATTATGAACATAGGACTGACCTTAAAAGAATATGATCAATCTAAATGCAGGTAATACACTCAGTCACTCAATCTCTCTCTCACAATAATAGAAGCTTCAATGAACAAAACCAATGAGAACAAACATATGTTTACGTTGCTACGAGTGGTTGCTATGGGTGTTGTGCAGTGATACAGAGAACCGGTTTATCATGAATAAAACAGCTATTGACAAATCAGAATCAAGGGCTGGAACTAACCGTTTTATAATATGCATTTTACATCTGTCACTTCAGAAAGAATATTTCATCATGTAACGCTCTAGATACCTCTGATCTGATTGTCTGATGCCACGAATCAGCACCTACTGTATTGGACAAAATGATTGGCAGGTATTGAATGCTCTGTGAGGAGCAGCAGTATCAGCAGAGCATCAGAGGACAGGAATCGAATAGCTCACGGTCCTCTGCAAAGGGCATATTGAACCATTTCTATTTAATATGTGCTTTCTGTTTAATGATAAGATCGTGTACAGATCCATTGTGATGGCATTTAAATTAAACCAGGCCCTTCTAACTCATCCACGGTTTATTTATTCAGCAGCTGTACATGCAATTAATTTATTTCTATCTGCAGGTGGACATGTTTATTTGACTATAGGCACTTTTGTTCCAGCGTTTATGAAATTAACTCTCTTAAAACACATTTTTCCTCCACACTCTCAATGGTTTATATAGTCCACTAACACTACCGTCCAAAAGTACAATTTTGGATGTTTTTAATAGAAGTCACTTATGCTCCCCAAGGCTGCATTTATTTGATCTAAAATACAGTAAAAACAGTAATATTGTGTAATATTACTACAAATCAAAATAACTGATTTCTGTTTTAATATATTTTAAAATGTAATTGCAAATCGGAATTTCTTCAGTCTTCAGTGTCACATGATCCTTCAGAAATCATTCCAATACGCTGATTTGGTGCTCAAGAAACATTTCTTGTTATTAGCTGTGCTGCTTAAAGAAAGTGTAGAAACCGTGATACATTTAACACAGAATGTTTGAAGAGCAGCATTAAAGGAATAGTTCACCCAAAAAATATCCCATAATTTATTCACCCTCCAGCCATCCTAGGTGTATATGACTTTCTTCTTTTAGCCGAACACAATCGGAGTTACAGTATATTAAAGGGATAGTTCACCCTGAAATAAAAATAAAGCCATATTTTACTCACCCTGCTGTTGTTCCAATGCCCTATGTCCTTCTGTCTTTTTCGGACCTCAAAAGGCGAAATTGTAAAAATAGTCTTGCACGTGCTCCTCCATATAATGGCAGTGAATAGCGACCAGGCTACACATTACAAAAATTATACAAAAGTATGACGCAATGATACAGTGAGACACGCGCAGCATATATGTTCAGGTGGAATACTATAAGGTTTTGCAAAAAAGAAAGAATATTATTCAGTGAAAACACTAAGCTCGGCCGTTACTCTGTGCGCGCTCCTGTGACTGCGTGCGAGTCGTCAGCAGCCGCTGGCGCTCATGCTTACTATAACTCGCACTGTTGTCATGGCACCCAGGATAAGCACACACACGCACCATTTTGAGAAATCAGGCTCAATAGAAACAAACGCGACTCTCGTCTTTTCTATAAGGTATATGATAAGAAATACAATAATACTAATAACAAAACCTCCTGAAGTGAATGTTGTGTACCGGTTGTCATGACAACATTGCGTGAGGGGCTGCTGACAGCTCATACGCAGTCACAGGAGCGCGCACAGAGTAATGGCCGAGCTCAGTATTTTGACTGAACAATGTTTATTTCTCGCAAAACCTTATAGTATGCCTCCTCAACACTTTCCATATATGCCGCGCGTCTCACTGTATCATTGCGTGATACTTTTGTATAATTTTTGTAATGTTTTAGCCTGGTCGCTACTCACTGCCATTATAGGAAGGAGCGCGTGCAGGACTATTTTTTAAATTTCTGCTTTTGAGGTCCGAAAAAGACAGAAGGACATAGGGCATTGGAACAACAGCAGGGTGAGTAAAAGATGGCTTTATTTTCATTTCAGGGTGAACTATCCCTTTAAATAATATCCTGGCTCTTCCCAACTTTGTAATGGCATTGAATGGCGCCCATGTTTTTGAAGCTCCAAAAAGAGCGTTCATCCATCATAAAAGTAATTCATATGACTCCAGTCGGTTAATAAATGCCTTCTGAAGTAAAGTGATGGGCTTTTGTACAAAAAAATATCCATATTTAAAACTTTATAAACTATGATCACTGGCTTCCAGCAATGGCTGTACGCACATTCACAAGATCATGTCGAGTTGAATTATGCATATGACGTATGCCGTAGAGTGTAGGCGTAGCGTAAGCCCAGGTGACAATTGACAAACGCAGACATTTTTCTTTAAAACTTTGGTAACACTTTTCAATAGTGGTGCACTGATATGCATTAGTTCATTCTTAATTAATGCACAGATAATCATGAATTAATGTATGACTCATGAAGAAACAAACCATTCATTAATGATTACCACATCAGCAACTAATAAAGAGTCTGATTCATAGAATCACTCTGTCGCCCTTCCTTCATCTACATCAATCAAAACATGTAACATGACTGCCGTGATATACAGTCTTCTGCCAGACGTGCTCGATATTAAAAAAGCGCATTGAGCTGCGAAAAAGGCGCTGTTCCCCTGGCAGATTTCACCATGTTTCGATTTCTTTTGATGTTTGCCAATGACGTCTCAATATGTTAGCATTTCATCATCTCAATTGAGATTATTTGGTATGTATTTGCCGTTCAAGATAGGCTCAACTCTTTTGCTCCATAAAGCAAACAATACGTCACTGTTATTAGAAATGTTCCCTTCCATCCCGAGGAGATAATCTGAATATTCTTGGATTGTACAGTAATGGGACTATTGAAACTATTTAAAACCTTCTAAGTTCTGTTTCATGCAATACATTTAAATGGAGACTTTTACTATCATATTAGGCGCTATTCCCCTGGCAGATTTCTGTGTGCACGATCCAAGATGGAACGAAACATGGACAAGTATAGGCTACATTGGGATTTGGGGCGTGCGTTTAAACAGACAAATACACACAACAGTATGTTAAAATGTCAGTCTGGCAGAGTTTTCACTTAAACGCAGTCGGTTATGTCTTAGGTGAATATAAAATGTTGGGAAAGTAATCAAATGCTTGTCAGTATATTAGATCTGTGCATTTGGACTTAAAGTGACAGCAGCCTAATAAACCTGTTGCTGTCATTTAAAGGGCATATTGCAGGTTACATTTTTTTCTAAAATACCATATGAAAAGGTAATGCAGGGTTTAAAATGTTTTAAAAAAAGACATAAGAGCACAAATTTAGTAGATAAAGTGGCCGTTTCGTTGACTGTTTGTAAAAAACGCTTTTTTTCAACATCGCGTCATATTACGTCACGAGAGGGAGTCGTTTGCCGGGCTCTGCGTTGGCTCAATGCAGAATAGGTTGGTATTCAGTACAAATCTGTGTATTTTCTGTAGTTTTTCTATTTAAATTTATCATCGTCATGGTAAATTATTGTCCACAGGTTTCCTAAAAAAAAACCTGCATGGTGGCGTTTTGTGCAGGTGAAGAGACGGGCTTCACTTCTGCATCTGCTTGGAAACACGCGGTGGTGTGTATAGTGTTCACTTTAGAGGATTATCATCCCGGTGATATGATGGAGTCAAACATTGTAATACTCATGTAAAGGATGATATTAAATAAATAAACATCCACACGCGATGCTTCTTTAGCGTTGTTTTTACGTGAATCAATTTCATCATTGATGAATACAAAGTATGTACATTAACACAAATGCATACAGTCTCACACTTTTTTTAAAAAGTTTGGAATTATGTGCTGGTAATGTAAATATTTTATTCATGCCATGTATGTACATTCAAGTTCACTCAAATACATACTCATAACGTCATATACATCCTCACACTATCGGTGAATCGGCACGAAATAAACCCATAACACAGAATTAATGAATAAAGGATAACATGAAACACACAATAACACTATACTGTCTGTGGTCGGCCGCCGGCGGGAGACGTGACGGTCACGGATCCGTCAGAGATGCAGCTCGAAGAAAACGTGAACTGTGCACCGTAAGTCTTGTTTAAACATTTGCTAACTACCAAATCAGTCGTGATGAGAGTCCGCTCACGTTATATCACATAACGTTTAGTGTGGACGGATATTAACGAGTGTGACTTATGCCTGATGGTCAAAGCTTATTAGTTTCTGTTATTGGTAAGCATCAATACTCCAAGATGACCAATACCAGCTTTGCTATTGCCTGATACATGATAATAATCTGTACAGTATTGTGATCTGAGCACAGTGTTCATATCGTTAGCTAGCGAGTATATGTCATTAGCTAACACTGGTCTCTCACTCAAACACCTGCTCTGTTCTCCACTGTTTCTCCTCACACAACTCAATTTGTCTCCTCTAATTGTTGTTCTGTCTAATCCTGGACTGTCCCTAATTGTGTGTCATAATTGTATGACTGTGGTCTGCCATATAAACATTTATAATTTTCTCAGCGTCCGAACTGTCATTTCGATCCATTGTTTTCCTATCGTTGAAATTCACTGCACTCCCTCCCTTTACGCAACTTCCGGTTTTGGCATTTTTAGATGCGGAAGTAACATTTTCTCACAAAAATCTGGTTCCTACATAATTTTTCTATACATTGACTCACTGGGGTCTCTAACCTACAATATGCCCTTTAATGTTAATCAAACATCAAAAGAAAAGGAGAGAGTCACTGCTATTCACTCTTCAACTTTAATAAGAATCAATGTATATATCATTTATACAGTGATTTTTTATTTTTTATTTTTTTTTACATTTGATTACTTTATTCAATCCCTGTATTGTAGGCTATTTAATTTTTAGTTTGTATCTTTATCCTATTATATTTGTCATTTATGGTAGTATACTGATTGTTTCAACTCACTGTTGTTTGTTGACAGTGAAACTGCTCTGAAAGATTAAGGGGATGAGGATCATTTTCGGAGTTTTTATGAATGCATTGACAGGGCCCCTCTTACAAAATTTTGGCATTTGGACCGGCACTGGCAAGTCAGGTTACACTTTATTTTGATTGTCCACTTTAGACAGTAGACTTTAGAGTAGACTGTATCTGCTAATATATAAGTAACTTTGCAAGTACATGTCAACTTATTCTACTAACCCTAACCTAACAGTCTACTAATAGTATAATGAGAGTTAGTTGACATGTATTTTCAAAGTTACAAAGTTACTTATAGTTAGAATGTCGAAAACATGGCAATCATAAGTCATGGCAAATATATTTAAATATAAATCAACATCTGAGACATAAAAGTGGCAGTAGTTGGTGAAACACCCTTATGCAAATTACACAGACCCAAAACATTTATTAGCATTCCATAGAAAAAGATTGTATATTTAGCCATATGTTACTGTTTTTATTTTATAAACATAATGTCCTCATGACAGAAAACACCTAAAGGACACATTTAAATAGCTCTTCAACATGAAGTACATGCACAGATGGTAAAATAAACCCCCACAGTATGGGTTTTTTTTTTTTGTTTGCTTCTGGAAAAGAAGAGATTCACAGCTTTCATTAAGTCAGGACGCCTCTGTGCATGAGCTTAAATGACTAACGATGGGCCGAGAAGGGATGAATAATGAGATAAAGGTAATGACTGTTTCATTGGATTTCCCTTTATCCTCTTTGACGCTATTGATCATATTAAATCACCAAGAGAATCTCAAGAGCTCACGCTCCTAAATGCTGGCAATTAAACATATGAACACAGAGGAAAGAAACACTCTGACCATGATGGAGGGAAATTTCACTGTGATCATTTCATTGCACTGACACCAAACAAGGTAGAAGTCACAGGTGAAAATGTTTAGAAAAGACACAGTACTCATCAAGCATTAAATCTCTCTAAAGTGGAAAAGTCCTCAAAGAGATTAATGAGAATATACAAGCAAAAAGACAGAGGATGGATGGATGGATAGGGTTAATGTAAATATATAATGTTATGAATACTATAATGGCAATATCTTCTATAAAATAAATCAGATTCTTGGTACTAATAGTTTGGGGCACAATTTGGTAGAAAAAAAGACCCAGATTGACGAGATTTACCCAAACTATTTTAAACAAATAATGTTTTCAAGTGTTTCTTTCAATTGGAAAAATAAACACACCTAACTAATCTTGTAATGGTAGTTATACACCGATCAGGCATAACATCATGACCTGATGTTGTGTGATCCTAATATTGTGTTGGTCCCCTTTTTGCTGCCAAAACAGCCCTGACCTGTCGAGGCATGGACTCCACTAGACCCCTGAAGGTGTGCCGTGGTATCTGGCACCAAGATGTTAGCAGCAGATCCTTTAAGTCCTGTAAGTTGTGAGGTGGGGCCTCCATGGATCGGACTTGTTTGTTCAGCACATCCTAAAGATGCTCAATTGGTTGGCCAAGTCAACACCTCAAACTCGTTGTTGTGCTCCTCAAACCATTCCTGAACCATTTTTGCTTTGTGGCAGGGTGAGAGGCCACAGCCACTAGGGAATACCGTTTCCATGAAAGGGTGTACATGGTCTGCAACAATGCTTTGGTAGGTGGTACGTGTCAAAGTAACATCCACATGGATGGCAGGATCCAAGATTTCCCAGCAGAACATTGCCCAAAGCATCACACTGATTCATCAGACAAGGCCACCTTCTTCCATTGTTCCGTGGTCCAGTTCTGATGCTCACGTGTCCACTGTTGGCGCTTTCAGCGGTGGACAGGGGTCAGCATGGGCACCCTGACTGGTCTGAGGCTATGCAGCCCCATACGCAATGCTCTGACCCAGTCGTCTAGCCATCACAATTTGGCCCTTGTCAAACTCGCTCAAATCCTTACACTTGCCCATTTTTCCTGCTTCTAACACATCAACTTTGAGGACAAAATGTTTATTTGCTGCCTAATATATCCCACCCACTAACAGGTGCCGTGATGAAAAGATAATCAGTGTTATTCACTTCACCTGTCAATGGTCATAATGTTATGCCTGATCGGTGTATAATAATATATTATATTATATTATAATAAAAAAATAATTCATATATATTTTTTGAAAGCATGACAACATAGGCTATAGCAGTAGCATGTAGCACAATAAAATGTCTGCTTTTTCCAGTAACCTCTCGTTTATGCTGCATCAGCTCCTGCTGCCTGATCCCAATACAAGATCCATCAGCTGTTGTTAATTACTAGACCGAACAGCACTGCACTGTAAACTGATTCTGTATCTGTGGTTTTCACTGCAGATATAATCTCAGCAGATGGGATTTTCTGCTCGGACGGAAACGTTCTTATTCAAATCCAGTCAATATGGTAATAGGTATGACGCACGATAGTAATACATCCATATGAAATGGATGGGAATACTAGCAGTACTCCAACAATGCAGCTGCCAGGTCTTGTCAAAAAGTGTTTTCTGCAGTTGTAGGCACGCACACACTATCACACATACACGCACACACACAAACACACCTTTAAACAATGACGTCTCCTCAAATCCTCTGGCTGTTTATCAAATTAAATAAGAATTTCCCAAGACACTTCCATACTCAAATTCATTAAAACATCAAAAGTCTCTAAGAAATTTAATTACTATTACTATTCAATCATAATTACATTACCATTGTGCTGCCGTTGACAGAATTTTCCATCAGTCCTGCTTTAATGTTTGAACATCAGGCTGGGTAAGTTCACACTATTATTTATTCAGAATGTTTTTAATTGGAGACAGAAAATCCCGGAGCTGTCTGGGGGAAACTTGAAAGTGAGAAACAAGATAGTTACTCTGAGCCCCAAGAAGGACAATAAGAAACAGAGGCCCTTAAACTTTTCTTTTCCAATGATTTTCTCATTTTTCTTATAATGTGAGAACACTGTCCTTGTTTAGCTAGCACTTTAAAGGTTTTATTTGTCTCTAAGCAACACAAACAGTAACATAAAGCGTTTTAAAATTAAGTGCACAAGGTGTGTGTTGGCACACTTTATTTTCTCATGCATAAAATAAAGCATTTAATTGAATTTAGATGGGTAAAAATAGTGTGTGTATATATATATAATGATATAAAAACTGCCTGAAATGTACAAAAATAACTCCAGCCTACAGCTTTAGCTTTTGTTCTCCCTAAACCAAAATGTTTATTAGCATGCTGAATTGATTCATTGCATGTTTTGATCATTCCTATAGTGTCCTTCAGTGTTTTGAGGCATTGTGTTATTGAAGGGTCTATTTATAATTCAGCCTCAGCTACCTCACATTCTCCTCAAGTGGTACAATGTGAAATTCATGATTGACTCCATGATGGCAGGGCAGACCCTGAGGCAAAAAGCAGACCCAAACCATAACGCTTGCACAATACATAACAATTGGCATGAAAACTTTATCATTTTCAACATGATTTCTTGCATTGCATTACAGCACTTATCTTGTCTATATGTTGAAAAAACAGGACGGGACAACCTGTCACTCACATCATGATCTAATCAATTCTCAATGGACAAAATTCATATGTTAATTACTACAATGGGTCAAAGCCATGTATTTCAACTTCCAGTTGTCTGCTTTAATTAATCATTAGCTAATGATTTGCAAAGGTATCATTATGTTATGACTTTACTTGTTGAGGCACATGACTGTTAACTAATTGTTAAGTAATATGTCATTGTGGTTATGAGTTTTGTATTAATTTTGAATTAGTTAATAGTCATGTGCCTCAACAAGTAAAGTCATAACATAATGATACATTTGCAAATCATTAGCTAATGATTATTTAAAGCAGACAACTGGAAGTTGAAATACATGGCTTTGACCCATTGTGGTAATTAACATATGAATTTACACTATTAGTTAATATAATATGTTATTAGGGAATGAATACAATATGACACATTTAACTAATAACAATTTAATGATTACTTAATCTATTAATCATATATAATCTTCATTAGTTGCTGATGCAGTAATCATGAATAAATGGTTTAGTTCTTCATGAGTCATACATTAACTCATGATTATCTGTGCATTAGTTAAGCATGAATTAATGCATATTAGTGCACCCATATTGTAAAGTGTTACCGTAACATCTATGTATTTTAATTAAAGCATAAAATTTGATTTAACACAAATTAACCTGACAATTTTAGCTACACCAACAAAAGTATTTTTTGTTGTATTTCTGCTTAGATCGAGTAGAAATAAATCTTTGAGGTAACAAATGGCAGGTTATGTTCCTTTTTGAGAGTAGATGCTTCTTCCTGACTGTATTGCGGAGTTATGCAATTACTTATCCACTGTTAACTCATATTCAATGACACTGAGGCAACTGTTGCGTGTAAATCCTTTTGATGTTGTGATGTTATCCTGGGGAGACTTCCTGCAGCTATTTTCAGTCAGCTCTTCAGCTACAGTTGCTGAGATGACCTGACCTGCAGATTGCGAGCAGTTTCAAATTCTCCACATTTGTGAATAATCAGCGTGATTGACTACAGGTTGCTTGAAATGGTTTTAAAGAACATCAACAGCAGTGTTTCTTGGGCCTTTGAAAGTTATTTTGATCTCAGCTACTCACCTCTATTTTTAAGACCAGAAGAATGTTTTTTTTTTATGTATATATGGAGTAAAGGCCCGATATACTCACTGCAAAGTTATTTTTCGTTTTTCGATTAGAGGTAAAAAGTAGTTTGAAATACCCTTGTTGCGGGTATACTGTTAGCAAACACACAATGCCACCTACACTGCTGGGAGCGACGTTTAGATGAACATACCTTCCTCTCAATAACAACATAAATACATAGCAAAAATTACAGTGGTGAGAAAACAGCAGTTAAAAAGTATCTGATCATAGCGGTTTGGATATGTTTGCACCAGCTCTGCAATTTGGCACTCCAGTCACGCCACGCTTATTTATATAGCACTTTATACAATATATTGCTTTAAATATTTGAATATTTAAATCTTTATTTGAATATATTGCACAGTGGAGTTCCCAGATGACTTTAAAGGTGCATCACATGACGCACATGCTTTCTCATTCGGGGCTCCGGATGAGGACGAACTATCGATAGTAGCATCGGAGGGCGGGCTTATGCCTTCCAACGCTGAGGACTAGGCTGGACTCCCACCCTCGGGTGTGGTAGCTCAGTCTGAGTCTGATGAAGAGTTGGCAGCCATGCTTGCCCAGGCTGCAGCGAACATCAGGTTGGAATGGAATCTTCCTGTCCCGAGCATTCACGGCTAGATTATTGGTATACACGACTCACAGCCACACCCGGCCCCAGTGCCTTTCTTTTCGGAAGTGCATGAAGAGCTGACAAAGTCATGGAGGGCACCTTTCACTGCCCAGTAAAACTACCCCGCAAAATGCCACCCCCTGGCGGAATTGTCCCAGACTCCCATCCAGGGCCTGTAAGTTCACTTCGTCTCTAATGGCGAAGGCTTACAGTGCTGCTGGACAGGCCATATCTGCCATGCATGCCATGGTCATCCTGCAGGTCTATCAGGAAACTGTTGTTCCTCTAGTGCCACTCATGCAGAGTTTGGAGGCCTGGTTACCACTTCCCAACCTGTCGCGTGGCTCATCAGGACAGTCAGACTCAGCTACGCAATTCAGTTCACCAGGCGCCAGCCCCAGTTCAGCCACGTTCTCTTTACCTCGGTGGCAGGCAAAAACGCCCCTGTCCTGCATGTGTATATTGCAATCCTACTGGCGAAGGACACAATAGAGCCTGTCCTGAGCCAGCTGATATGAAGAAGGGTTTCTACAGCCCAAAGAAACCAAAAAAAGGTGGTGGCTTGCGAACAACCTTAGACCTGCGGCTTTTGAATCAGGCCCTGCACTAGCTCCCGTACATGATTTAACACGTTAACACAGAAACGCATTGACACATGCGTTCACCAACAGGATTTGTTTGTGCCGATAGACCTGAAGGATGCATACTTCCATGCTGAGCCCGCACTACCTATAGGCAAAGTAGGCAAATGCCTAGGGCCTTGGGCATAGAGACAGGGCCTCCATAAGTGAGTTGCCATCATCTATTTTGGAGTGAATGTAATGTATTCTAAAAACGTAATTAGGATAAATCATTTGCTGATTTATTATGTGTTTCAAAGAGCATGAGCACCGCTGGCTCGTCCAGACTTATACTTCGGCCATCCTCGTGATGCATACTCTTTTTAGGTCAGCCTGTATCATTTCGCTAGGTGCTCCAGCCTCCATATGTAGTGATTCACTGATGGTAATCCCATATGATGTATTGTCCATAATACGGCTTCTCTACGGTAAACCTGTGTTTTCCTCTAGGCAGAGATCCGTCTCTGCCACCAGTCGCTGCGTTTGTAGTAGGACCTACCTGAAAAGGGAGGAACCTCTTTCCACGTGTGGTCGTTGTCATTGTGATGTATTCTCCACATACTAACCTCCCTTAGGGCAGGATGTGGTCTCCGCAGCCGTGAGCTTTTTTTTTTTTTTAAGGAGACCGACTGAAGCGACCTGTTCCCATGGTAAGTACTGTCCTCTCTGGCCCGCGTGGCACGTAGGACTAACACTGACATGTACACACATACGGACCATGTTTTCTTCTAAATGGAAATTAGTTTGTAGGAAGAAACAGGAGGAACGGGTATAGAGTGAGTTAGCCGTGGGAAATGCCACTGTAATCTACTGCAAGGGATACTGTTTATCCTGTCCGAACACATTTCTGTAAAAATTGCCTTGAATGTGTTTTCTTTCCATTTTATCCTTCTACCATGTTTGGAGGGGGTTGTTGTTATGTCGTTGTGTCCTCACAGGGTAAATGAACCCAATTCAGTGTGGTAATATATAGCCTGGGGATTAATTACATATTGAACTATGCTGGTGATACAATCTGAAGTGCACCAGTTGTCATTGGCCGAACAAACATGGCATTGCTCCATGAACCAAATGATCTTTTGCCAAGCTACTGGGTTTATAAAAACATAATATTTTGTTATACATACATTTTGTTAAACAGAACTCACACTTGTCTATCAATTACAAACTGTGCTGTTTTCTAAATTTGCGGCTGTGCTAACCCTCATGTTCTGTTGAGATTTACTGTACTGCGACTTTACTTTTGAGTTCCCAGAGACTCTATTGCTGTATGTGTAAAAATGAACCATTATTTTTCCTTCAAATACTTTTAATATGTTCCTTTGACCAACCCAAAGGACAGACATTATTAAAGCCTTATCCCTTTAATTGATCATAATATAGACTTGACAGAAATGTGAATACAAGAACATACCCTTGAAAAAGAAGTGTGTTTAATTGTATTGTAAATGTGCACTTGTATTGTACTTCAAATCTTAAGTCTATTTTTTTTTTTATAAATGTACTTGCATATAATTTATTATTAATTAAAAGGCCACTTAAGTGTACTTAAAGAAAATACACTTTCATGGCAGTTTCGGAGAGGCTAGCAATAGCAAGTTAGCTTTGAAAGCACTGTCCAAAGCCACGCCTCCTTCAAAACACATGAGAAACAGCAGAGTCTGCAAAGCGTCACAAGAGACAGCGTTAAATTACCTAATATCTCAAAGCACATAACATTAGAATAATAATGAACGTAAACAACTTACAAAGCTCTTATTTGTACCACCTGACATCTTCAGATTTCTTTCGCCATTAATAGTGTTGACACCTACCTTTAAGTACACTTTTAAAAAGTGCACTTTGCAATAATGTCACGATTATGTTCTGTTTTGATTTAGTTTTCATTGTGTTGAAAACTATTTCATTGTGTTCATCTGTTTCTGTTTTCCTGTTTCCTTGTGTTTAATTGATTCATCCCATTCACCTGTCGTCTTGTTAATTAACTTATTAGTTCCTTTGTTTGCTCTGTGTTCTTAAGCCCTCAGTTTGAGTTAGTTCATTGTCCTGTATCATCTATGTGTGACGTGGTTATGTTTTCTAGTGGATTTCTGTTTTTTTCTGTGTGATCCTTAATGGATTATTAATTAAAGACTGTTTTGTTTTACTATCCTGCGTCATAGAGATGCTCAAGGCCTGCTTTCGGGAGGGACTGGATAATGAATTATATTAGTTTCTTTCTCCCGGTAAATGCGGTACTTACTTGGTTGATTATATTAACTATGTCCTCTGGTTGAATGGTTCAGATTTCATTATTGAGGAAATTAATGAGGACATTACCTGCCGCCATCCAGTTCCATTCCGACGTTTGGGCACTCCAGCTAACCCTGATTCGATGTCCAAGCACTCCACGGACCTTACCATCAGGACCTCCACTCAAAAGTCCTCTTCGTTCCAGTGAGTGAAATTCCAGAGTCCGTTCCAGGAGAGTGAAATCACAGAGTCCGTTCCAGTGAGTGAAAATTCTGAGTCCGTTCCAGTGAGTGAAAATTCTGAGTTCATTTCAGTGAGTGAAATCACTGAATCCTTTTAAAAAAAAAAGATTCCCAAGTCTGTTCCTGTGAGAAAGAATTCCAGAGCCTGCTTATCCTGTTGGCTCTGGCAAGATCGAAGAGGTGATTCTTTCATTGTATCTAGCCGCTACTATGTGTATCTAGGCCACACACATCTCTCAGTCAGCTCCAGCCCCAGAGCTTGGCCAGGAGGCTGTTCAAGCCCCAGAGCTAAGCCAAGAGAAGGTAGTACTGTCTTTGATGACTACAACCATCTTGGGTGTGTGAGCGGCAAACACCTCCGTAACTTCTCTACAGAAAATTTTGGTTCCAACGGCCTAGTATCTTTGTGTTTAATTGATTACAATACAATGTAAATTATTTGCTCTGGCTCTTGTTTTAAATTATTTTGTTCCGTTATTGTGCTTGTTGTTGTCATCTGGTGACATTGTGCAAGCAGAATGTGGCGGTTGGTTGGTGTGGTATTTGTCCCGCCCCTCCTCCACTGTGATTGGACAGCTGGGTAAAAAGTGACAGTAATGAGCGCTACGCTTGAGCGTGAAATAGACGCTCAGCGCCTCGTTACGCTCATGGCAAAAAAACGTGGCGCTCCCATTGAAAACTATTGGATATGCCAGCCAGCCACGTGAAAAAATGCTTTGGTGGGCACACAAATAAACTCTCATTCGGCACAAATCCAAATTTGCGGATGTTTTGTGCACTAGACGTTAATTGCATTATATAAGTTGCTTTAGAATATAAGGTGTAGAATATTTCAGATGATAAAATACATTACTTATATTTTGAAAAATATTCTAATATAAATTTAAACTATAATACATTTTCATTACTTGCAATTAAATGTCCAAAAAATACATTCAGTTCACACTTAAATAATATTATTTTATATTAAAAGTATATTATTTATATAAAAGTATAATATTTACAAAACAAGTACTCTCTTTAAAAAAAGTACTTTCAAAACCGTATGTCTCTCGTACAGGATTAAATTTGGTAACCCTTTATTTCGATAGTCCACTTTAAACATTCTACTAACTATGAGTAACACTGAAACTACATGTCAACTACCAGTTAATAGAGTATTAGTAGACTGTCTGCTTAATATTTGCCAACACTTAATTTTGATGCTCCCCCAACAGATATTATACTGATTATAAGTAACTTTGCAAGTACATGTCAACTTATTCTACTAACCACAACACCAAACCTAACCTAACGGTCTACTAATACTCTAATGAGAGTTAGCTGACATATAGTTGCAAATTAATAAGAGTTAGTTGACATGTAGTTGAAAAGTTACTTAATTAGTAGAATGTCTAAAGTGGACTACCGAAATCCAATGAAACCTTAAATTCCATGTTGTGCCACTTCATTTCCAATTTTCTCTCTCACAAGCCATGCATAAAAAGCAGTAGCAAAAACAACTGTGACATGGGAACTGTAATAATTAATGTCGGTATATACAAAGCAAGTCCTTTTTGCCCTGAAGTCCATCTCAAAGCGTCCATGTTGTGCTTAAATCAGAGGCAAATCTGACTACACCTGTTCTTCCAAAAGCATAGGATTGCATTCTGGTGACACCCTAGTTCACATTAGGTCTGTGTAACCTAAGGGTAATGACTATGACAGTCAACATCATCCCATGCACAAGTGCACTCTAAACAGACAACAGCAACTTTACTGAATGTGAAGAGCAGTGCAGAATATAGCTGCTCTATGGCTATAATTAGGGTTGCATAAGATATCACATTTATTATGATTAAGTGACAGGGAGAGCATGTGCTCTGACACATTCCATGAATGCACTTATGTTCTGCTGACCCAAATTTCCCAGGGCTGTCTCTTAAGGAAAACATTGTAGAGACTTTCATACGTGTATCTTCGAAATATTGCACTGGTGCAATTTCACATCAGTTCATGTGCTGGTGCAAAATATTTAAGAAATTGACTTATTCAACAAGAATGCTTTAAATTTCAAAAATGACTGTAAAGACATCTATAATGCTACAAAAGATTTATGTTTCAAATAAGTGCTGCTCTTCATACTTTTTGTTCATTAAAGAATCCTTTGGAAACAACTGCATCGGTTTCCACACTTTCTTTAAGCAGCACAGCTATTTTCAGCTGTTACAACAAGAGAGCTTTCTAATAAAAATAAATAACAAATCAGCATATTAAAATGATTTCTAAAGGTTAATGTGACAGGGAAGACTGGAGTAATGATGCTGAAAATTCAGCTTTACCATCACAGAAATGTTTAATGTTCAAAAAAGTATTTTAAATTGTAATATATTTCAAAAGTTATGTATTTATTTTATAAATATACTAGTTTAAGTACAAAAAACCTATTTGTGTATGTGTCATTATCACACAACAGAGTGCAAATAAAGTAGTATATTTTGCAAAAATGAAGATGTCATTGATAAATATATTCTCTTCCACCATGGTTCTCAAATCACATTCAAAAATATACATTCAAACGCTGCATCATGCACTGAAACAGGACATTTTTTTGGAGGCTCAAGTGCAAATGAGATGTTCAGTAGATTTTTAATATAGTGGACAAGTGAAGTGAACTATTTTAGTGTACTTTTAATCATTACTTTTAGTCAATTATGGAGCATTACAATAAAAATCCATGTTCAAAGAGTCCTGTGTGACATTCAATTAAAAAAATATGAAGAAAAAAAAGCATATGAGTTTAGAATGACATAAGGGAGAGTGAATGTAGATAGAATTGCCATTTACTTTTCTTTTTTTCCTTCTTTTTATTTACATGTTTATGCATTTGGCAGATTATTTTATGAAAAGCAACTTACATTGCATTTGATATACACATTTTAATGAGTTCTTGCTTTCCCAGGGAAGTGAACCCATGACCTTGCCCTTGACATTGCTGTTTGGAATCCTCTGAAATGATGGAGGGAAGAAAAAACACCAGTGATGTTTTGGTTGCGTAGGATAAAGGCACAAGAGTAGATCTGAAGTGAAACTCAGGCAATATCAGGCCTAGGATAAATAATGGACAACCTGAATATGTTTTAAGTTGTAGGCAGCACAGCAGGAGGAGGAGGAGCAGAAACAGGCCTTGTATTATCAGATAGCAGCAGGCAGAGAAAAAAAATCCCCAGCTGCATTTCTTTGGGTTTTCAGAAGTTGCGAATAAGATGCAGTGAGGCAGATGATGATGTGCAGTTGATACTTGATCTGTTATAATATACTTATATAGATACTTAAACAGACATTTTGGTGGATAGTTGTGTATAAATTACCCATACCAGTTCTTTTTAAGTTTCTGGGGCTTTTACCAAGAACAATGATACTACACAAATGTTTTGACCTGTGTGATAATTTTACTACAGGAAAGCAGGAAACTATAATCTCTGTAAACTCTGTTGCAAATGAATGTAGACAGCTTTGATGATTATAATGGGAACTCTTCAGCTTTACACGCAGGGAGTTGCAACACTCCCTTGTGACCTCTAATATAAACACTGTGTTACTGTACGCTGTTTATGGTTGCCAAAATATGGAGTAATTAAAAAGATACAATAAGATAAGGATCCCTACACAACATATTTTGGTTGAATTTCCCAAAAAAATGTTTTGATCATTATGCATATCACACATAGCATGCATTGCGCATGCATTAATATAAAACAGCTACTAAAAATAAATAGCTGCTAAAGTAAAAGTAAGCTTAAGCTAAAGGAATTCTGCTTTGTGACCTCTGAGCTTTCCAAAGTTCGTATCCGTGATCTAGATAGTCTAGCTGTGCAACTACAATGCATATGGAGGAAGGAAAGAAAAATGTCTGGGGCTTACCCTCAGAGTAAGGATAAGATTCACTTATTCAGCTTTAGACCCCGCTTGCCCTCACAGTCAGGGTGGCGGCATAGTGCAGAAATCTTACTTTGCCATTAAGAGCACAGCAAACACTGCTTCGCAGAGGTTAACTGGACCTTAACTCAGCTTAACCCAGACTGAAAGATGTGAAAAAAATCCTTAGAGCATCAAGACTTTGTTTGGGGAGAGTCTGTTGGTGTGGGTCTGAAACCAGGCGGTGAGGTTTAATAAGCTCCTACTGCGTTTGCTCCAGGGTCATGGCTTGTAAAAGGACAAGAAATTTGAGTGCGAATAACAAGTGAGGATCTCACTCCCTCACTATCCCTCACGTACGACTTAATCAGACACGGATTACACAAGCTGGGAACATCAACTCTCCCTTAATTAAAACCAGTCTGACCTGCTTTGTAATTATAGATCTCTGTCAAAGCTGAAAGGAAATAGTCAAATATCACACATTGGCTTTGAAGTCTTTTCAAATATGTTCAGTCTTCAGAAAGTCAGAAAATGATATTCTCTAAGCTTATGAAGCAAACACATAATGTGTTTTAGTAATAGGTTTATATTTAATAAGATATGTAGTTATCATCAATCCATTAATTCACTTTAACAGGTTTGTATGGAATCACAGCTGCATCTGATGTTCCAAAATTTTCAGAAGAACGCCTGCCAGTCATATTCATGACCATTCTGCAGAATTCCTTAATTCCCCCTCAAAATCAGCACAACAATCATGTGAAAAAATCTGGCCAATTTATAGTTACATTTGTTAAATTCAGAATTATTATTTTTAAAATATTTGGTTTTTTTGTTTTGCATATCAAGTTTTTGCTGCAGCTAATCTACAGTAATCATTTTAAGCAGTCATAGAGACAGAGCCCATTTAGGCCATGCCCACACCGGGGGGGAAAGCAAACCAACCGTCTCCATTGACTTTGTATTGCGTGAAGCGGTCACCTTGTCATTTCTAACAAAAAACAGAACAATGTCTGAAAGCTGTTATGTGACAATGTGTACAGCAAACAAGCTAAAAAACACAGAACTAAGTTTTTATAAGCTGTCGATTATGACGTGTGTTGCTCTGTCTCTATACTGTCAGCAGCCTCGCTCAGCATCTCTTTGTCAAATGTCTTCTTACACAATCTTGGGAAATAACAGCATAAGCGCAATAAGTGTAATTATTAATGTGCTTGGCATTATATCAGATAAAACAGCATTTTTCCATATGAGGTCTGCTGTAGCTTGGGGATAAATAATTTCCTCTACAAATTCTATAAATTAAACCAAATGACATTTGGGCTTGGCAACATACAGTAGGGCCTATTACATAACTGCTGCATTATTTGATGAACATGAATTTTTTAACAGAAATCTTTTGTAACATTATAAATTTGTTAGCAAGGTAGCAATGTTGCTGGTAAACACACGACGATGAAGGTAAAGTTCAAATGCAGAGTTTAATAATAATCCAACAAGCAAATAACAGAAGGTAATAGGAACACACTTTCACAAATGAGACTGGACAAACACTGAGTAAAGGTGAGGAACTTATGCCGCGCTCCAGGCAACCCGTAACCCGTGTTTTTCCAACCTTCTACCCGTGAAAGTGCACTGGAACGGCAGTCAAACCCGTGACTTCCATCGATGTACTCCCAGTTACGCGCTCTGACATCACATAGCCCGCAAAAACAAAAGCCCCTACGGATACGGCGTTTATGAAAGTCGTACATTAAAAACCAAATTGTTTATTAAAATAAGGTATTTGCTCTAACGTTATTTATCCTCAAATGTTATGCATTATCAGCAGCTTTTCTAGTGTTAGCTAGTTTTCAGTCCATTGAGTGCAAGAATAAATTAATACCAAATACATTTACAAATATACAAATAATGTAAAATAAAAGGTATAACAGCTTCTCTTGCCTTATGCGACGTTTTTTCTCCTCCGTTTCCCTTAATTAAGCAAGGAGTAAGCACCTTTGGCGATAGAAATGATTGTAAATAAGCATAAGCCCCGTACGGTCCGCCATGCTTTGTTTACATCTAGCTACCATAATTCCTTGCACTCAGGTAGTTTGGCGTGACTTTGCCTGGAACACTACAAAGTCGTTTGTCGTGTTTTGAAGTCGTAACTTACGGGCTCAAAAACCTGCCTGGAACGCAGCATAAAACACACATGGTGATGAACTAAATGACGAACAGCTGTGATGATAGTTTAGCTTCCATGGAACCTGATGAGTGGCGGGAAACTCAAACGAAGGAACACATGTGACTAATGAACTAAAAGTTCATGAAAATGAAGCTAAGAACAAACACAACTGATATTTTTTAACAAAATGTCTTTACTGTCACTTTTAATGGTAACGCTTTAGATTACAGTCCGGAAAGTACTGTGTAAGTAAAGCGAATTTAGAGTGTAACTTTCGGTAATTATAGTGTAACTATAAAATAAGTGTGTGTAGTTATATGGGAACAATATGTAATATTTGGAGATTAAAGGGGTAACTATCGGGAAAATTAACAAATTATTTATACTGTAAGTATTTTTTAATTAAGGGGTAATTATCCATGTAATTACAGGGTAAGTATGAATCTACGGGCTGTAAATTAAAGTGGTGCTTGTTCCCCTCTTGTTTCGTGTAATTACAGGGTGAGTATGAATCTGTGGGCTGTAAATTAAAGTGGTGCTTGTTCCACTCTTGTTTCATGTAGTTACAGGGTAAGTATGAATCTACGGGCTGTAAATTAAAGTGGTGCTTGTTCCCCTCTTGTTTCGTGTAATTACAGGGTGAGTATGAATCTGTGGGCTGTAAATTAAAGTGGTGCTTGTTCCACTCTTGTTTCATGTAGTTACAGGGTAAGTATGAATCTATGGGCTGTAAATTAAAGTGGTGTTTGTTACCCTCTTGTTTCATGTAGTTACAGGGTAAGTATGAATCTGTGGGCTGTAAATTAAAGTGGTGCTTGTTACCCTCTTGTTTCATGTAGTTACAGGGTACGTATGAATCTGTGGGCTGTAAATTAAAGTGATGTTTGTTACCCTCGTTTCATGTAGTTACAGGGTAAGTATGAATCTGCGGGATGTAAATTAAAGTGGTGCTTGTTCCCCTCTTGTTTCATGTAGTTACAGGGTAAGTATGAATCTGCGGGCTGTAAATTAAAGTGGTGCTTGTTCCCCTCTTGTTTCATATAGTTACAGGGTAAGTATGAATCTGTGGGCTGTAAATTAAAGTGGTGCTTGTCCCCCTCTTGTTTCATGTAGTTACAGGGTAAGTATGAATCTGCGGGCTGTAAATTAAAGTGGTGTTTGTTACCCTCGTTTCATGTAGTTACAGGGTAAGTATGAATCTGCGGGATGTAAATTAAAGTGGTGCTTGCTCCCCTCTTGTTTCATGTAGTTACAAGGTAAGTATGAATCTGCGGGCTGTAAATTAAAGTGGTGTTTGTTACCCTCTTGTTTCGTGTAGTTACAGGGTAAGTATGACTCTACGGGCTGTAAATTAAAGTGGTGCTTGTTCCCCTCTTGTTTCATGTAGTTACAGGGTAAGTACTATAAAAACACATACACAATCTGATATCACTCAGAAATCTTTATTTGAAAAACAACTTTTTTTAAACAGATTTACAACACTTATTAGTTTCTCTTACTTGGCTTCTCCTCCTCTTGTTCATCTTCTTATTCGTTCTTGCCACAGAATCTTAAGACGGAATCATGTCTCTAGCTATTCTGTAGCTATATTATGTAGTTAAAGCAAATACAGTGCACGCAGAAATGTCCTCACCGTTTACTCATCTTTTACCATCATGCCATTCAAGATGTATATGACTTTCTTTCTTCAGTTGAACACAGAAAAATAAATAATCTCTGATAATGAAAACTCATTTGGGTTCCTAAAAGTTGAAGCATCAAACAGCCCATACAGCAATAACTACAGCAATCCATACAATCCCAATGGATGAATCAATGTCTTCTGAAGTGAAACGTTAAGTGTTTGTAAGAAAAATACCAATATTTTAAAAAAAAAATAAACGGTAAACTATTGCTTCCGACCAGCAGTCATCTGCGTGAATAGCTGACTGGTCACGCGGATGTTGGATGTCGTCTGTTTTGTATTTAAAAAAAATTTAATTAATGCTCACAACAGTAAACAAACAATAACATAATATATGATAATAGCAATGAGAAACAAACAAGACTAAAAGACAGAGACGCCAGAGAGACAGAGTCGCCACTTGCGCGAGAGCGTCATGAAAGCTTGAAGCTTCTTTACACACACACGTGCTGGTAACAGTTGGTCGGATGTGAAGAGATTAGTAAATTATGAGATCATTTCTGGATGTACTTTTTCTTTTAATAAATAATAATACAGAATATCAAAAGATGCTCTTAAGACCCATCAGTGGAAATAACGAAAAAGAAGAAGAGGAACAAGAAGAGGAGAAGCCAATCAAGAGAAACAAAAAAGGGACAAAACATGCCACTTTCTGTCAGGACGTTATTATTTGAATATTAATATTAGAGTATTAGTAGACTGTCTGCTTAATACCTGCTAAAACTTTATTTTGATGCTCCCCAACAGACATTCTACTGACTATAAGTAATTTTGAAAATATGTTAACTTATTCTACTTACACAAACCCTAACCTAACAGTCTACTAATACTCTAATGAGAGACAGATGATATGTAGTTGACAAGTTACTTATAGTAGATGCCTAAAGTGGACCACCGAAATAAATTTATAAGATATTATATACACTACCTGTCAAAAGTTTGTAATAATTAAGATTTATTAATGCTTTTGAAATAATTATCTATGCTCAACAAGGCTGCATTTAAAAGAATTCGGAAAAAATATATGTTTTCCTCAAAAATATTAACCCTTAAACACATACCTCGGGTCTTTAGTGACCCAGGGCAGTGTTCATTCATTAACCAGAGCAATCAGTTTGGTTGTTCCCTGCTGGTTCGCCGCTTCAGGGCACTTAATTGGTCGCTCAAGTAACACCTAAAACCAAGAGACTGGTTCCCTTAGTAGATTTTTTTGCAGCGTGGGAACTTCTGCCAAACATATCTCAAGAGAAGTTACTTCTGCCCATATCCCTTTGGTGCCAACACCGCCACCTTTTTTTCTTCGGGGCACAGCGGTCTCCAACAAGTTCTAGTCTCAGTGTCTATGCGGAAATGTTGCGGCACTGAGAGACTCATCACCTCCTAGGAGGGTTTCAGAGGGGTCAGTTTGGTTGTTTCCTGCCAGTCATCCATTTCAGGACACCAGATTGGCTTCTCAATTGGCCATAGAACGTGTTCCTTCCCCCGACAGAGAGTCCGGGTTTACAGCCGGTATTTTATCGTTCCTAAGAAGGATGGGGGGTTGCGTCCAATTCTAGACCTGTGTGCTGATTCTCCGCAGGGTTATCCCTCTCCACTCATGGTTTACGTGACGGCCTAGCTGCTTACCACACACCTTTCGGTGTTGTCTTTGCGGAGAACGTCACGCCATTGGACTGATTTCTCACTTGCTTCACAACGCATTCACGCAGAGCATTCCCAAAGTGTCAATTCTCGACACAGCGTCTCATTCCCTTTTCAGGGAACCAAAGTTATTGTCGTAACCGAAACCTTTCTCTGCACTACAATATATATTTTTTTTGATAACTGGATAAGTGCAATTCACCTTTATACCACAAGGTGACAATGTCTGATACACAATGATGAAGTGACGTTTCACTCTTTATGCTTCCCAGTTACCGCAAACAGAAAACAAAAGAATAGGAAGTATCATCAGCGATTTACTGCAGAGCTAAGTACTGAATAATAAGTACTAATGATAAGTACTGAACACAATCAAATATTAGTGTCACTTGTGGATATATGGTGGATCTGTCAGCTATCAAAATATTGATTTTTGAAGATGTTTAAAATGAGAGTTTTGAGAATATGTTTGAGATCGCGAATATGAGCCAGATGCTGAATGTACTGGGAAATGAGCTCTGACGAGGACAGTGATGATGGTATAAAACATCTGCTCAGACTTAACCCTTCCAAGCTCCAAAAGGTAACAAAGTATGCTTTATTTTATTCTTCTGTAATTGTTACTCTAATACCAGGAGAGTTTTATATTATCGTGACAGGTAGAGATCTATCCGTGTTAGATATAGGTCCGGGTCGCTTAAGACCCGAATATGTAATAATGGTTGGCGAAGCGTTTGTGCTTTTAACAGTTACGGAGCAAATACCGCTTTCTTCATCGATAAAAAAACAAAAAACATAAATCATTATTAATAATAATTGAGCATCAAATCAGCTTGTTAGAATTATTTCTAAAGGTTTATATGACCAAAAGGATCATAAAATTGCAGTAATGGCTGCAAAAAAAATCAGCTTTATCACATTAATAAATTATATATTAAAATATATTCAAACTGAAAATAGTTATTTAAATAATAATAATATTTCACAATATTACAGTTTTACTGCATCAGATAAATGCAGCCTTAGAGACTTCAAAAACTTGATTGGTAATGTATATAAAATATATATTTTAAAAACAGCAGCATACATTTTGTGAGGGCAATACCTGCTAAATGTACTCTTTCCTCATGCAAGATTGTTTTGTCTATCACAGATGTAGGTGCACATCAAATTGTCTTCCTAAATCCTAGTGCTCACTTTAGTTTCACAAACCACACACAATTTTTCTCTCGCTCTCTTTCTGACAGATTCTCATGTGAGATGCAAGTCTGGATGATCAATCTAGCGAGGTCACTGATGCAAGCCATTTTGTAAAGCTGTCTCATTCTTAAAGCCGAGCACCTTGGAAACCGAAACTAGTGCTAATTCCAAGGTGATATCAAGAGCTATTTGGGCTTTGGTAAACTATACAAACCCAAAACTTTACACTTCCATGCTATAAGCAGTGCTGAATATTTATTGAAATCATACATTGAAATCATGTGTTTTCACCACTGTTTGACTCTCAGAGACAGCTGATGATGCAAAGGAGAAGGATGAATGTTAAAGAGAGGGAGTTAAAAAAAGAAAAAAATAGTACAAGGAGTTCAGGGCTGTGCACTCATCCCACAGGTCCTGGTAAATAATCCACCTGTCACTCAAACATGACCTTTGGGTTCAAGGGACACAAGGTCAGGATGCTTTGTTGTATTTGTTTTTCTTGCTGTATAATTTCATCAGATGTTCATATCTGGGGGGAAAGGGGGCGAGAGGGGGCTAAGATGCCTCAGGGTCAGAGTTTATGCTTTAGGAGGGCCCTGTGACTCGCAATCTTATGATACAAGCCTTACGTTACGCAGTCACAGCTCTGGGCTTGTCTGAGCAAGCTAAGCTGAATTTATATTAAATACAATACAATATTATTTAAAGGGATAGTTCACCCTGAAATTAAAATAAAGTCATCTTTTACTCACCCTGCTGTTGTTCAGATGTAAACCTCCTGAAGTGAATGTTGTGTACCAGTTGTCATGACAACATTGCGAGCAAGCGTGAGCAGCTGCTGACAGCTCACACGCATTCCCAGAATTACGCACAGAGTAATGGCCGAGCTCAGTATTTTGACTGAATAATAATGTTTCTTTCTCGCAAAACCTTATAGTATGCTTCCTGAACACTTTCCATATATGGTACGCATCTCACTGTATAATTGCGTGATACTTTTGTATCCCTTTTGTAAAGTTTTAGCCTGGTCACCATTGAATGCCATTATATGGAGGAGCGCGTGCAGGGCGTTTTTCAACATTTCTTCTTTTGAGGTCCAAAAAAGATAGAAGGACATAGGGCATTGGAACAACAGCATGGTGAGTAAAAGATGGCTTTATTTTCATTTCAGGGTGAATCCCTTTAACACTAGAACCGCCACAGGGTAAAATTTACCCATGGCTGTTTCTCAAATGTACATGACAGATTTTCAATAAAATATCCAAGGCTCCCAGTCATTGACTTTTACTAAAATTGTGTTATTTACAGGCCCCTGTTGTTAAAAATGGTTTAGATAAAAACCATATTAAAAAACAGGGCATTTATACCTATAAGCGCCAGCGGGTCAAATTTACCCCTGTATAATTTCTTCATTTTCACGCTGCGTTTGAGCAACGTGTAGGCTTACTGTAGACAGCCACACAACGCACGATCAAATAAAGATATTTTAGCCTATTCATAAATGTTCAAACTTTGGATTAATTATACATTTTAGTTTTGCTTTTTTTATAGTGTAATGTTTGCTACTGTGTTGCTCTTTATCCAAGTCTGCCCGTTTCCTGAAAAATAATATTTCCGATCTATGATGTAATGAATAAAAAATTTTCATGATTACCCCAAGTTTATTGGTGTTGTTCTCTTATTCAAATTATAAATGATACAACTAAACAAATTAATAATAAATTAGGTGAAACTGTACTTGAATTTGTTGTTGCACATGTCATATGTATGTCATCCTTTGTCATACATCCTATGCAGTGTGGTGGATTATTATTGCTCTTTATTGTCTATTTAGGGTATTTTAGTAATTTAAATAATATGGATTATCTTAATATGTGATTAATGACATTTTATTATAATATTACACAACCCAAATATGTATTTATTTCCTTCTAATTCTCATTATCATTGCAGGCTGGTTTAGCCTATATTCACCAAAAAGTGATTAGTGTAGCCTGCTTAAAATAGCATAAAAATAATCATTTCATGACTCTATACATTACTTTGTGAAGATATAAGCATAATACAGTGACATATTACGTTTTTTACCGTATCAAAACAGTAATCATCTCCATGGGTAAATTTTACCCGCTGGTGGTTTTAGGTATACAGCGTCCCCTGGCGGTTCTAGTGTTAAAGCTTTTGCCTCTCTATCGCCATCTCTGTTTGAAACATAAAATTGCAAGTTTTTTAAGGTAATCTGTACAAGCAAGTAACATAACTTCTTTAAAATTTGCTTAGATCAGATCATACTTTGCAAATTTGCTAGCTACCTACTGAGCCACTGAAATGTCTTATCTGTCCACCAGAAGAAAAAAAGACATCTCTGTGTCAGTCTTTAATCCCTTCAGATCTCGGAGTTGTCACCGCCTCTCAAAAGCCATGCTGATATTTACTCTCGTTTCAGCACAGGATTTGTTGCTTTCCCTTTTTGATTGCAGGCTCTCCACAGTTCTTGGTTTTGCAACAGGTGATTCCACAGTCAATGATGATTGCCATTTAGCCCTTTCTAGATTACAAGTATAAATTCTAAGCAACTGTCACCTCTGCACATATAGTAGCCTGCACATGTCACCCATTGAGCATGTTTGGGATGCTCTGGAATGGCGTATATGACAGCGTGTTCCAATTCCTGCCAATATCCAGTCATTGAAGAGGAGTGGACCAACATTCCACAGGCCACATCAACAATCTGATCAACTCTATGTGAAGGAGATGTGTTGCACTGCGTGAGGCAAATGGTGGTCACACCCCCAAGAACTAGGATGTTTTCAGCTTCCAGGAATTGTGTACAGATCCTTGCAACATGGGGCCGTGCACTATCATGCTGCAACATGAGGTGATGGTCGTGAATGAATAGCACAACAATGGGCCTCAGGATCTCGTCACGGTATCTCTGTGCATTCAAAATGCCATCAATAAAATGCACCTGTGTTCGTTGTCCATAACATATGCTGGTAACACTTTATAATAACGTTCAGTTGTAAGTCATTTATAAGTGGTTAGTTAATGATGAACTAATCATTTACAAAACATTCATAAATGATTATCAAGTGATATGCTAACATTTTATGTATGTTTTGTAAATTCCGTTACAAGTCATTTACAAGTGATTAGTAAATGATTAACTAATCATTTACGAAAACATGACTATGCGTTCATAAATGATTAATAAGTGATATGTTAATTATTTTACGTATGTTTTGTAGATTCAGTTATAAGTAATTCACAAAACTTACAATTATTAGTTAATGATGAACTAATAATTTACAAAACATGACTATGCATTTCATATATGTTTAATAAATTATGTAAAATTTGTTGTATGTTTTGTAGATTCAGTTATAAGTTATTAGATAATGATAAACGATTCATTTACAAATCATGACTATACGTTCATAAATGATTATTAAGTAATATGCTAACGATTTACAAATCTGTTGTAAATTGTCTTTAAAAAAGCATATCATAAAATAATCAAACAGATCCTTAGTAAATGGATATTAAGTTACTAGTTAATATATTATTAATCACTGAAATGTCAAAGTACCATTATCTCAATAAACAATTGTTAATCATGAACAAATTATGATCAAACCATTAGTAAAGGATGAGTATATAATTTATTGATGCATCGTTAAAGTTGTAAGCTGGTCTGTTAAAACTAACACGGTCTCACTCCTATTCGTCACATGTTGACGCTTGGTCAGTTCCCTTCGGCGTCACTTTTTAACGCAAAGGGTACCCCTTTATCGTCTTTTTCTGACGTGCAGGGTACTCCATTGATTTCAGTTGTTTGCCCAATGCGTCAGATCAAGACGCATTTAATTATTATTTGCATTTGTAAAATTAGACATGATTTTATAAATATTTATAGGCTACTTTTATATTTTGGAGCAACCAACTCCACTCCTGCCCTTAACCTACCTACTCTCAACAATATAAAACACATAATAGGCAAATAAATGTACAGTCACATGTATTTATTGCAAAAACTGACCAAAAACAGTATAAAAGTATTAACTCATGTTGCATTCCAAGTCTTCTGAAGTCGATATCTTCATGTAAAGAACAGAGTTGATCTTAATGTTTTAATCGTTGAAATGATGATCGCGCCCCTTTGTGAACGCACACATTCATATTTTTTAAGCCGGGTACACACTGTGCGATTTATAATAGTCCTTTACGATTGTTTCTTGTCAGACTGTACGAGCATGATCCCCACTGTAAGCAATGTCACACTGTAAGATCTAAGTTGTCATTAATGTCAGACTGTACGATAGTTGAGGCACGCTAAAACGGACGCACGCAAGAAAACTCGTCCGTAGTTTTATATCATCAATCAATGATGCGTTCGGTGACAGTGAGCTGCATTACACACAGGATTGAAATGGTGGCTACAAAGAAATCTGTAGCGCTTATTTTGATCATGGTTTGTCTTGAAAAACGAAGATAATTTGACGGTTGTCGTAAGAGAAGTCACACTGCAGGACCGTGCACCAAATCTTCTGACACTGCCAGAATTTCGTCTGAGGTCAAATTTGATCGCAGCGGTCATTAATCGGCTGCCGGTGAACATGTCAAACTAATGATCAAAGACTTCAGATTTTAGCCTAGGAACAGAGGAATCTTTTAGGATTTGCGAAATTTGTCTCAGACGGCCAAATCGTGGCCAAAATCGCACAGTGTGTACCCGGCTTTATTCAAATGATGCACACGACTCTTTAGCATGACGCAATCGGTCACGAGACACACGAGAGCCAATGCTGTTAAAGCTGACGTGATGTTTTTTATGGCGGCAAATTTTAAAATGTGTTTATGATCTTCGGCGGATGGAATCGACGCTGCTGATCGCTTTTGGGGATTTACTTCACACAAACCAATCGTTTGGCCTCGGGACACTTGGAATATTTGTACTTTTTGAATAAATTGTGCCTGCAGTCGTATCTGCCTGTTATATCCTGTTTTTATAATACACAAACGGGTAGGTTTAGGGAAGGGATTGGGTTATGTGTTCAAAACAGCTGTCTTCTCTGACACACATGGAGTCTTTAATGTGCACCTGATGTGAGCTTCAGTGGAGGGTAAAACCAGTTCACATTATCACTAGATCCCACACAGAACACAAGTCTGCACTGTTGAGTGAAAGGATTTAACTTAATGCACTGCAATCCCCTGACTTTAAGTCATTTAAAAATGTTTATTCATTTGACAACTAGTAATTTATCATTCTTTAAAAAACAAAATAGCTTTAGCATAATTGCATTTTTGTGGGTTTTAACAGACCAGCTTACAACTTTAAGATAAATCAATAAATTATATACTCATCCTTTACTAATGGTTTGATCATCATTTGTTCATGATTAACAATTGTTTATTGAGATAATGGTACTTTGACATTTCAGTGATTAATAATATATTAACTAGTAACTTAATAACCATTTACTAAGGATCTGTTTGATTATTTTATGATATGCTATTTTTTTAAAGATAACATGACAGATTTGCAAATCATTAGCATATTACTTAATCATTTATGAACGTATAGTCATGATTTGTAAATGATTAGTTAATTATTTACTAATCACTTGTAAATGACTTGTAACAAAATTTACGAAACATACATAAAATGTTAGCGTATCACTTGATCATCATTAACTAACCACTTATAAATGACTTACAACTGAACGTTATTATAAAGTGTTACCCATACGCCTGCCCATACCATAATCCCACCGCCACCATGGGCCACTTGATCCACGATGTTGACATCAGCAAACCGCTCACCCACACGAAACCATCTGCCCTGTACAGTGAAAACCGGGATTCATCAGTGAAGAGAACACCTCTCCAAAGTGGCAGATGTGAGCATTTGCCCACTCAAGTCGGAAACAACGACAATCTGCAGTCAGCTCGAGACCCCGATGAGGACGATGAGCATGCAGATGAGCTTCTCTGAGAAGGTTTCTGACAATTTGTGCAGAAATTCTTTGGTTATGCGAACCGATTGTTGCAGCAGCTGTCCGGGTGGCTGGTCTCATACGATCTTGGAGGTGAAGATGCTGGATGTGGAGGTCCTGGGCTGGTGTGGTTACACGTGGTCTGCGGTTGTGAGGCCGGTTGGATGTACTGCCAAATTTTCTGAAACGCCTTTGGAGACGGCTTATGGTAGAGAAATGAACATTCAATTCACGGGCAACAGCTCTGGTGGACATTCCTGCAGTCCGCATGCCAATTGCACGCTCCCTCAAAACTTGCGACATCTGTGGCATTGTGCTGTGTGATAAAACTGCACATTTTAGAGTGGCCTTTTATTGTGGCCAGCCTAAGGCACACCTGTGCAATAATCATGCTGTCTAATCAGCATCTTGATATGCCACACCTGTGAGGTGGATGGATTATCTCGGCAAAGGAGAAGTGCTCACTAACACAGATTTAGACAGATTTGTGAACAATATATTTAAGAGAAATAGGCCTTTTGTGTACATAGAAAAGTCTTAGATCGTTGAGTTCAGCACATGAAAAATGGGAGCAAAAACAGAAGTGTTGTGTTTATAATTTTGTTTAGTGTATATACACTCACCTAAAGGATTATTAGGAACACCTGTTAAATTTCTCATTAATGCAATTATCTAATCAACCAATAACATGGCAGTTGCTTCAATGCATTTAGGGGTGTGGTCCTGGTCAAGACAATCTCCTGAACTCCAAACTGAATGTCAGAATGGGAAAGAAAGGTGATTTAAGCAATTTTGAGCGTGGCATGGTTGTTGGTGCCAGACGGGCCGGTCTGAGTATTTCACAATCTGCTCAGTTACTGGGATTTTCACGCACAACCATTTGTAGAGTTAACAAAGAATGGTGTGAAAAGGGAAAAACATCCAGTATGCGGCAGTCCTGTGGGCGAAAATGCCTTGTTGATGCTAGAGGTCAGAAGAGAATGGGCCGACTGATTCAAGCTGATAGAAGAGCAACTTTGACTGAAATAACCCCTCGTTACAACCGAGGTATGCAGCAAAGCATTTGTGAAGCCACAACACGCACAACCTTGAGGCGGATGGGCTACAACAGCAGAAGACCCCACCGGGTACCACTCATCTCCACTACAAATAGGAAAAAGAGGCTACAATTTGCACGAGCTCACCAAAATTGGACAGTTGAAGACTGGAAAAATGTTGCCTGGTCTGATGAGTCTCGATTTCTGTTGAGACATTCAGATGGAGTCAGAATTTGGCGTAAACAGAATGAGAACATGGATCCATCATGCCTTGTTACCACTGTGCAGGCTGGTGGTGGTGGTGTAATGGTGTGGGGGATGTTTTCTTGGCACCCTTAGTGCCAATTGGGCATCGTTTAAATGCCACGGCCTACCTGAGCATTGTTTCTGACCATGTCCATCCCTTTATGACCACCATGTACCCATCCTCTGATGGCTGCTTCCAGCAGGATAATGCACTATGTCACAAAGCTCGAATCATTTCAAATTGGTTTCTTGAACATGACAATTAGTTCACTGTACTAAAATGGCCCCCACAGTCACCAGATCTCAACCCAATAGAGCATCTTTGGGATGTGGTGGAGCGGGAGCTTCGTGCCCTGGATGTGCATCCCACAAATCTCCATCAACTGCAAGATGCTATCCTATCAATATGGGCCAACATTTCTAAATAATGCTTTCAGCACCTTGTTGAATCAATGCCACGTAGAATTAAGGCAGTTCTGAAGGCGAAAGGGGGTCAAACACAGTATTAGTATGGTGTTCCTAATAATCCTTTAGGTAAGTGTATATAGACACCGATCAGCCATAACATTATAATATTGTGTTGGTCCCCCTTTTGCTGCCAAAACAGCCCTGACCCGTTGAGGCATGGTCTCCACTAGACCCCTGATGGTGTGCTGTGGTGTGTGGCATCGAGATGTTAGCAGCAGATCCTTTAAGTCATGTAAGTTGCGAGGTGGGGCCTCCATGGATCAGACTTGTTTGTTCAGCACATCCCACAGATGCTCGATTGGATTGAGATCTGGGGAATTTGGAGGCCAAGTCAACACCTCAAACTCGTTGTTGTGCTCCTCAAACCATTCCTGAACCATTTTTGCTTTGTGGCAGGGTGCATTATCCTGCTGAAAGAGGCCACAGCCACCAGGGAATACCGTTTCAATGAAAGGGTGTACATGGTCTGCAACAATGCTTAGGTAGGTGGAACGTGTCAAATTCTTTGAACAGCCTCTGACTGAAAATGTGAATGATGACTCAACAGCTGGAGTGCATCCTGTGCATTTTCTCATAATGAATGGCTGAAAAGCTGGCATAGGATGGTGGACAATGTGAATTTACATCTTTAGGATAATATCAGTCAAAAAAATAAAAAATCTTTTATCATCTCTTTGGATATCACAGGAAGATAACAGTAATTTCCTGTAATGCCTCTCAGCCTGCCAAATTCTCAAGTACTCACTTAGGTACAATGGTTTTATTGATGTCAAGATGGCTTTAGTTCACAATCTGTAGGCAAAATATCTAGCGGGTATGTCCCTGGACAATAAAAATGCTTCTGTTTCCCTCAAAATATGAATGCTCACGAACAGTCGTTATTTCAGTCAATCAAGACCCACAGTTGGGTTCCTCAAGAAAGAATCTCATTCATTTGACAACGTATAAATCTTTCAAACCTACCATGAGCTCATAAACTGTAAAGTTAAAATGTACGCTACTACTAAATTTTTAAGTTTTTGAAATGAGTCTATTATATTCACCAAGAACACAGTATCAAAAATAGTCAAAATGGTAATATTACAATTTGTGATTGTAACTTAATTATAACTTTAAAAAAAAAAGTTATATTTTAAAATGTAAAAAAAAAAATTAAAATGTAAATGTATTCCTGTGATGGCAAAGCTGAATTTTCAGCAGCCATCACTCCAGTCAGTTATTGTCACATGATCCTTCAGAAATCATTCTAATATGCTGATTTGGTGCTTAAGAAACATTTCTTTTTATTATATGTTGAAAATAGGTATGTCGCAATTACACGATTTCACAATTAACTGCAATTAGAAATCATGTTTTTTTTTGTTTTTTACAGTTTAAAACAACAACAACAACAACATAACAAATATTGTTTCACTTGTGGAACTCAACACTGCATCTTGTATTGACACTATTGGGACTCTATGAACACACTCCAATTTCATTGGCTGTCAACAGTCCATGACGACATTAGCCTGTGGCAATTATTCCTTAAGAACTTTGTCAAGCAGGAGGCTGTTGTCACAGAGACAACCTCACCGTCACAGCCCCAATCATCATTGAATCACCAGGACCCGCCCACTCGTTCACAATCACCAGAGTACTGAGACTCACCCTTTATATTCCCCGTGCACCAGTCACTCCTTTTCTGATCTTGTCACAGTATACACTGTTTCACCACAGACTCCTTACCTCTCTGCCTACCTGTGCTCGTCTCGTCTGCCTGGTTCCCGATCTCCCTTCTTTGTCTCCATCGTCACCTGCAAGGAATACCCACCTGAATCTTCACCAGCTAAGTCACCATCTACATCCAGCAAGTCACCATCCAGTTCCCATCGCCTGGTTCCCGCTGTTCACCCACACTCTGCCTTTAATAAACGTCTTTATCAATTACCTGCCTGTCTGTTCCCTTCTGTGTTGTGACAGCTGTCACAGCTGAGCAATTTTTTATTCCTAAAAACTCTGCTTTTAGGGCTAGAAAATCCCACAGGGGAGGGAGGAAAACTGTATAGGCTGGGACTTCCCTTGCTATAAAGGAATAGAAGCTGGAATATCTTCTATATTTATGGGAGATAATGGCTTAGGGGATACTACAACTATGGTCTGTGTATGTCTTTTTAATGGACACATCCTGGATTGACGCTCTGACTTCGACTAAGTTAATGTATGTTATGCCCACTATGCTTAAGCATATTCTCACCTAGTGAGGCAGGCATCCTCATGGCATGGCGGAGTGGGTATTTGTTCCCCATAGTGTCGATGCCAGATGCAGTGTTAAGTTCCACTTTGAAAGGCATCATCTCAGGTTATGGTTCCCTAAGAAGGGTAACGAGACACTGCGTCTCTTTGCCATGCCTTTAGGTCTGCCTGCACATCTCCTTTGGACAAAAAGTTGATGACGTGTATCACGGCGCCCTCTTATACTTCCGGGAGCTCCGCTAATGACGTCATGGACTCTCGCCAGCCAATGAAATTGAAGTGTGTTCACCGGTTAGTGTCGACCCAAGACACAGTGCCTCGTTCCCCTTCTCAGAGAACCATGGTTACAGTCGTAACCTGAGATGTTTTATATTTGTGAATGTTACAACTTCATCTTTTTTTTTCACCTTTTGCGTTGCAGTCACTGTTTTTTTTTGTTTCGTTATTATTATTCTTTTCCTTTTTAAGTTTGATCAAATGAGGATGTGAAAGAAATAAGGAGAGAGAAACTCAACTAAAAGGTCAAGAAGTGTGACTATTGAGAACAAGAGCAAGTGGCCTGAGCTAGGCTCTTTTAGCTTTAAGTGTTTAAGGTCAGCCCTCCACATCGGGGGTTGCGTAATTGTGCAGTCTACTGCCATTCCTTCTCTCTGTCAGATCCTGTTGCCTGATCCCTTTGTTGTGAGAGCAAACACAAGAACACAGCATGATCAGAAATACAATTTGTTGAGGGAAAGAAAAAGAGACTGAAGGAGGATAGCTTCAGAGACACGAGGCAGGGTAGCACTTGGAGAGCGTGATAAAATTGAGTTAGATTGGTACCTTGACAGTGGGAGTTCAGAGAATCTGGGGCTTGTTTGGTGGCTGGTCTATTTCCTGTGGGGTTTCTCAACGGTGCAACTGCTGCATACAAATGACCCATAAGCGCATGTCAACTGCCACTAGTGCTGCTAGTCTATAGGCAACCTGTTCTCATTTCTCAGTCAAATCTGTGAACCAGAATCTGTTTGTTTAAATATGTTTAATTATCATATCCAGGATAGCTTTAAAATGCATTGCTGCAAAGACACTTTTATTTGTTTTATTTGTTTTTCAACTGGCAACCTGGATAATGGCCCCCATGAAATTTTTGTCTGAGAGACCTGCCTTACAGCATGTGATTATCATACATATCAATGTCATATCCATTGAGCACAAACAAAAAACACTTTTGTAAAATATAGATGAAAACAATATGATCAAAGTAGGAGAAAGTGGGTTTGAAAGTCTGAAAGCTGAAGTAGATTTTCATGTTCAGGGGCTATTTCCATTTCATTGAATCTATGATGTCAAACAGAGAATGACTCATAAGTAAACTTAAACCTTCCATTCCTTATTTTTTATTTATTTTTGTTTATCAAGGTCGATAAAAGGTTAGAAGAAAAGCAACAAGGATATACACTACTGTTCAAAAGTTTGGGGTAGATAAGATTTTGTTTTATTTTTTTATTTTTTTAGAGGAGGTTTCTTATGCTCACTTAAGTATTTGACATTTATTTGATCAAACACAGTAACACAATTATTATTATTATTATTATTATTATTATTTAAATGTAAATAGTCTTTAGTATCACATGACATAAACAGTCTTTATTATCACATTATCCTTCAGAAATCATTCTAATGGTGATTTTCTGCTCAGGAAACATTTCTTATGTTTGAAACAGTTGTGCTGGTTAATATTATTCTGGAAACCATTTTTATAACATGGTTCTTTGAATAGAAGGCTCAAAAAACAGCATTTATTTTAAATAGGAATATTTTGTAACATTATAATTGTCTTTACTGTCATGTTTGATCAAATTAATGTGTACTTGCTGAATAAAAATAATAATATTTTAATTATTTAAAAAAACTCATTGACCCCAAACTTATAAATGGTAGTGTACTTTTACATTATATTAAATTTAGAGGGTTTTAAGACTCCCCACTTTTCACTCTTTTCTTTGCCATTTCCATGCTTCTAGTTGCTCTGACTTTCTCTCATCTCTGGGATGCTAAGGCTGGAATCATCGCAGAACATTTGGATAGTTCTACTTCAGGAAAAAACCTTTAGTTCTTCCAGGCTGTTCATATTCACCTTTTGGTCATGGCACCCAAGGCAATAAAGGCACATATGCAGGTCTGTCAGTATATGATGTGTGTGGAGTCTATCTGCAATGTGATTTCATTACCATGAGCATCATTATAACACGGCTGATGTCATACATCACACATGTCAGAGGGTTGTATAGAGGGATTGCCTGAGGCCTTTCTATGGACTGAAACACACTCACACTAGTTCATGTAACTGGTGCACAAACAATGTTCAGCAGTGTACTTCACACACAACAGGAGAACTCTATAATTTACAAAATATTACAAACATTCACAAATATTCAAATATCTCAAAAACTCAAATATTGTGCTTAATAACATTCTGTGGTATAATGATGTTTAAAATGTTTTTGTAACAAAATGGTCAAAAACTTTGTCTGTCTTAGGCTAATTTCATAGCTAGAATTTATTTATCCTAAATACACAAAATAACATTAGCCCCTTTCACACATACAGTCTTTACTGGTAAATTACCGGTAACAAATCATGTGTGAACAAGACCAAAAATACTGGTAAATTGGTTCCGGCAATTTAACAGTAAGGGAAGTAAATTACCGGTAATGTGCTCTGTGTGAAAATGAAGATTACCGGTATTTTGCACGTTCAAAGTCAGAATGCGCTGACTTAAGAAGTCTGCTTTGGGCCAAGCATAAAGACTTATGATTCTCCTTATGTGGGAGAATAAAGACAATGGCACGCCGTTTAAAGATCACTTCCGATGACTGACATATGTATGAATCAAAAAATGACATATGTATGTAAAAATCTCTTGAATGAATGATTCAATGACAAATACAACCTTGTTGCAACTTGGTGGTGTAACAATGCAATCAATACAATTGTTATTTGAAGCACCATGTTACTTTCAAAAGGTAATTTGCTCTATTTTGATCACTACTGCAGACATCAGTGTTTATATCCAAACTATAAACTTTTATCCCATTACTTCTGTGATAATATAAATATTTGTAACACAGAAATAATGATACTGTGTGGTTAAAAAGCTGTTTCTGAAGCTGTTAAATACATATACGACAACTGCTCTCTCTGGGTCAGCGGAAGCGGCAATGTAGATTTGCATTTTCTGTTGGGATTTTGTCAAAGTTTTAATAGACACAAGCCATTTGTTGTCATTTAGGAATGAGATTGCATAGGTTTTTGAATCGAGATTGCGATCTTTTAATGATTAATTGTGCAGTTCTACTGTTTTTCTTTGTTGGAGTAAGGTCATAAACGGCTTAAGAATAAACTGATTAACAGAGCTAGATTTTTGCCCATTACCCAGATTTCGTCCGGCATGTAAACACCTTAACCTGCGTTCTGTTGGCTTACTGAAGTGCGCATGTGTGATATATGACAGGAAAGTGTCCTTATATGGTAGATTTATGCTCATACAGCAACAGCAAGAGTTTTGCTGTAGGGGAGGAGAAATATATTGCAAACGCCGACTTTTTCTTGACCAAAGAAATATAAAAAAAAAATTCTCATCTCATGCAGCCAAAGGACAAGTAGTAGAAACTTCAAATACAGTATCTAGAGAGGAAAATGAGTCTGTGAAAGTTTGCTGCTGACATTTTTAAATACTTGAAATGCTTTATTTAAAATCACAACTCACATAATAGATAGAATAATCTGAGTAAAATGCCTGAATGCTTACGTTCCCTTTTGAGGGAGCATTAACGCCATGTCATTGCGTAGACGTTATGGGAACGTCTTCAGCATGAGCTGGTGTCTGAATCACATGTAGTACATGCCAAGCCATTGGCCAAGGATGAAGTCAGGTGTCGCAGCGTCGTGCGTAACTAAGTCTATAAAAAACACCTGTGCAAGAGCGACACCAGCTTCTTGTCTTCAGAAGCAGCTTGTCTGTGTCAAACTGTCTGTTCTTATATCAGGAGTTTGGACTAAAAATGTCATCTAAGAAGAATAGAAGAAATAGAGACCTATTAATAAAATGAATGAATAAATGTAATATGTGTGCTGCCATTCCTCGCTATATCTTACGAGGGATGGCGTTGGCAATGTGTGTGACAAGCAAACAGTTCAGGAGCGATCTGTGATTAAATGTCCTGATGTTTATGCATGCACATCTGGAGTTTCAGTTTTAAGCTTTGCTCCCGTTTGACTTTTCTTTCCGAGGAAAATCGGATCTCGCATTGCAGAGGCAGCACTTCGATTATGAGTCTGTGATAAATAAGGTTGGAGGGAACGTTGAGCAGATGGGTACTCCCTTTTCTCTCTCTCTTTCCTCTGACTGCGTTCAAACGGATTATGTTGTTTACACGTGATGATCTCATGTTTTACCTAGAAGCTCGCTTGATTCTTTTTGTATACACAAGACATTTTCTGACTATATCTAACTAGGTATTAGATATTGATTATACTTTTAGCCATGATGACCAGACCATGTTACATCTTGTCTGGTTGTTTTATTGGCTGCATTAATTCTGAGAAGTTAATGTTGAATCGGCATCCAGCTCTGAGGAGTTAGATCCTTTATGTTAAATATTCATATTCAGTCTATCATCCTGACTGTTTTATACGTGTCTGGTTGATTTAATGGCTACATTAGCTCTGAGGAGTTAATGTTTAAATAAGCATCTGACCAAATCAATATGAGAAATGTGGCGAAGTTTCCATATGAATTACCCCAAACCGAATTACACCCCATCGCGTCCCCAAAGATGACATTATAAAATTGTAAACTAATTCCCTTTTCAGACAGTTTGGCTGTGTGGAAGCTTCTGCCCAACATCTCTCCTTGGGTTCTTCGAACTATAGGGAAAAGCAACAAAATTCAGTTCAATTTTCATCCTCTGCATTTTAATGGCAGAGGATTCTGTTGCCTACGCAGGACAAAGAGGCCATAGAGCATGTTCTCCTACCAGTGGGAGACTCGGGTTCTTTACAGCCAATACTTTCTGGTACCCAAAAGGGAAGGGGTTGCATCCCATTTACGATGTTGACGCTGAAGCTTATTGTGGGTTTTCCCTTCGACCTAGCCTTGTCTCCTCACACCTCAAGTGCATGGAGGCAGCTCTGAGACTATGCTAAACTAAAGCATATTATACTACATCAGCGACTAGTTAATATTAGCCCAGTCAAAGGAGATGCCGGTTTGGCATCAAGATGTCGTCCTCGCTAATCTGATGTGCTTGGGTCTGAGATGAGGACTATGTTTCTAGCCCTGAGACATTTCTTCCTAGATCTCAGGGGTTATCATGTGTTGGTGTGGATGGACAACACATCAGGTAGTCTCCTACATAATCACCAAGGAGGGCTATGTTCACGCCCCCATTCAGGTTGGTGCAACAGATCCTGCTCTAGGTAGATGGCAAACTGCTCTCCCTGAGGGCAGTTTACATCCCCAGACACCTGAATATGGGAGAAGACATCCTGTCGAGGCAAAAGCTAAAGTCCGGGGATTGGCAAATTTATCCTCAAGATGTTCACCATATGGCAGAGGAAGTAGGTCTGTTTGCCTTTCCTGGTGTCCCGTTTCCTACTTGGTGCTAGATGGCTGAGGCCTAGCTGCAGACCGTAGTTTCCTTCATGGGATCATTCTATTGTATTAGAAGGGTGTGTTAGATGCTCCCTTCGAATCATCCTCAGAGCAGTTTCTTAAGACTCTTAAGGTAGCTCTGCTAATAGCAATTACTTCTCTTAAAAAGGTAGGAGATTTGCAGGCCCTCTCAGTCACTTCCTCCTGCCTGGATTTCGCTCCCTGACTGGTCAAAGTGATATTGCACCCTAGGCCGGATTGCGTCCCGAAGGTGCCTTCATCATCATTTCACCCTGTTGTATTTCAAGCCTTCTCCCCTCCACCTCTCCCCTCCAGTCCGGGTCCTCAGGGTTTATGTCAACCACTCAAGCCAGTGGCAAAAATCTGATCAACTCTTTATGATTTTTTATTAACAAAGTTCAGAAGGAGCATGTTCAAATGATCTACCCAGTCAGCACGAAAGGAGGCCTATATAAATATATATAGGCTGATTATGGTTCGGTTTTCAGTTTAAAGCCCGTGCAGACCTCTAGCTGGTTCCTATCCCAGCCAGGGATACGCAAGAGTACTCTGTGTTCGGGCCACATTCCGAACTCTGAGCCCTCTGATTATATGTGAACTTGTGAAGGTGCTGTGTTGCTTCGCCTCTAGGTGTCATGGTCTATTCTACCCGAAGTGTGGGTGCTTCAAAGATGCTAGCAAGAGGAGCGCCTCTGCAAAATGTTTGTGCTGTGGCAGGCTGGTCCTCTCCACACACATCCATCAGGATCAATAATGTGGATGTGGTCTCAAACCTAGGAACCCAGGTCGTTTAGGGTTAAGTCCTTCCTGTATTTACAGTTTTGAGCTTGTATATGTTTCACAAACAGCACCCTCTCAGTATGGCAGCATGGGTATTGTCATTCCCATAGCATCAACACAATGACGCAGCATAGATGTTCTCCTTAGAAAAGGGATTTATTATTTATAATTTATATATCCCTGCGAAAGGGAACAATTCTTCAGACAAGTGAATCTGGTGACAGTTTTGCACAGGTGTTATTTATAGATTTAGTCACACACTACGCTGCATTACCTGACTTCGTCCTTGGCCAATGGCTTGTAGGGGAGTTTAGAGTTAAGACCCGAGGACCAGATATGACTGAAGACCTGGGCTCCGTTCTTTGTACCTTGCTTAATACATCTGAGATGTTTTGACAGATCCCAGATTTTCTAATTGTGATAACTAATTTGGTTCTTCAAACAAATTTGCAGATTTGATTAAAATATCTGGATTAAGTTGTCTGAGATTACTGCGCGTTCCTGTGTTCATTGAAAAGGGCACATATATCGATACTCAAAACCATGATCCGCAATGCAGCGTTTGGCTGGCAGCAAGACAGCAATATAATGACATCATATTAAATAACAACATAAAAGTTATAATAGATAACTGAAATGTACTGTTTGTTACATAATTCCCAATTATTTCCATTATTGAATGATTTCTGGTATGTGTACAGGTTTTACATTTTTATTTCAATGTTGTAATTAGCAATTTGTTTAATTTTTTAACCTGTGAAGCAGATTTGTTACGATAACAGTTTCTTAAGGGTCAAGAAAATTTTTCTAATGGCACAGCAGACAGACATCTCCTGCGCTGCATCAAGCCACTCCCATAATAGCTGTCATTGTTCAAATTAATGCACGGCTCAGACACTACATCATGTGTGTAAGACTAAAATTATTAGGTAATTATTCCATCATGAATAAATCTCTCAATGAGTAAAACTGTCTGTGTCTATATTATGATGGACTACACAATATTATAATATTTTTTTTTTTTTTTTTTTTAATTATCATTAAATTATTACTGTCCCTGATTCAATAGGGTACTCTTGTAAGAAAGTAGCAGTGGCTCGGACAGACTTAAAGTATCACCTCCACTTAAAAAGATGCAATCTAATCCTGTTTATGTGAAATAAGCCTCCCGAGCAGCTTACGGACCTGTTGCTATGACAGCAACTCCAGGATGAGCTTCGAAGAACCTAACAATCCTGGATAAGGACAACAATGAAATCCAGCTAATTGAGTAATCCACGTATGAAGAACGTACCCCAGGAGTTAGAGATGCAATCAACTGAAGAAAATTTTACTGAAGAGAAAAGTTTGCAGTTTCATCAGCAGAAGTCAGCTTCAACACTCAGCAAGGAGTTTGCAGGCGGCTCTGCGTACACACTCAATACAACAGCAATTATACTCTAACACAGGTCACTAAACTACATCATTACTTCAGGTTGAAGGAGTCTGATTGGTTAAGACATAGATAAACTTGTGAAATCTTGACATATGGACAGATTGTTAGAAGCATATCTCCATTGATTATCCGGATGACAACAGGGGTCCTGGTTTAGGCACGAAGTGACCCACCAAGGTCACGTATCAGTATTTCTAGGCTTCAGTTTGTCTGAAAGATGGTCATTTCATCTCCCTGGATACCAGTTTTTCACCTTGCGAAAGTTAGGACCTGTAACAAAGGATACTGACACAGACACACACAGATACACAGCTTCTTCAAGGTTTATCCCAAAACATACTGATAAGATGTACTTTCTCTCAGTAAGATTATCAAACAATATTCTTCATTATTTTCTAGTGATTGAAGATGAAAGGTTTTGCATATTATAATGAGTTTCGACTTTGTCAGTACATGTGGGAATTGTTTTGAAAACGTGTGGAAAAACGGCAACCGGAATAATTCGCCACATAGGGCTCACAATACAGTATGTGTTTATCAAACAAACACAATGATTTATCTCTCATCCACCCGCTGTCACAGACACGCCAGGCTCCCACGTCACACAATCACAGCGCACTCCTTCCCCTGAGTACTAATCACACGCACCTGCAGTTCATCATCACGGCAATCACCCACAGTACAAAAGACACTCACACACTCTCAGTCACTGTCCGGTCTCGTTTGTATTGGGTACTTACCTTTATGCTTACTTCAAGGACTTCCTATCTGATACTTACCTTCTTCCCTTGTTCCCTCCAAGTCTCCATTGTGTTCCAGCGTCGTGTGTGTGTGTGTCTTCATCATCCTCACCATTCCAAGCCTGTCTCCAGCGATCTCCACCTGCAAATATCCAGACTGCCTCATTCAGGATCACATCACCAAACTCCCACGAATCTCAGCACCACTCACCTGCACTTCCGTATTCTCCACTGGTTTTGCTCAATAAACATCACTAACCCGTACTTCTTGTCTCCGTCCCTTCTGTACCATAACAGAAGACCGGACCACAACAGATGAGCACCAGTATGAGCACTCCGGATCCCTTCCAAGAGCTCGTGGACGCTGTCCGTCGAGCACTTCCATCCAACCCACCAGTGAACACTTCCGCCAACAACACTGCTTCTCCCTCGTCACCCGTCTATACCAGTCCCATGGCCAAACCGGCGCCCTTCTCTGGTTCGGCGGAGGACTGCAACGGATTCATACTGCAGTGTTCACTGGTTCTGAAGATGCAACCGCACTTGTATCCCGACGATCGTTTTAAGGTAGCCTTCATTCTGTCTCAACTGAATTGCAAGGCACTTCGCTGGGCTGAAACCCTTTGGACTCTGAATAATCCTATAATACAAACTCTGACCAGCTTCATTGCCCATTTCAAAGAGGTCTTCGGGAAACCAGCCTGGGATGCCTCCATTGGTGAGCAATTGTATCATTTGAAACAGAATAATATGCCGATCAATGAATATGCCCTCCAGTTCAGGACTCTAGCTGCTGCCAGTGGATGGAACGAGCAATCTCTGCTGACCACCTATCGTCAGGGACTAGATCCCCATGTGCGGTTGCATCTCGCTGCATACAAGGATACCATCGGGCTCGAACGCTTCATCCAGCTATCCATCCGCTTCGCCACTCGTATGCAGTCGTGCCTCGAAGAGCACCAGGGCTAGGAACTATTCACTCCTTCCCTCCGCCGACCAGAGTCCGTCAGCCCTCTAGAACCAGTACCAGAACCCATGCAGTTACAGCAGGCGCGCCTCACCCAGGGCGAACGGCGGAGGCGGCTGACCCAGGGTCTTTGCATTTACTGCGGTTCCTCTGTGCACTACATTTCCCAATGTCCCATTCGTCCTCCTCGTCCTGTGGTGAGTGCCATTTTCCCATCTCCTCATGAAATGCAACCTCTCACCACTGTTGTGAACCTAACTGCTGCCGGTTTCACCCTTCCAGTATGTGCCCTCCTCGACTCTGGGTCAGCCGGCAACTTCATCTCAGGTGCCCTCTGCCGTCAGCTCAAACTCAAGACTACTGCCATACCATCTACCTACCAGATCCACTCGGTGACGGGGAAACCCATCAGCCGAAGACAGGTTCGTTCCGTCGCCGGTCCCATCCAGCTCCAAGTGGGTATCCTGCACACGGAACAACAACATTTACTGGTTCTCGAGGAATCCACCGCTGACGTAATTTTAGGGCGCCCATGGTTAGAGCAGCATAACCCCATCATCTCATGGAAGACCGGTGAGATCCTGAAGTGGGGCGATAGCTGCTTCCCGGATTGTTTTGTGGCTCTCCCTGTTCCCTCTACTCCATGCTCCAAGAAGATGTCAGTGTGTGCCACCTCCATAGAGAGCCCGGTCGAGCAACGCTCAGTGGAAATACCACCATGCTATGCCCCCTTCAGTGATGTCTTCTGCACTCAGCGAGCCTCCAAGCTGCCTCCCCATCGGCCATGGGACTGTGCCATTGATCTGCTTCAGGGTGAGTCTGTGCCCTGTGGTAAAATTTACCCTCTGTCACTCCCGGAGGAGAAGGCCATGGAGGAATACATCAAGGAGGCGCTCGACCAAGGATACATCCGCCTGTCTACTTCCCCTGCTGCTTCCAGCTTCTTTTTCGTGGCCAAGAAGGACGGAGGCTTGCAGCCCTGCATCGATTACCGGGCTCTAAACAACATCACTGTCAAATTCCGTTATTCCATTCCTCTCGTCCCAACAGCGCTGGAACATCTCCGTGGTGCCACTGTCTTCACCAAGTTGGACCTCCGCAGCGCGTACAACCTCATCCGAATACGTGAGGGGGACGAGTGGAAGGCGGCCTTCGTGACCCCTACTGGCCACTACGAATATCTCGTCATGCTCTATGGACTGTCCAACGCCCCCTCCGTATTCCAGGACTTCATACATGAGGTGCTCCGGGAGTTTCTCCACAGATCCGTACTGGTATACATCGACGACATCCTGATATACTCCCGGAGCCTGGCCGAACATCGCCATCACGTTGCGGAGGTCCTGCAACGCCTGAGGGAGTTCCAGCTGTATCTCAAGGCTGAAAAATGCTCCTTCCATCAAACCTCAGTGCAGTTCCTTGGATACAACATTGATAGCAGTGGCATCCGGATGGACGAGGGGAAGGTGGAAGCCATCCGGAACTGGCCCACTCCCACAACCATAAAGGAACTTCAGAGATTCCTAGGATTTGCTAACTTCTACCGCCGTTTCATTCTCAAATACAGTCTTATTTCATGCCCTCTTACTCATCTTCTCCGCAGTAAGCCCAAGTCTCTGTCCTGGAACCCCGCGGCCACGAAAGCCTTTGAAGACCTCAAGGAAGCCTTTACTTCGGCTCCCCTCCTAGTGCATCCACACCCCACGAAGGCCTTCGTGGTCGAGGTAGATGCGTCTACCACAGGAGTGGGAGCAGTGCTCTCACAGCAGCAGGGGACCCCAAATAGACTCCATCCATGTGCCTTCTCCCGCAAACTCAACCCGGCAGAGGTTAATTATGACATCGGCAACCGGGAGCTTCTCGCCATCAGGATGGCCCTGGAAGAGTGGAGGCATTGCTTGGAGGGTTCCCAACTTCCTTTCCGGGTGCTCACCGATCATAAGAACTTAGAATACCTAAGGGATGCCAAGCGACTCAACCCCCGCCAGGCCCGGTGGGCACTGTTCTTTACGAGATTCAACTTCACCATTTCCTATTGTCCAGGACCCAAGAATGTGAAGGCAGACGCCCTTTCCCGTCTCTATAACCCCGAAGAGAATTCCAAGAAGTCCGAGCCCATTCTTCCAGTGAAACTGTTCGTGAGTCCCATCACCTGGTCTGAGGAAACATTGCCCTCCTCCAATGTCTCCACCAATACTCCACCGGGTTGCCCACCAGGGTTGCAATACATCTCACGGACACGGCACACTCCCCTCATCCACACGTCCCACACGTCTTTGGGCACTGGCCACCCGGGGGTCAATGAAACTCTCTCGCTGCTGAAGGAGCGCTTCTGGTGGCCCAACATGGCATCGGACGTCAGAAGGTACGTGAGGGGATGTCAGGAATGCACCATCTCCAAGAGCCCTAGACATCTTCCCTCCGGCAAACTCCATCCTCTGCCCGTTCCCAACCGTCCATGGTCACACCTAGGAGTAGATTTTATCACAGATCTACCCGTGTCAAGGGGCTGTACCTGTGTTTTAGTGGTCATTGATAGATTTTCCAAGTCTTGTCGTCTGATTCCATTGAAGGGACTGCCTACTGCCATGGAAACTGCTAAACTCATGTTTAATATGGTTTTCAAATACTACGGAATCCCAGAGGATATTGTTTCAGACAGGGGACCTCAATTCATCTCCCGGGTATGGAAAGCTTTCTTCTCGCTCCTAGGTGTGACCGTCAGCCTCTCCTCTGGGTACCATCCACAGACCAACGGGCAGACGGAGAGGAAGATTCAGGAGATCGGTCGCTTCCTCTGTACCTTCTGTCACGGCCACCAGGACTCCTGGAACCAGTTCCTGGGTTGGGCCGAGTACGCACAGAACTCCCTACGCCAGCCAACCACCGGTCTTACTCCATTCCAGTGCGTGCTCGGTTACCAACCCCCATTGTTCCCCTGGTCCGGGGAACCGTCTGATGTTCCAGCTATCTACTACTGGTTCCGGGAGAGCGAGAGAGTCTGGGACTCCGCACATCACCAGCTTCAACGGGCCCTGCGCAGGCGCAAGATGACAGCCGACCTTCGTCGCTCCAACGCTCCCACATTTCAACCTGGTCAGAAGGTCTGGCTGTCCACCAGGGACATCAGGTTGCGTCTGCAATGCAGGAAGCTCAGTCCCAGGTTCATTGGCCTCTTTCCCATTGTGAAGCAGATCAATCCAGTCAAGTATCAACTCCAACTCCCTCCACAATACAGAATTCATCCCACGTTTCATGTCTCCCTGTTGAAGCCTCACTTTCCCTCTGTTTCTATTCCCACAGAGCCTGGCGTAGCCGAAGAAGCCCCCCTCCCACTCATCGTGGAGGACAGTACCGCATACCAAGTGAACGACATCTTGGACTCCCGGCGCCGTGGTGGTCTCCTAGAATATCTAGTGGACTGGGAGGGCTACGGCCCCCGAGGAACGCTCATGGGTACATAGAAACGACATTCTTGACCCGAACCTGCTTGAAACCTTCCATGCCTCTCATCCCAACAGACCTGCACCTAGAGGCAGAGGCCGACCACCACGACGTCAGGGTCCGCAGCCCTTAGGAGCGGGCCGTGGAGGGGGGGGGTAATGTCACAGACACGGCAGGCTCCCACGTCACACAATCACAGCGCACTCCTTCCCCTGAGTACTAATCACACGCACCTGCAGGTTATCATCACGGCAATCACCCACAGTACAAAAAACACTCACACACTCTCAGTCACTGTCTGGTCTCGTTTGTATTGGGTACTTACCTTTATGCTTACTTCAAGGACTTCCTATCTGATACTTACCTTCTTCCCTTGTTCCCTCCAAGTCTCCATTGTGTTCCAGCGTTGTGTGTGTGTGTCTTCATCGTCCTCACCATTCCAAGCCTGTCTCCAGCGATCTGCAAATATCCAGACTGCCTCATTCAGGATCACATCACCAAACTCCCACGAATCTCAGCACCACTCACCTGCACTTCCGTATTCTCCACTGGTTTTGCTCAATAAACATCACTAACCCCTACTTCTTGTCTCCGTCCCTTCTGTACCGTAACACCCGCAAGTAACTGGAATGTTATTGTTTTATTACTTGGCCCGCCTGATTGGTGGATATAACCGCAAACCGCATCACTAACACACACACACACACACACACACACATACAACCCAAGTACGTGCATCAGCAAAACTTCACTGCAGACAAATCAGCATGTTCAAAACTTCAGCGATTGTATTTTTCCTTCAAATATCAAGTCAAGAGAGTGAACAACGCACATCAAGAAGGGAATGTTATTTCACCATTTAGGCCGGTGATACATTTTGGTAGCCCGACTGGAAAACACATAGCCCTGGGACGTCTGCCTTTGCGAGCCCTGGCCCATACATGTTCGAGTCTAATCCCGAATTGCAACAACACCTCAAATACAAAAGATACTCCAGCCTGTGACAGCGTGGTAAGTTATCGTTAATTATGTTTATTTCTAATCAATAGATATTAAACGATCTGTAACAATGCAATACTATCACATCTAAAAAAAATGTTTTACTCACATAAGTGTGTTGCACCATTCCTGTCAGATCCAATAAAGAAGGCACAGCCTTGTTTTTTAATCTCATTCTGTCTGAAAATCCAGTCTCGACCTGTGTCTTGTTTACAAAAGAATCCGCTATGAAATGAAGCGAATGCGCAATGTGTTACCCACGTGAGCTGGAACTTCATTAAAAATAAAGTTCAACCACGCATTCCTAATATTGGAATCTGAAGGAAGCTTATGCAGCGTGTTCTTCCACAACCAGGCACAATATTTTGGCATGTTTATTGTTTGGTAGCTCGATCTGGTTTAGCACCATGTAGGTCTATGTTGTTTACCTATTACATGTCAGGCGCGAATCAATTAGGCGTTGCTCTTCTTCTGTTGAGGCGGCATTTCGCTGCGATCTGACATCACAGGGTGGCAAATTCTCAGATCCCTCGTTTGATAAGCCACCTGTCAATAAAAGCTTTTCTTTGACTAACAAGGAAGTTTTCAGCTCCGAAACGTACAGGACATTCTTATATTACGATGACCTTTTATATATCAAAAGCTTAAGGAAAAGTTGATTTCTCAATTCATGACCCGTTTAATAAGGGGTCAAAAGGGTATATATTGAAGTGGCAGTGGATTGCAGAATATGCCCCTTCAGGATTGGCGTGTCCTACATGTGATTCAGACTCCGGCTCATGCTAAAGGCGTTCCCATAGCGTCAACACAATGATGCGGCGTCTCGTTCCCTTTCTCAGGCAACCGGATTATATACATAACCCTGAGAAGTTTTGATATCACCAACGGGAAATAACCTTTTTTTATATATACAGTCTTGTAAACGTGGTTTATTTGCATTGCCAGGTTATTGATTTGCCTGTACATTTTTTAATCGGGTTTACAATTTCAATTTCAATAAACTGCTTACTGTCACACTTTTCATATAATTTGACAAAATTACAGCTTGATTGGATGACGCCACAACTGAGGGATGGTCTTAATTGGTGTAAAAAATTTATTTCACTCTTTGTTTAGTTTAGCATAGTTTTTAAAATGTCATGTTTTTGTGTATTTTCATATTTTAAGATGAAGTCTGGGACAGTAAATAAAACAATAAATTCTGTATAACCTACATAAAATGCATTTGAAAAGTATCAATAATAGCATGTGACTTTTTAAAATTACATTCTTATAACCAAAAGAAAAAAAGGTTAATCTATTAGTTTTAATAAAAATCAACCCCTGGGACAAAAAGTGCCCACAGCTGAAGAAACACCATACATATATACAAACTGGTCATGGCACCCAAGGCAGTTAAAAATAACTGGTCTCACAGAATTCTGTGAAATGAACACGGCCCCTTAACTCAAAATCTGTGGCAGTTACACAGAGCCGCCGAAAATTCCGTGATGTGTCCACGGAAGTGATGCCTATGTAAGTCAATGACAGTATACAGACGCGTTGGGCATGGTTATTGTCATGATGAAACTATATATTGGACTATGATTGAAACTAGGATTTTGCCATTATGACATGGAGTGTGATTCTTGATTTAATCTGCCAGCATAATTTTATTTACATTTATTTTCTTTTTTATTTACAGTATTCAGACACGTTTTGAACACGTAACCCAATCCCTTCCATAAACCTACCCATTTGTGTATTATAAAAAAACGTATAACAGGCAGATACGACTGCAGGCACAATTTATTCAAAAAGTACAAATATTCCAAGTGTTCTGAGGCCAAACGATTGATTTATGTGAAGAAAATCCCCAAAAGCGATCAGCAGCGTCAAGTCCATCCGCCAAAGATCATAAACACATTTAAAAAATTGCTGCCGGAAGAAACGTTACATCAGCTTTGACAGCATTGGCTGTCGTATGTCTCGTGACCAATTGCGTTATTACGTCAGCTTTGATTGTAAAATGCCATTGGCTCTAAAGAGTCGGGTGTATCATTTGAATGAATGGACAGTGTGTGTTCACGGAGCGGCACATTTCAGCAATTAAAACATTAAGATCAACTCTGCTGTTCACATAAAGTTATCGTATGACTTCAGAAGACTTGGAATGCAACATGAGTTAATACTTTTATACTGTTTTTGCAATAAACACCTGTGACTGTACTTTTATTAGCCTGTTACGGGTTTTATATTGTTCAGAAGTGGGTAGGTTTAGGGCAGGAGTTGGGTTAGTGGCTCCAAAATATGAAAGTAGCCTATAAATATTAATAAAATCATGTCTACTTTTACAAATGCAAATGCGTCTTGATCTTGTACCTCAATGGGGTACCCTGTGCGTCGGAAAAAGACGCTAAAGGGGTACCCTGTGCGTTAAAAAGTGACGCCGAAGGGAACTGACCAAGCATCAATATGTGACGAATAGGAGTGAGACCGTGTTGCAGGTGTTAAGGGGCCGTGTTCATTTCACGGAATTCTGTGAGACCAGGTTGCATACAAAATACTGCACATTATTCACATTTATAAGTGCTCCACTGAGATTTTATATTTCATTGCCGATGTATGAATGTCCTTTCCCTGCAGAAAGACTTTATGCACAGCTTTGCAATATTATACTGTTCAGAACAGAGTACGGTTTTATGCAGGTTGAAAATATTCACTTAAACCCTTAGAGATTTTCTAATCCACATTGCGGCCTAGAGAGAGCAGCGAAGCACAGAAACAGCCTTTATGTGAACAGGCTGAAGTACAGCACCCGTGGGAGCCTGTCAGCCAGATTCACTTCCTTTCTTGAGGTCTGATCATTTTCAGCTTGTTCATTACTGGATTCAATTGAATTTTGAAAGTGCAAAGAAATATTTTGGTTACACTTTATTTTAAGGTGACATTAGTGTAATTACACAAATGTATAACTGTGCCTCTTACATCTCAACGCTATTGACAAATACTTAGTATAATTTAATAATAATAATAATAGTAATTATATGTAGTAAGTATGCAGCATGTGTAACTGTCATGTTAAAATATAGTGTTACGATCATTTTCTTAAGTTGCATTTTTGTTTAGTCTTATATTAGGTGGCTTTAACTACTATGTACTAACATTTAAATGAATCATTTGATATAATGCACTTATTGTGTACATACATGTTTTTACATTGTACTTACATTTTAAAAATTACCTGCACGTAATTACATCTGTAATTAATTTCTGTAGTTACATTTATAATTACACTGTTGACACTTCCCTTACACCTGACCCAACCCATACCACCACACCTGTCCCTAACCTTACCCGTATCCCATTTCAATATCAGAAGAAGTGTTTTGCAATACAATATGAACACAATAAGTACATTGTACATATTTTATGTAAGTACATAGTAGTTAAGGCCACCTAATATAAAGTGGGACCGATACAGACACTTGAGAAGCTAAAGTTTATTTGTTGCTGTTTTTAAGTTTTTAAGTTTTGTTACATTTTTACATAAATCATTTGAGGAAAATTGCCAATACGGAAATAAAAAATTAAATGTCATCATCAATATAAACGCTCTATTTTTGTATTTTGTTTCTTGTTTACATTTTTTTTTACTGGAAAAAGGACAAAAATTATAATAAGAATATTTTTGCAGTTGACAAGTATTCACTGGTGATTATAAATAAGCAACATTTAGTATGTAGAATTCTCCCTCTCTATTTAAATAGAAGAATGTCCTTTATCAATTCTCCCTTCCGTTCAGAAAGGGAAATACTACCATGAGAACTATCCTTTATCTTGAGAGAACAGAGCAGAATTCTGGGGCAGAGAACTTGGCTTGTGAGGGCACCTCTTGCTGCCGCGAGCTCCATGTGGAAAGCATGTCCTCTGGGGAATGAAGCCTTAACCACACACAGCCTGTGGAGCTGGTCTCTCCTCACCAGCTACCAAATCCCTTTAGTTTACATCTTAGTCAGACTCTCTTTCACCGCGGACCACCCTACACATCAGCATCACCACCACTCAGCAATGCAGAAAGGAAACAAAGTCACATGTGGATTTGGGCGGTGATATGATGGATGGGTTTGACAGGCTTTTATAAAGGTTGAAACAAAGAGAAAGGAAGATACACAGCACAAAGGAAACAAGCCAAGCATGCTGTGGACACTTGACAAAGCTTTCTGTGTTCGGAAAATGACTGTGTTCAGGGAAAAAGATCAAAAGAGGGATTTTGGAGACGCCTGAAGGAAGCATACTGATTGACTGCAAGAAGGTGAATTGATTTGTATGGAGTGCATGGAAATATGATGATTTTTTTCCTATCACAACAATCCCTGAGGGACAAGATTCCAGGGAAGGGGGCGATTGGAGTATAAATCACAAAACCTAGAGAGGTTTTGCATGGTGTAAAATAAGCAGTACACAGAGTAGACACTGCTTATGCAACTCCACCACCTGTTTACAACAGAAAACGGCTGATGAATATGCAGTTGGTCACACTGCATATCTGATATCTGTGTTTATTTGCCAGGAAACATTACAAAAAAGTTCAAATGGATAATGTCAACACTGAAGGAAAACACTAAACCAAGGGTCTAATCTGTGTCCATTGATTTGACAACCATGAACGCGTGCACGCACAAATCAAGAAGATCCAAAGAGCAAAGAAAACATGTCCGTGAACTGCACAAATGAGATGTGATGCGCTAAAAACAGCATTTCATTCCACGTTGGGACTGAAACAAATGGTCTCACATTAGTCTGTCTGGATCAAATCCCTCACTGCATCACTAATGAGATCTTTTATTTGTTTACCAGATGAGCTTGACATTGCTTATGGGATACTAACACTAATAACGTAATCAATGGGAAACAAAAACAACAGCAGCAAATAAAGCAGATCTATTCAGACCTGGCTCCCGTGAAGCCTTGATTGTCTGACATTGCTAATATCCTGCCTATTACAAATGGATTGAAAGCAAATTTCACTGCATAGTGACATGCCTGATTAGTCCCATGTTTCAGGGGAAGTTATTCGCCATCAGACAAATATTATAAAGGGCCTAGATTAAAGAAGGGTTGAAACAGGAAGTCAAATCAAAGCTTCCCCTCTATGCACAGCTAATGAAATGTTTTCAAATGGAAGCAATTCCAGAACTGTAGAGAGGGAAGCGTGCTTTTACAAAAATACACACACAAATGGCCACACACAAACTTTGACTGTGTCCAAAATCACATACTCTCTGATTAGTACTTCTTTTAAATAAATGATTACTTTGCACCATTAAAAAAGTATTTTGTATAGGATGTAGTATGAATATAATCTGGACGTATGCTGCCTTCACGTGCTATCGGAAATTTCATAATTCCCACATAATTCCAGTCGTGATTACGAGCTTGTTGCATTCAAGTGCTTTGGAGGAATCATGGAGGACACCATGTTTATTGTACTGGGAATCTTAATAAAACCAAAATTATATATATTGGCACATGCACTGACAACAATATAAAAATTTAGGATGCTATCCAGATAGATTCTGTTAATTTCGGTCAAATGCAGGCTATTTTCGCTGAGTATAAAACATAAGCTACAATACGCTTTAAATGATTACTCGTACAGTATATGTTAATATGCATTACATTAATGACAAGACAAGACAATCTAAAAAAAGGGGAAAAAAGAATAACTCATACCTGTCACAGCAGTAGTTCTCCCCGCCACCATGTTTAAAGTTTATGGCACGGCCATCTCGGGAATTTGGGTATCAAAATTATTTCCGAACTTCCCAGTGTTAAACACGACATCAGAGGGCGTTCATATGCAATTTTTAACTAGGAAACTCGTATTTATGATAATTCCACGTGAAGGCAGCAATACTACATTTGTCATTGTTTCATTGTCATGTGACCTACCAGAGTCAGTTGCGTTGCTTCACTGCACTCCGCCCATCTGTGAAGTGCTGGATGAGGTGGATATTTTCCTACAATCCAGGAAACAAAACTTGCAAAAAACTCATCAACTTTTTGATGAGGGTCCATTGTCTCAGTACTGATGAATATGACCGGAGATTTACATTCACCACTAGGAACACATCGAGGGGCTCCATTTACTTTGTAGTTTATTCATTTACTGTTTTTAAGAAAATGGTTCACTATCAGAAGTGGCTTCTCAATTTAATCGAGAAGATAGTTCACAAAAAGATCAGGAAAAGTGGAACAAAATTCAGATAAACAAAATGAGAGCTTTCACAGAAGTGGTGAACCCAAATTAAATCTCCTTACAGCTCCACATTACTTGGAGTGCAATTTTTTATACAATATGGAAAAAAAGAAAAACCATTACAAAAATCTCAGTGCAAAAAGATAGAAAATCAAAGATAAGAGTAATATAACATGATATCAAAATGTGTACAATACAATACAACCGTGGGAATACTGTACAAAGAGAACAAAACAACATCAGTATACATTTTTATATTACCCACTTACACATCATTTGCAGGAAATGAGAGAAAATAACTCACATCACGATGAGCTCCTACATGACACCACGTTCACTTTACAAAAGCTGAAATCCCAACAAACACAAATCACATGAAAAGCACAACAACATTTGCAAAATGCTGTGTATAACATTTCCTAAAACCAAACGAACAGGCCTACACCACATGGTGTGACATCATATCATCGCAGACATTATACTTATGACATAACCTTTCAAATATGACAGTTTTTTCGAATTAACACAACAATACCAACATCCACAATTGGTATTTGTCCAAAATATAATCATAAAACATTGTATTTACTCATGGGTATTATCACAAAAAACTCCACCATTCCCAGAGAGAGCGCGTTGAAATACAAATCTTAAGGTTATTTACCACCCGGTTACATGAAAGACTAGAAATGACTGCTCATATATGAATAATATAGGCCTATTAGTGCATTACATGAATTTTACTGAGTTAACAAGAAGAAATGTTTTGGCAAATCTTTCACTGAGTGAGCTCACTTAATCTGTCTGAGAGTTTACTGAATCTGACTTCTGATACAAAGTATCAACAAAGTCAACAAAATCTCATATTTTCATTCCTACCCACCTGCAACTTCAATGTGAATAAAATGTATATCACAAGCAATAGTATTAACAGGCACTCCACATGAAGTTCATATGCTATTCATCTCTCTTCTGGTTTGGTCTGTTCCTGTTTATTCTGCAATCAGATCTGGATGTCTGCTTTATGCAGCACTGCCAACACTAATGCTGCTCCATAAGTAAGGACCACTTATGCAAAATCATAACTGTAATCTCTTTATTCCATTACCGTCAATGACAAGTTCCAAAGAGTCATACATATTTATTCATCAAGAGAATTCCTATATCCCACTGTTTGAAAAGCATTTCGCTCTGCCAGTTATGAAGCCACATTACAATGCTCCTATTGCAGAAGCTTTATTTCAGAGGCCGATAACCCATTCCAATTTTACTGTGGCCACATGTTAATTAATCCTCAAGGAGGATTCAAAGTGCTACACTTTAACACAAAGCTTTGTCTCTGGAGCCCAAATGACTCTTTGTGCAGGATTAAATAAGAGGGAGAAGGGAATCAGTCCCACGTGACAAGAACAGTGAGAGGCTTTGCTCAATTTGTAATGCTCCAGCAGTGCTGTTAACCCACATTAAAATCTGAATTTATGCACACACTCTTAGGTCAAAGACTATCTCCTATCCCCTTCACCCCACAGCACTGAGGATTTAAGAAGGAACAGGGCATCACAACGACAGTTAAATGACCACACTTTGCCTGCTGAGGGATGTTTTAGCAGTGATAGGCCACGTTTTTCCATCCCACTTAGTCCATCAAGTTGATAACAGTTGAAACCATTCAACTGGCTAAAAAGAGCAAAATGCCATTGGTGGTAAAAGAAGGGACACAGACAGGGGCACAAAAAGGGGGTATGCTACAATTTTAAACAATGGGTTCAACAAATTCTCACTACCAGCTAATCACATATTGACAATTGGTCAGGACCCCTCTGCGTCACATTTAACGCACAGGGTACCCCTTAAGCACGATTTTTCACCTGCAGGGTACTCCATTGCTTTCAGCTGTTTGCCTTATGCATCAAATCAAGACACATTTCATTATTTGCATTTGTAAAAGAGGAGGTGATTTTATAAATATTTATATTTTCATAGATATTTTGAAGTACCTAACCATTGTTTTCCATTGTTAAACTACCAAAAGTGGATTGGGACAAGCCCTAAGTGCACCTGCACCATGTGCTTCAGACCATGCGCTCAGACCGTTAAAATAGGACCCGATATCTTTATATGAAAAACAAAATGGAACTTTAGGTTTTAATTGCTCCACTCCATGAACATATGCAGTCACGTCTCATTCAAAAGATACACCCGAACTTCAGCATGACGCAGTTGGTCATGAGACACACAAGAGGCCAATGCCATTTCCCAATCAAAGCTGATGTAAGGCTTCTTCTGGCAGCAATTTTTCAATGTGTATGCATAGGATCTGTGCTTGATGGCAGATGGAGACAGTGATCGTTTTTGGGTCTGTTCCTCACAAATCAATCATTTGGCCTCAGAACACTTGAAATACTTGTACTTTTTAAATAAATTGTGACTGTAGTTGTATCTGCTAGTTACATCCTTATATATATCCTTATATAATACAAAAATTAGTAGGTTTAGGTGTAGGGTTACTTGCTCAAATGTGTCTACTGTAGTAGAAATAAAAAAGTAAAATAAGTTTAAATAAAATACACTGGCTGATTAAATGGAAAATCCATCCCCAACATACTGTATGTCATAATGGCAAAATTATACCCCAAAATGATGACGATAAAATTCCCATGCCTATCACATTTGTGTATGATGTATTTGTACCCTGGCTATTTGCCTATAGCAACACAGTTAAAGATCTTTTCAATTATGTCAGGCAATAGACAACACAAAAGTTTCCATCCATCTAAAAGCGCTGCATTTTTTCGAGACATAAATCTGAGGTACAGGTGCTTGAGATACAAGCCTAGCCATTTGCAGTCTTAACAAAACCTTTTAAAATCACAATGCCATTAATTATTTATAATCTCTCGGTTTCTTTTTATTGCTGTTTTAAAAACAATACATACAATGATAAAAAAAAATATCATGATAAAGTTTAATGAGACCTGTTTAGTTTTAGATCCACTAATATTGAAAGATTTACTTCATAAAAATGACTCCTCGAGTTGTAACATTTCTGTTTCATTAAAGTGTACCAATATTTAACCCAAGACTGGCCCCTTGTGAATCCACAAATGCCTAGGCTAAATATCTACTGACCCTAAAACCAGTGCACTGTGGGGGTATGTGCAAGGAAAAACATGGTGTGTATTATTTTGTACCACAGTAAGTGTTTAAAATGACATTTATTTTTTTGTTTGGTTTTGTTTATTATTTTAATGTTCATATTGTATATAATTTTCAATGTTTAAAGACCATAAAAGGGTATGTGAATTGCTTATGGGTTCTTAACTATGTGATTGTATTGAGAAGTGAGGGCGTCAGAGTTTGTGTTGCATGCCCCCAAACAAATGGGCAGTCATGCCACTGGGCAATCATTCATTCAATGGCAGCCATTTGCATAAGCTAGAAATGTCAGATCATTTGAGTCCCCCCCAACCCCCCAAAAAATGCTGTGCTCAGAAGTTTTCAAAGAGCTGTTGACAGTTTAATTGCAGTTACACTCAGCGCATGAATTACTGTGTGGTACTTAAATGTCAGGATATTGACTGAAATATAGAGACTATTTTTTAGTGAATCAAGTTATTGAGTAGAAACACAAAATTCAATTACTTTAATTTGTTGAATGGATTGCTAAATTATGACTCTGATTGTTTTATTTCTGTCAGGTATGACTGATTCAGCATTTTAGCCTAGTGGTCGAGGTTTGGCTGGTTAATATGGGTCAGTAGATGCCCTAACTATAGCAGTTTTTTCCTGTTGATAGCCATTCAAAAGTAACAGTGCGTTCTGACTAAATACAATTTTTGCAGCAACATTTTAACAAATACTATACAAAGACAGTGCCCTCATATTACTATATATAGGAGAAAGTGCAAAGCGCAATATGGTGGAATAAGTTTTCTAATATGTTTAACAATATGTTTGTTAAACAACAATTTGTCTAATAACAATATGTTTTCTAAATAAAAGAGCCAATTGCCAATTGGTAAAGCCTTTAGAAGCTCCAGTTGCTATAGAAACAATTTATGAGACAGTTGTTGATTTCATTGGTGATTTCAAATATGAAATTTAATAGAAGCTTGGTGCAGCTTTGGAGAATTTAATGTTTCCACATTCAAAGAGATAGGAGCTGTGCTTGCTAGACTGAAATAGCTGCACTAGTGTAACGAATGATCCACTGGAGGCAAGTGTTGAAGAACCCAAGTGCAGTTTATTACAAGTGAACAAAACAAACAAGGACTTGACTTGAACAGACAAAGAACAATACTGGACAAGGGAACATGGCAAACATGAGGGCCAAAATACACACAATGACTAATGACTGACAAGACACACCTGTGAACACTGATCAAGACAATGAACCAATCAGAACATGACAACATAGAACAGATGACAAGGGAGCACATGGCAGGATCACATGACAAATAGGAACAGGACAAAGAGCATGAATACAAAGACATGAAACATAACCTGAAACAACCAAAACACTAGACATTACAGACCCAACCCCCCCGTTACCCCCCCCCCCAATGGCTCCTGACGCCCAACAAAACACCACAAAAAAAAGTCTAGGAGGGCGGTCTTGGAGGAGGGATGGCGGGTCAGGCCCGTGCAGAGGGACAGGACATGGACCCTGGCAAGGGCCTGGGAGCATGGGTGGGCCTGGGCCGTGGAGCATGGGCGAACCTGGAAGCCATGGCACCGCAGGCAGTTCAGGAATCCATGGCCTGGAGCGAATCTTCAATGCTAGTCACAGGCTGGAGCCTTCTCTGGACGCTGGTCACGGGCCGGAGCCCTCTCTGGATGCTGGTCAGGGGCTGGAGCCCTCTCTGGATGCTGGTCACGGGCTGGAGCCCTCTCTGGATGCTGTTCACGGGCTGGAGCCTTCTCTGGACTCTGGTCACGAGCTGGAGTCCTATCTGGACTCTGGTCATGGACTGGAGCCCTCTCTGGACGCTGGTCACGGGCCGGAGCCCTCTCTGGATGCTGGTCAGGGGCTGGAGCCCTCTCTGGATGCTGGTCACAGGCCGAAGCCCTCTCTGGATGCTGGTCAGGGGCTGGAGCCCTCTCTGGATGCTGGTCACAGGCTGGAGCCCTCTCTGGATGCTGTTCACGGGCTGGAGCCCTCTCTGGACGCTGGACATGGATAGGAGATGTCACTGGGCTCACAGGAGACATCACAGGACTCTGGACGTGGACAGACTCCTCTGGTGTGGCGGGTACTGTGGGATGGCGGGGCTCCTCGTCCACAAAACCCACAGTATAACATGAGTCACTTAAAAACAAGGCATGGTCAATGTAGTTTTCCCCCAGGAAGCAGTGAACAAATGAGTTAATTTAACCCAATTCTAAAAATGTCCTTGAGGGCAACATCATTGAAGCCCACCTGGTAGCAAAGTTCATAAAACTCCTGGACATAATTTTCCCAAGGACGATTCCCCTGGCGTAGATGCAGGAGACGAAAAACAATTTGGTAGTGGTCTAGTATTCTGTAATGAATGATCCACTGGAGACAAGTGTTAAAGAACCCAAGTGCAGTTTATTACAAGTGAACAAAACAAACAAGGACTTGAACAGACTTGACTTGAACAGACTCACCAACAGTGGTACAGGGAACAATACTAGACAAGGGAACATGGCAAACATGAGGGCCTAAATACACACAATGGCTGAATCCGAAATCGCCCCTAAACCCTCATTCACTATTTCCTATGTAATTAGTTGTAAAACAATTACAGAAATGTTATGCTTATTCTTGTTTAACATTTTGCAATTATTTGAAACAAGATCATTTTAAATTAAGTGAGTGAACTGCATTAAACAAATGCATTTTAAAACATAATATAATTGATCATAAATGCAATGTTCAACCATTCAACCAATTAAATCCATGAATTTGGTATTAGATTAACTAAGGATCCTATAAGGAACTAAGGATGTAAACATTTGTACGTCTGTAAAGTTACTGATATGTAAATCAGTTTTAGATTATGTCAGTATAGTTTGTATATACAAACGTAATTGTATGTGTGGTAGAACCGCACTTTACATGAAATACATATGAATACTCATGAGATCACAGTAAATATATTTCAAAATGAAGAAGAATGAATGCATGGGCTGAGATCTGAGACGGCCTATACTTAAATCAATAAGTACTTGTTTAGTTGATATGTACCATACCGGTATATTGTACACTTCAAATACAGCTTTTGAAAAACCTTACTGCACTTGTCTAAATATTTTATCAGCTTTTCAAGGTCAGCTCTTCCACCATATGCATCTTAAAATTACATGTATCTGTTACATAAATACTAAAGTTCACTTAAATATATTATAGATTCTATTTAAAAATTGTGGTATGGAAATGAAACAGCAAATCTCCTGTGTGGACAGTCAAGAAGCTTGCTATCAGAAATGGAAAGTTTCTTGCAGTGTGCTTCTTATAGTGAGATGTGTGTTCATATCTGTGCCTGGCCCAGGTGCGATTTGGATTCCAAGCAGGATTCAGCAAGAGCACCAGCCAACAAAACAAACCAATTTGTCTCATGCAGCCATACCATTCCCCTCTGATTGCTGCCTTTCAGAGTTTAAATGGCATGTAAAGATACCTTTAGTACTGTGAAGGACATTTAATTTGGTTCTCTGGTGGTAAATTTCAAATTGATATTTAGTCTTAAAAGCACATTTTTGAGCTCAGGAACATTATGGCGTGACCTTTGAATGCAACATTTTTGAATGCAACATGCCCACTGCAATTATAACAAACACAGACAAGTTATAATGACAACGTCTGATAGGTTGTTTTATATAACTAAAACACAGTTAACTCCACCCAAACCCTACAGCAATGGTTTTCAACTGGTTTCACATCCGGACCCGCTTTACACTGATGAGCCAAAACATTAGTAGATTAGATGGTAAGCAAAAAATCAGTTCTCGTAATCAACGTGTTGGATGCAGGAGAAATGGACAGGGATAAAGATATGAACGAATTTGACAAGGGCCAAATTGTTATGGCAAGGCAACTGGGTCAGAGTATCTCTTAAACGGCAAGTCTTGAGTGTTGCTCCCAGTCAGCAGTGGCAAGAATTTACCAACAGTGGTCCGAGGAGCGACAAAACACAAACCGGTGACAGGGTGTTGGGCACCAAAGGCTAATTGATGCACAAGGGCAATGAAGGATGGTACGAGCCAATAGAAGATCTACTGTGTCACACAAAATTTTAATGATGGTTATGTAAGGAATGTGTCACATCACACAGTGCATCACACTCTGCTGTGTATGAGGCGGTGTAGCCCCAGAACATTCACAGTGCCTATGATGACCCATGTCCATAGTCGAAAGCACCTACAATGGGCACACGAGCGCCGTAACTAAACCTTGGAGCAGTGGAAGAAGATTGTCTGGTCTGCTGAGTCTTGTTTTCTTTTATATCACATGGACGATTGTTTATGTGTGTACTGTTTACTTGGGGAAGTGATGGCACCAGAATACACTGTGGGACGACGACAAGATGGTGGAGGGAGTGTGATGCTCTGGGCAATGTTCTGCTAGGAAACATCTCAGGTTACTTGACTGTAACCCTGTTCCCTGAAAAAGTGTGAACGGGAAAACATTTTTGTTTGACCGGTTGTGAAGTATGTGTGGCAAACACGGCAAGAACTTGGCTTTAAATAACCTCTGACGATGACATCATTGGAATGCATGCTTGTGAGAGGCTATAAATAGACATGAAACAGGTGCACTTTCAAGTATCACTTTGTTTGAAGAGACATCTGGGCATGCCCCCAGTGCAGCAATGCACTGCAGCATCTCGGTCCTGCATTTACAGTCAAGTAACCTGAGAAGTTCCCTATCAAAAGCTACTCTTAATGTTGCGCTATGCACTATGGGAAGTGTCCGCAACCTCCTGGTAGAATGAGGTGAAACTTGACCGCACATCTCATAGGCTAGAGCAGTGGCATCCCTCACCCTGTGTGAAATAATTTGCTTGGTGGCGCCCCTAACCCCCATAGCAAATGAAAAGTTGCTCTGACTTACGTCACTGGCTAGTGCAGTAGGTCTAAGTCTGAAGAGCATGGGCTGGACACAGTCGGTGAAGTTCTCTTTAGCGAAGTAATGGCCATGAGAAAAAACATCTTTAGGGTCAGAAGCTTGTCAAGCGCTCAACCAGCCCCTCAAGGACTATGGCTAAGTCCCATGAAAAGATCTTTGCTCTAATGGGAGGCCTCAGCCACCTGGCTCCACAGATGAAGCAGGTGATCCTTCAATCAGGGCATGGCAAGCCGGTATGGTGGCCACAAATACCCTGAGTGTAGCGGGGCATGTGCCTTTTGATAATTTTTCCTGCAGAAACTCCAACACTGAAACAATCTGGCAGTGAATTGGGTCTGCATGGCATGCAGTACACCACCTTTCAAAGATAACCCATTTAAGGGCATAGATTCTTCTTGTGGAGGGAGTCCTAGCACTCAGAATAGTCTGTGCGACATTAGCTGGAAGCCCAGCATCCCTCAGTTGCTCTGGCTGGGAATGAAATATTGTTCCCTGGGTCTGAGACAGAGGGTCCCTCCTGTTCGGAATCGCCCTGGGTTAGCTGTCGAGGAGGGATATTATCTCTGACAACCAAACTCTGGTCGGACAACGAGGTGCTATCAATAAGAGGCAAGACCCTTGTTGACGGACTTTGGCCAGGACTCCCGGGAGCATAGCGATTGGTGGAAATGCATACAGGCACGTGTTGGGCCATGTATACGCCATGGCATCCAGTCCCATGGGGGCTGGGTAACTCACCCGCACTAGGACATGGTAGCCCCTTAACTGCTGGAGGAAGTACTTCAGGGCCAGAAATACAGCCGTTAATTCAAGACAATTGATGTGGCAATCGAGATTATGACCTGTCCAGATCCCCTGGGCTGGACAGCCATCCAATACTGAACCCCAGCCCGTACGGGACGTGTCTGTCATTAGCATCTTGCGATGACAACACGCACTTAGAGTGGGACCCAAGGTGAGGAACCGGGGTCTGAGCCACATAAAAAGGGAACGAAGCCTGCGGCGCGTAACACTTATGTGCCGTCTAGCTGCCGGCCGAGACTTGAAACCTCAAACGGAGTTCAGTCCCTTCGCCTATTCCCCGATCTAGTTTCTTTTCTGGTGCACTAGAAAGGGGCTACTTCGGCTAATAAGCCTTGGTGACCTGAGGATTACAGTTGGGCTTCCCTGCCGAGTACGTCTCCGTGGGCCCTCACTCCTCTATCGCATCACAAGCATGCTGAGACTGTGTTCGTGGGTGGTTCATGTTCTCTCATGAGAGCATGACCACGTCGGCACGTTGTTCGTCTTGCCTTCTTTATAGGGGCTTGAGTGTTCAGCGCGCTGTGTGCCGTCTTGCACGATGTGTAAATCGCCTTTCCCGCCCCCTTGCCTTTTTCCCGGATGTGCATTGGAAAGCTTTGGCAGTGTGGAACTATTTGGTGCCAAAATATGGAGCGCCAAAAGGGCCATAATCTGTATAAAGTTTTCCTCTCTCTCACTACCCTCATCTGTGAGGTGGCAGTGCCACTGGCAGGCCACCTCTGCCCTGCGCTCTTAGTGCACGAGGGAAGTTCTGAGCCGAGGTCGAGCTGCGCACAGTGACTGATTTACATTTAAAGTCACAGCGCTGGCCCTCGGCCAGACGATGTCCACCCTGGTCTAGATGTCACCCTGGCAGTGTGCGACGCCGGGGAGCCTCGCCACTCTCATTCCCCTCTTCTCAGCGGTGCGAGGACAGCGGTGAGAGGACGGCAGTGTGCGACGCTATGCCTCGCCACTCTTGTTCCCCGCTGAGGAAGGAGGTGAGGTAGACAGTGTGTGATGCCACAAAGCCTTGCCACTCTCTGCCCCTCCTTCAGTCGCCAGCGGACCGCAGCGTATGGTTTGAGAACGCTACCATGCCTTCTCTCATACCCTCTGTCCAACCGGGGGGGCAGGTAGGTGCTGCGTACGCACTCAGACCCCACTTCAGGATGCTATGCCTCTTGGGTCGGGTACCTGCCCTCCACTTCGCTGCCCTACTGCGGGTACGTCTGTGGGGCGGGTGTGTTCGTGGTACGGTTTCCGGAAGCCTAGCTAGCACTTCTGAGACCGTCCCGCTGTTTTACCTGCACCACCAGGCTCGGCTATGCGATTCAGTTCGCACGGCATCCTCCCAAGTTCTGGGCGTCCACTTCACTGTTGTGTGGAGCTGCGACGCCCATCTTGCGGAAAGAGATCGAAGTCCTATCGGCGAAGGACCTGATTGGAGCCGGTCTCTCCAGCCGATATGAAGTTGGGGTTCTATAACTCCTACTTCATTGTGCCCAAGAAAAGCGGTGGGTTATGACCAATCTTGGACCTGCAAGTCCTGAACCGGGCCCTTCACAAACCGCCCGTTCAGATGTTGAAAGTGAAGCGCACTTTCGAGTACATCCATCCCCAAGACCTGAAGGTCCTTCCCTTCGGGCTGTCCCTGTTGTGTGAACACAGAGACACGGTAATCAGTCACCTCAGCCTGTTGGGACTTCGGGTCAACTGGGGAAAGAGCAAACTCTGCCCCGTGCAGAGGATCTCCTTTCTCGGTATGGAGCTGGACTCGGTCAATCTGACAGCGTGTCTCACAGAGGAGCGTGTCCAGTCGGTGTTGAACTGCTTGAATTCGTTCAAATGCAGGACAGCGGGACCACTGAAACATTTTCAGAGGCTCCTGGGCATATGGCATCCGCAGCCGCAGTAACGCCGCTCGGATTGCTTCATATGAGACCGCTTCAGCGCTGGCTACACGGCCGAGTCCCGAGATGGGCGTGGCACAGCGGATCCCTCCATGTCCCCGTGACTCCGAGGTGCCGCCAAACCTTCAGCCCGTGGTCGGACCTTTCGTTTCTATGGGCAGGAGTTCCCCTAGAACAAGTATCCAGGCATGCTGTTGTCTCCACGGATGCCTCATCCACCGGCTGGGGTGCCACGTACAACGGGCTTGCAGTTTTGGGTCTGTGGACGGGGCCTCAACTGCAATGGCATATCAATTGCCTCGAGTTGTCAGCAGTCCATCTTGCGCTGGGCCGCTTCAAAACGCCGTTACTAGGCAAGCACGTTCTGGTCCGTATGGACAACACTACGGCCGTTGCGTTCATCAACAAACAGGGTGGTCTATGCTCCCGTCGCATGTCACAACTTGCCCACCATCTCCTCCTATGGAGTCAGAAGCATCTGAGGTCGCTTTGTGCCATTCACATTCCGGGCCTGCTCAATCGTGAGGCTGACGAGCTCTCACGACAGCCAGTGCTCCCTGGAGAGTGGAGACTCCATCCCCAGGTGGTCCAGCTGATCTGGAGTCGCTTCGGGACCGCACAGGTAGACCTGTTTGCCGCCCCGGACACGACCCACTGCCAGTTGTTTTATTCCCTGACCGAGGGGACCCTCGGCTCGGATGCTCTGGCACACAGCTGGCCCCGGAGCCTACGCAAGTGTGCGTTTCCCCCAGTGAGCCTTCTTGCACAGACTCTGTGCAAGGTCAGGGAGGATGAGGAGCAAGTCCTGTTGGTTGCTCCGTACTGGCCCAATCGGACTTGGTTCCCGGAACTAGTGCTTCTCGTGACAGCACCTCCTTGGCCTATTCTTCTGAGGAAGGACCTCCTGACTCAGAGACGGGGCACCCTATGGCACCCGCGTCCGGACCTCTGGAAACTCCATGTCTAGTCCCTGGATGGGACGTGGAGGTTCTAGGTGGCCTACCACAGGCTGTGGTAGACACCATCACTTCCGCTAGAGCTCCCTCTACGAGGCGCCTCTATGCGTTGAAGTGGAACCTGTTCGTCGATTGGTGTTCTTCTCACCGAGAAGACCCCCGGAGATGTTCGATCAGTTCTGTGCTTTCCTTCCTACAAGACGGGTTGGAGGGAAGGCTGTCTCCCTCCACCCTCAAAGTTTATGTTGCCGCCATCGCCGTTAATCATGACATGGTAGGTGGTAAGTCTCTAGGGAAGCACGATCTGATCGTTAGTTTCCTGAGGGGGGCGAGGAGACTAAATCCGCCTCGCCCTCCCTCTATACCCTCTTGGGACTTAACTCTGGTGCTAACCGCACTGCAGAGGGCGCCCTTTGAGCCTTTGCAGTCAGCTGAGTTAAAAATTCTGTCTCTGAAGACAGTACTCTTGACTGCATTGGCCCCTATCAAGAGGGTAGGGGACCTGCAGGCATTTTTGGTCGACGAATCGTGCCTGGAATTCGGGCCTGGTAACTCTCATGTAATCCTGAGACCCCAGCCTGGATATGTGCCGGATAAGGTTTCCACCACTCCCTTCCCAGCCCTAGCTTTTCTCTGTCCTGTCCGCGCTTTGCGGGCTTACGTGGGCAGAACGCAAAGCTTCAGGACCTCAGAGCAGCTCTTCGTCTGTTATGGAGGCCAGCAGAAGGGAAAGGCTGTCTCCAAGCAGAGGATGGCCCACTGGATAGTGGATGCTATCGTCTTGGCGTATGAAACCCAAGACGTGCCCTGCCCACTCGGGTTAAGAGCCCACTCCACTAGGCTGGGTTCCATATGTTGTGACCCCCACGGTGGTCCCATATGTGTATTTTTCCACGGTACGGCTCCCTACGGCGAGCCCGTGTCTTTCCCTCGGCAGAGCTCTCTGCCGTCTCAGTCAGGTGTTGTTCCCCTGCCTGCTTGGCCGGGGCAACCCCTGGGACTTCCGTATGTTGCACTGCCCACGGCCAGTCCATACGTGTATTCTCCACATGGTAACTCCCTCCGGGCGTGATGTGGCTTCCGCAGCGTCCCTCCGGGCACACATTCCGACGTACGTCGAACTGAAAGGGAACGTCTCGGTTACGTATGGTAACCCTCGTTCCCTGAAGGAGGGAACGGAGACGTGCATCCCGTCACCACAGTTGCTGTACCATCACTGCATGGCCGAGTCACTAGTTTGGCTCCTCAGTGAAAAACAACAGTGCGCTGCATTCGCTTCCACTTTATAATTTGGTGAAAATATCTCATTTTGTTTAGAATTTATAGACATTTGTATTTATAAGCATATAAAAAATAACCCATACCTGAATTTGATTGCATTTTTTTGCCACTTACCATCAATATGTTGACATTTGGCTCATGTTACATTGTCAACCTGCTAGTATTTCGATTTTCCTACGGTGGTTTCGCCTCGATCGGACTAATGGTTTTGAAGATATTCGTTGTTGTTTAGTTGTTATGAAGTTGTTTAAACGCTAAATCAAAATGTTGAACAAACCATTAGGCAAAACCTAGCATGTTTTGTATCATTGGACTCAGGAATCTAAGGATATGGCTCCCGTCAAAATAAGTAAACCAAATCCAAAGGTATAAGCATGTGAATATTTGATTTTACCACTAGGTGGCGCTGGCTCGAAACTTCTCAGGCTCCTTCAGGGCATCGTGCAGATGACCCATCCTTTCGTGACAACATGTTTGCATTCATGAAATACAGCATTTATACAGCCCAGCCCATGTCTTTTTTTGCAAGCGCTATGTAAAATTCGTCCGTGTGTTATCCAAAAACAGTTAGATGAATCAACTTGAATTCCATAATTTTTGGGTGGCATTGTCTGAAGATGATCTGGTTAAATTTTCATGTAAATCAGATGAACTGTCTAGGACGAGTTCAAAAAAGTAATTTTTTTGGTGGGAAAATGTGTCCGGAAAATTGGCACTACAGAAAATGACGTTCAGTCGAATCGGCTTGAGCCACGGAATCAGAGGAAACATTTTTTTTTTCTCCTTCGGTGCTTGGCCCCTAATAATAAAATACAACTAACCATATTAGGAAGATGTCAACATGGCATTTGACATCTTTTTATCTTCAAATATATAAGTTAAAGAAAATACAATCCAGACTAAATTAAGAACTGGTAAATTGCACTTTTTTGCAATTTTTTGCAATTGTGGTTTATGCATGTACAAAATCTTTTCAGCCTATAATTATATTTATTTATTTGTTATAAATATATTGTATAATATTAATAATCAGTTTTTTTTTCCAGAAAATGTATTAAACTTTTAACAATTAACAAAAAACATTTATTAAACTAAACTAAATCCCTGAAGGTGTCCTGTGGTATCTGGCACCAAAACATTCAAACTTGTTAGGACCTGGGGAATTTGGAGGCCTTGGCAACACCTTAAACTCTTAATCATGTTCCTCAAGCCATTTCTGAACAATGTGTGCAGTGTGGCAGGGTACATTATCCTACTGAAAGAGCAACTTTTTTTGTATGCATCAATTTGAAAAAAATTGTGTTCAACCAAAAAACTATATTGAGCTAGAGGAACTTAATAAATTATGATCTGTGTACGTTACGTTCATTCGTTTTTTTATTTAATATTGAAAATAGAAAAATTAGAAAACGGCTCATTTATTCGTTTTTGTTTTTGTTTTTTTCAAAAAAGAAAAAAAAGAGAGAATTCGGCTTGATTTTATATTTTTAGCTTCAGGGGTAGAAAATACAACTAAATAACTAAAAAAAATGTTTGTAATTAATTAAAAATGTTGGGGTTTATGTTTAGTGTACTTAATTAATTTGAGTTAAAACAACTTCAGGGATAACAGTACCAGTTTTCTGTGTGAAAAAGTGAACATCATGTTGCAAACAATGTGAACCATGTTCACGGTCCATCCTTGAGTATGACACACATAAGTTCTGCTTTGAGTGTTAGGGTGACGAGCATGCTGCCCTTGCGTTCGAGCATGGCAAGTGTGAGCAATGCAAGTTGTTTTCTATTAAAGTGCTTCGCATTCATATTGCATATTTTCAAGGGCAAGCTCCCACATTGCGATTGTGGGGCTCGCGAGTCGATCTGGCTGAGGAGCGAGAGACAGGTCTGTCCCTTTCCCTTCGGGGGCAGTGGTTACCAGCGAAATGTTGAAAGTTCTGTTGATTCCTGCTATTTCCCAGGACATTTAACATCCCCCCAACAAGATCAAGTATCGAAATTAGTACCCCTTTCAGAGAAGTTGGCAGCATGGAAACTACTGCCAAGTATCTCTCCTTGGGTCCTAAAGACAGTAGAAAATGGTTACAGAATACTCACCGCCCTCCGTTTTTCAAAGGTGTGGTCTCCACTTTGCTGTCACAAGAGCTGCAATCTCTTCTGTGCAAAGGGGCCATAGAACATGTTACCCTCCCAGAGAAAGAGAGTCAGGCTATTACAGTCGGTACTTTCTGGTTCCCAAAAAAGATGGGGGGTTGAGTCCGATTTTAGATCTTCACGGTCTGAACCACTCTCTCAGAACATACAAGATCAAGATGATTATGTCGCATCTCAAGGACGCATATTTTCATATAGAAATTCTGCCACATCACATTCTACCATTTGTGAAGGGCCCGGTTCAGGACTCACAGGTCCAAGATTGGTCATAACCCACTGCTTTTCTTGGGCACAATGAAGTAGGAGTTATAGAACCCCAACTTCATATCGGCTGGAGAGACCGGCTCCAATCAGGTCCTTTGCCGATAGGACTTCGATCTCTTTCCGCAAGATGGGCGTCGCAGCTCCACACAACAGTGAAGTGGACGCCCAGAACTTGGGAGGATGCCGTGCGAACTGAATCGCATAGCCGAGCCTGGTGGTGCAGGTAAAACAGCGGGACGGTCTCAGAAGTGCTAGCTAGGCTTCCGGAAACCGTACCACGAACACACCCGCCCCACAGACGTACCCGCAGTAGGGCAGCGAAGTGGAGGGCAGGTACCCGACCCAAGAGGCATAGCGTCCTGAAGTGGGGTCTGAGTGCGCACGCAGCACCTACCTGCCCCCACGGTTGGACAGAGGGTATGAGAGAAGGCATGGTAGCGTTCTCAAACCATACGCTGCGGTCCGCTGGCGACTGAAGGAGGGGCAGAGAGTGGCAAGGCTTTGTGGCATCACACACTGTCTACCTCACCTCCTTCCTCAGCGGGGAACAAGAGTGGCGAGGCATAGCGTCGCACACTGCCGTCCTCTCACCGCCGTCCTCGCACCGCTGAGAAGAGGGGAATGAGAGTGGCGAGGCTCCCTGGCGTCGCACACTGCCAGGGTGACATCTAGACCAGGGTGGACATCGTCTGGCCGAGGGCCAGCGCTGTGACTTTAAATGTAAATCAGTCACTGTGCGCAGCTCGACCTCGGCTCAGAACTTCCCTCGTGCACTAAGAGCGCAGGGCAGAGGTGGCCTGCCAGTGGCACTGCCACCTCACAGATGAGGGTAGTGAGAGAGAGGAAAACTTTATACAAATTATGGCCCTTTTGGCGCTCCATATTTTGGCACCAAATAGTTCCACACTGCCAAAGCTTTCCAATGCACATCCGGGAAAAAGGCAAGGGGGCGGGAAAGGCGATTTACACATCGTGCAAGACGGCACACAGCGCGCTGAACACTCAAGCCCCTATAAAGAAGGCAAGACGAACAACGTGCCGACGTGAACATGAACCACCCACGAACACAGTCTCAGCATGCTTGTGATGCGATAGAGGAGTGAGGGCCCACGGAGACGTACTCGGCAGGGAAGCCCAACTGTAATCCTCAGGTCACCAAGGCTTATTAGCCGAAGTAGCCCCTTTCTAGTGCACCAGAAAAGAAACTAGATCGGGGAATAGGCGAAGGGACTGAACTCCGTTTGAGGTTTCAAGTCTCGGCCGGCAGCTAGACGGCACACAGCGCGCTGAACGCTCAAACCCTCACGAGGAAGGCGAGACGAACAACGCGCCGACGTGATCCCGTTCTCCTGAGAGAACATGGATCACCCATGAACGCGATCTCAACATGACAGGAAACAACCGCATCCAGAAACGCACGGTGGAATTATGTCTTGAAAAAGACGCAGTGTCACACCCACGCTGCTCTTTTAGAAGAAAGCTTTTTTAAACGTGCTGAAGCACCCAGGAACAACCGTGCAAAACACAGGAGAGTAGTGCAGCCTGTGTATGCACTCACCGTTGGGAACGCCCTCACCAAACCAACAGACCAAACAGTGCTGTAAAAACAGCAGTTTATCACTGTACCAGTGAGCTCGTGGCCGCCGCTGATCGTGCCTTCTCTCCCAGCACTCAAAGAAGCCTCTTCTCTCGTTCTCTCTCTTTCTCTCTCTGCTGAAGCAGGAACAGTCTCCTTCATCAACACCGTGTTCGGCTCCGAAGTGAATGACAACAGTGCGCTGCATTCGCTTCCGCTTTATACCCGCGCTGCGGGGCGGAGCACGAGATGCAAATCTCGCACGCCAATGGCCATTGGCCCCTTCTCTATATCTCGAAGCTGATAGGGGCTCCCAGAAGTGATCCCAATTCGTCGGTACGTCGAACGTGACAGACTGAAAGGGAACATGAAATTGGCTCTATAGAACTCAATGTATTTATGTGGGTTTTCAACATTTTTGCTGAAAATTGTCTCCAAATGTCTTTACTAATTTTTGCAGTTGGTCTGCTGCTAGCTTCCTTTTTTGCTTCTGTTGTGCTTGGCCCCAAAAATGAATGCTTACAACAATATTTTGCATTTGGCAAATTTGGGGGGGGGTTTGGCACAGATTTTAACTGATCTGTGACCCATTACTGGGTCGCATCCTAGATGTCTTTATAAATACTCTTGCTTTAGAGGAACAGTTGTTAAAAGAAGGGCACACTTTTAACTCCAGCCATTAATGTATAGATATCTATCTCTATGTACACGCACTTCTCAGAGAGCTACGATAACTAAGAGAAGAATCATTCTTGTTAGGCAGGACAAGGAGCTTCAGAAAGCTTAACAGCACAGCATACATCAATCAAATGTCAAACTTAATCAAATTGGACTGCCGTCACCTTGTTATAGTCCAAGAAATCTCCCTGTTGTCTCGAAGCAATCGGCCATTTGAGCATGCCGAATCTAATTTAATTCAGCAGAAGCTTGATTTTAAATCGTATAGCCATGCAGGGAATCTTCTTTTTGCATGGATATTAAATTAGAGTTCAGGACTACACCAAGAATAGCTTCCCATTTTCCACATTGGGCTTAGAGAGAGATATTGCAGATATATTGTATGAGTCTGCTCCTTACAGAATCTTTAGTGTAGACAGTAAACAGTTTAGCTGTTGTGTATGGGTTATTTCTTATTGTAAATAAGATATTGTTTTAAAAAAATCTTTAATTAATGCCCAGAAGATACTACATAAAATAATTTAACTTTTTCAGAAAAATAAATTACAATTTACATTTTCTGAAACCCTAACCCTAACCCAAAATGCACAAAATGCTACCAATCAACAAAATGCTACCAATCACAAAATACTACCAATAGCCATTAAAGGCTTTCACACACACAGTTCTTTCTGCAAATAGTTCAGAGGCAAGGCAAGGCAAGGATGGGATGGTAAGCCCAAAATTACTGGTAAACTACCACTCTCATGCTAAGTGTGAACAAAGCCAGTGTGATAGAGTTTGGGCCAATAGACCATTTCAAAGACTGTGATCATGGATTTTCTGTTATTAACATTGTAAATATTGTGGTTTTATGTTTGGATTTTTTTTTATATTTTAATTTAATTTTAAAATATTTTTTTTGCAATGCCAAAGTATGTTATTTTCTGTGAATGCGCAAGACTTCCAATTCTTTAGCCGCTATAGGTATATAACTAGAAGGAAATGGTAAGAAATACCAGTTTGTAATATCAAGGAGACAATCTGTTTTGCAGCTAAAAATAACTGGAAGCTGATGACACCAGAAGCTAGACACATTCATTTTACAAATAATGACACCTCATAAAGTGGATAACACTTTGTGTTATATTGCCTTGGCATTAATTCTTTTTTTTTTTTTTTTTTTTTTTTAATTGCATGGAGTCTCAAGGTTTAAACCCTTTCACACCCAAATTAAAAATATTCTGGCTGACCCCCCAGCGTGAGTTTTTCAAGTCGACCGTTATTTAGAATGTATCACTTTATTGTTTTAATGGTGATGCGTCATTGCTTGTCACATGACACACCGCAGTCACAATAGTGCTGTATGACTGATGATCTGCTTTTATTTCATTTTTCCTTTTTATTAAAAATATTAACAAATGTGTTACCTATAGCATGAAATATCTGATATTCCGATTGTCTAATATGGGCAAGTGGGTGTGTTTTGTTGTTTAAACACCTTTATAACGATCGCGCTAGTTGAGATATGCGCGATGGGCGCCGCCATTTTAGTCTGTGCCGCAGTTCCGAGAATCGGATCTATTGGATTTACAACACGTGAATTCACCCACTTCTCCCGAAATACATGAAAGTAAGTGGCCGGTGGACTGGTATAAGAATAGAGTAAACTTTAAAGTTACTTACACAATGTGTATCTGATATGAATAAAACGTGCTGTCTAATTAAAATGGAAAGGATTATTATTGTTGCTTCCATAGATATAATTGTGTATTTTACAAACTCTAAATGCATGGTTTTGCTGGTACTTGTGTATATTTAAATGTCTAAAACCTAAAATAAACATTATGTGGTTTAAAACACTGAATAGTTGTTGTATATGACAAACTGAGCGCATCTGCATCTGGCTCAGAGTCAGACAAAGCACGAAAGCACATTTGAATTTAGCAGTTGATCACGTGATGCACTGACCATGGCAAGACTGATCACTGGTGTGATCTTCTTCTTCTTCTTTTGGCGTTTTATGGCGGTTGTCAAACAAATGATAGGTGCATTCCCGCCACCTACTGGACTGGAGTGTGGACCCACTGGTGTGATCGTACATGCGAAAGCGTTAAAAACAAAAATGTGCCCTGTGTGATCGACCTTTTAGGCCTACCACTCAGAAGTAACTTTTTTTATAAATTGTCAAATTGGACAGTGAAACTAGTGCTTTTCCTCATTCTGGCAGATAAAGAAAACAGCGCAACCTATAAAGCTCCATTCTGATTACTGACATCACAATTTACCCGTATTTTGGTGCCGATGTGTGAATAATATCTTAAAGGAACACGCCTACTTTTTGGGACTTTAGCTTATTCACCGTATCCCCCAGAGTTAGATAAATCCATACATACCATTTTTATCTCCGTGCGTGCCATAACTCTGTCTGACGCACCCACCGCTAGCCTAGCTTAGCACAAAGACTGGAGGTAAACGGCTCCATCTAGCCTACTGCTCAATAAGTGACAAAATAACACCAACATTTTCCTATTAACATGTTGTGATGTGTATAAATACACTAAGACCGACAGAAAATGAAAATTTGCAATTTTCTAGACCGATATGGCTAGGGACTATACTCTCATTCCTGCGTAATAATCTAGGAACTTTGCTGCTGTACCATGGGTGCAGCAGCGCAATGATATTACGCAGTGCCTGAAAACAGGCTAACTTCCGTCAACATAACCAACGTGACAACCTGCTTGCACAGAGAGCGTGCTGGGGACTATTTTCAGGCGCTGCGTAATATCATTGCGCTGCTGCACCCATGGTACAGCAGCAAAGTTCCTAGATTATTACGCAGGAATGAGAGTATAGTCCCTAGCCATATCGGTCTAGAAAATTGCAACTTTTCATTTTCCATCGGTCTAAGTACACGATGTAACTATACACATCACAACATGTAAATAGGAAAATGTTGGCGTTATTTTGTCACATTATTGAGCAGTAGGCTAGCTGGAGTCGTTTACCTCCAGTCTTTGTGCTAAGCTAGGCTAGCGGTGGGTGCGTCAGACAGAGTTATGGCACGCACGGAGATAAAAATGGTATGTATAAACTTATCTAACTCTGGGGGATACGGTGAATAAGCTAAAGTCCCAAAAAGTCAGCGTGTTCCTTTAACTGTAAACAGACAAAAAGCCATTGCTTGTGTGAACAGCAGACATGATGTATTTTTAGCAGAAAAGTCAATCCAACAATGTCACAGTAATTTACCAGTTTAATGTGTGAAAGCGGCTATTGATGCTCAAGGAAGCAACACAAATAAAAGTATGTAAATCTTTGAATGGGATAATTTGTGTCATTTAAATTCTTGTGGAATATATGAAAATATCTGTTATGACAAATATCTTCATCTTTGTAGTTACAATAAAACTAAATGCAATTTTATTTTTTTTATAAATGTTTTGATAAACATTTAGCTAATTCTACTAGGGCTATGGAGACTATATACTGGCACCCTATATATATGTCATTCATTTCTGCTAACAATAATTGCGTGGGAAGTTCTAGAAAACAAATATTGACCAGTGAAGTTATATGACATGATTACAGTTGAGATATCTGTATCATCCAGCCACAGAGGATCTCTGAGGATCAGATGAGAAGATAATTGTTCTGAAAAGAGACAAAGAAACATGAACTTGGCCATTTGAGGGGCCTGGAGATTAACTTTCCCTGAAAATTAAATAAGGGCAAAATATCCAATTGCATTAGTAAGAGTCAGAAAAGGCAGCAAATCGAGTTTGATGTTGTTTATATGAGAGGAGACTGGTGCCTGAATGTTGAAAGGGATGAAATATGATATTTATAACCCAATGTTTAGGGTGGTTTGTCATCGCTTTTTACGTGAGAGTGGTTCCTGTGATGAGGCTGGTCGACTATCTGTCATGTCTGCAACACCATGCAAACAGACTGAAATGCTCAGATGGTGCAGCAAATTATCCCGTCTCATCTGGGTTTGAGCCTTAGTGCTAGAAAAGCACACATTGGCTTTGTTTCAGACTGGATGGGCCTGTTAAAGGTAACGTTTACTCCTACAGTGGCTCCTCCAATGTTTGGCAAGGAGCATTGCCCCGCTGCCATGCACATGCAATTTTCCTTCTCTCATCCAAATGCTCCTTGTTCCAGTGGAATCACAAAATATAATGCAACCAAACACATCACCATTAAGAATATACTCTGATCTATAATGGTGAAAAGATTTTAACTCTTTCTCTGCCACAAGATTTTCTATCATTTATGAAACAACGCTTACCCGCCATTGACGAGTTTTTCTGACAATCCGTGTTTTCATTGTTATATGTGAGGTGGCGCTGTTATGGATCTTCTGAAATAGTACAGCATCTTTGGATCCAAAAGCAAGTGTAGAAAACAATCTGCAGATAGAGGTTGTTTACGCACAAGTAAGCTAATGTGATCATCAATCATCAAACATTCAACAGGATATACATCAAAAGTGCCTAACGTTACCAAATGAAATGTCAAACCCATAAAGAGGTATAGGACTGTGCAAGCTTTGGGGGTGTTGATGGACTCGATCTACTCAATCTATGTTTTGATCATCATTCTGAATCTGATCCGGATAAAGTCTTTTACAAAAAAAGCATTTTTTTTTTAATGAAACTTACCCACATTCCGATAAAAAAAAAAAAACGTGCTGATAAAAAATTATTAAGTTAGAATTATTATTTATTTATTTATTGTTTTGTTTTTCAGAAACTGTTCTTTCTTTTGATATATTGACAACAAAATATTCTGGGGGCCATGAAAGTTTGCCGTTGACTGGCAACTTAAAAATAAAACCCTGGCGGAGAAAGAGTTCATTTAAAATTTAACTTGGTGTAAATATAAATACATATTAAGATTTAAATGAAAAATATTTAATTTAAGAATTATTTTTATTATTTAATTATATATTCAATATTCAATAATATTTTAAATAAAATTGTAAATTGCAAAGAGGACAGTCATACAAATAGAGGACAGAAACATATTTTATTTTGGCCGATACTTAACTGAATATGCAAAAAATAACTTTTTTTTTTTACTTTTAAATTATATGACACATCCTAGTATGAAAACTGATGCGTACTGTAGAAATGTGGGTGGTAATTTGCCTATATGTTATTCAGATGATAGTGACACGTAACCTTGACTAACGTCTTCACATAAAAGAAGATAAAAAGTACAAATATGATTCCATCATTCACCACATGAATATATGCTTTTATTTGAACTGAATGTCAAGTATTAAAGGGATAATTCACCCAAAAATGAAAATTCTGTCATAATTTACTCACCATCATGTCGTTTCAAAGCAGTATGACCTTTTTATTTTGAAAAATCAAAATACATTTGAAAAAATGTCTCAGTGTTTTTGTCCATACAATGAAAGTAATTGGGCTCCAATTTAGTTTTAAACCCATTGGCTTTTATTGTATGGTCAAAAACTGTTTAAACATTCTTCTGTGGTGTTCTATAGAAGAAAGGATTTGTTTGCAATTACATGAGGGTGAGTAAATGATGACAGATTATTTGGGTAAACGATCCCTTTAAAAATAAAGTACAAGTTCTGCCTTTAGATGCAATGCACATGGTGCCAAGACCCTCAGGTCTGGTTGTGTAAATGACAGTATCTGATCCAGCAGTGTGCAGATTGAGAAGCTGCCAGGAGTGTTCCCTTTCCAGACGCCAACCTAAACCTATATTTCAATCTATGCTGACACACTTTCCCCAGGAACATGTTTGTGTATTCCACAGATGCTGCTGCTTTTTCACTCCCATCTAAACATTTGTCTTAGACATGAAGTTCCCAGGTCTTCTGTCACGAGTATTAAGGCACCTAAGCTACCCGAGTCAAATGTTATTGACAGGCAGTTTGGGAAGTGGTTGTCTAGGCAGCAAGGTGTTCTCCTTTTAAATCTCTTTTTTCAGCTGAAATTAACGTTGTCATTCTTCATTTCCGTATGAAAGCCCCGTAATGAAGATGCACACAGAAAACAGTCATAAATTATGGCAGTGAATAGATTGCTACTGCTGTGTTTTGGAAAGTGATTTCATTCATGTCAGAGTAATTGCCTGCTGTTAGATAGGGAATGTGAATGGTTTTAAATAATGGAAAACATACTGCTGACTCTGCGGCCCCCATCTCAACATTTTGTTGATAGGGGGTGGGTGCACATCAATATAGTATCTGAAACAAGATAAGGGGTTTTGAGACCCTTGTCCATCCAGCCAGCAAATGTTCACAATAAAACTTTTATCCAAAAATAAAAATTCTGTACTAATGATGTCATGACATGTAAGAACCAGTGAAGTTTGATGTGAGATGTGTCTATCGATCAATGTTTTGTTTTGACTTTAGAGTGAAAGCTTAATATCACTGTGAAACATTCTTCAAAATGTCTTCTGTTGTGTACAGCAGAAGAAAGAAAGTAATACAAGTTTGAAATGACATAACCCAGCAATTTTGCATTTAAAAGACTAATAGCTGTCTAGGGCTAAATTTGGGCTGTCAGTGAAAATTTAATAGACGTCTATCCATAGCCCAAGAATAGACTAGTCATCTATAACATGAACATGTCAAAGAAATTAAACCAAACACCTTGTAATTGTCAGTTATGTTCAGTTTGTTTAGTTTTCATGTTCATGTGTAGTTTGTATTCTCTAGTCACATGTGTTCCCGCCACTCATTACTATGGACACTAACTCTATCATCACAGCTGTTCGTTTTTTAGTTAATCACAATGTGTATTTTAAGTTCCTCTTATTCACTCAGTGTTTGTCCAGTCACCACTGCATTTAGTGTGTGTTTCCCTGCCTGTCTGGCAGCTATTTAGTTTTAGTTTTAGTTAGACTTTATTGTCTGTTCAGTTTCCTGGACAGAAATTCATCTTTGACACTGACAATACTATACATCCACACTTCCACGTACTAAAATCACGTAAAACACATTTCACATAAAACACATTTGTCCCTGTAAAAAACAAACAAACACATAGACCAAGTAAATACCATACCATAACAATATGTATATGCATGTAACACATGCATTCTCTCATATGTGAACCCATATAAATATACCTCAGTACCTTTGTTTTGTTATGAGTAAGAAAATGTAAATAAGCATTAAGTTATATAAAGTTATAGAAGATAAACATGCTTTACATTTAGTCAGCATTTGGTCTAATGTGTTCCAGGAATATGCATTTCCTAACGTGTTTCTATTTAAGTCATGTTCACATGGTTCGCATGGTTCTAAATGTTCTATTAGGCGACCCGTAGTTTGGGAAGTAAAACACTCAGGCTGCGTCCGAAATTGCGTACTATGTGAGTAGGTACTACAATTGAAAACTGAATGACCTTCGCGACCGTTAAAAAACTATGTTTTATAAAGTATGAATGAACGTAGTATGAATGTAATCCGGACATACTACATCCGCCATGTTGTCATTATCAGGTGACCTACCAGTGTCAGTTGTGTCCCATCACCTCCATTCATAAATCGTCTCCCGTGGCCTCATGGGATAGTAAAGTGTCCATCGTATGCCAACTTCAGAATCTCGCCGGAAGTAGTAGGTCATCCGGGTACTTTTCGCCTACTCTTTTCGAATACTATGAATTCGGACATACTACTCTGTTGGTGTTATTAATCTTCAGAGTCTTGGTGTGGGGAAAAAGTTTAGCTGGCCGTCAGGATATTAAGTAGACATATCGAGGACGGTACAACCTTAATTAAGAATTTGGTTTAACACAGTCACCGCCAAAAGAACAAATTATCTTTTGTATATATTCTTATTGGCCCGCGGTACGCGCAGCCTGCGCCCTGAAGGGAGGTCCTCGAAAGCAAAAATGGAGCGGATGGGTTTGGTCAGAATATACTGCAATTGCCTTTTTTCCATAAAATGTGAGAACAGCTCTTGTATTGTACTTTGTTTCTGGCCGGTAATCTTACTTGCTTCATTAATTACTCGTGTCAATTTAGTGTAACTTTTTTTTAACTGTACAAAAAGCTATTTGTATCATTCTCATTAAACTTTGTATTGGCACTTTATTCTTCATCTTTGTCACTTTTCCTGCAACAACCCGTGACAGTAATCACTGTTGACTTTGCTTACATGATGGAAGGAATATCATATATTTCACAAGTTATTTAGGCAAAAACGACATGTAACCAAATTCAAGCTATTTCAGCTAGAAATGGGTCACTCATAGTCGGACTACATCAGGGGCTGTATTCACAAAACATCTTGTGGACCTTTCTCCCCTTTCTCTCTTCCACTTCACTTCTTGTCTACGCACTGTCCTATCATAATAAAAAGCAAAAATGCCAAAAAATAATACAAATATGTATTTAATAAATAAGAAAATAATATCTGATTACCTGTGGCAGTTGTTTCATGAGTTCACACTTACAAATGATCAGGGGCCGTACTCACAAAACATCTTTAGGCTAAAATTAGCTCCTAACTTGCCGATTTAGGAGAAACTCTTAAAAATAATGGCCGTGTCAGTCCTAATTTTAGGACTCCTACATTTTTTCTCTAAGAGTATTTAACAAAGCATTTCAGCACTAAAACTAGCTCCTAAATCTGTGAAACATTAGGAGTAGTCAAGAGGACTCCTAAGTCACTAAGACCAAACCACAAACAATCCTAATGGCTGTTGCAGACATTTCTACCCTTTCTCTCTTCCCCTCACTGTCCTATCATAATAAGGCAATAAGGCAAAAATGCCAAAAATAATATTTATTTATTAAATAAGTAATTACCTGTGGCGGTTGTTTCACAAGTTCATACTTACAAATGATCGGATAGAGTAAAAGAGCTCAGAATTTTGCCCAAACCCAGAGTTCTCCCCCGAATCCCCGGCTGGGCCGAGAGTGAGGAGTCAGGGTGGCGGAGGGATGCAGAAAGCTTTCGAGGTAACTAGGTAAATCAGCTGTGTATAATGTATATACTCGAGCTGATTAGATAGTGCTCCTCCCCAACTTTGTTAATAAAACATCATTTGTCGCTTGAATTCTGCTGACAATTAGCTGAACATATATTTGTTTAATTAGTGACACTTAGCCTACTTTTTAAAATCTTTATTTGAATATGGCAAAAATGTTATTTTAAAATCTTTATTTGAATATGGCAACATTCTTATTTTAAAACCTTTATTTAAATATGGTAACATGATACCTCATTCTACAACATTTCTATGATTAAATCATTGACAGAGACACCTCCCCTATCAGCCAATCACTGTGGTCATAGTTAGGAAGCGACATAGCAACAAGGTCAACCACGGCCTTACTTTTAGCTTAAGATTTCTCTCTACTCCTTAGTAAAAGTTGGTCTCAGCAGCTTTATGAACAGGTTTTAAGAGAAAACTCTTAGCTAAGAACTTTTACTGCTATTTAGGAGAGCTCTTAGTGCTAAGATAAAATGTTTTGTGAATACATCCCCAGATAGAGTAAAATAGTAAAATAAGCCTATTTGGAGTGCTGTCCGAGGGAATGGAGGGCTCCGAGCTCGGAAATTTATTCCAAACCCAGGGTATTCCCCCATATCCCAGGCTGGGCCGAGAGTGAGGAGTTGGGGTGGATGCCGAAAACTGTCGAGGTAACTATAGGTGAGTCAGCTGTGTATATGCTTCCTCTCGAGATGATTGGATGGTGCTCCTCCCGAACTGTTTATAAAACATATTTGCCACTTGAATTGTGCAATCTCTCGAGATGCAAGGGATGTAAGAGACTGACAATTACCTGAACATAGTAAACTTTTTTAATTAGTGACACTTAGTGTACTTTATGTGAATATGGCAATATTTTTATTTTTAAACCTTTATTTGAATATGGCAGCATTCTTTTTTTTAAATTTTTTTTTTTTACTTTATTTGAATATGGGAACATCATGATACCTCGTTCTACAATATTTCTATAATTAAATCACTGACTGAGACCTCTCCCCCATCAGCCAATCATTGTAGTCAGAGTTAGTAAACATGATGACATCATCCATAGCAACAAGGTCAACCCTGCCCTTACTCTTAAGACTTCTCTCTATTCCTTAACAAAAGTTGGTCTCAGCAGCTTTGTGAATAGGTTTTAAGAGAAAACTCTTAGCTAAGAACTTTTACTGCTATTTATGAGAAGTGGTAAGAAATGTTTTGTGAATACGACCCCAGGTCTAAAGTTAACCGAGACGGTGAAATGACGGCTATTGCTAGCTGGGAAAAGTGAGTAAATGGTGACAGACTTTTTATTTTTAGGGTGTATGATCCCTTTAAAAATGTTTCTAAGCAGGTTTTGAATCACCAGCTTCATAGCTTGCATGTTTTTATCCCATTGGACTTTTTAAAGGGGTCATGTGATGTCTTCTATATAATGTATGAAAACATTATATTCATAATATTATATAAACATTATATTAACACTTTAGAATTCAAAACATCATTAGTAAATAATAATAATAATATATTTTAACAAATTGTTTTATGAACTTATGCTACTTTCTTATACCATCAATACATTTGAACATAAGACAGACCACATTTGCATGTCAACAACATCTATAGTTTTCAGAAATGTGGCCCATCAAGTGGGAGAAAGCAATGAATACAATATTATTCCTGAATCCAAATAGAACTACAGTAAAATGGGTCAAAATCTACCAACTCTTTTGTTTTTTCTTAATGTGTGTAGCACCTACGACTCTGCAGATCCTTTTGCAGAATTTGCATAAGAGTTTTAACAACAACCCAGCAGCAAAAAACTATTTAATTCAAGAAAGTGAGATATTGGGAAATGGTCATAAACTAAACAAAATTATTGCTATGCAAATATCTTTACTAAAAATATAAGTGAACATCAGGATGAAAAATAATAATGATAAAAATGTATGATATGGCCCTAATAAATTAAAACCATTAGGCCCAGTGCCATTGATGGAGTTTGATTAACTGGTTCTGAATAATACCAAATCCATTAACTGGTAATGAATAATAAGACATTTTTCATGCTGCTAAATTGAATATGTGCTCACCCAGTACCATAGAACAGAACTAATGTGTAGCTCTGGATTGTTCTCTGCAGGCTTTGTGTTATTTCAAGCATGCCCTGGTCGCTCAGTGATAGTCTGTTTACAGGGGCTGCTATTATTGCCTCGGACTGTGAAGATTACTGCATATTAATAATGTCAATATTCATATAAGTGTCAAATAAAAGAGATGAATCTGGCTCTGCCAACAATTCAGCTGTAATAAAATCTAATCCAGAGTTGCAGACAGTGTGCTTCCAGGCAGTAAAATGAGTAAATGGGAGACAATTAAAGGAAGTATCTGCAAACCTATTTGATAGTTAACAAATCGTAATGCTTGTTTTGCCTTCATACCAAGGCTAAGTATGTGCACAGAATGTGGCTATGCAACAATGCGAAAACAGACAACTGAGCCAGTCTGTGTACTTGCCTGGCCAAACTAGACATGCAGCAGTAAGCATGATGCTACAGTCCAAGCCAATAAATGTTTTCACTCACTGACTCTCGTATGCCCTGTTGTTGAGTGCTTTCAACCCCTGAGAGAAACACTTGTTAGAAGAAACTTTGAGCTTCAGGAATGCAATAACAAACCGGCAGAAATTATTATTTTTTTTTTTTCGTCTTCTTTTTTGTGTGAGCTGAACAAATACCTTTGCTCCTGGCCCAGTTTTCTGAACCTTTATTGGTAACAGAAATGAAACATGTCTTCCCATCTATAACTATCTATTATAGACTGCACTGCAGGCCAATTTAATTTGAGGCCACAGAGTAAATGATGTGACGTCTGGTGGCCTTTAAAGTTGATTACACATCTTAGGTTGAAAAATGTCTCAAAACATGGAGCTCGGAAAAGGGGATATAAGGCATATTTCTACTACAAAAGCTACACTTTAGTCAAACTAAAGAATTTGTATGTTACCCAAAGTTGTAAGATATAGATCATCGTTGGACCATTGCAGTTTGCGATAACTGTGATTATTGTGCACTTTCAATTCCAATCACATATTACCATCCAAATAAAGATTGCTATACTTAATTCTTCACTATATATGCCATATGAATAGAAAACTGACTAGTTGACCAAAGACATGTTTTAAGAATTAATATTTTGATATTTAAATTATTATTATATTAAGTTACTTGATCAAAACAAACAATTAAATTGGTCATCTTGACAATTAATCACCAGCCAAAATATATTGATATTCAAGTCCTAGTTAATCCTCTATGGGTTTAATAAGTGAAGTTTTTGGCAAATTTAGCTCAAGCTGGCACCAGAGTATCAACAGGAAGCAGTCAAAAATATAATAGCCTGAAGTTCCTGATACACTGTTGGTCTCATTTCACATTAGAAACACCAAACTATTACGTAATCGAAAACTTTCAGTTATTTTTGTTGCAAGGAAACTCTTTTGTTTATGCTTCACAGTCGAACAGATTAAAAGCCATTTTTTTGTCATTTATTTTGACAGCTTTGAGAAGACTTGGCATTTCCATAATAGTAGGCAGCAGTTTTTGGAAAGGATGCATTTCCAGATGCCACTGACCAGATAAAACAATTATACAAGAAGCAGACAGTCCGACTCTTCAACTGAGCCGTTCACGCAGGGCCAATCCATCTGTGTTAAATTAGGAGATGGCACAGGATGCCCAGGAGCCAACGGTTCAGCTGAGACCATCACTGGAGGACGTTATTGGATGATGAGGAGTTTTATGATTTATCCTGGTACAGAGTCACAATAAAGATTCAAGGGATTTATCAGCCTTTTACAATACAATTGGGCTTAGTAACACAATTCATTCAGGGGTGCAGCCAGTAATTAGCCAGTCATCCTCACCTCTCTCTTTTACATGCATTCTTGCCATAGAGCACATGCAGCAAGATCATGGAGTAAAACTGCAATTCTTCAAGCAAGTTAAAACACAAAAACATGTTTAAATGCATTGTATTTTATGCCAATACAGGCCACATTTTTTAATGTAATTTTAATCATTTTTAAATTTTGTAATGTCATTAGGGTATTAGTTGAGTATCAGTAGACTGTTAGGAATAGGGTTATGGTTAGTAGAATAATGGATTATTGTTAGTAAAATAAGTTGACGTAATTGCAGAGTTCCCTTTCGAGGGAACTCCACGCTGCACCTGACATCGATGCTATGGGGAACACTACAGTATGACCACATCTGAAGCACGTGTGCAAATATTCCAATCCTGATTGACGCAGTTTCACCCCACGATGCGTAATGGCATACTGCGGAAGCTATAAAGGATACCCTGAACAAAGGAGTGTTAGCTTCTGTGTCTTCAGCAAGTGCTCTGTGTTTCTGTTCGTCCTATTTGGTGTTTGTTTGTCCTGTAGGCCACTATTATTATTAGAAAATTATGGCACGCAAGCAGTTTAGATCTTTGTGTTACCTGCTTGGGAGCAGAGTATGCATGATCAGCTCTAGAGGGGGGCTGACCACGCTCATTGTGAGCGTCTCCCATTAAGAAAGCTCCGCTCACGCCTGGCTCTCTTTGAAGACAGTGACCAGGATTGCGCCCCAGTGGTTCGGGTCCTGGCTGCATCTGACGCGCAGCAGCTTAGATTGTGCGGGTCGCAAATGGAGCTCGCGGAGGAGTTTGAAATGGGCCCAGCCCTTTCTCAGCTCTCACCCGCAGGTTCTAGTGCTTTCACTCAGCATAGAGAAGCCTGCTCCACAACTTCTTCTGCCCCAAATGTAAGCCTGACGTTAGCATTATCCAGCTCTGATGAGGAGCTGGTGGAGGTTGTTACTCATGCAGTTGCCAAACTCAATATCGACTGGCCGGCAGAGAAGCAGGACGCCTGTCATAAGAGTAAATTGGATGAGGGCTTCCTGCCTAGCAAAGCTCAACTCTACATCAGGGCCTGCCTTCCTTTCCAGACCTCCACACCAAGGTGTCGAGGTCTCAACCTCCACATCGGGGCCTGCCTTCCTTTTCAGACCTCCACACCAAGGTGTTCGAGGTCTCAACCTCCACATCGGGGCCTGCCTTCCTTTCCAGACCTCCACACCTTCAACCCTTAAAGACCGAGACAGCCGTCCACGGCTAAAAATAACTATCGTTCTAAAATGTTTAATAAACCGCTAATCCAATCTGTATGCTGTAAAATGCACCATAAAGAGGAGAATCTCAGCTTTTCAGAAGTATCGCATTTCTCGCAATTGATCATTCAGAGGCTCCGTAGTAAGCGTGGATGCGTCATCAAAATCTGCAGCATTGATTTGTCAAGGAAACGCATTTGGGTTGTTCCCCTGAGCCAAACAGAAACGTTTGCTGATCATTAGTCCCACCCCCCATGCCCAGATCTCAGCTTTTCAGAAGCTTTGCTGTCGTTTTTCTTAAAATTCTATTAATTTAATCCATTTTCCGACTAAATAAATGTACAATTGGGCTTCACATGGGCTAGATGGAAACTTCAGGTTCCCCTGTTTAAAATGATATATGGCACTTGATGCTAACTGCTAGAATGGGTCAGAAAAACAAAGAAAAGTAGAGGCAAGTCAGGCGCCCCAAAAATGTTCTAGGTCTTTAAGGGTTAAGGCCCTGTCCCTGCCCACCAAACCCTGTAGAACTACATCATCTTAGATTACATGGCAGCAGGTCAGGCTGGTGCATTCGGTTCGGACATTCCCTGCCAGGTAACCGTTTCAGGGCATTGAACCTACTCCTCAAAATGCACCAGAGGTCAGTCTCGAGAGACTAATTCCCTATTTAGCAGCATGGAAACATCTGCCAAATGTGTGCAGACTGACAAACTCTGTGCAGACTGGCACACCAGATCCTCCTGTGGTCCCAGGGCAAGCTGCTCTCCCTAAGAGAAGTGTACATTCCTGGGTACCTGAATCAGGGAACAGACATCCTGTCGAAACAGGAGCTCCAGGGAATGGAGACTTAACCCTGAGGTGGTGGAGTTGATTTGGAGGAGGTTCGGCCAAGCAGAAATGGACTTGTTCGCATCAGAAGAGACGACACACTGTCTGCTCTGGTTTTCCCTCACGCATCCAGCTACGCTGGGGCTGGATACCATGGTACAGACGTGGCCGACGCTACATCTGTACGCATTTTCTCCAATCGCTCTGCTCCTGGAAGTTCTAGACATAGTTTGCCAGGACAGCATTAGTCTACTCTTAGTAGCAATGTTCTGGCGGGTCCGAGTGTGGTTTCCGGTACTTATGTCTCTCCTGGGTGGCTCTCCATGAGCAATTCCCATAAGGAGGGACATAGACATTCTCACATAGCCCAGGGGCACAATCTACTACCCCCGGCTGGAGATGTGGAAGCTTTGACTTTGGCCCATCAGGGAGACCAATGTCTGAACTATGGTCTCTTTTAGCCAAGGTTGTTGAGACCATCCTAACCTCTAGAGCTCCCTCCATGGGGAAACCCTAAAGTGGAGAGTCTTCACTTTATGGTGCAGAGAATGCCAGTTGGACCCAGTTAACCGCCCAGTGGCTTCAGTGCTGGATGTCCTTCAGGACTGTTTTTCTGCTGGTTTATCCTCCTCCACGCTTAAGGTCTAAGTGGCGGCCATAGCTTCCTTCCATGCACCATTAGGCGATGAGTCTCTGGGGAGACACCATTTGATAACCCGTTTCCTTCGTGGCACTCTGAGGTTAAGGCCTGCAGTTCATGTGAGAGTCCAGTGTTTTTAAACTTAATATGGTAATTTTATAAGTATAATAATAAAATCTATAGCACCTAAGAATGCACTGTAATTTATCAGATAATAAATCTTTATTCTGTGGCCACTTTCTTAATGTCTGTCTGGGATGAATTTGTGACATGACTTTCAACTTCATCCCTACGACATCATCCCTTCCTGATTTACAGTATTTAAAAAGGCCTTCAACGAGAATTCAAAACACTCGGTTAGATCAAGCTAATTTACACGGTGACAATGTATTATATTGGTTTTATATTGAAGATAGGTTTTGACTTTTCCTGATTATTTTGTGTGATATCTTGGATTCACACACTGCTTAACCATATTCATGGTCCTCTAAACAAACTATGCTGGATGACAGGCAACTTTAGAGAAATCTTCAGACTCCATATCTTCAAAAGAAAACAATCCTCTCTGTTTATGGTGGAGAATTTCGATCAGCTGTTATCAGACATACTGATACCCGCAGCTCTCAGTGGGTCCTTTTCTAATGGAAATAAATCTGCCTCGCAGACCTTCTCAATTTCACACTAACTGTAGCTAAATTACCTCGCATCTGCGTGTCCACCTGCTAACTATCTAATGAAATGTTTGCCGTGGCCAAATTAATTGAATTCAACCCCATGCTGCCGTTTTGAAATTGCTATGATATTCTCCTGCTATTGGAAGATATCTGGTTGACATTTATAAAGTCATATGTGTTAGCCACTGTAGCCACTGGTGCTAGGGAAGCTTTCATTTGTTGTTGCTGATGCATCTTGTGGGAGCAACTTCAACTATATAGCAAACACATTGAATTCTGAGCCACTGTCTAATTAGTAACAACACTACAATACAGACTCACGACTAATGACGTTGTGCTAAAAGAATAATTATTACTGTATTGTATCAGTCCATATAAGGGTCATTCCACCCAATGAAAATAAAACTATTTTTTAAATATTTTTGTAATATTTTTTAAAACTGAATCTAATAATACATATATTTAACTATTCAAAATGTGTATTGGTCCATCTTAGGTCATTTTATTTAATTTTTTTTTTTTTTAAGGTTTTTAAGTGGAAAATGGAAGCATTTTTCTCAGCCCTGTTACCAAAACTCATGCATTTTTTAAAAAGCATGTTACAAACATGTCATTGCTTTGTTTTCCCCTCAAGAAGATGTTTATTTTAAAGTTGGTTTCATGTTCAAATAATTGATATTTGTCATAAAAAAATCACTATATATGCATGCAAGGTGTATTAAAAAAAAAACCACAAAGCCATTTAAATCCTTTTAAAAAGCAAATCAAACCTTAAGTTTGTGCTTTTTTATAATGCAATTTGTTAAACAGTGGGACACTGGTTATGTTTAGGGGTAAATAATATATCAATAACAAGAAATGATAATAATGAGAAAATGTCATTAACCTAATAGAAAAACCATGGAACTCTATGAGATGTCCTCACTAATATAGTGAAACACAGTGTGCATGAGTGTTTTGTTTTTGTGTGTTTGTACCTACTTAACTATATTTTGGGGACAAATTTGTACCCAGAAGTGAGTTAAACCTGACAAAGTCTCCCAAAAACCTCTGTGACCTCTGTTAACCTCTCTGACCTGATAAGTAGAATTTGGCTAAATTCATACTGTAATGTAGTCGTGCTTATGTTCCTAAGCCATTGCCTGCCATAGCACATTGGGCCCTATCATACACCCGGTGCAACGCAGCGCCTGGAACAACGCAAGTGTTTTTTGCTAGTTTCAGCCCGACGCAGTTATAATTTTCACGTCCAGCTCCACGTTATTTAAATAGCAAATGCACTCGCACAACAATGCAGGACACTACAATGTGCGTCCTCTAGTGCACACTATGGGGAACACCTCCAGCGTGACCGGTGTGTGAAGCATATGATTCAAACACGACAATGTCACTGGCTGGCAACAGCCGTGATGTGGCTACTTATGAAAAAGAAGTGTGCTATTAGTATACTTCTTTTAAACTAAAAATAAGAAAGTATACTTTTAATCTACTTTTTATGTACTTCTCAGAAATATACTTGTAATATAATTGCACTTAAGTATACTTGACTTATACTGACAGAAAAGTCGTATTTAGAAAAAGTATAAAAGTATATTTAGTATAATACTTAGTAAAGTATATTTAGCCTATATGTTCTAATATTTTGATCGAGATATACTTATAAGTATAATTAAGTATTCTAAGTAAACTTGGCTTGTCTTATAAACTTGCATTGTTTGAAAATATTGATTTATAAAGAAAACAGTTATGTTGCTAATTCTGAGTATCTGAATTTTTGTGTAGGCTAGTCCACTGGTAGTGTAATTTACCTCAAGTCTACTTTACTCCCTGCCACTGACTGAATTTATACGGTGTGGGCACTATTACACATCTTCTAGTGCAGAATCTACTGATTAAAACACAGGTGAAGAAGAAGCAGAAACACCACTTGGAAATCAAACAACAACTGCTCTTGACTGAATCACTTTTGTAACTGTATAAAAAAAACATGCATATTTATTAATTTGACACAGTGATCTAAACTTTAACGATCTGAGCGCATGGTCTGAAGCGCATGTGCACCCACCTAGAGGTGCATATTAATAACGTGCCCTTTGAATAACAAAAATAAATAAATACTGTGCCATTGACTTTAGACCAGGTTTTTGTTGGTCAATGGTGCAGTCATTTTCAGTTGCCTCAAAATAGCAACACGCCCACAATATGCTGAACACACCTCATTTTCAGACCAGCATGGCCATGGGTGAACAAATGGGCGTGAGTGCATTTGCTATTTAAACAACGTGGAGCTGAACCTGAAAATGATAACTGCGCCGGGCTGAAACTAGCAAAATCACAACCATTTATGTATCATTTTTCCAAAAACAACAAACAAAACTCTGTAATTTGTCATATTCTCAATTGCACATGGAATGATTTCATTTGGCATCAAACTAGTATCTGCTGGGTTAATAATACACACATCACAGGAAATGTAATGTTTCTAATTGTCTACACAGCTATCATAATTGCATGATAACTATTTTCAAAAGCAACAATCTTTGTTATACAACTGAAAAAAATAGAGAGTTGAGGAATGTGTGTAATGAGAGGGAGAGGAAGAGTGGAACAGGTTGAAAGAGATGATGAGAGAGGAGGAGAGTTTAAGAAAAGGAGAGGGCATAGAAAGAGTAGAATGGGGGAAAGGAGAGGGTGAAGAGATGGGTAAAGTGGAGGACATTGGTGTAGTGGAAAGAATAAAAGGAGAAATTGTAAGAAGACATGAAAAGAAAGGAGGGGGGGTAGCAGGATGGAAAAGGAGCAAAGAGACGTAGAAGGTACAGACTTTCAAATGTAATGGGAATCACCCTAATTGACCATGTAATAAAACCATGGATTCAGCATTCACAACGTTTTTTCACCACATAATGCATGATAAGAATATATTTTGTGATGTAGATAAATAGAAATTCAATTTAATCAATAGAGAACACACCTGTAGTTTTGATAGCTTTTACTTTCAATAAATGCATTGCTAGAATAAACTGCAGTGCATCATTATGCATGAATATGGAACTATTTCATCAACATAAGAGTGTTTAGTGTGCTGTGTTAATTGTTTTGAGAGCAACTCATTTGATGAAATGTGTCAAATCAATTGAGAAAAACTGTTATTTACACAGTGTTTCTTATTTCTAGTGCTTGAAGTTTTTTCAGGTAGGTCTATTTCACTTGTCTTTGTTCTGTTGTTGTAGTTTGTTGTCCTATTGCTTGTAATTATAGTTTATTTAAAGCAAAAATAAGTATATCATGATATATCAAGTCAAGTCAAGTCACCTTTATTTATATAGCGCTTTTAACAATGCTGATTGTTTCAAAGCAGCTTCACAGTGTTAAACAGGAAAATAAATAATAATATATACAGTATATCATTACCGTGATATAAGATTTTGCTTATATATCCCATCCCTAATAGCAGGGGAAGTATAAATCAAGAAAAAGATGAGTTACTTTAGGGGGAAAAAAATAAAAGCATTCATTCATCGTGAGACATTTCATTTGCTATCCCTAGAGACTGTAAAATGTAAAAGAAGTTATACATATACCTCCATGTGAATGTCAAGTCAGATCAAGTAATAAATCCTGAATGAAAGCTATTTGCAACTAAATTATCATCATATTGGACCCTAACAAAGTGCTACTGACATTTGATTGCATAGCTTTTTCATGCCAAGGATGCATGAACTATATTTCCATAACAATGGCTGAGTCAAGGCCTATAAGCAACTTTAAATGATCCTCCGTCACATAATACAGTATAATGGTCATGGTTTTGAATGATTTCCTCTCTTCTAATGCCTTTCCAATCACTCTCTCTTCCTCTCTTCACCACTGTCCGCCAGCAGCCCTTTCCTGTCTAGATTTGTATTCCAGAAAGCTTCCCCTCATTTATCTATTCCACTGAAGGTCTCTCAGAGTTCACCGTATTGCCATGAGTGTTCCTGCTTAACAGCCAACAGAGTCATAAGTGGTGGGGAACTAAACATTGAATGCAGTGGTGTATAAACTGCAGTAGTTATGTTCAATAATTATGTGTTAAGAAAAATGAATGTACACTACTGCTCAAAAGTTTTTGAAAGAAATGTATTATGCTCACCAAAGCTGCTGACCAAAAATACAGTAAAAACAGTAATATTGTGAAATATTATTACAATTTAAAATAACACATTTCTATTGTAATATACACTATATTGCCAAAAGTATTGGGACACCCCTCCAAATCATTGAATTCAGGTGCTCCAATCACTTCCATGGCCACAGGTGTATAAAATCAAGCACCTAGGCATGCAGACGCTTCTACAAACATTTGTCGCTCTCAGGAGCTCAGTGAATTCAAGTGTGGTACCGTGATAGGTTGCCACCAGTGCAATAAGTTAATTCGTGAAATTTCCTCACTACTAAATATTCCACAGTCAACTGTTAGTTAGGGCTGGGCAAAAGAATCGATTTTTCGATTCATCGTTTTTTAAAATGTGGTCGATTCAAAATCGATTCTCAAAGGCCACAAATGTTTTCTTTTTCCACGTTTTTTTATTTTTTTTCCCCATATTTATTTCCGCAAACATTGAACATAAGATTAACTTAAATCTAATTACCAGTCTTCTCCACTAGATGTCACCCTCTTATTTGCCTTGCACGATGTTACAAAAGAGCGAGAGGTGCGCCTGTCATTCATTCATTCAGTGCTTAAATGGCGGCTTCAGGTGCGTTGTCGACGTTGATGCCACCTTCACATAAAAAGTCAGAGGTATGGAAGTATTTTAGATTTCGCAAGCAAGACGATGGCGATAGTGTGGTGGACAAGAACAAAGCTATATGTGTGATTTGTAATGCTGAGGTGAAATGCTGTAGTAATACTACAAATCTGCGGAACCATTTGATGAGACATCACCACAGCCGAGCACATTTTTATTTGCAAAAATATAAGGCCATTGTATTGTATTTAACATAATTGTATGCATTCGAAATATAGAGATGGGTTCTGTTTTAATGTCACTGTTCTGTCACTGTTCTTTTTTATAAATATAGTATTTGTATTAAATCTATATTCAATGAGTTGAATTGAGAATCGAAATCAAATCGATTTGAGAACATGCAAATCGAATCAAATTGGAACTTCTGAATCGATACCCAGCCCTACTGTTAGTGGTATTAAAACAAAGTGGAAGCAGCTGGGAACAACAGCAACTCAGCCACAAAATGGTGGGGTCAGCGCATGCTGAGGCGCACAGTGCACAGAAGTCGACAATTTTCTGCAGAGTCAATAGCTTCAGACCTCCAAACTTCGTGTGGCCTTCAAATTAGCTCAAGAACAGTGCATAGAGAGCTTCATGGAATGGGTTTTGGAACGGTACTTGCCTGACTGATTATGGTGTGGGGTTGTTTTTCAGGGGTTGGGCTTGGCCCCTTACTTCCAGTGAAAGGAACTCTTAATGCTTTAGCATATCAAGACATTTTGGACAATTTCATGCTCCCAACTTTGTTCCACTGCGCACCAGTGCACAAAGCAAGGTCCATAAAGACATGGATGAGCGAGTTTGGTGTGGAGGAACTTGATTGGCCTCCACAGAGTCCTGACCTCAACCCGATAGAACTTTGGGATGAATTAGAGCGGAGACTGCGGCCTTCTCGTCCAACATCAGTGCCTTCTCGTCCAACATCAGTGCCTCACAAATGCACTTCTAGAAGAATGGTCAAAAATTCCCATAAACACACTCCTAAACCTTGTGGAAAGCCTTCCTAGAAGAGTTGAAGCTGTTATAGCTGTTAAATGGTTGCATGGGATGTCATTAAAGTTCACGTGCATGTAAAACTTTTGGCAATATAGTGTATTTTAAAATATAATTTATTCCTGTTTATGGCAAAGCTGAACTGTCAGCAGCCATTACTCCAATCTTCAGTGTCACATGATCCTTCAGAAATCATTCTAATATTGTCAGGGTTCTGTCCTTGGCAGCCTGGTCTGTGTTGTCATTGTTTAATGTCTCTATGTTTGTGTTGTGTCTAAGCACATGGCTCTGTCTTTGTTTGTTTGTTTGCCATGTGCTCCTCGTGTCCCGCCTCCTTGTTTGCTGTTACCACGCCCCCTTGTTTAGGCAATAGGTGTGTTCGACATCGGCTATGGCTGAATACAACCGATCAGTAACGCCCTGTCCCAAATGGCACACTTCATGTGCACTTTCGGTCTTGTGGACTTACAATGGCCGCTGCGTGCGCGTGTCCATTAAGTTTTGTGAAGTCGGACACTTTCTGCTTACCGCAGTGACGCTCGCGCTGTGTTTTCATACTTTATCACAGCTGAAGTGAAACAAATGCAATACAATGCACATATGTTTCTGAGACATTTTCATGTAGGCTAATACTTTATGTACTGCTTTCCAGTACTTTTGTAGTTTGTAGAAGTGAACTATTCACAAATAATATATATATTTTTTTAAATATGCACACATTCACTCTTAATTTCGCCTGCCTAATATGTAAAAATGCAAAACGAATTATTCTAATTATTCTCAATGTCTATGGTGGTTACAGCCTTGGAATAAACACGAAACGCACGTGATTGTTGTCATGCGGTGAATCCGGCCAATCGTGGAACTGCTGAGTCGTCATTAGCACTCGTGCAGTCGCTCTGTAAAAGCTGCAGAATGCACCAGCCGGCTGCTCTCGAATCGCTCTTGCGGCACTTTGATGGCATACGTCACAGTCAAGTGGTGTCGACGCTGCCTCAAGTCTTATTATCCTCTGAACAATTCGTCTTTATTGCGGACACAGTTTCCAGACTTGTTAAAAATGTAATTGAATTACTGTACATTATGACCGATGGCTAATATCACTTTGAAAAGTGTTTCTTCCAGACAGCTCCCTCATGAACACACTGAATCACTCCCTCTTAACCACTAATGTGTATGTACGTGTGATTTGATTGCAATCTCTAATTGTAAAAAGGCTCTTTCAGAAGTCAAAGATTTCATTTACGATTGTAGCTTCAAGTATGGACAAGATTGCATTTAAGCAAAGATGAAAAATGGATAGGCCTAATGTAATATTTCATCCCTACATGGAGCCTAAGAAATTGAATTTTTACAAATGCTTTTCTTCCCATAACTCCTGGAAGTTTCAAAATGATATGTGATAAGTGAATATCACATGATCTTAATGAGAAAATTACTAAAGAGTCACATAGACCTCAAATAAAGTAGTAAGATATGAGAGCTTGTCGTGTGTCGCACAGACTCAAGTGACTTTTATTAAACTGTAGCAGCAGCAAATATGATAAAATACAGCAATGATCATATAAACCGTTACATTTATTATTAGTAAAACATTTCTTCCACTAAAAGTGGATGAGTTAATCATATAGAATGCACGGTCATTTTGATGTGGCACTGAATGCAGCTCATCCAGTTTATATTCAAATCCCTTTTTTAGTCATGTTCAACAGTATCGAGTACCTAATGCCTAGGATGTTTTAAGTATTTGTGACCTTTCTAACTAATGCTACTAACCTGCAGCATGTTGTGACATTATAGCTGTTGATGAGATTGTGTAACCCACCCACCTGTGGTGCATTTCCTCACCTGCTGTCATAATGAATGTGTTTTCTGATGTTACTGAAGCAAATTTAAACATTTAAAGTAACTATTTTTAGTCAATGCTATTTTGTGAGCCGCAAGGTCTGTGATGTAAATGTTGCTCTGGTTGCCCTTGTGAAAAAGAAGTACATTTTAGCACACTTTTTAAAAAAAAGTAATTATTACAGAAGTAATATATATATATATTACAAAAATATATATATACTCATAGTGTGAACTGAATGTAATGTCTTCAGATTGCATGTCAATTGCAATTAAATAAAAATGTATTATAGTTATATATATAAAATGCAATTAGCTGAACTGTAGAGTGCTTTATGTAATTTCATAATTATTTTTGTTGACTTTAAAATATGGTTAAGTGTTCTGCCAAATCTACTGTCAAGCATTTATGGTAAACTAAAATAGACTTTAATTTAATGTAATTTCTATTGAAACTTAGTAAATATATTTGTAATTATACATTTGTAATAATGAAGTTGTAGTTGTAATGTAACTTTCAATGTAATATGAATAACGCACTAAAGTTAAAACTGTAATCAAGTAATTTACATGTGCTTTAGTATGTTAGTCAGCACTTCTTGAAAAGTACTTCTTGACATGACAAAAGATTCAATCATAATCATCAAATCATAATGATTTAAAGTAAAAATTTTAGTTTGACATTATTACAGTGCACTTTTTAAAAGGTTATACTCAAGTGCATTTTTTTTTACATACTTTTAAGATTTGAGGTACACTGCAAATGCACATTCAATAATCAAGGGAACTCATTCAATTACAAAGTTATCAAGAGTGTGGCATTTACTTCTTTCCTAAACATCAGAGGTATTTTTTATCTCAGTGTCATTGATTCATAATGCAGAATATGTCAAATTATAGCAGATGTCCTCAGACACAGAGGATTATGGGATTTAGGTCTACTCACTACCATGCCCCTCAGAATGTATCACATTCAGATATTCCAACAAAACCTCCATCTCTGGTAATTGGTATATTTCCATACGTAAATCCATTGCTGAGTTGAAAAGGGAACAAAGGGACCTGACGAGAGCAATGAGAAGAAATATAGTGAACTTTGCTATGGGTATACCAGGGCCTTTACACAACAAAAAATACTGAAAATATGTCTAAATTAAAGGTCCAGTAAGCGATTTCTGAGAAACACAGTTGATATTTGAAAAGGGAACAAAATGGTAGGACCTGACAAGAGCAATGAGAAGATATAGGCAAATTCCAATCGAAAGTGGCCATCCCTATGCCCTACTCACTCTGAAGGGCAGATCCCTTGAAGTGGGGACTTTGAAGGGAGCAGGACACTTGTGTGTAATAATGAAGCTTTTCAGAATGCACTTAGCAAAGGGAGCAATGAAAGACCACGTCATTTCCTCATTAGCTTCACATGGAATCATGGGGTAAAATATGCAGGGCATGGGGGGGACGTGTCCCCTGCACTTTTAATAAAGCATAAATTCATCCCCAGCCTTTTTTTGGGGCAAGTGTGTTCACGTAGAGGTCAATGTGAATAAATATAGATTTAAATTCAAAGAGAAAAGATAGTCTATGACCTGTTGTTTTATTTATATCCAAAACAAGGCACTCTGAACAATATGGAGCGCTCACACTCTCGTGTAAAGTATATTTAATTCATCCAAAACGGATTCGTATTCATATAAATATATGTGACAGGAAATCCCTTATATAGACAAAGGCAGCCAGCTTTTCACTGTAGCAGCAGCTGAATAAAAATCAGAAACGTTTTGACTGATGAAACGTGAAGACAATAAACACATGATTGCGATAATATATGGTTTATGTGTGTTTTTCAAGCCATCTAACTGGTATTTAGAGACAATAAAGTATATAAATAATACAGGGCTAATTGACAGCCTTTTTAATGTTTTTGAAAGAAGTCTCATATGCTCACCAAGGCTGCATTTATTTGTTTAAAAATACAGTAAAAACAGTAATATTGTGAAATATTATTACAAATTAAAATGGCTGTTTTCTATGTGAATATATTTTAAAATGTATTTATTCCTGTGATCAAAGCTGAATTTTCAGCATCATTACTCCAGTGTCACATGATCCTTTAGAAATCATTCTGATATGCTGATTTGCTGCTCAAGATACATTTCTGATTATTATATTGTTGAAAACAGTTGTTCTGCTTAAAATTGTTGTGGAAACCATTATGCATTCTTTGATGAATAGAAAGTTAAAAGAACAGCATTTATTTGTTTTTTTTGTTGTTTTTTTTACATTTAGCCTATGTATTACATGTATTAATCTTTTGTAACATGTCTTCACTGTCACTTTTGATCAATTTTACATCCTTGATGAATAAAGTGTTAATTTCTTAGCTTAAAAACATGCTAATGCTAAACTCTATTGTGAGTAGGGTTGGGTATCGTTTGAATTTTAACGATTCCGATTCCAATTCTGCTTATCGATTCCGATTCTTATCCACTCCTAATTTCGATTCCAGTAAGTTAAAAAAAACAACAAAAAAAAAAACTTAGATATCATTCACATTTATTCTAAGTCTTATTGTAAAACATTGCATAGGAGCTGAATACCATGAACAAAAATCAACAGGCTAAGAACACTTACACAAGGAACTTTTGCCTATGGTTTAAAAATACCAGAGGAAAAACAACTAGCCTAACTAATATAAATTTCAAGCATTATTAAAGACACTCAGTAATTAAAAATAAAAAACAAATAAATTATCAATTGCACAAATAAATACAATTGAGCAAAGATATAAATATAGAAAGAAATAAACATTTTCAGATATTCAGGTACAAAAACTGTATAATCAAATGTAAAATAGCACTGCACTTTATAAAAAAAAAAATATAGACTATACATTGCAAATAGTTCAATTATATTCTGTCTAGAACAGCAAGTGAGTTTTCTTGTTGTCTTTTGTTTGATTAATGTTGTCATAGAGACGGCATCCAGAAAATCTGCCGTTTAAGAGCTGCACACAGTGCACAGATCACATGGATTACACATACGTTTTCATCTTTTCTTCTCTGTCTTAAGACATAATCAACTGTGTTTACGAGGATATTTTGTCATATTTTGTGTGTATTTGTCCGTTCGTGTGTTGTGAAAAAAGACGAGGAAGCGAACTCAGTTCATTATCGCGAGAAGCCGTTCTGTGCGCACGTGTGTGTTTGTGCTGCACAGAATGTTTAAAATCACCTTTTCTGTGCGGACGTTTTGGATGTGTGCAGAGCACGGAAAACAGCGCGCAAGTCTTTTGGGCACACAAGAACCGATAAGTGGAACCGAAATGCGCGTTTCTTATCGAATCACCGGTTCTGGGGAATTTGGAACCGGTTCTAAAATGGAACCGGCTCTCGATACCCATCCCTAATTGTGAGTTGATTTTGCCACACTGAGTGCCATTTGTGTGGCATGTGGAGTTGCTCTCTATGCAGAGTGCTTCAAATTGATCACTTATGAGGTTCAATGACCGTTTGGATACTGACTTATAAGGCAGCTGCCTTAAACAATGAACGGTCATTCCTGTTTTCTGATGTTAACACATTGCATGTTAGAATGTTGTTGCTACACATTATACTGAAAGACTATTGAAAATTGGTTCAAATTAAACAATGTATCATGACTATGATTAACATACACTCTTGATTATGTGGCTTGTGAACAGTGAGCAGAGAGTAGCAGTCGCAGCTTCTTAGCATATGATAAATAATTTAACAGTCTGAAACCATCTGGTCTTATTCCTCTGTTCTTTTATTTCGGCCGTGGGCCTCTCTGGAATAGCACTGAGTGCTCACAATTTATCTCCAAGAAAAAAGGAAATGTAATAATCAAGGATGAGACATCCAGGCTCTTCTCGGAAAACCGCTGCTGTCACTAACAAGAACACTTCTCTAGTCACTGGTTTAGGAATGGATACACTGGTCCCAAATCACATCAAGAGAGGAACGAGATCACAGATGGACTCTCAGGTTTGTCAAGACCATAATAATAATTCTACCGCACACCCTTCCACTTTCATTTCCACCCTCAGTGTGAGAGAGACACTAAGACGCTCTCTGAGGAACAGAGAGAGAGAATAGAGCTGTTCAGTCATGACGTCAATTTGTAGGCTAATTTGCCACGGTTCACAAGGGGATTTGCAATGGGTTTTTAGAATAGTAGTTTTTTATTTATGAGAAAATAAGGTATTTTTAATGTGGTTAATATTACATTTTGTTCTACAGTATAAATGCCTCATTTTTTAAAGAGAGAAGTTTCAAACAACTTAGCTAAATAAGATTTACAGTGATTATTTATTTATTAATATTTTGTTTGTATTTCTTTTTAATTTTAGTAAATTGGTTATGCAATTTGGTCATTTTTATTTTAGTTATATATATATATAACTGTATGACTTAATAAAAGGCAGAATTCCTTGTATGGGCTTTTCTTCCGGAAGAGTGTGCCCGCACATCAACCAGAACTAGAGCAAGAGCACGGCCATCAACGAGCTTCGTTCGGGTTACAGAAGCCATCGGCAGCGCTGTCATTTTGTTTTTAGACCACAAATCAACAATGTCACTAAAGAAGTGTGTTTCTGGCTGTGAGAGAAAGATAACCTTGTTCAGAACCCAGCGTTAAGGGAAGTGGATGCAGTTTGTTTTTCTGGAGCAGCAATGGTTCGTTTGTTCTCAGCATTTCGGTGATGAATGTTTTATTAACAAGGCCCAGTTTGACGCTGGATTTGCAGATCGTTTGAAACTGAAAGATGGAGCGGTCAGAGTGATAAAAGAGCCCGGTCATGATCCCGGTCTGCATGAAATGTCTGTGTTTTGTTGGCAATACACAACATGTGTGTGTGTGTGTGTGTGTGCTTGTTCCCTTTCAGTTCGAATTGGGATCTGTTTTCAGAGACCAATCTACTTCGAGTGATTAAAAACGAGCCAATGGACATTGGCATGCAGTTCACGCATTCCACGCACCGCCCCGCAGCGCGGGTATAAATACAGAAGTGGAACACCGCATCATTGCTTTTAACTTCGGAGCCGAACGGTTTGCTGTATCAAGCTGTTTCTACGAAGAGTGTTTAGACGAGTCTCGAGGAGGATCGCTCTCTTACCTGGGTGCTGGTGTGACGGTGCGAGTCAGCGAGTGGCCGCTGCAACATACACTAGTTCCTGTGTTGGTTGGCTGGGCGTTACCGTTCTTTGAGTGCTCACACGCAGGCTTGCAATCGGACTGCTGTGAGCCGCGGCCATCTCCCTGAGTGCTTCAGCACTTCTAAAAGAGCATTTCCTTCTAAAAGAGCAACACGGTTTGACCCTGCGTCTTTTTCAAGATGTCATTCAAACCGTGTGTTTCTGGATACGGTTGTTTCCTGTCCTCATTTGACAGCCACGATCTCTCTCGCATATAAACATGTGTGATTGTGTTCGTGGGTGATTCATGTTCTCTCAGGAGAACGTGATCACGTCGGCGCGTTGTTCGTCTCACCTTTCTCGTAATAACTTGAGCGTTCAGCGCGCTGTGTGCCGTCGAGCGCCTGCTGACAGCGGGGGTTGTCACGGCAACCCAGCGCTTCACTCTGCGCTCTAGATGCGCGGTCAAGACTATGAAACCTCAAACGGGGTTGAGTCCCTTCGCCTATTCCCCGATCTAGTTTATTTTCTGGTGCACCAGAAAAGGGCTACTTCGGCTAATAAGCCTTGGTGACCTGAGGATTACAGTGAGGCTTCCCCGCCGGGTAAATCTCCTCGGGCCCCCACTCCTCTATCGCATCACGTGCGTGCTGAGACTTTGTTCGTGGGTGGTTCATGTTCTCTCATGAGAACATGGCCACGTCGGCGCGTTATTCATCGTGCCTTTTATCATAGGGGCTTGAGTGTTCAGCGCGTCGTGTGCCGTCTGACGGCCACGCTCACTGTCTCACATGCCTGCTGGTAGCTTACAGATGGGATTGCTGGTCCTAAAAATAAATAAATAAATTTAAAAAAAGGGGGGGCCAGCGTTTCGTTTGGGGCTCTGGCAGAGGACAGATGTCAATTGCTGCATCGGAGAGAGGGCTGTTATGCGCTGGAAATGGTAATGCTGAGTCTCACACTATAATAGTGTGTGCTCGTGCTGAATCAGATTCAGAGTTAACAGTTAACAGCCATGCTTTCCTGGGCGGCTGAGGCGTAGTGCAACGCGTAAATCGCCTTGCCTTCCCCTGTGCCTTTTTTTCCCGGATGTGCATCGGAAAAGTTTAGCAGTGTGGAACTATTTGGTGTCAAAATATGGAACACCAAAAGGGCCATAAACTGTATAAATTTGTTCCCTCTCTCACTACCCTCCCGGCCCAGGGGTTATGCAGGAACTGCGTGCGGTGATGGACCTCGCTCTCTGGGTGACGAAAGTCACTGCACGCTCCCTGGGTCAGGCGATGTCCACACTAGTGGTCCAGGAATGTCACCTGGGGCTAAACCTGGCAGATATTCGTGAGCCCGACTAAGTGCGGTTCCTCAACGCCCCTGTCTGTCAGGCTGGCCTCCTCGGCGACGCCATCGAGAACTTCGCCCAGCAGTTCTTGGTGGCCCAGAGGCGGACGCTTGTCGCCGAGGGCGTCCCCCTGCGTCTGCCCCCGCCCCTGCTAAGCCAAGCCGCAGCCTCCACTTAGGCAGCAGGTGGCCGGGCGCAAGGGAGGCGCCCAACCCGTTCAGGGTCCCGCGAAGTCCGCTGGCAAGTGCAAGCACAAGGGCAAGCGGCCCTGAAACGGGCAGCCGAGTGCTCTGCTCTTTGGGAGACAGTGTCCACACCCCTCCCTCCCCCGGAGGAGGTCCGGGGGGGAGAATATTTTTCGGTTCCGGAGTCCAGTGGTACCCACATTCTCAGAGCAGTTTCTTCCCTTCCTGGGCCCCGAGAGGGCCAGGTTGGCAGTGTGCGACGCCCCCGGGCCTTGCCGCTCCTTTCCTCTCCTCTCCCCCTCGCCAGGGGGCAGCAGTGTGGGCACCGAGAACGCCCCCGGGCCTTCTCACCCACACTCTGCCCCACCCTGGAGCACTCAGGCAACACTCCGGGCCGCCTCCGGGCCTCCCGAGTCGGGTCTGCGTACTCCACCTCGCTGCCCCACCCCGGGTACGTCTGTGGTGCCGTACCATCAGACTCGGCTACACGATTCAGTTCGCTTGCCGGCCTCCCAAGTACAGGGGCATCCTCTTCACCACCGTATGGAGCAGCGATGCCCATGTCTTGCGGTCAGAGATCGATGTCCTGCTGGCGAAGGACGCGATCAAGCCGGTTTCTCCAGCCGATATGAGGTCGGGGTTCTACAGCCCCTACTTCATTGTGCCCAAGAAAGGGGTGGGTTAAGACCAATCTTGGACCTGCGTGTCCTGAATAGGGCCCTGCACAAGCTCCCATTCAGAATGCTAACGCAGAAACGCATTTTCGAATGCATCCGTCCCCAGGATTGGTTCGCAGCGATCGACCTGAAGGACGTGTACTTTCATGTCTCCATTCTCCCTCGACACAGACCGTTCCTTTGCGTTCGAGGGGAGGGCATTTCAGTACAAAGTCCTGCCCTTCGGGCTGTCCCTGTCGCCTCGCATCTTCACGAAAGTCGCAGAGGCAGCCATTGTTCCGCTCCGAGAACGTGCCGTTCGTATTCTCAACTATCTCGACGACTGGCTCATACTGGCCCAGTCCCGGGAGCAGTTGTGCAAACACAGGGACCTGGTGCTACGTCACCTCAGCCTGTTGGGCCTTCGGGTCAACCGAGAGAAGAGCAAACTCTGTCCCACGCAGAGAATCTCTTATCTCGGTATGGAGCTGGACTCGGTCAACCGGACTGCGCACCTCACAGAGGAACGAGTCCGGTCAGTGTTGAACTGCTTGAATACGTTCAAAGGCAGGACAGCGGTCCCACTGAAATTCTTTCAGAGGCTCCTGGGGCATATGGCATCTGCAGCCGCGGTAACGCCGCTCGGATTGCTTCATATGAGACCGCTTCAACGCTGGCTTCACGACCGGGTCCCGAGATGGGCGTGGAAGCGCGGCAAGTACCGGGTCTCAGTTACTCCTTACTGTCACCAAATCTTCAACCCGTGGGCGGACCCTGCCTTTCTACGGGCCGGAGTGTCCTCTTCCACGGGTTGGGGGGCCACGTACAACGGGCACTCAGTTGCGGGTCTGTGGACGGGGCCCCAACTGCATTGGCATATCAATTGCCTAGAGCTTCTGGCAGTACGTCTCGCCCTGGGCCGCTTCAAAAAGCTGCTACAGGGAAAACACGTTATGGTCCGTACGGACAGCACTGCGGCCGTTGCGTACATCAACCGTCAGGGTGGTCTACGCTCCCGTTGTATGCTCCGGCTCGCCCGCCATCTCCTCCTGTGGAGTCAGAAGCGTCTGAGGTCGCTTCGGGCCATTCACATCCCAGGTTTGCTGAACCAGACAGCCGACGAGCTCTCTCGTCAGCCGACACCTCCGGGAGAGTGGCGACTCCACCCCCGGAGCGTCCAGCTGATATAAGACCTCTTCGGAGCCGCGCAGGTAGACCTGTTCGCCTCTCCGGACTCGACCCATTGCCAGTTGTATTACTCCCTGTCCGGGGGCACCCTCGGTACAGATGCACTGACGCACAGCTGGCCCCGGGACCTACGCAAGTATGCGTTTCCCCCAGTGAGCCTTCTCGCACAGGTTCTGTGCAAGGTCAGGGAGGACGAGGAGCAGGTCTTGTTAGTTGCGCCCTACTGGCCCAACCGGACCTGGTTCTCCGAACTCTCACTCCTCACGACAGCCCCTCCCTGGCCGATCCCCCTGAGGAAGGACCTGCTTTCTCAGGGGCGGGGCACTCTATGGCACCCGCGTCCAGACCTCTGGAGACTCCATGTCTGGTCCCTGGACGGGACGCGGAGGTTCTAGGTGGCCTGCCGCAGGCTACTAGGCGCCTCTATGCTCTGAAGTGGAACCTGTTCGTTGAGTGGTGTTCTTCCCACCGGGAAGACCCCTGAAGGTGTTCGATTAATGTCGTGCTTTCTTTTCTGCAAGATGGGTTGGAGAGAAGGCTGTCTCCCTCCACCCTCAAAGTGTACGTCGCCGCAATAGCGGCGTATCACGATGTAGTTGAAGGTAAGTCCTTAGGTAAGCACGACTTAATCGTCAGGTTCCTCAGAGGTGCGAGGAGACTGAATCCTCCTTGTCCAACCTCGGTACCCTCTTGGGACTTAGCCCTGGTGCTTAGAGCGTTCCAGGGCCCTCCATTCGAGCCTTTGCAGTCAGCAGAGCTAAACATCCTGTCCATGAAGACAGTGCTCCTGACTGCATTGGCCTCAATCAAGAGGGTAGGGGACCTGCATGCACTTTCGGTCAACGAATCGTGCCTAGAATTCGGGCCGGCCAACTCTCACGTTGTCCTGAGACCCCGGCCTGAATATGTGCCCAAGTTTCCCACCACTCCCTTCTGGGACCAGGTGGTGAACCTGCAAGCGCTGCCTTCGGAGGAGGCAGACCCAGACCCAGCTCTGTCTCGTCCATGCTCTCCGCGCCTACGTGGACCGAACTCAAAGCTTTAGAACCTCAGAGCAGCTCTTCATCTGTTACGGAGGCCAGCAGAAGGGAAAGGCTGTCTCCATGCTATCGTCTTGGCTTACCAGTCCCAAGACGTGCCTTGCCCGTTCGGGGTGGGAGCTCACTCCACTAGGAGTGTAGCCTCCTCCTGGGCGCTGGCTCAAGGCGCCTCGCGGACAGATATATGTAGAGCTGCGGGCTGGGCGACACCTAACACGTTCGCTAGATTCTATAGCCTCCGTGTAGAGCCGGTATCTTCCCGCATCCTCGCCCCCAGTGGCCAGTAGCGCTAAGTACCCGTTCTAGTACCCGTTCTAGGTTTCAAATGTCCTCATATTTCAAAAAGCTTTAAAAACATACTAAACAATGTTTTATTAAAAATGTAAAAATGCAGAATGTTTTCTGTGATGGGTAGGTTTAGGGGTAGGGGTAGTGTAGGGGGATAGAATGTACAGTTTATACAGTATAAAAACCATTACGTCTATGGAATGTCCTCATAATGTAGTTGCACCAACATGTGTGTGTGTGTGTGCTCCTGACTCTTTAGCTCCGCCCACTGCACGCCGCCATGAGCTCGGCTGTTTTCGGGAAGAATCGGTACAGCGTATCTGTCTCTTATAAATATAATAAAAGTAAAGACGCTTCTGAGATATGAAGGATGCAATACTACTCTATAGGTACTCAAGATTAACATGAGATTGGCAGAAACTGAGTGTGTTATGTACCCTTTAAAAAGAGTAATAAATACTGAAACAAATGCATTGCTCTTTGTTAGTTAACCCTCTAGAGTCGGCAATCACGCCGGCGTGATCAACTCGCTTTTTTTCTTATCACTGCCAAAGAGACTCAAATAACTCTGTCAATTTTTATCATTCAGGCAAGTGTTATACATCATTATAATCTGTTAAGTTTCAATTTTTTTGTGTACAGTCGCAATAAAAACTAATTGTTGTGCTTTTTGCAAAATAAAGAAAACAAACATGATGCACGATCTGCAGCCTCTCTCTCAATGACGTTCATTCAGAAAGTCTTCAGAAAAGGAACTCTAACTTAGTAAATACTTGTCTTACAAACACCCTTGTGTTACCTAAAGGGACCTTATGTAAAGTGTTACCAGTTTATTTATAATTGTCATTTCTCATATGACAAGCAGTTTGGAAAATGGATGGATCTTCGACTTGTTTCATTGAGATTCACACAAAGCATTCTGGGATTGCCTTTCAAAAAAATCATGCAATACTACTTTTGGTCAAAATGAGGTATCTATGAAAGCAGCATAATTAAAATGCCTATGATGCTTTAAAATGCTGCCTCCGTAGGCAGCTCACTAGGTTCTGGAACAGAGCTAATGTCTCTATATGGAACCCAAGAGTAGCAGATGGCACAGTAAATCTGAAGCGAATAACCAATCACATTAGGTTTCTCTCTCTTTCTCTCTCTCTCTTCCCAAATAATGTAAACCACAAATCAAATCACTTCACATCACAAGGGCAAGTTTTTCCCCCCAAAACAATCCGTCTCACAATCACATTAGAGCCTCTGAGAGATGCAAGAATCCTAAGGGTCTGGTCGAAAATGGCCAAGGTGTGACCCTTAGCATGATAATTTCTCCATTATCTGTGCATTATCTCCATTTTACCCTCATGTCCTGATGGAAGGTGTTGCGAACAGTTAGAGTAATGCATTTGAGGTTTTTTGTTACTTACGGTAAGTTTTCTATTATGAAGACGTGTGTGCTGGACCCACAGCATAGAAACTCCACTGTGTCTTTGTTCACAACTTTGAGTGAACCGTCACACTCATAAATTGAAGATAGATCACTCAGTGATGGGTTTTGTGACTGGGTGAGATGACTGGCATGGATTGCACCAGTTCTATTCTCCTCATCCTCTCCTGATTGCTTCCTTCAAGCTATTTGCAAAACGTCTTGCCGCTGGTCCTCAATCATTCTTTTTGTTTTGTCTTCTTGTTCTCCTCTTTGTCTACTGTGGGATGATTTATAGATACTGTCCATTATCCCTGGCTGTGTCTCATCACTCACTGCTGTAACTACTCTCTGCTGCTTATCTTCCACTGAGCCTTCAAACAACACATTTTAAAGAAGTTTGTTGAAACTTTGTCTTTTTTTTTTTGCAACTGAGGAAACGTGCTTTATATTTAAATCTTCTACGATGGTCCCTGCTGGTAGATGCCAGTAACTACATTATTCTTTCTCCACTGATGGCCAATAAAAAGTAGACGTATATTCTAACAATATATTATTCTTATAAAATATATTACATTTACACTACCGTTCAAACGTTTGGGGTCTGTATTTATGTTTTTGAAAATAATCTCATGTTAACCAAAGCTGCATTTATTTGACTAAAATAGTTAAGAAATAGCGGTTTTCTATTTTATTAAAAATGCAATTTATTCCGGTCAAAGCTGAATTTTCAGCATCATTACTCCAGTCTTCAGTGTCACATGATCCTTCAGAAAGAATTCTAATTGAAATATTTGGTGCTCAAGAAACATTTCTTATCAAGGTTGACAACATTTGTGCTGCTTAATATTTTTATGGAAATGCATTTTTTTCAGGAATCTTTTGATTAATATAAACTTCCAAAGAACAGAACTGTATTGAAAGAAATCTTTTGTAACATAAATGTCTTTCCTGTCACTTCTGATCAATGGAATGCATCTTTGCTGAAACTATTGCAGTTTTTCACAATTTGCTAAGACACATTTCTTAAAAACAGTCACTTATTTTCTCACAACATTAAACACAAAACTAAAACTTCAAATTCACAAAACCAATTACTCTTCTGGCAAAAACAAACAATTGCCTCAAAAGTATTTTGCCTGTCAAAAGCAAAAATGTTTTTATATCATACAGTTAAAATATAAATACTACAGATTATTCATTAGACTACATAAAAATGAGAACACTGCATCTAGATCATAGTTACATAAAAAAAAAAAAAAAAAAATAGTATATTGTATACAGTAAACAAATTTTGCGATTATATATAAAAAGTATAGGAAGGTACATATTGCTAGGGATGCTGGGATGAAAAAGGGACCCAAGAGCAGATTAGCTGTTTGCTAAATTTATTGACCAAAGTGCAAAGAAAAAAAACAAAAATACAAATATAACTGGCAGCCGAGCCACCGAGCAAAGGGTGGAGCAGAGGCAAAATCCAAGGGGAAGGCAGGAGTAAAGCCAGAAGTCAGTACAGCGAGGGAACAATCCCAAAGGAAAGTCGATATGGAAGACGGGCCAGGCAGGGGTCAAAACCAGAGGGAGATCAACAGTCCCAGGGGCAGAGCAAAGGCAATAGTCCAAAACAAGAGCAGAAAATCAGTAACCAGGTAAGCGATCCAAAACATGACTGAGTAAATCAGAGAAGAAAAAAAAAACAAGATTAAATAAACAAAAAGGGCATGTAAACTAGGGCCACATCCACATGAAGCCAGAGCTTTCCCCATCCAATCTTTTTTTTTTTTACTCGTCTCAAGAAATCTGCTTACACTAGAAAACAACGATGTAGTATACATGCCAGGCCAGTATGTGGCGCTGTAATTCTGCCACAGAAATACACTAAAAACAGAGAAGAAGAGTTGTGGCTAGAAGGGGTAAAGCAATGATAGGAAGAGAGGCAAAATCTCACGATAAAATAACAAATAAATTTGCTACTTACCAGATTGTGTTTTATTAACGCTTACACCTACCCCAACCCTAAACCTACCCTTACAATAATGCAAATACAGTAATTAAATGACGCAATATTGATGTGCGCATGCCCAGTGCCCGTAGCTGTATTCCTTCTAGACTTTACCATGCGGGATGTGGTGTGATGACATCACCGTTTCACAAAATATACGTATTGGCTGTACACACGAAAACCCAAGGGTGTCGGTTTCAGATTTATCCACTCTGGGACCCGGTTTCAAAAAATACCAGTTTTAGGCTCCTAAAACGGCAGATCCGTGTGGACAAAACGCTGATATGACACAAATTTTTTATGTATACAGCTAAACACGTCTCCATGTGGACGGGCCTAGGCACGACTAGAACAAGAAAGTTTCTTTGGGCAGTAGTGAAACGGGCGGTAACCAAGACACACTGACAGAGAAGCAAAGAAAGAGAGAAGCATAAGTAGTGGAGAAAATCAATGCAAAACGGGAGACAGGTGTGTGTGTGAGGAGAGCTGGATCACTGATTAGAATGAGGTGCAGCTGTGATGGCAGACTGAGTGGAAATGACAACCTAAGACACAAACATACGGAGCCCTGCACATGACATGCAGGAAAAAACTAGTAGGCTAAATTGTGCGCACAATTTATTAATTCGTTCCCGTGATTTATAAATTGTGTGCACGTTTTATAAATCGAGGGAACAAATTAGTAAATCGTGTGGGCGGTTTAGCAAGTCGAGGGAATGAAGTAGTAAAATTGTCCGCACAGTTTAACAAATCGAGGGAACGAAATAGTAAATTGTGCGCATGATTTATAAATGGAGGGAACGAATGAGTAAATCATGCACACAATTTACTTTTTTTTTCTTGCACGTCATGTGCGGGGCTCTGTACAAACCCAACAGAAAGGCTGATGATCAAACCAGAGTCCTGACAAATATATTGTATACTGTATGTACTGCAAGTATATTGTATTGAATATTTCATAGTATTGAATGTCTGTATATTCAGCACTTGCATACTGTAAAAATGCAGAACAAATGCAAAAGCCCAAAAGGTCAAATAAAACTCGGTAACACTTTATTTTACAGTGTCCTTGTTACACGTTACATGTTACTGTAGTAATAACAGTAAATTATGCATTATTACATACAACTTAAAGTCTTTAGTTTTATCATATTTATAAAAGACAGATACATTGTACCGTTTTTTTCCAAAAACAGCCTAACTCGTGGAGGAGTGCAGTGGGCGGAGCTAAAGAGATCACGCACACAGACATGCACAATACATTCATGCGAACTTGCATCCAGTGTTTAACGCTGGGTTATTTGGGAAGCTGAACAAGGTTATCTTTCCCTCACAACCAAAAACACACTTCTTTAGTGACATTGTTGATTTCATGGTCTAAAAACAAAATGCCAGTGCTGCCGACGGCTTCTGTAACCCGAACGAAGCTCGTTGATGGCCGTGCTCTCGCTCCGGTTGATGTACGCGCTCCGCATGCACTCATCCAGGAGAAGCGCCCTATTAATTATGACCTCACACAGGCCCATACTCGAAAAAAACGTTCCGAAACGTATTCGAATCTGGAAGGAGTGTATTTGGCACAGAAATACTCCATCATATGTCCAACTCGTTTTTTGAAACTTTTGCCATGTTTAGCATGAGAATCCAACTCTTTAACAGTGTAAATAAGTCAGAATGCATGAAATATCATTAGATATTTCCCCCCCTTTAAATATATAATACCACTGTAACAATGACACCTTAAAATAAAGTGTAACCGAAAACTCTAATTCAAAAGTATGTTACAGTACACACAAAAAAAGTTGAGCAACTGCAAAATTAAGGACAGAGAGAAATTAAAGTCCCATGCCAGGCAAAGGGAAAAACCCTCTGTTGTGCTGGATTCACCCTTGACAACTTTTTCATCCATCACCTCTTACAAGTACTCTTCCTCCTGTCCCTTCCAGATTGTTTCTATCCATTGTTCGTATCAACATTCAATGCACCTGTGCCAACTGTGCACTCTGAACTGGCCTATATGTTGTACAGTTGGTTTGGTAACATCATTAGAAACGAGTGTGAACAATTTTGAGTAATTGTGTGTAAACAATGACAACTGTGTTGAAGTTGTGTTTAACCTTTGCCACTCGTGTTGTCAAGTGCATCATAGTGCAACATGTGTTTTAGTGAGTGGGAATGTTTAGAGATTTACAAAATACTTTTGCCAGCAATCAGTTTTTGGGGAATGGCTCTTGAAAGTGTGAAATGGACCGTCTTGCCTTTATCTACTCATAAACAAAATGACTCTGCAGAAAAAATCTGCAGCAATAACACAAGCACACTACTTTGCCTCAGAGTTTCTCTACTTTTGTCTGGAATCAGGAGCCACAGAATAGCAATCTCTGAAATGAAAGTACAGGATATGATGCAGGGATTACCAGTGGGACCGATGCACATACAGTAGGTGGATCAAATCGAGGTTTAATAAACCAATCTGCAGAGTAAGATGACTGAATGGAAAGGAAAAATGCCTGATTCAGTGACCTTTAGCAGGGGGTCACCGCTACACCTTTTCTTTCATTATGAAGTGGCCTTTTAGGAGCACAGAGCTAGCTTTCCATGTGAAGCGATTATTTAGACCATTATTGCATTTTTCCACTTCAGTGTAATTCTGGACAAGTGCAGCTGGTTTCGTGTCAGTAAGCCTAATATCTTTTTGCAGGAAGGGAAAGTTATTGGACAAGCCTTTGACCTTTCACTATCCCATTCTGAGTTTTCAAGATTACACAGACTTACCATTGTGCAGTCAGACATATAAATATATATTTTTTTAAAAAGGCTTTTTGTGACTTTGCCGTGAGTAATAAGAGAAAACGATGAAGCACTGGTCATCTCGATATGAAGTATTTCCTCAAATATTTCTTAAATTTCATCATTTTCCGACTAGAGCGCATTTGCGGATGTTAGCTGTTTTTCTCCCGTAGCTGTGCATCCTTAAGATAATTCAAATGCGTTTATAAGTCATGATTTCAAAAGCATTTTCCATACCTGCAAACTAAATTTCGGCGGTCTTCTCTTATAGGATATTTCGTGTATAGCCAAAAAAAAAAGTGATTACAGTACAAGCACAAAGCAGCAGAGCTTGTATTAGTGGATTTTTGCTTACCGTTGCTTTCCACGTCTGTGGTGGCATATCTGCCATTTACTCACTTTACATCAACAGCAGATGGTGTGCAAATTCCTATTATTCTACATACATTTGCGGTAACAGCAAAAGGGTGGATACGTGAAGTGCAGACAGGGCTTGTGAACTTCACCGGATTGATGACTACATACTTCCACACTGATCTGTTCGATGGAACATGAAAGTCAAGGGAAAATTTCAACATTTTTTCAGGGATGTAGTGGCGTTTCCCCCGTCTCGCATTCTTTGGAGCTTCACAGAGTGTTTCTGGAAACTTTTTTTCAGTCAGAGTTTGTCAGAAGTCATCTCTATCTTCTGCCATAACCCTGACTGCCACAGTAGAAGGTGAGTCTAGAAGTCTCTCTCATGCTCTCGTTCTCTTTCTTCTCCCACACATGGTGGGTAGCAAAAGCAGCCGCTTACAAAATGAGCATTTATGACAGAGATTAATGTGTGTGCAGTGGGGGAAAGAGCAGAGCAGAGAGAATACACAACAGCAAATCCATTACTCTCCTCTTGATAAGCCTCTCTCTTCTCTCTCTCTTTCTGTCTCTCGCACATATTCTAGTGTATAGTGAGGTTATGGAGGTGGGGACAATGTTGCTCTGGATTATAGTACTCCCACATCATATCACAGATCTAATTGGATCTGAAAGGCCTTCCCTTTCCCCTCTCCCTTCCATTCCATTGTGTGCAATGAACATTGGAATATTATCTATTGAAATATAGCAGCAAAAAAAAAAAAAAAAAAAAAAAAAAATCAGCCCAATAAAATGTAAATCTTAATTTGATTTGCTTCTTATGGAAGCCCGTTTCCACCACTAACTAAAAAAATAAAAAGAGTAATTGTGACTTTTTATCTCAGAATTCTGACTTTTTTTCTCACAATACAACCTGCAGTGATAAATCCATTACATTTGACCGCTTTGATATTAATTTATCATGAGAGTTGCAACTCTGGAAACTTAAATGTATAGATAATAAGCAATTCTAAGCTCCTTTTTCTTTTTTCATTTTTACCAAACAGAAATAATACAAAATACATAAAATACAAAATAAATTATAACTTATGTATAAAAAAACAACAAATTACATGATACACATTACATAAGTGATTAAAATAAATTAAATATTAAAAGAAAAAGAATAGAAAAAATAAATTTTAATGCTGTCACGTAGGCTTTCCATCTGTCCATCTTCCAGTCAAGTCATCTATTCAGAAAATACATTTCCCAGCATCCCTCCTGTCCCTCACCTACACTTACTTGGCTATCAGCACTCCACCAGGATAAAGGCCATTACATACTCCGCAAGAACAGAGAAAAAGGTTCTCGCTCCCAGGGCTGCTCCCAGGGCTTACATCATTTTGTTCTCGCAGCCCTGGTTTGGGAGTTCTCGCAGCTTGTTCTCGTCACATCATCTGAGCAGAACTTTTTTCTTGTGGGTGTCCGAGAACTATTGTGTGATTGGTCAGAAACTTAAAGTGAGCGGGGTTAATGCGGAGAAACGGAAATGTTCAGCATCTGCTTTTCTCATGAAGTATTGAATGTCCTGGCCAGAACGAACTTTGTTCTTGTTCTTGCCACTTCGAGAAAACAAACACATTTCTTTGTTCTTGCGGAGTATGTACCAAGCTTAAGAGCACACATCTCACAGTCACACTTGGGCTGCATCCGAAATCGCATAATCTTTTGAGTAGGTACTTATTTTGAATAAGTAATTACTTCATGACCACTAAAAAAGTATGTTCTATACACTCACCTAAAGGATTATTAGGAACACCATACTAATACTGTGTTTGACCCCCTTTCGCCTTCAGAACTGCCTTAATTCTACGTGGCATTGATTCAACAAGGTGCTGAAAGCATTCTTTAGAAATGTTGGCCCATATTGATAGGATAGCATCTTGCAGTTGATGGAGATTTGTGGGATGCACATCCAGGGCACGAAGCTCCCGTTCCACCACATCCCAAAGATGCTCTATTGGGTTGAGATCTGGTGACTGTGGGGGCCATTTTAGTACAGTGAACTCATTGTCATGTTTAAGAAACCAATTTGAAATGATTCGAGCTTTGTGACATGGTGCATTATCCTGCTGGAAGTAGCCATCAGAGGGTCATAAAGGGATGGACATGGTCAGAAACAATGCTCAGGTAGGCCGTGGCATTTAAACGATGCCCAATCGGCACTAAGGGGCCTAAAGTGTGCCAAGAAAACATCCCCCACACCATTACACCACCACCACCAGCCTGCACAGTGGTAACAAAGCATGATGGATCCATGTTCTCATTCTGTTTACGCCAAATTCTGACTATACCATCTGAATGTCTCAACAGAAATCGAGACTCATCAGACCAGGCAACATTTTTCCAGTCTTCAACTGTCCAATTTTGGTGAGCTCGTGCAAATTGTAGCCTCTTTTTCCTATTTGTAGTGGAGCTGAGTGGTACCCGGTGGGGTCTTCTGCTGTTGTAGCCCATCCGCCTCAAGGTTGTGCGTGTTGTGGCTTCACAAATGCTTTGCTGCATACCTCGGTTGTAACGAGTGGTTATTTCAGTCAAAGTTGCTCTTCTATCAGCTTGAATCAGTCGGCCCATTCTCCTCTGACCTCTAGCATCAACAAGGCATTTTCGCCCACAGGACTGCCGCATACTGGATGTTTTTCCCTTTTCACACCATTCTTTGTAAACTCTAGAAATGGTTGTGCATGAAAATCCCAGTAACTGAGCAGATTGTGAAATACTCAGACCGGCCCGTCTGGCACCAACAACCATGCCACGCTCAAAATTGCTTAAATCACCTTTCTTTCCCATTCTGACATTCAGTTTTCAGGAGATTGTCTTGACCAGGACCACACCCCTAAATGCATTGAAGCAACTGCCATGTGATTGGTTGATTAGATAATTGCATTAATGAGAAATTGAACAGGTGTTCCTAATAATTCTTTAGGTGAGTGTATAGTATGAATGTGTGTAGTATGAATGTAATCTGGACAAACTCCATTTGCCATGTTGTCATTATCACGTGACCTACCAGCGTCAGTTGCATGGCTTCACTGCCATTCACAAATCCTTTCCCATGGCCTCATGGGATAGTAAAGTGTCCATCGTATGCACACTTCAGAATCTCACCGGAAGAAGTAGGTCATCCAGGTACTTTTTGTGTACTGTGAATTCGGACATACTTCTTTTCTCACATACTGTTTTTCGCCTACTATATAGTAGGCAAGTATGCGATTTCAGATGCAGCCTTGGTCTGGTCTCAAATGTGGATACAGACTGTTACCTGCGATACTCAGGAACTATTGTTCCTGTGAATCTCAAGCGATCTTGGAGCGATCCTACTTCGTCCTCGTGTCTGCAACCCTGTGGAAAAGTGTTACCTGAATACTCGTTGTGTTCATACTGAGGTGTGTGCTTCCCCCGGATCCTTCAGTCATTGATACAATTTATAATCACAGAATTATTTTGTTGTTTTCATCAATTCTTCATTTTTTCTTTTATCTAAATTGTATGTAAATGTGACCATTTTTTTGATAAACGCTAAAACACATAGCTAACTTTACCTAGGGTTACAATTAGATGTTGCGAGTGGTTTTGCATACAGGGTCTATGAGCAATTACCACTGTGCCCTTTAGCAGAACACCTAATCTCAGCTCGCTCCAGGGGAGCTGCACCTGTAATAGAATGTAATGTAAAGAGAGAAAAGCAACTGCTAAATCACAACTTGATATTTGCTTACTTACTAAATATAAATCTCAACATGAATGTGATGTTCATAATTGCTTTTATTTAATTGCACATATAGAATATAGCTACAAGCAGCAATTACAGGGCCAAGCACAGTTAATCAGCATTCCTGAGATTTTTTTTTTTTACACCAACATTGTCAAATACTCAAGGGTGTGATTCAAAACCAGTTGCAAAAATCTTAAATCATGCTAAATCTGATAACTATTATGAGGCTCTGTGTGAAGATAATATTGGCCAAACTTTGGGTGAAATTGGACAAGATCTGTAGCGAGGAAAAAAGTTAAGAAAAGGCTTCCATAGACTCCCACAAAGACAATACTAATGGATTACTAACAAAACAACTGACACATACAAGCATAATACCGTAATAATACCAATAAATAAAATCATTGTACAATGTAGTGTAATACTAGTTCAATGGCACTGCATTCTGATGGATGGATGGATGGATAGATGGATAAATAAATAATTCCTATGTGTTGTGTCTTTAAAAGCTGTGCCAATTTATTTTTGTACAAAAGTTGGGGTTACACTTTATTTTAAGGTGTTCTTTTTACAGTGTAATTATACATTGTTGTACTGAATAATATTAATTAACATATACTTACACTATAAAAAGTTACATAATCAATAAGTTATGACATTTTTTACATTGCTTTAACTCATTAAAATAAGTTAAGCAATTTTCATGCTTGTGTTTATTATTGGACCTATGCTGTTCATAATATTAATAGATTTTTTGACAATTTTGCTATAGAGTCTAATGTAAAATCTGGGTTCTGAACCAGTTCACCACTAATCATGTAATGCAAAAATACCATGTGTTCCCTGGAAATTTGCCCTCTCTCCTTTTCTCTGTGAAGACGGCAGAATGGTCACTGGATGGGAACACACTGTGCATTGCTCAGTCTGAATAATCTACACATCTACATCTTCCTCCCAAGATGATGAAAACATGACAGAAGACAAGAGAAAGAGAGTGGAGCGAGTGCTTGTCAAGTTATTCTTATTTTGTTGTTGGAAGGAGTAGGAACAGAAGCTACTTGTATGCAGGTGATTCCACACACCTAAGGAAAAAGAGGTCAAGAGAGGTTAGGAAATGTTGCTCAGAAGAAAGGAACACTCACACCTGTTTTAGGTGTATTGATTCATTGTTTGTCTGTAGCTTTGTATCCTGTATAACATAAGCAGGTTGGGGAGTCAGTTCTTTTGTTGTACTTCTACTGCAAGTTACCTTCAGTTAGAATGTAACATCTGTGCTTCACTTATTCACCCGTCTCATCACAGTGACTAAAATATTTTTCACACATATCAGGAATGATTTAATCAAGGTATAAAAAAAGAGGTTCCATGCAATGTCACACAAATTTTCAGCTTTTTAACAGAATTACACATACAGAAATGTAACATAAATGAAATTAATTGTGGTAAATTAAAATACTTTGTGTGTGTGCGTGTGTGTGTGTTTGTGCGTTTGAATGATGAGTACAACTTTCAATATACATGTATTAGAAGAACAATGGTTACATTAAGTCACACTATACTTTTCATTCCAAAGACTCCCATTCATATGCATGCAAATTTGTCAGACTGAAAATGCAGGCTCATTCAAAAAGTGTCGCATTTCGACATAGTTTGGCGAACTCTGAGCTGCAAACTCGCAGCACGTGAAGACATGTGACCAGTAGAAGATCGATACGTCACAGTGTGATCTCTTGGCTGAATGAGAAGAATGTATATTTTTGCAGTAAAGACGAGTAGATTGTATATATTTACATTTTAAATGTATTACTTTTTGTTATATGTTGAATTCATGTTTAAAAAAAAAACGCAGAGTATGACGTCATATCATGACAGTAACAGTGTCCGTTGCATGCTCAACGTCTAGTGTGACCCAGTGTCGCAGCGGACGGGCACTGCGAGGGGGCCCCGTGATAACCCCCATGCTGGGTTGCGTCAATAATCACGTAGGCTATCAACAATAGCCAGAGATATTATCAAAATCATCACATATTAGCCATATTAAATATGGCATTACCAATTAATGTAGGCCTGTGTAATGTCTAGTGTTTTAGTTTTGTTTCATGTTCATGTTTCATGTTCTTATTTTGTTATTTTCAATGTCATGTTTCCTAGTTTGTCATGTGATTCCATTGTGCCCTCATGTGATCATGTCATGTGCTTCCCTAGTCTCTTGCGTCTTGTTTTCATTAGTTGATTTAGTCATGTGGGTTCTCAGTTCAGTTCTGTCACAGGTGTTTCTTGTTAGTCATCAGTCTCTGTGTATTCAAGGCCTCATGTTTGTCATGCGTCTGGGTCTAGTATTGTGTGTGTTCACTGTTACGACTGTTGGTGAGTCTCTAGTCAAGGTCTCTGGTCAAGTCTGCGCTGGTCACTTGTAAAGAAACTGCACATGGGTTCAACTGCAACTTGCCTCCAGTAGATCCGTGACAGCCTTATAATTAGGATTATTATTATTATTAGGTTACTTTTATTATTACATTAATAGGCTATTAGGCTACAATAAAATTGCCCCGCAATAATTTCACAGAGCATCACCGCATAACTGACGTGCTGTGAGGATAATAAAAGATTAGGCTATTACTCCTCATTGAAGATACTTTGAATTATACAATGAATTATAGGCCTATAATTAATATTTTTAACAGTCTATAATATTTTTGAACGCTGAATTGTCAGCGATGACAATTAAGTGCAGCTTTAAAAAACCTATAAAAAAATGACCTGTTTAATACAAAATACTTTTCTTCACTTTTTTTCACTATGAGTGGCCACAAGAGAAATATTATGGAATTAAATTAAGACACTTATACCGTTTTCAGCATATGTTGAAGTAGATGCATCTCTCGTCGTATCTGAGAGAATATGCTGCGTTAATGTAGTGTGATGAAAGCAGTTTTTATTTTCACTCTTGCGCATAGTTTGCACACTGCTTGCGTTGTATCCATCGGCTCGCCTTTATGGTTCATAAACCCCTTCCTCCTAACAACCTGCACTTGTTGAATCAGGTTCTGCGACTAATATGACCTGCCAGAACTAACGCTACGCTTAATTTGTGACTAAACCGAAGGTTGACTTCAAAAACGATGTCCAAATCAAACGGTGTCGTGCATTAGTGGTGGGGATCTTTTTGGGAGATTACATCGATACACAATAGGAAGCGACAAGCAGCTGTCTTTATGAGTCAGTAAATCATTTACTCAACCAATTTGTTTAAAAAACAGATTTATTTAGTGTTGCAGGCAAAGAATTTCAGGGTTAGGGTAAGAATACATACAATGAATTAAACCGTTTTATACTGAAATTCACACTGAAATACTACAGTATCTTTATATTCTAAAGAAATACAATATAACCAATATAACCAACTATTTATACATGCTATCAACATAATCTTTTTAAATTTACATGGCAGTGTCTGGTGGCCTGCATGTGTTATTTAGGCTGTTCTAATTGCTTTCTTGCTTTGAGCTTTTTAATAAATTGTCTATTTTCCCTAATGTTTTTCACACTAGAGCAAGAGCATTTCATCTTTATATCAGTGTGTGTCCAGAAATTAATTTCATCATATAAAGATAATTAGTAGGAGACATAAAGTCGTCAGAAAAGCAGCGGCTGTTTTTTTCATCCTATATCTGATTTCTGAAGCTCTTCTTTTCTTTGTTTATGGCTGGGGAGCAGAATTTCACAAGAACACGCAGATGCAACTGCACATGCTCTATATAAATAACACATTGACAGATAAACAACCAAAGTAGCCTGCAGGAAACACAGCAATGACGTCCATGTTGTGATTCCAGTAATATTATTATTTATTAGATAGCATGACAAACATATCAGCCTTATAACCAATAATAATCATAAGAAAACATAGGAATACTCATGAGGAAATTAAAGGTCCTTATCTATTACATATAGCAATGCACATTTTTCATTACAAAAAAGTGCTTATTTTCTGTGTATGAAATGTGGCCCTACTGAGAGTAATAACACATGCACTGACTTCATAAAGCAATAGTCCAGAGGCCTGTAATGGTGATGCTTTCACCAGTGCTGGATTACTCATTATAAGACCTCCACTGAGCCCCTCACAAGTTATACATAATACTTCACAAAAAAATGCTTTATTCGTTCAAGATAAATCTTTTTAAAAGTTCATTTTTAACTATCTTTCAACCCTCTAAAGAAACCTGTCTTTGCCTGTATGAATGCATATTCATCTTTGATAAAGTTCGAATTGTTCTTCTGCTTGTGGGTGGCTACACCCCTTTGAACATGCACTTTTAAAAGCCATCTTTCAAAAACAAAGAGCAGAGAGTATGTGTCCATGACAACGGGGACGTGAGCCTGTACCTTGTGAAACACAGAAAGTACAAATGTCAATGGCAGGGATGTAGGAACCACAGAAGGTAATGACTGTTTATGCTCTACAGGAAGCTACATGGATAAATTCAGACCTAATAAATCAACAGTCTGAAGACTTCAGCCATAGGCAATTGTAAAATTTTTAATAGATTATACCTTGAATTACGCTAGATATTTCTTAAAGGAACACGCCAACTTTTTGGGACTTTAGCTTATTCACCGTATCCCCCAGAGTTAGATAAGTCCATACATAACATTTTTATCTCCGTGCGTGCCATAACTCTGTCTGACGCACCCACCGCTAGCCTAGCTTAGCACAAAGACTGGAGGTAAATGGCTCCATCTAGCCTATTGCTCAATAAGTGACAAAATAACGGCAAAATTTTCCTATATATATGTTGTGATGTGTATAGTTACATCGTGTACTAAGACCGACGGAAAATGAAAAGTTGCAATTTTCTAGACCGATATGGCTAGGGACTATACTCTCATTCCTGCGTAATAATCAAGGAACTTTGCTGCCGTACCATGGGTGTAGCGGTGCAATAATATTACGCAGAGCCTAAAAATAGGCTAACTTCCGTCAACATAATCAACGTGACAACCTGCTTGCACAGAGAGCGTGCTGGGGACTATTTTCAGGCACTGAAACAAGTTCAACACTGTAACATCAGCAACAAAGATGTGAAGTTTAACTAAAGTTAAGTCATTTGTGAATTTTGTGGAATTTAATCATCAAAGGTCAGCACCAAATGCTTTGATAAATATTTTAAGAGATCAAGTATTAAAGAGATTTTAAGAGATTATTGGTCCCACTTTATATGAGGTGCCTTTAACTACTATGTACTAACATTTAAATTAATCATTTGATACTTGGCCAGAATGGGCTGTTATGATTGCTCTACAGCGCATGTTTCATAAGCTAAACAGCCATTACCATAAGTGAACTTCAGCTCCAGAAGCATCCTAAAGCTCAGCAATTGTACACACTGTAAAGACAGTAACGATGACGTCAATTTTACCATATCAATCCGAGCGCGATGATGAAACATTGGAAGAACTAGTTATTCAACCTGAACCTCCATCGCAAGGACGTCTTGAGTAGGACATTTCTCTGTGATACGCTGCTCATTTTGAGGTACATTATGAGATGTTGCAGCTGTAATTTAACAAGAGTATGTCCATCAACAAACCCATGTGTATATTTCTAATTTATTGCAGTTCACATGCTGGAACTGTCTCATAACAGCACATACTTAAGCCGAGCACTAATGTGAATGACTGATGTAACATTAAAATTTGCAAAACAAATCTTGCTCCATCCTTTATCTTTACTCAAAGTAGTAAGAACGACAGACAATCTGCATTAATAGACACAGTTTTAGGTAATAGTGGCGCACAGCTGCTTAGCATTAACTATTTCAGTAAGACATAATGTGAGTTAGCCGGAAACGTACACAATATAAAACACAAAACTACCTATTTTGGACACCCGGTAGAAAATATGTACATCAATAATTATTCATACACACAGGTTGTGATTCTGAGGAGCAAGCTGGTCCAAATAAACTGAGTACTGACCCATCTTTCAAGAGCAAGCATTTTGTAAATGAGAAGCAGTCGTCAGTAAAATGACGCTTGAGGGGGGGTCAAGTTGTTTGCGGGCAGACAACATACAACATAGACGGGGATTATGCAAATGTATTTTCTAGTGACGTAGAACCGTCATGCAGTGGGATTTCGACTCATATAGGCAGTTCAGAGTCAATTCTTTCTTTTGGGAAGACCTTGCAAACACAAAGTGCACTTATTTTATTATTTTTTCCCCCTAAAAGTCTTATTTTTAATTTAATAGAAATGTATATAAAGAATTTTTTAATTAATCATAACTAACATTTCCTTTTTCTTGCAGGATTAATTTATATGTTTTTGAAAACAGAATGTCCCCAGCACTTGGACCAAAGTTAAGGCTGATTTATACTTCTGCGCCGGACGTGCGGCGTAGCCTCTACGCTGTGGGCTATGCGTCGATTTTCATTTATACTTCTGCGTCCTTGTCCGCGTTGACGTGCGGTTACACATGCAGAGGGAGCATGTGTATCCCTGAGGGAGGGGTTCTGGCAGACCAATCACAGTACTTGCGGTCCGCGTATAATCAACGTGTTGTTACATTTTTGGAGAGGTGCAGTCAGGGTACGTTGTAGGCTACGCGTGCAACACACAGCCTATGACGTAGCTACGCCGCACACTCGACGCAGAAGAATAAATTGGGCTTTAGTGTGTCTAAATATGTGTCACAAAAGGGGAAACAACACTAGACAGCTGTCTAAGTAAGATGAAGTAATCATAAGATCCTTTTACCTAGTAACAGAAGGGTTTGCTGAATTATACATATGAAGAACCGATGATATTGTAGAAAAATTAGGTAATGAATCATGTCACCTTTGCCATGCTCCTATTCTATAAAAACTGTTGTACTCTTTTTGTCAGGGGGATTCTCTCTGAAATTGGTCCGAGATCGTCCCGCCATGATTAAAGCATATTCGAAGGAATTGTCTGGAGACTGTCTGATTATTGCTGCACAGCAGGCTAGACACTAGATATCTTACTTCTATTCTCAAGTGATAGTGTTTAGGTTTTAGTGGCGCACTAGAGACCTTATTCCCATGGGATGATAGTGTTCAAAATGGACAAGCGTCGTCCAACTCGAACAGGTGTTGAGGTACGAGTAGAGTATCATTTTTTTTAGGTGTCTGGGACACCTGGGTTAACTTAAGTCAGGTGCGTATGGGGGAATATCTACCACAGGGGATATAATTATTGTTTCTAGAAGTGATTTATTGCATTTACATTCAGATTTACCTTGATTTCAGGTTTGTCAGAAAAAAATAATTGTCCATTATTCTAGCTGCTAAAACAAAAAGCACTCTCTTTACTGAAACCCATCCTGAACCCTAACCAAACCTGAAACCCATCAGTGCTAGAGCCACTGTAGTTAGTTTGAGAGTCCATCAACAAGACCCCAGTCCTCCAGTGCTGTTTTTGGCTGGGAGAAAGAACAGCTATATCTTGTGTAGAGAAACTCTTGCCAAATTTAGCAAACATTCCCTTTCAGATTTAAGCCATCTTGTTACTCTTGGTGAATCAGGTGGTGATTCACTGCACCACAGATTGATCATAATAGCCTAGAAGAGATTTTTATTAGATTTGCCTTGAGGCAAAATTAGACTCTTAACAAGCAACAACCCAACCCAGTACTGAAGCATATTCAAGCAATTAGATTACGAGATGTTGATATTTAGTAAGTATATGCCCTGGAGGTAAGCTGAGGAATTTATTTATCCTCCAATAGCGAATCAACCGCAGAGCTGCAAGTTTTATTGCTAGTGTGTGAAGAAAACAATGGAGTACTCAAAGCTGGTAAGATGTCCTGAGGCCTTCTCTGCTGTTTGTCTTGTAGCGTAGGCTCAGTGGATGATGTTTCTAATCCTTCTCAGAGCTATACAAAATGTGCAACTGCCTGTGTGTGTGTTTGTGTGTGTATCCTGGTAAACCCTACATTATGGAGACAAAATGTCCCTACAAAGATGGCCATATCCGAAATCCTTGTCCTTGTGGGGACATTTTTTGGTCCCCATGAGGAAAACAGTTTATAAATCATACTAAGTGGGGTTTTTTTTAGAGTAAAAATGCAGAAAGTTTTCTGTGATGGGTAGGTTTGGGGTTAGGAGATGGAATATACAGGCCACACTAAGCCAGAGCTTTCCCTATTCAATCTTTTTTTTCCTCGTCTCAGGAAATATCTGCGTACACACGAAACATCTGAAACCGACTCCAAACTATTTAGCATACATGCCAGACCAGTATGTGGCACAGTAATTCTGCCACAGAGATACACTAAAAACGGAGAAGAAGACTTGGAGCATGCGCATGTGGTGTCTGACTAGGGTCGAGACGCGGAGTGATGACATAGTTTCACAAAATATACGGATTGGCTGTACACATGAAAACGCAAGGGTGTCGTTTTCAGATTTATCCACTCTGGGACGGCTAAAAAATTACGGTTTTTGGCTCCCAAAACGGCGGATCCGTCTGGACAAAATGTTGATATGATACAAAATTTGTACGTATACAGCTAAATGCGTATACTTCGTGCGTACAGGGCCACAGTTCGTACAGTATAAAATTCATTATGTCTATGGAATCTTCCCATATAACACGTGTCATCCATTTACTTCATGCTTTAGATCTGTGCACCCTGAAAAATGTTCAAAATATTCAATTTGTGAAATTAGTTGAATTTTGACGACATGTGAACACTCCAGTTTGCAGAATTCTGGAAAACGAAGGTCTTGGGTTCATTTGATGTCACACAGTGACATAGAGATATGAGCAGAATGTATTATTATTTATATGGAGATAGAATGAGGAACATATTAAAAATGTAAACAGCCGAATAATACACCAGGATTGGAAATCTGCAGGATTTTTTCCTTTTGAAGCATGGGTGGAAGAATTAAAAAAATGCCTGATATGAGGAATTAATATACAAGATAAATAATGATTATAATACCTTTTTAAAGAGATTGGGCTCCGTCGTGAATAAAATTGGTTAATTAATTTAGTCTGTCTGTTATCACCTCTCAGTGGATATCTGAAAATTAGATTTTCTAGATGGATATAGTGACTTCCTGCAGCTTCCTTTGTTTGTGTGCATTATTGTTTGTTTGTAGTGTTTTGTATATTGTCAGTTTTATATGTTTTTCGTGCATATTGTCAGTTTTTCCTTGTCATCCTATGCAATAATACAATTTAAATCAACAATTCTTGTGAGGAAATGAACATAACAAAATGTACCTAATAAAATTTTTTTATTGTTGCAGAAGCAGAGTTATAGAACAAAATTACTAAAACTATAGCTAAAATGAAAACAAAAATATAAAAATGTATTAACAAAAATTACAAAAGTATGTCAATGACACCAAAATAGTTTTTTTTCTGTTTGTTTTATTTTGTTTCATTATTAAGGCCATTAAAAGTGTTTTATTTATCTCATAAGTTAACTTTAACAGCTTGACTATTCAATATGAATTTAACAATGATTAGCATAATCATCACAAGTATTATATTACAATAATATTCAAGTGGGTTGTGTTTATACCAACATGTCCTCCAACCAATACGCCTATATAGGTCGTTTGTCACTTCCCTGAAATACGACCCATAGGAGTGTTAACTAAAGTTGCGCCCCTATCGACAACAGGACACTTTCATTTTAATGCATTGTTCCCTTTTATCTGCATCTTATTTCAGGTTTTGCATAGCTCAATTGGTAGAGCATTGCAATATACAACAACATGTAATCATGTGATCATGCAATCGTGGGTTTGATCCCAAGAAACGCATGTGCTCATAAAGTGTATATGCACTATAAATCACTGGGTAGGTTTAGGGGTGGGGGGGATGTAGTTGTTAATAAAATGATTTTTGCTAAATGGAAATATGACAAATGGTGGTAAAAAGAACGCACATTGCATTTAAATGACCACACATTTTGATTGGTAACGACAGTCATACGTCATTTCATGATGTCAGACGTAACACGACACTGTCATTATTTTTACGCCAGCTAGAGGGCGCATGCCTTTAAAACGTAAATAAAGGTCGTAATAAGTTGCTTGAAAATAGAGTCGTGTTTTTTTGGAGGACAGTTTGGTTTATACACAAAATTACTGGATACGGTGCTCATTTTCTGCATCTATTTATACTCGGCAATATGCTGTATTTGTTATATAAACAAAATGTTCCGTACTTAGGCACATGTATATGCATATCATGACTAAATATTATGTACTTGCTCATGTCTGAGTGGAAGTGTTTAATCAAAAAAAAAAAAAAAGAGAGAGACCTAAAAGAGAGAAAGAGAAATTTGGCTGCAGGGCACAGAGATGCTCCAGCACTGCCACCAGGCTTGGCTCGCTATGAAAAGCAATTTTGCAGCAGATGATTCAACCTCCGATAGCTGTTTACTATCTGTGCAGTGGCAAAAATCTAAGGGATAGGGAAAAAAGAATGGAGGAGGGGGTCCTGCCAGGGGGCAATAAGAGAGAGGATCCACAAAAATTCATTTGCTTATATTTGGAGCAAACGATCCTAGAGACTACTGAGAGCATAATTGTGCTCCGTCACTGTTATGCCGAGAAGTAAGGTGTTTATCCTGAGGTTACTGCTTTATGACTATCTCTGCAAGTAGTTGTCTTTTTTCACTTAACCCAGTGGCATTCTAAACAGTGCGTACCCAGAGTTAAAAGCGACCTTAACCCTGGCATGGGTTTAAAAAGACATTAACCCAAGGTTAAGTGCAGTGTGAAAAGCCTTGAAGTCACTGAATGAAAAGCTGCTAGCTGCTACAAAATGCTGGTAGTCAACATGGTTGAAATACTTGATTTCTATTTTTTTGTTTAATAAAAATCTTTCTCATGCCAGTCAACATCAAACAAATATCGTGTTTGTTGCCCTGGCTTTTACTGTCCATCGCTGATGCTTTTATTGTCCTCGTTAATTATATCCGCCTATTTATTATTTTTATAGCTCGTCTATAACACTTAAAACTCAGGGTCAGTCTAAAAGGAGACTATTAAAAGTCTATCAGCGCTATTTACTGTTAGCTGAGCACTGACTCTTGTGGAAATCTTAAAACTTTATGGCCCTGACCTTGTAAAAGATAATCAAAGCAGGTTGGTCTGAAGTTGACTTATGTCGTAAAACTCTTCAGAAGTTGTCACATGTAAGTATATGAATCCAAATGTAATACTTAGGGTGTTTGATGCTCATGTCAAAAAGAAAACAAATTCTTTTGAATGTGTTTATATATTAAATATATACTGGTAGTTTAGAAAATAGATTTCTCTATTTAGATTTACTTCATATTAAAGTATTAGGTCATTTTAAAATGAAAATTACCCCATGATTTACTCACCCTCAAGCCATCCTAGGTGTATGACTTTCTTCTTTCAGGTGAACACAATCAGATTTATATTAATAAATACCCTGGCTCTTCCCAGCTTTATAATGGCAGTGAATAGGGCCCACGAGTTTGAAGCTTAAAAAAGTGCATCCATCCATTATAAAAGTACTTCACACGGCTCCGGGAAGGTTAAAGGATTAGTTCTATTAGTTAGTAGTGATATTTTACTCACCCCCATCTCATCCAAGGTGTTCATGTCTTTCTTTCTTCAGCCGAAAAGAAATTAGGTTTTTTGAGGAAAACATTTCAGGATTTTTCTCCACATAATGGACTTTGATGGCAACCAACAGGCTGAAGGTCCAAATCAAAGCAGTTTCAAAGGGCTTCGAAGGGCTTCAGATGGCTGTGCATGATCCCAGACGAGGAATAGGGTCTTATCTAGCGAATCTATCGGTCACAAAGGGCATTTGTATTAGTCTTTGCACGTGCGCTTTGTAAACACGGGGGCGGTAATTCTGCCCACTTCTAGCGTGACCTTTACGACGTGATTACGTAATCCGTGGCGCGCTGAAGAGCTTTAGGTTAAAAAGTATATACATTTTAATTTTTTTTTTTAAATGACCGATGGCTTCGCTAGATAAGACCCTACTCCTTGGCTGGGGTCGTGCACAGCCCTCTGAAGCCCTTCGAAGCCCTTTGAAACTGCATTGATTTGGACCTTCAACCGTTGGTTGCCATTGAAGTCCATTATATAGAGAAAAATCCTGAAATGTTTTCCTTAAAAAACTTAATTTCTTTTCGACTGAAGAAAGAAAAACATGAACATCTTGGATGTTAATTTTAAAGTGAACTAATCCTTTAATAAAGGTCATTTGAAGCAAATCGATGGGTTTTTGTAAGAAAAATATCCATATTTAAAACTTTATAAATTAAAATATCTAGCTTCCCCCAGCGCGCCTTCCGTATTCAACTTATGAAGAAAAGTGTAACGCCTCTCGCAGTTCAAAATGCTTAGGCTACGTCATAGTTAGTTACGCTTTTTCCGTAAGTTGAATATAGAAGGCACTCTGACGGAAGCTAGATATTTTACTTTATAACGTGTTAAATATGGATATTTTTCTTACACAAACGCATCGCTTCACTTCAGAAGCCAGAGCCATGTGTTTATGATGGATGGATGCACTTTTTTAAACTCATGAGCCCTGTTCAGCCATTATAAAGCTTGGAAATATCAGGATATTTATTAATATAACTCTGATTGTATTCCTCAGAAAGAAGAAAGTCATATACACCTAGGATGGCTTGAGGGGGAGTAAATCATGGGCTAATTTTCATTTTAAAGTGAACTAATCCTTTAACTGCATACTCATATTTCATGTTTCCTTCGTAGTTTACACTTTTTCTGATTCTCACTGTCAGATGATTAGCTACTGTAGATATAGTCTTGCTGTGCAGCTTGTATTAAGGCCCATTCACATCAAGAACGTTAACGATTTGAGCGCACAATAATGTTGTTTATTATAAACAGTTTTGTCGTCTTCCGCTCAGCTCTTTAAAGACAGGTAGATTCTGACAGGCTGTCAGTTGTTTTATTGTTCATCAGTTGGAAAGTGATTCCAACGATATTGTCGTTATAGTTGTGGTGTGCACTTTTGTCATAGAATTAGAATGATTATTAAACCTTTATAGTTATTATCGTTATAGTTTTCGTCCTTTGTGTAAACGACTCTTTACTGTTATATGTTACGATTTGTAGATATCATCTTTGTTAGGGGTCTCATCTGCTGAACACACAAGCTACAAGGCAAAATCCTTACTGTGTCCCATTTATTTCATTATTTCTTGTGTCTCAACAGCATACAGGAGAAATAGGCTCATTATATTTAATACAGCCACTGACTCCTACACCCTTAGATGCTCACTTGCCCTGGTCACAACTTCATTATGGCTCTTTTTTGCATTTTTATCTTTCTGCATGAATTCTTTATGAATGTTCTGCACTGGGAGGAAGTCTTTGAAAAGACCGTTTGCCAGCTGAGACCGGCTTTGGATGCCGCTGGTTTAAACTACCAAGGATGCAAAGGCAGCAGACAACTCCTGGTATTCCCATGGCTACTTCTGTGTGTTTGTATTCTACACACAAACAAATACACACCAGAATGGTACATATGTTAGTCTGAGATGCATACTGCAAATATATACGTGCACAAAAACATGGTAATTTACAAGCACTGCTCTGTAAATGCATTATAGTGCTGTAGCCACAGAAGTGGCTAACAATGTTACAGTCACTACATAACACAAATAGCTTAATAGGCAAACAAGTATGGGCGACGCCATTTAGCATTAGCGACAGGTCTGGGTTCCCTCTACTGCCTGCACATATCCCAGCCTCAATGATTGACAATAGGCAAGAGAGTAAATCAATACAACCTCCCTCATGTCCTCATTACAGCACTGCTCTGTGTTACTCAAGGCGACAGGCTACTGAAATTTTAAATAGCCATGAACAAGGAGCAATGCAGGAGCGCTGCCAGATGGAGAGGATGTGTCGATGGTGAAGCCACCTACCCGAACACACACACACACACACACACACTTTCTCACGCTCCATTCCACGGAATGTGTGTGTGTGAGGTTGCTAGAGGGGAGCAGAAGGAGCATTCACGTTAATGTTATGAGAAGCAGTTGGAGTGGTTTTCTGAAGTGAGGAATGAAATGAGGATTAAATGGGACTAATATCCATTATTAATAGGGGAGATATATGTAAATGCAGATTACGGATGGAAATCTCCAACATTTTTGCGAAACTTGGGCATAAGTCAGGCCAAGACCCTGGAGTACGCTTGCTCTCCACTCACTCCAGACTCTTTTTCTCTCACAAATGAAGTCTTTATTTCTGCTTGACTGCATCCTCATTTGGTAGCTTTTCTTAGTCACATTAACAAATCTCCCCTTTCTTTCGTTTTCTCTCCCTTCCATGACCATGTTTGCTTCCCACCCAAATGGAACATTTTATTGCTCAGAATACCTCTCAGTTTTTCCATTTAAAGGGATAGCTCACTCAAATATGAAAATTCTACCATAATTTACTTACATCCTTCCAAACTTCCTCACTGAAATTACTGACAAAAGTGGTCATTAACTGAGATTTTTGATTGTGTCAACATTAACAGACACAATAAATAAAACTATGAACAATGAACTAACAGAAGAAGAAGAAGAAGAAAAGACTATAGTCAATAATGTTGAGGACTGATCCACTATGTGAGCTGAAGATGAACAGTGCATAAACACCGGTAAGCACTTTGCTAGAAGGTTAATTAACTCACTTAAACACATTCTACACATATATACATATAAGATATACATTAACACACACAGTCAACTTGAACTAAGTTACATGATTGTCACACTGCAGAGCTCTTTCCATAACAAAAGACTAAAATACTTCTAAAACCCAGACAATTAACTGAAGCCTAAATAAATCACAATATTGTATTACAATAGTGTAAGCCTCATAATGTTTTTCAGTTCATCAGTTTTTCACAAAATAGTCACATGTTGTCTGATAAATGTTGAAACATGTTTGAATTTATCCTTAAACTCATACATCGGGTCCCTCCTTCTCATTAATTTTTTTCATAGTATTCCTCAATCAATTCATTATAAACTATTTAACAAGAAAAAATAATAAAATTATAAAAGAATGCGTGTTTTCTCATCATTTTTTTGTTAAAATTGTATAGGGTCGCTAACGACCCAAGGTGTGTAACAGTGTAAGTATATTTTTTCTGCACAACAACAATTGAATCTTTGATGACTGAATAAGAGCAATTCACCTTTATTCCACAAGGTAGCAATGTCTGATACACAATGATGAAGTGACGTTTCACTCATAGTTACCGCAGGCAGAAAACAAAAGAATAGGAAGTATCATCAGCAAAACTTGAAATGGCGATTTACTGCAGAGCAAGTACAGAACGCATTCAAATATTAGTGTCACTGTCACTTGATCTGGTGAAAAAGCTGAGGCGATCAAAATATTGATTTTGATTTTACAATTTTGAGAATATACTTAACTGTGACAGAATTGAAAACACATCATAGGCAGCGAAAGATACATCTATGCTGCATTCAAAAATCAATCAGATGACAGGATGTGACACGACCATTGGATTCAGATGTACTTTGTTGCCTTACTGCCTCTGTGTATGCAGCATTTCTCAGCTTTTGGACGCAGCCATATTGTTCAGAATGAATTGGTTGAGCGAATGATTCAGTGGCTCTTACAGACAGTCACTTATACTGGTCAACGAAAAATCCCCACTATTACACAGACTGACAGTCTGAGAAAAGAAAGCAGAGTGATAAAAAAGTAAGAAGTCTTAATGTTGTTGGACTGTTATGTACTCCTAATTCTGTTCAACCAATCAAATTTGTATAATATACAATATTTTCTTATACTTAATTTGTCTCAGTAGCAGTAGCAGTTCATACTTGCAGCATGTTTTCAGTGAGATCAAGTAGAAAACACTAAAGAGACTCATGTGAGAATAGTCTATTTCTCAGAAGAAAAAAAGCAGGAGATTTAAGCAGAATTCTTTATTTGCTCCTCATTTCATCTCATAGCTGTCCAAGATAAGCAACTAATATATTAAAGAGATCTCATTTGCGATTTTTATTTCCTATGAGATGTTTCCCTCTTTTCCCACTCTTTTTCACTCTCTCCTTGTTTTCCACTATCCCCCTTCCACACCTCCCAGCTCTTCTCTTCGTCAGGTGCGGATGGATGTTATCATTTCATTTCCTGCCTGCTTTCCCTTGGGGCAGCTCAGGGAGAATCCGCTGGAAAAGACCAGGAAATAGCCAGGGCTCAATTATTCTCAGTAAACAGGGATGAGGAGGCTTGGTCCTCTCTCGCACTGTCATTTGTTGGAGAGGGATAACAAGTCAATGATAAAGATCCGGCCCGGTCCAACAAATAAGGCTGGGACCGAGCTCTGTGCTTAAGAGTCTTGCCAATGGCCATGAGTGAAATGGACCAAAGTTAGCAGTTCTCTGTCATGGTGGATCTAGGTCTGGCTTTACTGTAGGCAAGATGAGGTTTGGCTGCATATGAAGAGCAAAAGCCTGGGGATGATCTTAAACAGATGCTAGAGAATGTAGAATGGGATGCATTGTCTCGAATTTGGATGGACACATAGCCATTGGTTAGACTCTTCTTTTGTTTATCATGAGATAATGTTCTCTCTCTCTTTGCCCTTTCTCAAGTCTTTCACAATAAGATACTTCAAGTCATTCAGCTGCATATACATTACTGTAAATGCTGCGGGTGATGTGTAATAAAGCATTTTTCTTCATATTGAAGTTGATTGTTTGATTTAGTTATTTTTTGGTGTTAAAATACTTTCTTTACTCTAAGCTTGATATGCAGTGATCTATCTATCTATCTATTTATCTATCTATCTATCTGATCTGTGAAAAGAATGAGACATACAATCCTAATGTGTTGATAAGTCCCAATGTGAGTGTCCACTGTATATATAGTCCAATAAAGTGATAATCCAAAAGGCTTGAAGTTTGAAGAAAAGTGAGCCAACAATACATTTCTTAAAGACATGCACACTTAAAATGTTAAGAGGAATAAAATGGACTAACAAAACATGTAAACTAATTAAATATTAAGTATTAAGTTAAAATACTCCCCAAAGAGGGGTACCCAGACAGCAACATAGTGTCGACCCAGATCCGGCCCACATCTGGTACGCATTGAATCCACATGGACCAGATCTGGGACCAGGGCTGGACTGGGACAAAATTTTAGGCCGGGAAATGTCATACCCATCCAGGCCATCCCATACACCCACAACAAATTTTGGAACCATGGAGAACCATACTTTTTGTATGGTCATCACATAAAAAAGGTTTAAATCCTTAGGCCTAAGGCTGAGGCCGTGCAAAATAATTAAAGGTTCTCTCTTGAACTGCACCTTCACTTCCCTTTTCCTTTTAATTATCTTCATTTTCCCTGATATCTCTCTGCCTCGACTCTCTCCCTTGGCTGTGTTTACTTTTTTGCTGCTTTTCTTGTACCTGTCACTTCTTCAGCAGGTCTACTGGAAGGAAAAAAACATTCATTTGTTTGCACAGAATCTAAATTTATTTTTGGTAAATTCAAAGTATCACATTAGGACAATGCGTTGTTGTTTTATATTAAAATGTCTTAAATATCTATAAAAAAAATTTACAAAACAATTTCATGCAAATATATATATTTAAAAAAATTGCTTAAATGTCAAAATTAGTACAATAATAAATACATCATGACAATATCTTTAAAGAAAAATCATAATACTGAACAATTTATTGCATTATTAATATTTGTTGTCTGCTCTAGCTCCCTCAAAACGTATAAATGTGAATATCTGTCTGCTAAATTACTGTAACTTTACAATAGATAATAATGATGTAATTTAGCATACAGTTTTTAGAATGACGATAGTAATGGGGTGCTACTGCTAACATTGGCTAGCAGTTTAATACTTTAAAGAAGACAAAACCACAGTAGCCCTTTACAGGTGAAACTGACCTGCATTTGAAGCCCTGAAGAGCTCAGTAATTTTGCTTTATTTTGCTCCTTCTTTGAGAGCTTTCCCTCGATGCTCCATCTGGCCGATTCCTCGAGTCCGTCGCACTGATTATTATACTCTGTTCGAAACGGTTTGGTGGATGCGCGGAGCTCACGCGAGCTGAATCATAGCATTGCCAGTCAAGACTAACCGTTTCATGATTTATTATCGATTTATTTTCGAATGCCGAATTCGGGAATTCTCACTTTAGTGCATTGGGGCAATTGTATATAATTAAAAAGGTAATAATATTATAAGTAAATTATTTATTTAAAAAAAAAAGAAGGAAAGAGGGCAGCAGGCCAAATCAGTTGCCAGGCCACCGGGAATTCACCCAGTGCTCCCCATGGCCAGTCCGGGACTGTTTGGGCCGACACTATGTTGCTGTCTGGGTATGCTATATGTGTGGGGAGATCGGGAGCTGCATGTAGTATTTGAGCGCTCATATGTTTTCAGTGCAGGCAGCAGCTAACTTCTGACAGCTTCGTGTCATCTAAGCACTCGATTAAACTTTGATAAGTGAGGCGCTGACAAAAGACAATCATTGCTACACTGTAAATGATGGCACTGTGGAGCCATGTGCTTTTTAAACCGTTTTCATAGGTTTAACAATACATTATTGGCTCTGAAAATATGCTAATTTGACTAAAAAACAACGGAGACCGTAAATGTAAAGCATTATTCCAGTACAAGTCAGACGAGACTTCCGAGTTCAGAAAAAGTTGAATAGGTTTAATCTTTCCAGATGCACTGAATGTTATTCTCATCCACCCTACACGGTAACCATCACTGCAGACTTGACATAGACATCACTGCATGCTGCCCAGAAGGCATCGCTAGGGTACTGTGCAGAATACAGAAAGCCCCGTGGTCGGTCACCGAGCGTGAAATACTAATCAATTTGGTATTCTGGCAGGGCTGGTAGGGTTTGGCTGTGGGAGCAGACTGCACACAGGCAACAGGTGTGAACTGACACCTGTTCTGTGTTTATGATGACAAGCCTCTGCAGGAGGGGAGGGTGAAATACCTGTATTTTCCCCTCAGCCTTCCGTTCCCTTGCTTTTGGAACTTTTATCATTTCCCAGAAGGTGTGCGGATGAAAGGGAATGAGACGTGCCATGTGGCTGATGTAGCCAAATATCCATCCTGTTTTCATCATTCAGTCATGTGCACATCTTGAGTGCCTCAATCTGAGAATTTTAGGGCTAATTTTATAAACAGCATTTTTGCGCCCTTGAAAGGGAACTTCGGGAAGTGGGTGCCCCACAAATGGCATCCCATTTCCGAATAGCCCTTAAAGGGCGCAAAAACGCTGTTAGAAATTCACTCTAAAAATGCTCCTAATTGTACACGCGCACATGACTGGGTGATAACAAACAGCAATGCAAACATCGTTCTCATTCCCTTTCATCTGCACACCTTCTGGGAAATGATAAAAGTTCCAAAAGAGAGTGAACAACTGAATCCCTTCACAAAGAGCCCTAGAATAATGGTCCGTCATTAATAAGTAACTATGCAGGAAGTAATGCAGGACTAATGAGTAATACTACAATTATACTTCAGCTACTAATGTAGAAACAATACTAAGTAAGTAATATCAAATTTAGGAGCTAGTTTCCTTGTTAAGTAATCAATAATTACTGAATGAGATTAGCCTAATTAATAACTATTAACTAACTGACAAATTATTATGAACATTATTGTGTGTCTGAGATATAATCAGTCATCGTTTTTACTCTGAATAAAGTCATAAAATGCATCACTAATTACTCAAGTGTTACCTAGTCATTATGCAGGAACTACTAGTGACCTGGACCATTATTTTAAGTGGAAAATATGTTTTTCACTTTAAAATAATGGTCCAGATCACTAGTAGTTCCTGCATAGTGACTAGGTAACACTTGAGTAATTAGTGGTGCATTTTATGACCACGTTGAGAGTAAAAAAAGACAATTGCTCACATCTCAGTTAATGTTGTGATTAGTAATTAATTAGTAATTCTTTATAATTTGTCATAGTTTCCTATTAGTTCTTAGTGATGCCAATCTCCTTCAGTAATTATTGATTACCTAATAAGTAACTATCTTAGTCCTAAATGCGATCTTACTTACTGATTAGTTAAGCTTGTTTCTTTATTAGTTAATAGTAGTAGCTGAAGTGTTAATGTAGTACTACTCATTAGTCCTGCATTACTTCCTGCATAGTAACTTATTAATGACGGACCATTATTCTAAAGTGTTACCATTGTATAGCTAATTTATGGTCACGTGACCCAGGCTGGCGAGTTCTTGCAGTTCATTTCAAAGCTAGATGGTGCAGTTTAAGTTAATGTATAAACAGAATAAGTTGGGTTTTTTTGTTACACACATTTTCATCATGCATTTTATATTAACTTCAAATAAGTTTCATAGGTAATAAATGTGTTTAATAATAAATGTGCTTATACCTGCAGGGTCCTAAGAAGAGATAGTTTTAATGTTGAGAGCAGAGAGGGAATGCACACATATAAAGCCTATTTTAAAATGTTCATTATAAAATACATTTGCAAAAATTATATTAAGAGCAATAATTCCTGTTCTAATTGGGTGATGGACCATGCTGTATTGTCATGGAAACAGGTGAAGGTAATGAGGAAATGACATCTGCTGCATCCAAAATAGCATACTGTATAGTAAGGACTACATTTGCTTTGAAACTTGCTTTGCGAACATTAAAAAAGTATGTTCTTTATAGTGTGAATGAAATTTGAGTGCACTACGTATATCCGCCGTTTTGTCACTGTCATGTGACCTATTGAAAGTTGCTTTGCTTCACTGCCATTTACAAATCCTCTCCCTCGCTCAAGGGGTATTCTGAGTTCACACTTCAGAATCTCGACAGAAGTAGTAGGTCATCCAGGTACTTTTTGCCTACGGTTTTATGATGAATTCGGACAAACTACTCAGTTCACATACTGTTTTACGCCTACTTATAGTATGGAATTATGCATATTAGGAGCAGCTGTTGTCTTTCATTGCTCCCTTCGCCAAGAGTGTTCCAAATGGCTACATTATGACATGCAAGTGCCCTGCTGCCTCCAAAGTCCCCACTTCAAGGACTCTGCCTTTCGAAGTGAGTAGAGCATAGGAATTCTCACTTCCGACTGGAATTCGCCCCTTAGCCATTTCTAAACAAGCATTTGGTAAAAACGGCTTGATACTATTCACACTGGGCTTTATGCAAACAGCAGCGCTGCAGCTCCGGTCGTGTTGTTGCAAGCACAGTGGTTGTCTCACTGAGCAGAACTGCAGTGGGGTAATAGATGCAGGTGTCACGCAGACCGTTCTGGCACTTTCCTCCTGTGCTCGTTCTAGCTGGAGGAGACATAGCGAAGGGGGAGGATGGGGTGGGCTGAAAAATGGGGATAATTGTCCTCATGCTGCGTGGGTTCTGAATTGTGGCCATTGCTCTCCGCACAACGCCTATCAGATTTTTTTCTACGCTTTTTTCCTTCTCTTTTTCTGTCACACAGCTAGTGGCAATCAGTGTTGACCTGTCAGTCTGCAGAACTCTCACAATGCCGTTGGCCACAGAAGTTAATGCTAGTGCATGTTCATATGTGAGTGAGCGGTAATGTGCTTTGAGTCGTGTTGGCGTGTTTTGTAAGGAGTGGGGGAGTTGGCAGCGTGGGTCAGTGGCCCTCTTACGGTCGACATTCACATAGGACCCCTCTTTGCCCCTCTTCTGAAGGCATATAAAACTGTATTTTTATCTACTGTAATGTTTTGTATTAATACAGTTTATTACTAGTAGCTGAAATTATATGGGCTGTAAATCGCATTAAATGAAATAGCAACTGACATCAGATTGACATGACTGTTTACATTATTTTTTTTTAAATGTTGAGAAGACATGTGGTCATTAAAAATGCTCCCTGTAGAATGCCATAGGAAGGTCTTTCAAAAGTGTCAGCATATCCATTAGCAATCCTTTATAGCTAATCCATATGAATTTAGTCCAAATTTTCTGAAGAGGCTCGATCGCTTTATATGATGAACAGATTAAATTTAGGCTTTTATTTACATATAAACCTTCCTCAACTCACACATCAGTTGTGGTAAACGGAAGCTCAAGCATGTTTGCTTGAAGTGCAAGAACCAGTGAGGTTCATTCTCGTGTTACGCATCACGTTTGAGCTTCCTCAAGAACCAATGAGGTTCATTTTCGTGTGTTACACATCACGTTTGAGCTTTCACAAGAACCAATGAGGTTAATTCTCATGTTACGCAGCACGTTTGAGCTTCCACAAGAACCGATGAGGTTCATTCTCGTGTGTTACGCAGCACGTTTGAGCTACCGCAAGAACCAATAAGGTTCATTCTTCTGTGTGACGCAGCACGTTTGAGCTTCCACAAGAACCAATGAGGTTCATTCTCGTGTTACACAGCACGTTTGAGCTTCCACAAGAACCGATGAGGTTCATTTTCGTGTGTTACGCAGCACGTTTGAGCTTCAGCAAGAACCAATGAGGTTCATTCTTCTGTGTGACGCAGCACGTTTGAGCTTCTACAAGAACCAATGAGGTTCATTCTCCTGTGTGACGCAGCACGTTTGAGCTTCCACAAGAACCAATTAAGTTCATTCCCGTGTGTTATGCAGCACGTTTGAGCTTCAGCAAGAACCAATGAGGTTCATTCTCATGTTACGCAGCACGTTTGAGCTTCCACAAGAACCAATCAGGTTCATTCCTGTGTGTTACGCAGCACGTTTGAGCTTCCACAAGAACCAATGAGGTTCATTCCCGTGTGTTACGCGGCACGTTTGAGCTTCAGCAAGAACCACTGAGGTTCATTCTTCTGTGTGACGCAGCACGTTTGAGCTTCCACAAGAACCAATTAGGTTCATTCCCGTGTGTTATGCAGCACGTTTGAGCTTCCACAAGAACCAATTAGGTTCATTCCCGTGTGTTACGCAGCACGTTTGAGCTTCCGCAAGAACCAATCAGGTTCATTCCCGTGTGTTACGCAGCACGTTTGAGCTTCCACAAGAACCAATGAGGTTCATTCTCGTGTGTTACACGGCATGTTTGAGCTTCAGCAAGAACCACTGAGGTTCATTCTTCTGTGTGACGCAGCATGTTTGAGTTTCTACAAGAACCAATGAGGTTCATTCTCAAGTGCTACACAGCACAAGCTTCTGTTTATGTTCGCTGATCAATGTTTATATGTGAAAAACATTAAATCTGTACCATTAAATCTGTTCATCATATAAAGCGATTGTGTCTCTTCAGAAATTTGAAATTTGAAATTGAAATTTTGATTAGTTTTACAATCTCTTTATGAACTTTTTGAAGCGTCAAAGTGGTATTTGCGTAGCTGTCAATGGAGGGACAGAAATCTCTTAGATTTCATCAAAAAGATCTTAATTTGTGTTCTGAAGATGAACGAAAGTCTTATGGGTTTGGAACGACATGATGGTGAGTAATTAATGAGAAAATGTTCATTTTTGGGTGAACTAATCATTTAAGCCTAACATCAAGACGAATGCTGGAACAATATTAAAATACTAATTTAGAAATGATTATTAGCTGATCTGATCTGCAAGTTCTTCCTCTATTTTAAGATATCTGTCATCCAGCTCTCTTGTGTCTCGTCTCATGTCTTTCCGAGCAATGTTTTTGGAGACTCCTGAACTTCTATCCAGTTATTAATTTAGTTTTAACCTCTATAAAAAAAATAATACTGTGGTTAAATTAATATTTTGGTTACAGTCAGCTAGTTATAGTAATTTCTTGAGTCACAAAATGGCACCAATTAGCTATAATAACGTCAATACGAAAAGACAGAGTCCGCAGAGTAATACAAGATACAGTAGATGAAAGTGGCTCAAGTGCATTGCCACGGGCAATGGTTAAACATACAGTTTAGCCATCATTATATAAATATATTTAACTGCTCAATGACTGACCAGTGTTACAAATCAAAATTCCAGAGATTAACAGAAAGTTACAATTACTTGGGTGGCATTCTCAAATGAAACACAATTTTGCTGTATTCTGCTCATTTTATTACGAAGCAATTTACTGGTGTTACCACTAAGTACAGTTAAGTTTAACAAATACTGATCTGTGTATGAGGTGGTGTATCCATAGGCCTATACACATGAAGTTCAGGAGGAGCACGTTCAGATATTCTACCCAATCAGCGAGAGAAGAGGCTTATATAGAGGCGATTTACCTCTGTTCCACAACAGTTTTTCCAGCATCCCTCCTCCACCCTAACTCCTCACTCTCGACTATTCCTATCCCAGCCAGGGATGTAATTCTGAGCTCGGAGCCTTCTCCTCGGACAGCACGCCAAATACGCATATTTTATACTCTATCTGATTATATGTAAGTGTGAACTCGTGAATTAATGTTGGTCTGCACTCTGTGTTTATTTGCTGCTATTCACCTCTGCACAGCAGTTAATCAGATGGGCAGGTCTAGCAAGTGTAGTCTTGTTCAGTATGTTTATTTGGACTTTGATGTAATTTAAATAAAGCTGATTGGGTTGGCAGCATCAGTTCCATGAGGACAGAGTGTTCCCTTTCTGTGACCTCACCATTAGACTCTATAAACACAGCGTGTTACATGAGAACACAGGGTTTTTCATAACAGTATAACGTCTTTCCAACTGAGCTAATAAAGAGGTGAAAGGTTAGATGTAGGCTGATATAACTTTAATCGCCATATATAACTTCAAAGATTTCACAGAGCAAGATTGTCTACCATTGGCTGTCGTCCAATTTCAATCTGTTATTCACTTAGATCTCTATATGTCTTCACTGTGAGTCAAGTACTGCAATACTGCAACTTAGATAAAAAAAAAATTATCCCAGCATCATATCACAGGACGTTTCTAACACTCAGTACACTTGATTTTTTATATATATGTATATATGGAAATTTGTCCCAATACATCTTTAAAGTGACAGTGACCCCTACTTTGCTGTCATTCTGCTTGACACGCAGTGCAGAGGGTAGGAGTGATTTGGTGAAATGGCTTTAAATGTCATTAAGCTGTCAGAAGAGCATTGCTCTGCGCCAGGGTGTTGGAAAAGAAATTCTTTCCATTTTTCAATGTCACTGCACAAGCCGATGCGAGAGTCAGTTTGAAATATCAGAGCAACAGACACATTGATATGAATGTGCAGTGAGTGAAATAAAAAAACAAATGCTTCTTCACTCATTTGTTCATGAAAGAGAATAAAACAAACTCAAGTGCAAATAAAAGCACATGAAGTCATGACAACCCCACAGCCTGCGTAAGAATCTTTATATTGTCATTAGTGTAATCAATGGTGATGAATTGAAATTTAAAAGGTGTTGCTCCTGGATATGAAACGGCTGTTAAGTTTGGTCCATTCTATTAGGTAGTTTCTTATCATTAGAAAGTGCCACTGGTAAATTGGATCCACTGGAGCCAATTAACCACTCCAAGACATTGAACGCTCCACATCCTCATGTATTTATTGATCAGACACAATTGCTTTAAAGTGGGGTTATCAGTGTTGTAAGGCACGCTTCTCGCTCTTCAACAATACATGTAGTAAATATGTTATATGGCTAATTATACCAAGAGTTTGTACTTCCATTGAAAAAACAAGCTCATATTTGCATCTGGGAAGCAGTTTATTATTCCAGATTGATATTTGCCATTTTGGCAGATGCTTTCATATAAAGTGGCTTACAGTGCACTAATTGTGAGCACAATACCCGTGGGATAACCTGGGGTGAAGTGTTTTGCTCAAGGGCACAAAAATGATTGAGCAGGACTGTAAAAAATCTGTACCTCAACTGTTCACTGCTGCATGGGATTGAACAGGCAACCTTTATATTAGCTTCAAGCCTATGGCTACCTCCACTATAACTAGTATTTTTTCAATTTGATTATTCTGTTTGATTTTTCCATGGCACACTGTTGGGTTATAAAAACTGAAAGAAAAATGCAATGTATTTACAAGCATCTGGGTGGTTTGTAATGTTTTAGATATGTCTAACAGCATGTCATTATTAGTACCGGTATACATATACCTGAAATGCTAACAGGTAATCTACACACTCACTGGTTCTTTGTGGGGACTCTCCATAGACGTAATCGTTTTTATAATGTACAAACTGTATATTCTATCCCCTTACACTAACCCTAACCCTAAACCTACCATCACACAAAACTTAAAAAAAATATATATATATATATATATATATATATTCTGTATGATTTATAAGCTTGTTTCCTCATGGGGACCTCAATTTAGGTCCCCACAGTGACACAAGTCCCCATGAGTCTGTGTGCATTCAGGTTGAAGTCCCCATCGGGATAGAAAAATATGAACACACAAACTCACACATTCACACACACACACACATATATATATATATATAACCTGGAATGCTAACAGGTAGATCTCATTGGGGTCATCAGACACTTTCATTGTAGTCAGTGTCAGATGGGGCCGGTCTTTTATCAGTATACATATGAAAGAAACAATATCTGAAATGTCTGTTTTCAGAGCTTCTACATTAGACTTACGCTGGCTTAGTGTCAAGTCTGTTTCAAAGGAATCGTGGGCATGAAACATAACTTGGCATGAGGCTCATGATCTCCACCTAAAATAAGCATGCTGCACTCTTATTTATTCAGTAAGGGAGCACTAAGCACATTTCGGTTAAATTTGAGTTGATTTTTTTCCCATTAATAATTTGAAATATACCATTGAATACTCAGAGTCGATTTCTGTGCAACAATAAGAGAGAATTTTTTTTATTATTAACACAAAAAAAAAACAAAAAAAAATCACCCCTAAAGCGTTCGACTTTCTCACCAATGAGGTACACCATGACTCCAACCATGCAGTGTTTTTGCAGAGGTTCCCTATTGAGGAGAAACAGTGCCCCCTGGTGTTCAACAAACTATTTTACACAACAAGGAACTAGGGCATAGAGTCAGTGCTCAGAAAAGCTTTCATCTTTTTCAGCATTTCAGCAAAGAGCTTATCTCATACCAGACTCCCAAAGCTGAAATAAGTGCATCAGTGTGAACTGTATGCTCTACTTTATTCGAGTTGCACAAAACTGCTCTAGTAGTAGACTGCCCCCACATCTTGCCTGGTCTACCACCCTCTGATAGCGGCAAATAGCTTTAAACTGGCCTCACTTATGCTCTGAACTAATTACAATGATATACTGTGTGCACTTAAAATGTACAGTAAGATACATAAAAACAATTCACATCACATGCAATGCATTGCATATTTCTGTAATGCTCTGAACCAAGGAACAGAAACTGAATTGATAAAAGCTGTAAAGTGTTTTCAGAATTTTAAAAGTCTCCAGACAGAGTGGGACTCATGAACCGTGACAAGCAGGGAGCCCAGCAGCATCCTAACAGTGCCCCAGTTTCCCTCTGCAAGTCAAGTTATTATTATTCATGTGTTCCTCAAAATAGGAAGCCTGTGAGAGGGGAAAGTCAGAGTCTGGCCTGAATAATACCATGATACTAGGCGGAACTCCCTTGTCCATCATTAGCGAGCAGAGGATTAAGTGATGGGCGTCATCCATTTTGGAAGAGATCTGCAGAACTTTAATTACCTGTGTGAGCTCCCCATTCAGTCCTGTTGAAATGAGAACAAATAAAGGAAAGAGAAGCAGAGCTATTAGAGGTCCGTGTTCAATCCAAGCTAAATTACTCTTTGATTTACAACCGGATAAAATTAACTACGCCTTTGTAGATAGTGAAGGTCACAAAAGATACGGTCACTTGCTATTCAGACACTTAGTGAGGAATTCACTAGGAATGCGCTGCGCCCGCTGATAGCCCTGTTTTAGTGATTGTGGTTATGCAAATGAGTTGTGCTGAAGGAAAATGCTTAGAGCAAATCCACATATTGCTGCTTGGTTCTAAATGCTAGGCTGTGGAGGAGGATACATCAGATTACCACAATCTGCTATACTTTTTATACAGATTCAGACACCTGAGTTGGCTCTTTAAAGCTGCTGTCCGTAACTTTTTTTGGTTAAAAATGATCCAAATTCAAATTTCAGTACATAACCAGCCAGTGTTCAAGACTATCTCCTTACCTTAGCCCGATTCACAAACTTGTAATAATGTGTTATAATCTGAATGGTACTGGTGGGTTTCCGCAGGAAATTCGAGCATGTCTTTGCATCATTACGTAAACGTCACGTAAAGTAGGAGTCCAGCAGCTAGTAGGAGTATCGCATGTGAGGGGATCGCATGTTCCTCACAGCAGCTGGAATAATTAAACAGATCATTTTGATGGCGGATTGTAATCCAGAAAGTTCCAACGACAATCGTCAGTGACAACTGGAGATTCATCCGTAGTCAAAAGCAAAAAATTAGACTGTACAGAAATTAAAATCTACAGGTAACACTAATACACACTAAATACACGAAGTCACGCAATGCTGATGTTGTTAACATTAACAATTTGAAAATGAAGTAGGCTATAACAATAATAAGAATTTGCATGGTTTGATGTGAAATGAGCTAAGCGATCGTTAGATTTAATCCCCGTTGGTAGCGCGATTTATTGTTACATTTATGCTTTTTTTTCTCAGTCGGTCAGAACAAAAGTGGCAGACAGTTTGCAGACTTATTTGTTCAGATGACATTTTCTGGTGAAACATATTATTTTGGTTGTACTTCCAAGACGTAGAATGTTTGATTCCGAAGTACAGTATCCACACCGGTGCGGTGACAGCCTACACATATTACTCTTCGAAACATTAGATTCATCCCCGCTGAGGAGCCGTGACGATGTGCAACCCATGTAAAGATAATCATTCCGCAACTAACTGCAATTCCAGGTTTCAAACAGAGATGGCGACAAACTGGCAAAACTTACGGACTGCAGCTTTAAAATGCGAAAGTTTTGTGAATAATTTACATAGTAAGGAGAAATGTTTGCATAAAAAAAGGGATTGCGGGTGCTCATGATATATTTTATGAGTAAATGTTTACATGATAAGCTAATGCAATGTTAAAGAGGTCATGAACTGAGAAATACAATTTTCCTTTAGCTTTTGACATATAAGAGGTCATCTTACTATTACAATATCCTGTTTCAAAACTAAAAAACTTCCTTGTTAGTCAAAAAAAAAAAAACGTTTGTAACCAAGCCCAGAGAATGTCTCATGGAATGTGCCTATAATAGATAGGTGAAAGACAGCCTCTGCAGAAGAAGATCAATACCTACTTCATCATTGCAACTTTAGCCCCACCCACTAGCGTGTTAGTGAGATGACGAAGAGAGAAAAGCGATACAGGATGGACTACAAATAACATTATCTTGCAAAGGATCCTAATGCTAGGAATGTGGTTATTTATGTTCAACAATGTGAATGTCTCAGTTGAACATTATTCATTTGTATTTGGTACATTTCACTGTGGTTTTTATAAATCAGTCGCAATTTCGGCACAGGCTTTGTAAACAGACTTTTACGATATGGACTCGGCAGTAATGCGACAACGTGTAAGTAACCGGGTTAATTCTAATGCCTGATCTGTGACCAGTGATTTATATGTAATGATTCATGTAGCTACAGTCAGATGTTCTTTGTCTATGTGTCAGTAAATCAAACCAGTGACTAAACGTCAACTTCACATTGTTTCTCTTAGTAGGATGAAAATAATCTGTTATTTACACTGTGAAGATCAAAGAACTCTCCCTTCACAATCGCTGGAGCTGTCAATCAAACAGCGCAAGTTTATCAGTGACTGAGTTCTGGACTCTCACCAAAACTCCCGTTATAGTCTACAGATCTCTTATTTACATCGTGTTTGCACTGTTAGTTATGATGAAAGCATTCGTTAGTGTGCAGAAATCGAGTTGCAATGACAAGATCACTGCATTCAGTGCTCATCACTGCAACCTTTCATGCCACAATCTAAATATAATGCTATAATCAAAGCTGTAATAGTAAAAACATGCTAAAAGTTTTCGAGAGAGTTCAACTTCAACTATTTCACATGCAAAGATGTTAGCCAATCACAGCAGTGGGCGTTTACACTGAAGTCTCACAGCAGACACGCCCCTTCAAACAGAGCATTCAAATCAGAGGGCTAAAATAAGGGTAGGAAAAATGCCTTTTATTTCTAAATTATGACAATTTTTGATGTAAAAATCATTCTTACATTACTAGTGCACCCCCAGGAAACATAAAACATAAAAAAATAAATTGTAAACAAAAAAACAATGCAGTTCATGAACCCTTTAATTGCGCTGGCAAATAGTGATGCATGTTATGAAATACGTCTATAAGTAGCTTAATATATAATTTTTTTCATGAAAAGGTGTTTGCACTTAAAAAAAAATAATATTCCCAATCCCTTTGCATAACTACTTTAGTGCATTTAGCAACTGGTTGAACTGGATTGCGGTTGCTCTTTAAAGAGCCAATACTGTCTAAATCAATAAAATTTGTTCACATAATCAATTGAACGCAACGATAATCACAATGACAAATAGCAATGCATGTTGTGAATAAGATACAGTTCATAAGCAGCCTAATTTACATAAAAAGGAGTGCTTGTACTTAAATAAGAATGTTCATTGCTACTTTAGTGCATTTAGCTTCTGGTTAAACTAGATTATGAGTGCTCTTTAAAAATCCAAAAGTGTGCTCGTCTGAAAAAATAAATTTTTTACAAATAACTGTTCACCTGATGTTGATCAATGCAACGTCAATCGCTCCGGCAAATAGCAATGTGTGTTGTGAATAAGGTGCAGTCTATAATGAGCCTAATTTATATAAAAAGAGGTGTGTTTGCACTTTAAAAAAAGAATATTCATTGTGCAACGCTATTTTAACTCATTTTGCTTCTAGTTACAGGAGTTCTTTAAAATTTTTAAAGTGGGCTTATCCGAATAGATGTCTGATTATTTCACACATTACACGTTCACATGTCCAATATAGTGTAACGTTAATCGCACTGATAATAAGGTGCTATAATGAGCCCGATTTGCATAAAAAGGAGCGTGTCTGTGATTAAAAGAGTGTCAATTTAAACAATCACAAGACAGCCCCATTTTAGCACATTTAGTTATTTGTTAAACTGATTTGGTTTGCATAAGATGCAGGTTTTTGTTCTGAAGTAAAGTAGGTGAAAAGTGATGCAACTGTTTACTGAATTCACCCCATAGAGATTTATTGTTGCCGTGAAATTGAATCAATAGAGTTTGTCATATTGACCAACATGTTGATATGTGTTGCAGATTACTATGGAAGCTTGTTTCTGCCATGGAATAAAATATAAAGGTAATTGTGACTCACAGGTAATTGTGTTCACAGTTCTGACTTTTTTTCACAATAGGGAATTTATATCTCGCAATATTGACTTTATAACTAGTAATTGCGAGTTTATATCACACGATTCTGACTTTTTTTCTCAGAATTGCGAGTTAATTTTTTGGGGTAAATTCTAAGAAAAAAGTCAGAATTGTGAGTTATAAACTCAGAGTTCGATAAATAGTAAAAAATTGCGAGTTTATATCTTGCTAGGGTTGGGGAATATGACCAAATTCTTATTTCACGATATGAGAAATCTCATTTCTGTTATTAAAAAGCAAATTACAAACAATATGACAAATACAATATAACAAAAACATTTATTAAATTAAGTTTATCAGGTACAATAGGTTTATATAACATGTAGTTAGAATTAGTACAGAAATGTAATAATCAAATGTAAAAATAAAATATTGCATAGTCTTCACTGTATGAATTAAATCTAAATTTATTCTATAAAGCTAATAAAAATGTATTCAATCAAGAGCAGTAAGTTATTTTTTCTTTTGTTTGATTCACATTAATAACACAGAACAGCAGGTAGGTTTATTAGGTTGCTGTCACTTTAAGACCAAACGCACGGATCCAGCATACTGATACACATTTACTTTCACTTAAGACTTAATCGAATGCGTTTACATGAATACCCCACACTATGGATCCGATCGTTCAAGTGCAATAAGACGTGAAAGAGAACTGAATGAGGCAGCTTTCTGTGCACGCACTTTGGCAGTGGTCCCGCTCTTTATATTCTCATGCATTTCATCACAAAGTGTCAATAGTGCTGTGATATGTGTGTATATTTACATAAGGCGATATACGCAATAAAACAAAATCTCTAACGATAGACATTTTATACTGTGGTAACTATCATCCTATCGCCCCCACCCTATATCTTGCAGTTCTGACTTTTTTTTAGAATTGAAAAATATATAAACTTACAATTCTGAATTATTCTAAGATATAAACTTAGCTGACAATTTACTATTTTTTCGCAATTGCGAGTTTATATCTCACAATTCTTAGAAAAAAAGGCTGATAAATAGTTAAAATTCAAGAGTTTATATCTTGCAATTCTGACTTTTTTTCTCAGAATAGTGAGATCTAAACTGGCAATTGCGAGTTATAAAGTCCAAATTGAAATTTTTTCAGTGGAAACCAGCTTCCATAGATTACAGCTTTTTGGAGAACAGTAAAGCACTCTGATAACTATTATCCATTCTGCATATTAATTGATTAAATATTTCATTCATTCATTCACACACACTCTCTCTTATGTTTCACTTCATTGTCCTCTGTAGTGGAGATGCCACATAACTGAGCATCACCAATCATTATAGTTTTCATATATAAGATTCGGAAGCAGTTTTTAGTTATTTTTTTGTGTTACTTTTCACCATGATGTTATCATATGGTGAACTCTCTTCTTCCTCACTGTCCTCTTGCTTTGACAGCAAGGCTCTCCTGGGAAGTTTAGGAACCGCATAGTCGTCGACAGAAGCGTTGTACGGGTACTCATGACCGCTTGGATCCATTACTGTGCCCAACATCTTCCAAGCATGACCTTTGACCTCCTCCGGTTCATCATAGAGAGATGGAAGCCCACTTGGGGCCACACCGCAACCTTCCGGTTCATCATAGATGTGCTCCACTTTGTAAGATTTTGTTTTTCTGTTTGTGAAACGGGTTCTGATAGCAGTTTCATCTATAATGTCATAAAGTGGTTCTGTGTTCTCTACGTTGCCTTTCTTGTCATTTTCACAACCGGTTTCTAGTAAAGTGGGTGGAGGGTGTGATGCGGACAAAATGTCTACCATAATATTCTTGGCAATGGTGTCAAAGGGCAGCGAGTAGTCTGAGTCTTCGGGGTTGGAGCATGTGGAACGTCTGTCCTTTGGTTCTCTCTTCTCCACTGGACTTCCCCGATCTGGATCCGGCGCCGGCGCCATGGCCCGGGAATACATCTCATCTTCTGTGTTGGCCAAGGGACAGCTGCGGAAGTTCTTGACTTGGTTCTTACGCGGCGGAGGCCTGGTGTCCAGGGTCAGACTCTTGACTCCCGTCAGAAGCTTCTCTGTAGGGGCTTCAAGTCTGGAAAGCTGAGGGTTCTGGGGTTGTTTAGGACCGTCTCTGATTGCTCCTTCAGACACCATACTGTAGAAAGATGCATCCTCAGCTCTCGTTCGAGGTGAAGAGGGCATGGGATCGCGCTCCACACTTGATATCTGCTTCACAGGTAAATGGACTCTGTGTAGATTGATGGCGGCCTCTACAGATTGGAAAATGGCGTTGCCTTGTTTTGTGTCAAACTCAAAGTTGCCTTCCCCAGAGTCGCACCTCCGCCCAGCCTCAAAAGAGAATGTTGCCTGTTTATTAAGAAATTACAGGTGTAATTAGAAGTAAAATTGGTAGTTAGATACTCCACTCTTTGTTCAATGTAATGTTTTTTTTTTTAGAATTTAACTTCAATTTAATTCTCAAAAACAATGCATGATTTTTTAAATATTTTTGAAAGGTCTCTTATGCTCACTAAGGCTGCATTTGTTTGATCAAAATACAGCAAAAACAGTAATATTTTAAAATATTAGCCCAAAAAAGTGCATCTATCGATTATAAAAGTAATCCATGCGGCTCTGGGGGGTTAATAAAGGCCTTCTGAAGCGAAGCGATGCATTTGTGTAAAAAAATATCCATATTTAACACGTTATAAAGTAAAATATCTAGCTTCCACCAGAACACCTTCCGTATTCAACTTACAAAAAAAGTGTAACTGACTGTAGCCTAAGCGTTTTGAACTACGAGAGACGTAACACTTTCTTCGTAAATTGAATAGGCTGTCTGGCGGCAGCTAGATATATTTTTGGGTGAACTATTCCTTTAATAATAATTAAAAAAAAAAAATTAAAATCTTGAACGATAATGTACATTCATAGCTTTACTGACTGATTGCCAGTGATGTTTTATGAAGTATTTTATTAGAAGAAAAAAAAAGCTTAAACTGGCCTATTGTGGTATGCTAGTCTTAGATGGTTTAACATGGTCATCCAGGCTGACCACATGAAAAGTGCCTAAACCCCTCGTAAGCCAGGCAACAGAGACCAGTAAACTAGCTTAGGCTGGTTTGAGATGAGGGTTTTTCAGCATGGTTTTCTATTTTCCATACATTTTTTATTTTATAAAATAAAATTGATATGTTTTCATAATTTGTGTTGTAATTTATCAATTCAAAGTCATAACAAAATAATTGGGAGAAAATTATTTTCAAGAAACACCCTAGGTTTTTTTTTTCTTTTCACATGGGTGTCTGGACATCACTTTAACATCTCATCCAAAGGACAGTGTCTTTTTACAGTATCATCACTATACTGGGCCATTAGGACTGACATTAAATTACTGACTCCAGGTCACTGTGAAAACCATACCTTGTCTCGTCCGAACCTGCGGAGGAAACGGTAGGGCCAGGAGTAGAGAACCTCTCCTGTCTTTGGTTCTTTCAGAAGAAGGCTATCAGAATCAGTCCGTAGCAGCACTGTTCCTTTCAGACTGCATCTCTCAGAAGCCTCCGTGCGCCTCACTGTCACCTTAAAATCTTTCATTGCTGAAGACAACAGGAAAGAGAAGCTTTATATTAACAATGTGCCAAAAGAACACATACAGTATCAGCCGCTTTACACTTAAAGGGCCCTATCATATACCTGCCGTACATGCAGCACCAGGCGCAACACAACTGTTTTTTGCTAGTTTCACCCTAACTCAGTTATCCTTTTCATGTCCTGCACCACGTTGTTTAAATAGTAAATGCATTTGCGCCCATTTGTGCGCCGATGGGCATGCTGGTCTGAAACGGTGGTGTGTTCAGGTGCATTGTTGGCACGTTGCTATTTTGAGGCAACTGAAAACGACTGCGCCATTGACCAACAAAAACCTGGTCTAAAGTCAATGGCGCAATATTTGTTTTTGTTATTTAAAGAGCGTGTTAGTAATATGCGCCTATAGGAGGGTGCACAACGCGCGTACACTTTGCTTATTACACTCATAGGGACGTGCAGCAGCACACAAACATTTTTAAATATTAAAAATACAAGGATTCCTCTCTGGAGAAACATTCAGTCTTTCCGCTCGCAAATTCCACCATGTAAATAGCGAATCCGCCATGGTGCAAGCGCAACTGGCTTTTAAGGGAATGGGAGATGAGACTCTGATTGATTTATTGCACGTTACACCCAAAACACACCCATGACTCATTAAGAGACTAGGGACAACCCTTTTAGACCATGCGACGGGCACCAGCCATTTTTCCCGTTATTAAACTAGCAAAAGTGGATTCGGACACACCCTTAGTGCACTTGCGCCATGCACTTCAGATCATGCGCTCAGATCGTTAAAATAGGGCCCAAAATTCTCTCAGATGAAAAACAGTGGATTCAGCACAACTGTGACCTCCTGAAGACTTTTGAGTCTCGTTGCCATGTATCTTTAAAAAAAAAAACTGTATTAGGCTGTATGGGGTTTTAACCTGTTTTCAACTCTTTTTGCAAGCAGATGGTATGTATCAGAGGTTACATTCTCACATATGTACAATCATGTACAATCAGATTTGTTTTGATGGGATGTACGCACTATAATTGGTTTTTCGCACAGATTTAGCACATGGCTGCTGAGAAACAAGCACCTTATTAAATGTTCTCGGCTAAGAAAGGTCAACACCCCATTCGTTACTGCTGAACTACAGGGTGAACTCTGTGGCACGCACGATTCCGCTGGTTCTCCAGAGGGATTGTCTATTAGAGGGCGCGCCATGCAGATGTTTTTCTACATGGGAGCCGACATGGGTGATGAAACTCCATTAATTTCCTGAGGTGAAGTGTCAAAAGGAGATTTTCTGCTTATGCTATACAGTCTAAAAACCCAGTCAGCCCAACAGTGTGGGCTATTAATTAGGCTCTGCATACATTTATTGCAAATGCGGATGTTTCTCAAAGTCTGCTTTAGTATTTAGTATTGGTAACACTTTACAATAAGGTTCAATTTGTTAACATTAGTTAACATGTAGTGTTTCATATCAGTAGTTAAATCTACCCTAACACTGTTATTTAATTGTCGCTTAAAATTAAAAAAATAACTAAATAAAATAAACAATATTTGGGTGCTTCATTCTTGTCATCCATTCTTGTTTATTAGCATTTTGCTAACTCTACCATTTTTTGTATCTGAAATACAGCTATTTAAATGTTCATTTAAATTCAAATATTAAAATATTTATTTAAAGGTGCACTGTGTAAATTTTAGCGGCATCTAGCGGTGAGGTTGCGAATTGCAATGGCCCACCACTCACCCCTCCCTTTTCGAATCACATAGAGAAGCTACGGTGGCTGACAGAGGACAAAGATGTCGTCGTCTGAGACAGCAGAGAGTAGCTAGCACTCTGTAAAGCAGTTTGTCCGTTTAGGGCTACTGTAGAAACATGGCGACGCAAAATGGTGATTTCACTGTAAGGGGACCCGCGGTGTATGGAGATAGAAATGGCTCATTCTAAGATAATAAAAACATAACAGTTCATTATGTAAGGTCTTTATACACCACTGAAAACATAGTTATGTATATTATATTGCATTTCTGTCAATAGATCCTCATAAATACTACACATTGCACCTTTAAAAATGTTGATATTATACATAATAAAATATTCTGTTACCACAATATATAACAATAACTATTAAATGCTTTATTAAATGCTATTATTTCATGTTTCTGTTTAGATTATGATCTAAATGAACTGATTAATATGTTTCATATATCTAAAAAAAAAAATGTATTGAAATTGGTTCAGATAGATAGATAGACGTACTATGATGAACTAAAAACAGAAAAGTTGTTTTTTTGCGTTTTTTTCGCATACAGACAACAACGGCATCAAACCGATCCCTGTTCACACAGATCTGTGAAATAAAAATGCTGTATTATGCTGCCAGGCCAGTAGTTGGTGATGTCCCTTTGTAAAGAAACATTATGCGCCTATAGACATGTGTTGTGAATTGGGTGGAATTTTTTTGTGAGAAGTTTTCCTGTATGTATAAATATAATCCATGCAATTATTAGTGAATAAGACCAAGTGATCTTGATATAAGAAGAAAAAACACCCATTTGCATGTTTGTACAATGTTTTGTCAATACATTCATTCGTATTACTGTATGTCCCAGAGAATTTGTCACAGTTCACCATAACATGGCAAGATTTTTTGTGCCCTGTTTTTAAGTAACTTTAAAGTACTACTTTAAAAGTCTAAAGTACTGTTTTTGGCTTTTATTGGATACAACAATATAGTTGAGAGGTCACAGCAGGAGGGAACTCTAACTGGGATTTGACCTCCGGTCTCTTGAGATACAGCTACTAGTATTACTTTATGCCATCGTTACAAAGGACTAAAACTCTGTTGCATAACTCTGTCGATAAAGATTCTAGAAATGGGAAGAAGGAGAGAGCGACAAAGAGAATAACAAAGAGTGCGATGTGGTTTGGAGGTATCTTTTTCCGTTTGAAAAATGTGGCTACTCCAGCCACAGTCAAACTTCATTGGGAGGAAGTGTGCCTTTGCAAAGACAATGCCAGCTTCTGTTTGCAGCTGTCAGAACAGAAGCAAACACTCCACACCTCTCAGCAAATGAAAAAATTACACTTCCTGCAAAAGAACAAAAAAGCCACAGTATATACAGACTAGTGTAAAAATGTAACAAGAGACACATTTCCACATTTACATCCTGTTGTCACTGAGCAACAAGTGGTAAAATTCACATGCAAGATTCTCTCTCTATTGCTCTACACTTGGCATTGCACCAAATTTATGGCAACTGTTTTGTGGTTGTAACCCCCCATTTCCACCTCTCTTTCCACATGACCTCATTTGCATAACATTCTCATACACTTTATCTCCTTCTCCCTCCAGGTGTGTGTTATGTTCAGGAAGTTGTCAAATCATAAATGTACATTTGATGCAAAAACACATTTCATGTAAGCATACAGAGTGGGGTCTAAAAGTCTGAGAGCACTTTCACTGTACAGCAGCATAAACAGAACTTTATCAGCTGAGATGAAGGATTTGTGGCATCCTTTGCTATTAGAAGGTCACTAGCCAGTGGCTACTGGTCAAGCACGAGGTTACCACCAGCCAGAGGAACACCTTCCTATTCTAAATAGAATATTTTGTGGGTGAAATACTATTTCTTACAGAGCCCTTAAACAGGACATGATGGTGGAAAAAATATGAGATGAGACTCATAAAACCTTTGCATTCCTTCGTAAAAACGATTGCGTTCCACCAAGAAACTTTGCATTCTCTTGCAAAAATGATTGCGTTCCTCCAAGAAACTTTGCATTCGCTTGCAAACAACTCAAAAGTTTTGTGAGCAAATGCAAGCTTTATATATACACCGATCAGGCATAACATTACCTTCCTAATATTGTGTTGGCCCCCCCCTTTTGCTGCCAAAACAGCCCTGACACGTCGAGGCATTGACTCCACTAGACCCTTAAAGGTGTGTTGTGGTATCTGGCACCAAGATGTTAGCAGCAGATCCTTTAAGTCCTGTAAGTTGCGAGGTGGGGCCTCCATGGATCAGACTTGTTTGTTCAGTATCCCACAGATGCTCGATTGGATTGAGATCTGGGGAATTTGGAGGCCAAGTCAACACCTCAAACTCCTCAAACCATTCCTGAACAATTTTTGCTTTGTGGCAGGGCGCATTATCCTGCTGAAACAGGCCAGCCTTCTCTCCCCACATGCATCAATGAGCCTTGGCCGCCCATGACCCTTTTGCCGATTCACCACTGTTCCTTCCTTGAACCACTTTTGATAGATACTGACCACTGCAGACCGGGAACACCCCACAAGAGCTGCAGTTTTGGAGATGCTCTGCACCCAGTCGTCTAACCATCACAATTTGGCCTTTGTCAAACTCGCTAAAATCCTTACACTTGCCCATTTTTCCTGCTTCTAACAACTCAACTTTGAGGACAAAATGTTCACTTGCTGCCTAATATATCCCACCCACTAACAGGTGCTGTGATGAAGAGATAATCAGTGTTATTCACGTCACCTGTCAGTGGTCATAATGTTAATGTTAAATGTTTTAATTAGTGCTGGGCAATCAATTAATCGCGATTAATCGCATCCAAAATAATATATGTACATAATATATGTGTGTGTACTAATGTTTGTATAATTATGATGTATATATAAATACACACTCCTTCATGTATATATTTAAGAAATATTTGCATGTAAATACTGTATATATATTTATATAAATTATCTTATATATAAACATAAATATTTTAAATTTAAATATACATACATGAGTGTGAATTTATATATGCATAATAATTATAAACAGTACACACACATATATTATGTAAACACAAACTTTTATTTTGAATGCTATTAATCGCGATTAATCGATTGCCCAGCACTATTTTAAATATATTCAAATAGCAAACAGTTATTTTAAATTGTAATAATATTTCACAATGTTTTACTGTATTTTTAATCAAATAAATGCAGCCTTGATGAGCACAACAGACTTTTTTCAAAAAACAAATATTTGGTAAAACTTCACAATGGTGCCCTTATATGCATTAATTCATGCGTAACTAATGCACAGATAATCTTGAGTATGACTCATTTAGAATCAAACTCTTAATTATTGATTGCTGCATCAGCAACTAATAAATCTGATTAAAAGTTTAAGTCATACAGTATATGAATTGCTATTAATTAAATGAGTCATTGTGGATTAATTCCCTATAAACATCTAGTATTAACTAATAGTGTACATTACTGCGTCAATGTGTTGAATTGGCGTAGTTGTGGTTGTGAACCACGTTCTTTTCTGAGCTCCAATTACTTTGAATCTGGCATGTGGTTTCAGATACTATGAGATCTGCTACTATATTTGATGTGGTTTACAGTTTTTTAGTCCCACTAATTTCACCACAGGTTTTATTTTAATTGATGCATTAATATATAAATTGTGTTTGTTGTGAAAATGGTGAATCCTGACATAAATGTTTGTATGTACTATAAAGCTGTAGTTTTACAGTTCCCTTCTGATCATCTAATTCCTTGTGCACCCTGTTACCCTGCTGTCTGTTGACAGAACAAGGCCTTCTGATATTTAAAATGAAACAGATGGATTTGATAACCCCTCTGAATCTGAAACTCCCCCAAGACCGACACATTCCAAAGAGGAAAAAGCAACAGAACGCTGAAGCTCAGACAGACATATGGCCTGGCTTTTTGCGGACCAAAAAAATAAGTCAATTAGTGTAATGAGACCATTTAAATGCTATTTCTGAATGCGGACACATATAGTAACATAATCACCCATGATTAAACAGGGTTGTATTCAAATGCACAATGACGTTCGACTGGCTGGGTCAGATTGTCTGGCACCTGTGCCGCATCAGTGATGCATATTTTTGTACTTCTACTTCTCCTCTTGACTGTCATCTCGCTGAGAGCCACAATGTGAAACATGTCCACTGAGGACTTTTATCTGTCTTTTTGGGGATGTGTTTTTGTTTTTTTTGTGTTTATGCATTTGTCTGCAGGCCTCTTTTACAATTTGTTCAATATAATTGAACAGATGGAAGAAGAAACAAAAAGCAAGACTGAAGAAAATGCAGAGAGTTCAATGGATTCAAATCACTCTCATGCAAAAACTACTTAAGCTGGGCATTTTATAATAATAAAACATAAGTAGCTACTAGCTACCATTCTCAACATTGATAATAAGAAATGTTTCTTGAGCAACAAATAAGCATATTAGAATGATTTCAAACATCGCAGTTTGTTGCGTATGGGGCTGCATAGCCACAGACTAGTCAGGGTGCCCATGCTGACCCCTGTCCACCACTGAAAGTGCCAACAGTGAGCATCAGAACTGGACCACGGAGCAATGGAAGAAGGTGGCCTGGTCTGATGAATCACGTTTTCCAGGATGCACTGTGGGAAGAAGGCAAGCCGGCGGAGGCAGTGTGATGCTTTGGGCAATGTTCTGCTGGGAAACCTTGGGTCTTGCCATCCATGCGGATGTTACTTAGACACATACCACCCACCTAAGCATTGTTGCAGACCATGTACACCCTTTCATGGAAACGCTATTCCCTGGTGGCTCTTTCAGCAGGATAATGCACCCTGCCACAAAGCAAAAATGGTTTAAGGAGCACAACAACGAATTTGAGGTGTTGACTTGGGTTCCAAATTCCCCAGATCTCAATCCAATCGAGCATCTGTGGGATGTGCAGAACAAACAAATCCGATCCATGGAGGCCCCACCTCGCAACTTACAGGACTTAAAGGATCTCCTGCTAACATCTTGGTGCCAGACACCACAGCACACCATCAGGGGTCTAGTGGAGACCATGCCTCAACGGGTCAGGGCTGTTTTGGCAGCAAAAGTGGGACCATAATGTTATGCCTGATCGGTGTATATATATATATATATATATATATTACATTTTAAAATATATTCATTTTAAATTGTTATAATATTTCACAATATTACTGTTTTCTGTATTTTTCATCAAATAAGCAGTCTTAGTACATACAGTAAAATAATTTAAACTCTTAACAACCCCAAATTTTTGAACTGTGTTATATATTAACATACATTTGTTTAAATTAGATTTTGAATCCAAGAATTCCAATGCAGACTCATTTGGACCTTGCTGTATTTACTGTACATGTACATGTTTACATCCTCAAATATTGCAACATTTTAATCAGAATCAGATGATTCTGAATCTTTGACGTGGCTTTTAGGCAGTTGTTTTGTGTAACTGCAAAAGAGCCAAACTAATGTTCTAAATGACACAGAACACTAAACTAACCATAAAAAACAGCATTTACTCATTATCAATGAAGAAATAAAAATAAAAATGGATGTAAAGGAAGTCAAATAGGGTACTGAACCATCTTTGAGAACAGAAGGATATTGCACATTTACAAAGATAGGTGGTCAGTCTGCAAACAAGGCGGACACTTGTGTGATTTTTTTTTTTCCACCACAAGTGAACAAAGATGAGCCACAACTTTCCACTACGTAATAGAGGAATGAAGAAGTTAGCTATTGGTCCACAATATTCAGAGCACAAAATTAACTAGAGGTGTCAGACTAGAGAACAAGCCAATCTCGCAATAATGTGTAGAAACTGTACCTACTCGGTTAGAATTTACCTCAGTTGTGAGTTTGACTTTCTGCATGTCTTTTTCATAGAAACTGGCAGATGAGCTGGCTGTGTGACATCCATCAGTCACCTTTTGTGTGTGCGTTCATAAAATTAGCAAACAAAATAATTCCAAACAATTGTGTTTTTGTACATACTGTACACTTTCTTACCAGTTTCTCTGCTGCAGTAGAGGGTGTTGTCCGCCATTGTTACATCATCATGTTCACCATGTAAACTGTTTCCTCTCACTGCTCCTCTCTCTGTCCAGCTCATCTACAATGAACCAAAATATACGGCAGTTTATAACAGGCGTCACAAAAAAATAATAAACCCTAAAAAATTGATTATTAATTGATAGGTAGCAACCACCACCACCCTTTTATTAAAAGTACAATATGTAATTTTCCCCACTAGAGGTCGCTTATTCAAAACAACGACGTAGCTTGATGACACCTTGATTTTGTGGAATCATGGGAGTTGTAGTCTTCACCTCTACAGCCGGTGGAAAAGAACTTGACGGGACTCGGGCAGAAATCATATTCATGGATGAGCTATTAAAGATTTATTAGCATTACTGTAGTATGAAGCAGGGTGGGGCTGAAATCCGTGGGAGCGTAACGAGGCCACTGGAGCGATTGCTAATGAGAGACAAGCGCGACACATGGCTTGAGAGCAGTGGAGCTTTTATTATGTCACAGACGACCGCTTCCGCTTCTTCTGCTCATGCGTATGTGGGGTAACGCAGTGCTGTTTTATCATATTAGATACATTTAAGTGTGTTGTAAGTTATGTTATAATGCTACTCTGTACATTCACTCGGCAGCTACTATGAGACACTTATGCACACTGCAGTGAGCTAGATCGATATTAGGCATGGTAAGACATGGTAGGCTACTACTCGCTGTAAATCAAGAAAACAAGATTTAACTGTGTTGCGCTATATAACAATGATTAGTTTTCTGTCCAAACAGTTGCTCACCTGTCTAATAAAACACATAATATATTAAAGCGTCTTTGGTGTTTCCATGATTTCTACAAAATAAAACTGAAAACCGAGGGTAACTCAGGTATGATGTCATTGATAGGTGACGCATGGACACGGTCCGTGTCCTGGTTAAAATGGCTTATTTCTCTGGATTTAAACATTCTTGGTAACATTTGGGATAATGTAAGTACACAAGTCAAGAAAATATATTATACTGTTCTAGTGGCTTTGGGATATTTTAATAAAAAAATCTTACATATTGTGCCTTTAAAATGTCAAATGTTAATATAAAAACAAAAGTGAAAATATGCTATTGAAAACGACTTCACGGTATCAATAAAATAACACTGGTCAGCTCTGATATGGTGATCACAGGCAACCATAGGAATACCTCAAACCATCAGATTCATCTGTGCAGCAGAGCAGTGCTGAAGCACAACTTACATTAAAAAAAAACTAAATTGCAAGTTACAACTTTAATGTCCAGTATAAAATCTTGGTCCTGTGAACCACAGTCCTTACAGCTACAACAATTATAGCTCAGCAAAATATGCTCTTTTTTCACACTGTTAGCCTCTATCTGCAAGTGTCATCATCAGTGGTATATATATGTGCTATGGAAATACTCTTTACACTTCTTTATTTTTGCACCAGCTGAAATGCAGTTTAACTTCACCACATGAGGTTTGGACAAATGGCCTTTGTTGAGGAACCACATTGTGAGCCAAGAAACACTCTCCGAAACTGTGCCAAAGTGATCATATTATGTTGCACAACAGAACCCTACACAGAATAAAGCTGTATTCATTTCCCCCAATGCATTACATCAAGCTCTTTTATTCCACACAGCGTTCCTCATTCAACAGGCATAACACAGCTTCTACTGTTGGCTTTCTGTAGCACCTCTTCAGATTCTAATTCTGAAAGACAGCAAACTTTTTTAGGAAAAGCTAAAAAGCTGGAGGAAACTGAGACATCATACATAATCTCAACAACCCAATTAGTTTATTTCAATATGAAGACGTTACGTCAGTGTACTGACTGAAAGGGAACACCAGTACTAATTAATATATAGAATTAATATGACAATTCTTTAAAAATAAAACAGTTTAAATTGCAGTAGTACTGGTGTTCTATCTGTGATACTGACTAATTGTCCATGTTACCAACAAGCCAAGACCAGTATTGTGCTTTGACCCATATATTAAAAATTCATATCTGACTGATCTATCTGGCAAGCATCACTATTATTGTTTCCCAGGGTAATTATTTGAACAAACCTCTAAGGGTGATTTCACACTTGCAGTTTAGTTTGAAACAGGGCACGGTTCATGTGAAAAATTGGCAATGTGAAAGATGTCGTGTGGACCTAGGTGTGGACCTGGGAGTCTACCTGTAGGTTCCACTGGAACTGTGGCGTGTTTGCCAGAATGAAGCTACTCGGACTCGGATGCACACTAGTTCAGGAAGTATAGTGTAACAATGTTCAAGGCTCCGGGAAGGACCCTTACGAAAAACTCTAATACAGTCTTATACATTTACATTGTTTGAAAATATTGATTTATAAAGAAAGATATAATCCTAATTCTGAGTATCTAAACGTTATTGAATGAAATGTCGAACCCATTAAGATATGGTGACCATATTTTGATTACCGAAAACCAGGACACTCGGCCCGGCAATGAGATACTCAAATGATACTCGAAGTTTACTCAAAGATGCCTTATTAATTTCAATACATTTAAAGTATGCCCCCTCTGTATGGAGAGAAAATTGTTATATTACAAAATACTATCTATAACCAAAATGTCTATGTCCTGGGATAACGTCCTGAACGTGTCCTTTACGTTTGGTCACCCTACATTAAGAGGAAACGACTGTGAAGCTTTGTTTTGATGGACTCGATCTACTCCATCTGTGTTTTGATAATTGTTCTGAATCTGATCCGGATGAAGTCTTTGACAAAAATGTGATTTTTTCAGCTTTTTGTGTAAAATGTTGCTTTTTTTATGAAACTTACACTCAAGTGTTGATAAAAAAAAGGATGCATGAAGCTAGAATTAAATGTTTTAAAAATGGAAAGAGTTAAAGTATAGTTAAAGGTATATTAGTTAACGGTATAAGTATAAAAAATTAATACCTAAATAGGAACATAGTAAAAAATAACATATAAATAGTAAACTATGTTATGTTCACTTAAAGAAAACCTGCAAGTATACTAAACTAGTTTGCTGAGAGTACACTTCAAAATGTACTTAAAAAATGTATTACAATCATTAAAATAGTAAACTACTAGTATACATATAAGATCACTTGTAGTACCGATGCAGTACAAATGAGAAACATAGATGTAAACACAAAGTTTACTACTGTTACACTTATAGTACATTTAAACGTATACTTTTATATACTAAAAAGTGGGCCAATTTAGTCCCAAGCAGTATTGAAATAGTACACTTACAAGTTTTACTACTAGTACATTTATATTAGTATACTTACTACATAAAATATACTTAAAAAATATATACGTGAACTTTACTTAAGTATACTTCATAAAAATGAACTTGAAGTAGCTATACTTGTTTTTCATAAGGGGAGGCGGGAACCAGCGAACGATCAAGGTAAAGTTTAATCATAAAATAAACAAGCAACAAGACAAAAGTAAAGCGACAGCCCCTCACGGACAACTGCTGCATAAACTAATACAAAAACACCAACATAAATGTCCCAGGCCTGGTCCTCTCACGTCCTCTTCACTGTCGCCACTTCTCCTTTCATCCTTCCGGAGCTCTTTCTGTGGGACTTGAGACATTAGCACTCATGCCACCGGCCTCGCTCCGTTCCCACGGGCTCTCGGCCCTGACCTGATTGCCACATAAAGTAAGCAATTCTGCATCCTGTTTGCTACCTCAGTTCAAATGCAGGAATTGAATTGGAGTTTTATTCTCAGCTCAATTCTGAATGGTGCACAACTGATGCACTGAAAAAAAAAATCCATAGTCTACAGCAGGAAACCCAGATATCTAGGGACCAAAACATCATTGCAACCACTCAGAACCTCTTTAGCAATCACTCTAGCATCTCTCACATTTACTTCAGGTGTCCATTAAAGGTGTTAAATGCAGTTCAAGTGAATATGGAACTAAAGAGAAGAATTTAATAAAAGCATTTTAGTTCATTCGAAAGAGTGTGAGGTCAGACCATCGGGTGGGTTATACTACAGTACTGCTGTGAGTGATGAAATAAGAAGTTATAAGTAGAGAACCATTCATAACGGTTGCCCCTTTGCTTCAAACCTACTTCTTAGTTCATTAAACATTTACTTTGACTCATGGCTAGAGCGGAGCAAGAGCAAAGTTCTGCATCTGATGAGAGCTTATGTACCTCAAGCATCCATTAAGTCAATGTTACTTGGCATTTACTTCCTTTATTTGAACTATAGCGGTCACCCGTAGCACAAATATATGGTAAAATGAGATACGAAAACAACTTCCCTTCTTTAAAGATAGAAAATAACACATATGACAAATTTTATGGGAAACAGAAGTTAAGACAGCAGCATGAGGAGGTCCGTGAGTCACACAAGCAAGTTTCTGATAAGCTTTGAAGGGCTTTTACATGTGACAAAAAAAAGCCTTGTCAAGCCAGTGCAATTTGAATCCTCACATCTGTAGAAATGTTAGCATGAGGAGCTGACAAGCTTTCAGCAAAAACAATCTCTGTAGTCTTGGCTGAAGGCAGAAGTAGATATACAATGTCTATGATTGCACTGCCATGCAACAAGAGTTTCAAAGTACAAACGTAACTGTGGTTACAAAGCCAGGAACAAAAGACAGGACCAAACCTGGAAACTTTGATATAACCGCTCTACACTGTTGCAATCAGGTGTCAAGTGAGCCGTTACACCACAATATTCTATAACAGGAAAAAACACTGGAAAGAGAAAATCACACAATTTAAATTCAGTGGTAAATACCGGAAAAGCGATTTCACACAGTTTCTGGATCCAATCCTCCAGTTCAGCTGTCTCAACGGCGAAAACAAATGTCTTTTCAGTTGTCTCCACCAAAAAGGGTCCACAATCCCGTGGACAGCCTTCACCATCAGCCTCGGAAACACGAATGCAGTCGTTCATTTTTATCACCTGTAAAAAAACAACAACATGAAACTCAGGAATTGAGGTTAAAAAATGTTTTCAAATGTTTGCCAACAAGTGTACAAAAATGCTTAAAATTCTAACTTTTGGACAGCCTATAAATTTGACGAGGCAAAGCTGTTTCATACACATCAGAATAATTTTAATATGCTCCCACATGATCCAGATTTGCCATTTGGGTGGGTGGGTTGTTGTTTGAGCATTTTCTTTTTCATTTTTCAGAACTGAACATCATTTAAATGCTTTAATTTCAGAAGACAGCTTTTTGTTTTGTTTTTTGACAACCCTTTTTTGGGCTTTTTTCATAGCAGAAATGGGAACTGGTTTAATGGCACTTCCTGCAAATTGTTTGTACATGTCCTCCCACACATAAGTCATGTGCATGACCCTGAGTTTGATTGTTTGTGTTCCTTGGCACATCAAGGAATCGCATCACTCTCAGATTCACCACATCTTATTTATGTTCGCAGTACAGGGAAAATCTGAGCTCCACCGATTGTTGTTCACCTTTTTGTTTTCCTGTTTGCGGTTTGCTTTCTCCAGCGTGTTGCCAGCTCCATCTTTAAACTCAAAGAACTCAAGGCGAGAGATGGAGCAGGAGCTCTCTCGGTACAACACGGACCAGACCTTTCGCCATTTCTGAAAGACAAAGAAGATGTATGGAAAGTGATGTAAACTGTGACACTTTTACTTATGTTGTCCTGTAGGCATGAAGAAATTAGATATAAAACTAATGGACCTTATTATATTTCAGGATGTCTACTATCAACCAGCATTAGAAGAAAGGCTCTAACCTCTGTAAAATATATTAGATAAAAAAAAACAACAAAACATGTTGTCTTGTGACAACTTGTCTCGCATGAAAGAGAACGAGCCCCGCACATGCAAGGACATGACATGCAGGAAAAAACTAGTAGGCTAAATCATGCGCACAATTTATTAATTTGTTCCCTCGATTTATAAATCGTGCACACAATTTACTATTTCGTTCCCTCGATTTGCTAAATCGTGCGTACGATTTACTACTTTGTTCCCTTGACTTGCTAAACCATCCACACGATTTACTAATTTGTTTCCTTGATTTATATATCGTGCGCATGATTTATAAATCGAGGGAACAAATTAATAAATTCTGCGCATGATTTAGCCTACTAGTTTTTTCCTGCATGTCATGTGCGGGGCTCCGTACACATGTCAATGAGTAAGCTGAATCATTGGGTAGTACAGTTTACATATACATATTTTTTTCCTCCGAATGGCATTTTAACATTTTCACATGTTTAATATTCTGAACATTTAACACATAACATATTAGTATTTGTAATAGTATTTGTAATACTATTTCCTGCATTTGAAGTCAAAGTCTATGATCACTACTCTATAATAATAATAATATAATTTTGGCACAGCTTACCCCAAAACATGTGACACTCTTTAGCCCACAGCCGCCATTTTTGTTTAATAATTACTAATTAACTGCTTTATCTTTCGCCGGATCATTCATGTTTTTATAAATTCACTCTTATGCATGATATATTTTAGACCTGGAGAAATTTGACATTTCCTGCCATGTATAGAAAATCTACTGTGACATGCAAAAATCAATTTTAACATTAAAAACTGCTTATCACTCACTTTACCCCACACTCCCCCATAGTAAACCGAATAGTTTTTATAATGTCAGCGATCCAAAGTATAATCAATATTTTTGCAACATAGCTTGTTTTTGACCTTTAAATCGGAAGTGGTTAAAGGCAAAAATACCCCAAGTGCGTCCTACAATAATGACAGCATTGTCTTAATTGAAAAAGACCAATTCAGATTTTTAACTTATAAGCAAACAAACTAAGTCCAAAGGTAAAATATGTACACATGTCAATGTAGAATTAAGATGAGAACTTGTTAACATTAATTCAAGTGCCTAGGCATGATTGGATCATGAGTGCATCAATTGATAGTATTTAAAGTGTGAGATTCCTCCATCAGGAAATACCCATAATAAGACGAATTGTTCAGAAAATCTCTGTGGTAAGGACATTACCAACCATTTCAGAGAAATTCATGGCCTCAAACAACACATAATCTATTACAGATGCAACATACTCCTTATGGTTTCCTAAAGAGACAGCCTTGATCCTATTGCTAACATTAGCTCACTTTAATGGACTCCAGCAGCCCATAAGTCCTCTAAATTATGCCAGCGGGATAATTCTCTACTGCAGTCCCATATGGCGGAACAAACAATATTATCAGTGGCATCAATCAAAATGAAGTGAAAATGGTTTTAGATGAGAATATGAACGTGTTAAAGTGGATCACTTTCACAGTTCAGGAAGTTGTTCATGACACTGCCAGTGAGCTTAATATGATTCATGAATTTCTCTCTTAATTGCTCTAAAGATATGGAGCATTTGCTGACAAACATGTGGTTCAAATTAGGCAACGTGAAAGCAGCTAATTGAAATGTATAAACCAAGCCCATCAAGCTCCACACAAATGTATAATACAGAAGTCCTCTTTTGGTGACATATTTATCGTTTTCATTTGATTGACTTTGGGACTGGAATAGAATTTCTGGAACACTAAACACTACTGACACGCATATTGTAAGAACACATACTTTTGCACCCTTATGAAGATGTGAATGTCTGATTTTCAAATCTCCATCAGTCCAGGGCCGTAACCACCATATGCATTGTGGGGGACAAGTCACCCCCAATAATACAGTAGGAAATGTCAAAATATATGATATTTCTTAATGTTGTTCTCCATAACGTACCACTCTGTTTGTTGTTTGTTGACAGACCGTTTAAAAAGTTACATTTTGAGGCTGGTCTTCCTCAGAAGAAGTCAAAATGATGGCCAATCAGATCAAAAGAAGGCGGGGCTTAATTTTGACTGAAGACGAGTGTGAATTCCAAAGCGACACTTTAAGTTTTTACAGTGAAATAATAATGCCTGATAAGATATACTTACACAAAAAATAGCTCTTGGCTGAGAATGATTCAAATCATGAACAGTGGTTCCACGTGATTTCAACAAGTAAAACCTAAAAGAATCAACCATGTACAACTAACTAGAATCAATGGTGTTCATTTAACTTGAATGAATGGCTTTCGTTTAACTTACATAAATGGTTTTCATTCAATTAGAATTCTTCAAATAATCCTACAACTAATGCTTATTGTTTAGTCCTGTGATTTAAATAACTACAATCTAAATATATAATTTCTTTACACATGTGATGTTCAGCGTTAGCAGTCCAGAAGTGATAGGCCAACTGGTTACACCCAAAACACTATCATAGTGGTTGCTTTATTATTAAAGCAATTTGAATTCTTGTTAGCAGGTCCTCAACCCAAGCACATGCTCTACACTTCACCACAAAAACACTAAAATAACAGAAACTTTTAAATACTAACATAACAGAACATTAAACATTAAAAAGTCTCTCCATTTTCTCATCTTGTTAAAAATGCATACAATAATAATTTAAACATTTACTCTCCGAATTCAGCCCCTTTGCAAAGCATGATGGGAAGTGAAAGTCCTGTTTGATTGGGTTACTTGATTGAAACATGTTATTTCAAAATGAAAACATCAAGTTAAGTCAAAGAGTAACTGTTTTAAGTCAATTTAACATGAAGCAATCACATCTAAACCAGAAACCTGATGGTGTTAAATCAAGATGAATTGCTTAAATAAAGTGAACAGCATCATAAAATCATTATTTGAGTGTAGCTAAACATTAAATTTTTGACAACTGTTTTACAATGGATATGTTTAACAACCCACAGTAACATACAGTTAACTACTCAACTTTTTTTTATGTAATTTTGCCATTTAATTCATTTTTTGACATATTAGACATACAAACAAGAGTGAATGTGTGCATATTTTTAAATAAAATATTATTAGTAAAGAGTTTAAATGGATAACTTTACAAATATATAGGCTAAAATTAAACCAGGAACTTTTTTTTATTGATGAATATAACAACCAATTCAATATGTTCCCCAGAGGTTTAAAAACGTTGAAAATAGCATTATGAACTGGTCTACGTGCTTGCATTGCAGTGCTGCTCAACATCAAGAGTACATTACTGGTTCCTTTCCATGAGGCCTTGATGTTTGGGTAGGTAACCAAATTTGCACATTTTTATTATTTTATATTTTATTCTTTCATCTATCTGTCTGCAATATGAACAGCAGCTCTGCAATTTTACGAACAACTGCACACAAAATTGTGGGTGTTATACAGGAAATAAAGAAGGGGCAACTGTCCAATAGTATTTTGCAACAGAAATTTTGACATAATAAAAAATAGACAAGCATCCAACAAAAGGGTTTTTACAATATTCATGGATTTCATTATTTTGTGGTCATTTATGTAATGGAGCGGCTACATCCTGCACTCAGGCCAGTTGATTTAAGCCTTTTTAGGACTGCCTTCATTTTGTGCTATGACAGACCATTATTATTCTCAAAAAAACATCCACGCTGAAAGAATACGTTCTTTGAATTTGTCTCTGTAATGTTCCCCCAGCTCGAAGTAAGAAAAGCATGTTCTGACTTACCTTCCCAAACCGTTGCTGTTGTATATACAGCATCCCCTTCTTTCTAATGTCCTCCTCCATTTCTCTTGGTCTTGTCTCCGACCCAGCTCCTAGACACTCATCTAGTGTATCATACTTCTTCTGCTGAACTTGCTTGTGACGCAAACAGCATCTCCAAGTTCCGCCATATCTACTTCCTGTATAGCCCAAAAGAGTTTACACATCTTTGCAGAGCTGAGCAAGAGCCTCTGTGTGTGTGTCGAAGCCACAATGATTACTCAAGATCATGAGTTTCCTCATGTTATGTTGTACCCAAACGAAAGGATTTGAAAACATTTTAAACCCATTGAACTCATTAAACCCAAGGAAATTTGGCAAATTAAATACTTTTTAGGTTGATTGCACAAGGCCTGAGGATTCCCATATTATTGTCTCGTTTTTTTTTGTGTTTTTTTTGAGAATTTAAGCAGTAAATTGTTATACATTTCTAAAGTATTCATCAAACAGGTAATGCAAATACTGTCACTGATTTATATTTGTCACATAAGAGCTATTTTAAGATCTGAGGTCTTATTTTTTTCAGGGTCTGTGGTCAACTGCAAACTTCCTGTTCTATGGTGTGTCAAGTTTCCATCACACACACACACACACACACACACACAGACAAACAAGCCAACTTACCAGCCAGACAACGAGGAGTGCTCATACTCAGTGGCGGTTCTACATTGAATTACACCCTGGGCGAGACCCCCTTCGAGGTTATATTTTATTACAAAAACATAAGTGAAAGAGAAAATTATATTTCTCTATTTCTCAATTGGACAAATCCTTCATTAGAACAATTGAAAAACACACTTAAGAGAATCCAGTTATTTAACTATTGCAATTACAACAGGAAACCGGCGAACGTGTAAGCAGGAAAAAAGCACATGTATTCCGATATTCTCAGATATGTTTGCGCCTGCCATGTAAGGGGACAAATCGGATATTCCGAGTCTATGCGAGTCGTCATTGAAAAGGTTTAACAAATGAAACATCTCTAGTTAACTAGCAGAGTATTAATTTCGGTCGTTTGTGTAAAATAAAAGGCATTCTGGCGCTGAAATGTGTTGCTTTTGAAATCATGCTGAGTGCTTGTTGTCGCTGTTGTCAGTGTGAAAGCACAAAATAAACTGCACACAAGCATGTCCCTGCCCTTGATATACAATCACTGATGAACGCATTTGGTTTTAATGAGTAAAAAAACTATACGAGGGCGGATTCGCAGCCAAAACCTCTGACGTGCTTAACAAAAGTTCTACCAACTATTATTCCTCTCGCACATTCAGCGGCTCTGTGTACATCAGTGTCGTGAAGAATTTGTAGGCTACTACAAATACTATTTTGATGCAAGGATTAAACTATTGCATTAAAATTGTTTCTATATATTTCATGTTAATAAATTAAACTCTGCGTGCTATTGAAATTGATTTTGTGATATCATAATGCTATTTTTTTGTTTGTTTCGCCAAGTGTAGTATAAATGGAGATATCGGATACGAATCACTTTTAAAAGATGATGTAAGCGGATCGTCAAAAAAAAAAAAAAAAAAATAGGATATAGTCAAAAAATCGGAATTGGCCTCCCCTTGTCCGCTTCATTTGGAAGAGACCCAGAGGTGAACTGTCCCCCGCGCCCCCAGCTTCTGTGCACGGCCCCTTCTCAGCAAGCAGGGGCGCCTGCACCTGCAGAGGGTGCCAATATGCCAATTCCCCACACAGTGAAATGATAGATAATAGAAAACCGCTTCGCGGCGCAGAGGATTTTTTTTAACTGCTCGTGCCGTCCCCCATGTGTCATGAAAAAATGCCGCCCTGGGCGACTGCCCGGTTCGCCCGTGCCAAAAACCGCAACTGCTCATACTGACCAATGCCTGCAGCTCTCCAGTTGTTTTAATCGACATCTTTGTCTTGCATATTAAATTATTTATTTTATTTCATCAACACAAGACCAGTTTGCTTACTGTGTAACTATAATATTTAGCATGTGTGCATTTATTGTATTGTGTGAGTTAAAAGTTTCTGTAGAGATGCTTTAAAAGAAAATATATAGTGAAAAACACTTTTATGTGCATTTGTAGTATAGGTTACACAATAAAGGCCTTTAATATAAAATATATTTAACTAAATGCTTTTAATCATCATGTAAAATTACCTGATGCCAGTACTATTCACTCATTAGGCTTCTGCCTTTTGGCCTGCAACATTAATGCAACACAGCTGTCAGACCTACAAACAAACCCCTTTTCTCAAGAGATGTTTGTGTTTAGTTGCACAAAATGAAACCGATTTTTGTCCCAAACATATTCTAAAGAAAATTAGATGCTTGTCTGTGCAAAAGTTGCCGCAATGATGACGATAGAATGCTGTGGGTGTTTTCCGGGGGGCTTTGGTCACTAAAATGACGATTTTTTTCATGTTGCTATGTGGTTACTTACCACATAGTTACTTACTTGTTACTTATGCTGCCTTCACATGCTATCAGAATTATCGTAAATACTAGTTTCCTAGTTAAAAATTGGACATGAAGTCAAACCTTCTCAAGTCAAAATTTCACGACTTCAGAAGTGGGAAGTAGGACATTTCCAACAGAGTGGTGCAGGTATGACATCACTTTGTAGGCCAAAATGCATAAGCAAGTTAGAAGTCAATGTGTTTTTTGAATGGGGTTCTGGTGAAATGGCTGAAATAAGGTCTGTGTTGAACACAAGCTCAAGACACTTTCACGTTTTATTCCATGACATAAAGTAAAGTATTACCCCACTCATGATTTTTTGAAGCTGTTACGTGTCTTGAAAAAGGCGGTTGCTAACACGCTGAGCAGGTAACCTCAGTCCGCTTTTACAGCCTCATTTTGCTTATTATTGTGCTCTTATAAACTATTCTGGAAAAATGTTTTGAGATAAAAACTGAAAGAGTTGTCGGAAGCTTAGTGATGGCGACGTTGAATTCATGGGACCGTGGTGTAGTTCGTTTATAGCCGTTTCTTTAGCCTTTGACTTCTGGCGACTGCATTTAGGCTTCAAAATTCATCTGTGATAATTATCTTGATGGACAAAACATGCAAGTATCATAAACTTGTGTTGACCAAAGAGCTAGTTTTTAGTGATAATCCAAAAGCATATGGGTTTTTCTCAAGGGAACACATGTGATGGCGTACAACCCTGTTTAAAAAAACAGCATATGCTGGTTAGGTATGTTTTAAAGCATGGCAGCTGGTTTGAGCTAGTTTATGCAGGTCCTTAGTTAGTCATGAGCTGGTTGTAAGCTGGTCCTGAGCTGGATCTAGTTTCTTAGGACCAGTTTAAGACCAGCACTTGACCAGCTTAAACCAGCTCAAACCAGATGCCATGCTTCAAAACAAATCTAATCAGCATATGCTGTTTGTTTTTTTAACAGGGAAAGACATCATACCTGCACCACTCTGGTTGCTTACTAGTGCAAATGAAATAAGCAGAAATGTGTCTCTATGATATTCAAATTCATCCGTCAATGCAAGTTTAAGTTGTTGGTTTATCATTAAATAGGGTAGAACGCTTTGAAATGTAATAGCTCACCTAAACAAGCTGCACAAATTGAGGTGTAATTATTATTTGTGTTATTTATAAACAGTGCAGGATGAAATGCCAATGTTTAAGGTTTCGTTTTAACCTCTTAATCATAAATACAATCAGACTTATCATAAGTATGAAAGACTTCTAGCTGCTAAGCATTGACTGTCAGCACTGCAGTGTCTTCTCACTGCCCTCTAGGGCCTTAAATCAGTACTGCACATGATCTGTCATGAACCACATTCTTATTGATCGCTCTGTCACACAATTATATATGATTGACTGTATGTATTATCACAAATTTCTTACAGATATAATTTGAGAACACTGACATGCCTAAATGGTAAAAGATGATAAAACACTTACAAAGTAGATAAAGAGGGAAAGGCAGAGAGATCCATCTTTTATACATTTTAAATATGTCGTTACACCCCTTATGTAGATATGTAGTTGTTCTGCTCCACTTAACAGATCTTTCTGTAAGCTACTTCAACTTGAATTTGTTCTACATCTATAAAAAAAAAAAACTAACTCTAAGAAACTGCCAGCTTTATGTTTTTGCTTCATAAATTCATCTGACTGCTTATTTTTAGTTTTACTGCCAATGCTGTTCCTCATTTGTCTGTTATTCTTCCTCAGTAATGAACATGAACTCTTCCTGTTGTCTTCGACTCTCACTTTATTGATTACAATAAATCCACTTAGAAGTTTGATGATCTTTTACACAGCACATGGATCTCATTTTCCTCAAAACTGGAAGGAAAACAAAAGCATGGAAATGACTTGTATAAGAGTCTGGAACTGCTTTCCTTTATTTAAATCAGATAGAGGCCGCTCTTTTGGAAAACAAGTCTAAGTGGCTATCATGGTTTAGCATTAGGCGTGCAATGAATTGCAGGGGGATTTGAGTGCCTGTGGTGATTGTAGTTGATGAAAACCAAAATGACAAAAAAGACAGACAATCCTTTTGTTATTTTTGTTCTTCATCAGAAGCTATGCTTTTCCAACCAGCACTGGTAATCCATATAAATTCTTCTGCACATCTTTTTGGTTGTCTGCATTTCTCAAAGCTGTATGTTTGAATTTCATGCCTTTACCTCAGTCTGTTTTTGGTCTCCATTTCTGTGCCAGTAATGTCTTTTCAGGACACAGGATATTAGTGGATTCTTGGGCAGAGATGGGAAGCCCCTCGCTTCTGGCTCTGGAGGTTCACACGATCCCCTGAATATTTCTTCAGTTTTTCCATAGAATTCGGGGAAAGAAAAATAACTGATGCCAATGAAACAGGAACCACTGATTCTCCTAAACTACATGAAACAACTAGACAACTGTGTTTTTTGAATGGGGTTCTGGTTAAATGGCTGAAACAAGGTCTGTGGTGAACACAAGCTCAAGACACTTTCACGTTTTATTCTATGACATAAAATACAGTATTACCCCACTCATGATATTTTGAAGCTGTTACGTGTCTTGAAAAAGGCGGTTGCTAACACTCTGAGCAGGTAACCTCAGTCCGCTTTTACAGCCTCATTTTGCTTATTATTGTGCTCTTATAAACTATTCTGGAAAAATGTTTTGAGATAAAAACTGAAAGAGTTGTCGGAAGCTTAGTGATGGTGACGTTGAATTCATGGGACCGTGGTGTAGTTCGTTTATAGCCTACATTTAGCCTTTGACTTCTGGCGACTGCATTTAGGCTTCAAAATTCATAAAAGTTGTGTTCATCTGTGATAATTATCTTTATGGACAAAACGTGCAAGTATCATAAACTTGTGTTGACCACAGAGCTAATTTTTTGTGATAATCCAAAAGCATATGGGTTTTTCTCGAGGGTTTCTCGAGTTTTTCCATAGAATTCGGGGAAAGAAAGATAACTGATGCCAATGAAACAGGAACCACTGATTCTCCTAAACTGCATGAAACAACTAGATGTGCACTTTTATCTTGAGGAGAACTGCCACTGTGACAAAAAAAAATCACAAAGCATCAGGAGGTCAGACACTTAACCTGTAATCAAAGGCATTATTGGGGGTAAAACTAGGAATGTTATCCCAAACCCTGTGACAAGAGAACCAATAAAGATAGCCTACCCATAAAGTCAAAATCTAGTGGTTATGTCTAGTTACATTTGAAACACTGAAGTGAGATGTGAACTCAGAATTCAGAGAAAAAAAGTCAGAATAGCAAGACGTTGTCATAAGATGAGCAAGACGACAGGGTAAGTTGTGGTTCGCCTTTATTTCAGTCGGAGAAAATATACAGGAGTACAGATGAAGATGAAGGTGAGTAGAACGCAGCAACAACACTGTCCACAATAACAAAATACAGTAACAAAACTCCTTTAGGAGATGAAGAAAATAACATACTAAGTATAAAGGACAAACTCTAACGAGACAAGACAATGAGAATGGATAGAGGATGAGTATATATATGGTCCATGATTGGTGATGAGGAACAGGTGATAGTCTTTAGAATTCTGGCGAATGGGACAGGTTTGGAGGTCCAGAACCAGGCTGAGGGGTGACAGATGTAAACTCAGAATCGCAAGATGTAAACTAAGAATTCAGAGAACAAAGACAGAATTTTGAGATGTAAACTAAGAATTCTGAGAAAAATAGTTAGAATTGTAGGATGTACTTAGAATTCTGAGGAAAAAAGTCAGAATTGCAAGGGAAAAAGTCAGAATTGTGAGATGTACACAGAATTGTGGGAAAAGTCAGAATTGCCCAAGCAACATCGCTCGGCAATATTGCCTGGCAACATTGCTCAAAAAGTTGCCCCGTGTATCATCACCTTAAGAATTCAGAGGGAAAAAAAAGTTTACATTGCAAAATGTAAAGGATTGCAAGGAAAAAAAGTCATTGTCAGATGTAAACTCAGATGTAAATTTGAGTTTATAACTTGCAATCGTGAGATATAAACTCAATAGTGGGGAAAAACAAAAAAAAATGACCTTTTTTATATTTTTCTTCTTTGGCAGACACAAGCTTCCATAGTGCTCTGATTTTGCAGAATGTTTGCTTGTTTAAAGCAAGAGGAAATGGGCCATGTCCCAGGATGCTCTCAGTTTGAAATGATTTAGACCTTACTGCAGGCTAATTGCTTTAACAGTTGACTGTTGGGTGGAAGTCAATGCAAATGGACCCTTAAACCACATGTTGTTACATTTGGTTTATTACACTTACTGTTTTTGAAAATAAAGAATGGTGTATTTTTAAAACTCTGCATTAGTATTTTTACAGTAAAAGTGCAGTACATTTATGTAAAACATCATCAAAAGTTTCCCGGTCCTCTGAACAGAGATCTGAAACAACATAGTGTCAAAATGGGAATCTTTTGCACAGTTTAAATAATGTATAGCATCAAAACCATAACCTAACATTGCATGCATAGCTGTTACCATAATTACTCTGAGTTAAAGGCCCCAGGGAACATGAGAGGGCAGAAGAGAGAATGGGGGTTAAAAAGCTCTGTTATCAATCCACGGGCATTCTGTTAAATACAGGTCTTTTCTCCATAAGAGGTGAAATTAGAGGGTTATGAGATGTTTACTGTATATCAATAAGTAGCCTGATGGTGTTTGTTGTATTTCATCAAAAGAAGTTCAAGTGCAACCTGTATGCACATGTACTGAAGAATAGGATCTCTGTGTTTATGTCCTAAGACAGGAGATCATAAAGATATATTAAAGCCAGCTGTGTGCTCAACGGGCTCACCCAGATCTGACACACACTCAAAGGAAAGGCTAGTAAAAGAGGGATGCCACATGTGGAAACATAAACTCAGAAGGTGATTCAGATTTGAGTAGAAAAGGATGTTTTGTGAAGAACTGAGTAAGCACAAAAGCCATGCACAAAAGAGACTGTGCGTCTAGGCTTTTCAGTGACTTTTTTTGCAGGTTACATATGAATGAAATCCGGATGCTTTTATGTTGTTATTGTCGTGTGACCTATCAGCGTCAGTTGTGTCACTTCACTACAATTAACAAATCCTCTCATGTGGCCTCATGGAATAGTAAATTGTCTATTCGATGCACACTTCTGAATCTGGGCATTTTTTGACATTTTAATGAATACTATGAATTCGGACATACTATTTTTACATACTAGGGAAGTATGCATATTTGGATGCAGCCAGTGATTTTCTTTATGAATGAGTCATTGAATCATTCACTCAACAGATTTGTCTAAAATCACTGATTCATTCAGAAACAGCAATGTTCCTTTCCAATGTTTCCATTGATAGAGCAAAAATAGACCAATTAACAGATACTATTGTGTCTAATATGTGAGTTACTCAATATTAATTGTTTTTATTGAACTGTTGTATAAATATAGTTTTTATAATTACATAGCTTCTGCGATTAACTAATTGTGAAAGAGAAGATCACTACATTCCATTTCTGTCTACTCCAGTTGAGTCAAAGTGTTATATTTCCAATACGTTTAAAAAAAGAAAGTTTAGAACCAAAGCGAAAAGCGTTGTCGCACATTTTTTTTAATGTAAATTCTATTCAAAATTCATAACTACACTTATATGAAAATAAATGGTCAACAAATATATATTTTGTCATAATCGTGCAGCTCTCACACATTTCACATTTCTTCATGCTTTGTTATTCAACTTGTCACTCTGTAGGAGAGTGTTGGTTGAAACATTCAGCTCCAGTAGCTTCCCTCTGTACTGAATTTTAGAGCTTCTAGCAGCTCCCGAACTGCTCCAATTGCTCCTCCACTCATCTCATGGTGTGTTTTTCATCCATTTTAGTGGCCTGTGCCATTGGGAATTTATTCAAGCTTCTTCCCCGCCGACTCCATGTTTGATTATCCAGATGTAGGGGGGGGGGGGGGGGATGTTTTTTACTGGCTTATTGCTTTTTTGCAGTCAATGCCTGAGTGTCTTCTTGCCATGTCTCAAATGTAATGTCTGTAAGTAAAAAAAAACATTGTTTTTCTTGAGGTCCTTTGATCTGAAGTTTAGTAATAATCCCTGTCATAGTCCTGTAATTGGTCATAGCCAATCATTTCATTCGTGTTTTGTTCCAAATAGACAGACATCTCATCTGAGTAAAAAAAGACAGAAAAAAACAGATTATACAAAAAGGAACAGGAAGTATTAATGTAGGCCATTACAGCTCAGGGTATATCTTTTGGCAACGGCTATTTACACTAAGTGAAAATAGCGATAGATTCTATTTAACACTATGTAAAAATAGCCATATTTTCTTTGCAATAATTTTAAATAGTAGTTAGATTCGATTTATACTTATAAATAGTGGCAGATACTATTTGCACCTCAGTGTTGTTGTACATTAAACGGTATGCAATAATAACATAGAGTTTGAATGATTATATTTATTAAAATTATTAAATGGATGCCGCTTTATTTGGACAATTAAGCCCTCCCTCTAACCCTAACCGATTAACACTTAATTATTAATTTCCATATTCCATTTTTCAAATATTTTCTTCATTTTTATTGAAAAAAAATGCCTTTCCGATCTGATTTGTGATGGGAAAAGGGAGTAGAGCAAGTTCGGCAAAAGGCGGATTCAAAACTTTCTGCCATGTGCCTTATCCCTACACTATTACTACTAATGACGATCCAGCGTCTCTTGCGTAATTTTGTCTGGCCCAATCAGACGTCAGTGGGCAGAGTTAGTGTAAATAGCCTCTGCCAACACGGTATCCCGATATCTGTTTTACCTGGCGGCAGGACTCCTAAAATTGCTGTGGCTGAGACGTGGCCAAGCTCATTTCGAGCAATGCACCTGTATGTGCCCGAATCCATCTGACTGGCCTCTTCAATCTGGAGCCAACTGGAAAGTTCATACTTTTGAGGGCCACCTCGTGACTACAGGAAAAATGGAGAAATGGAAAGGCTGAGGTGGATCCCGAAATACTCGATTTTCTATATCTGCTAAGGAAGGTGATCCATATATAACTTTTGTAATTCTTGACAAGTTCAATGCCCAAAATGTCCTAAATCTTGAAACCATAAACACCTGCAGTTAGACATGAATATTCCAATAAAATCTGCTGGCTTTAATCACATTTTCTGCACTCAATTTGTGTGTGTGTGTGGGGGGGGGACTGTGTAATTTAGTGTAATGGATTTCAATGTGGTACCATTAGCCAAAATATTTAATAAATGGACACATGGAAGATGAGTAGACTTTTATGAATGACATGTGGAAATCTGTAGAGCTTGTAGAGTTCTGTGGCTGCAGATTCTGTGTGACCCTACACATAAGTCAAGGTTATATCTATATTACTTAACAACTGTGTAAAACAATGCTCCTACATTTGGAAATACTTTACCTGAACAGATATGTGGGGATCATCGCCCGGTAAAATGACTTCTTTTCCATCTTTCCTCCACTCCACTAGCGCCATGGGAAATGCAAACACCTCGCAGAGAAATGCTATACTGCTGCCAGTTACATTTACCAGATTATGTGGCGGCACTTTGATGACGGGGACTTGCCAGAAATAGACAGAGAAACAGAAAGAGAAAAGGAGGTCATATCAGGGATCACATTCAGAAACCACTTCCTATGTCAGCCTGATGTGAAGAGCTGTTTAAAGGTCATAAACCCCCTCTTTAAAGTCACTGGGAAAATTATAGGGACCAGGTCCAAAATTCCCCAGAGAAAAACACTATTAAGATAACACTTCAGTTCCATGTGTGAAAGAAAACAAGAAAGAGCTAAAAAATAAATAAATACAAATTTAATAAATAAATAGATAAATAAACATGTTAGAAAAACACTTCATTTCTACCCTATCTATTAAAGAAAATATATAAATAAATATGGGTTAGAAAAATGTTTCTATTCTATGCATTAAAGAGAGGAGACAAAAATGAAAATTAAATTATATTAAATAGTTGGAAAACACTTGAGATGCTTCTCCATTTATTAAATAAATAAATTAAGGTTGTAAAAAGGCATTTTTATTCTAGTTATTAAATACAGAAAATAAATATAAACAAATATTGGTTAGAAAAAAAACTACTGAAAAAAGTTATATAATTATTTATTACATGTATTAAAGAACGAAAGAGACAACAAAATGTTCAATTAAATTAAACATTGGTGGTAAAAACACTTGTGAAATACATACTTTATTGGAAGGAATAAATAAATAAATAGGGTTGGAAAAAAACATCTTGAAACATCTGTAAGAATTTAAATTAAATATTGGTGGTATTGGGATAAACAAATATGTTTGGAAAATTACTCTTAAAACATTTGTACCCCATGTAAAGAAAGAAAGAAAGAAAGGAAGAAAGAAGATTCAATTTATTACATAAACAATTCCATGCATTAAATAAATAATGTAAACAAACACCTAAATAAATGTATGGTTGGAAAGCTGTTTGTTTGTATTGTGCATACCTGTCCTGCACGGCCCGTCGCTCACATTAAGTCCAGGCTTTGAATAAGCCGCTTCTTTGTATTTGCAGAGATTCGTGTAGGTCTGACCGTCTGAGCCACACAGAGGTTTCTGAGACAAGCACACACACTGAGCTTCTGGCTCCTCTCCGTCCACTCCATCTGACCTGTCCAGTTTGCACTCCATGTCCTCTCCACACAATCCATAATAGACATTTATCTGGCCGAGATCACAGGTCTGTCCCTCTAGGTTGGCGCACTGAGAGCAGCAGCCGCAGCTGTCCTGCACCCGCCCCGCTCTACAGCCCTGCGCCCGCGGGCACAGCTCCGGCACACACTCCTCACACTCCTGTGTCCTGTTCCCCTCATCAAACTCATCCGTCCCTTTGTAATAGTCGAAGGTGGCCAAGTCCTCGTCCATGTAGTCATCTTTGTAATTGGGGAAACCTTCTCCGGATCTGACGCTCAGAACCAAAACAGCAAACATAACTATGTGCATTAACATCGTGAGAGCTTAGGTCTCGTGCCCCAGCTATACATGCAATAAATGCAACTTTCCCCCCAAAGCTGCGGCTTCATCCCCGACTGTCGTTCTGCGTGTCTCTCCCTCAGTCTCGCAGCCTCTGAAACCATCTGTGGCTGAAAGAAAATAAACACAGCTATCCTCCCCCACTCCCGCGAACTTACAGCTTCGTCCTATTGGATGCCAGAGTTGCAGAGGAAAAAAAATCATGGTGAATTTTTGTGGTGTATTACAAGTTTACGAAACGATATTGAGTTTAAAGGAGAGTTTACAGCGGCCGAAAGCTAACGACCACTAGGTGGCAGTATATCTCTAAACGTTAACTTCAAAGGGAATTCTAATGTCATAAAATTCGGAAGATAAATACCAATTCTGAGCAATGCGTTCTCTCAGGATTTAAAAAAAAAAAAGTTTGCTTTGTCTCATTTTAAATTATTCTCATTTTAAATCATCTTGGTGTCACAAGCGCTCTGGACCTTTCATAATTCCCACTTCAGAAGTCGTGATTACGAGCTTGTTGCATTCAAGTGCTTTGTTGTAGGAATGAACAGGAATCATGGAGGCCTATTTATTGAGAAAATCTTTTTAAAACCTACATTATACACTGAACAAAATTATAAACGCAACACTTTTGTTTTTGCCCCCATTTTTCATGAGCTGAACTCAATAATAATAATAATAATAATTTGTTACATTTATATAGCGCTTTTCTAGGCACTCAAAGCGCTTTACATGGAAGGGGGAAATCTGCTCAACCACCACCAATGTGCAGCATCCACCTGGATGATGCAACGGCAGCCATATTGCGCCAGAACGCCCACCACACGCCAGCTGATTGGTGGAGAGGAGAGGAGTGATGAAGCCAATCGTATATATATATATATATATATATATATATATATATATATATATATATATATATATATATATATATATATATATATATGTATATACACTCACCTAAAGGATTATTAGGAACACCATACTAATACTGTGTTTGACCCCCTTTCGCCTTCAGAACTGCCTTAATTCTACGTGGCATTGATTCAACAAGGTGCTGAAAGCATTCTTTAGAAATGTTGGCCCATATTGATAGGATAGCATCTTGCAGTTGATGGAGATTTGTGGGATGCACATCCAGGGCACGAAGCTCCCGTTCCACCACTTCCCAAAGATGCTCTATTGGGTTGAGATGCTATTGGGGGCCATTTTAGTACAGTGAACTCATTGTCATGTTCAAGAAACCAATTTGAAATGATTCGAGCTTTGTGACATGGTGCATTATCCTGCTGGAAGTAGCCATCAGAAGATGGGTACATGGTGGTCATAAAGGGATGGACATGGTCAGAAACAATGCTCAGGTAGGCCGTGGCATTTAAACGATGCCCAATTGGCACTAAGGGGCCTAAAGTGTGCCAAGAAAACATCCCCCACACCATTACACCACCACCACCAGCCTGCACAGTGGTAACAAGGCATGATGGATCCATGTTCTCATTCTGTTTACGCCAAATTCTGACTCTACCATCTGAATGTCTCAACAGAAATCAAGACTCATCAGACCAGGCAACATTTTTCCAGTCTTCAACTGTCTAATTTTGGTGAGCTCGTGCAAATTGTAGCCTCTTTTTCCTATTTGTAGTGGAGATGAGTGGTACCCGGTGGGGTCTTCTGCTGTTGTAGCCCATCCGCCTCATGGTTGTGCGTGTTGTGGCTTCACAAATGCTTTGCTGCATACCTCGGTTGTAACGAGTGGTTATTTCAGTCAAAGTTGCTTTTCTATTAGCTTGAATCAGTCGGCCTATTCTCCTCTGACCTCTAGCATCAACAAGGCATTTTCGCCCACAGGACTGCCGCATACTGGATGTTTTTCCCTTTTCACACCATTCTTTGTAAACTCTAGAAATGGTTGTGCGTAAAAATCCCAGTAACTGAGCAGATTGTGAAATACTCAGACCGGCCCGTCTGGCACCAACAACCATGCCACGCTCAAAATTGCTTAAATCACCTTTCTTTCCCATTCTGACATTCAGTTTGGAGTTCAGGAGATTGTCTTGACCAGGACCACACCCCTAAATGCATTGAAGCAACTGCCATGTGATTGGTTGATTAGATAATTGCATTAATGAGAAATTGAACAGGTGTTCCTAATAATCCTTTAGGTGAGTGTATATATATATATATATATATATATATATATATATATATATGGGGATGATTAGGAGGCCATGATGGACAGGGGCCAATGGGCAGATTTGGCCACGATGCCGGGGTTAGACCCCTACTCTTTATCGAAGGACATCCTGGGATTTTTAATGACCACAGAGAGTCAGGACCTCGGTTTAACGTCTCATCCGAATACTCATCTATATACACAAAAGACCTATTTCTCTCAAATATTGTTCACAAATCTGTCTAAATCTGTGTTAGTGAGCACTTCTCCTTTGCCGAGATAATCCATCCACCTCACAGGTGTGGCATATCAAGATGCTGATTAGACAGCATGATTATTGCACAGGTGTGCCTTAGGCTGGCCACAATAAAAGGCCACTCTAAAATGTGCAGTTTTATCACTCAGCACAATGCCACAGATGTCGCAAGTTTTGAGGGAGCGTGCAATTGGCATCTTAAATAGGGGAGGGGACAGCCATTCAGAGGTGGGGGTAATGTCACGAGTGGACTCAGCCACATCATTTTATTCCGCTTACACTTCCCAGAGCGATAACAAGCCACACCTGATGCCTGATGCTCGTTAGAAGAGCATTTGGTGCTCTTTATAAATTCTGCTTGTGAGACTTGTGAGGCCCTGTCCACACGAACACGGGTATTTTCAAAACCTCATCTTTTTCAATGCGGTTTGGCTGTTCGTAAACGCAGTATCCGTACACTGAAACCGAACTTTTTTGAAAACTCCTGCCAGGGTGAACATTTTTAGTAACACCGGTTTCAGTGGTGTCGTGTGGACAGTGAAACCTGGAGATTTAGGCTTGTTGCGTCAGAACCAGAACCGGCAATAACCTTTTTTCCAGGCTTCTGATTGGCCAACATGGCTTTAAGGTTAGGGTTATATTGCCACCTGTTGGTTTGGCATGCTCTTGACAGCGCTTCATAGCGTGTTTTGCGTTTTCATGTGGACGCAATTTTTTTTTAAAGGAGGGAAAAACTCTGTTTACAAAAATACCCATGTACGTGTGGACTAGGCCTTAGGCTGTTTCCAAAATCAACCCCTATACCTTCATTCACTATTCCCTACATAAGTCCACTAATATAGTCCACTTAAAGGAGTCAATGAAAACAAGTGAGTGAATTCCGACGCTGAGTGTGCCAGAAGGGCTGTGGCTTTTGCATAGTTTGTGCTTGCTGTTTAATAGTTATTTGAAACTTATAAACTGGCAGCTCCAGTAGTAAGATGAAAAGATTTATCTTGAACTGTCATGGAAACTATGTATAAACCTTAATTAAACAATTTGATGATCAATTAAAAAGGAATTTACAGTCATGTGTAAATGTTAGGACACCCTACTGAATTCCATGGTTTTCTGTATCAGGACATAATAAAAAATCATTTAGTGCTTGGCAAGTCTTAAAATTTGGAAAATAAAACCTCAGATGAACAACAACACATTACATATTACACTGTGTCATTATTTATTTAGCAAAAATAAAGTCAAGATGGAAAAACCATGAGTGTTAGGACACCCTATCATTCAATTGCCTTCGAAATTGATCTGTGGATCATTGTCTGGTTGCATGAGCTTTAGCTGTCAGACAGATGATCTCACATTTGACTCTAGAATACTTTGGTATACAGAGGAGTTCATGGTTGACTCAATGACTGTGAGGTGCCCAAGTCCTGTGGCTACAAAACAAGCCCAAAATCATCCCCCCTCCACCAGCATGCTTGACTTTTTGTATGAGTTGTTTGTGCTGATATGCTCTTTTGGTTTTCACCAAACTTGGCACTGTGCATTATGGCCAAACATCTCCACTTTGGTCACGTCTGTCCAAAGGACATTGTTCTAGAAGTCCTATGGTTTGTTCAGATGCAACTTTGCAAACCTAAGCTGTGCTGCCATGTTTTTTTTAGAGAGAAGAGGCTTTCTCCTGGCAACCCTTCCAAAAATGCCATACTTGACCCATCTTTTTCTAATTGTACTGTCATGAACTTTAACATTTAACATGTTAACTGAGGCCTGTAAAGTCTGAGGTGTAGTTGGGTTGGGTTGTCTGCAATTTTTCTGAGCATTACACAGTCTGATCTTGGGGTGAATTTACTGGGATGTCCACTCATGGGAAGATTGGTGTCTGATTTGAATGTCTTCCACTTGTGAAAACTCTAGAGGACACTGTAGAATGATGGACTTCAAAATGTTTGGAAATAGCCTTGTAACCCTTCGCAGATTGATGGCAGCAACAATTGCTTCTCTAAGATCATTGCTGATGTCTTTTAGTAGTGGGAAGTTCGGATCATTTTACTGACTCTGATTTTTTAATCTCGTTCAGCAAAATGAACGAATCTTTTTTCAAGTCATTTCGTTCCTTTCAGCAGAATATAATTAAAATGTTACATGTTAAATTTTCCAACACATTTAGTACTTTTGGAATAAAAAATTAACTAGAAGTTAATGCAGCCATGGCCAAACTTTGAGAAAGAAATTATTAATTAGTTGCATAGCTGGGTCTTCAGGCTATGTATGCATTCTGTTGGTTCACCTCACCTCCCAAACCAAATCGTTCTTTCTTTTGTCACTTAAAATCACGTCTGTTCCCTGGAAAGATTAGTTCACCTCTCGTGTCTTCGGGTTCGAGCCGTTAGTTCCGTCATCATGTCTGATCTGGGCTGTGACAGCCTCATATGCAAGGCATGCAGTCTGGAAAAACAGAACTGATTAGTTCACCTCTCGAATCTTCGGGTTCGAGTCATTCGTTCATCAAGTCCCAGCCCCATAGACAAGGCTATGCAGTCACCGGAAACAGAAAAGATTAGTTCATCTATCGAGTCTTCGAGTTTGAGTCGTACGTTCAAGTCCCCATAGGCTGAATGCAGAAACAGAAATGATTAGTTCATCTCATCTTCGAGTACGAGTCTCGTTCTTTTGTCACGTGACCGCTTCCCGGTTCAATGTTTCGCAACATATACAACATTACATTCGTATTATTGACTGCATATTGTAATATATTTATTATTATAAAATTATCAGAAGATATGTGCAATAAACATGTATGTTATGCCTATCCATCCTAACCAACCCAATGTTTCCAGTCTTCATAGGAAAATCAATTATTATACTAGCTAAAAAACTGAACTAAACAAACAAAAAAAACTACGCACTTGCTTGTAAGGAAGGTTGTGAATGAACTCATTTCAGTATCCAACACAGCTGTCACGTGACAAAAGAGCGAACGACTCGAACCCGAAGTCTCGACAGATTAACTAATCTTTTCTGTTTCCGGTACAGACTGCATAGCCTTGCCTATGGGGCTGGGACTTGATGAACGAATGACTTGAACCCGAAGACTCGAGAGATGAACTAATCAGTTCCGTTTCCTGTACAGAACATATGTGATGTTGCGCATGCGCGGTCAACACAAAATGAACGAATCGCTCTCTGAGACAACTCGTTGTTCTCGAGTCATATTAAAGATTCGTTCAAAATGAACGAATCGTTCATGAACGACACATCACTAATGTTTTCTTTGGCATTGTGTTAACACACACCTGAATGCTCCAGACCAGCAAATTGTCAAAAATTTTATAGAGGTGATCACACTTGCTGGTGATCAGTTAATCAAAGGCATTTGATTAGCAGTGCCTAGCCATTACTTACCCTCTTAATTCCTATGTTAACAGTAAGGGTGTTCTAACTTTGTCACCCATGACACTGTGTGATATGTCATGTGTTGTTGTTCATCTGAGGTTTTATTTTCCAAATTAAGACCTGCCAAGGACCAGATGGATGGGTGGTAATTAATTCAGTGTGCGACTCTGGCAGTGCTGTATGGGCATTCTCTAGCCATTGAGCATACATCAGTTGTACACTCATTATTGCGGTGAAATGTGGGATAGAATGAGTGCACTCGATAGTGTCCACTATGGTTTTGTTCACCACTACGAATGGCTGTCCCCTCAAATAGTACCCTATTTAAGTGTATAGGGGCGATTTCGGACACAGCCTTAGCATTTGTCTGGCCATTAACATAGTAAGGGATACTTACCTCACTCATTGTGTATGTACTAATCTTCCATGTGATCATGAATGGATTGTTCACCGAATGGACTCCTAGTTAAGTTGATGTTTGATTCTGAACTGTCTGTGAATACATTCCTGAATTTAGTTTTTGCCTCATTTTCAAGGACTGTAAAATATTTTTTTCCTGTGAATGTAAGCCTGAGTTATGTTTGAGTTCAACATTCTCCTGTGAAAGCAGATTTATGTTTGTGAGTTCTCTTGTGATCATGAATTATTCTTATTCTCAGTATGGACTCATTATGGAATAATTTTCCTTGTAATCATGAATTCTTCTTATTCTCCCAATGGACTTCTAGTTAAGTTGATGTTTGTACTGTGTCTGTGAATTTCGTTTTTGCCTCCTTTTCAAGGACTGTAAAAGATTTTTTCCTATGTTTGATTTCAACGTTCTCCTGTGAATGCAGATTTATGTTAGGTTTTATGCCACACTTAAAAGACTCCCAGTTATGTGTTGTACCTTGTTCCTAAAGACTGTGAAAGACCTGGCTAATAAGTTGCAAAAGCCTGTGTTGATTTGTGTGAATAAACCCTAGCACCTGGATTCATACCTGCTCTCCTCCAGTATCATTACACTTGAGGCCCACTTGGAAGTTTTCTGAGGTGCCTTAGTGGCCCCCTGGTTGAAAACCACTGCTATAGAGCCTTTATGAGCCTCCACTTGGATATCAGATCTGCTAAGTCTCTCTTTTTAAGCCCCATTTAATAACCTATTTAAATATCAATATAAAATCTGTCTTTTTTATTTACGACAACTTTATTGTATTGTCTCTTTAATGTTTATGACCTCTTAATGTCTTAACTTGGGCTATATTTTCATCTTATGTCTTGTGTGTGTATGTGTGTGTGTGTGTGTATGTTTGTCCTGTGAAGCAACAGAGCAGTTTATATGTAATGCAACACCTATGTTAATATCAAGGTGGATTCAAACAATACGCCATTGATTAAAAATGTAATTAATATTACCTGAAACACATTTAGTGACAAACTAAGATGTTTCTGAAATTTCACAGGATTTACAGTAATTCTAAATAGCAAAGATGCATCTGCCTCTCTCTTTCAGTTCCATATTCAGAGTCGGTCACTCTTGTTGTAGGTCCTGGACTCTTGGCACAGGTTGTGCTGAATCATGGGATATGGAACAAAGCGTGGCTGGGCGAAAACTGACAACTAATGAAATAACTTTGTGGTGTATCAAAAGAAAAGGGAGGGTAGGATGGCGAGGGTGAGGATGTTTGGCTGGACTTCTTCAGCCCTCCCAGTGCCAGCCGGTCAGCCTATTAGGACCTGACTATGAGCGTGTTCTGGACAGAGACATGTTTTGGCAGTGTTTCCGCCCCTGAGTTTCCAATATATATTGAGCCGGTGATGCCACCACACAGCGACTGGCACACCTCGGAGCTGGTAAGACATACATATTATTGCTTGCTTTACTATTGTTATTGTGTTATTTTTACCATTTTATCTACTTAAGTGTGGAATATAACAACTCAGCCTTGTCATTCATGCATGTTATGCTTTTGCAATATTCAATTATCTACACACTCGACACTAATAATTATTGTTTGCTTCCTTCTCTATTCCTAATTTGATTTCTGAACAAAGCTCATCACACCCATCCTGGTTCACTATGGCAACTGATCACCAGAACCCTGCAACCAAGCAAAAACAACCTATTGCCAGTGCATTCAAGGTACAAACATGTTGTCAGACTCAGAGTACCTGTGGTGTGTTACTTATCCGTTACTCCTACTTATTTTCCTTTATACTCTCTCTGTCTTCAAAGTTGCTGATCTACAAACAGGAAAACTTTCAAGGCCGCTGTCATGAGCTGACTGGGCCCTGTAACAACCTCCAGGAGGCGGACGTGGAGAAAGTGGGCTCAGTACTCGTGCTGTGTGGACCGTGAGTCTGTGTGTGAGAGAAAACTGCTGAATGCAATGGTAATCCCTGTTGAAAAATACAGCATATGCTGGATAGGTATGTTTTGAAGCATGTCAGCTGGTTTGAGCTGGTTTAAACTGGTCTTTAGCTGGTCATGAGCTGGTTTAAGCTGGTCAAGTGCTGGTTCTAATCTGGTCCTAAGAAACTAGCTCCAGCTCAGGACCAGCTTAAACCAGCTGCCATGCTTCAAAACATACCTAACCAGCATATGCTGTTTTGTTTTTTAAAACACGGATATTACGTAAAATTCAATAAAGAAGCTAATATTGAGTAACTTTGAGCAGCAGCTCAAATATTCCACTCCGGTTTTTCAATTTCTCTAGTAACAGAAATGCGCATTAAGTTGTCCTGGAGTTAAGAGAAAACAAAGCCTGCAAAATTGGGCTTTGACATATTGTATACACTAGGGGAGAGCAGGGCACAACCTATCGCTTTTTGACTTTCTCAGTTTATGTAAATCCACTTGGGGTTCAGAGTATTTATTTTTTCCCACATTAATTTCACAAATGTCTAGTGCAATTATGTGGTTTTGTTTCATTAATACAGTGTATACTTTTTTCTTTATTTACCCCGAAAAAATGGAAGTGAAATGTGACAACATTCCCCATATGTGGGGTACATTGTAACGTGAGGGTGTTACAGTGTTAAAACGCACCCCTGTGCAACTGGGATTTAACCCCGGCTCGTGTCTTCTGCTGGTTAGATCAGCATTAAAGAACTAACTCAACTGTTAAATAACAGATATAAGATTAAAATAATATCAGATTTGTCTTATTTTAAATAAACACAAAAAACAGAGATGAAAAATAAACTTAAGTAAGAAATTTACTTTTGCTATGGTTAAATAAATGTTCAGTAATATCTTCCAGATATTTTTTAATTTTGGCGCATTTTTTTCTCTAAATAATGTTGATATGGCAACTAGTAAATACACTAAGATTGTGATCTTGGCATGTGTGGAAAGTTTTAAACCATGTGTGTTACAACTAACCCCGCTTTAGCTTGTGCCCCGCTCTCCCCTATATTTGACAGAAATGTAATACAATTTATATTCTAATAACTCTTTATGATATGCCAGGGGGATTTTGTGAGGGAGTGGCACAGGTAACAGATGGCAAATCTCTCCAGGATTGTTGCTAAACAAACAAACAAACTATCATCTGTAATTTATGGAAGAATTTTCCAAATATTCAAAACTTTCATATTTGGAGTATCATTGTTTATTTTAGATCACAAACTGTAAATAGTTTATTTTCAAAAAATAAAGGATTACCAGCCCCACCAATAGATGTCAGTAAGATAATTTAATTTATGAAAACAGACGGTTTATGATTACTTGTGACTGTAAAATATATATTTTAGGTAGGGTAAATTCAAGGTGTTTGGGACACATTTGCCATTGGAAAAAGTGTCCCAATCAGCCTGAATTCACCCTATAAGAGTGGCATATTTTGAGTTGTGGTATTTGGATTAGTTTAAACGGACATTGGAACAGTTTTGATTGGCCAATGGGCTGGTTTTGTTACACAGATCTAGCAACCCTGTTCCAGACAGAATAAAACAACTCATTATTGCTCACATACTCTTTTCTGGAATGCTATGAACACAGACAAGTGGAGTGATACAAACAGTGAAATGTCCCAGTGCTTTTAAATTAGCACTCTAAGAACACTGCTCGACCAATCAGATTTGAGAAAGCATGACAAAGTTCACTTTTTGTTCTAGGTGGGTGGGATATGAGCAGCCCGGCTGTAAAGGGGAACAGTATGTGTTTGAGAAGGGTGAGTATCCTCGCTGGGACGCCTGGACCAACAGCAGACGCAGTGACTGCATCGCCGCCTTCCGCCCCATTAAAGTGGTAACTAGGATTATGAAGTGTCATTGTCTTGTATATACAGTACCAGTCAAAAATATAATGTTAACACCCTAAGTGATGTGTAAAAATATAGTTTGGGAAAAAATGTACAAGAATAATTTCAAAGCATTTATGCATACGCCATACATTTTTTATAATCACGAAACATTTCAGTCAAGCATGTCCAAATGTGTATAATAATTCTTTCAATATAACGTTCAACACTTCTTATGTCCCCACAGGACAGCCAGGAGCACAAGATCGTACTCTACGAGAACCCAAGCTTTGCTGGGAAGAAGATTGAAATCGTAGATGATGATGTTCCCAGCTTCCACGCTCATGGATACCATGAGAAAGTCTCTTCAGTTCGTGTGCAGAGTGGCACGTGAGTAAAAATCGTTGACATGATACTTTCTGATACTTTCCATGTCCTCCTGTATAGTAACAGTTTCACCTAATTTCTTCATTACAGCTGGGTGGGCTATCAGTACCCAGGTTACAGAGGTTACCAGTATTTGTTTGAGCAAGGAGAGTTTAAGGAGTGTTCTGAGTTTGGGGCCGTGCTGCCTCAGATCCAATCCGTAAGGCGCATCCGTGACATGCAATATCACCCAAGAGGGGCCTTTCAAACCTCTAACTAAGTTCCCAGCAATCCCCCTCAAACCTACAACAACCAAAGCTTCTGAAACACCCCCTCCTTTCCCCACTCTTCACCTTTGAATGCTTATCTTTGACCCTTTCAGTTGTGTCAATGATTCCATTTGCTACTGCTGAGAAATAAATAAGTGATTTTGCGTTATTAATGTTTCTGAACTTTTATTTGGGCATTCACTGTTGTAAGTGGAGTGGACTTTTTGATTTATAATGAATTAAATACATTCAGTCTCTTTGAAAAGTGCCATTCGAGGCTGCCTGCCTAAATGTCACAATATAAACAGTAACATTATTCATATCAAGGTAAAACAATTTTCACAGGCTTTTTGCTTACTGAAAACATACATATTTATATTTATTTCTTTATCTAAAAAACACAAAATGTTGTCAAAAGGGGACTCGTTTTGGCATCCCTACACAAATATGTACCTGACCTCTTTGTCACAACAGCAACAAAAGCAAGCATCTTGAAAATACTTTAGCTTCTGCCCCAGAGAAAATTTTTAAATGGAATATCACTGAGACACCACATTATGAGAAAATAGTAGAAAAAATAGTACAAAAGTCCTACAAAGCAGTCATATTGCACTCCTTCAGTTTCTTGTGACCACCTAATATTTGTGAAATATTACATTTTCTACAATTGTTTTCCATTTGAATATAATTTGATTTAATTTAAAATGTACTTATTTCTGTTGTGTAATATTATTACAATTTAAAATAACTATTTACTATTTTAATACATTTTAAAATGTAATTTATTCCTGTGATGTAAAGCTGAACTTTCAGCATTATTACTGCAATTTTCAGTCAAATGATCCTTCAGAAATCATTCTAATACTTGCTGCTCAATAAACATTTCTTATTTATATATCAATGTTGGAAACAGTTGTGCTGTTTAATATTTTTTTGAAAACTGTGATGCATTTTTTTTCAGGATTATATGAATAGAAAGTTCAAAAGAACATTTAAATGAAACAAATCTTTTGTAACATTATAAATGACTTTACTTTTCACTTTTAAGAAATTTACATGCATTATGTAATCAGATTACTTTTGATGTTTTACGAGTAAAGTAATGCATTACAAGTAACGCATTACGTAATCAGATTACTTTTTGATCTAACTAGTAATGCATTACAAGTAACATGCATTACGTAATCAGATTACTTTTGATGTTAAGAGTAAGGAAATGCATTACAAGTAATGTGCATTACGTAGTCAGTTTACATTTTGATCTAACGAGTAATGCATTACAAGTAACATGCATTACGTAACCAGATTACTTTTTTTGTTACAAGTAAAGTAATGCATTACAATAATAATAATAATAATAAACTTTATTTATAAAGCGCTTTTAAAAGCAGCTTCTCAAAGAGCTGTACACAAAATAAACAATGTACAAATGAAAAAAAAAGAACACACACACACACACCAAACATTAACAAGCAAATGCTAGTTTAAAAAAATATGTCTTAAAGGGTTAGTTTACCCAAAAATGAAAATTGCCCCATGATTTACTCACCCTCAAGCCATCCTAGGTGTATATGACATTCTTCTTTCAGACGAATAAAATGTGAGAAAGAGTAACCCTTGACCTTTGAACCCTTGACGCATGCGTATTGACGAACGCAGAAGCGCAGAGGATAGAGCAAAACAAAACACCGGTCAAGAATTAGAGTCTAAAACGAGATTTTTTAAAGAGAAATGGCGGACGATTTCAATATAAAAGAAGAGGGGCTTGAGTTTGTTGCCCAGCACTATCTGCGAGAGGTGTCAAAGCTTGCGATGCTCCTATACATCGCGTAAAGGGTTACTCTTTTAGCGCAAGTCGACTTGCGTACCGCTGACTGCCGGAAGCTAGTTATTTTAGTCTATAAAGTTTTAAATATGGATATTTTTCTTACACAGCCAGAAGGCATTTATTAACCCCCCGGAGCCGTGTGGAGCAGTTATATGATGGATAGATGCACTTTTATGGACTTCAAAAATGACCCAACAAGTCACTGCCATTATAAAGCTTGGAAGAGCCAGGACTTTTTAAATATAACTCCGATTTTATTCGTCTGAAAGAAGAATGTAATATACACCTATAGGATGACTTGAGGGTGAGTAAATCATGGTCTATTGGGTGAACTATCCCTTTAAGTTGAACTTTAAAAATGAAAATTGCCCCATGATTTACTCACCCTCAAGCCATCCTAGGTGTATATGACATTCTTCTTTCAGACGAATAAAATGTGAGAAAGAGTAACCCTTGACCTTTGAACCCTTGACGCATGCGTATTGACGAACGCAGAAGCGCAGAGGATAGAGCAAAACAAAACACCGGTCAAGAATTAGAGTCTAAAACGAGATTTTTTAAAGAGAAATGGCGGACGATTTCAATATAAAAGAAGAGGGGCTTGAGTTTGTTGCCCAGCACTATCTGCGAGAGGTGTCAAAGCTTGCGATGCTCCTATACATCGCGTAAAGGGTTACTCTTTTAGCGCAAGTCGACTTGCGTACCGCTGACTGCCGGAAGCTAGTTATTTTAGTCTATAAAGTTTTAAATATGGATATTTTTCTTACACAGCCAGAAGGCATTTATTAACCCCCCGGAGCCGTGTGGAGCAGTTATATGATGGATAGATGCACTTTTATGGACTTCAAAAATGACCCAACAAGTCACTGCCATTATAAAGCTTGGAAGAGCCAGGACTTTTTAAATATAACTCCGATTTTATTCGTCTGAAAGAAGAATGTAATATACACCTATAGGATGACTTGAGGGTGAGTAAATCATGGTCTATTGGGTGAACTATCCCTTTAAGTTGAACTTTAAAAATGGCATAGGTCTGAGCTTCCCTAAGTTCAAGAGGCAGAGAATTCCAAAGGACAGGTGGGTAGGAAGAGAAAGTCCTGTCACCTACAGATCTTAAGCGTGTTTGAGGGACAACCAGCAAGTCCGATTGTGAAGAGCGCAATCTGCGATTAAGAGTATAAGGGTGTAACAGTTCTGTTAAATAGTGATCATTATAACATGTGTGGTGGAAAAATTTAATCACAGAAGATTAATTATTTAGACATATGTTTGAGATCATACAGGAGCTAACGTGTTTCTGCCATGCGGGACACCTTATTTGAGGGCTCTCCTGCACCAAAGGTGTCGGGCAGAACTAATTCTAATTCTGTGTGCTGTGTTTTCTTTCTTTTACCATGCGTGGAAAACTACTGAGAAGGATTGTTTACACATTGGGCGTATAAGAGATTGTGGCTTCTGTTATGTCTTCAGTTAGCACTCTGCAGACATTCAGGATGGCTGTATGACTGTGACTCTTTTCTTGCAAGAAAATAAATCTTTATAAAGACAATTGGCTAAGGTTTGTCTCTTATTCAGTGATGCAACTGAGAATTTTTGCCACGACACATGCATTACATAATCAGATTACATTTAGATCTAATGAGTAAAGTAATGCATTACAAGTAAGGTGCATTACGTAATCAGATTACACTGTAGTAGAGGTAGATGTGTAACTATGCCATTAAAACCCATGCATATGCAAGAAAATGCTTTTTGAATAGCTGTCCACTGTAGTGACCTGCCAAAAATGGTGTTAATGGATGAGCTCTTCCCATAAGGCCTTATTTCCTAGTAGTAAATAGTGCATAAACAGGCATTGTGCATGTTACTTTTGTAAGTTCTGAAAAGTACACTTTTAAGAAAAAGAAAGAGGAGAAAAATCAATTTATAGTAAATTTTATTACGAATTTACAGTATTGGACACTGGCATTACAACAGTGCAATAAACATCTTTACAGTCAAATTTAAAATAAAAAGGACAAATTACCCTTAAACATACTATAACAACTGTATGCAGACAAAGAAAAGAAGCTGATATTAGAAAAAAAAAAAAAAGAACTGTAGGACACATTACTCACATACTGTCAGCATACCAACATCACAACATTGACATCAACGAAGACTCATGCGTTACAAAAGTGACAACTGGTCAGAACCGCTGTTCATTAACAGGTGAAAAGTGCTTGTTAAGTGGGAGTGGCAAAATGGCCCAGCATTTTTTTTCTTTCAAAAATACGGTAACAATTAGTGTGCAATGTAATGTGAACAATGTTTACAGTACTTTGACATTTTCAAACTTCCCTTAAGCGAACTAGTAAACAAAAGAAATAAACTTAAGATGTGTGTAACCTAGAGTGAGGGACACAAATGAAACATTTTCCCTTTGAATTAATTCGTTATTACATTGTAAGAGAAGAAAAAGAGATTTTTATGCTGATTGTGCAATTTCCTACCATCATTTTTGGCCCATCATTAAAGCAAGTAAAGTATTGGGATACAAATAAGAAAATAAAGTGAAATAAAGGGAATGACTGATTGTACATGCGCAATTTTTCCAATCATGATATTATTACAGATGCAACACCCCAAATCTGAACACAAATTAAAGGTTATTAGGAGTGAAGATGTTTGCAAACAAATGAACTAAATTCATTCGGTGGCCCATCCAATCAAATTCCTACACGCATATCAACACACATACATTTCAGAGGACCGTATTTCTTCTTAAATGAAGAATTTCACCCCTTTTTTGATCAAGCGTTTACCATTTTCCTCTTTCAATCCGACATTAATACAAATATAACATTTTGTGATTACATGAACATTTGTCATAACTAAATACACTTTCTATAGAGACAGCTCAGCAATGATTTGTTGAATACTAAAGTTTAGAAATAAAATCGTGATGTCTATGGAAATGCATGTGCAACTGATGCCTAAAACCATCAACTGAATGAAAAAAAGAGCATGAAGGCTGTGCTAATATGAACATAAAGGGTAAAAAATAAACCAACATCATCCTCCAGTTATTTGAAGCACTTCAGGTTACTTGTAGGTGCGTGTGGTCCCACGGTTCCACTATAAAGGATGATCTCTCGCTCACTAGAGGTTAAAGTGGCTCTATGCAAAAATAAGTCTCTCTCATATGACGAAGAGCTAAAGAGAAACTCGACAACACATACATGGACACACGCTTCACACACAGATCTCTGCTTCGCCCTTTATGTCAGCCAGAAATCTTTTGGAAAGGCACCATGCACATGTACACGACTCAGGCTGGAGAGGAAGGCCGGAAAAACCAACGAAACAGAATGATGTCGTAGTCAGCAGCAGCAGCAGAATTCCCGTCAACTCCAGGTCAAAGGTTAAGGCTTCTGTCACGAGTTTACAGCTACAGATACTGCAGTTATAAGGCATCCTGGAAAACATATTATACAACAGTATATGAGTAAAACACACTATAATTAGGAATGTCAAGTGCAGGTAAAAAAACTTAACAATTGTCCTCCAGTGCTAGTACCACTTTATCATGGTCTGACTGCTTTTTAATGGAAACACATCAATAATGCTACAGTAACTCACCTTATACTATGTACTTTTATAGGGTCAAAGGTCATAAACTGTTTAAGCAACACTTGATCATCTTATAGATTTTTACTCATTACCTTGATGCGTTTGCTTGTGGTCTGTTGGTTTATTCAGCGTGATTCTTTAGAATGACCAGATTTTTTTTCATAGTTATCAGTAAAGTTCTAGACACTGAGTTCTTAAAGAGACAGTACACCCAAAAATAAATCATGAACATACTGGATTTTGAATGTTGAAAATGTTGGTTTACCAAAAAGTTTTGGTGATTACGGACTTCCAGTGTATGTACACACATGGACACACAAACACAAAAAGACATTTGGTCAAAATATTTGCTTTTATGTTCCACAGAAGAAAAAGGTCTTACAGTTTTAGACATGAGGGTGAGTAAATAATGACAGAATTTCAATTTTTGGCTGACCTATTTCTTTAAAGGTCCACTGTGTAATATTTAGGAGGATTTATTGACAGAAATGCAATATAATATACATAACTATGTTTTCAGTGGTGTATAAAGACCTTACATAATGAACTGTTATGTTTTTATTACCTTAGAATGAGCCATTTCTATCCCCATACACCGCTGGTCCCCTTACTGTGAAGTCAACATTTTGCCCCGTCATGTTTCTACAGTAGCCCTAAACGGACAAACTGATCTACAGAGCGCTAGCTACTTTCTGCCGTCTCAGACGACGACATCTTTGTCCTGTGTCGGCCACCGTAGCTTCTCTATGTGCTTCGAAAGGGAGGGGTGAGTGGTGGGCGGTTGCTAGATGCCGCTAAAATTTACACAGCGAACCTTTAAGTGAATGTAATAAATAAATAAAATAAATTATTTAATAAATATAAAAACAAAAAAGACAGAACTAAATCAGTATGAATGAATTGTATGTAATAATCATGCAGTGAAAACTATCATGTCACTAAGTTATTTAAAAAATATATTTATTTTATTATTTATCTACTTGAACACTCAATGTTGCTGTCAAAAACCTAAAGCACTTAAAGCAATCATTGTTCTGCTGTCTTTATTTGATCTAAAAAAAATAAGCAAGTTTTACCTAACTGAGAAATATTTTAAGGCACCATGGCATTGTTTTTAATTTAATTTGTTAATATTTATACTAATATTTAACATATTAAATTAATTGTAAAAAATATTAGTTTTTGCTGTGGTATCAAAAAACATAAAAAACAAGCATTGCTATTGCCATTTACTACAGAAGTTTTAGTATTGTGACTTAGTCTAATTATAATGTAATTATGCATACAGACACATAAGGTAAGACAGTTTACCTGCTTGTTCAGGCTGTATTGTCGCCTTCATACTGACTCAAACGTTTTTTAGTCTTTAGTTCTTTCAGCCACTGAGGTGAGGACTCTTCTCTGAGAGGGGAGAGAGACAGAAAAAAATCAGATACAAAAGACACACTGTCATGCTGGTGAAGACTGTCAGACAAAAGACGATTCTTAAACTTTATGATGCCCATTAACCTAAAAAGCACTCACCCGTTCTCTTTGCCGCCAGCAGGAGGCAGCACACGGGCAGCTCGAGGCAAGAATGGAGATTTCGGTGAGCGTGAGAGCTGAGAGGGTGAGGGGCCGTCTGTCTGATTGTCTGACTCTCCTCTCTTCTTTAGCTGAGCCTGAAACAAAAAAAGAAGAATATGAAGGAGAGAATGGTTGCTTGCTGATGTTCTGTTGCAGGTCTATGACTCCTCCCTCTGAACATTCCCTTGCCCTGTATTTTGCGCTCTCATTGGGTGTAATTTCCAGTCAAAACACATTTCACCCTGCATGACTCTAAGTTGCAGACAGGTCCATATAACTAGCATGCTAAATATTCCACGGGCATCTGTGATGCATCTGCGTGTCTTTCACATCATGTCTTTGATCATACACACTATGCGATTGTCACTCACGTGTCGAGCACCGATTTGCCTCCAATTTTGGGCAGTTTTGTTAAATTTCACTGGTATCTAAAAATGTTGATGTCATAACCTTATTTATTACAATACCTACAATAACCTACATTTATTACTTTTTTTGTGGTGGGGCCAGTGAAAATGTTATCACTGAATTCATTGAATCGAATTGGAAATCGAATCAAACAGAGAATCGAACCGAATTGAGATCTTGTGAATCGGAATCAAATCAAATTGGGACATTTGTATTGATACCTAGCCCCAGTTCTAATGTTATTAGTAGACTACTTGTCTGGACATTTCTTTAGAAAATGTTATCACAGATGACATATATTGCCGGTAAAAATAAGATATTCTAATTCAAATAGTAATTATTTTTAAAATAATCAAATGTAACATTGCTATATGAAGTACAGCAGTGCTCAGTGCATTTTATCATTAATCTGGCTAATGATTTATAAATCTACATAAACTCAATCATAATGCCAAAAACTGCAACTGAATTTGACAAATAATTAGTGTTCTTGTCCCTAATGATGAACAAAGTGCAGGGGAAACTGCAGCAGTGCTAAACTAATTAGCAAGAACTATCAATTATAATATACTATTATATATTATAACATTTTTCAGGAAGTTGGCAATGCTCCATTAAAATGAACGTGATGTTGCTTTGTCACTGTGTTGCTTGGCGCCGTGAAGAGGGTTTTACCCTATTAAGCCTACTGTATCATAAATGATACATAAATGTCTAAGACCTCTAAATCATCAACATGATCAAAACTTAAAGATATACTGAGATAAAGTAAAAACTGATATTTCTATGCATTTTATGTACATAGTCTGCTATACTGTATACTCTATACTTACTATACTATACTAAAGATCTCGTTGATTTACATCATAAGATATCAGAATTTCATGTCAGGCCTTACAGGGCTAAGGAAATGCAACTGAGGGGAAAAGTCTCCTTACCTTCAAAGCAGATGGGTCCATGCCAGGGAAGAGAGCCACTCTCTGAGGCTGAGACAGGGAGGAAGTGCGGGAGTCGATTCCCTTGGCCTGCTCCTCAGAGTCTGACTCCTCCCTTTGCTTAGGAGAGTCACTCTTCTCCTCTACAGACAGAGAGAAAGATTGGAGTGAGTGTCAAGGACTATAGGCTGTGGTGGAAAAATTTTATCACAGAGGAAGATTAATTATTTAGACATATGTTTGAGATCATACAGGAGCTAAAGTGTTTCTGCCATGGGACACCTTATTTGAGGGCTCTCCTGTACCAAAGATGTCGGGCAAAACTAATTTTAATTCTGTGTGCTGTGTTTCTTACTTTTACCATGTGTGGAAAACTACTGAGAAGGATTGTTTACACATTGGGGGGTATAAGAGATTGTGGCTTCTGTTATGTCTTCAGTTAGCACTCTACAGACATTCAGGAGGGTGTATGACTGTGACTCTTTTCTTGCAAGAAAATAAATCTTTATAAAGACAATTGGCTAAGGTTTGTCTCTTATTCAGTGGTGCAACTGACAGTTAATTTTTTGCTATGACAATTTGGTGTCAGAAGTGGGATTCCTTGGATGTGCCTTCTGGACCCCGAGAGCGGAATTTTGGTTGAATTAAAATTGGAAGTTAAGAGAATAAACCATGGGGGGGGGGGGGGGGGGGGGGGGGGTCTGATTCTGTGGCATAAGCAGCGGAGTTGGTTTTTTACGAGGTAGAAAAAGAAACTGCAATCACGTGGGCTGGGCAGCGTGAAGTGCTTACTGGGGTAGAAAAAGCAGCCACACGGGCCGTCAAATTGGGACGCTATGGTGAGTGTCTAACCTTCTGGTCTTGGGTGAAGAAATCAGATCTGAACGGAGACGTCCGACAGATTATAGCGCGCGTGCGAAAAGCCACAGAGACAGACTGCCAACATGGGGAAATTTCAAAGCAAGCTATCTGAATATGATACACCGGTATTTTGTCAAATGAGAAAATTATATGGCCAAAAATGCATGCAAGGTATAGTTAATTAAATATGATGGGTTTCCAAAAGAGGGAATGCTGAGTGTCACCAGACTGAAAGTGGTGAAAGAATAATTTTAGAAGGGCTGTTGTGGGAAACGTGTGTGAGAGATGCGAACAAACATTGAAATGTTGGGTGAAAGAGTCAGATAACAGGGAAAAGAAAATGTAGTATTATCACGCAGAAGCAACAGCTGTGTTTAAAGATCACTGCTTCCATCTCTGCTGGTATAATTTTAGGTAAGTATGAACTTTGACTAAATTATTGCTAACAATTTGAGTGACATGGTCAGTAACTTGATCAGTCGGGATAAAGATTTTGAGACGAACGAGAGCAAGCGCTGTAAGCAGCTCTGCTCTGAAGCCCTCACTTCAAAGAAATGTGTAGAACTTAAGGAAATGGGCAGCAATATTTTAATTTTGATTGGAAAGTTGAACAACAATTTGACTGGCTACAAACAAAGAAGAGACTTACACTCTGTCTAAGAAACTAATGAGATAATAATAAGGTCAATAAACTGGAGTCTTTAATTCTTTTTGAAGGAAAGATCTATGATAATGTTAATATAAATTATGAGGTTCAAATTAAACAATGGTGATAAAAATCTGAGTGGTAAATATATACAAATAGTTACGTAGAGGGTTTTAAATGACACATTTATGAGAAAATTCCTCTAACTCTGAAAATAATTGGTTAATATGTTGAAAACCCTAGAAGATGATGTTTTGGTTTCAAAAGATAAGTTTGGGCTTAGCTAAAATAAAACAATTCATTATCTGAATCCGGCCCCACCATGTCATTTCTGGTGCGGTGGCCTAACTTGCTGTGTAACAGAGACTCAATCTGAGTGGAAATTTATAGTTTCTAAATTCATTGTATGGGCAAAAGACAAATTTAAAAGGATAATGTTTATTTGAAAATGAATGTTTATGAAAATGCAGTACAGGTCCTGAATGCCTCAGAGTCTCTCTCTCATGTAAAGTCAGCTCAAAGCTGATATCTGAGCCTGTGTCATAGGTGATAAGATATTTATAGCAAAGCACAGGGCATCAGTGAAAATAATAGACAGTGATTTGTTAAAAGAAAGAATTGCCATTAAGAGGGCAATGATAAATATTTCAGGTAAAACAAAATGTGATGTCTTTAAATACAGACTTTAAATGAACGGAAATTCTTTGATTAATTTATTCCAGGACCAGTAACATCTTTGTTTGATCTTAGCCTCCGCCATGTATAGAACCGATGGCTTGGGTTATAGAGATAGCCAAACATTAAATTGAATTGACAGCTGTTATGGTTAAAATCACTGAGTATAATCTACGCACTGGTTGCGGCCTTGAAGAGTGATTAAGTTGTGTTGTAATTAACCTGTCTCCAATAGTAATAGTAAGCAGACCAAATGACTCTGGTGACTCTTGAATGCACTTTCCCCAAAGCTCCAGAAAACATCTGATCCTGTTAAAGGAAATGGTCAAAGATCTCGAGCGGTTACCAGTGTGCATGAGGTGATTTCTCAAAGACGTGTAAGACTTTCTTTGGCCAGATAGAAGGCAACCTAAGACAGAGGGTCATCGCCGCCACTGGGCACCTCCAACAGGGGGGTGTTTTTAATGTGAGGTGTCTATGTGTGTGAAGCAGATGTCTGTGAGGCCAGCAGCATCATAAGGGGGGAGCTGTGACAGATACAGCAGTCTGCCCCAGAAATGTTCCTCCATACCACTCACCCAGGAACCGCATTTAGTGAATAGAATGTCAGGGAACACCCTGAGGAAAAGAGTGGGAAAGGGCTTTCAAGAGCCAGCTGAGACTGGGTGATTGTCATTAACTTTTGTGGAGACCAGAACAAAATTTATTAATTGGTATCAGTAAAACTGTGTGATCAGGAACTAATGAGTTTTTTACTCCTGCAGGTCATTAGATATGACATGAGACATGGTGGCGCCTAAAGATGAGGACAGCTTTTGAAGTTTAAAGAGAAGGTCTGGATAACAAAAGGTATTTAAACTAAAGCTCTAATTTGAAAAGTTAAACATTTTAATTTTCTAAACGTTGTCAAGGAATTTAATATTACAGTTGTCTGAGTAAAGTCTTAGGAGGCTGTGAAAAGATTATTTGGTTTGGAGAGAGAGAGGGAGAGACTGCATGAGTGGAAGCAGGGATTGTACTGTGTCTGCTATCGCCCTGTTAAAGCTGAAACAAAACAAAGAACCAAAACAAACCAGATTACTGTGTGAAGACAAATTAATAATGAACAGACATGATTTGAAATTGGTTAAGAGACCATGTAAAAGCTAGGCTTAAATCATTTTTAAACTAAGAGTTTAAACTAAAAGGAAAATTTGGTGACTGAACTTTATGTTTTGTATGTGTTGATTAGTGAAACCTTTCTGTCCTGACTGAGTGTATGGGGTCATTCACCTCTGGAATGAGTGTTTATCATTACAGATGGGTTAAGTGAAACGACAAACTTTAAAGAAGCTTATACTTCTGAAGGAATCTGGTGAAAAGATGATCCAGAACATGAGACGAGCTTTAAGTGGATTGGCTATCCAGCTCTGTCTGTCACTGGTAATTATGACTACTTTTGTCATTTATGATATGATTTGAATTACTCTCTGGAGCAGTAGAGATAAGACTGCCGTCCATCATGGGGTTAACACCCTTGTCTAAATTCAACAGAGGGTCTGAGGTAAATTTTATAGACTGGACGGCAAAGACAAAGTGACAAATTAACAAATGTCACTACCCAAAATATCTAGAGACTCCCTAATATTTATGAAAGGCCAGAGGGCGAACAAAGGGATAACTTCCAAAAAGAAAAGTTTTATTTTATTTTATGTTTCCTCCTTTAAATGGAGGCATGACATTTGATTTATATAGAGAACTAAAATTAATGTTGAAGCAGCAAGTGGCTATAAGGCTTTCTGTGTGACTGGGATTGAGAAATAATATTTTGGTGTCTGCAGAGCAGTAGAGATAAGACTGAAACAATAATGATTATATGGTGCATCTGCAGACTGACTATTTGATAGAGGAATAATGTGACAAGTAAGTTAAATGAGAGAAATAGCCCCAAAAATTAATGTTGTGAAAATAAAACTTCTGACAGAATTTATAAACACATGAAGCAAATTAAGTGATTTTGATAAAGAATTGGGTATGATTAAGCATAATGTCATGAGATAAAGATGAGTGAACGAGCTGATTGAAGTTAAATATGATGTGGGCTATGATGATTGAAAATGGGTCGGTTGGAAATAGTAAGTTTAACAAAAGGGTTCTTGAGTAAGTCTATGTTTTGGTGGAAATAATGATATGAATGTATGTTTTCTAAAAGTGTGTATTTGGTCTCTGAGGAGTGACTGAGGGTCTGGCCTAGGGGTGTGTGATGTGTCGCTAAACACTTGATAGCGACAAGTTGTCAGGTGTTTTGAATTTTGGAGGCATCACACACTCCTAATATGACAGGAGTGCAGTGACAGTGCTTGCTCACTTAGCCCGGCTTCCAGATATGAAATATGGATTTGTTTTTCATTTTATAGGATATTTTCAGTATGCGTTCGGGGTTGCACATGATTTTTGAAGGCTTTTATAGGCTCCGCTACACTACAGAGACAATAATGACCCAAAGAGGGCCTGCAACCTACTTAAATCCAAACCCATGGGATGAGATGTACAGGTACACATGTGTCTAGCTGCTAAGATGTGTGTACTTACCTGTTGAGTCCTTGTAACGCCATTCATCATCTCCTGTTTCAGTTCCCTCGGGTACTTGTGATAAGAGGGCGCTGTGACGGGCAGCTCGTGAGGGAGGGGCTCTGCGAGTGCTCTTCTTGTTTAAGTTGACCCTGGCCCGTAGCGCACTAGAGTCTAACAGTGTCGTGGTTGTCTAGAGATAAACAAATGCCACGGATAGTTTTGTGAGTTTGCCTTCAAATTACGTTAAGTGTTTTCTAGAGATATTTCACCCCCTAAAAATTAAAAATGTTTCATTTATTCACCTTCATGTCGTTCCAGACATACGATTTTGGTTAATCTTTGAAGCACAACTGACAATATTACTTGATTTAATGAGACCTGAAGGATTTCTGTCAATCCATTAAAAAAGTTGACAGTTTTCATTTTTTCGGATGAACTATCTCTTTCTGGTTTAAGGATGAAGACTGACCTCTGGGAACGGGAGCTCTGTCTGCTTGTGAGGAGACGTGGTCGAGCCATCGGGTGTGTCGATGAGAAGGGATTGTTCGGCTATGTGGGGTGGGGTTGACTTCCGTGGAGACGGGGTGAGGTTGCCTTCAGATGAAGGTGTAGCTGGAGTGAGGCTGAGGAGGAGAGAGGGGATATTTGAACACAATTACATGTTTAATTTGTGCAGAAAATGCATAGAGAAAGCAAAGTGACTAGTTAATATAAACTCTTTCCCCGCCATTGACGTAATTTTCTGGCAATCCATGTTTTCACAGTTATACGGTAGGGGGAGCTATTATGCATCTTCTGAAAGAGTGCAGAATATACAGGCAAAAAAAGAAGGGTAACACTTTATTTTAGGGTTCAATTCTCGCTATTAACTAGTTGCTTATTAGCATGCATATTACTAGGATATTGGCTGTTTATTAGAAGCAGCACATATTAAATGCCTTATTCTAGATCCTTTAAATCCTACTCAATACCTAAACTTAAATGCTACAAAAACTACCTTACTAACTATTAATAAGCAGTCAATTAGGAGTTTATTGAGGCAAAAGTCATGGTTAATAGGGACTATGTTCCCCATTCTAAAATGTTACTGGTTTTTGTTCAAAATGTTGCTTTTTTATGAAACTTACCCACATTTAAGTGTTGATAAAAAACAATGCATGAAGCTTTGTTTGAATTGGGTTTTTTTTTTAAAGAAAAAAAGCAGAGGCTCTGTTTTTTTCTTTTGATATATTGCATGTTCAGATATCCAAGCAAAAATTAAATATTATGGGGACCATGAAAGTTTTATGAAAATGATCAAAAATGCTGGCGGTAACTGGCAATAATTTTTTTTTAAACGCTGGCGGGGAAAGAGTTAAGTAAATCTAAGTGGTGTTTGATCATGTAAAACGCGCTGCCATGATGTTATAGTGGTTGCCAGGGGGTTGCTCTGGGTTTGCTAACGTCCACGCCAGCCGATGGGAGCTTCATTTATAAATAAATCAAATGTATAAATACTACAATGTAATTATTTAACCAACAATTTTTACTGGTCATGATCACGTTTTTATTTTATTGCATACCACAGTCTGTCTGAATACTCGATTCTTGAAGGTGTGAAATAAACCTGTTTAATGCACAGGTAGTTCCAAGTCAGTTGAATCACCATTCTATATTAATGCGTTGTTTTCATTTGCACACGCATACGTCACTCACACACAGAGCGGAGATCGCGTTGTGCACACACAAAAACATTCAGGAGCACAGAAACTTAACGCTGCCCTGCGACTTTAAGTAATAAAATAGCTTTGCTACTGAATTGCTACATTATTTTTCTCAGCAACGAGGGGGTAACATCGTTTTGAAGTAATTAAACTCACAGCTTCATTGTTTATAGAGAGAGATGCTGAACAGACGCAGGTACGCATCTCGCATCTCTCTCTCTCGCTCACTCACTCTATTTATATATACACTCACCTAAAGGATTATTAGGAACACCTGTTCAATTTCTCATTAATGCAATTATCTAATCAACCAATCACATGGCAGTTGCTTCAATGCATTTAGGGGTGTGGTCCTGGTCAAGACAATCTCCTGAACTCCAAACTGAATGTCAGAATGGGAAAGAAAGGTGATTTAAGCAATTTTGAGCGTGGCGTGGTTGTTGGTGCCAGACGGGCCGGTCTGAGTATTTCACAATCTGCTCAGTTACTGGGATTTTCACGCACAACCATTTCTAGAGTTTACAAAGAATGGTGTGAAAAGGTAAAAACATCCAGTATGCGGCAGTCCTGTGGGCGAAAATGCCTTGTTGATGCTAGAGGTCAGAGGAGAATGGGCCGACTGATTCAAGCTGATAGAAGAGCAACTTTGACTGAAATAACCACTCGTTACAACCGAGGTATGCAGCAAAGCATTTGTAAAGCCACAACACGCACAACCTTGAGGCGGATGGGCTACAACAGCAGAAGACCCCACCGGGTACCACTCATCTCCACTACAAATAGGAAAAAGAGGCTACAATTTGCACGAGCTCACCAAAATTGGACAGTTCAAGACTGGAAAAATGTTGCCTGGTCTGATGAGTCTTGATTTCTGTTGAGACATTCAGATGGTAGAGTCAGAATTTGGCGTAAACAGAATGAGAACATGGATCCATCATGCCTTGTTACCACTGTGCAGGCTGGTGGTGGTGTAATGGTGTGGGGGATGTTTTCTTGGCACACTTTAGGCTCCTTAGTGCCAATTGGGCATCGTTTAAATGCCAAGGCCTACCTGAGCAATGTTTCTGACCATGTCCATCCCTTTATGACCACCATGTACCCATCCTCTGATGGCTACTTCCAGCAGGATAATGCACCATGTCACAAAGCTCGAATCATTTCAAATTGGTTTCTTGAACATGACAATGAGTTCACTGTACTAAAATGGCCCCCACAGTCACCAGATCTCAACCCAATAGAGCATCTTTGGGATGTGGTGGAACGGGAGCTTCGTGCCCTGGATGTGCATCCCACAAATCTCCATCAACTGCAAGATGCTATCCTATCAATATGGGCCAACATTTCTAAAGAATGCTTTCAGCACCTTGTTGAATCAATGCCACGTAGAATTAAGGCAGTTCTGAAGGCGAAAGGGGGTCAAACACAGTATTAGTATGGTGTTCCTAATAATCCTTTAGGTGAGTGTATATTCAAATAAATGTTATCTTAGGCACTACTTTATCTCTGTGTCTGATTCAAAGCCGGCAGAATGCTAGATATAACTGACAAAATAAACTGTCAATTTTACCCTTCCGGTCAAATATTGCGCTGCAAACATCAACAGCTTTAAATTGTCAATGCCGGCAAATGACCATGGTATAAACGGGATAATCCACGGCTAGCTGTGCATTAAACGATTTTAATGCACTTCGTGTCAGGCGGGTCTTTGCCTCCACGTTGTGCATTAAAATCGTTTAATGCACAGCTAACCTTGAATTATCCCTTACATATTTTTCTTTGCATATTTGTAGACATCCTATTTTTGTTTGTCATATTCTGTTTTTGTTGGAGTAATATAATAAAGAATGTGTCACATTTGACCAAATATAGCTGGACAAAAATAAATAAATCGTAAACCTATGGCAAATTTCTCCAAAGCAAAAGTAGTTTGAACGTGTGGGGTGAGTGGTAACATGTTTAAAGTTGGCTTGAAATGAAATTTCACCCCTTATTTGGTAAATGCATCTTATTGATCATGTTGTGAACAATTTATCCATGCACGTTTCATTTTTCTTTTTTGACCTCATAATTTTAAATCAATGTCCTAACTAAATTTTCTGGAAAGACAAGCTTCTTGACAGACTTGCGCATCACGATATGGAAGCTACTCTGTCACTACTTCCTTTACATCACAATTTTAGTAACAGATGGTTTGTAGCCCATGTATTTAATTTGATTTTCACACATCACTTAGGCCTGAATGACGATCAGACTCCCGTTCATATAATTTGATTTAATTTTGCACTTCCTAATAAAGTTACCGGCTAACTATGCGGCTACATCGCCTTTGCAAAATCACTGTCAATAAACACAATGTCCACCCATCCAAAGACCATTTCAAAACACAGATACAACCTATCCAACCCAATGATCGACATGCATCTTCATCTGAATCCCTCTTGCATTAGTCACTATTGTAACCAAACCTCTCTGACAACCCCAGGCTGCTCTGTAATGAAGATGTATCTGCCTGTGTGTCTGTCAAGAGATCATTATAGCATTATATCTCTGTTCCAGATGACCCACTCAATAGATGCAATTGATCCTGGTGTTGAGTTACAAACAGTGGCTGAGGTCAGTTTTTGGAGTTATTCAGGTACAGTGTATATGAAAGTTTGAGGACAAAAATGGTCTCTTTTAGGCCTTGATTTGGTTTTGGCGAGGTGTGGGTGTTCACCTGTCATCTGTGCGAAGTCCTGTCTCCCATGTGCCGTATTGACTGTCGGTTTCCTGCACCAGATTATCTGTGTCTTTATTTTCCTCCTTTCCACTAACACACTGCTTTACCAGCTCCTGTAAAGAGAAGGAAGAAAAGAGGATGTTTTAAACTAAAAAGCTACCAATTTTTTTGAGGGAGTACCAGTGGACGGACAAACGCAGTTAATTACCACAAAGGGGCCAGATTTACTAAACAGGGCAAATTAGCGTGATGGGAGTGGAAAGTTCTGCGTGTGATCTACTGACAACGCGCAAATTAAATAACACAGACGCAGCCGGATCATTTCCAGCGCAAATTAGCATCTGTTTTTTTGGCAGTAAATAATGGTGCAAATACCAGTAAATTGACAAGCACAAACCTTAGTAAATCACCTTGCATGATTCATATAAATACTCTCCCATTAATTTTGCATCTGAAAGGGAAACTGCAAACTACAAATGTATATGAAATAAGGTCAGCTGCAAAAATAACCCTGTCCACGCCTTTTCAGCGCAAATTTTTCACTGCGTGTCTTTTTTTTAACGGCAAAAGAGGGTTTGTGCTGGCGCAAGCTGTTAGTAAATCTGGCCCTAAGTTGTTAAAAAGGTGTTCCTTTATAGCTGCGTTTCCACCGCTGGAACTTTCCCCAGGAACTAGGGACTTTGGGGTGGTAGTCGGTGTGTTTCGACCGCAGGAACCGGGGTCTAAATAAAGTTCCGGGTAAAGATTTCTCCCTCAAAACAGCCCTGCTCGCGAGGTAGTACTTTTTCAAAGTTCAGGAACTTTCGGGGGCGGGACTTGGGGGCGGGACTTGGGCGCTGAACATGATGATTGGTTGAGTTCATGCAGCATTTTATTTCATCCACTATTTTTAAAATACAATGGAGTTTAAAAAAGTGGGAACTGTAAAGTCGACACACGCAGTCCTATGTCACCGGACTAATCTTCATGGTACTTTAGACTGTGATGGAAACGCAGAGAGCAGCAGGTCTGGGGGGGAAAAAAAGAGTTCCTGGAAAAAAAGTTCCTGGGACAAATTGTTCCGGGTAATTTTGGTGGAAATGGGGCTTATGGTAGTTGCTCTGTTTAGTATCCATGGAGACCTGTCTTCAAATCCTGACATAAGTCACATTCAAAAGTTATATATATATATAAAAAATACTGCAATTGAACTTGAAAGCCAGTGATCACCTTTTTTTTATTATGTGCATGATGCATCTGATTGTGGAAAAGCATGAATGATGGAGACAGAGTGGAAAGGGAATTTAATCATGCTGCAGCACTGTAAACAACCACAAGGTGAAGCTAAATCCACACTCAACAGTCATAAAACTCAGCCACTTCCTTTGCCACTTCCTGAACCAGAACTGGACATTAGCCAATCACTGAGTAAAGAGATACAATCGGTCCAGCAGGGCATAAAACCATCGTGTATGCATCACAGAACAGAGCAGCAGGGCTATTAACCCCGACCACATTTGAACTACAAACCCAACCATCCCCAGTTCACTTTCCTGTAAAAAAGTATTCAGAAGTGTCATAGCTTGGTAGCTGCTGATATTTTAAGGGCAGTAATGTGATACCAGGAAATTAAGCTGAAGCGGAGTCATAAAAATTTAGTGAAAATGAATGACAAGGAAAAACATGAAGATACTGGTAAGACTCCCATGAAAGTAGTGCAATGACCTCATAGAAATATACTGGTTGAACTGGTGAGCGTGTCTATTCAACCGTGCCTCTTTTAATGAGGAGACTACAGAGGGTACAGTGTATCTAACACACACAAACTGAGTCATCTGCTCCTTGATCACAAGCAGAACTGAGTGTGATCACTTTGTATGTGACTGTAAGGGGTTTGTGCCAATCAGAATTTAATTGAAAATGCCTGGAGAACTTTCATTTTGATTTATTTTAAATTCCAGTCATTTTATGCGCTTTTGCCATTTTTTATATTTCTATTAAAAAAAATGTTTGTTGTTGTTGTAATTTTAGTACTAAATTTTAAATGTTGCCTTAGCAACTAACTGATAAAATATGTTTTTTTAATATAATATTTATTAAAAGCTCTAATTCCTATTCTGACACCTTTAACTGAACCAGTGACCAGTCAATTTCTTGTTGTGGTGAACTAATAAAGTTTCTCTGATGCGTGACTTCCTTTTAATCACAATGGACCTTTTTCACAGACTGTGATGACGTGTTATCAACACTGCAAGTCAAGTAATATCTTTCATATTTTCTTTTTTTTTTATGTAAATGTACACATTTCTAACTCTATCCCCCAGTTTCACAGCCTAGTCCCAAACTAAAATGGATGTTTGAGCTGTTTTAACCGAAAGCAACTTGCACTGGCATATCTTAAAATATGTCAGTGGCATTGTTTTGTCTCAAGATGCACACCAGTAACTTTCATGTATATAAAAGTTATATACATATGCCCACGGTAAATAATGTTATTGTCTCCCAAAAGAAAGAATCAACTCTGAACCGCCTATACGAGTTGTTTGTATTTCGAATCCTTATCCGTGACGGTTCTACGTCACTAGAAAACACTTTTGCACAATGCTCGCCTATGTTGTACGTTGTCCACCCGCAAACAACTTGACCCGCCCTTCAACGCAGGATTCGCAAAACGCTTGCTCTTGAAAGATGGGTCAGTGCCTAGTTTATTTGGACCAGCTAACTCCTCAGAATCACAACCTGTGTGTATGAACAATTATTGATGTATATATTTTCTACCGGGTGTTTAAAATCCATACCTTTGTGTTTTATATTGTGTAAGCTAACTGGCTAACTTACGTTATTACTGTCTTACTGAAATCGTTAATGCTAAGCAGCTGTGGGCCACTATTACCTAAAACTGTCTATTCATGCAGATTGTCTGTCGTTCTTACTACTTGAAAAGTAAAGATAAAGGATGGAGCAAGATTTGTTTTACAAACTTTTATAAACGGCTAATGTATGCGCTGTTATGATAGTTCTTAACAGTTCATTTATGTGCACCGCAATAAATTAGAAATACACGCATGGGTTTGTTGATGGACGTACACTTGTTAATGCTGATGGTCAGTAATTACAGTTGCAACATCTCATAATGTACCTCAAAATGAGCAGCGTATCACTGAGAAACTTCCTGCTCAAGACATCCTTGTGATGGAGGTTCGGGTTGTATAACTAGTTCGCGCTCGGATTGATATGGTAAAATTGGCATCATCATTACTGTCTTTACAGTGTACAATCGCTGAGGACTGAGGAAGCCTCCGGACGGAGCTTAAGTACAGTTATGGTAATGGGCATTTAGCTTCCGAAACAAACGCTGTATGCGGTAGACCAATCACAACAGACTGGACCGCCAGGCCAGCCAGAGCAGAGTAGCTCTCGGACATGAGGGATTTAGAGAGACTGATTTATCCGTCGAGTCGTTTGAGAATCACTGAGAAATGTGGTGATGTGCAAATGTATATTATGAGAAAATTAAACAGTTTTTTTTTTTTTTTTTACCTTTGATGCATATAAACCTGCTGTAGGAGACCTCCAAAACAAAATTAGGAGCCTTTAAAATAGCATAATAGGGGCACTTTAACCTGCCTGGGAACCCAGGCCTATACTTTGTGTTATATTACCTTGGCAGTAAATTACAATAAACAAATTAACACCTGCGGCAAGGGAGTTTCTAACACAATGGATGAGGGAGTGACGAATCAACTCCTTGGTCTTCTCCACATAAAAAAAAAAAAAAAAAAAACATTTTACAAATAATTCAACTTCTCTTCTATAGGCCAAGTCATTACCTTGATTAATTAAACCCACAAAAGCAGTGTCATCTGAAAACAAAATTGCAACAGGTCCATTCAATAAATTCCTGTTCCTGCCATTCGAATGTAACATTCTATGAGGCGTGGCCAAATCACTTCAAATTCACATTCACTCTATGAATAGAAAATGGGACTAACTGACACACACTCACTAAAGCACAATTTAGAATTTAAGATGACGGCTATCGACCTGAGCATTAAGTCATTGGTAATAATGAGAGAGGGAGAGGGAGAGAGATATGTGTAAGTGACTGAATGAGAGGGAGAGTGTGTTGGGGCTGTTTGCATTAGAGAAAACAGCACAGGATGTCATTCATCAGCTCTTCCTTTCCTGTCAGGAAGAGTAACAGGCAACAGAGAGCAGTGCTACCACCTGACAAACAGTTCATCTCTCTCTCTCTCTCTCTCTCTCTCTCAGATAGCTCAAGAACAGTGCGTAGAGAGCTTCATGGAATGGGTTTCCATGTCCGAGCAGCTGCATCCAAGCCTTACATCACCAAGTGAAATGCAAAGGAGCAGTGGAGATGTGTTCTCTAGAGTGACGAATCATGCTTCTCTGTCTGGCAATCCAATGAACAAGTCAGGAGAACAGTACTTGCCAGACTGCATTGTGCCAAGTGTAAAGTTTGGTGGAGGGGGGATTATGGTGTGGGGTTGTTTTTTAGGGGTTGGGCTTGGCCTTTTATGGCGCTTTTCCATTACCAGTACCAGCTCAACTCGCCTCGCCTCGCCTCGCTTTTTGCTGATATTGCAGATAGTACCTCCACAATAGTACCTGGTCGTCATAGCGACGCCGCAGGAAACTGCCGTGACGTAATCTTCTACGCTACACACACCCGCAAAGGAAAGTCTGCACCTCCTCGTTTAACCACGGCGTATTCTTCCGAGTTGCCATAATAGTAATGGGTATATCACGTAATCTCTGGCCAAACTACTTAAAAATGGCGGGGTTATTCAGGACACTCTCTCTGGCGTGTGCAATGATGACGCAGTGAATAGTGACGATTCTCTCTGACCAATCAGCAGTCTGCCGTGTTTTCACGTCACATTTTAGTATCGCCTCAGCTCGCTCAGAACCTCGTGATACGAAAAAAAGTATCTGAAAGCAGGTACAGGTACAACTTTTACACAGTGGAAAACCAAACAAAGGCGAGTCGAGTCGAGTCGAGCTGGTACTGTGTAGTGGAAAAGCGCAATTAGTTCCAGTGAAAGGAACTCTTAATGCTTCAGCATACCAAGACATTTTGGGCAATTTCATGCTCCCAACTTTGTGGGAACAGTTTGGGGATGGCCCCTTCCTGTTCCAACATGACTGCGCACCAGTGCACAAAGCAAGGTCCATACAGACATGGATGAGCGGGGATGCGGAGGAACTTGACTGGCCCCAGTTTATATATATATAAAAATTGTTCACTCCATTTTAGCAATTGTATGTACATCTCATTTGCAATCATTAACTGCATTAAGTGTTTTATATTGCCAGTGGACCTCTCTGGTCTGTAGATGTCAGTACCAGCACAGGCTACTGAAAAAAATCATTTCGTTTGACCACTAGTCATAAACACATGCTGGAGCAAACAAAGAAACAGATGTCTGTACGATCAAGAGCACAATGACTCTATGCAATCTCTATGATACTCACTGCTAGAGTCACTAGAATATAAACCAAGTCAAATCAGGGTAACCATAGTTGCCTAACCTTAGTTCAATAAAATATTGGCAGAAACTATGGTATATTTTTGTAAGAGTACCATACTAGGGTAATGAAATGGATGTTTCTACTTAAGCAAATGCTAAAAACAGAGTATATTATTATTCTTTGTGTTAAAAAAAATATATATATATATATTTTCTGAAAAACTAATCTGAATCCAAAATACAGGCTGGAATCACACTGTTGATACTAATCACTTGACCAGAAAAGCCAAGAGGAATGTCTTAAAAACAGCCGGTGGCTGATTAACCTAAAGCTTTTAGCATGCATTGCAGCGCTAATTCACAAGCATCAGCTATAAACACAATGTATCAGCAAAATGTCTGTGTGAACTTTTGCACATCTTTGCATATATCTACCCTCAAAGACTATGAAGTGGGTGTGTTCGGTTATAAAGGCTTTCATTTTGGCTATCCAAACAATGAGTTTATTTACAGCAGGTAGATCTTCCAAGTCTCATAAAAAGAATCGCTAACAACAGCTATGCACTTCGAATGAAGACACACCTATGAACTGCTTGATCACCTTGGAAAGCGACTGATATTCTGTGCCAGCTGATCACTTGTGAATACACACACACACGCAGAAGAGGGAGTGGTACTTGGGACTAACATTAGTTCTAATTGCCTAAAGGAACACATTGACAATGTAAGGGTGTAGGCTCTAGAACAATATCTTATTTTAAAGGGCAAAGCCTTGGATAAGAACACTCTTATCTAAACCTTTCAGTGTGAAAATAAATACACAGCAGAGAGGGAGAGAGAACTCGAAAAACCTCTCACCATCTCACTACATGAACAGGAAGAGTGCGTCAGGGGAAGCACAGAACAAAGAACGGATGGAAAGAAAAGATGAGAGAAAGGGTAGTCGTCACTTTAACATCCAACACGTTGATGTTTGGCCTGTTATAGGGAGTTAAAAAAAGATGCGTTTGTGTTTCTATTTGCACTTGTGAGTCTCATCTCTAAAACTGAATCTCCTCTTTGTGTCTTTTCATACTCAACACAAGCAATTTTTAAACCTTTCTTCATTTCCAGTAGTGCATGGACGTGTTTATAGGTGTGTGTATTTGCTCACAGACTCTCATTTTCATCTCCTGGCATTCTCACAAAACATTCCCACCAAAGGTGTGGCGACATTTACCTCAGGGAACATCAAACATTAACAGCTGAGTTTCCTGTGTTATGAAGGAGCAGTGTAAGATTATTTTAAAGCTGGACTGAATTTAAATGTTTCAACCCAGTAAGACAAGGCCTTTCTCTGGAATATGTAGCCTAAAACAGGCATGATTCTGAATCCCCTTCCAGAATGGACCTTAGTCAAAATAAATACCATATTTAATTTACAAGATAAGTCAATATACCCATTTATTGTACTGTTATGCACCGGGGGTTAATCGCTATTATTTATATATTTTATTAATTTATTTGAAAGAAATCTTTTGTAAAATTATAAATGTATTTACTGTCACTTTTGATCAATTTAAATGTGCAGTGTGTGAATTTTAGCGCCATCTAGTGGTGAGGTTGTGAACTGCAATAAACTTCTGCTCACCCCTCCCTTTGGAAACACAGAGAAGCTACGGGGGCACAACACAGGACAAAAATGACGTTGTCGCCGCAGAGAGCAGAGAGTGACTAGCGCTCTGTAGAGAAGTTTGTCCGTTTAGGGCTACTATAGAAACATGATGCCGCAAAATGGCGATTTCACAGTAAGGGGACTCGTGGTGAATGGAGATAGAAATGGCTCATTCTAAGGTAATAAAAACAACGGTACATTACGTAAGGTCTTTATACACCACTAAAAACATAGTTATGTATGTTATATTGCATTTCTGTCAATAGATCCTCATAAATACTACACACTGCACCTTGCTCCTTAAAATATAAATTTATTTAAACTGATCCCAAACTTTTGAAAAGTAGCATACATTATATATCATTATTATTATTATTGGGAGTCCCAATATTAAAGAAAGTGGTTGGTCAAAGCGATTACTGCTCAGTCCCTAATGCAGGGGTGTCCAAACTCAGTCCTGGAGGGCCGCTATCCTGCAGAGTTTAGCTACAGCTTGCCTCAACACACCTGCTGGAAGTTTCTAGTATACCTAGTAAGACCTTGATAAGCTGGTCCAGCTGTATTTCATTGGGGTTGGAGCTAAACTCTGCAGGACAGTGGCCCTCCAGGAGCAAGACTGGACACCCCTGCTCTAATGTGTAGTTTTGTCATTTTATCAGAGTTCACTGGAGATTTTTGCCTCAAATAATATGCTTAAAGTGTTCCTACACATTTACTTTCAAAACACACACATTTCTTAGCCTGTAACCCTGAGCCATTGTTACAAAGTTCAAACTATTCCAGGCAAAGTGTTCATATCTCAGCTGGTTGAGCATGTGTGATTATAAAGTATATAGTACGCCTGAAGGGGAAATGGAGCTCTCTGCCTGTGTGTCACAGAGTGCTGACGGCTGAAGGACACAGGAAACACCCCATTATGGTTAGTTAATTTTGCTACAATGATTATGTACCTGTTTTGACTGTTTTCTGTTTCTGTGAATGCAAGGATCAATGTACAGTACAGTTCTTCCTTTTGCTCACTCATCAGAGTGATAGAGGAAAAGCCCTTGACTGACAGAGCAGAGTGAATGAGCGTTATGAAATGTGACTGAAATGTGACTGAAACACAGCTATCAGGGGGTATTATAATCTAGTTGAAAACCTGCCCACTAGCATTGCCCAACTCACTCCACCTCACTGTCTAAGACAAACAGCAGCTTATTGCTTTTAAGATCACTCACTGTTTTGTTTGGCACGCATGGACAACAACCTTTTCAGCTGACATACCTAAATATCAATTGATTTTGAGGCACAACTCGAACAACAGCACAAATACTTAAAAAAATGTAAGTGATAGTCTGTTGAAAGACAGTTTCTGTCGAGAACATGCATGTAAATATATCCAGGAATTATATGCAAACTGCCATTGCAATGTACTGCAAGTTTACCTCTTGTGTACAAGGCTTCGGTATGCATGAAACCGTACCCATGCAGACGTTGCCTACATTTTGTGTCCATCATGCTGACTTAGCTTACCCATAATGCCCTTCTGGGCTCACTGTGCATCTCAAAGCTTCTGTCATACCACTGCAAAGGTCAAGCCACCAACAAATGCAAACAAATAGACATTGGGAGATGGAGAGCAACGCACACCTTGGACGGACAGACGGACTAACACAGCCTGTAACACACACACTGGAGAGCAGAGGTGGACAGTAGTGAAGTATTTTTACTTTCTACTCAAATACATTTCTACATTCCAAAGCATAATATATAAATGTCATACTTTTTACTTTACTACATTTCATAAATAAAAGTTTATGTTTTTTTACCTTTAATACTTAATTACATTAAAAATATAGTACTTTCTTACTTGTACTCAAGTAAAATTTTAATTACTTTTACTTGAGTAAAAGTATACAATACTACATTTTTAATGTAATTAAGTATTAAATGATATTCAATATGAAACATAGTGCAGTAAAAAGTACAATATTATGTTTTGAAGTAAACAGTTTCCAAAGAAGAACACTGATAAAGTACATATACTTACAAAATAAAATTACTTGGAAAGTAAAAATACTTCACTACTGTCTGCCTCTGCTGGCGAGTAAAATCTAAGAATTTATTAGCCAATGGCTAATGATAGGCATTATTTAGTTGCCCAGAGTGAAGATTTAGTCACATATGCAAGTGATTTACTCGCATTGGAGGATTGGAGAGGTACCAGGCACAAAAGAAAGAAAAAATGTATATAACAAATAGGAACAGATTGTATAAAAATTAGCAGTTGTTGGAGCAAAAAAAGTTATCCAGACAGAATGACATACAGGAGCTCTCTAAATTCATCTAAAACTCCATTGCTATAGCCCAATGTTTCCCAACCTTGTTCCAGTATGCAAATCAACAATACATATTTTGGATGTCTCCCTTACTTGACCCATCCATTTCAGGTCCAAATATCCCTGCGTCCAAATATGCCTACTTCCCTACTAAACAGTATGTAAAGAGAAGTATGTCTAAATACATAGTATTCATAAAACAAGCAAAAAGTCCTCAGATGAGCTGCTACTTCTGCCGAGAATCTGATGTGTGCATCTAATGTCCACTGTATTATCCTATGAAGCCATGGAGCAGGGAATAAAATCCAAAGAGGATTTGTTAATGGCGGGGAAGTGACACAACTGATGGCCAAATCAGATGACAATGACAACATGGCGGATTAGGTAAATCAAGATTACATTCATACTACATAGAATGTAACTTTTTAATGGACTCGTAAGTTCGTCCTTAAACCAGTTTAGAACCTAGTATGCGATTCTGGACACACCATTGGAGTCTCTACTAATGAGCTGATGAGTGGAATCAAATGTGTTTCATTAGGAGAGTTTAAAAATGTGTAGTGTTGGTGTGCCTCAAAACCATCAACATGCCTCCTTTGTAACTAATTCACCATCTTTAATAACAAATTTGAAGACAATTGCTTTACCTCACTTTCACCTAGTTTTCGTGTGCACATACAATAGAAGTTTCTTGTGCATATGAAAGTCGCAGGGGGTTTTCTGCAAATGTCACTTTAGGGCAGGGGTGCTCATTCATTTACCTGGACACCTAGGCTGAATCCGAAATCGCCCCCATACCCTCAAATAGGGCATTATTTGAGGGGACAGCCATTTGTAGTGGTGTTCGAAACCATGGTGGACATTATTGAGTGCACTCATTCTATCCACACATTGCACCGCAATAACGAGTGTACAGCCGATGTATGCTCAACGCTGTATGAATTCGCACACTCGTTTTCATTGACTCCTTCAAGTGAACTGTATTAGTGGACTAATGAAGGGAATAGTGATTTTGGATTAATCCCTACTTTTCTACAGAGTTCAGTACCAACCCTGCTCTATCACATTTGTTTGTAATTAACAAGTGACCCTTAATTAGCTGTTTCAGGTGTATTTGATTAAGGTTGGAGCACAACTTTGCAGGAAGGTAAATATCCAAGAACAGGATTGAGCAACCCTGCTTTAGAGGCTTCATGCAGCAGGGATGGCCAACTTTGGTTCTAGAAGAACACTGTCCTGCAAAGTTTAGTTCCATCCCTAATCTATCATTTGCACATGCCTGCCATTTTCAAGAAATCCTAAAGACTTTTTTTTCAGGTGTGTTTTTGATTAGGAATATAGCTAAACTCTGCAGGGCAGTGGCCCTTCAGGACTGGAGTTGCCCATCTTTACCATACAACTTGAGAACTATAGAAGCAAGTTCAGTTTCAGGCTGAGACAAATGACAAAAGCAATTAACCAATTTTGTTTAAATGGAAAATGACCACTTAGACAAAGATTGAGGGCTACATGGTGCTGGGGGGTAATCAGCATGTGCACGACTGTATTTGTGCTGGGTGATGTATGGTTTGAGGGATAATGATGTTGAGTAATGCAGAAAAAGAAATTGCAAATAGTTTCTCTTACAGAAGAGGGAGTGCTTGGTGAAGCCAGTGACGTAGTTCGTCTGCGCAGTGACAAGCGTTGTTGGCTGCGCAGGCTGAATCTGCGGAAGGAATCACGGCTGCGACTGGCCAGACTACGTAGAGACGCAGCCCTCTTAAAGCCACCTCCATCCTCTCCACCTCCTCCTCCAGATCTTCTCTCCATGTTGCTGGAGACCAAATTGAGGGCGCCTTGAAGGGAACGGCGTACATTCCCCATCCAGCCCGACACTTGCGAATGGGCCACCGTCAACTTGTCGCCCAGGTACTCCATCTCTTTCCACTGATTCAGAATGAGTCCCAAGAGGTTTGTGCCCTTATGGAGCTCAATGTCAAGAAAAGCTTTTTCAATGAGGTTTTAAGGTCTGTTGATGGTAGTTCAATCCACCTTCAGGAAAGTGGCCTTGATTTACATGGGAATCCAGTCCAGTCAGGTCCACTTGAAAGTGCATCTGTGTTTAAACTCCATGGTGGATAACATTTTATGACACAGAGGACCTTCCTCTTTAGCCCAGTCCATCAACTCAAGCGTTGTTCTGGTACACAGTGTCTCCAGAGTGAGGCCAGGACAGATTGTGCTCTACTCTGCACTGCAGTAGGAAACAAACTGCCACTAGGCAGTCGACTGCGATCTAACTTCCCACCATGCTTGTCCGAAGTTTGCGGACCATTTTCAGTAGCATACCTCAATATGATGCCTATGTCTTTAACTGCGAAACAAAGACATATAGTAACATTAAGTCACTCAAATTAAGATGCTCAATGAGATTATTCAAAATTAAATGGACCAATTATATATGAGTCCTTGTTCTACAATGCAGTTTTCTTTGACCTGAGACATCATATAAAGAGCTGGAATATAGGACACTGGATTGTCCCAGAGATCACAACAGTTCTGCAATGCCTTATGCTCAGCAACAAAACAAAGTTATAGTTATTGTGTAAACACAAAGGCACCTGCAATTACGCCTGTAAACATAAAATAGAGGTAAGTGATGTCATGGAAGCTGATTCAATACGCCTTTCCTACTTACTGACCTGAGCGACACTTTTTAAATAGTTACATTTTAATCAATCAATGCATCAATGAACGAATTACAATGACATTCAAATTTCAAAGAAACGTAATGTTGCTTAAAGCTGCGTCACTAGAGAAGGTCTGAAATAAGCAGTGCACCACTCCTACATGAATGTTTGAAAGTCTTTTGAGTGGATCTGTCAGCAGAGTCATATACACAAACAAATGCTATTCAACTAATGAATCAGAGCTGTCAAACACACACATACACTTTCCCAGTCACGTCTCAAACCTGTCAAGGCAGTGTGCGCTGCTTCAACAACTTCATCTCCTAAAAAGCATCAAAACTGTCCACCTGTCAATTCAGAGAACGTCTGCAACTCTCAATGTAGGGTCAAACGGAAAGCTGGAGACCAAGTCGAGTGTTTCCTTATTTCTTTGTTGCTAGAAAGCTCAGTATACAAAAGTCCAGGATGAAAGTCTGTTCGTAAAACATGGAAGTTACGAGCCAGAAGTATCCAGGTGGCTTTACAGGCATTGACAGGAAAATACATATACTGTTTCGAGGTGGTCTCTTCCTCTGGTGTCCTTAAATGTGTCCCTGCAGGTACTGGCAGGTAGAACACAAAATGCGTCAGCTTTCCTGCCTTCGTCCCCCTGTGTTACAGGACTTGTGCTCAAGGAGAAAACAGAGGGAGGAGGAAAACGAGAGCAGAGACAGAGAGGGAGGGGTAAGGGAAGCCAGCAATATGAGCATGAGAGAGAGAGAGAGAGAGAGAGAGAGAGAGAGAGAGAGAGAGAGAGAGAGAGAGAGAGAGAGAGAGAGAGAGAGAGAGAGAGAGAGAGAGAGAGAGAGAGAGAGAGAGAGAGAGAGAGAGAGAGAGAGAGAGAGGGAGGAAGATATATGCACTGCAGTATTCCCTGCTCCTGTTCCAGCTTAGAGAGAGAAAGAGAGAAGGAGAGAGAGACAGATGGAGAAAGGTGCATTGGTTATGCAATATTGTCAGCAGCTCATTTTGCTGAGAGAAGAACGCTTGATGAAAGAAAACAAAAAATAAAGAATTGGTCAATGGAAACAAATAAATAGGATTTATAACAAATACCTGTGCATGTAAATCACTCTACTCTGGCTTATGAGGAGTTTAAAGCACATGGTACATTGAGTTAGTTTGCTTTGCAAATGGACACGTCTGTCATGCAAACATCACTGAAGACTGACCAAACCCTGCTGTCCATTTTTTACCTGGTATTTATTTCCATATCCACTTACTGTATTTGTCTTAGAATTTTTGTCTTTGACACAGATTACAATCAAATTAAATTACCATTAAAAGTTACATATTACTGTACATCATGATTATTGGATTAATTAATTATGTATGCATTCAAATAATGAGTTCAAATTGTGGGGTGGGGGTGGGGGTGGAGGGGGTTGGGAAGGAGAAAGCCAGTGAAATGTTGTGGTGCACATAAGCACCCACTAGTGGGCAGAGATTGAGTTACACTTTGATGTTAATGGAGAAAAAAAAAAAATCATACATTTTGATTAACCTAAATAAATAATAATAATAATAATAATACCACACCACTGAACTGTTAAGTCAAGTCAAGTCAACTTTATAGCGCTTTTTACAATGCCGATTGTTTCAAAGCAGCTTCACAGTGTTAAACAGGAAAATAATGAACAGAATTAGATTCGGCTGTACAGCCACTCTGGAGAAAACGGTGATGTCATCAGCTCATTTCAATTGTCATATATATTCAAGTAATGTAGTTGATATAATTTAGTTTAGTAATTAAATTTATTTGGATATTTATTTGAAAATTTAGTGTCCCCAACTTTGTTGTGTTACAACTTTCTAAAGCACTTCATTCTGTCATTAATTATTCACCCTCATGTTGTACCAAACACAAATCTTCAAACACAAATTAAGATATTTTTTATGAAATCTGAGAGCTTTCTCACCTCTCCTTAGACAGCAATTTAATTAACACTTTCAAGGCCCAGAAAGGTAGTAAAAACATCATTAAAATCATCCATGTGACTCCAGTGGTTCAACTTTAATTTTATGAAGCAACGAGTACACCTTTTGTGCGCAAAAAAAAAACTAAAAACTTTATTCAACAATTTCTTCTAGCCTGTGTCAGACTCTTACGCTGTTGACAGTGTAAACAGTACGGTGCTTCCTAGTTCTACAGCAGAACGACTCGTGCGTATGCGTTGTGGTGCTCATAAGAACAGCGCCGGCCAATGGTAAGCCGGCGTTCTGGAAGTGCTGCGCTGTTCACACTGTGTCAACAGCGTAAGAGTCTGACACAGGCTAGAAGAAATTGTTAAAAAAGTAGTTTTCTGTTTGTTTTTTGCATACAAAAAGTATTCTTATTGCTTCATAAAATTAAGGTTGTACCACTGGAGTCACATGGACTATTTTAACGATGTTTTATTACCTTTCTGGACCTTGAAAGTGTTAATTAAATAGGTGTCTATAGAGAGGTCAGAAAGCTCTCGGATTTCATCCAAAATATCTCAATTTGTGTCTTACGGGTCTGGAGCGACATGAGGGTGAGTGATTAATGTCAGAATTTTTGGGTGAACTAACCCTTTAATTTTTACATTTAGTCAGTTGTGTTCTTTTGCACATACAGTGAGATCTCACGGAAAGTCTGAATTAATTTTATTCTGCATTTTAATCTGATAAACAAACTTGCATGTGAACTCCTTTAAATCACAAAGATATTCAAACATAATTGCTGCTTAAAAGAAAAACTACAGACTCCAGTTCCGAAGGTACAGCTGGCACAAAACAGACATATCACTAAGATTAGATTAAGGACCAGCAAGACAAGAGAGACTTTTACATGGAAAAAAGCAAATCAATTAAGCTAATCAATAATGTTCCCTTTTATAGAGACAACAATAGTAATGTAGATGGAATCTGCTTTCCTTATGACACACATCTTATTATAAGATAAACAGTATAGATGCAAAGATTTAAAATACAGCTACAATATAAATTGACATTAAGAGGATCTGGCTAATATCCAAATATCGATTAAGTGCATACATTAGCCACAGTGCTGAGTGGTAAATTGCTGACCATACTTTTATGAATGTGTCATCACTAGAAAAGTCATCCTAGTACTCGAACGAGTCACAGAATTACTGCTCATGATTCAGTCATCTGCCTGATGGTAAAACCATCTAAAGAACAAGAATATCTTGTTTTCTGAAAAAATATTTTGATCATACAGCATATTAATTGAGATTTCACTCATAATTAGTGCTGCTTAGAGAATGTATACTGTACAGAACCTAATGTTTCTAACTGATGTAGCGTAACTTAAATGTCATCAAATAAATATGTCCCCAATAACAATACTGTGTATGTGTGTACACTTAGTAGGTGTTTGTGTAGGTATATTTCATATGAAATGCCATGACCCCATTTTCGGTTCCATCAGTCGGAGTCACCTGTTCCAATATACCAGTTACATTTGAAAGGGTTAAACAACAATATACTATCAAGGTTGATATGATCTGATCTGCAGTTATAGCTGTTACTGGTCATGTTACATCCTATTACCCTGACTATATCAAGATAACAGAGTAATTCTAAAGTCCAAACAGAACAAGTGGTCTAAATAGTTTAATGTTCCTCTTTAAACAACATGTGGCCCCATACAGGAAGGGTAATTATTTCTACTTCCTTTGTGTCAAAACATCAATGCTGAAAATTACAGCATAAACAGGTAGTTGGCTTTTCATATTTTAAACCATGCACACATTTCACAAAATCTGTGAGAAAGAAGATGACCAAAAATAGTATTATGTATAGTAATAGTATTATGACTCAACGAACACAGCAAAGAACAGCCTTTAAGAGTAAAAAAAAAAGAAAAAAAAAAAAGAAAGGAAGATATTTGTTTACTCAAGTTTATTTTTGCTAAATAAGCTCAGTTGGGTTTGGGAATTAGACAATCTAAATTTTAAGATTTTTTTCACCAAAAACAGCTAACTATTTAAATGCTATGTTGTTACCATTTACAACAATCTGAGAGATCTTGGGCCAAAGCAATCACTTCTTTCATAAACACAACTGTATAGTAGCTTCTTTATATTATTCTGCTCCGATAGTCACATGACATTGAAAGAGACACTGATGATACAGAAGGGAACTTGACCTGGTTGCTTGAATAAGTTTATTGAGCAGTTTAAGATTGGCTTGGGTATTTACATTAAAATAAATGATTCATACAGGTGCTATGCATACTAAGATTAATCATAAGTGACGAGGCTAATAAAAATGCTACAGAGGCAGATGTTTTAGTCTAGCTAGAGTTTGCACATAGCCAGTCGATATAAAAAGTGAAATCTATAGCTTTATAAACCCTAATATATGATATCTATCTATATGTCATGTATCTGATACTGAGCTAACACAATACAGCAGAAACTGTTCTACCTGAGCCCAAAACCAATATATTTTTCCATTTCAAGAAGTCTGGGGAGAGAGAGAGGGTGAACCATCTATCCCCCTTCAAAGTTAATTCAAAATAAACTAAACACTTGAATAATTTCCAGGAAATTAAAAGAAATGAGTCTATTTAATTAGTCAGACAACAGGAAGCATCTACAGAGGCCTAACTTAGTCACGTGCAGATAATTCTATTGAACAGAACAATACAAATTAAAGAGGAAGAAACAACTTCACAAATCAATGAGCTATAAAGATTGTGAATATATCTACGCTGGAAAAAACAACTGATCAAAAATCAGCAAGAGCTCCAAGACTTTATCCAACAATCAAACATCAGTCAACCATTGTGTTGTCTAATATTCTCAGACCTCCACTTAGATTTGTCTACTTGTCTCATGTAGCATAAGTTGTTGTGGTATGTGTAATTGTATTACTGTCTTGACAGCAAAATAAAGTAAGCTTACCCATAGCCACCAACAGCAGGAAGGACAGAAGTGATAAGCCATCTTTCTATGAAGCAAATCCTTCTATTTAGCCCAAAAGAATGTTTTACAGTGTTTACTTTTATGAAGTTAATTTGAATGTTCATTACTGTACCTCTCTCTAGGTCTTTGTAACGCTGTGCCTGTGAGCACACAGTGATGTAAAAATGACTCTTCCTATGATGACCAATACTGAGAAAAGATGAGAGAGAGAGAGAGCGAGACAGAGAGAGTGTGCTTCCTCTTTAAGGCCACATGCAGACACCCACATAACAGGTTCACAACAATAAACCGAAACATTAAAATAAACACACTATCGGTCCCGGAAAGGTTTACATTTCAAATGAAAGGTTAAGAGGATATTCTTGGCTGTCAGACAAGCCACAATGTATAGCCACTATGAATCATAAAAATCAACACTGTAATAACTCAAATCATACAGCAGATGGCAATATGTATGCACTCATACCACAGCTGCAAAAAAGACAACTGCCTTGTGGAATAAGTCTCTCAGTAAAAAAAAATATTAGGGTGAATTAAGGGTGATTGGGACACTTTTTGCCATTGAGATGACTTGGAAAAAGTGTCCCAATCACCTTAAATTCACCCTACTCTTTCTGAAAACACATGCAGAACACATGTACGAATTTTGAATAAACTTGCCAATCAAAAACAATCTTAAGCTCTTTAACATGTTTAAACTTAATTGTTGTCCATACATGTGTACACACTTTTCTACACTACCTTGATTTACAAAGTCTTAATCGCTACTAGCAGTGTATCTTTATTAGAAAATGCTCTACCATTACACACTAAACTTTAAGGCACTACTTCTTTTCTGTCATCAGACTGCATTCCTGCACCACCCACTCAAACACACACACACACACAAGCTTGAGTTAGCCTCCATACCCAACAAACATGCATATAAATATAAACATTCAGCTTTAATGACCCTCAGCCAAAATAACTATTTCAATATGCGCTTTAACAAGCCTACAAGTCTATCAGATATGGGCAAACATCATTAGCCAAGCACCGCATGCCAGAAATGGTCATATGACAGCTGTTATTCACATTGTCAGGGAACTCCTCCAACATCTGGTCTCTAAAGTTTGGTGACATCATCAGAAGCCAACAAGCAATTTCTCCATCTTTTGTTTTTGTATTTCCATTAGAACATGGTGAGGAACTCGACTCTTATGTAAGAGGCATGCTTATCCATGTGCAATGTAGGGCTGGGCAATTACATATCAATATTTTGAAATATATCTCAATATCGACGTAATCATTTTGCAATGGCTTAGGAATAGTGCAACCAAAAATAAAATTTGTGTGCTACAGGCTTCATACAATGAAGTTTTAGGTTAGGAACTGACCAAAAAGTCATTGTTCCATTACATAAATGTAACAAACTATATGATGGAGTGAGAATTGATGACTTTGATAAAAAATTAACTCTGAAGAAATATTAACAAGCTTCTTGCACCTTCTTGCAGAAGTGTGCACCTTAATGGCAAGGTAACAAGTTCACATTATAAAAAGTTAAGTACTTTGAGGTCACAATTGGTAAAAAAGTTGTACACTATTTATTGTTTAGAAATGCAAATATAAACATAAAAGTATGACAACCGCTATGAAAAGTTGTCATATTAGAATATCTACTTTTTTCGTATCTTATAATGTACTGTAGACTAGTTTCAGCTTCATCTAATTAACAGATGTAATTCAGTATTGTTTAACCAAAATGTCTGAATGTTACTAGAACATAAAACAAAACTTGTTTACCTCTTTGTGGGGGTGTAACTTAATTGTGTTGATTTACAAACAAAGCACAATCCAAATATAAAATTGCAATCCGATAGCAAAAGTTAAAATCAGCAGCGACAAAACATGGTAAATTCAGTATTAGATAAAACATATTGACGCATCCCTGAGTAAATATTAAATAGATTACCCAGCCCTAGTGAAAATTTATTGTAAATATGTTTATGTATGTGAGCACGTGTATGAGAAAATGAGTGGCAAGGAAAAATACACAAAAGTTTTACTTTTACTTACCGAGCTTTCTCCAACTCTTTCTTTGTGTGCACTGCGACTTCTGCGAGTTCTCACGTGGACAAGCGGACCATCAGCAGAGCTTTCCATGGGGGCAGATCTTCGACACATACTCCTTGAACGTTTCTACACAAACATAGAAGGGCCTACAGTCAAGCTTCTTTAATCCATTCGAGGAAAATGCAATGCAACACTAGGGATATGCTGACACTGATATTTAATCACTCTGAAGTACATATGCCAATACCGATAGTTCTGCAATTAAAATGACCAATTTCAGATGGTGCACATAATTACTGTTTACATTTGTGCATTGTTAAACACACACAGAAAACTATATTGTGGAAAAGTGTGTGCATAAGTATGTCTGCGAGAGTGAGTTCTTCCTCACCTGTTGTACTTTGTCCCTGTGCACGGCACGGTTCTCTCTCAGCCCCTGGGATGCCAGCTCCCAGTTTGGATTTGATATAGAATCAGTGACAGAGAAGGTTGCAACCTGACTAGTGGGTACCGATGTCTCTTTCCTAGCTAATGGTGTTGCGGAAGAAAAAATCAAAGATCCACTTGACCCCACGTTCAAAGGTACTGAGGTCCAGCATCTCTCTGGTGTCAGTAGAGGGGTTACAGAGGGACCAACACTTGTATGTGTAGTCCACATAGGAGTTTGAATTGGAACCATGGGTGGTGCAAGAGAGGGATGCTGTACCGGAGTAAAGACGGGAATCATGGAAGAGGTAGAAATGGGTGTCACGATGTTACTTAAACCTCTATCCTCTTGGCGCAAGTTTTGCTGCTCAAGACCACCAGGTCTGGTGCTAATTGGTCTTCTAGATCCCTCCATGGCTGATACCCAAAGAGGCTCATCTACAGTCAACTCTGCTTGATTATGTCCCCAAACATTAGTTTGCTCAGATGGCAAAGTTGAGATAGTCTGTTGAGTGCCAAAGGCCCAATCTGAGGTCTCAATCAATGAGTGAGATTGTGGCCTAGTTCTTTCTATATCAAATGGCTGTGAATGAGGTTGGGTTTGGTGAAGAATTTGAGGTTGCAAAGGTGGTGGGAGTTGAGTTCTCATACGTTCTCCTGGGGAGGGCTGGAAGAAAGCCTGGGACTGAGGGTGGAACTGGGGAGGAGAAGGAGACTGAACTTTAGATGCTGTTTGGGGCTGGAGAATATTCGTTTGCATGGCCTGTGGACGAGCTTGAGTCATTGAACTAACACCTCCTGATTCTAAACCTCCAAATCCAGTTAAAGGGAAGGTATCTGGTTGGGTTTGGCTCCTAAATGAGTCAATGTCTAAGATTGCTGGTTTGTAAAACTCATCAGGACGAAGTGAGGGCTGCTTCCATCGAGCTGTGGGGCTATTCTCATGGCTATCTCTACCAGTCCTAACACCCAGAGACACTGCGTCCAGATCTAGAACTTTAGGCCGAAGTGGAGATGTAGGTGTTGCCTTTTCTTGCTGTGTCTCTGTCCAATGTCGTTCTGTTCCTCTCTGCCGTTCAGGCTGCTGTTGTCTCTCTTCTCTTTCTTTTTTTGATCTCTGTTTCACTTTCTCTGGCTGGAGTGGCCTTTCCCGCTGTCTCTGCAACTCAAAATCAAGAAGCTGTCGTCTCTCAAGCTCCTTGATCCTCTCAAGTTCCTCCAGCTCTCTCTTGGACTCTCTTTCCTCTGCTTTCTGTCGCTTCCATCTCTCAATTTCTAGCTCTCTCTGCTTCTGTCTTTCAAGTTCTTTCTGCCTTTCAATCTCCCTCTGTCTTTCAATCTCCTGTTGTCTCTCCAACTCTCGTTGTCTCTCAAGTTCCCTTTGCCTGTCCAGTTCTCTCTGCCTTTCCAACTGTCTCCGTCTTTCCCTCTCCTGCTCTTTCTGTTTCTCCAGCTCTCGTTGCCTCTCCAATTCTCGTAGTCTTTCTAACTCCTTAAGCCTCTCCATCTCTCTTTTTTTTTCAAGTTCTCTCTGCTTCTGTCTTTCAATTTCCCTCTGTCTCTCCAACTCCAGCTGTCTCTCTCTTTCTCTCTCTATCTCCTTCTGTTTTTCAAATTCTCTAAACCTAAGCATCTCTTGGTCGAGCATTCTCTCTTTCTCCCGCTCAAACTCTTTTTGTCGTTGCCTCTCAAACTCTCTCTGCTGCTCAAGTTCTCTTTCTGCAGCCTTCATTCGCTCATATTCAATTTGTTTCTGCCGCTCCTTTTCTCGTTTCTGACGTTCCATTTCCCTTTGTTTCTCCAACTCCCTATGTCTCTCCCTCTCTAGCTCTCTCTGTCTTTCCAGCTCTTTTTGTCTTTCTTTCTCTTTCTTTATCTCAGCTTCTCTCCTTTTTTCCCTTTCAATTTTGTTTTGTTTCTCAACCTCCAAGTCTCTCTGTTTCTTAATTTCTCGTTGCCTTTCCAATTCCTTCATTTTTTCAAACTCTGCAAGTCTTTGTCTCTCTATTTCCTCACTGAATGCTTTTTGCATTTCCCTTTCATGTAATCTATAATCTGTTCTCGGTCCAGTGTCATTTTTATGCAGTTCCTCTTGCAAATCGTTGTGCATTGCAGCTTCCAATGAAGGATTTCTTCTAAATTGAGCAGTTGGATTCTGGGGATTCCACTGCCCTGATCTAAGAGTGAAATCATCAAATGGAACATCCTTCATCCCTCCACCCACCATACTTTGTCTACCTCTACCAAAGATTACTTCCTCATCCACTCTCTCACCCTGATGCACAGGCTCTTGAATCTGACCAGTCAGAGCAAAGTAAGTGGCCCTAGGTTTGTTAATTTGCTCTTCAGCATCTAGCATCTTAGGCCGTTTGGGTGCTGCAACTTCCTCTCGTTCCCTTTCCCTGTCTCTTTGTGCTTCTAACCGTTTCTTCCTTTCTGCTTCACTCTCTTCCTCCTCTTCTTCCAATGCTGCTGCTGCAGCCATGTGCAATTCCATTTGCCTCTGTAGCTCTTCTTCCATCTTTCTCACCATCTCTTTCTGTCGTTCCCTCACGGTTTCAAGCTCTCGTTCTGCCTCTGTGGCAGTCCATTTATGTAGTGCCCCTATTCTGAGGTAACGTGGACTGGTTGCTTCATCCTTTTGCAGGTTACTTATCTCACGGGTAGGTCTGTCCTCTTCCCCTTGAGGAGCTGATCGTCGTGAACGTAGCGTGAGAGCTCTGTCCTCAAGCAGAGCGGCAGGCAAAGTCTCACTAACAGCACGGCTCTCTCCAAACAAAGCTACAGTATCAAATACATGCTCCACACATACAGGACTAGAAGGAGAAACTTGCTCTCTATAGGTCACTTTGACCAAACTTCCAGGATCATCATCTTCAAGAGCTTTAAAGATGTTGTCCTGAATTCGCAAAGAGTGGCTCCGCCTGGGCATGGGTTTAATTGTGCTTTCCTGCTGTGCTCTTGGGCCTTGTGAAATGCTATCCTCCATCATTTGAACATTATGCCTCTCCACCACATGTTCAAACATAGATGCTCGTACTGTTTGCACTCCATCACTATTAAAAGCAGAGTGGGTAGGCAAGTCATGAACACCAAGTGATGATACTTTCCTGTCCTCCTGTTTGTTGAACTGTTCTTCAATCGTGGAGAAATCAAACTAAAAAAAAAATAAAGATAAAAATAAAGATTAAGTATATTTTTACAATCCATTTGCCATTGGTTTTGTTAAACAAAAAAACCTTTTAGGATTAATTTGCATATTTTTTGCTTTATCTCCTGAAAAGTAAGCAAGAACCTGGAACTTGGTTTGACTTTTAGTCAGACAAGATGAGCTCTTTCTACAACAGTGATCCCTAAAGAAACACCCTTTGACAACCCCCATATCTGACAGGTATGTCATTTAGAGGTAACATTTTCTTTGCTTAGATATAAGCTATCATTACAGTGGTTGGCTGTATACAGTATGTGTATTACACGACTGATTTAGAGTCCAAGTTTGGTAGGGAAAGGAATATGCTTTTACTCTAAAGAGTAAATCAGCCACAGAAAGAATGCAATGAAGAAGTCTCATTTGAATAAACAACAGATTATCAAATCTTGCAAATAGCTTATCCAAGTTATTCTTTCACAGAGGGTTTAAAAAAGATAACAAAGGTAACAAAAATGGGGAAGTACAAGATAACAAAACAGATGGAAACAACTAATGTGTTAAGGATTGTATTGGGAAGGTTTTATTAAACATAGAAAGTCCTGAGGGGTTGAGGGGATTGAGACAGAAGCAAACATTGAGAGCACATGAAAAGGGAGAGGAGCTTGACGCGTGTGACTGAGAACAGTGAAATGGGATCTGTATGCTCTTTGTCAATGCTCATAAAGCAGGGTGGGGCATGAAGGGGCCATAATCAAAGAATCCTCTTCTCTCACAAACTGACCTTTCCCACCCCCCTCCCTTCGAAGCGTGCATGTTTCATAATCACAATATGACTAACGCTACAACTCAGGTTACACATCTTTGGAGTGCCGCACCTTCTGTGACATCAGAAGTGCCTTTTTCAACCTCTCTCGCTCTCTCTCTCAATGTGAAATCTCTTTCTTTTTTAAAGAGTGAGCAACGTTCATTTTGAGGCTGTGACCGCAATTAGACAGTTACGGTCCAAATTGTCATTAAGGCCCTTTTTAAAAGGATTTTTATATTCATTTAAAAAAAATATTGTTTTAATTTATTAAATACATGTGACAAATACAATGCTCTTGTTGTATAAAGAGCTACATGTTTATGTACTCATTAAAAACGCAGGAAATGTCAAATATTAATACACAAATATATTGTAACCATAAGTAACTATCAATTAGTTCGTTCAGCCAAATTCTGATTGACTTGTGACTATCATGTATTAGTCAACTAATTATGCTGTGGGTTCCTTTGTTATAAAATGTTACATTTTCTTATGGACTTTGAAAAACAAGGTGTGCCTTACTGCACCTTGTAAAGATGTTTTATATGCAGCAGTATGACTAATGGCAGTGGTTCATATTCCCATACCTTTTTGCTGAGATCTTCCTCAACCAGCTGGGGGCCTTTGGACTCATTGGTACTGAGGCTGTCAAGCTCTGGTTCAAATCTGTAAACAAATCAGGTTAATTAGTAGAAACAAATACTGCTTTCTGTTCTCATCAGAATGATCTTAAGAACCAGATACATTAATGGCACTACATTTTTACCAGTGTGAAACTTTTCTTCGAGCCTTGATTTTCAGAGTAGAGAATGTAAATCATGATGAAAGCGAACTGGTATTAATTGTTTTCTGTACCATCAAGTAGTATACAGTTTTGTGTACTGTTGAGAAAAAATGCTCCTTATTTAACCAGTTTATGAGGCAACATGTTTGTGAGACATATTTATAGTTTTCAGAATTCTCGGTGCCAGCACAATCACATATACAAAAAACATCACTTATGTACATAATGTAGATAATATTTATTTTGCTGCAGTCATGTAACTGTGACTTATGAAACTCATTAATACAAACTTTTCAGGAGGACCCAAAGGCAGTAAATCTACAGCAAAACTGATAACTGATGAACATGAAATTGATAACTGATTAACAGTTGTAATTTTCTGAGTTACAGCAGTAACATTGTAAACTTCAATAATAAATGCTGAAACCACTGGATCTTACCTTTTAGTACGGTCAGATACTATGTTTCGTGGCTTATATTGTGGCTTCTGGGGTGGTGATAGCGTAGTAGGCACTTCTTCAGTCAGTTCCTTGATGCGTTGTTTTACCCCCACCGTTCCATCTGTATCAGAGATGGACAGCCCCGGTGAGCGAGGCTCCGTCCCTGGAGTATCCACACGTGCCACTGAGAAGGATGAGGAAGAAGAGTCCAACAGCAGGCTAATGCGTCTCTTTATACTGCTACCTCCTGTATCCTCAGGTTTAGAGTCTTTCTTGAAGTCTTCATCTTTCGATTCCATCTTTTGGGCACTTTTCTCAAGCACAGGGGCCTTTTTCAGCCCTTCTGCCCTTTCATATTCTTTCTCTTGAGTCACAGCACCAACACTCTCTGGTGTTTCAGGAGTGTTTTCTTTGCTGTCCTCCTTGGGATGTCGGCGGTTTAGTGACAGCCCTATTGACTCAAACTTTGAGGTAAGGTCAGATGAAAGGGGTCGTCCTTTTGCCCATCGAGGGGCAGGTGTAGGGGATACAAACTGAGGCTCAGACTGATTGGGGTTTTGAAGGAACACAGCTGAGACCGGCCTGGGCCTTGAACCTTTAGATTGAGGCCGAAGAACAGTAGGAGAACACTCTACCTTGGTCCGAGAATCCTCGTTACTGTCCTCATAATTCAGTCCTATATCTGATAGGAAGCCCATTGATTTAGCACGAGTGATTGAAGGGCCAGGCTGTTTTTTCCGAGAAGCAAAAGGCCATTCAGCGCCAGGAGTGGAGGCCTGATCATCAATTTTGAGCCGTGCCGGTGTGGCTCCAAAGCTTGTTCTTCTCAGCACGTCCCCAGTTTGGGTCGTTCTAAATTTGTTGGAATCAGTAGAGGCAATGGTAGGTGCTGGTTTAAAGGGTTGTGCCACAGGTTTGTTTGTCTGTCCGCTGGGCTTCGGGCCCGTTTTAAAGGCAGATGGTAGACTGAGTTTACTGGCTGGCTGTGGTTTAGGTGTGCTGGGCAGGTCTGGCTTAATGTAGGAAACTGGTCGACTGGATTCAGGTCTAGGTTTTGGCTGTGGTTTGGGAGCAAGAATGGGGCGTATAGTAGGATTTTTCTCCACAGTGAAAGGTTTTGGAGTGAGTCTTGGCTTGGGGCCTGGGACAGGTTTGCTTGGCTCTGATGGAATAATAAGTGGCCCCTGGGGGCCACCTGAACTCTCCATCAAGCTCTTGTTGCTAGAGTCTATAAGAGGATTAAGGTGCAGACGACTCCCAACCACACATGGCCGCCCAGCATCAATCTCAACCTGGGCAGCCATCGCACCACCTGAAACCAGAAAAAAAAAGAAAAGAAACTGAGTTAGCTAACAATCACTTAAATTATTAATTTTATATGTTTTTATAAGCTGCATTCACACTGACAGTGATTAAATCAATGGAGATCAGTGATTTAAGTCCCTAGTTTGTAGAGGGTGGTCCTACACTGCGCGATATTCAACTGTATCTGGCCACAGGACACATTCTGCACTCCTTTTGGTAATTTCCAAATCTCTTCACTGCTCATTTGCATAAAGTTAAGCTCTACTCAACACTGTCTCACTGCCAACTGTCACTCTTTTCACCAGAAATCCCAGGCTCTCAATGAAAATGAGAATGATATCCGATCACCTTATCGCAGGTAATCACTTTCAGTGTAAACCTTCCTTTAGGTTGGTTGGAAAAGTCTGGTGTCAGTTGAAACCACTGGCCAGTTTCAGCACTGCTTAACATCCAACATGAGCAGAATCACTGCACTATAATTTTATGGCACAAAAATACAGTGTTCTCAGAAATGTTGTTGTGGTGGGGTGTCTATGAACCTGAAGAAAAATGCTATCTAACCTTCTTTCTCTCCACCACTGCCTTGGGAGATACAGACAGAGTTTTACAAGAGCACAATGAACGCTTTACTGACATATCATTAATCACGCTGTGAGAGAGTGTGTGTGTGTGTGTGCGGGTGTATTAAATCAGCATGATTGGACATTGCCCAGGAGGGAGGGATCAATTCGCTGAATTAAGAGTCCAGACTGAGACAGGTCTGTGCGTAAAAATTCTGCTACTGCAGGCAAATACACATCAAACAAAAGGAATTCACAAGATAATCGAGAGAGCCATATTTGCTAATGCAATACACATGTCGCTCTTGGAAGCTGTGCGCTAATACAAACACGTGTTCACACTTAAATGGCCATGCAGACTTTTACAACACACACACACAGACACTCACCTTTTACACAGAGCGAAACCGTGATTCATATCACATTCACATTCCTGTGTAAATGCACATGCATTTGCCATGCTTTCCCCGTGCAGTTATCAAGTTGTGCTTTGTCTGCAGTTTTCCAACATCACAATAATAACTCACCTGCCTGGCTGTCAACCGTCTGCAGTGGAGCCCTGGTTTCTGTGGTAACCGCAGAGTGATGTCATATCATATGGAGAAGAGGCGGAGCCAGACTCTGTTGCAGGGAATACAGCATGGTCAGACACCGTTACTCTGCACAATTAAGGTATCAGTGTCCGTTGTAATTGTGAAGTCTCCACACATGCACGCACATGTACACTTGTTGTCAATGGCACAGCTTGTTGAAATCGTTGAATATCATAATTGAAAAGTCAAACAAGTATGCTTGCAAAGACTTTTGAGACACTGCACAGACTCAAACACACAAATATCCAAAATACGTATCCAAAATCTCAAATTTTTTGCAACATGCAAAAAAGCCTCTTTTACAAACAAATGAATACACAGAAAGCAGACACATAGATTGAAGCAAGATATTTACCAGCATGATTGACCTACATCTACAGATTACCAAACAAACCAACACATTTGATATGTCTCCGGTAGTGAAATCTTAGCTGTGTGGTTGTGCAAGAGGGAGGGGGGGGCAGAAGTAGTGACATGGAAGCAGGGGCATGGCCAACGATGAACAGAAAGAGGGAGAACAACTGCGAAGGAAGGAAAGGAGGAGGATCCTGGTCAAAGCGCATGGACTGGTATTCGCTTGTTGACAGGAAACGCCTCTGCAGCTGGAATGTTTAATATCTACAGCTTCAAAACCAGAGTGTTTAGGGAAGTCGTTCCTGGCATCCCACAGAGACACATTTACACACAAACATGATCTAGCAACTGACCTAGAAACATTAAAACAGGTCTCTGTATTAAAGTTAGCAGCACTTCTATCACATAAGTTACACTGCAAATCTTAATCTTGGCAGACTTCTTGGTAACAGCAATTATCATGCTAGAGAGCTTAAGGTCACACAGTGTGCCTTTAAAAAAGAAGTTACAGACAATTACAATAAATATAAACGTGCCACAAGATCACACAATATTAAAACGCGAAGGCTGTCTCGCGATATCAGCATGAAGGAAGTTGAGTTTGTGGCAAAACCTTTTACAGTGCTTGCATCATGTTGTTCTGAAGTGACATTTGTTATAAGATAGGGTTGCCACGATTCCTCCATTAAATTCAAATGCTTGTGGCACATTTCACAGATGAGAATCAATGGACCGCATTATTAGACCATTTTCTAAGGCTGCAAGCCATTGCACGATATATTAAAACCATTCCATAGGGTTATTTTGAAATCACAAAAACTGCAATTCAATTAAATAAATATATGCGCTGCGGGTTTCGGAGTGATTGTTGTTCATACCGATTTCAAAATAAAAGTTTAAACCATCGCTCTGAGTTTGCATGTTTTGATGTCTACATGTTCTTGTTCTAGAAATTACAGTGTCTGATGCATTTTATCCTACAGAAGTGGCCAAATATTAAAGATTAAGTGGACAATTGAATTAAATGTTGTTTGGCCAATGTTAAACAAGGATTTGATCATGCTGTAAAGTGTAACAACAACAATCACCAGGAGTTGGCACTCTCTGCAGGCATTTGTTATAATACATAATGTACAGTTATAGTATATTACATTATGTATTTTAAGTGTTTTTCAATAAAACCATATGATTACTTGCTTTTGATACTTTATTTGAAACAATTATTTTTGGCATAGCGGCATCTAGAGGTGATGTTGCGAAATTGCAACCGCCTACCACTCACCCCTCCCTTTCGAAGCACATAGAAAAGCTACGGTGGCCGACACAGGACAAAGATGTCGCCATCTGAGACTGCAGAGAGTAGCTAGCACTCTGTAAAGCAGTTCGTCCATTTACGGCTACTGTAGAAACATGACGGCGCAAAATGGTGTATGGAGATAGAAATGGCTCATTCTAAAGTAGTAAAAACAAAACGGTACATTATGTAAGGTCTTTATACACCACTGAAAACAAAGTTATGTATATTATATTGCATTTCTGTCAATAGATCCTCATAAATATTACACACTGCACCTTATTTTAAATCTTTTTAAAGGCTATATTGTTAACTTTTTTTGTTTTTTTCACAAAAAAATATCCAATTACTCCAAAATAATCGATCGATTACTTGATTACCAAAATAATCATTAGTGACAGCCCTAGATTAGTTAAAGGCACAATATGTACAATTAAAATATCCAAAAAACACTAGAACAATGTTATATATTTTGTTGACTTGTGTACTTACATTATTCCAAATGTTTCCAATAATGTTTTAAAAAAAAATAATTCTATGCTTTCACTTTCCTTTAATCCCTCCCTATTCTAGCTTAAGCAATGTCTGAAACTTTGTATTCTGAGCACTTCTTGTGTTTGTTTGCCTCTTCATGATGAATTGCTTGCTGTATTCCTTTTATTTAGATGGATATGAATAAATGTAAATCCAGAGAAATCAGCTACTTTAACCAGTGTAATGGCCTGTGTAATTACGTCGCCTGTCAATGACATCATATCTGCGTTATCCTCGATTTCTGGTTTTACTTCAGTAGAAACCATGGAAACACCAAAGACACTTTAATATACATTATGTGTTTTATTAGACAGGGTGAGCAACAGTTTGGATACATTCATCGACAGAAAACGAATCATTGTTATATAGCTCAATGTGGTTAATCTTATTGTTTGAATCTCTTGAAAGGAGCGGCAGCGGCCAACTGCGACATACAAGCACAATAAAAACACGGCTCTCGGCCCCATCCTGCTTAATACCACAGTAACATTAATAAAACGTGTATTAGCTCATCCGTCGGATTGCTTTCCAACGGCTGTAGAGGTACAACTCCCATTATAATCGTCACACCCCTATTAAAATGTTTACTTTTTTCAGATTTTAAGATTATTATTATTTATATTTATTGTATAAGATTATTATTATTCTTTCTTTTTTTCACAACACAAAAACCACAATGGTCCTAAACATAGCTTAATTTTCTTTATATAAATAAAAAAAATTATCAGGATATTGAAATAAGTTGCAAAAAAAGTGTTGTCATACTATAACAGGTTTAATAACTTTTTCTTATGTCAAAAAGAACTGAACATTTAAATACAATAAAGCAATACACAAAAATGTAAAGTAAACAAATGTTTCAAACAGATTAAAGTGCAAAAGAATTATAAAGAACAATACTGTAGGCTATCACTTCACAATAAGTAGTTCATGTTAGTTAATGTATTAACTAACATTAACAAAGAGCAAATAGCTAAATTTGTTACAAAGTTATTCTTTGATAACGTCAAAAAAGAAATACAACTGTTAATGTTAAGCTCAGGTCCATTAAATAATACAGTAATACAGCTTTTGATTTTAATAATGTTAAATTAATTGAAATTTACATTTAACTAAGATTAATAAATGCTTTAGAAGTATTTTTCATTGTCAGTTTGTTAACTAATTAATTAACTAATGTTAAATAATGGAGCCTTGTTGTAAAGTGTGTGACTGAACAATAAAGAATCAGAACATATTCAAACAGTATCTAGGGCATGAAGTCCAGATTAAAATATAAAATGTTTAAGTTTGAAAATAAATAGTCTTAAAAGGAACACTCCACTTTTTTTGAAAATAGGCTAATTTTCCAACTCCCCTACAGTTAAACATTTGAGTTTTACGGTTTTCGAAATCCATTCAGCCGATCTCCGGATCTGGCGGTAGCACTTTTGGCATAGCTTAGCATAATTCATTGAATCTGATTAGACCGTTAGCATCTCGCTCAAAAATGACCAAAGAGTTTCTATATTTTTCCTATTTTAAACTCGACTCTTCTGTAGTTATATCGTGTACTAAGACCGACAGAAAATGAAAAGTTGCGATTTTCTAGACCGATGTGGCTAGGAACTATACTCTCATATACTCCTGAAAATAGTCCCCAGCTAGGTAACTTTAGGCACTAAGGCTGAATCTGAAATCGCCCACTATACCCTTAAATAGGGCACTATTTGAGGGGACAGCCATTTGTAGTGGTGTCCGAAACCATAGTGGACGTTATTGAGTGCACTCATTCAATCCCACATTGCACCGCAATAATTAGTGTACAGCCAATGTACACACAACGGCTGTCCAAATTCACTCACTCGTTTTCATTCACTCCTTCAAGTGAACTGTATTAGTGGACTAACGTAGGGAATAGTGAATGAGTCAGCCTAAGTTTGTATAGTTGCAGAGTTGCAGCCGGCAATTAGATTAGCCATGGTTCTGTGCGTTGTAAAGGTTTGAATCTGCTCTCCTCCTCCCTTCTGCCCCAGTCTGTTCAGCCACACTTTCTTGCCTTACACATTCCAAAAACTCATCTTCAGTGTATTCCGTTTAAAATAGATTCGGTTCAGGATTTGCACCAAAGTAAATATCTTCTGAATCGTCTCTCACAAACATCTCCATGGTTACAAGGCACGCTCCTTGTGCAAGCAGGTTGTCACGTTGGTTATGTTGACAGAAGTTGGCCTATTTTCAGGCGCTGCGTAATATCATTGTGCCGCTGCACCCATGGTACGGCAGAAAAGATCCTTGATTATTACGCAGGAATGAGCGTATAGTTCCTATCCATATCGGCCTAGAAAATCACAACTTTTCATTTTTCGTCGGTCTTAGTACACGATGTAACTACACAATAGTCAAGTTTAAATAGGAAAAATATTGAAACTCTTTGGTCATTTTTGAGTGAGATGCTAACGGTCTAATCAGAATCAATGAATTATGCTAAGCTATGCTAAAAGTTCTACCACCAGACCCGGAGATCGGCTGAATGGATTCGAAAACGGTAAAACTCAACTGTTTAACTCTAGTTGGAAAATTAAAAAAAAAAAAAAAAAAGTGGAGTTCCTTTAAGTTTTTAAGTAATTAAGAATTTGGTGATGTGATGAGCACCGTAGCGAATACAGAAATCTGAATGGCTGTTTGAAACATTTAAATACTGGTTTTCGCTAAAACGGCTGCATTTCTGTTATTCCTTCAGCACCATCTGCTGTCAGAGAGTGAATGTGGATTTTCATTCAGTGCGTCTCCTTCACTCGTTCCGCCATGCGCTGCTCATGCACGTTGGGCTTGTTTACATCAGTGCGCGTGCCTCTTTAATGCAGCATACAGCGGTGTTGTTCATTTTAAAGAATGGTTAGAAGGGTTTAGAAGAAAGGTAGATGGGTAAAGTATTCTTAAAATGCATTCTAAAAATCTGAATAAATCGTAATAAATAATTATTCACGGTATTTTGAAGTGACCACGATAACAATATCGTGCATTTTCATTATGATATGTCGTGATATATCGTATTACCGTATACCGGCACGTCTATGTCAGCATTAATAATTTAAATGCTACCAAATCATTTTCATATAGAACTTAATTTATAATCCGAGTGCAAAACAAACTCTAGGAACATAAACCAACCAAGGCTGTAAAAATCATCCTCAGAGAATGCATTATACACTGAATGAAACTATAAATGCAACACTTTTGTTTTTGCCCCCATTTTTCATGAGCTGAACTCAAAGATCGAAGTCTTTTTCTATGTACACAAAAGGCCTATTTTTCTCAAATATTGTTCACAAATCTGTCTAAATCTGTGTTAGTGAGCACTTCTTTGCCGAGATAATCCATCCACCTCACAGGTGTGGCATATCAAGATGCTGATTAGACAGCATGATTATTGCACAGGTGTGCCTTAGGCTGGCCACAATAAAAGGCCACTCTAAAATGTGCAGTTTTATCACACAGCACAATGCCACAGATGTCGCAAGTTTTGAGGGAGCGTGCAATTGGCATGCTGACTGCAGGAATGTCCACCAGAGCTGTTGCCCGTGAATTTAATGTTAATTTCTCTTCCATAAGCCGTCTCCAAAGGCATTTCAGAGAATTTGGCAGTACATCCAACCGGCCTCACAAACCGCAGACCACGTGTAACCACACCAGCCCAGGACCTCCACATCCAGCATCTTCACCTGGCGTTGTGTGGGTGAGTGGTTTGCTGATGTCAATGTTGTGAAAAGAGTGGCCCATGGTGGCGGTGGGGTTATGGTATGAGCAGGCGTATGTTATGGACAACGAACACAGGTGCATTTTATTGATGGCATTTTGAATGCACAGAAATACCGTGACGAGATCCTGTTGCCCATTTTTGTGCCATTCATCCACGACCATCACCTCATGTTGCAACATGATAATGCACGGCCCCATGTTGCAAGCATCTGTACACAATTCCTGGAAGCTGAAAACATCCTAGTTCTTGCATGGCCAGCATACTCACCGGACATGTCACCCATTGAGCATGTTTGGGATGCTCTGGATCGGCGTATACGACAGCGTGTTCCAGTTCCTGCCAATATCCAGCAACTTCGCACAGTCATTGAAGAGGAGTGGACCAACATTCCACAGGCCACAATCAACAACCTGATCAACTCTATGTTAAGGAGATGTGTTGCACTGCGTGAGGCAAATGGTGGTTACACCCTGACTGGTTTTCGGACCCCCCCCGGACCACCCAATACAGTAAAACTGCACATTTTAGAGTGGCCTTTTATTGTGGCCAGCCTAAGGCACACCTGTACAATAATCATGCTGTCTAATCAGCATCTTGATATGCCACACCTGTGAGGTGGATGGATTATCTCGGCAAAGGAGAAGTGCTCACTAACACAGATTTAGACAGATTTGTGAACAATATATTTGAGAGAAATAGGCCTTTTGTGTACATAGAAAAAGTCTTAGATCTGAGTTCAGCTCATGAAAAATGGGGGCAAAAACAAAAAAGTGTTGCGTTTATAATTTGTTCAGTGTAGTTGTTCATCAAATAGCATAAATGAACAACTGTCATTTAACAAAAAGCTGCTAGAGTTTCTGTGAAGATCAGATCATCAGATTAGTGTTTCTGCTGGATGTTAAATGTGCTTAACTAGAAGTGCCAGAATAAAAAAAGAGTAACTGGGTTCACACTAGGGGTGTAACAGTGCTCTGTGAAAAAAAACCTAACTGTACCTTTCTCCACTCACGGTTTGGCACGCACTTGCACTGCAGTTCATACATTCGACACATCTATAATACGGCTTGTTGAAAATAACGCATAAAACAGACAGACAGAGTTAGGCTAATGTATGTTTTTGTCGATGATTCTGGCTTCCCAATACGTTACAACAAACAATGATCAAAAAAACTTGGACAAACAGTCACTCTTTTTAAACTTTGTTCAATAGTAGTGCCGTATGCTAATATGACCAATCATTTATGACATCATCACTTGGGTGTTGATAGAGGCACAGGAGAGACCTGAACAGCACACGGTGCTTTCTGTGTTTAAACTAAACTCATTTAAGAGTTAAAAATAAGAGCTACCAAATAAAAAATTCAAGCACAAGAAAGAGAACTTGCGCACGCGCGGACTGTAAGAAGATTTGTGTGTGCACTCATCCGAAGCTCACACACGGAAAGCAAATATTGTGTCTTGCATTTGAGCGCACAAATTCACACAAAAATCTCGACATGCCCATCTTGTCGAAAAGTAGGTTATGTCTTAAGTAAACGTAAACAGTCGAGAAAGACAACGCAAGTGTATCTGTATCAGTGTACTGGATCCGTGCATTATGTCTTAAAGTGACAGCAGCCTTTTAATGTTAATCAATCAACAAGGAAATCACTCACTGCTCTTGACTGAATAGCTTTTGTAACTTAAATAATGATTAGGCCTAATCTTTAATTTATACAGTGAAGATTATATGCAGTGTTATTTTACATTTGATTAATTTATTAAATTGCTGTACCAGAAAACTACTGTTAGATACCTAAATTCACTGTTTATTTTATTTGCTCTATTACATTTATTTGTGCTGTTGTTTGTAGTTTAATTATTTGTTTTTATTTTCTTTATTTTTATTTGACATTTCATTTTTTTTTATTCATGAACACGAATCACATAAACTAAATGGTCCAATCCCATCTTAAATCTTCCCATTGCATCTTAAAAAAAAGGCTTAAAATATTCCAAAACCGTGACAAAAACCGAACCATGAGTAACTACACCCCTAGTTCACACACTTGTCAGATTTACAAACACACATAATTGTTACCAAATGGGATTTACTGTTCAAATGGATTTACTTCAAAACCATAAAGATTTAACGGCTTTAAGAACTCAATACAGAGTGATAATGAAGAAAAATGAACAGGAAACATCACATATTTACAGATTATTTACAATTACCAAGACTTAAATATCAATACAAGCCTGTTCTTAAATGCAGTAACAAAACATGAGCATAAAGTACTTCATTACTATATGTTAGCTTTATTTTGGGGAATCAAGGAGGAATATACATCACTTATAACTACTCAATTACATTTATTTAATTGGGCTTATTGCATTTTTATTTACAAGAACATAAAAGAGTAGGAAAGTAGAGGAAAGAGAGCGGGTTAGTATCATCTGACCCAGGTCAGACTCAAAACTCTGACTTTTTACTCCTTTCAGTTTCATTTAGATACGCAAAGTACAAGGTACATATGCCACTGGTCATCATGACGTAAATGTATCCACATAAAATAAATACTCTTACTGAGCTCACGCTATAAATGTTACCATTTATGTGAAATGTAATTGGCCCAAACTATGGTCATTCATACTTAAGTTGTCATCAGTCCCACAACATAAGAGCCTTTAACCTAAAGCAATGCTTTGTAAATGTGTTAATTAAACATCATTGAAAACACACTTGACTTGAGTGTGTGAACAACACACTATTTCATATACTATATTCAAGAGTCAAAAAAGATATCAATATCAGCTGCTGCTGAATTTAACGTTTAACAATATCAGCTAACAGAATTGGTTTCAGTTTAACATCCATTGTGTTCTACATCCTTACATATTCAGGACACTGTGAAATTGTGAATAAACAAGCTGCTTGCTGTATGAAAGTATTTTAATGAGAAAACCTCCATCTCTTGATTTCAGTCCATTTTAAAAGCTTTTTTTTTTTTTACTTTTAAACACTTGATTGTAATGAAAAGTGGAATCTTATAGGGTGTGTTCACACTTTTAGTTCGTTTTTCTTGCTTTTTTATGGTCCGAACCAAAAAAAGAAAACATTTAGTCCTGGTTCGCTTACCGTTCAGATTGTCATTTTTAACACAGAACCTAAAGATACAAAACAAACAAAAAAAAATATTTTATGATGTATATTTTACCACGGAACTTATCGAACATCCAAAACGATGCTGTGTGCTGGGCTAAATGCGCTCGCTGTATGTGTGTGCGTACATATGATGGTATATGATATGATGCTTATAAAATGTGTAAAGGAGTCAAAACAGTGGCAGGAATCCCTCCGTCACACACAAACGAAGATCTGCTGCGACGAGACGAGGTTCTGCTGCCAACTGTGATGGGCAACACTATGATGAGAAAAAACAGGTATGCATGAGCGTTTTGTCCTTTTTAGGGTCGCATCTTGTGCCATCATGTCCTGTTTTTGGTTCGTTCACATGTCTTTTGGTCCGTGTTGCGTTCATATTTCATTCGAACCACACCAGACTTTGTTTGGAAGTGGACCGAGAACCACTGTCTGCTTGTTTGGTGCGCACCAGGGTTCGGATGGCGTTCACACTTTTTCAAATGAACCATACTTACAGAGCAATTGCACCAGAGCAATTTACTTTCACTCTAGTATGTTTTGGGTTAGATATTTTGACTTTTTATTGAGTACAATTCTGGCAAAGTATCCATATTTTAACTTGAGGCTTCTAAGACAACAATAACCTTTTATAACCTTGCCCTTTTTCAAGCTAACCTTGAGAATCTCTGAGCCAAAAATAATAATAAAAAAAACAAAACAAGCCCAACTGCTTAAGAGTTGCCAGCATAGGTGAATGATGCACTAAGAAGCAAATGTAACAGTTTTCTTCAGTACAGTGTATAGTTTTACTATCTTTCACCTAATCTAGAAAGAACCCAATTCAGCAATTACCAACTGATTGCCTTGAAGCTTTTTTACACCACTGTTTCCTCTGTGTGTGTGTGTGTACATGTGCATAACTGACACTCTGGTTCAGCCAGTTTTGCAGAAGGAAAATACCTTCCATGCTCTACCTGTGTAACAACACCAATGAATGAGCACGACTGGCAGGGCTTGAGTACACACACATGACGAAGCCCATCACCTGCACACAAACTACAGCTGACGCCATTCAGCATATATCTGAGCGGAAATCACTTGACAAGCTTACCTGCCAGAAAAGACTACTGGGAAAGTAGAATCACAAAGAAAAACGTGAAAGGACATATAAATATGCCTGTTTTCGGTTGAATTATTAAAACTGAATTACATTGATTAACAATTTTTAGACGCATACTCTACGGTTCAAAAGTTGTAATGTTTTTAAAATAAGTCTCTCATGCTCAAAGGCTGCATATATTTGATCAAAAATACAGTAAAAACAGTAATATTGTGAAATATTATTGCAATTTAAAAGAACTTTCTATTTATTTATTTATATATTTTTAATTTATTAATTTATTTCTGTAGTGCCAAAGCTGAATTTTCCGCATCGTTACTCTAGTCTTCAGTGTCACATGATCCTTCAGAAATCATTCTAATATTCTGATTTATATTATTAGAAACATTTCTTATTAATATTAAAAACAGTTGTGCTGTTTAATATATTTTATGCTAAACATGACGCTCTTTTCTCAGGATTCTTTGATGAATACAAAGTTTAAAACAACAGCCTTCATTTGATATGGAAATCTTTTGTAACATTATAAATATACTGATCAATGAATGATATAAAAAGTATAAATCTTACTGACTTCGAACATTTAAAAAGCAGTGTAGCTGATACCGTCCCTTTAAAGACCAACTCATCCACTGTATGCAAATGTTTCAAGACAGAACAAACTGAGAGATGCATAAAGTGAAACAATATTACCAAGCACAGAATCACAGCTTGACTGACTGGAGAAAAACTTGATTAACAACTACCAGAAATAAACAACAACTAATGTTTATCCTGGAAACAATAAAGATTATAAAAATAAATAAAAATTATTACACATTTTTTTTAAATAAATAGAGCAACCATGACTCAACTACATTGTACACTGTACAATAAAGCATACACAATGTAGAAATGTAAAGTCCACCACAGTTCAAGCTTAATGGAAATGTCCATCCATATAATGGTGAAATTAAAGCACAAAGACCCTTAAAATACCACTGTACCAAATATACCATAGTAACGACTGAAAACTAGTTATGGGATCATGGTCCCCTTCAAACAGCTTTCATAATATTTGTCATTTTGTTTCATTTCTATTTTGTTGACATTGTTAGCTAATCCCACAATACCTATAAGTTTCCTATGAAAACTTTAAAGTTTTGTTGCAATTAACAATACAGTAAACATAGTATTTTGGTGTAAACTATGGTTACCATGGTATTTTTGTAATGGTCAGAAATGTAAATAGCTCGCGTGTGAGTTTCTTTGTTAGCTGATTTGACTAGCCTGCTTTAATATTCCATTAGTCTGAAGATCAACAGACGCAGCGTGACAATAAAGCAGGTAAAACACACACTAAGTGAAAAAAGCACAACATTTCACTTTACACACCTTTTCGTCAACTTCAAATAGCCGTCTGTCTGTCCCACCTCAGTGTGAGCGGTTTGGGATCTGAGCTCAACCAAACCTCGCTGCTGTCTGTCGGGATAGACCCGAGCGAGCGTCCTGTTGATCGCCTGTTAATGTTCGGCTCCACCGCCGGTGAGTCCCTCGTTATGTAGTTGCTTTATCCCGTATGAATCGCACTGGGACACCATTCCTCACACCTGTGCCGCTGTATAAACGGCCGTCTTGCTATGAACACTATCACAGGCTGGCTCACACAAACTTGCTGAGAGAGCCGGAAGGCGGTATGGGATCGCATTGCACGGAAGGATGGAGGATTTGTTTTGGTACGCCAGACTGGGACAGTGTGGAGGGGGAGAGTGAGTACGTGCGCCCCCTCGTGGAAGATGATAAAATAGGCTAAGATGTGGGGGTATGGAGTGAATTTTGTGCCATAATTAAACAAACAAATCCAGCATTTTGCAAACAAACACGATCTGCTTTGCAATGGAAAACTCGACTCGCAAACAAACAGAAAGCGATGTGCAAATACAAAGGTCAGTTTGAGCGAAAACGCAGAGTAACAAATATATGTATTGTGTTTTGCAAATAAATGAGTGAGCGTACATCATATTTCACAAATAAATAGCTACAAACCAACCTACAAATTGCATGTTACCTTTGAACAAATACCAAATCTAGTCCATACAAATGCATACCTGTCTGTTACGATTTCTCAGCTTAATTTTCTCACAAATACAGTTCAGGCAGATTTTCTCACAAATGCAGTTGAGCAACTTTCCCTTCCAAAACATCATCTCACTCATCTCACTCAAATTCACTCATCTCACAATTGAGTTTGATACACAATACTGATCTTGCAATACAGTACAATACACCCACACTATTTTGAACAAATCCAAAATAGTTCAAATGGTATAGTTTTTAATTATTACTTTTAACACTTTTAACACTGTTCATTAAAGTGCTAAATTTGATATTGCATCAGAGGTAAACTTATGCCGCGTTCCAGGCAACCAGTAACCCGTGTTTTTCCAACCTTCTACCCGTGAAAGTGCACTGGAACGGCAGTCAAACCCATGACTTCCCATCCGTGAACTTGTACTAGATCGATGTACTCCCAGTTACACGCTCTGATGTCACATAGCCCGCGAAACAACAATTGCAGCCCCTACGGATGCAGTGTTTATGAAAGTCGTATACGGTGAGAAATAGACTTTAGGACAATATAACGTTGGAATCAAATTAATAATAATAAAATAATGATACCAAATACATTTCCAAATATACAAATAATGTAAAATAAAAGGTATAACAGCTTATCTTGCCTAATGCACCATTTTTTCTCCTCCGTTTTTCTCAAATAAGTAAGGAGTAAGCACCTTTGGCGATAGAAATGATTGTAAATGAGCATAAGCCCCGTATGCCATGCTTTGTTTACATCTAGCTACCACAATTCCTTGCTTTCAGGCAGTTTGGCGTGACTTTGCCTGGAACGCTACAAAGTCGTGAGTCGTGGTTTGAAGTCATAACTTACGGGCTCAAAAACCTGCCTGGAACGCAGCATACGGCTGGGCTTGGTCCTTCTCCCCCATGCACAGGGAAATGGTGACAGCAGAAAATAAATATTCATCATTCTGCTTATAATATATAGCCTACTCTGCTTAAAATATATTTTATTTTTAATTTATTAAAAATATTTAATAAAAATGGAAGCTCAAATGTGTGCCCTTCAGGATTTACCATATTTGATGTGACATTAACATATCTCATACAAAGCTAAATCTGTCTAAACTTTAATCCACAATACCTACTGTTGCATTTTTGTATTGCAATATATTGTGAAACAGTAATATTGTGAAAAATATACTATATAAAATAAATGCTATTCACCAAAGAATCCTGAAAAAATGTTTTACACAACTGTTTTCAACATTGATAATAATATATATTGTATTGTACTTTTTTATATCCCAGGATTAATGTATTGTATGTATTGTATTATAATACACAGTGGATAAATGGTATGGAGGATGGATGCATGCATTTTAATGAGAAAAAAATAGTCCTAGATTAAATGTTTTCAGCCATGTCACTACTGATTTTGCACTGATCGGTCACAATAATATCTTTAAATTATTATGATTTTTTTATATTGAAATAGGGTTGGCATAGTGAAAATCTCAAAAAGATTAATAATAGATACAGTAAGACAGAAATACTGAAACCTTTTCACCGCTCAATTTCGTCAGCTGAAAATGTGTTTCAGGGCTTCTCGGGGGAGACGTAGCGTAAATTGACCCAAAGCGCCATCTGCTGTTTTGGAAGTGGAAGTTGCTCAACTGTATTTGTGAGAAAATCTGCCCGAACTGCATTTGTGAGAAAATTGCACAAACTGCATTTGTAAGAAAATCTGCACGAACTGCATTTGTGAGAATCAAGCTGAGAAATCGTAACAGACATGTATGCATTTGTATGGACTAGATTTGCTATTTGTTCAAAGGTTACATGCAATTTGTAGGATGGTTTGTATTTATTTGTGAAATATGATACGCTCACTCATTTATTTGCAAAAAACAATACATATATTTGTTACTCAGCGTTTTCGCTCAAACTGACCTTTGTATTTGCACATCGCTTTCTGTTTGTTTGTTTGCGAGTCGAGTTTTCCTTTGCAAAGCAGATCGTGTTTGTTTGCAAAATGCTGGATTTGTTTGTTTAATTATGGCACAAAATTCACTCCATAAAAGATGTCCTAGATAGATGAGTAGATAGACGCTTGGCTTGATCATGTGAGAACGGAGTTTTTATTTCCTTCAAGCCTGTTGCGTGGCGAACGTGACAACTCCCATATTTAGTCAGGTAGGGCAAACTACCAGTTTGCCTTACTCAACTGAATATGATTCATTAACCTCCTTAGCTCTGGGACCATTTTTGGGGATTTCCACCTGGATTTGGCCTACCCAAATTGAAAAGCTTCCCATACCCACATACAGTGGTCTAAATACACAATTGTGGTGTAATTTTACAGGAAACCCTTTGAAGTTACATAAAACACTGCTAAAAGTGATAAACATTTAAGTATATGTTAATATATATATATACCCCACTTTTTGTTTTTGATGCAAATTTTTTAAAGTATATAACTCAGGCCCTGTGTGCTCTAGCACCCTGCAGTTTTGTCTGTTTCCACTAGATGGCAGCAAATACTGGAAAATTATTTCTGTATTTTGTCAGAATTTTGTCTGTATTGTTGTATGCAAGATTTATTCAAATAGATCTGAAGGGAGGAATATTACCTTTTTTATGTAATTTCTGCCTACCCAAATCTCTCCAATATACAAGTCTCCCCATATACAGTGGTATAAATGCAATATCCCAGTGTCACAAAATTCTTTTTTCCAGTGTTTTATCAAAAAGCAAAAAGCACCTCGTTTTTGGGATTTATTACAGCTCAGACAACACATACTTAAAAGAACACGCCGACTAATAATAATAGTAATAATCAAGTATTGCAGCCTAAATGCATTCGTCAGAAGTAAAAAGCTATAAGTTATAAACAACAACAGTCACTCGATTTCAACGTCACCATCACTAAGCTTCTGACAACTTTTTATCTCAAAGCATTTTCCCTGAACATTTGAGTTAGACTAGTTTATAAGAGCACAGTTATGAGCTTAATGAGGCTGTAAAAGCAGACTGAGGTTACCTGCTTGGTGTGATGATGTTTAATCTCCTCGACAGCCTCTGTAGTCCCATTTAGCCACTTGTTAGCAACCCCCTTTTTCAAGACATGTAACAGCTTCAAAAAATCTTTAGTGGGGTAATACTGATGTGTTTTATGTCATAGAACTCCTGGGGATCCAGGAGTTAAACTTGACATCTATGACGGGAAAAGGCTCCCTGCTCGCCTTTCATCGGCAAAACAACTGCTTCCCACGTTGCCGGCGTGTATAGCAGAGATGAAGCGATCGTGGGACAAACCCTTTTCTCACCGTTTGCCCGTCAAGGGTTACTCGTCGCTCGATGTGAGTGAAATGGAAGTGCTCAGGCTCTCTAACCCTCCCACGGTCGAGCAATCAGTGGCTCACCACCTGCATCCGAACAGACGGACCACTCTCTCATCTGCCAGTCCCTCCCTCCCTGAAAAAATGGAACGCTTCACAGCTTCCATGTACCAAAAAATGTATATATCCTCAGAATTGGCTGTGCAGGCACTTAACGTCACTTCGTTGTTGGCGGCCTATCAAGCCGAGTTGTTGGAGGAGCTGGTCACTCAGCTGGACGCTGGCAATCCAACCCCGGGGGTCTAGGAGGAGATCTGCAACATAACAGATCTCAATTTACACACCTCACGCGGCGTGGTGCAAAGCTGCGGCCATACCATGGCTCTTGCAGTTGCGGGCGAGAGGTCGCTATAGCTAAATCTCTTGAGCAACAAGGACAAGGACTCAGAGAAATTAGATTTTCTCAACGCTCCTGTGGATTTTAGTGGATTGTTCGGCCCGGCCGCTCCCCCAGCTGCTTCAAACGCTAAACCGTGGGGTGAGCAGTCATTCGCGGCGGCTGCAAAGTCCAAGTCCGCTAACCCTTGCAACAAAAAGAGGAGGGATACCCAGGACGCAATTTCTGCATGGGAGGGATGGGCAGCATCTAGAGTTCTCTGTGATGTCCTCTCTTGAACCCACCATATCTGTTCCACCACCCGCGAAAAAGTGGAGGATGTGGAGTTTGGGCGGAAGAATGGTTCTAAGTTGTTTTCAGGCCAATTCAGCTTCCCCTCAACATACAATGTTCCGTCAAGTTCTCAGCCACCAAAAGAATGTGGTCTGTTGGGTACAAGGACAAGTTCTCAAGTGTATTGTCACAAAGCACTTCAGCCCCTGGGTTTAAAGCAAATACAAAATTCTCTGTCGCATCCAGGCTCAATGCCGAGGGCGCAGGGAGACAAAAACAAAATAATAGCAATGAACCAAGAAATAAAGTGGTCTCTGAGTCACACAGATCCCAGCCATTTTTCTCTCGGTCCACTAGATGGCGCCAGCACTCCATCTATGGAATCGGTTCAGCTGAACCCGCTGTCTCTTTATCAGGAGGCTTGGAGAGAGTGTTCCGCGCATCCGTGGGTCCTCACGACTGTAACCAAGGGTTACAGGCTTCAGTTCGCTGTAAAACTACCCCCGTTCAACGGGGTCAAATGGGGATTCAGCTTGTGTGTTGGAGGCGGAAATATCCTCCCTATTAGAGAAAGGAGCTGTAAGACGAGTTCCAGAGGGGGAAACTCAGAAAGGCTATTACTCCCGTTATTTTCTAATTCCAAAGAAAGACGGGGGTTTGCGCCCGATAATGGACCTGCATGCTCTAAACAAGCACTTGAGGAAGTACAAATTCAGGATGCTCACAGTCGCAGCTCTCACGCGCACTATCCGCCGGGACAATTGGTTCACCGTGGTAGATCTCAAGGATGCTATAAGCATCTATCCTGCGCACAGGAAATATCTCAGGTTTTCCTTTCGAAGAGAAGTGTACAAATTTGTTACTCTCCCGGTTGGGCTCAGCCTCGCTCCTCGCGTGTTCAGCAGGTGCATAGAGACAGCGTTATCACCGCTGAGACACAAGGGGCTCAGAATATCTGCTTATCTGGACGATCTGATATGCGTTCACTCGCACGCAGAACACAGAGATGCTCACGTCTCATCTAACAAATCTGGGGTTCAGAATCAACGAGGCCAAACGAGGACGTCTGTGTCCTCATCGGCACCTTGCACGCAGAGTGAGAATACACGTGGAATGTGTGACGGCTCTTCATCAGTGGAGAGATCCCCGTTTATACCGGACAGGGGTTCCCTTGGGGGGCGTCTCGCTGAGAAAAGTAGTGACAACGGATGCATCCCTGTCGGGCTGGGGAGCTGACACAAGCGGGGGGGCCAGATATTTCACCCTCACCCAGAACGAGTTGATCTTTGGGTCTGGCCCATGAAGGGTTAAATTTAAACGCATTCAGGCTTCCGCAAGAGGTTATAAAAACTATACAGAGCACTAGAGCTCCATCAACGCGCTCACTGTATGACCTTAAATGGCGTGTGTTTGAGGAATGGTGTATGCGTAAAGGAGTTATTCCCTTTCAGTGCAGGGTGAGTGATGTACTCTGCTTTTTACAAAGCTTAATGAACAATGGGAGAGCGTTTTCTACTATTAAAGTTTATCTGACTGCTATTTTGGCTTGTCATGTAGGCTTCGAGGGAGTTTCAGTGGGACGGCACCCTCTTATATGCCGTTTTATGAAGGGAGTGAAGCGTCTGAGACCAGTATCTAAGCACCTGGTCTCGTCATGGGACTTGTCCATGGTTCTGAATACTTTAACTCTGGCTCCATTTTAACCTCTGGAGAGTGTTGATATTAAGCTCCTATCTCTGACTACTTGCTTTAGACTCAGCTAAGGGAGTGTGTGAGTTACATGCCTTGTCGGTTCATCGGACATGTCTGAATTTTTGTCCGGATGACAGCAAGGTTACATTGCTGCCTAACCCGGCCTTCGTTCCCAAAGTCAGTGATTCAGCTTATAATTGCTGTGCTTTGGAGTTGCGTGCCTTTTACCCCCCTCCTTTTTCTTTGTCGGAGGAGCAGAAATTGCACACTTTGTGTCCTGTAGGAGCATTACACTATTATGTAAACAGGATACGATCATTCAGGAAGAATGATCAGTTATTAGTTTCATGGGCCACTCAATGTAAGGATAAGCCGATCTCCTCACAGCACCTTTCCCATTGGATGGTGGAGGTGATTGAATTGGCTATACATCTATGGGCCTTAATTCCCCAGCTGGCTTAAGGGCTCATTCTACAACGGGTATGGCTACCTCTTGGGCATTGTTCAAGGGGATTTCGGTAGGAGATATTTGTGCAGCGGCAAGCTGGGCTTCCCTTCATACATTTATCAGATTTTACCGTCTGGATGTTACTGCGCCTTCTATGGCTCATGCAGTTCTCAATGTTGGCTCTTTGGAGAATTGAAAGGTTATCTTTCGTTCTTGCCGGGTCTGTTCAGCGGCTTCGGAAAGCATGCGTTTCGGGAGTTAGCTATATCATTCCCATTGTGAGATACCGAGCGATTGTTTGAAAGAGAACGTTTGGTTACTTGTGTAACCCCGGTTCTCTGAGAACAGAGCGAGGTATCTCACCAAGCTTCCCTACTCGCATAACACGGGGGAAGAGCATGCCTAGAATGCAGTTTTCAGGGATCACAGCCATATATATAGGGAGAGGGTGGGCTCCTTGTAATGAGCTGTGATTGGTCCTTCCTTCGGACAGACGTGGTGTAATTGGTGCTTCCATAGTCCCATTGTGAGATACCTCGCTCTGTTATCAGAGAACCGGCAAGTAACCTAACATTTTCACTTTGCAATTCTTTACTTCACAAATCTTACAGCCTACAGTAGTAAACCAATTCAAAATGGTACTACTTAGTTTACAGGGGGTAACTGCTCTACTTTAAAGAGAAAGAAAAGTAAAAAATAAAATAAAAAATTAGGAACTATTACAGCTGAATCACGGCCTGATTGGAAAGAGTTTGGTAATGGGGAATTACAGCTGAGAGAGTAGCTAAGAGAGAAGCATCTGCAAAAGCAACGAGAGAAATAGGCTGTATGTGCAAACTGATTGGGAAGAGGAGCTGAAAATATGGGCAATTACGGTTGAGAGAACAGCTAGCAGCTAAAAGAGAAGGCCCAAATGGGTTCCATACCTGTGGGTCCTAAAGCCCCAGTATAGTGATGGACACTATACTGTAATAAGCACCGTCCTTCGGATGAGACGTTAAACCAAGGTCATGACTCTCTGTGGTCATTAAAAATCAATAAAGAGTAGGTGTAACCCCGGTGTCCTGGCCAAATTCCCTCCATTAGCTTTTTTCAATCATGGCCTCCTTTGAATTGGCTCTATCACTCGCTCTTAAAAAAATTTGATTACACAATTAAAATAAGTATATCTATACTGTTTTTTTCCAGGAAAGGTAGCCTAATTTTGGCAGCATCTGAATTCCATTGAAAGATAGAGTTTACTCGCTTAACCTTTGAAAAAATTACACATAGGTCCATAGAGGACAAAAATGTCCATGTCAAAAAACTATCACAAAAAATGTACTTAAGTTTGGTTTCATTTTAAAGAAGACCAATGGCAAATTATTATTGAAGTCAAAAAAGTTTAAAAAGTGAAACAAAACAATAAAAAGTTATATAGGTTTAAATTTATGAAAATGATTTATGAATAAAATTTCATAATATAAAATATATATTTTATGAAACATGTTGAACTCTAAAATTGCTAGAAAATCAAAGCCATAAATAAAAAAAAAAAATGTTAAAAAAAAAGCTGTGTTCCAAATTTGAGGTTGATATCTCAGAAAATGAGCTTTCAGTAAGATTTTGTTTGGGCGCAGTGCCAACTTTTCCCATTAGATTCCAGCAAAACTCCACTGGTACACACAGTGTTTGGATTTGTGATTTGTGATTTGCAGTCTTTCGCTCTCAAATATTAAAAGCACACACATGCACTCACACAAAAAAATGTATTACACACATACACACCACACTCTTGATATCCATACCAACACACCCACACAGTTATAGCTGCATAATTTATCAAATTGGCTTTCTAATATGCAGAAGCAGAAAACAGGAATAAAGTGAGTATTTGCATTATAGACCAAACCTAAGAAAATGGCACCATCTTGTAATTTTTCATTCTGAAGCCTTGCCAACAGACTGAAAGCATATTAATAAAGAATGCATCATTTTATAGTTGAATGGACCTGGGATTAAAAATGGCAGTTTTAATGGGTTTCAATGGGGACATTTTTGTCCAAACGGTCCTGAGACTAACTATTTTGTATTAATAGTTTTTTTTTTTTTTTTTTTAAGGAAATGGGGGTGAAATAGTAAAATTCCAATGAAAATACACACCTGTGCCAAAATGTATGGAGTTAGCATTAACACAGGCAAAATGTTTTTCAACTAAACTGAAAAAGACAAAAATGTCCATAAGGAACCACAAGGGTTAATGCTGTTAAAATTAATGTACGAAGCAAACTGTTTGATGAAATATATGCACAAGATTAACAATTACACTGAAATAGTGTGTTGATATGCGTTATCCGCCACAGTAACTGGTGTTAATTTCAAACCTTGGGTGTAAACCTGGCTAAAACCTGACGACTACATTACTTTAAATGAGTCCACCCCACAAGATTATTGTTATAAACACGAGCCGCGTCTGAAAGGTAAAGGGGGAGGTGTTGCTGTAATTTATAATAATATCTTCAGTATTACTCAGAAGTCTAGTTTCAAATATAATTCTTTTGAAGTTTTGGTGCTTTACGTAACGTTATGTAGTGAAATTGATAAATCCCGTTTAACATTTGTGTTGGCTAATGTATACAGGCCACCAGGGCACAATACACACTTTACCAGAGAATTTGCAGATTTTCTATCAGAGTTAGTACTGGCTACAGATAAAGTCCTAATTGTTGGTGATTTTAATATCCATGTAGACAATGAAAAAGACACATTGGGATTGGCATTTAGAGACATTCTAAACTCTATTGGAGTTAGGCAACACGTATCAGGACCCACTCATCGCCGTAATCATACTTTAGACCTAATATTGTCACATGGAATAAATATTGATACCGTTGAAATTCTGCAGCAGAGCGATAACATCTCAGATCATTACCTAGTATCATGTATACTTAATTTAGCAAAGGCTGCAAAGCCAGCCCCTCGCTTCAAATATGGCAGGACTATCACTGCTGCGACTAAAGATTTCTTTGTAAATAAACTTCCTCATCAGTTTCCTCCTCAGCATCCCAGATAGCCCAGAGGAACTCGATGTTGCAACAGAAACTATTGACTCTCTCTTTTCCAGCACTTTAGACACAGTTGCTCCTCTGCGCTTAAAGAAGATTAAAGAAAATAGTCCAACGCCGTGGTACAACGAGCACACCCGGGCCCTTAAAAAAGCAGCCAGAAAAATGGAGCGCAGCTGGAAGAAAACAAAACTGGAAGTTTTTCGCATTTCATGGAAAGAGAGCATGATTTCATACAGAAAGGCCATAAAAACTGCTAGATCTGCTTATTTCTTGACTCTCTTAGAAGAAAACAAATACAACCCCTAGGTATTTATTCGATACAGTGGCTAAATTAACCAAAAATAAAGCTTCAACTTCTGATGTCTGCCAACAGCACAGCAGTAATGACTTTATGAACTTCTTTACTTGTAAGATTGATAATATTAGGAAAAAAACTATAACCATGCAGCGGTCTACTACTGTATCACATCAGACAGAGCATTGTAGTGTCACTGAGGAAAAATGACATTCATTCACTGCTATAGGAGAAGAAGAATTGGCTAAACTCATTAAATCATCTAAATCAACAACATGTATGCTCGACCCTATACCGACTAAACTACTAAAAGAGATGCTTCCAGAGGTCATAGATCCTCTTCTTAATATCATTAATATGTACCGAAAACTTTTAAGTTAGCTATTATTAAACCACTTATTAAAAAAACGCAACTTGATCCTACAGAATTAGTCAATTACAGGCCAATCTCAAATCTACCCTTTCTGTCAAAAATACTAGAAAAGGCAGTGTCCTCACAATTATGCTCCTTTTTAGAAAGAAATGGTATCTGTGAGGATTTCCAGTCAGGATTTAGACCATATCATAGTACTGAGATTGCTCTCATTACAGTTACAAATGATTTACTCTTATCATCCGATCGTGGTTGTATCTCTCTGTCAGTGTTACTCGATCTTAGCGCTGCATGCGATACTATCGACCACAACATTCTTTTGAATAGACTCGAAAATTATGTTGGCATTAGTGGAATTGCATTGGCATGATTTAAATCATACTTATCTGACCGTTATCAGTTTGTAGCAGTAAATGAAGAGATGTCACACCGATCACAAGTTCAATATGGAGTACCGCAGGGCTCAGTGCTAGGACCGTTGCTTTTCACCCTGTACATGCTACCACTGGGAGATATCATTAGGAAGCATGGCATTAGTTTTCATTGTTATGCTGACGATACTCAGCTCTATATTTCTTCACGCCCTGACGAAACTTACCAATTCACAAGATTAACGGAATGCATAGCTGATATAAAAAATTGGATGACTAGTAATTTCCTGCAACTTAATTCAGAAAAAACATAATTTTTAATTATTGGACAAAAAAACTCCACATGTAGTAACTTAGAATACTGTCTAACACTTGATGGCTGCTCTGTCAAGTCCTCGTCGTCAGTTAGGAACCTGGGTGTGCTCTTTGATACCAATCTCTCATTTGAAAGCCATGTTTCTAGCATCTGTAAAACTGCATTCTACCATCTTAAAAATATATCTAAATGCAAAATGCAAAATGCTGAACAGTGCAAACAGTGCAATGCAAAATGCTGAACAGTTAGTTAATGCGTTCATGACCTCAAGGCTAGATTATTGTAATGCTCTACTGGGTGGTTGCCCTGCTCGCTTAATAAATAAACTGCAGCTGGTCCAAAACGCAGCAGCTCGAGTTCTTACTAGAACCAGGAAGTATGACCATATTAGCCCGGTTCTGTCAACACTGCACTGGCTCCCTATTAAACATCGCATACATTTTAAAATCTTGCTAATTACTTACAAAGCACTAAATGGTTTAGCTCCCCAGTACTTGAGCGAGCTCTTAACGCATTATACTCCATCACGTCTATTGCGGTCTCAAAACTCTGGCCAGTTGATAATACCTAGAATATCAAAATCAACTGCAGGCTGTCGATCCTTTTCCTATTTAGCACCTAAACTCTGGAACAGCCTTCCTAGCATTGTCCGGGAAGCAGACACACTCTGTCAGTTTAAATATAGACTAAAAACACATCTCTTTACTATGGCATACACATAAAACATTTTTAATTTATATTTTATTCAAATTGTTAGGCTGCATTAACTAGGTCAGCCGGAACCGGGAACACTTCCCATAACACCTGATGTACTCGTTACATCATAGAAAAATGGTATCTACGCTAATGTTAGTCTCTCTGTTTATCCCGAGGTTTACTGCAGTCAGCCGGATCCGGGCCATATCCAGATCAGATGGTGGACCAGCGCCCAGACATTACCAACGCATCCCTGAAGTGTCTGCAGAGACCGTGTCAATTAGTCTACCCTCTGAAATTGCTCATCGACATGGCATCCTCAATGGATCCATCTCCGGCGTGATGACTCCGATCTTTCGAATATTCCGATCTAATATTACTTCTGACCTATAAGGCTGCCAAAATAATAATCATACACTGTTTGTTAATTGGCCAGAGGAGAACTGGCACCCCGACTGAGCCTGGTTTCTCGCAAGGTTTATTTTTCTCCATTATGCCACCTGATGGAGTTTTGGTTCCTTGCCACTGTCGCCTTTGGCTTGGCTTGCTTAGTTGGGGACACTAAATTTTCAAATAAATATCCAAATAAATTTAATTACTAAACTAAATGAACTATATCAACTACATTACTTGAATATATATGATAATTGAAATGAGCTAGATGACATCACCGTTTTCTCCAGAGCGGCTGTACAGCCGAATCTAATTTGGTTGCATTATTTTCCTGTTTAACACTGTGAAGCTGCTTTGAAACAATCTGCATTGTAAAAAGCGCTATATAAATAAAAAAAATAAAAAAATAATGTAAACTATATGTGCAAGCTACGTGACCACTGACAGCCACATTCCACCGCTCCAGACACTACGGTTGCAGACACTTGCTCACGAACGATACATGTGCATCAGTATATTTAGATCCATGTATTTGGTCTTAAAGTGACAACAGTCTAATAAACCTGCTGTTGTCTGTAATTCATGTTAATAAAACATCTCACTGCTCTTAACTGAATAACTTTTGTAGCTTTTAAAAAGAGTCAATGTATGTCCAATTCATAAAGTAAAGAGATTTATTTTAGCATTTGTTGCATTCTAATGACTGTTTAGCTAATTGTCTATGCTTTTTTATTTCTTTTAATCCAGTTGGTAATGAGTATGACTATCACTATCTTTTTTTAGGAAAGAGATTTTTTAATGACTTTTTTAATTAAGTTTTAATGACATTTGGTGAGGTTGTAATCGAGTCACATGATAACAATAATTGCTTATGATCTTGTATATTAGGATATACACTCACCTAAAGGATTATTAGGAACACCTGTTCAATTTCTCATTAATGCAATTATCTAATCAACCAATCACATGGCAGTTGCTTCAATGCATTTAGGGGTGTGGTCCTGGTCAAGACAATCTCCTGAACTCCAAACTGAATGTCAGAATGGGAAAGAAAGGTGATTTAAGCAATTTTGAGCGGGGCGTGGTTGTTGGTGCCAGACGGGCCGGTCTGAGTATTTCACAATCTGCTCAGTTACTGGGATTTTCATCCATTTCCATTTCCATTTCTAGAGTTTACAAAGAATGGTGTGAAAAGGGAAAAACATCCAGTATGCGGCAGTCCTGTGGGCGAAAATGCCTTGTTGATGCTAGAGGTCAGAGGAGAATGGGCCGACTGATTCAAGCTGATAGAAGAGCAACTTTGACTGAAATAACCACTCGTTACAACCGAGGTATGCAGCAAAGCATTTGTGAAGGCGGATGGGCTACAACAGCAGAAGACCCCACCGGGTACCACTCATCTCCACTACAAATAGGAAAAAGAGGCTACAATTTGCACGAGCTCACCAAAATTGGACAGTTGAAGACTGGAAAAATGTTGCCTGGTCTGATGAGTCTCGATTTCTGTTGAGACATTCAGATGGTAGAGTCAGAATTTGGCGTAAACAGAATGAGAACATGGATCCATCATGCCTTGTTACCACTGTGCAGGCTGGTGGTGGTGGTGTAATGGTGTGGGGGATGTTTTCTTGGCACACTTTAGGCCCCTTAGTGCCAATTGGGCATCGTTTAAATGCCACGGCCTACCTGAGCATTGTTTCTGACCATGTCCATCCCTTTATGACCACCATGTACCCATCCTCTGATGGCTACTTCCAGCAGGATAATGCACCATGTCACAAAGCTCAAATCATTTCAAATTGGTTTCTTGAACATGACAATGAGTTCACTGTACTAAAATGGCCCCCACAGTCACCAGATCTCAACCCAATAGAGCATCTTTGGGATGTGGTGGAACGGGAGCTTCGTGCCCTGGATGTGCATCCCACAAATCTCCATCAACTGCAAGATGCTATCCTATCAATATGGGCCAACATTTCTAAAGAATGCTTTCAGCACCTTGTTGAATCAATGCCACGTAGAATTAAGGCAGTTCTGAAGGCGAAAGGGGGTCAAACACAGTATTAGTATGGTGTTCCTAATAATCCTTTAAGTGAGTGTATATTATATATTTCTTATGTCCAGTTAGTTTGGTAACTGCTGTACATTGTGGATTTATGAACTAAGTCTGAGGTGTTTTTATCTGCACCATCATATTACAGACCCATACCTGCTGGTGTTTTATGCAGTTGGGGAGAGACGATCGTTATTCCAAAGCAATACATACATAAGGTTAGTTTAGAAATGCATGAGTAAAAATTATGCTAAAAGTATTGATCTCAGACTTACGGAAAAAGCGACGTAGGATTTAGCGTAAGAGTTTTGAACTGCGAGAGGCGTTACACTTTCTTCGTAAGTTGAATACGGAAGGCGGACTGGCGGAAGCTATTTTACTTTATAAAGTTTTAAATATGGATATTTTTCTTACACAAACCCATCGATTCGCTTCAGAAAGCCTTTATTAACCCCCCGGAGCCGTGTGGAGTACTTTTATAATGGATAGATGCACTTTTTTGGGCTTCAAATTTTGGGCTCCCATTCACTGCCATTATAATGCTTGGATTAGCCAGGACATTTTTTATATAACTCTGATTGTATTCGTCTGAAAGAATAATGTCATATACACCTAGGATGGCTTGAGGGTGAGTAAATCATGGGCTAATTTACATTTTTGGGTGAACTATCCCTTTAAGTGGGCTATTAAAAATTTGTTATTTATATGTTCAATTATGTTTTTTTTAAACATACACGCAGAGTATGACGCCATATTGTGACCGTTGCAGTGTGCATAGAAACAATTTTAACTGCCCTACTCCTGAGTTCATGTCCACCTTCGGTGTTAAGCAAAACACATATTTATAAATGTACTCGTCTACCCTCGTCAATTAGTCTACCCTCTGAAATTGCTCATCGACATGGCATCCTCAATGGATCCATCTCCGGCGTGATGACTCCGATCTTTCGAATATTCCGATCTAATATTACTTCTGACCTATAAGGCTGCCAAAATAATAATCATACACTGTTTGTTAATTGGCCAGAGGAGAACTGGCACCCCGACTGAGCCTGGTTTCTCGCAAGGTTTATTTTTCTCCATTATGCCACCTGATGGAGTTTTGGTTCCTTGCCACTGTCGCCTTTGGCTTGGCTTGCTTAGTTGGGGACACTAAATTTTCAAATAAATATCCAAATAAATTTAATTACTAAACTAAATGAACTATATCAACTACATTACTTGAATATATATGATAATTGAAATGAGCTAGATGACATCACCGTTTTCTCCAGAGCGGCTGTACAGCCGAATCTAATTTGGTTGCATTATTTTCCTGTTTAACACTGTGAAGCTGCTTTGAAACAATCTGCATTGTAAAAAGCGCTATATAAATAAAAAAAATAAAAAAATAATGTAAACTATATGTGCAAGCTACGTGACCACTGACAGCCACATTCCACCGCTCCAGACACTACGGTTGCAGACACTTGCTCACGAACGATACATGTGCATCAGTATATTTAGATCCATGTATTTGGTCTTAAAGTGACAACAGTCTAATAAACCTGCTGTTGTCTGTAATTCATGTTAATAAAACATCTCACTGCTCTTAACTGAATAACTTTTGTAGCTTTTAAAAAGAGTCAATGTATGTCCAATTCATAAAGTAAAGAGATTTATTTTAGCATTTGTTGCATTCTAATGACTGTTTAGCTAATTGTCTATGCTTTTTTATTTCTTTTAATCCAGTTGGTAATGAGTATGACTATCACTATCTTTTTTTAGGAAAGAGATTTTTTAATGACTTTTTTAATTAAGTTTTAATGACATTTGGTGAGGTTGTAATCGAGTCACATGATAACAATAATTGCTTATGATCTTGTATATTAGGATATACACTCACCTAAAGGATTATTAGGAACACCTGTTCAATTTCTCATTAATGCAATTATCTAATCAACCAATCACATGGCAGTTGCTTCAATGCATTTAGGGGTGTGGTCCTGGTCAAGACAATCTCCTGAACTCCAAACTGAATGTCAGAATGGGAAAGAAAGGTGATTTAAGCAATTTTGAGCGTGGCGTGGTTGTTGGTGCCAGACGGGCCGGTCTGAGTATTTCACAATCTGCTCAGTTACTGGGATTTTCATCCATTTCCATTTCCATTTCTAGAGTTTACAAAGAATGGTGTGAAAAGGGAAAAACATCCAGTATGCGGCAGTCCTGTGGGCGAAAATGCCTTGTTGATGCTAGAGGTCAGAGGAGAATGGGCCGACTGATTCAAGCTGATAGAAGAGCAACTTTGACTGAAATAACCACTCGTTACAACCGAGGTATGCAGCAAAGCATTTGTGAAGGCGGATGGGCTACAACAGCAGAAGACCCCACCGGGTACCACTCATCTCCACTACAAATAGGAAAAAGAGGCTACAATTTGCACGAGCTCACCAAAATTGGACAGTTGAAGACTGGAAAAATGTTGCCTGGTCTGATGAGTCTCGATTTCTGTTGAGACATTCAGATGGTAGAGTCAGAATTTGGCGTAAACAGAATGAGAACATGGATCCATCATGCCTTGTTACCACTGTGCAGGCTGGTGGTGGTGGTGTAATGGTGTGGGGGATGTTTTCTTGGCACACTTTAGGCCCCTTAGTGCCAATTGGGCATCGTTTAAATGCCACGGCCTACCTGAGCATTGTTTCTGACCATGTCCATCCCTTTATGACCACCATGTACCCATCCTCTGATGGCTACTTCCAGCAGGATAATGCACCATGTCACAAAGCTCAAATCATTTCAAATTGGTTTCTTGAACATGACAATGAGTTCACTGTACTAAAATGGCCCCCACAGTCACCAGATCTCAACCCAATAGAGCATCTTTGGGATGTGGTGGAACGGGAGCTTCGTGCCCTGGATGTGCATCCCACAAATCTCCATCAACTGCAAGATGCTATCCTATCAATATGGGCCAACATTTCTAAAGAATGCTTTCAGCACCTTGTTGAATCAATGCCACGTAGAATTAAGGCAGTTCTGAAGGCGAAAGGGGGTCAAACACAGTATTAGTATGGTGTTCCTAATAATCCTTTAAGTGAGTGTATATTATATATTTCTTATGTCCAGTTAGTTTGGTAACTGCTGTACATTGTGGATTTATGAACTAAGTCTGAGGTGTTTTTATCTGCACCATCATATTACAGACCCATACCTGCTGGTGTTTTATGCAGTTGGGGAGAGACGATCGTTATTCCAAAGCAATACATACATAAGGTTAGTTTAGAAATGCATGAGTAAAAATTATGCTAAAAGTATTGATCTCAGACTTACGGAAAAAGCGACGTAGGATTTAGCGTAAGAGTTTTGAACTGCGAGAGGCGTTACACTTTCTTCGTAAGTTGAATACGGAAGGCGGACTGGCGGAAGCTATTTTACTTTATAAAGTTTTAAATATGGATATTTTTCTTACACAAACCCATCGATTCGCTTCAGAAAGCCTTTATTAACCCCCCGGAGCCGTGTGGAGTACTTTTATAATGGATAGATGCACTTTTTTGGGCTTCAAATTTTGGGCTCCCATTCACTGCCATTATAATGCTTGGATTAGCCAGGACATTTTTTATATAACTCTGATTGTATTCGTCTGAAAGAATAATGTCATATACACCTAGGATGGCTTGAGGGTGAGTAAATCATGGGCTAATTTACATTTTTGGGTGAACTATCCCTTTAAGTGGGCTATTAAAAATTTGTTATTTATATGTTCAATTATGTTTTTTTTAAACATACACGCAGAGTATGACGCCATATTGTGACCGTTGCAGTGTGCATAGAAACAATTTTAACTGCCCTACTCCTGAGTTCATGTCCACCTTCGGTGTTAAGCAAAACACATATTTATAAATGTACTCTTGATGTAATGATAACAACTAGTTGCATTACCCCTATTACAGTTTTTCTTGATTGCTTAAACACATTTCTTGAAAAATGATGCCTCCTTTTCTCTAAACTCTAAACACAAATCCATAACTTTTCACTCAATGCCCCAAACTTATTTTCAGGTCAAAAACAAGCTCTCCACTCAAAACCATTCAATCATGCTGAAAACCCGAACTTTGCCGTAAGACATAACACACAGGCCCTCAAAAACACACACATAGTAGTCTTACACACTGGTGAGATAAATTCAAAATAATACAAAGGGGTAATAAATTATGTTGCTTGTGGTTCTCCCCCTCAAAAACCTTTTCACATATACATTTGTAAATTTTATTCCTTCATATTCAGCATCAACTGAAATGTCTAGGCAGGCTTCTTCCATTCCATTGTCTCTGCATCCTACAAAAATAGAAGTACTGATTACTGTAACTGTAACACATACTTTTTACAAAATGGAAGCATACAGAAACTCTATCTTTATGTGATGCATTTCTTTTTATTACAACAGTGCAACAGCTACAGTACATGTATGTGTTGTAACAGCACAAAAGTTTCAGAAGAGAGCAGTCTGAAGTACACCTACATGTATTCCTCCCTGAAGGTTCTTATCATCGAGCCAACGGTGAAGCGACTCAAGTTTGGCTGAACTCGTTGCCCAGCCTTAGATTCAGTAGATACCATGGTCATGGACAAGGACATGTCCAAGAATGGAACGAATTTCATCCGAGACTGCTCGTCTCCTTGCCTTCTCCTTCCTTGTTATCCTTCTCGTCCTCTTCCTCCACTCCCTACTGCTCTTCCTTCTCCTCCTTTCTCTTTAGTGTCTCTTCTATCACGCCTCTCTGGATCCAATGTTCCAAAACTGAAGGAACTCACTCGTGCCCCTTTATCTATCTATTGAAGGTTCTGTTTGGTGTGTGATCAATTTTGATTGACTTGAGTGAGCAATATTGAATTCTAGTGCATTCTAAATGACCACATGGTGTAGGCAATGAGAAATTAAGGGATTTGTGTGTAGAGTTTTGCAGTGACAGTTCAACAAATCTGACTCATGTGTCAAAACAGGGGAATAGTGTTTATAGTTTAGGGAAATGGGTGTGCTTTTTGATAAATGGCATTATGGTTTTTAAATTTTAGTTCAAAAGCCTGGCTAGTGTTTAAACAATCAAGAAAAACGGTATTAATGTATAACATCTATATACCTCTATTATTTAGTGTACTTCTTTTATTTCTAAAGTGCACTGCTTTTTCACAAAGGGAGCATAGCCTACATTGACAAACAGATTTGCACAGAAATGTGAAAAGAATATATATATATTTTTTGTTTTAAATGGCCTCAGTTTTGAAGGCTGTGTGTACCTATATTCTCTATAAATGTGTAGTGGTTTGTAGACTGAATAAAAGTAGATAAAATACACTAGTGTTTTCCACAGGCACACCATCACCTGATAAGTACCTGATACAACAAATGGCCTCCTCAGGTTGGAATGCAGCCTCTCAACATCAGCCATTGTCTATAACCAGTTCAACCATTCATAATCACCTGAGTAATCAGCTACAAATTGGTTATATAATATCTGCATTCTCTATGGATATGTCTAAGACATATCTAAATTAATCAAACAAAATGCTTCATACACATACTAGCCTATAACTTTAAATACAAATACTAATAATAAATGTGCTCCATACAGTGAATGTGTCTCTTTTTGCAATGCCTTATATCTATATATGTATTTCTATTTTGTTGTTCTGTTTTATAGATGTATGCTGTGGAAGTTACAGAAGGTGACGTCAATAGGTGTTTATCAAATTTTATGTTGTGAATGAAGGTGTTTCCTGTAGCCAGCAGAGGGGGCTGTGTCACTTTAAGTAAAGGCAAGTTTGACATTTAGAGGGAAATAAGCTTAATAGAAACTTTTGAGTTAGCATTTAATTATTTTAATAAAATGATTGTATTCAGAATTTATTTGAATCATAAGTCCTTTTTTTTTTTTTTTTTTTACCAAGAATGAGAAAACTGGAGCTCATCTCTTAAGTCAAACCAAAATGTGAAGCTATATATGAAATGTACAAAAGCATTAGTCCCAGCACAACATACCGAAACAAGGCTTTCATGACAAATAAAGATCGATCACAGAACCACAATGGATTTTGGGAGTTCTGTTTTAAAAATGTTGCACAAAATGAAATCAGAAAAAGAGGATGAAAACAAAATTCGTAACCCCGCCGGACATTGAGGAAGCCAGTCAGGAGACAACTGTGATGATGACTATAGAAAAGCATTTGGGGGAACTGAGACAACATGAAACAACAAACACAAAAGTGATACACAAGCATACAAACAGCATGGAATTTCTTGCATTTTGTGAGTCAAAAGCTAAGTAACAAAAATTAATAACAGTAAGCTCCACACTGTAAAAAAAAAAATGTTGCGCTAACTTAAAATAATGAGGCAACTTATCGCATTCAACTTTTTAAGTTATCTCAACTAATCTACTCTTCTCTTGACTTCTTATCAAGGCAACTAAACAATGTTTAGCAAAGCACGCAGCTATACGATCCTTGAGTTTTCATCTCCATGTTTGATTTTCAAAGTTAACTACAAAACACAAACATCATTTGCCTCTTAAAACTAGAGGCACACAGTTTACCCATTTCACTCTGGCAAATAAGTCGCAATGAGAAGCACATACAGGTCAACACCTCAACACATGTCTCATGTCAACACAAATCTCAAACATTCTCAAACATGTTGATCAACAATTGTTATTCAGTAAAAATATGAACTCTGAACCATATGACAGCTAAATAACAGTGAAAACAAAAAAGCAGCAGCATAAATCAAGCCTGTTCATGCAAAGCACTAATCATTTTTATACAGTAGTTACCACAGAATTTCAATTCCTAACCCTTCAAGCTGCAAAGCATGCTGGGAACTGGCACAACATTGTTGAAGGTAAAAGTGTTTGTTCAGATAACTCACTTTGTAAAGTTGGGACAAGTTTTGGACAAATGCTTGAGAATCTTTTGTTCAGGCTTGTACAAGATTGTACAAAAGTACAAGTTTTGTACAAGTTGTACAAAAAAACTTTTTCTTCTAACAAATGTAAAAATAGATTGAACAAAGATAATTTGGGATGAGTCTGTATATTATCTTGAGTGAACTAAACAAGAATGCTCTAAACATGTTGCTAATAAAAGTTTTTTTGTTGGCCTTACTTAGATTATCAAGCATTTGTCCAAAACTTGTCCAAATGTTGTCCCAACTTTACAAATTGAGTTATCTGAACAAACATTTTTACATTCAACAATGTTAATTTAACATGGACGTTTTGCTGTGTACTATTACATACATTTTACCTGTTTCATTTACATATGACCGGCATATATGAATCACATTCAGTTTATTAATTTGTTTATGTTAAAACTATGTAATCCAAATGGATGGAAAATGTATATACAAATATATAAATCTTATGTTTAGACATACTTTTTAAGTTGTATTTGACAAAAGTATTTAAGTTGACTTTTACTGGAGAAAATTAGTTGAGCTAACTTAAAAAGTTGAGTGTGATAGGTTGCCTTATTTTTTCAAGTTGGCTCAACTTGTTTGAACTTAAAACTTGGCAAGAAGTACGACTACCTGGTACTCATTAGATGAACAAAAGTTTTTAAGTTGATTTTAAAAGGAGTGGATTAGTTGAGGTAACTTAAAAAGCTGAATGTGTTAAGTTGCCTCATTATTTTAAGTTAGCTCAACTTTATTTTTTTACAGTGCAAGAATAGTGATTCATTTTAATTAATAACCACTCATGTGTCTGTGTCTTTCCTTTCCAGTAGGTGATGAGATCGTGCCAATGATAGTATCAAAAGCCAGTATCACACCTCACCATCTCATTTCTGACCGAAAACAGAAATACAGAGTAGGCCTAGGATGGGATGAGAGAACATCCAGTGATATGTGTAAGGACTCAACTGACCATAAAACATATCAAACAAGTGAAGAGCACAGAGGAACTACTGGAGTGTGTAAGTCAAAACATGTACAAGTTCACATTTAATTTCATTCCTCAAATATTTCTTTATGAATACTTGTTTGAGCACCTTTGAATGTGTGTCTCTCTTCACACAGAGTGAGGCAGGAAAAAACTTCAGAAGCTTGTAACTCTCCATCTGCAAGTTCAGGATATTTTAAATCAAGAGACAGCTCAGTTTCCCGCTTTTCTGATAATGTTGAGCAGCACTTTGAGGATGTGAATGAAGCCAGTGAAATGGACAGAGAAAACTGATTATAATACACAGATACACATATAACCTTATAATCAACGATTAGAATTACACTTCTTTAAACACAAATTACTTTTACACAGATAAAAGATCTGTATAAAGATCTGAATCATGATTCCATGACATTTCCAGCCTTATAAAAGTCAGTATATTTTGAATGTGTGGTGTTGTGTGTTGAGAACAATCTAGTCCTGCACACATTCAGTGAAATCACAAATCCTATTCAGATTTTCCCTTGTTTTCTTCTTTGAATAATGTAAAAACATTGGAATTTTCAGTTCAAACTGAGATTTTGTAGTGTCTGGTGTGTTGTCTTTTTTTTGTATCTAAGGAAAAATCAGTATTTCTAAAATACTCTACTGACTACACAATAGACACTACTGTAATATACTGTACCGTTGATCATACGTTTGTGATTCAGCTAAATATTTAGTCTAAAGCATTATGACTTTCAGGCTTTCAAAACATGACTGTAAGTACACTTAAAAGTACATATTTCTGCTTGATCTGAGTCTGACCTTGGTGGAAGCTGATGTAGCCAGGTTGATTTAGGGTGCTTTCACAACTCTAGTCCAGTTCATTTGGTCCGAACCAAAGGTAAACAATTATACACTGTAGCATTTTTTAACTTTTTTGGTTCCTTTTCACACCACACTGATTGCTTTGGTCCGAATCAGAAACGAACCAAAATGCAGTCACATGACAACATCCACATCACTCATTGGCCATGGCGTATTTCCTAAACTGCTTTTCGATTGGTCAGAATTTACGTGCAGGAAAATTACAACAGAAGAGGAAAAGCCAGCAAACAACACGGAGACAACACAACTATGAAGAGATGACTGCGCGGGCTGGTTTTGTCCCTGGCCATAATCTATTACATTGTTTGTATACACCACAATATGCAAACAATACATTTCTATAATGAAGCGCGGCTTGAAAACAACAAAAGTTGGGACCTAATATGGTCATCAGACCAAATTTCTATGAGGCTCCGCACCTCCTCACCTCCGCGAGCTGCCATGCTAAAGTGCAAACTGTCAACAAACACTTCCTTATCCCATAATGCACAGCGCAGCTGACTACGGCAGCTGGTTTAGTCCAAAAATGATCAGTACTTTTTGCAGTTGGGCCTGTTTGAGGTCGGATCATGTTCTCACCACAAACGAACCGCTCCAGAGTTCGTTTGAAAGCGTACCGAGACCACCTCTTCAAGGAGGTCTCGGTACGCTTGTTTGGTCCGCTTTTGGTGCGCACCCGAGTGCAATTGCTGCTTTCACACCTGACCAAACGAACCGCACCAAAGGGGAAAATGAACTCTAGTACGATTCAACCAAACTAAATGAGGCAGGTGTAAAAGCACCCTGAGTCATGTTAAACCATATTTTTGACGTCTAAATTATATTTATTTGTTAGATGTTTAAGGTTACCTGATTTTGCATTTGTACAGTGTACTTGGTCCCACTATACAGTATGTTAAGTGTCTTTACTAGTAGTAACATTTATTAACACTTATTGTGTACATACATGTTTTTACATTGTACTTATATATGATATATCTATACCGATCAGGCATAACATTATGACCTAATATTGTGTTGGTCCCCCTTTTGCCGCCAAAACAGCCCTGACCCATCGAGGCATGGACTCCACTAGACCCCTGAAGGTGTGCTGTGGTATCTGGCACCAAGATGTTAGCAGCAGATCCTTTAAGTCCTGTAAGTTGCGAGGTGGGGCCTCCATGGATCGGATTTGTTTGTTCAGCACGTCCCACAGATGCTCGATTGGATTGAGATCCGGGGAATTTGGAGGCCAAGTCAACACCTCAAACTCGTTGTTGTGCTCCTCAAACATTCCTGAACCCTTTTGTCACATTATGAAAGGGGTCAGGTTTGAGCTCCACCCTTGAGCTCCAGATGCTCTGCAGTGAGCACTACTTGTTATTTTGTGATCAGTGACACATTTTTGTGTTGATTTTGATGTTTGTTTTGGATCGTTGTCCTGATGGAAGATCCAACCACAGCCCATTATAAGATTTCTAGCAGAGGCCGTCAGGTTTTGATTTTTTATCTGTTGGTATTTGCTAGAATCCATGATACCATGTATCTGCACAAGATGTCCAGGACCTCCAGCAAAGAAATAGGCCCAAAACATTAAAGATCCAGCAATATATTTAACCGTGGGCATGGGGTACTTTTCTATACCTGTGTGCACCAAACCCATCTGGTGGGTTTGCAGCCAAAAAGCTCTATTTTTTGTTTCATCTGACCATAGAACCAGGTCCCTTTTGAAGCTCCAGTCGTGTCTGATAACTGAATATGCTGGAGTTTGTTTTTGGATGAGCAAGAAGGATTTTTCTTTAAATCCTCCCAAACAACATTTAAGAGTTGTTTGATTTAAAAAAAAAAAAATTTTTAGGCTTTCTGACCCCAAGTCTCATCTAATTTCTGCAATTCTCCATCTGTGATCCTTGGAGAGTCTTTGTCCACTCAAACTCTCCTCCTCGCCGTGCATTAGGTTTAGACACATGTATGTCCTCCTCCAGTCAGATTTGTAACATCTTCAGTTGATTGGAACTTCTTAATTATTGTCCTGATGGTGGAAATGGGGATTTTCAATGATTTCGCTATTTTCTTACAGCCACTTTCTATTTTGTAAAGCTCAACAATCTTTTGCTGCACATCAGGGGGCGTATTACAGAAACTTTCTATCTTAGGTCTTAATTTAAGATATGATAAGGTAATTTAGGATTTTTCACAATTTCGTATTACAGAAGCAAATCTTAACTTGATTTAGGATTCTTATCCTATCTTACAAAATCTCATCTTATCTATAGTTAGGAAATCTTAAACCGCTCCATTGAGTTCGGTAGTTAACTGTCAGGTCTGTTACGAAGCAACCAACAACGCACAAACTGCTTCTGAGGTAAACCTTAAAATCAAAATGGAGAAACAACGGCGAGTTTTTAATTTCAAGTATTTTATCATCAAAGCGCAGCACATCCTCTGGGTCCTCCTAAAGTCTCTCCACCATCAAACCTCACTGCTCTTCATTTTGTATAATCAATAAATGTAATGCTATTCTCAAGGCTTTTTGTACTGTGATTTTTAACATTGGATTTCAAAAAGTCTTGAAGTTAGGACACCAGTGGAGTTGTCCTAAAGTTAAGACAGCTTTTAGGATTTTTTGTCGAGTTAGGATGCTTCTGTAATACCCGTTTCCTATCCATAGTTAAGATAAGATTATGCACTTAAGAAATGTGATTCTGTAATAGCTTTTGTCCTAAATGAGGTCCTAACTGAAATTGCCATGGTTACCAAACAGATAAGATAGGATTCTAAAGTTAAGATGTTTCTGTAATCGGCCCCCAGAACTATATTTTTTGGTTTTACTCATTGGGTTACATTTTTGCGATTTTTTTGAGTGAAAGATCAAAAGGATAAACATTGCAGATAAATTTTTACAGCCCTGATCATATTTACCAGGGGTGCCAATAATTGTTATTAAAAATAACAACTGTATATGCGTAGTAAACAACATAGCAAATAGCGAATCAGATCTAAGAGGTGACTATAACTCTGCACTTACTATAAAATCAAATCTGTTAAATTTACAGTAAAAAAAAACCTGACAGCAACATTTTAGGTTTTACAGATTAATTTAAATTAAAACTCAAATTAAAAACAGTTTAATTTGAGAAAAGAAAAAAAAAAATTCATTTACTGATATGTTAATTTATCAACCTATTGAAATACTAATATCTGTTGTGTACCTTTGTAATACACTGACAACAACTAAACACAGTGGTGATGAGAGTCACATGATGAATCAAAGCTCATCACAAGCAGCTTTTCCGCAAGCTGAGAAGGTTACTAATATATAGAAGGTGCACAGTGTCATTCGCACAAACACTAAACACCATCATTGTAACACACAACATTAAAAATGCAATAAACATTAATTTAACAACATGAGATGTAACATAAAAAACCCTAATATACATAACTGATTAGAAAAAAAAGAAGAAACTAAGGAATGCCAATTTAAATTTTTTCACTGTAAATTATACAATGACTTGTCCTTTTTCTCTTCCAAAAATGGTAAATTGAACGGTATTTTAATGTAAAAATCTATGGTTAGAGCTATTACAGTTCCCTTTCAGTCGGTCACGTTCGACGTACGTCAGAATGTGAACCGACGAATTGGGATATCGCATGAGAGCCCTATCACCTTCTAGTGTGTACTAACCGGCCAATGAAATTGGCGTGCAGAATTTGCATGCAGCACTCCGCCCCCGCAGCGCGGGTATAAATAGGAAGTGCACATTTGTCTTTCGTTTTGGAGCCGAGCAGTGTTGCTGTTTCATCCGAGAGTGTGACTTATCAAGCCAGTGTGTGGAGAAGAGTTTCGTGTTGGCGAAAAGGCATTTCAGCGGCGGCCGCGAGCTCACGCTATTTTTAGCTGCTGACTCATCAGCTGGTTGCCGGAGAGAGCTGGTTGTTGGTCTCCTGCAGCAGCGCCGCGGCTGTTCCCCTGTGTGCTTCAGCACATCTAAAAGAGCTTTTTTCCATTCTAAAAGAGCAAATTACGGGCGGACACTGCGTCTTTTTCAAGATGTCATTCCGCCCGTGCGTTTCTGGATGCAGTCGTTCCCTGTCGCTGGCTGACAGTCACGAGCGCTGCGTCACGTGTTTGGCCGTTCAGCACGCTGAAGCAGCGTTTGTGGATAGTTCGTGTTCTCACTGCGGGAACATGACAATCTCAGTGTTACGGTCCAGGCTTATTTACCTCGGTTCTCGAGGCCAAGCACCCACCCCTATGCCCCGATCTAATGCTCCCTCTAGTGTAAACTGGGTGAGTACTATTTCGGCGAATAGACCGGGGGACCTTAGGAGTACGTTTAGGGCTTACGTTTACCCTGTGGTGCTGCCGGAAGAGTGTGGCGGTCCCTCTGCTGAGCGACCAACCGTCTCTTTTGGTGCACCGGCCGACAATCAGATGTCACTCGCGGCATCGGCAGGTGAGCTGTCATCGGGAGATGACGACTCGGCTGCGTTGCCTCCGTCTGGGAGAGTGGCATTGCCCGAGCCAGATCCCGAACTGGCAGCTATGCTTTCCTGGGCCACCGAGCGGGTCGGGCTCGAGTGGAACCCTCCACTGTTTCTCGGGGCGGCTCGCACTGGTTCTCAGCGTCCCGCCACGATTCCTTTCTTCCCGGAGGTGCATGATGAGGTGACACGGTCGTGGAAAAAGCTCCTCGTCCGCCTTCACTACCCTGGATGGTGGGGAGGCTAAGGGGTACATGGGCATCTCGCCAGTTGAGCATGCCGTCGCAATGCAACTGTGTCCGGCGGCCGTCAATTGGAGGGGTAGTCCGCATCACCCATCCCGGGCCTGTAAGTTCTCGTCCAACCTAACAGACAAGGCTTACAGAGCCTGTGGACAGGCCGCCTCCACTCTTCATGCCATGGCCCAGGGTGCTCCTGACCAGCCTATGATGGATGAGCTGCATACCGCCACTGACCTCACCCTCTGGGCGATGAAGGTGATGGCACGCTCCGTTGGTCAGGCAATGGCCACACTCGTGGTCCAGGAGCGCCACTTATGGCTCAACCTGGCCGACATGAGGGAAACCGACAAGTATCGGTTCCTGGACTACCCCGTGTCGCCGGTGGGCCTATTTGGCAAATCGGTCAAAAACTTCGCCCAAAATTTTACGGCCGCACAGAAGCAGACGGAGGCGATCCGGCACATCCTGCCCCGGCGGTCTGCTGCTGCCTCCACCCAGCCGCCGGTCGCAGCTCCTCCGCCTGCCCGTCGCCGAGCGCGCGCGCCCACCCGCCTCGTCCTCCACCCCTGCCAAGCCTGCAAAGCAGCAGTCTCCACCTAGCAGGCAGCAGGGAGCCGGGCGCGGACACGGCGACCAGCCCTCTCAGGCCGCAGCCAAGCCAGGTGGCAAGCGGTCACACAAGCGGCCCTGAGACGGGCAACCCGAGGGATTGGATGTCTGCTCTTCGGGAGATGGTGAAGGCACCGCTCCCTCCCCTGGAGGAGGGCCAGGTGGAGAATCTTCTGTTTCCTTTTGTTTATGTTCCACCGCTGGCTCCCTGGAAATTCTCACCAAAAGAGCAGTTTCCCATTCCTTCGGGTCCCAAGAGGGCACGGTTGGCAGTGTGCGACGCTATGCCTTGCCACCCTCAGTCCCCTCTCATTTCGTCAGCTAGAAGCGCTGCGTGTGTGCAGGCCGCGCTAAACACGCCATCTCACACACCACCTGCCTCACTGTGGAACCAGGGTGCTCCCAACACGCAGACCCCACTTCGCGCCGCTCCGCCTTTCGAGTCGGGTCCCTGTGTTCCACCTAGCTGCCCCACTGCGCGTGCGTCTGTTCTGCCGTTGGTCCCGCTGGTTCAGAGTCTGGGAGCCTGGCTAGTGCTTCCTAGCCTGTCCCGCTGGCTCATCCGCACTATCAGACTCGGCTACACAATTCAGTTCGCCCGGCGTCCCCTGGTCTTCAGGGGTATTTTGTTCACCCACAGTGCTACGGGAGGAGATCACAGTCCTCCTGGCGAAGGACGCGATCGAGCCGGTCCCTCCAGCCGAGATGAGGTCGAGGTTCTACAGCCCTTACTTCATCGTACCCAAGAAAAGCGGTGGGTTACGGCCAATCTTGGACCTGCGAGTCCTGAATCCGTCCCTTCACAGGCTGCCGTTCAAGATGTTGACGCAGAAATGCATTTTCGAATGCATCCGTCCCCAAGATTGGTTCGCAGAGATCGACCTGAGGGACGCATACTTTCATGTCTCGATTCTCCCTCGACACAGACCCTTTCTACGGTTTGCGTTCGAGGGGCGGGCATATCAGTACAAAGTCCTACCCTTCGAGCTGGCCCTGTCGCCCCCGCGTCTTCACGAAATTCGCGGAGGCGGCCATTGCTCCCATGAGAGAGCATGGTGTGCGCATCCTCAACTACCTCGACGACTGGCTCATCCTTGCCCAGTCGAGAGAGCAGTTGTGCGAACACAGGGATTTGGTGCTCAGTCACCTCAGCCAGTTGGGTCTTCGGGTCAACTGGGACAAGAGCAAACTCTCCCCTGTGCACAGGATCTCTTATCTCGGTATGCAATTGGACTCGGTCGACCAGACAGCGCACCTCATGGAGGAGCGCGTCCAGTCAGTGTTGAACTGCCTGAGCACACTCAGCAGCAGGACAGCGGCCCCACTGAAATTATTTCACAGGCTCCTGGTGCATATGGCAGCCGCATGCTTTGGTCTCCACGGATGCCTCCACCAACGGATGGGGGACCACGTACAACGTGCATGCAGTTTCGGGTCTGTGGACCGGCCTCAACTGCAGTGGCACATCAACTGCCTCGAGTTGCTAGCAGTACGTCTTGCGCTGGGCCGCCTCAAAGGGCTGTTACGAGGCTGTCCCGTCGTATGTCGCAACTCGCCTGCCATCTCCTCTTATGGAGTCAGAAGCAGGTCGCTTCGTGCCATTCATATCCCAGGCGTGCTCAACCGTGCAGCCGACAAGCTCTCGCAGCAGCCTCCGCTTCTGGGAGAATGGAGACTCCATCCCCAGGTGGTCCTGCTGATATGGGACCTCTGCGTAGCTGCACAGGTAGCCCTGTTTGCCATTTTCGCATTTTCGGTCGACGAAGCGTGCCTAGAGTTCGGGCAGAGTAACTCTCACATCATCCTGAGACCCCGGCCCGGATATGTGCCCAAGGTTCCCACCACTCCCTTCCGGGACCAGGTGGTGAACCTGCGAGCACTACCCTCAGAGGAGGCAGACCCAGCCCTAGCTTTGCTCTGTCCCGTCCACGCTCTGCGGGTCTACATGGACAGAACTCAAAGCTTCAGGACCTCAGATCAGCTCTTCGTCTGTTACAGAGGCCAGCAGAAGGGAAAGGCTGTCTCCAAGCAGAGGATGGCCCACTGGATAGTGGATGCCATCGCTTTGGCTTACCAAGTCCAAGGCGTGCCTTGCCCGCTCGGGTTGACAGCTCACTCCAAGAGAGGAGTAGTTTCTTCCTGGGCACTGGCACATGGCGCCTCGCTGACAGATACATGTAGAGCTGCGGGCTGGGCGACACCTAACACGTTCGCTAGATTTTATAGCCTCCGTGTAGAAACTGTTGCTTCCCGCATGCTCGCCCCTAGTGGCCAGTAACGCCTGGAGCCCCAATTCTTGTGTCGGCTTGCTGCGCTATTCCCCTCTCCGGCGTGGATAAGTGCGCTATTTTGCTTCAGCGAGTTCCCCACTGGCGAACCCTGTTAAGCTCCTCTGCCACCTCTTGCGGCTTCAGACATTGCGGAGTGTCTGTTGCTAGGCCAGCACTAATATTGTTGTGTTGGCTGGGTGCCATATGTTGCGGCCCCATATGTGTATTCTTCCATGGTTCGGCTCCCTACGGCGAGCCTGTGTCTTTCCCTGGACAGAGTCCGCTCTGTCGTCCCTGTCAGATGTTGTCTCCCTCCTATGGCCGGAGCCGTCCCAGGGACATTCCATATGTGCTCTGCCCCCTTGGCCAGGCCATATGTGTTTCACCACATATACCTCCCTACGGGCAGGATGAGGTCTCCGCAGCGTTCTCTTTGGGCACACTTTCCCAGTGTTATCCAAGTCTGACTGTTTTGGGTCATGCAGGACAGCAGTCGGCTTTCCTGGCATAAGTTCCCCCTGTCGCTAGAAAGATGCGAAGGTCGCGTAGCTTACACCAGGCACTGGAAGAGGTACACACTCGAAGGTGATAGGGCTCTCATGCGATATCCCAATTTGTCGGTTCACATTCTGACGTACGTCTCCGTTCCCTCCTTCAGGGAACGAGGGTTACATACGTAACCAAGACGTTATTTGCCGCATATAGTATGGAAATGTTCTGTTAACCAATTGACTGTTTTTCACCGTACCATTTTTACAGTCTTTTACCGTTAAAATCACAAAAAAAATTTTACAGTGATATTTTGATATCTATACTTTTATGCACTGCTTCGATGAAAAATCGGTGATAAGCTCAAAACTCTTAAGCCAAGTATCTTTCATAAAACATTGTTTCAAAACAGAAATCATCAAAGGAGCTCACAGAGCTGGAGAATGTGGACATGATGGCAGAGAAGACTGATATAAATGTGCCAAAAAGACCAGACAAAGCAAGGACTATCCTTTTAACTGTAAGTCATACAATACATGAAAGTAAAACTTTACATTTATAACTGTAAGTTCATAACATATTGATTTATTCTCTTTCATCTGTACTGTTTATCTTTTTTTCAGTGCAAATAAGAGAAACCAGTATCTTTACAGTATCTCAGTAACACTGTAATAAAAGTCGATAGACAGTATAAATAGCTACATGTTTCTGAACAAACCTCTTTCTTATGTAATGGACATTATGCAGCCAGTACAGAAGTATATACCTGAGTGAAATATTCTCTTTGATCAGTCCTGTGTCTCTTCTTCTTTTCTATAGTCAGTCCTGAAGAGACACGGACTCTAAGATTTTACATCCTGCATGTACAAGAACTGAATTTGGTGTGTATGACATTGCAAATGGTATTAAGTAATTAACAGTAATTATAAACTCATAGTGTTGGTGTTCTATAGTATATACACATATATGTGGTAAGTGAATGTGAATGTGTATCTCCAGTCCTTCAGAGTTACTAAATTAATATGTTGAAAGGCATATTTTAAAAACATAATTGACACAAGCAATAAATACTTCCACAATGTTCATTCATTAACATTTTTTGTAATCAACAATTTCCACAGAGAATATAAATGAAAATCAAAAACAGGAGGAATGCAGTGCAGGATGGGATGAGGGAACTTCTGAGTGTGTATTCTGTGTGAGTATTCAACTGACATTCAACACATCACTTATGTAAACTGAGTATAAAGTGTATAAGGCTTAACATCATAGGCTGCCACACCATCCTAAAATTCACAAGATTTCATGCATTAGATTTATTACTTATAATTTGTGTAAGCCTGGAAAAAACGAGCAAATGCCAGGTTGTCTGATTGAGGAACGATTACTCCCCGAGAAGACAAAGGACACTTTCTGGAAATTAACATCTGAACTGTCTCTTACGAAATTAGCATCACCATTCGAGACGCAAATCTCACCTCAGTATCATCCTGATCGACATCTTTCTCTATAGACCCCCTCTCCCCCACTCCTACTCTCTCTCATGCTAAGATTACCTAAAATTCACCCAAAATCTATATGGTTTAATGCGAACAAGTATCATACAGTATTATACATGTTTGGTATCATTTAAAATGTCTCAGTGTGATTGGTACAAAGGTCTCATCCCCACAGAAGTAAACCAAAAGGTAATAAAGGTTTTAAGAGATCATCCTCTGTCCCCAGTAAGGTGTAAAATACCCACGTCTGGGACAGTGATTAATGTAAATTCCCATTGTTAACAAGTTTCCATTTGAAAGAGTTTTCTCTCTTGGTCTGTGTATTTAAGGAGATGTTGCAAGGAGGTTCAGGGTGTGATTCTGTAACCAGATTAGCCCGTAATGCTATGCATTATGTATCCTATTTCCTTGAAGTCAGGTATACATTTCTTACTCTTTACTTCAGAGCATTTGATGTATGTATCGATTATTTTGAATTGATTATTTAGATTTTAGATTTAGATTCAACTTTATTGTCATTACACAAGTACAGGTACAAGGCAACGAAATGCAGTTTAGGTCTAACCAGAAGTGCAATAGCAGCAAGTGCAGGATATACAGTGGTTTCATAAGTGCAGGACATGAATATGTACTGAATATATATAAAGATGGCTATTACTATAAATAGAATTGTACAGGTTAATATGTACTATGAATATAATATACAGATGGCTATTACTATAAACAGAATTTACAGATAGATATGTACTGAATATAATATACAGATGGCTATTACTATAAACAGAATTTACAGATAGATGTATATAATGATATGTTAGGCTAAGATGGGCAGTATAGCAATGGACGATATAGTGCAAATGAGCATATTCCAGTTAGGTATAGTAGTGCAAGATGCATATATGTACAGGTGTTACTGTAATAAACAGTCGATAGTGCAAGTTAATGCATGATACATTTACCTGACTAATAATAAATTGTTACATTGATTTATTCTGACTTACTCTGAAATTATTGATTTTAGTGCATTATGATGAATCCTTTGTTACCGCAAATCTGCGATCAGGGTTAAGTACATACTAGATCTCGGATAGTATGGAGCATGGGGCACATCTGGCGAGATTCTAGATTTATGACTAACTGCACGACTTTAACTCTCTTTAAGTCACATTATAGGGGGCCAGATAAAATACTATTGAGATAATACGGCATTATTTTATGGTACTGGCCATAACCTCTGGTTGTTGTTTTAACTTTAACTAAGTTGTTATATAGGTGACTGCAGGAGGCTACATGGGTACTTTTTAACAATAGTAAGCATGGGCAACATTGTTAAATCGCTTTAGCCATAACCTCTGGTTAATGATCGGACTGACGAGTTTGTGATCGTGGGCCCGCATAACGGCCGGTGCGAGGACCCTGTGCGACTGAGAACAAAATTTATTTCAATAAGAGTAAAGAGTTAAACAGATTAATCTAATGTGTAGTTAAATGGTTATACAAATGACCTAATAATCAATCGGTATTCTAACCTAAATTCGAGGTCATGATAAAATGGAGTCAGATAAAGGTAAATTGGAATTAAATCACTTTGCACCGCTGAAAAGATTGAACGTGCAAGAAACCTTCAACTACCAACCATAAGCCTTCATTGGGACGATTGGGCGGACCTTACATTTGTAATGAAGACAAAAAGTTTATCTGAAGGTGTTTTTCTTCACAGTACTCAGAAAGGACGTCAGCTCTACTCATTCATGTGACTCAGGATATGCTTAAAGAAAATGCACAGGCAATTCAATTTTCTTCAACTTTAGAAATGAAGAAGAGAAGTAAAATGATGTCAGCTTCAAATAAGACTAGCAGCACAGACAAAATCACTCCAGGTGCCAGAATCAATATCTAAACTATGACATGAATTGTTTTGTGATTCATTTGGGATCATTTGGACAGATCACACACAGTTTCTTAATCAGTAAACACTTTACAAATGAAAACCAGGGACATTTTTGACAATCAATATAATGTTCATTAATGTTATTAAAGTTGTAAAGAGTTGTATAACGCCAATGAAGAGCATATGAATTGTATGTTATCAAAATGATTTATGTTATGTGATATTCATCCAGTAGGCCTAACTTATTTGTGAAAAGAAATATGTTTCTATGACTAAAGCCAAGGCTTAGCTCATGAAAATTATTGGTTATGTGATATGTGTTATGTGCTTGTAGTACGTATGTACTCAATCTCCACTTTATGTCAGTCTCGATCAACCTGTCTGTGTTTATTTTGTGACAATGATTGTCTGACTTGAACCTTGTTATTGTGGCTACCTGCCTAACAAAGTGAGGAGAAGTTGGAAACAAATAAACAAATATTGAAAGAAAATTTCAATATCAAAGATTTTCCCTTTGCTTTTTAATGAAACTGATTTTTTGTAATGTCTGGTGAGTTTTGCTAATGGAAAGCTCAATCTCTCTATACTTCTACTGACTAGTGTCAGTCGTTTCTGTTCAGTTTCATGGATATTCAGTTTGTTTTCATTTGTCATGTGTTTCTTTGTTTAGATTCCCGCCACTCATCTGTCTCCTTGGTTATCGTCATTATTAGTTCATATGTGTCAGCTGTGTGTAGTCATCATCCTCGTTTGTGTTCACTATTTAAGTTCTGCCTTTTCAGTCTCTCCTTGTCCGATCACCGTCTTAGGCCCCATCCCATCCCGATATTTTTTTAAACCGGGTCCCAGAGTGGATAAATCTGAAACTGACACCCTTGCGTTTTCGTGTGTACAGCCAATCCGTATATTTTGTGAAACGGTGACGTCATCACACCACGTCCCGCACGGTAAAGTCTAGAAGGAATACAGCTACGGGCACTGGGCATGCGCACATCAATATTGCGTCATTTAATTACTGTATTTGCATTATTGTAAGGGTAGGTTTAGGGTTGGGGTAGGTGTAAGCGTTAATAAAACACAATCTGGTAAGTAGCAAATTTATTTATTGTTATTTTATCGTGAGATTTTGCCTCGCTTCCTATCATTGCTTTACCCCTTCTAGCCACAACTCTTCTTCTCTGTTTTTAGTGTATTTCTGTGGCAGAATTACAGCGCCACATACTGGCCTGGCATGTATACTACATCGTTCTGAGTCGGTTTCAGTGGTTTCGTGTGTACGCAGATATTTCTTGAAACGAGGGGGAAAAAAAGATTGGATAGGGAAAGCTCTGGCTTCTTGTGGATGTGGCCTTAGTTAGTGTGTGTTGCTGCATGATTGTCTGTTTGCTAGAAGTACCATTAAACCATCCTTTTGGACTCTCTAAGTGGGTTGCACCAACAAGGATTAAATTAAACTAATCTAAAATAAACTAAATCTATCTTTGTCTGTGTTTGCCTTCCCGCAACCACCCTGACAACTAGACACTAATGTAATTGTCACGGTGCAGCAAGGATGGTGAAAGGAGAGTTTAGTAGAGTATATTTTGCTGCAGTTCAAACAGGTAAATCAAATCAAAATGCAGTGTAACACCTTTGTTTAAACAAAGACAATAACTGACAACTCCGTTATTTGTTCAGTCCTAATGTTGGCCTACGCATTGTCATTCCTAAGGATTTTTGGGTTTGAGTTTTGTTTTGTTCTTGGATTGTATTTTTTTTTTTAATTTTTTATTGTGGACTCCTGGATTTATCTGACTGGACTGATGTTTAAGGAGATCTCTTCTGTTTGGATAACCCTTTATTGTATTGCCTCCCAAGGAGAGTTGTTTGAGTTACCCTGTGGCCCATTCATCTAAAGTTCTACCGAAGACTTTCCAATGTTTTGTTTTTTCCTCTGACGTACAGAGCCATTTTTGGGGTCTCATTGTTTCTTATTCTTCTGCATTTGGGTTCAACCTCCTCCAGTGGTGGGGTGGTCAACATCATTTACACTCTCTCAGTAAATTATGTGCATTGAAATAGCCTATGAATAAAATACGCACATTAAAATTTGTTAAAAATGTTGCATCTAAAAGGAGCACAGAGAGAAACGTGAATTAATAAAATGCCTATAAAAATATGCACATTAGTCATATTCACATTAAAATTAGCATTTTGAAAAAGTATGCATCTAAAAGTATGCACATTACAAAAATGCAGAGTTTAAAAATATACAAAAATGCTTTAAAATGTGTGCATGTGAATATTACACAGTAAGCGTGCATTAAAAAAAAACATGCATTAAAATGCACAAAACAAGTTTAAATGCATCAAAGGTCAAAAAACGCCTTGACGGATGAATCAGACTCTCTCAATCCCTCTTTTCCACGAGCTACTCTGCTCTGATTGGCCAGATAGCCCAATCTGTTGTGATTGGTCTACCGCGTACATCCCGTGTTTTGGAAGCTAAACTCCCATTACCATAACTGAACTTCAGCTCCGTCTGGACTGGAGGCTTCTGGAGGTACACACTGTAAAGACCGTAACAATGATGTAGTTTTTACCATATCAATCCGAGCGCGAATCCGTGGATGAAACATTGGAAGAACTAGTTATTCAACCTGAACCTCCATCACAAGGACGACTTGAGCAGGACATTTTTCAGTGATACGCTGCTCATTTTGAGGTACATTATGAGATGTTGTAACTGTAATTCCTCACCATCAGCATTAACAAGAGTATGTCCATCAACAAACCCATGTGTATATTTCTAATTTAGTGCAGTGCACTTGCGGGAACTGTATCAATAACAGTGCATACATTAGCCGAGCGCTAATGTGAATGACTAATGTAACATAAACGTTTTTAAAACTTCTTGACTGACAGTCTGCATTAATAGACACAGTTTTAGGTAATAGTGGCCCACAGCTGATTTGCAGAACTATTTCAGTAAGACAGTAATAACGTGAGTTAGCCGGTTAGCTTACACAATATAAAACACAAAACTACGTAATTTGGACACCTGCTAGAAAATATATGCATCAATTTTTATTCATACTTACAGGTTGTGATTCTGAGGAGCAAGCTGGTCCAAAAAACTTGGTACTGACCCATCTTTCAAGAGCAAGTGTTTTGCGAATCCCGCGTTGAACTCTGGGATTTGAGAAGCAGTCATCAGAAAAATAATGTGTTTGAGGGCTGGTCAAGTTGTCTGTGGGCGGCCATTATGCAAATGTATTTTCTAGTGACGTAAAACTGTCACGCATGAGGATTCGAAATACAAACGACTCATATGGGCGGTTCAGAGTCGATTCTTTCTTTTGGGAGACAATAACTTTATTGTGCACTTTCGACTTTACAACTTTGCAGAACGTTAACATTCACAAACAGCTATATTACACACTACATGAAAGGGGGTATTTTTGAAAAACCATAATAGGGGCACTTAAAATGACATGGAGAACAAGTCAGTCTGAACAAACATGCTTAGTTTCATGAATTTATGATGCTCAGGAGGCTAACAGCAAATTGTTAACAATCAGACGTTTCATCTGAAAAATGAAGGCTGCGATATTAATAGAGTAGTCCACTAGAGGGATTTAATGAATTTGTAAGTAATAGAGCTCAGTCAAATGTGTTAGTTCACAATTTGCTAATCAATAACAATTTTTTTCATTTTTTTCATATCCTAATATTGTGTTGGTCCCCGTTTTGCTGCCAAAACAGCCCTGAACCGTCGAGAAATGGACTCCACTAGACCCCTGAAGGTGTGCTGTGGTATCTGGCACCAAGATGTTAGCAGCAGATCCTTTAAATCCTGTAAGTTGCGAGGTGGGGCCTCCATGGATCGGACTTGTTTGTTCAGCACATCCCAGCACTCGGTTGGATTAAGATCTGGGGAATTTGGAGGCCAAGTCAACACCTCAAATTCTTTGTTGTGTTCCTCAAACCATTCTTTACCACTAGTTAAGACTGAAGTCATTGTAAGCTTTTGAGGTTTTTATAAGGTCTTGGATAGTAATTCCTTCTGACGGACTTGGTAACAAATTAAGTCACTACTAGTGGGTTACTATGATCTTAACTTTAGAATACTGATCCAAATAATTAGTAATTCCTTTAGAAGGAATCCAAAACCTTCCAAAAAACGATAATTAACAACTTTAACATTAACAACAGAATACATCCAAATTAGACAACACCAGACAAAGAACACAGGAAACACTAGGGCTATATTAACTAGGGGAAACATTAACAAGATGAGGAGACAAAGCTATCACAACAATCATGAGCACAGGCAAGGGACACTGGGAAATGACGTTCACAAAGAAAAAGCACAGAAGTAGAGAGGAGTGCCTCTTGAGGAGATCAAGGGCAGTCCAACTGGTGGATGTAACAACTGCACATTAAAAAAAAATGTAAAACATTAAAAAAATGTATATATCAACACCCAGCGATTACAGAATTGTCCAAAACATTTCAAAATATAATTAAAATACATTTAACTATACTGTAATGATAAAAACCCAAAACGGAATGTCACCTTGCTATTTCACTTGCTTAACTCCTCATCCTACCCTCTGGTCATTTTGACCCAAAACTCATTTTTAAAAAAATTTTTGCTTGTGTTTAAATGCTTCAGTACACATAGAAAAACCTAAAAATTCTAAAACTTTACCAAAACATGATTTTATAATGTCTACATCTGTATCTGAAAGCATACCGAAGAGAAAGTGACTTTAGGACCCAGTGGAACAGCTCATTTGCTCCATACCATCTAGTGGCAAGAGGAATTAAATATTATGTTATATTATATTTTTTTTCCCACAAGAGGTCAGCAAAGACAACCTAATGTAAGATATTTTGAGCTGAAGTATATGCATTAAAGGGGTGGTTGATTATGATTGAATTTTTTTTAACTTTAGTTAGTGTGTAATGTTGCTGTTTGAGTGTAAACAGCATCTGCAAAGTTACGATACTCAAAGTTCAAATGCAATAATAACAGAGAGTGTAAATTATTAAAATTATTAAATGGATTCGCCTTATTGGGACAATTATTTCTTTGAAAGAAATCGCTTTTTAAGGACTACAACAAACAGCTGGTAGGGACTACAACAAGCTTATTTAGGGTTAGGGACATCACTAACCCTAAAATCCCTGCCCCCGGGAACACGCAACAAAGGGGTAGAGGCCATGTTGAGAAGAGGAAGAGTTGTTGTAGTAGAGTACATTTAGGAGTCTGCTCAAGCTGTCGCATCCGTCTTTTCACATTTATTGCAATACAGTAAGGAACACAAATGCAATAGCATGTCATAAAAGCAAGAAGACAACATAAGTTATAACCATAATTAAACTAAAATATACCTGTTCTATCTTCATGCAGCATATATTCTCTGGCTCTGTAGGCATTTTACAACAGTTCCCACACAAGCAATTTAAAGATTATCATGACAGAACATTCATTAATTAACCATTCAGAACAACCTGTTGCATTCTTCTTCTTGAGTCTCTCCATCATTGTCCAACTCCGGTTTTAACATAAAAGGCTGAACAGTTTCTAACCTTGTCAGTGCATGTCTGCGACATGAGCTCTTGAAGCTCCGCCCTCTTCTTGAAAGGGGAGCAGCAGCTAATTTGCATTTAAAGGGACACACAAAAACGGCACATTTTTGCTCACCCTCAAAAAGTGACAATTTTAACATGCTATAAAAATTATCGGTGGGGTATTTTGAGAGAAAACTTTACATACACACTTAAGGGACATCAGAGACTTATTTTACATCTTGTAAAAGGGGGCACTTTATGACCCCTTTAAATTGTGAGTTATTTTGAATTTAAGTTGAAAGAATGTGCTTAAATTATTTATTATTTACTAAAATCTAGTAATTTAAAGGTAAATAAAAAAAGATATATATATATTTTATGAATAAAATGTTTTAGAATTTTGCTGAAATGCAAACCTTATGGACAGGTCTTTTACAGTTCTTTTTTTGATGCATGTTTTATATGTTTGACACATCGAACCTCTACGTAAACTTGAATGTGTACACGGACCCCACCACGCTATTCATTTTTGTCAGTGTGTTCCTGAGACAATAATTACACAATCAGGATGATGTACATCACTTTCTTTTAATATTAAAAACGAACTGAACCATTAATGATTCTGCACTGTGGGATACTACGGTTGCAATATTTATTTCCACTTCCCTGATATTATTATTATTATTATATTAGTTCCCAGATTTGATTTATTTTTTCCCTTTTTCTTGTTTTCATCTCCTCTTGGTTTGGGGAATCTGAGCACACCTAATGCTTTGAACGTTTTATGACATTAAAATCAAATTTATTCATCTTTCAATGGGGTCATCTGCAGATCTGCAGTCAGAGGGTTTAAAGCTGATGAGTTTTGAATCTTGTGGCGTATCATGGCTTCTAGCTGCAAGAAAGAATTTGACATTTAAAGGGTTCAATCATTAGTTTAAGTTAGCTTTGAAATATTTGTATGGATTAAATCCTGTCCTCACTTTTGACAAATTAATAGTTATACTCTGGGGAGCAGTCTGGTGCACTTCCACTGAGCTTTGAACATGTAAAAATAACAAGATTTGCTTTTTGTTCTCTGATGATAATACGTGTTATGCTTCCTGGTGTTTTGAGACAACTGTATTGTTTATGAAGGGTGCATAAATGGCAAAACATCAATATTAAAACCAATTGTGAGTCATCAATAATGTTAGGCCATTTTCTAAATAATACTACTTTATTTCTTCAATACTTCACTGATATGAGATAAAACATTTTTTAAAAAAATTCTGTCATCATTTACTTACATATCGTTCCAAACCTGTAGGCCTTTTCCCTTATTTACCCCTTATTTACACTGTACGCGTCTGCTGCGTGTTACGGCTGCGGCGAGGTTTTGTTTCGTCTTCTACGCCAACTCACACCAGGAACATTTCAGAAGCGAAGTAACAGGATTCGCGAAAGACCACGTGATTACACAGTCCTGCGTTGTTTTCCTCGATTTTAAGGGCTAGTTTTGTCCAGTTTAACTCTGTTTGTGGTGTTTTGCTATCCCACATGAAAATATGCTACAGTATTTACTGTGTTAAACTAGTAAATTTACACTAACTCCACCCACTGATGTCTGGTCGGGCCAGACAAAATTAGGAAAGGCACTAGATTGTTAACAGTAGCAATGTTGTAGGGGTAAGGTGTGTTGCATAATGTTCAAATCCTCTACTCCCTTTTCTCATCACATATCAGATCAGAAAGGCATTTGTTTTCAATAAAAATGAAGAAGACACAATTTCACCCTTGGTATGACCAAAATTGATCATGCCACCATCTACACATACCTTGGGTTGAAATTAAATGCAAACGGAAACTTCAACTTGGCCGTGAATGAACTGAAAGAGAAAGCAAGAAGGGCTTTCTATGCCATCAAAAAATCAATCCAATTTGAAATACCAATCAGAATCTGGCTCAAAATATTCCAATCAGTCATAGAACCTATTGCACTATATGGCAGTGAAGTGTAGGGTCCTCTCCTAAATCACGAATTTGAGAAATGGGACAAAAACCCAATAGAAGCCCTGCATGCTGAGTTCTGTAAGAGTATCCTGAGAGTACAGAGGAACATGCCGAACAATGCATGCAGGGCAGAATTAGGCCTATACCCTCTACTAATTCACATTGAGAAACGAGCCATCAAATTTTGGAAACATCTAAAAATGGGGGTCACTCTTATCATTTTAAAGCCCTTAAAAACCATGAAATGAACACTGAGAAGAGTCCCCTGATTTAGCTGATCCTGAAGCTGCAAAAACAAATTAACACGACTAACAACAGCCAGCATCAGGACACTGACACCCTCATCCACACAATCCGGCCCAACCAAATTATAAAAGTACAAAGAGAAAATGACATGGACTGAAACAACACAAAAACAAAGTAAACTGGAATGTTATTTGGCCCTTAACAGAGACTACACAACAGCAGAATACCTGAGCACAGTGAAAGACTGTGAGTTCAGAAGAAGAATGACGAGGTACAGACTGAGCAATCACACACTGACCGTAGAGACGGGCAGATACAGACAGAACTGGCTTCCCAGAGAGAGACGCATCTGCCCGTACTGTACCGCTGGAGAAGTGGAGACAGAGACACACTTCCTCACCAGCTGCCCTAACTATGAGCAAATCAGAAACACATTTTATCCAAAATTCGAAATACTTTGCCCTGACTTCATAAAATTAAACAATAAAACACAACTTCAACATTTATTAGGTGAAAAAAGAGATTGTATCCTACTAGTAGCAAGATACATTGATGCCTGTCACAAAAAGAAGGAGGAGTAGACTAATCAGTGATGTGCTCACACACACACATACACACACACACACACACACAGAATTCAAAATTTTTCCTAGAATTCTAAATGTTTATTGATTGTTCAACTTATTACTATTATTACTTTTATTATTATTTATTTTATTATTTTTTTATAATTATTTTATTTAATGTGTGTATGTATATGTACATGTATGTTAATTCTCTGTAAAACTAGAAATGCTTTGGCAATACATTGTAACAATTGCCATGCCAATAAAGCACAATTGAATTGAATTGAATTGGAGAGAGAGAGAGAGAGAATGAATTTCAAATGTAAATAGAACGTTGAAACGTTAAACCTTCCATAGTAACAGTAACTAAAGCAGTTGTTCAAGCAAAAGGAAACGAGATGAATATTAGGGAGGTGTTAAATAAAAAAATATTGACTGCAATTAGGAACCAGCCCACAACGTAAGAACTACCAAAACACAGTCAGAATAATGTATGTGAGCGGTGGTTGCTCTATGTGCGGGGACTAAAGGAGAAGGCCCTCCTTCAAAATCAATGGAAGAGGTGGGCTCCATATTTGTATGGAGAGACTTCGAAAGAGCAAAGATGGCAGTTGACATGGTGGCAGTTGGCTTTTTTGGTAATGTGATTTGCTTAATCTGTCTAATGTAAGCATCAAATGAATAATATGAAGTGCATTCAAATGTGAGTATGAAAAAAATGCACATCAATTTAAAGTAATGAAACGGAAGTTGTAGTATTTTAGTATTTTCTTCCCTATTGTAACATAAGCTGCGTTTCCGCCACAGGAACTTTCCGCAGGAACTAGGGTCTAAATGATGTTCCGGGTAAAAATTTGGTGCTGAACATAATGATTGCTTGAGTTAATATCATTTTGATTGGTTGACTCCACCAGTATTTTTAAAAGTCTGTTGCGGTGCGTGCAGTACGAATTCGAAATCAACAATGGAGTTTAAAAAATATGACAAATGGACCGGCACAAGGTTCAGACATTATTAAGCTTATGCCGCGTTCCAGGCAACCCTTAACCCGTGTTTTTCCGACCTTCTACCCGTGAAAGTGCACTGGAACGGCAGTCAAACCCGTGACTTCCCACCCGTGAACGCGTACTAGATCGATGTACTCCCAGTTACACGCTCTGACATCACATAGCCCACGAAACAACAATGGCAGCCCCTACGGATGGGGTGTTTATGAAAGTCAAATATACAAATAATGTAAAATAAAAGGTATAACTACTTCTCTTGCCTTATGCGCCATTTTTCTCCTCTGTTTCCCTCAAATAAGCAAGGAATAAGCACCTTTGGCGATAGAAATGATTGTAAATGAGCATAAGCCCCATACGGTCCGCCATGCTTTGTTTACATCTAGCTACCACAATTCCTTGTGTTCAGGCAGTTTGGTGTGACTTTGCCTGGCACGCTACAAAGTCATGAGTCGTGGTTGGAAGTCGTAACTCACGGACTCAAAAACCTGCCTGGAACGCAGCATTATATGCAGAGGTTGAAATCTAGCGGGAATTGGAAAGCCGTGTGCAGTCCTACGTCATCGGACTAATTTGCCTAATCTTCACGGTACTTAAAGGGCCAAAAGGTACATCAGAAGAGTAGTTTGTACGCGCAGGTCGCACATGCGCATTTCATTTTTTTGCAGTATTTGGGTTGTAACTCGTGCCGTGACATTGCTCAAAACCGTGCATGCGTCGAAAACCTGTGTACTTTGCAAGGCTGTGCATTCGACTATGCGCATACGCTCACATACGCGTATAAAAACGAAGTATACTTCCGGCTTTAGACGTGGAAATAAGGCTCAAATGTGAGTATGAAGTGTGAGTATTAAAAAAATGCACATAAATTTAAGTCATGTAACAGATGTTGCCATATTATTTTCTTCCCTATTGTAACATAGGCCTATATAAAACGGCTTCTCAGACAAGAAAAAATGCAGGACGGAACTTGATTTTGTCCATCAGGAATTGACTGAATCTTTGAATCTTTGAATCGTTGTCGTTTGCTATTGCTGCGATCCCGTGAGTGACAGGTTGTCCCGAAAATAAGGATAGGCAATTACTTATTTGGGTACCACTTTACAATAAGGTCCCATTGGTTAATGTTAGTTAATGCATTAACTAAAATTGACTAACAATTTGTTTCATTTGTTACAGTATATTAATCTTTGTTAATGTTAGTTAATAAAAATACAGATGATCATTGTTAGTTCATGCTAGCTCAGTTCCTTAATAATATTAACAGGTACAACTTTTGATTTTAATAATTTATTAGAAAATGTTGAAAATAACTTTAACTATGATTAATAGATGCTTTACAATTATTTTTCATTGTTAGTTTATGTTAACTAATGTAGTTAACTAATGTTAACAAATGGAACCATATTGTAAAGTGTTACTGTTATTTGTGTTATTTTATTACATATTTGTTATTGCAAATAAAAACAAAGATGCAAACAATAGGACAAGTACAATAAAACTGTCAGAGATCAGTCAAGCTCGGTCCCATCCACTACTCAACGATCACTCTCCCCAGGATACTAATCACTCACACCTGCTTCCCATCAACAACCTTATCATCAGGCACAATAAAACACTCACCACAGCCTCAGTTCAATGTCAAACCTCCAACAGGAACAGACCATATTCTGATGTCTACTGACCCTATGATACACCCAAAGATCCCAAGACGTATACTCACCTGTGTTCCACTAACCTCTGTGTCATTGCCCTACTGTCTCGAGGATACCTGTTCGCTTCCCATCGCCTGTGATCCCGTGCTCTCCAGAGCTTCCAGTGTTTCCCTCGAGCTTTCTTGATATCGACCACGTCTGAAGGAGAAAGGACAAGTATTAATGAACTGTGACTGCTTGGTATACACATACCTGAAGCGAACGTACTCACCTGTGATCAGCTCCGCACCGAGTGATCTTCACAGAATCTGCACCAGTATTCCTTGCATACTCACTTTGCACTCTTAGTATCTTAATAAACACTGTGTTTGGATTCACTTACCTCTGCCTCCTTGCATATTCTGACTAAATGAAAGATACAAATGAAATAAACAGTGGTTGAAGTTTTTCAGGTAGGCCTACATTAGATCTATTTAAGTGTAGCATTCAAGTAAGAAATAATACAGAAATTGAATAATCACATGTAAAAAGAAAAACACTGCATAGTCTTCACTGTATGATTTAAATAACTGATTCTTAATAAAGCTACTAAAGTTATTCAGTCAAGAGCAGGGTGATTTTTCTCTTTGTCATTTTTTGTTTGATTAACATTTAAATTATGCTAAAAAAGGAATGCTCAGGAAACGGACCAGGAATAATCTAAATATTAAACACGTACGAAACAACTTAAGAAGTAGCAAACTCATTAACACAAACAGTACTGGACAGGGAACTAACTCACACTGAGGGCTCAAATACACAGAGCAAACAAAAGAGCTAATGAGATCATTAATGAGACAACAGTATCATTAATCAAACACACTGGGAAACTATAGGTCAAACTGGGAAAACAGAACCAAAACACAATGAAACGGCTAGAACAGAACTGCATATAACCGTTACAGTAATGAAATTATTATTAATACTGTGTGTGTGTTGTTTTGGCAGGAAGAGCAGGACGTTAGTTTATATCCTCAAAATGACAATTCATTTGAAGTGGATTTTTCAAGGTAAATTGTGTTTATCCACTGTACAACCTATACAATACTACTGTTAGTACTGTATGTGTGATGCAAGTTACCTTATCTAATTCTGTTCTTTTGCAGACTTGTGGACGGAAAATGTACAAATTAGCTAAATCACATTATCCTTACATTTTTGTTTTAACTTTTAATTCATTACTATTACTATTATTTCTATAACTATGAATTCAAACACTGTATAATGTAAAATGGATGGTCGTGTCATTGTCAATGTTATTGGCTTATGTTCAGATATTTTTATTGAACACTATTAATTAAGTATTAATGCTTTAAAAATGGTATAATGTTTTAAAAAAATACTTATAATAAACGTTACTCAGGAATTTAAATAAGATACTAGCAACTGTCACCCCCCTTTGAGAAAAGACGTGAAAATGCACTATCCAAACTTGAATGGTTGCAATTCGAGAATGCTTTGGAATATAGACCTAAGTTTGGTCATGTTTTAAAGAAGACACTCAAGACACAGCAATTCAAAAAAGTTATGGAAGATGAAATTTACTGTAAATCAAATGTACTGTACTAAACATTTTTATTTTATATAAAATATGTATTTCACAAAATAATTTTACTCTAAAATCACTATAAAATCAAAGTCATATATCTAACCAAGTTGTGTTCCAAATTTGAAGTTGATATCACAAAAATTGGATTTTGTTTAGGCATTGTACCATAAATAGTCACCGGGTGTCACCCACATTTTATTATTTTTTTTGTTTGTTTTGTATGCATTCTCCTGTAACAAATTAATAAATATCTGTCCAAATATCACTTCTATCACAAAATAGTCACCAAATATGGAACCTTAAGACCTTTCCGATGATATATGTTTTGTCAAGATTAGAAAAGATTTTAATTATAAAGTAGTTAAAATAAATGTTGTAATATGAAACCTGACACAGCCCACTAGGGGAGGAGCCCGCCAAAAGAATTTAAAGTACCGTTTCCATGGTAACACAATGTCCAATTTCAAAATGGTTTCCACAGGATGAATTTTGAGATCGTAAGTATTCGTATAATACCTAATTTATGATGATTACTAAAATATGTTATACGGAAAAAGGCAATAAATAAAAAGAGCGCCAAGCGCCCCGCTAGCAGGGCAGTGTCAGTTAAGGGGGTTAAAATTATAGTTTTCCTACTCCAATTTTTTCCAGTGTATTTTAGAGTTCTCCAATGTGTCCTCTCCAATTATTTAAAAAAATGCAAATGTACTTTCAATTGGACTTTAAGATAAACTGCATGGTCTTGGTCATTTACTGACAGATGAGAGTCTGTGCATGGGATTGTTGGTGCTCTAAGATTACACTGACTACCAGTCTTTAAAGGAACACGCCGACTTTTTGGGACTTTAGCTTATTCACCGTATCCCCCAGAGTTAGTTAAGTCCATACATACCATTTTTATCTCCGTGCGTGCCATAACTCTGTCTGACGCACCCACCGCTAGCCTAGCTTAGCACAAAGACTGGAGGTAAACGACTCCATCTAGCCTACTGCTCAATAAGTGACAAAATAACGCCAACATTTTCCTATTTACATGTTGTGATGTGTATAGTTACATCGTGTACTTAGACCGACGGAAAATGAAAAGTTGCAATTTTCTAGACCGATATGGCTAGGGACTATAATAAAATAGTCTAAAATAACTTTTAATTTTCCGTCGGTCTTAGTACACGATGTAACTACACACATCACAACATATATATAGGAAAATGTTGGTGTTATTTTGTCACTTATTGAGCAGTAGGCTAGATGGAGCCGTTTACCTCCAGTCTTTGTGCTAAGCTAGGCTAGCGGTGGGTGCGTCAGACAGAGTTATGGCACGCACAGAGATAAAAATGGTATGTATGGACTTATCTAACTCTGGGGGATACAGTGAATAAGCTAAAGTCCCAAAAAGTCGGCGTGTTCCTTTAAAAATCACACTAAACACAATAATAATTTGTATGTCAAATTAGGTAAATGCAATAAATACTTTTAATACATATTGAATCAACTAATATTAAGCAGTAAATAATTGCATTTGCAAACATTACATTTTGATCACAATCATTATTACCCTTAAAAAAATCATCATTTGTTTGTGCAAAAATGCATGATGCATAAATCCTGTATTGTGTAATCCTATAACCAGCAGGGGGGGCCCTTTCACAAAACATAGCATATAGTATACATAGAATTGTATATAGCAATAAAAAAAGAAAGAAAGTACAATAATTTGAAATCACAGTCTGTGATTTGCATGCCAGTTCATATACAGTACATGTCTGAGTCATCAGTGTCTATTTTTGTTGAGAATACATCCCCAAGTGTGCCATTAATGACTTATAAGCCTGGCCGATGGTTCTTGGGTGGAAGTGGGATGACGGTCACAGCTGAACACACAACATTATGTATTCTATTACACATTTTAAGTAATCTAATCCACCACTGGATCAGATAAAGCAAGTATAGCCTCTCTGATTTCAAATTAATTCACAGTTTTAAATGTCCTTTGAGCTAATTGTATGTATTGTTGATTAAATCAGTCTTGCTCGCTTGCTCTCTCTCTATTTCTCACCCATACACACACACTCTCTCCTCTGCCATAATTAAATCTCTCTCTGAATGCTCCCATTCTCCAGGGGTCTCACACTGCTTGAGGTGTGCTAAAAATAATTCTGATCATTCAAGTCTAGACTTAACTCCCACCCTCATGAGTGCATGCACACGAACTATACACATTTCTCAAAAGTGTGCAATCACACCTGTCATGTTACTATTCTTATGTGTATTGGACATTTTTAAATCACAATGTCAAAAAAAAGTGTCTTTCCCTTTTAGGTTGCTTCCCTGATATTGCTACTTAGCAACAGTCTCCAAGACAACAAATTCAGCCCTTTCCTCCTCATCTTGTTTTACTTTGCCTCTCTTTTTCTTCATTATTATAGTCTAACTAGAAAGGGTTTATCAAACCCAAAACCTTCTGATTGTGTCTTGAAGTAAAAAAGTTTATGGTGGATTGCAGTGTTGGCTTGCAAACTGATACAAATAATCCCCAATGTATGAGATCTATTTTCTTTAGATGATGTCTGCAGTGAGAAAGAAAATCAGCCATCAAGTGTGAGGAATGCAAATCATGGCAGTGAATAGTCAGCTATTTTTAAATGCATCTAAAATTAGACCTGCAGCTCTCCCTAAAAAACAAATTAAATTAATGCAGCACCTGTGCTTTATACATTGAATTGTATATATAGTGGTAGTCTGACTAAATTACATGAATTATATCATCGTAATTGTGATGAACATCATTGTATTTATCATATTACAGCAATACGAGAGCTGTTCTATGATTGGTCATTTAATTTTACTTTACAACAATTTTGTACTGAATACTCAAGGACATAACCCTCTTAACACTACCGTAAGGCTGGATGAACAATAGAATCTTTCGCCGTAATGATTATTGTCCCCAGCTGGACATGGACACACTAAAGCTCCTATAATAATGAGAGAGAGAGAGAAAGAGAGAGAGAGAGAGAGGCATCAGCCACAACAATGTCCACTACAATCTTCTCATCAATAAAGCTTGCATCTGCTATTGATCAATGAACACATTTATGATCATATTGCACTTCCTAAACACTTTCTTATCAGTACTACTGTCTTGTTTTTCACTAAACATACTTAAAACAAGATCACTTTACAAAGATTTTTAGTGAATACACCACCGTTCAAAACTTTTATTCACTTTACAAAGATTTTTAGTGAATACACCACCGTTCAAAACTTTTATTCAGCAAAGATGCATCAAAGGGGCTATATGTAGAATTCAGAAACCCTTGTTCTTAGCAACACTGGTGTCCATTAAATGAACTGCAGCCAGCAACTTATAAGGGCTCACTGCATCCTGCAGTGGACATCCAACCCCGCCCACATCCAAGTGTGACGTCAGAAGCCACGCCCGTGTCCAATACGTCACCTTGTGACTCCCCAGCCCCGTTCTGCCGCAGAAACTCGATTTGTTGTATGTAGGTTTCCAATTGAAAGGGTTTTTAGGCTTAAAGGTAGGTTTTGAGTGGGTTTCAGACGTAAGGGTAGATTTTAGGTGGGTTGCAGTATGTAGGTTCCGGATTAAAAGTTTTTTTTAAGCATTTCAGTGTGGTCTGTCATAAAAAGAGAAATATAAGAAGTAGATGAAAAAGAATTAGTTCTCTCAGGACCACTATCATCAATCAGATGATTGACAATTAGCATACAGTTTGGATTGGCGGTATAGTTCTGTTCTGGGCAAGAACTCCCTTGAGCAGGGAGAGCAGCGATAACCCCCCTTAGGGTAAACAGAACAGAACCAACATAATGTATTGCAGATATCATTAATGTCAATATTTAATGTACAAAATAATTAGGGAATTTAGTCTGATTCGAGGGGAATAAGAATACCAAATCCTGACTGGACGAGAGGAGGAGCTGGGGATGGAGAAGGGTAAATGAGCTATGGAGAACGCAATAGCTGCTGACAGTACTGAAGGAGCTTATATATGTATGCTGTGATCACTGATAGACCAGTGGCTATAATAGACATTGTATCCCTATAGGTAGACATGATCAGCTGACAGTCAGCTGATGCGAGCTTGACTAACGTGACCTGCCAGAACTGACGCTACACTTGATGTGTGATGGTTAAGTCTTGGTTAAGCGCAATTTTTCCCCCAAAACCACTTCACCAGAAAACCTGCAGCTAATTTCATTGGTTAAGGTTACAGTAGCTGGGTTTCCATTACAGATTTGCACAAAAATTTTGCAATATTTTCTAAACGTCAATAAAAACTATTGCGAAATGACGCGTTTCCATTAAAGGGATAGTTCACCCAAAAATGAAAATTAGCCCATGATTTACTCACCCTCAAGTCATCCTAGGTGTATATGACATTCTTCTTTCAGACGAATACAATCTGAGATATATTAAATAATGTCCTGGCTCTAAGCTTTATAATGGTGAATGATGTTTTGAAGCCCAAAAAGTGCATCCATCCATCATAAGTTTTCCACACGGCTCCAGGGTGTTAATAAAGGCCTTCTGAAGCGAAGCGATGCGTTTGTGTATATTTAAAACTTAAAAAACTAAAATAACTAGCTTCCGGCAGATGGCCTACGCAAGTCGACCAAAAGACTATCTCCTGACACGACGTAGGAGTAGTGTAAACTTTGACGCCTCTCACGGTTCAAACAAATAGGGCTGGGCAACAAACTCAAGCTCCTCTTCTATTATATAGAAATCCTCCAACATTTCTCTTTTAACATTCTCGTTTTAGACTTCTAATTCGTGACAGGTGTCTTGTTTTGCTCTATCCTGATGCGTTCGGCCGTCTGCTGGAAGCTAGTTATTTTAGTTTATAAAGTTTTAAATATGGATATTTTTCTTACACAAATGCATTGCTTCGCTTCAGAAGGCCTTTATTCTGATTGGTTAATTACCTGAACGTGCTCCTCCCGAACTTTGTTACATAAAACTTAATTTAATAAAGAACTCATCTTCCAAACATAACGTGCCTTCTTTAAAGAATGATCAAAAAAAAAAAACTATTAATATAAATTTTTCGAATTGCCTGAAAAACCACCTCATGTGAGCGTAAAAACTTCTTTGCAATATATGGGAGTTTTAGCAAAACTGACGTGTTTCCATTGGGCATATTTTCAATTCGCAATTTCAGTTTGCGCAATTTGAAGGGTAATGGAAATGCAACCAGTGATGTGTAGGTTTAGGGATCAGCATTTGGTGTAGGCAATCACTACTGTGATTGACATGACCAATTAAAATAATTTAAAGTGCCTCTATTATGCTATTTTAAAGGCTCCTGATTTTGTTTTGGAGGTCTCCTACAAAAGGATTACATGCATCAAAGGTAAAAAAACACTTTCATTTTCTTTATTATCACCACATTGCTCAAACGACTCGATGGATGATTTGGTCTCCCTAAATCCCTCCTTTCCACAAGCTATTCTGCTCTGGGCGGTCAGATGGCTTAGTCTGTTGTGATTGGTCTACCGCTTACAGCGTGCGTCGGAAACAAACGGCCATTACTGGAGCCGTGCGGAGGCTTCCCAAAGCACAGTGATTGTACACACTGTAAAGACAGTAACGATGGCGTCAATTTTACCATATCAATCCGAGCGCAAGTCCAATGATAAAACATTGGAAGAACTAGTTATTCAACCTGAACCTCCATCGCAAGGACGACTTGAGCAGGATGTTTCTCAGTGAATGAGTATTTACTCATTTTGAGGTACATTATGAGATGTTGTAACTGTAATTCCTCACCATCAGCATTAACAAGAGTATGTCCATCAACAAACCCATGTGTATATTTCTAATTTATTGTGGTGCACATGCGGGAACTGTATCAATAACATAGTGCATACGTTAGCCGTGCATTAATGTAAATGAATGATGTAAGATTAAAGTTTGTAAACTTTATCTTTACTCAAAGTAGTAAGAACGACAGACAATCTGCATTAATAGACACAGTTTTAGGTAATAGTGGCCCACAGCTGCTTAGCATTAACTATTTCAGTAAGACAGTAATAACGTGAGTTAGCCGGAAACTTATATAGCAATATAAAACACAAAACTACGTATTTTGAACACCCGGTAGAAAATATATACATCAATAATTATTCATACTTACAGGTTGTGATTCTGAGGAGCAAGCTGGTCCAAATAAACTGGGTACTGGCCCATCTTTCAAGAGCAAGCATTTTGCAAATCCCACGTTGAGATTTGAGAAGCAGTCGTCAGTAAAATGACGTGTTTGAGGGCAGGTCAATTTGTTTGCAGGCAGACAACGTACAACATAGGCGGGCATTATGCAAATGTCTTTTCTAGTGACATAGAACTGTCATGCAGTAGGATTCAAACAAAAACGACTCGTTTGGGTGGTTCAGAGTCGTTTAACAATCGGCTGCAGGGCGGAGTTTGGGGGGGGGGGGGTGAAAATGTGACATATTTGGACACGGGAGTGGCTTCTGGCATCACACTTAGATGTGGGCCGGGTTGGATGTTCATCGCACGCTGCAGCGAGATGCTTCTCGCTCGCTCTCGTGCACACTTAACGTACAAGTATGGAGACAGAATAGACTCAATAATTCACGCAAAAAACACGATGCACACACGTGTAGCCAATTTCACATGCATGAAACCAAATTCATGTGCACAAAAAACAATTCACGTGTGCATTCATGTGTGAATTGCCTTGGATTTGTGTGTGTGTATTTTTGAGACTTTCCTGGCAGCGCTCTCCTCCCGCCCGGATCAGTCATACTCTTTAGCCAATCACATTTAAGCTTATCAATCGGCCAATTATAATCACATGAGGGCGGGCCCACCTGGTGTTACGTCATCAGCTTTCGACCACAGTTCATGGCTAAGCAGAGGTATGTGCAGTTTGATGGGTTCATTTCTGTGTTTACTGAAACTAAGAAGTTAGAGATCAGTTGTAGCTATAGTTTATTAAATATTAACAGATGTAAGCAACTGCTGTGGTAATCAGATGTCCCATATGAAGAGGAAATGATGCTTGTTTTGTTGTATTTTAGCTGCAGGTAGAGAGCCCCTCAGACAGCTCTCTCAGTTACAATCACGCAAATGAGTGCAAAACAATCATCTGGGTGGCCAATAGCTTCCACTTAGTACAGGCCTCATTGAGATAGTTTTTTACATAGTGGAAACATATTTTTATGAGCACTCATTGTTTAGTGATGAAGATATTTTGCCATTTGTGCAACAGTATACAGTGTCACACTTATTGTTCCCCTGTATTTTTCAGGATTACACACCTTTGGCATGACATCTGGATAGCAGTCAAAAACATCTAAATTCACGTTTCTTTATTCTCTTTTATACGTTGTATTAATGCAATCTATTCAATACACATGTACTTTCATGTTCTGTGCTGTATTGTCATCTCAAGTTTTTTAATGTCACAGGACAATGTTCTGAAGCATTATTTTACTTTGCCTGAAAAGCAGTTAAAGCAGTTTTTATGCTGATCAGACAAAGACATACTGATCATAGAGATGCAATTAACATCATGCAACTAAGATTACTCAGTAAACTATATTAAATTATTTCACCATCACTTAATCTCCTGCTTCATGCTCTTCCTCTGTCTGCACCTCTTGTACTACGTGCTGACTGCTTTACATATCAAACCAAAATCTGATATGTTCTGACAGATAGAGGTGTAGTGATGACTAGATTTTATTTGCTTTTATTAACTTTTCCCTTGATGTATTGCACTTAAATGTATCATTTGGCCACATTGGTGAGTAAATTACATTACATTTAACTACTTTAAAAGAAAACAAGACTCTGACTGGAACACTACCAACATCCCTGCCCAGTCATGCAATGACATCGTGGTTCCAGTAAAATGCCCCGTGACTGAAGAACTTTTAACCCAGCTTCAAACTGTTAGTCAGCTAATCTCACAACTGTATATATATATATATATATATATTTCTCTGTACTAAATGTTGTGCTCCTTCATGCTTGAGATTTTCAGTTCATCTACTCACCCTCAAGTTGTTCCAAACCTGTATGAATTTCTTTGTTCTGCTGAACACAAAAGGAAGAATGGAAGAATGTTTGTAACCAAACAGATCTTGGCAGCCATTGACTACGATAGTAGTTTCCCCCCCACTATGTTAGTCAATGGCTGCCGAGATCTGCTTGGTTACAAACATTCTTCCAAATATCTTTTTTTTTGTGTTCAGCAGAACAAAGAAATTCATACAGGTTTGGAACAACTTGATGGTGAGTAAATGATGACAGAATTTTCATTAGATAGTAAACTATCCCTTTAATCATGGCCAAGTCATTTCATATAGGTTTTATTCCCAAAGGATTCAGAAACTTTCAAATTAATAAAACGTATACATCAACTGTAGCAAATACATCTTTGAATCTTTAATTCTGACATAAGGCAAGAACATTTAATAATGCATAGCAGGGCTTTCAACCTCTTGTTGAAACAACAGTCAAAATGGATGGCTTGCTGTTTTTCATGGCAAGAATTACAGTAGGAATGGTAAGGTCAAGGTACTGGTTGTCTCTGCAACGTCATACATCATCTGTCTTGGAAATCTGAAACAATAAAACTGCATATATATGCAGCTAAAAACAAAGCATAGATGAAACGTAAATGGTCTCCAATGTATGCACTTCATTACATAATTTATCATCATCAGTTGAATGTGTGGTGGACATGACATGCAGGTACAAACACACTCTTGTGACTGCTCCTTCCTAATTAAATAATAGTACAAGACCATGTGAAAAATATCCAAAAACGTTATATTTTTCATAATCGTCTATTTATATACATCATCTCTCATCATTCAAACTATTGTTATGCTTTCTATGGAGTTTATGAATCTAAAATCCTAACATTGTATGGTATGCACATGAATAATTCTATATGAAGTAAACAAGAATCCATCAATACTTAAAATAAATGTTTATTTTCACACAGCAGTTAATAAACTACCGCTTCAACTGATCTCTAACTTCTTAGTTTCAGTAAACACAGAAATGAACCGATCAAACTACACATAGCTCTGCTTAGCCATGAACTGTGGTCGAAAGCTGATGACGTAACACCGGGTGGGCCCGCCCTCAAGTGATTATAATTGGCCGATTGATAAGCTTAAATGTGATTGGCTAAAGAGTACGACTGATCCGGGCGGGAGGAGAGCGCTGCCAGGAAAGTCTCAAAAATACACACACACAAATCCAAGGCAATTCACACATGAATGGTGATTTGCACATTCACATTCAAGGATGAACTTGTACATTTTAAACATTCGAAAGATTTTGTGCAGTTGTAAATCTACGAATTGTGTTTTGCATTTGTGAAATGTGTTTTATGAATATATCATTTTATTTTGTGCACGTGAATTTGGTTTCATGCATGTGAAATTGGCTACACGTCTGTGCATCGTGTTTTTTGCGTGAATTATTAATGAGACTATTCTCTCTATATACAAGAGACTGAACATGCTTCAAGGCCCCAATATTCATGCTGAAGTTCTTTTTCGTTTTTTCACTTAGAAGTAAAATTAAGTTGGAAATACCTTTGCAGCGAAATACTGTTCACGAACATTCAGACGCTGTCCACGCTGCTGAGAGTGATGAATATGTAAATATGTGCTGCGCATTTTCCTCATATTAACAAAATAAACACAACATAAATGACATCAGTGAGAAAGCAGCAGTTAAGAAAGCATCTGATCATATCGATGTGGATGTTTGCACCAGCTCTGCAATTCACCAGTATCATGTCAACAGATGAGGTAATTTAAATGATTGTATAATTTAAATAATTTGATTATAAAGTATATTTAAGACTATAGACTATATAGATCTGGCTATGCAAGACTATTGTTCAGAATGAATCCCTTTTCTTTGCATGACACAATTAAGCCGCGTTTCCACCACAAAAACTTTCCCTAGTAACTAGGGACATTGGGGTGGTACTCGGTGTGTTTCGACCACAGGGACCAGTTCCAGGTAAAAATGTCCCCCTCAGAAAGTCCCTGCTCATGAGATGGTACTTTTTCACAGTTCAGGAACTTTCGGGGGTGGGACTTGGGAGCTGAACATGCTGATTGGTTGACTCCACATATTTTATTTTAACCACCATTTTTAAAAGTCTGTTGCGGTGCATGCAGTAAGAGTTGTTTGCTATTCAAATCAGTTTAAAAAAAAAAAAAAAAAAAAAAAGACAGACGAAGAGGTTCAGGCTTAATTAAGCTTATATGTGGAGGACGAAATCCAGCGGGAACTGGAAAGTCACGCACAGTCCTACGTCACCAGACTAATTTGCCTAATCTTCAAGGTACTTTAGACCGCGATGGAAACGCAGACAGCAATGGGTCTGGGAGAAAAAAAGTTCCTGGAACAAATTGTTCTGTGTAATTTTGGTGGTATTGCGGCTTTACATTACAGTACAGAACAGCTCTTTCAGCATTATGCTGAACATTGTATAAGCATGCTGAATGCATTCATTTCATATATCAGAATGGAAGAGAGGCTCTCGACTAGAGCGTGTTTAAACGTCACATCCTCTTGATTTTCCCGGCAAAAACGAGTCCACATAAAACTCTGTCTATTGGCTTTCACTGGCAACCTAGTTCGTTGGGGAGGGTCTCGTTTTTTATGTTTCATTAAAAGCTGTTCACACATTGGCAATAAGCCTTACACATATAGCCCCTTTAAAATGATCAAAAGTAAATGAAAGTAAAGACAATTATAATGTTACAAAAGATTGCCATTTCAAACAAATGCTGTTCTTTTGAACTTTTTTAATATATTAAGCAGCATAACTGATAATAATAAGAAATGTTCCTTAAGCAGAAAATCAACATATTAGAATGATTTCTGAAGGATCGTGTGACACTGAAGACTGGAGTAATGATGATAAATTCAGCTTTACCATCACAGGAATGAATTACATTTTAAAATATATTAGAATAGAAAACAGTTATTTTAAATTGGAATAATATTTCAAACTATTAATGATTTGAAAAATGAGCAAATAAATGCAGTCTTTTTGAGCATAAAAAAAAACTTACCAACCCCAAACCTTTGAGTGGGGGTGCATATTGAACCCATTTTTAAATATATTTTAATCAATATGAATATTCAGTCTGTTCCTCAGACAAAACTATTGTATAGAATCAGAAAAATTGTAATATAGTGCTTTATCGTATTATACAGTATATAGTCTTTTGGACCATTTTTCTGTGTTTTTTTGGAGCTTGACATCCCCAGTCCCCATAGACTTACATTATACTAACATTATGGCAAAGAGTGGCCAGGATATTCCTCCAAAATGTGGGTTTATATTTCTGGGTTTCGAGGAAATACAGTAACATACAGTAGGTTTAAACAACATGGTTTTTCAATTTAAAAAAAAAATCAATTTTGGGTGAACTGTCCCTATAAATTCAGTCTTTTAGGAAGGAAGCATCCACAAGATTGGCAATATAATCATAGTTATAACAGGATATTTTTAGAAATTATGGTTTCAACTTGTTACCATGAGGATCACCTTGAGAATTGTGCTCCCAGCCCGAGGTAGTGAGGCTGCCCTGAGAAAAAGTATTATGGGAAATGTTCATTCAGACTGTAGAAAGAGAGCATGAGAGAGTGAGGGAGAAAACTAATGCTCATTCAGTCGGTCCAGCAGACTCATTAAATGCAGCGTAAAGGGCAGTGAGACGGCATGGTGTAGGACAGACACAGCTGCACAGACTAGCACTCTGTTAACACTGTAGAGTGCCTCATAGCTAAATGGATCATTGCCTGTCAATAAGACATTGCATGTGCTGGTACAAGAATGACATTGGATTGGCTAGACATTTTCAGAGCTTTATGATTGCTGTATGTGATAAAAAGGGGAAAAAAAGATTCTATTATATTCAAATGTGTTTTTTTTATCATTAGATTGAAATGTTTATTGACTGACTGACTGACTGACTGAATAAATATCGGAGAATTGAAAATGATGGAAATACTGTGTCACATTCAGGTTGCAATAAAAGTTAGAAAGGATCTATTTGCAGCAGTGGATCCTTATTTAACAAAACTCAAAACACGAACACTATGAAACAAAACAACTGCTATACACACAACGAGAACTGCAAATATAGCTGCAAGCAGCCATTATCGGGGCCAAGCGCAAAGAAGAAGATAAGACATGCCAGCATGGCTGGGAGTGTCAGACCAACTGTGAGCCATTAAAGACCTATTAAGGTAATTTTAGGCAAAATAGCTGTAAAATTATAAACACAGTCAATAATAATGATTTAATGGTTTATCACTTTCGACCAATAGGTGGCACAGTTACAAAATTGATGTGGTGGGGTCAGAATAAGGGAACAATGACACATGCAAAGTTTGGTGTCAATATGTCAAAGCAGGGTGTCAACATGGTGTCAATATGTCATTGCAGAGATATAGCCTCAAGAGGCCTTATCATTATAAGTATGGACCACATGGTGGCGCTGTCTCGAAACCTTTTGAGTACCTTAAAGGCATGGTGCTGATGACACATACCAAGTTTTGTAATGATACACCAATGCATTGGTAAAATATAGCATTAGCGTTTCATATCATAATACTGCATTGTAGTCAATGGTAATTTCATGTTTTGTTCTATTATAGCGCCACCAAGAGGCACAATCCCACCATTTTTTTAAGTGTTCTCAGAATGAGCCCATACATATGTGTGTCGAGTTTGGTGACAATATTGCATTTTGTTTAGGAGTTATAGACATTTATATCAATAACAAAAAATGACCCATGGGCAAATTTGTTTAGATTTTTTTGCCACTTCCTATCAAAATTTTGACATTTGGGTTGTGACATGTAGTTAATCAACTTGTATTCCGTGTTTCCTACACTGGTTTCGTCTCGATCGGAATAACGTTTTCGAAGATATTCACAAATGTTTTTTAAGCACTAAATCATAACGCTGCACAAACCATAAGGCGAAACCTGGCATGTTTGGTATCGCTGGACTCGGCAAGGATTCAGGAAATAATAAAAAAAGTAAGTCCTGTGAAAATAAGTTGACCACACCCAAAGTTATAAGCATTTGAAAAAAAAAATCTCCACTAGGTGGCGCTGTTTCGAAACTTCTCAGGCTCCTTCAGGGCATCGTGGTGATGACCCATACTGAGTTTCGTAACAATCCGTTCATGCGTTCATAAAATACAGCATTTTAGCACATAATTCAAAATGGCCAACAGCCAAAATGGCCGTAATGGTAAAATTGGATATCTGTAGACTCAGCATGACATCCTGAATCTAACGAGACTTTTATGATTTTTGAACAAACGGTTCAGAAGTTATAAGCAAAAATAGCCATTTTTCGTATATCTCTGGACCAGTAGGTGGCGCTGCACCGAAACGCTGCATGTTGCCTCAGGTCATGCTTGTGATGACATGTACGGAGATATAGCCTTATTTGTATTTTCGCAACCGCTACGTAAAATTTGTTTGTGCGTCTATCGAAAACAATTTGACGAATCAACTTGAATTCCATAACTTTTTGTCGGCACTGCCTGATGATGATCTGGTTCAATTTTTGTGCAAATCGGATGAACAGTCTAGGAGGAGTTCGTAAAAGTCGTTTTTTTCGGAAAATTCAAAATGGCGGGAAAATTTACATAACGGAAAATGACGTCATAGGGTGCAATCAAATCGTCTTAAGCCAAGGAATCAAAGGAAACAGAATTTAAAAAAAATTTGCAAAACCTACCCAAACAGACATGAAACAAAGATGATTCCTTACATTACAACCAACCGAAGGGGTGGAGGGACAAAGTGCAGCTGAACACGTGGAAGTCCGTGGCACCGGCAGAGCTACGACTGACCAAGGCTAAGCCGTAGGGACAACAGTCTCTGGTGGAGATAAAAGAAGGAAGAAGCCAAGGCAGAGATATCTGCTCGACAGGCCGAGGTAGATATGGGACTGGAGGTTGAGGTGGAGCTCGGGAGTCTACGCACCACGGCTGAGCTGCCAAGCTAACAGTCCAAGGCGGATCCACGATGTGATGGACACTGTGTGTGAGACACAGGGCTGATGTGAGACAGTCAGGAGAGGGCTGAAGGACTGGGAAGTGCAGGTAGGGGTTTACAAAATGGCCTTCCTGGCCAATACTGGACATGTAAACAGTCTAATACTGGCCTCCGATAAAGGACAGGCAGGTTTTTCTGGAACAGTTCAATAGATTTACTCAGAACAGGCAGAGGAGGTGGAAGGCAGGGCGGGAACACAAACTCTAACACAGTGAAAGCGTGAATTTTCTGTACAATTAACAATTTAGAACTATTAACAAATGAAAATATACTTAGGCTATATAATATCTGTTGCGGGGAAAATTAAATGTTGGAAATGGATCTGTTGTTTCTGTCAAAGAAACGTATTAACTGAAAAGTCTATGCAGTTGGTTTCTTAGAAGTCTAACCCAGAACTAGTCAAGTCGAGACAAACTTTGATGTTCGCTGACAAAGTCCCCTTTAAAATAGTTTTTAAAGCCTTGAAGGTATAGCCTATAGGGCTTAAAACATTAAGAGTTAGATAAGAAAGATGGGCATAGCTTGAGAAATTACAGCCAGAAATCATCAAAAGAAGTCTATTGGATGCTTGATCTTCCACTACAAGAAAACTGTAAGTCTGATCTTCTAGAAAAGATCAAATAACCCAAGTGAGAACAGAATGAAGCTCTGTGCTAAGTTTGTTGGATGTAGCTTAAAAGTGTTAGAAGGAGTTTGTCAAGCTGATGTAAAACCTCTACACTAATCCAATGTATTTATTTTATTGGTTTCTGGAAGGAGATTTGTCAGTTAGGGCATACATTCTTTAGACCACAAGCTGGTTGCTCAAAGTGCTACTGCACAATTTTTTGGGCCATGGCTCTGGTAGGAAATAATGTTTTTCTATTTTTACTCAATAATATTAGTTGTTTATTATCAAAAGCTTTACTAATGGCAAGAATAGTCTCTCTTTAATCTGAGGTTAATTGGCTGACTCAAAGTCACAATGGTGACAGATTTTTTTTTCGGTTCACAGGTCAGCAGTATCTGACATTCTGCATGAATTTTATTGCTTGAATTCTCATTAAGTTACCAACACCTCTGCTACCACTGTAATTTATTTGATATATAACAACACCATATAATTCATCTAGACTCACCAAAACCACATTATGTAGCTGCGATCTCCTTTATGCTCAATCATCTTCATGAACACGACGTAAAGCTTTTGTGGTTTTCGTTTACATTGTAAACCATAATAAGTTGAATATAAGGTACAACAGAGGTAAAATCCCATCTTGTGAAAAATTGTATTTATGTTAATGTGAATGTACAGTATATGATAATTGGAAAATATTTTTTATTAAAATATTGATATAGGAACCTTTTTTTTCCATTTACGTTTTTGTAAAAACAAATCATGCACTTATAAAGGCAGTTATAAGCTCCTATACTATATAGTGTAGATATAAGGACAGTAGTTTTAAGGTAAAATGCATAGCAAATATGCAAATACTTTTGATTTTGCAACATATTTTGAGTACTTTTAAGTACATATTATTCAAATACTCAAAGCTGCTGAAAATTCAGCTTTGCCATTACAGGAATAAATAAAATTTTAATATGAAACAAGAAAATGTCTTGAGAAGGGAACGAGACACTGAGTCGGAATGACACTTTGGGGTCGCTCCCTTAGCGTAGCGCGTCTCAAGTATGAATTAAACTATTCCAATCCTGATTGGTGTTGCGTCATGACGTAACGTGACGGCACAACCGGAAGCTACAAAGGGACGCCGGCACAGAGTTAGCTTTCGTGATGAAGCAAGTCACTCTCAGGCATGGAGAGGCATGGCAAAGGGACGCAGTGCCTCGTTCCCTTCTCAGAAGAGAGGTGATAGCCAGGAGAAAAGCCATTCTTATCTGTCGCTGACTCTAGGGGGCTAGGGATAACCCTTCCAGAATCACCGCCAGATCCCAAGTTGGCCTCATCCTCCATGCACCACGGAAGAAACGTACGACCAGCTGGTGCCTCCCCAGAGGCCCATCACATATAGGAGCATGGAAAGCCGTAATGGCAGCCACGTACACCTTAAGTGTGGATGGGGTAAGACCAGCAGAAAAGCGATCTTGGAGGAACTCCAGCACTGAAGCCACTGGGCAGTTAACTGGGTCCAACTCACGCTCTCTACACCAATTGGAAAACACATTCCACTTTAGGCCGTACAATCTCCTCGTGGAAGGAGCTCTGGAACTGAGTATGGTCTCCTCCACTCCAGCCGACAAGCCAGCCTCTAGGTACTGAGCCCCCTCAGGGGCCAGACCCACAGCTTCCACAACTCTGGAATATTGTGCCCCCCACCTGAGACAGCAGATCCCTCCTCAGAGGAATCTGCCATGGAGGACTTGCCAGGAGTGCTATGATATCGGAGAACCATACTCGGGCCAGCCAGTACGGGGCTACTAGCAGTAGACTGACACCGTCTCGTCTGACTCTCTCCAAAACTCCCTGGAGAAGAGCAATCTGGGGAAATGCATACAGCCTCGGCCAATATGAGCCAGTCGTCTATGTAATTTAGCACCCGGATGCCCTGGAGTCTCAATGGAGCCAGAGCTGCATCCATACACTAGGCCGAACGGAAGAACCCAATATTGGAACGCTTCGCTCCCGAAGGTGAACCTCAGGAACTTCCTGTGACATGGAAGGATGGACACGTGGAAGTATGCGTCCTTTAGATCTATCCTGACAAACCAGTCCTCGGACCTGATTTGACTCCTGATGATGGGTATAGTGAGCATTTTGAACCTGAACCTCTTTCAGAGACCAGTTAAAATGTCTCAGATCTAAAATTGGACGCAACCTCACATCCTTTTTTGGAACTATAAAGTACCGGCAATAGAATCCGGACTCCCTGTCTGGTGGAGGAACACGTTCTATGGCCTCCTTTACCAGCAACGAGTGAACTTCTTGTTCCATTACCTGAGCCTGCTATGGGACCACTGCAGTCCAAACCACCCCATTGAACTTTGGGGTGGGCTGGCTGAACTGCAGTCTGCACCCATTGGACACATTTCACAGGACATATTCAACAGGCCTTGCCATGCCGTAAAGAAATCTTCTAAGGAAATCAGCCTCTCGAGGCTGACCTCAGGTGTTTCGCGAGTATCTCAACCCCCTGAAGCGGCACCTCTGTTGCCAAGCTCCCTGAGGAGGGGCTTTAGAGGGGATGCTCTCCTTTTGTTCCTTTTGATTTAGAGCGGCGAGGGATAAAGTGCTGAAATGCCACAGAATGCTTCTTCGCCTCCTGAAACCTGCCGACAATGGTCTTAACGGTGTCGCCGAGCAGGCCAGAAGGCGAGAACGGGGCATCAAGGAGGAATGATTTATCTCTCTCCTTGATGCCCGACAGATTCAACCACAAATGCCTCTCCGTGGCCACCATAGCGGCCATGAGCGGCCGATAGCACGGGCCGTCTCCTTGGTGACCTGGAGAGACAAATCTGTCGCTTTGCATAGTTCAGCAATGTCTTCAGGTGTTGGTCCTTCGCCCTCATCCAATTGAACCTCATTGAACAGCTGCGTTCCCAAGCAGTTCACACATAATTGATGCGTGTCCCCACCCGTAAGGAATCTAGGGCAGGGGTGCACACAACGCTTGAACTGCTCACTCGCCATTGAATACAACAGATTTGACAAACACCACCAAATACGACTGACAACAACACAGAGCGCTTGCTGAAGAGCGAAAGCAAACTCTGTTATGTGCCGGTGTCCCTTTGTAGCTACTGTTTATGCTGTCACGTGTTACGTCATGACGCAACACTAATCAGGATTGGAATAGTTTCATTCATACTTCAGACGCGCTACGCTAAGGGAGTGTCCCCAAAATGTCGTTCCGACGCAGTGCGAGTTCCCTCGAAAGGGAACAGTTTTTTTCAGTTATAAACAGCTTTTGTGAACATAAAAGTACTATTGTATCCATAATTCCATAATGGCCTGTCAATCAAAACTAACTCATTTTAAGCTTTTTAGAGAGAGCTCGAGCAAATCTATTGGTTTTGAGCGAGAAAATAAAAGTTCCATATGTAGGCCTGCAGTTAATTTTTTATCAGTGTTTAAAGTCGGCAATAGTTCCTTCCTCGCGTAATCATATTTTGATCATGAGTGATGAGGCTTCGCGGAACAATCGTCATGTGCTTCCCACTAGACCAATAAGGTGGCTGCTTGGAACGATGTTTAAACTTAAGTCCACGATGTCGTCAATATCGAGTAGCGAAGATGACAGACCAGACCTCCTTCAAAACTCCGTAAAAAGAATTATAAACAATGCTGTATGCATCTCAAGTCCATAAAGAAAGAAGAAACAAAGGATTTTACACACACACGTTTGGGATAAATTCAGAAACAGCGTCAAACGGTGGCTTGGCTTGCAGGGTGAGAATCAGAGAATAGCAGAAACATACAAAAATTATCTAGAAATTGAGTTTGACAATGTTCCCGAAGACGCTGGGTTTCACTCCACTTGCTACAGGCGTTTCATTGACAAAAAGCGTTTGTATGCGGCCGAGAAATGGGTCATCGTCTTGAAGCTCAAGGTCAAGGCCAGTCTGTGTCATCGGGTAGTAGTACCTCAATTGAATGTCCGACAAAGAGACTACGGTCCAGGACGGGCCTGCCAGCAGCTTGTGCAGGTCCTGTGCTTCCTGCCTTGTACATAATTTGTAAGAAAACGGACAAGTACATTACTGTTGCAGGCAAACGCCAGAAGGACTATCTTTCACAGGCAGAAACATTGTCAGCAGGTAAGAAAAAACAACACACACGTTTAAAGTTTTATGTCTCATGCTAACTTTCAATTACAATTACATTATTTATTTAATATTTATTGTACAGTCAGATTTGCATTGTTTTGCATACAGTGTCAGAACACTCTATTGTTCAAGTGTTAACAGTTTTTACTTAATGGTTTTTATTTACACATTTTTATTAATTACAGGCCAATTGCTGAAAGCTGCTGAGATGAAAGAAGACACTAGCATTCTTGTGCATATTCGAGACAAAGACTGTGTGTCTCTGGAGGTGCGATACCACAAGTCCTGTTATAGACAGTACACCAGGTTCTTGATAAAGTCTACTGCAACAGTTACTGGGACCTCAGAAGAACAGTGAGTTGTTATATTGTTATATATAATTAATAATTCCGTCACATTATTGCACATTTCAAAAGTAAAGCATTGGCCACCAACATTTAAGTGTTAATTTTGACAGCAAATTTTGATTTAGTTTTAGTCATAAGTCTTTTGATTAAAATGCCATTTAGTTTTAGTCATTATTTTAGTCACCTGAATTTTTTTTGTTTTAGTCGACTAAATCTACAGTAGATTAAGTCTCCTAAAATCTAAAAAGAGTTTATTTAAACTGTAATACATTAAGCATTTAAGCATTACATAACCGACTATTACTTGAATACATGTCAGAATTTTGACAGTGTTTTTGACTGTTCAAGCGCAAAAATACAGAACAAAGGCTCAATTCACTTTTTTATATAGTTTTTATAATGTCGTATTTCTGTTTTTGTTAGTATATCAGGTTAAGCTAAAGCTTCAAATAAGTTACATTTTTTTTAATTTTAGTTAACATTTATTTAATTTCAAGTAATTAATTTTTTTTTTATGGTTTTAGTTACCTATTATAACCCTGCTACTTTTTTACTGAATAATGTGTTAAAAAACGGTTCTTAGTGTTTCCTCCTGACTATGAATTAAATGGGAATGAAATTGAATACAGTTTATTGTAACCAAAATCATATTTATAATGCGTGACTTAAATATAAACAAGCTCGAAGTACACATTGACTCTTATTTTGAAATGCCTTACTATTGCAGTTGCAGCTGCCCATTCAAGTACAGATGAGGGAGATAAAATATGCATTGTTACAACCATCTAAAACATATTATTATATAAACTTCGTAAAGTAAACATTGTCATTATTCCTCAGCATTAGTTCATAAACAATTACGTGGCAAAATGTGCACAAATTATGACGAAAATAATTTGTCAACGAAATTAACACTGTATATTTTCGGTTTGACTGTAAACAGTCTTGACTGCACAGAAATTCAATATGATAAAATGTGTAGTGGTTTGTGAAAGTAGAAGAAACTAGAAATAATTTATTACCAATGTATTTTATTTCTGAAGAATAAATAAAAAAAATCTTCACAATTCGCTTGGTCAATTGCTTTGGATTTTCTACTATTTATACTATATTTTAAATAGAATCCATGGTGAAATAGTTATGGTACACAAAATAATATATCTTTTCCATTTTTAATGTTTTCTTTTCAGAAATGATCCAACCTTCGATGCCAGCTACAAGATCTTCTGTGAGAGGATCATCCGCCATAGAATAATTGTAAACCAAGAGGTGCTGACAATGACGCAGCTAAGAAGAATCTTTTTAAATCTTGTGAAAAAACATGTGTCAAACTACAGGTAATTTAATTACCATGAGTTTCTTTGGCAGCTTTTATGCAACATATATATATATATATATATATATATATATATATATATATATATATATATATATATATATATATATATACACACTCACCTAAAGGATTATTAGGAACACCATACTAATACTGTGTTTGACCTCCTTTCGCCTTCAGAACTGCCTTAATTCTACGTGGCATTGATTCAACAATGTGCTGAAAGCATTCTTTAGAAATGTTGGCCCATATTGATAGGATAGCATCTTGCAGTTGATGGAGATTTGTGGGATGCACATCCAGGGCACGAAGCTCCCGTTCCACCACATTCCAAAGATGCTCTATTGGGTTGAGATCTGGTGACTGTGGGGGCCATTTTAGTACAGTGAACTCATTGTCATGTTCAAGAAACCAATTTGAAATGATTCAAGCTTTGTGACATGGTGCATTATCCTGCTGGAAGTAGCCATCAGAGGATGGGTACATGGTGGTCATAAAGGGATGGACATGGTCAGAAACAATGCTCAGGTAGGCCGTGGCATTTAAACGATGCCCAATTGGCACTAAGGGGCCTAAAGTGTGCCAAGAAAACATCCCCCACACCATTACACCACCACCACCAGCCTGCACAGTGGTAACAAGGCATGATGGATCCATGTTCTCATTCTGTTTACGCCAAATTCTGACTCTATCATCTGAATGTCTCAACAGAAATCGATACTCATCAGACCAGGCAACATTTTTTCAGTCTTCAACTGTCCAATTTTGGTGAGCTCGTGCAAATTGTAGCCTCTTTTTCCTATTTGTAGTGGAGATGAGTGGTACCCGGTGGGGTCTTCTGCTGTTGTAGCCCATCCGCCTCAAGGTTGTGCGTGTTGTGGCTTCACAAATGCTTTGCTGCATACCTTGGTTGTAACGAGTGGTTATTTCAGTCAAAGTTGCTCTTCTATCAGCTTGAATCAGTCGGCCCATTCTCCTCTGACCTCTAGCATCAACAAGGCATTTTCGCCCACAGGACTGCTGCATACTGGATGTTTTTCCCTTTTCACACCATTCTTTGTAAACTCTAGAAATGGTTGTGCGTGAAAATCCCAGTAACTGAGCAGATTGTGAAATACTCAGACCGGCCCGTCTGGCACCAACAACCATGCCACGCTCAAAATTGCTTAAATCACCTTTCTTTCCCATTCTGACATTCAGTTTGGAGTTCAGGAGATTGTCTTGACCAGGACCACACCCCTAAATGCATTGAAGCAACTGCCATGTGATTGGTTGATTAGATAATTGCATTAATGAGAAATTGAACAGGTGTTCCTAATAATTTTTTAGGTGAGTGTATATATATATATTGTAGTGTTCTCAGGCAATAATGAGACGTGCTAGTGAAAAAGGGTGTTTATTTGGGCTGTTGTAGGCCACCACCCACGCCGTACACACCCCGGCTTGAACAGAGAACCGCACTTGGAACAGCAAGGCACTCCTCTACCCCCCTTCTCTCGCTTTTTCCCCAAAAACCATCCCAGGGGTGGAGCCTCTTCGCATATTTAACCCGAACCGCCAATAACAGGTAATGCAGTTAATGATAACAGTCCCCAACACAAAAATGAATAAAGTGCAACATAAACATTAAACTCCTTGTCCTCTGCAACACAATAACATTTAGAACATGTTACAATATATTAGGGGTGTAATAAAATATTGATACACATGAGTATTGCAATATTTTGTTTGGCAATACTGTATCTCAAAAACGCAATATCAATATAAAAAAACAAAAAAAACATAATCATACAGATTCATGGCAGTTGTTTCATTTTGTTACGTTTATATCCCGACCGCTAGATTGCAGTCTTCTTATCTCTGAACTAAACAGTGACATGAAGTACTAGCATAACGGCACGTCCCTAATGTTAACGTTAATATAGTTTGCTGCTAGTAATGGGGGATGAAAGAATAGTTCCAGTTCCCTCTTCGGTGTACAAAGCCGAAGTGTGGCATTATTTCGGCTTTCGTTACAGACAAGGTACAAAAGAGATTGACACAAATTTTGCGGTGTGTAAAATGTGCAATGTCAAATATGCGAAGAACACAACAAATCTGAGAGTGCACATATATCCCAATATATCGCCTTGCTTACAGTATCGCAATATATTGTATCGCAACCCCTGTATCGTGATGCGTATCGTATCGCTATATTCTTGCCGATACACAGCCCTAATATTTATAATAATGATAATCATATTTTATAATGTGTAGAAGCTGATACAGTGTATGTAAACGTATTTGTTTTCAGTGTTAATATATCTTTATTTATACCATTGTGATAATTTTTCACTGTATCTTTTTCTTTCAGGCAGGATAAATTGAAGAGGAGGTTGACCCGTGATTTCCCCCAGCTGGTGTTTCACTCCCCCAGCAAGCGCAACATCAGTGAGCTGGTTTTTGTTGAGACACTGTCTGCAGACAAGTTAATAGACAGGCTACCTCATCCATCAGGTACAGAAACAACAGAGTCAACTGAGGTAACTAGCCAAAGTGACAGTGAAAACACGGCAAGTACAACAGCTGGTCCGCAAAGACCAATTTCAATGGCCACTGTCAATGCTACAGAGGACACAAGGACACTTTATAGTGCAGCATTGCTATTAAAGATGCTTCTGTGTGACTCTGAGAGTGAAGCAAAATCTGTTGTGCCACTCGAACTGTACAATCTGATTTCCTGGATTATTGGTGCAACTGAGGAACCAACACTGGCCCATTATGTTGATATTCCAGATGATTTGAACCTTAAAGTAATATCTATTTGTCAAGACATTGTGTATGTCGCATCTAAAGGACGGAGGCAGACCCCTAAATCATTGTGTCTTGGTCTAACTGTTCGCCATTTAACAGGTTCATCACAAATTGTGTCACTTCTAAATAGACTAGGACATTGTGCTTCATGGAACACAGTTGTTAGTCTAGACACTAGCCTTGCCCAACTACAACTAGTAGAGGGCAGAGACAAAATACCAAAGGGATTCTCAAAGAAGGTTCCTACAATTGTGTGGGACAATATTGACTTTGGGGAGGAGACACTGTCAGGTCGTGGAACTACCCACCACACAAATGGGATTATGCTGCAAAGTTCTGTAGTTGAAACTGTGACAACAACAAACAGACAACCACTACAGAAGGGAGTTTCCTCATTCAAAGCACCCCCTAGCATCCCTGTAGAACAGTACCATCAATCTAAAAGACAAGGACCACAGAACTTGTTTCATCATAAAAGTATTCCATTACAGACAGACACATACAAATTGAACACTGTGTCTGCTGCACAAACTGAACTGGCATATGTTTTTGTAAAATCCATTGATGCTGAAAAATGCACAATCCCAAGCTGGACAGGTTTCCTTCAAGGTGATGGCACTCTGCAAAAGTCAGCACTATATTATCTTCCAGTCATTGAGGCTTCACCGACAGAGATGTCAACAGTCAACACAATTCTGAAGCGAAGTGTCCAAATTGCTGATCAGCTAGAACTGGACCATATAGTGTTAGTTTTTGACCAAGCTATATATGCCAAAGCTCAGCAAATCCGCTGGAAAGATGATGATTTTACTCAGTGTATAGTGATTAGACTAGGTGAATTTCACACATGCATGTCCTACCTGGGCATTCTAGGAAAAAGGTTTGGAGATGCAGGACTGCAAGACATACTCATTGAGTCCGAAGTTGTTGCCCCAGGATCCATCAATGGAGTGATCAGTGGTCATCACTATAATCGCAGCATGAGGGCACACAAACTTCTGTATGAGAGTCTGCAACGCATCAGACTTCTCACCTTCTTAGACTCTTTGCCACCAGAGGAGAGTTGAGTGTATGGATGTAATCAATGAGTTCAAATGTGCATTCCAGGACAAAATGTGACAAAATGTGTTCAAAATATGAAGACTTTGTGAAAAGAAGAAGTGCAGAAAACCCAACGTTTGCCTTCTGGAGTTCATACATTGACATGGTACAGATACTCTGTCACCTGTCAACAGTGCGTTTGATGATGGCATGTTTTTTTTGCATAAGATCGTGTCAATTATGCTAGGTATTTACCTTCATACTGGCTGGAAATGATCAATTTGCCCCTCACACATCCTTCTTGCCACAGTGAGCTCTGTGTTAAAGGCCAGTGGACTGTCCAACGCCAAAGTGTCCATGGATTTGCCTCGATTGCTTGTGACCAGGCCATTGAGCAAACATGCAACAGAGATTCCAAGACAAAGGGTGGTTGGACAGGGCTTACACAGAATCGAGCTGCAGTATATCGCTGGATATTGTCGCAACATGAAAGGGCAGCCATAGCAAGACAATGTGAGGCAATGGCAGGTAAATCTCCTGATATAAGGAAACGAAAAGACCTTGACAGCACACAAATTCATGCTGATGAAAAAGATGTGACCAGTAATTTCCAGCCTAGATTCCATGCTGAATCATTTTGACACACACCAAGATGACATTGTGTGTCTTAGCTCTGGGACAGTCGCAGCTGAAGAAATCATGAGGGATTTGCTAGCAGCTTCGGAAAAGGGGGAAAACGCTGTCAAAGAGTTTATGGACCATAGACTGTTATCACCATCAGTTGACATATTTGCTCCCATCAAAACACAAAAACTAAAGAACTTCAGTGATCAAGCAAAGACCAAGAAGAAATCTGCAGCAGGCAAGGAAGTGATTCTGCGTGCCGACAAGAAGCTATTCTCCAGACTACTCGTCATAGGTCAAAATAGAAAGATAGACCTGCGGGAAATTCTGTCCTATTCCTTGGGAACTGTGTCATATCCTTTAGCCAGTGCTGATGGTTAACTTGCTAAAACAAACAAATCAGCTCTTATGGATTTATTGGAAACCAAAGGAGACTGTTTAGTTGACAAAGTTCCGGCAGATGGAGCTATTCTCTTCGATGGCATGGCAGTCATTCAAGCCATTCGGTCCATACCAAGTACCTTCGGAGAGCTCGCTGACACCATACTGCAGTACATAGTCAAGCTTGCTCTGAAGCACACCTGTACAAGGATAGACTTTGTGATTGACCAGTATCCGGAAATGAGTATTAAAAATCTAGAACGGTCACATAGAGCTGCTGGTGGTACACAACTTGTGAAAATTTATGGACTGGATCAGAAGACACCAACACAATGGAAAAAGTTTCTATCAGATGGAACAAACAAAGAGGCACTGGCAGAATTCCTCTATGTTGCGTGGAAAGATGCTGATCTTACCGCTGTGGGCAAGGACTTAAGCTTGTACATAGCACATGGAGACCTGTGTCACTGTGTGACTGTAAAGGAGGGTTTACAAACTCTCAGTGCTGTTGAAGATCTGACATGTGATAATGAGGAATGTGACACCAGGGTGTTTTTACATGCACAACATGCTGCACAGGAACACGGAACCGTAGTCATCAAGAGCCCTGATACTGATGTGGCAGTGATTGCTTTAAGTCTGCAGCCAGACTTACCATGCAGGTTGTATTTTTTCACGGGGTTTGGCAACAAAACAAGGATCATTGATTTAGCTAAGGTGTCATACCCTCTTGGCACCAGTGTGTGTTTGGCACTTATTGGGATCCATACCTTCTCAGGCTGACTCTACAAGCGCCTTTTATGGCAAAGGCAAAAGAAAGACATTTTCTGTTGCTTGCAAGAAAGAGGAATACCTGGCTGCATTTACAAATTTGGGTAGCAGTTTTAACCTGGATCAGTCTACCTTTGAACTACTTTGCAAATATGTGTGTCACCTGTATGGCCAGTCATCTGCTGAAAATGTGAACGATGCAAGATACAAAGCATTCTGCATGGCATCGTCAGCTTTACCAGAACTATCCATGCCCCCAACAAGTAACACCCTGTACCAACACTGCAAAAGGGCAAACTACCAAGCAGCCATAATGAGACATTCTCTGAAAGGTTTAACGTGTGCCCCTTCACCCGTTGGCAATGGATGGCACCTTGAGGATGGGGAGTTAATAATGACCTGGATGACTAGAAATCCTGCCCCTGAAAGTGTGTTGCAGGTAGTCCACTGCAGTTGCAAGCAAGGCAAATGTGAGACCGGAAGATGTTCCTGTATGTCTGCAAGACTGTCTTGTACTGATTTATGTCGGTGCCAAAATTGTGCAAATGTTTCCCAGGAAACAGAGGAAAAAGCTACATGGGATGATGGCTCTGATGATAGTGATAGGGATGATACTGATGAGTAAAGACGTGCTGTCATATTTTAGGCTGATTTTGAGCTGTAATGAATTCTATTGTCTATGAATCAAAATTAAGGAGGGCAGGGAAGCATTTTGAGTCATTTCAGCCAACTTGGGCCAAAGTGTGCTTCTTTTTTATCTTTCTGTGATAACACAGTGCCTACTGAAAATGTTGATGTATAAAACATCACAGTTTTGCTACATTTACAATGTGTATGTTTAATTTTGCTTAGTGCCAATCTGTTAAGTTGAAGAGTATTTTCTACAAATGTGCCATATTTCATGGTCTACATTCACACTTGAGTATAGTAATGCACCAATGTCAGTCTCAAATGTTAAGGTACATGTATAAATGTCAGTTTGAGAGATATTTTGTGTTGCTAAATTGAATAAAAATACAGTTACAAGCAAAACCAGCAGTATAAGATTTTCGTTTTTTTCAATTCACAATTATATACATTTATGGATTGTGACAAAAAAACTGCAGGATATTTTGTGGAGAACTTTTAACATAAAGTCCAAAATGGTGTTGTCTATGCAAAAATACATTTAAAAAGTAGTGCCCAGATGTGGGAACAAAAATCACTTTCTAGACACTTTTTCCTAGTTCGCCTTATGGCCAATAAAGATGATTTCCTAAAGAATCACAATGCAAAAATTCAATAGTTACAGCAATGAAAGCTATCTGTCTTAACAGATACAGAGAAATTTGAGGGTGATCAGGCCTGAAAACCTCTTAGTAAAGTATGTTGCCAAGTACACCATACCACACTTAACCTTTGCAACAAATCCTCATTCACATTATTCTTTTATCACTCAAAGAAAAATTTATCTCAAAAGGAGAAAAAAAAGAAAGTAAACTTCCTACTCAATCACGAAAATGATGCTGGTACATCAGAAGTTCCTGTGCTTAATGTTTTTTCAGGGAGCATCTGGTTTTGACTGTCTTCACCAGAAGTCTTCACCAGTTCTCTTCATCACTTTCATTTTCCTCCTGTTCCATTTGTATATCAAGAGGTCCTGAACTCTGTGAAACATCCTCATTTAATACTAATGAATGTGTTCTGTTTTCAGGATCTTCGTCCTCCAAGGAATCAGTGGAATTTGTTGATTGGCTCTCGCAGTCAGAATCGGTAACTGTAGATCCACAGGTTTCATCCTCAAGACATGTTACTGGTAAGAAACTGATGTCTAAGAGCGTATTCCAATGTACCACTTTAGTGTGTCCTTTGTCATCCTTCACTTTGTATATGTGTGTTTGAGGGTCATTATCCACAATGGTGTACACAGTAGGTTCCCATCTATCTGCCAACTTTCTTTTCCCTCTTTCTCCTTTATTGGCAATGAGCACTATCTCCATTGTTCAAATGAACTCCCTTGATCTTGCAGTTATAAATCTTTGTCTGTTTCCTCTGTTCTTGTACAGCATGTTTTTAAGCAATTTCGTCTGCTTCATGAAGATGAGACATTAAAGTTGCAACATAGCTGCTGTAATCAACAATCACTGGATCCTTCGATACTTGCTTAAACATTACATCCACAGGTAATCGTGGGACACGTCCAAACATCAGTTGGAAAGGTGCGTAACCCGTCGACTCATGTACTGTTGAGTTGTACGTGAAGGTCAGAGTCTGAATTTGTTGTGGCCACTTATCCTTAGATCTCAGGGGCAAGGAACAAAGCATATTTCCTAGGGTTCGGTTGAACCGCTCCGTGATGCCATTTCCCATCGGATGATAGGCAGTCATGTGAGATTTGGAGACCCCAGAAAGTTTGAGCAATTCAGCAATGAGCTCACTCTCGAAATGTGTTCCTTGATCCATGTGGATCCGCTCAGGGAAACCATACACGCAGAACACATGGTCCCATAACTTCTGAGCAACTTGCTTAGCCGTCTGATTGATGCAAGGAAAGGAGTGTGCAAGTTTAGTGAAATGGTCCGTCAGGACCAACACATCCACTGAACGCTGTTTGTTATCTTCTGCACTCCAAAAGTCAAGACAAACCAACTCCATAGGTGCAGAAGTTTTAATGCTTTCCAGAGGAGCTTGAGTAGCTGGCTCAGGTGTTTTTGCTAGAACACACCTCTTGCAACACTTCACGTATTCTCTAATCTCACGCTCCATCTTGGGCCAGAAGAAGCGCTGTCTCGCCAAGTTCTACTCTGTTCTAGCCTGTCCTTGGTGTCCAGCAAGATCGTGAAAACAGTGTAGGGCTTTTTCTACCATGCTCTGAGGCAGAACATACTGCGTCTGCTTATTGGGTCCTTAGTTACCCTGTATAAAATCCCATCACACATTTTTAGCTGATCCCATTGCTTGACAAGGGCCAAAGCTCTGTAGTCAAGCTTTTCTCTCTCTCTTCTTGAAGGGTGTCTTTTACGAAGTACAAAAGGGAGAACCTTGGAAATGGTGAGGTTGAGTTCTTGACTTCTTTCCAGCTCATCATGAGAGAACATAGGCAAAGGCTGTTCACCTTGGCTAGTGTCTGCAACCTGCTGAACTAACTGCACTAATTGAACTGCTCGCGTCATTGTCGCCATTTCCCAGTCATCCTGGACTTGGCAAAGTTTCTCAACAGCTACTGGATCACATGACTGCAAATGACAACTTGATTGACATCCAACCTGACCACTCATCTTATAGCACTCAACCTTCAGACGAAACACATCCTGTATTCCTTCTTCACCTACAGCATCAGCTTCAGTAAGTAAGCGTTTGTAACTCTCATTCATGAGCCTATGACTAATTGACCTTGCGAATGGATCTCTGCTTAAGGTATCAGCCACAATGCTCTTGACTCCTGCGATATGTTTTATGTCGAAAGAACAAGGGGCTAATTTCGAAACCCACCTTTGTTCACAGGCGTCGAGTTTTGGCTTAGTCATAATGTGCGTAAGTGGATTGTTGTCAGTCCAAACTGTAAAGCTGTGCCCCTTGAGCCAGTGGCTGAACTTTTCGCACACACTCCACTTCAAAGCCAAAAACTCGAGCCTGTGCGCAGGGTACTTTTTCTGTGACGCGGACAGAGTTTTGCTGGCGAAGGCAATTGGCCGAGTTATTTCTTCCCCAGCTGGAACTTGGGATAGCACAGCACCTAACCCATCTAGAGATGCGTCAGTTGAAAGAATCAGAGGCCTAGAGAAATCAGGATGCGCAAGCACAGCACAGTTCAACAACTTTTCCTTGAGTGAATTGAAAGCAATATCGCATTCTTCCATCCAATCACTTGGATTCAGCTTTCTGAACGTGCCAACAGGCTTCTTAACTTTCTCTTTACCTCTTCTCTTCTGACCCGCAGTTAGAGCAAAGAAAGACTTGGCAATTGAAGAACAATTAGGAATAAAGTGTTGATGGTAGAAAATCATTACTAAAAATGACTTGATTCTTTGCGCTGATGGAGTGCAATCATCTTCCTCCATAAGTTGCAGCTTGGACATTTTGGATATAACATCCACCTTTGTGAAGTCCACAGAGACACCATGGCCAGAAATAACATGACCCAAGAATTTTACTGAATTACGCAAGAAATTACACTTTTTGGGACTCAATTTGAGGTGATGTAACCTCAGCCGCTGAAAAACCATTTCAAGCCTGCTCAAAGCCTCTTGCTCCGTGGACGCGAACACAAGCAAATCATCTAAATAGCAGAGCAAACTGCTGAAGTTCCTATCCCCAATAATGCTAAGCATCATCCGCATGAACGAAGCTGGACTGTTGCACAGGCCTTGTGGTATGCGGTTATACTCATGTAGTCCCATGGGAGTAATGAAAGCCGTGTATTTTTTGTCTTGTTCATGCATGGGCGAGTTGTAGAATCCGGAGGTTAAGTCCAGAGTGCTGAAGTAATTGTTACCTCCTAAAGCAGCAAGGCAGTCGGACTGATGAGGGAGTGGGTGAGCATCTTTGAGTGTGCATTAAGCCACCTGAAGTCTGTACAGATGCGGAGGCTTCCATCCTTTTTCCACACAAGTACCAGTGGCGATGCGTATTTGCTTACCGATTTTCTAATTATCCCTTGCTCCTCCATTTCAGTTAACACCTGACGCAACTTCTGGTAATGAGCAGGAGGGATCCTCCGATATGGCAACCGGAAAGGCCTCTCATCTGTAAGTCGGATACGGTGTTCAAATTCCTTAGCCTCACCACAGTCTAAAGGATGCTTAGAAAACACGTCATTGTAATTCACCAATAACTGTACAAGTTTCTCTTTGGATGCATCAGTGAGTTTGCAGAGATCAATGTCAATTTCACTCAACCCAACATCTTGCAGTCTCAAATTTAAAGCACAATTAGCTTGTATCTCTGAACTAACCTCCTTTATCTTTCCAGTGCCCTGCAAGACTGGGAAATCTTCTACAGCCAGACAAGGTGAAACATCTGCCATTTTCCGATTCTTTCTTAGCGTGACAGGTTGGTCTGACAAATTGGTTATTTTCATAGGTACCCACCTATCACCCCGCATAGATGTTATCACACGAGCTACCATGATGTTTCTTGGCATAGTCTTGGATAAAGTTGGTTTAATGAGAATGGTGCTCCCAAGGGACAATGGAGTGTTGCTGGGCAGTCTTCCCCACACTAAATGTTCTTGTCTAGCAGCAAGAGTGACAGCATGCTGGAGCTTTACTGTTCCGATTTTGCTAGGGATCTCATCATGTCGCCAGCGTGTGAGATTTGACATCACATCCAAATAGTGTTCACCATGTTCATCATCTAAATTCGGCATTTGGGCATTAGCAGCTTCTTCAGTCTCCTCAAACACTCGTCAGCGACATCAACAGCTTTATTAAGCCGAATCCAATATTCCATTGCGTTCTCTCCTGCTACAGGTAAAGTGCCATAAAAGTCAGCAAGCGGCATGGATGAATATGTCAGTTCGCTATTTGGGTATGTCTGTGACAATCCTTGGGTTTCAGTGATGGATTGCTGCGTAGTGCTATCTTGATTACATCTTTAGCTCTCCCCATTAAGTTCGACATGATCTCGTCCGCTTGTTCAGTTAATGGAGCACCTTTCTTCCTCAAATAAACAGCCATTCTTCCAGAGTTCTTCCCATTCGTGTACTGATAATCAGTCAGATTCATCCCCTCTGAAACAGGGAGGTGCTTTAACATCAGGCTTCATCACAAACTTCATACCAGTCAAATTTAGAGAAGGCGACTCCATGAGAACCTGGCTCGTCTCTATGCTCTGCTTTTGAGTATCAGGACAATCATTTCTTTCACTGCCTTTTTTCAGCTGATCAGATATTGACTGCCCTATTTGTTGAGCAAGCTGTGTGATTAAACTAATCAGCATTACTGTAGTCTCGGCTTTCTGAAGCAGCACCTTCACACTTTTCTGATTCAGTAGTATGTACTGTAACAGGATTACGGGTAGAACAGAAATCAGAAGAACCAATATTAACAGTCCTTCTAAGTGGTGTCTGTTCAAGTTCACCAAATATACACCCCCTGGCAAAACCCAATTCAAACCCATCACTAGGGGAGTAACTTGTCTTCTCACTGTTTTGTGACATATTGAGTTTTAGAGATCAACAAAAGTAAATTAGAACAGATAATGTCCCCAGGAGGAAAAAGAAAAGCTTACATGTACCAAATAATCAAACAAAAATGGTATCAGATTCAAATGTCAGATTTTCTCTCTCTCTCTCTCTCTCTCTCTCTCTCTCTCTCTCTCTCTCTCTCTTCTTTTCTGTTAATATGAATTTTCAACCTTTTTTGAATCATGTGCAGTCTAATGTCCAACCTCTTTCTTTTTTTTCTCTTTGGCGCAGGTACAGGCAGAATTTGGACGCTCCACAATGCAGCAAACCCCGGCGATCAAACTGACGTTGATCAAGGAGGATCCACGATGACTTGCATCAGAGAAAAGTCACGGCACCATTGTGACCGGTCTGGATCTTCGCTCTGCGTTGTGTTGGCAATAAGGCAGGCCGGACAGCAGAAATTCCACAGACCACTTTTTATTCTGGGTGAATAAAAATAGGACAATTTATGAAAATAAGGCCTTCCTTCACAGTTTCGCCATTGGCCTTTCCCCAGCCGCGCTTACCGCAAACTGAACTTCATAGTACAATTTTCAGATAAACTGCATATGATCAGATCAACAATATTTACAAATTTTCTCGCTATAAAACATTTCCCCATGAATTCAAAACAACACTAACTGGAACATGGATATAAAACATACCTGGGTGAATAAAAAAAAGGACAATTTATAAAAAAAAAAAAAAATTAGGCCTTCCTTCACAGTTTCACCATTGGCCTGACAGTCAAAACAGATCATTTTAGCCACAGATCTTGGTTAACAAACGCTCTCAAAACGAATACATACTTCATGTTTCATTACCCTTCAATAAGATTAAACTTCATTTTTAACACAAAAATAGTTATTAAATGACAAGAAACTAACTAATTTTAAGCTTTTTAGAGAGAGCTCGCGCAAACCTCACCTTTCCCCAGCCGGGCTTACCGCAAACTGAAGGAAAGCAACCGGAACTTATTTCTTAAAGGGGACACGTACCATATTTAACAATTACAACAAACACTGAAGAAATGCACATATAAACATAGAAAATAGCTGAAATAACAGTAATTGCCAGAATACAAAATAATTATGTCAATTGATAAAGGGAGAGATTTTGTGTGAAATTAATAAATTGACATAACATCTGTTACATCAGGCATTATAGAAGAAGACTCAATCTGAACATTGCCGTCTATTCGCGCGCGTTAACCAATCAGGAGCCTGCTTGCTGCTGTCACGTGGTGAAGTGGCATGATAAACTAATGGCAAGTCAATAGCGGATAAGAAATGTAGTTTTACGACTTTTTCAGGCGAGAATGTAGTTGTTTAAAGCTCAAATCTGTGGTTTATTTATAAAGAGAGCACCTATTTGAACATTTTATCTGGTGTTTTGGGAGTTGTGAGATCCAGGTGATCACCGGGTGCTTAGCGCTCGTTAACCCCGGCGAGAGCAGCCTTTCCTCGGCTAGTCTTTCTGGCATTTGCCGCTGGCTCTGATGTCTCTGTAGTGGTTAAACATGTGATATAATTTGTCTTGTGTAGATCTAACGTGCGATCTTTGGTCTCATGAATCTATCATTTGTTGCCTGCCAAATCGTTTTGACTGAGAGCAAAGTGAAGTTTCATAACTTAATTTTTTTAGGCTATTTAACTTCACCAATGTAGCCTACTAGCGCTGACTTTATATGTTTGACTGAATTGTTTGCTTTATTTCTTGTATAGCTTCTTATACCTTTTACTTTTAACTTTTACTTTTATAATGGCTATCATTGATCACACATAAACGGACATTTAACAAAAAGAGACTGGGTTGTGAAACATATTTCTCTAGCCAAAATGTAATTCAAATATATGTTGTAAATGGCACAGCTTAAGAAAATATATTCAAACTGAAAATACATTGCATATTATGTCAAGATGTATGCAAGGACAGACAGGCAGGCAGAAACAAAGGATCTAAGTGCAAAGATACAATAACCAAACCAAAACAGGGGCACACAAGGAACAAACACGTGAGATACATCCAACGACTGACAAACAACAAGAGAAACAGAAGACCTATTTATACACAAGGGGTAATGAGACTAACAAGACACACCTGGGAACAACCAGGGACTAATCAACTTTAAACACTACAAAAAACTACAAATATGGCACAGAGACATGCAGGAAATAAGACAAAAGTCCAAACCAGACATGGATGAAAATACAACAGAACAGCTCCTTAAGAGCAGCTTCCAGACACTCCCAGGCCAACAAAACCCCAAAACAAAAGGAGGCTGAACAGGGGGAGGGATGGAGGGCAAGGGCCGTGGAGTAAAAGAGGGTCTGGAGACTAATCACCACGGCAGAGCAGGTAGAGAGGGAGATCACCACAGTGGAGCCGATGAAACTGAAGACCACCACAGCGGAGCAGGCTGTAGCATCTGGACTGTCTCACAAATGGTCAGTTCCATTGAACATAAGAGATGCTCTTATCTTCTTGATTTTTGCATATAAATCAATGTCCTGGTTCCAAGACGTCTATGGTGAATTGCCCCCCTTTGGCACCTTTGTGGCTTGGTTGAGGCAAAGCAGACAACCCCTCGAAGAGCCCTGGTGACTTCAAAGCGATCCTAATCAGCAATGTTACCATCCCCATGCAGGACATTGAGGACTCATTCCAATACACAGACACAAACATTTTCTTTATGTAGCCCATAATTAAACTATTCCAGAATGTATATGATGATTCCTTTGTGTATGCTTAGTCCCAGTGTTATATTCTACGAAGTCATGATGTGTGTAATGTTTAGGTCATCTTAAACGCTTGTATTACTGTGTAAAGGATGTATTTCTGCTTTTATACCTTCAAGCCAAAGTTTTTTTGGTATCCAAATGTTTCTCTCTTTTTTTCTTAATCAACGGTGCACAGTATGTGATTATGAGATGCATCATTAGTATGTTTAGCAACCTTGGGAGTAAAACTGTACTAATTCTGACATATAATATGCAAAGTTGGTCGTTAAACAGAGGCAAAATGCACCCTCTGGATTGGTCAAGTTAACCAAGGAGAGGTGTGGACTAGTTTGTCTTAAAAGACAAAGGACAGGTCTTCTCTTCTCGTTTGCGTTTAGGATTTGTGCCCCTGTTTAAGGTGATATTATTAGTTGCTAGCTCTCTGGTTGTCTGTTTGCCAATCTTGATCTTTTCTTTCTCTTTTTTTCTCTTCTTCTCCCTCTCTTTCATTACTTTTTGTTATTCTGTGTATATATATATATATATGTATTCTTTATTTAGGCGTATGTATTCATAGTGTCAATTATTAAAACCATTGTATCCACGTTTGATTGTCATTGTTGCCGCTTACAAAACATATAGTCACTTTAATGTTCAGATCTTGCTACAAGCCTGCATATAGTATTGTTGAATACTTTAATTAATATCCTAATAGTTCAGGAAGTTATTCTTCGCGGCAGAAGGATAATCTTCGTGAAGATTTGATAGAAAGAATAAAACTTTGTGAGAACTGATAAGAAGGCTGTACTGTCGATTTTATTTTGTAGCCTACTGATTTGGCATATATATTCGTAGTTAATTGCAATCCATTGTTATTAGCTATATATATATATATATATATATATATATATATATATATGGTACAAATACTTAGGCTAGGTATTTCCCTTATAACCACGGTCCTGTCACATGTCTGTCTGTCTTTATGTTGTGTTTTGATTCAGTCACATGTTCCTTTGTTCATTTTCCCGCCACTCCTGTGTTCCCATGGTTACCCTCATTAGTTCATTTGTCCCAGCTGTGTCTTGTTAATTAGTAATACCAATCACCTTATTATTCACATTTGCTTTGTGTACTTAAACCCTCAGTTCTCCCTCAGTGTTTGTCAGTTCTTGTCTTTAGTTATACATGTTTCCTGAGTTTTATTATTAAAGTTCCTGTCTCTGTGAGCTTATATCCTACATGTAACATGACAGGTCCACTGTAACAGCCTGTCGTTACATATATCTGAATAATAGGAGGGGCCCACCAACTATTAACTTAACGCTGCTAAAACATATCTTAGTATGTTTCCCAGTATATTGTCACAAACAATAGAGACCAAATGCATTTTTTATACCTTTATATAAAGAAAATGTGTAAGGTACACCAGAAAAATGGTGACTTTGGGGTGACTTAGAGATTTATAATTTGATCATTATTTAATCAAATTAAATCATTAATTAAATAATAGTACACATAATTCCCTATTGAGCTAATTTAATTTATTAACATATATAGTCGAGTTGTTACAAGGTGGAACAGGAGACTAGTGATGCAAAATCCGATTCATTTCCGCGAACCGGTTCTTTTCGGATAGTTTGGCTCAATGAACCGGTTCAAAAAGCTGATTCATAGGTTCCTGACGTCATCATGCAATGATGTCACTATGCATTTATTTTATGCTTTTTTATGCATTTCTCAGTGTCATGTTATATCAAGGAAACATTCAAATAAAGTAATCTGTGTCAATGCATATTGAAACAATCGAATTAAGTTATTTGCGTAAGTGTATGTTGCTGATTATTGCCTTTCATTCACTGAAGGTAATGGTGTTTGTGTTCACAGTTAATTCATTTATCCTTCACGTCGGATTCGACTGAAAGCTGCGCAACTACAGCACACATTACAGGCACTGCTCAACAAACGCGGATATGTGCTTTATGTCTAAATTATACCATAGAACGAGTAAACCAACTCCATGTTTATTGTCCTTATAAACTCCTTGATTTAAAATATAATCTGCACGCGCAAAACCATAGTAAAAGAAAATGTTTTAATAAAATGAAGGCCTAATTAATAAAACCAGTTCACTTAAGTTAATGTTGTTTGTGTGGTCACAGTTTCATTCGCGGATGTCGACTGACCAATATTGAGTAGCCCACATCTTGGATAAGATTCCTAAAAGTTTCGCACATGCAGCACACATTCAGACATACATAAACGCGGATATGTTACATGTCTAAAGTAGCCTATATAGAAAGAATAAACCAGTCTTATAAATAAATAACTTTCGCTTAACAACTTAAAATATAATCTGCGTGCACAATAAACTACAGTAAAATGTATTTAAATCTCTCGACAGAAAGGTTTTTGCAGGTTTTAATAAAATGTTATTTAATAACAGTAGTCATAATAAGCATATTTCCGGGACGTGCCTCAGACTTGCTTCACCAGCTCAATAATCAGAATCCTCAGTAATCCTCGGCAAACTTGGACAGCTGGTTGAACGGCTCTTTTGGTTCTTTTTTAGTCGGACGTGCTACTTCGGCGTCATCAACCCGGAACTAAAGTTCGATTCAGTTCAATTAATGAACTGGCTTAACCGGTTAGTTTTTGAGAACCGGCTCAAAAGAACGATTCGTTCAAGAACCGAACATCACTACAGGAGATCATCATGGTGGATCTGGCGAAGAAGGAAACCACCACGGCAGAGCAGGAAACCACCACGGCGGAGCAGGCGGAACAAGTCGCCGCTGCCTTGGGAGGAGCTGTAGTGGTCAGCGCCTCCTTGAAAAAGCTGTAGCAGTTGCCGCCGCCTGGGGAGGAGCTGTAGCAGTCGCTGCTGCCTCGGGAGGAGCTGTAACTGTAGTCGCCACCTCAGGAGGTTGTCGCTACCACCTCGGGGGAAGTGGCAGTAGCCATCACTGGGAGCACTGAGGACAAATGGAAGACCTCCAAGACCCCCGGGCTTGTGGGCACTGGGACCGTGAGCTTGAGGGTGCTGGGAGCTTGACGGATCTCACAAAATCACTCCACAAAATCACAAAAACTCCCTTTGAGCACTATCTATGGAAAGTTTTGTTTTTAGATGTTTATTGAGTCCACAATAATAAAAAGAGATTAAAGAATTGTCCGGAAAAGGGGTGTAATAGGCCAAGTCCAAAAATTCTCTGGTATGGTCCTCGAGGGACACTCACCCTGACGCAGAATAATGAGACCTACTCTTGCTAGATCCATTTTGTTTGGTCAGTCATTCTGTCAAGATGTACGCGAGGGCAGGCAGGCAGAGACAAAGGATCTAAGAGCCTTTAAGTGTTGAAATATGAGCATTTAATATTCAAACCAAACCAAAACAGGGAAACACAAGGAATAAACATGAGATGCATTCAACGACTGACAAGCAACAAGAGGTAATGAGGGGTTATACATAAGGAGTAATGAGACTAATGAGACAAACCCGGGAACAACCAGGAACTAATCAATGTGAAAAACTTAAAAAGGACAACAAACATGGCACAGAAACAGGAAATAAGACAAGTCTAAGTCCAAACAAGACAAACATATAACATAATATATTACAATATATATTACTTGCGCAAGCAGCATGTAATATTCATAACCAAAATTTAATTTAATGTGTATATAATTCTATATAATATACTGTATATAATTGTATATAATTATCTGCTATTCCATTATACTGCTCTTCCACCTACAAACAAGAACCAACTGCAATGTTCTTCTTGTTCTTTGGCAGAGAGTGCAAGTGATGTCACAGGGGCTGACAGTGCATGTGATGTCCCAGAGGACAGAGAGTGCATGTAACATCACAGAGCGCATGTGAAACTGACTGCAGATCCACAGCCATGTCTATCTAAACGCCCAGACATGCTATTAGTGGAAGCAGTGCAAATTGATTCACTGACTCATTACTGCACAGAGGAATCTCCTGAAGACTTTTAATTACATTTTGAGAAATGCCTCAGGTCTTTTTAGTTGTCTTTTTAGCAATATGTAGGCTAATTTTAAATGTGTCAAAAACAGTTTGAATGTTCTTTTCTAAAGGACATAGAGCTTATGTAAAGCAGGATATTTTTATTTTGGGAGAGAGATTAGAAGTTGTTTCAGAATATATCTACCTACCAGAATAATACCTCAGGGTACATCTGGACTCCTGTCTTGGTTTTAAACCCCACATAAAAAAGGTTTGCAAAAAGGTTCAATTTAACTTGGTTAATTTTAGATTTATTAGAAATTCTTTATCAAATGAGGCTGCAAAGGTATATTTTCACTCTATAATTGTTTTCTCATATTGTTTGACAAGCTGGTGTAATATACATTCCATAGTTGTAAAAACCATTAGAATTATTATATAAACAAGCACTTAAAAGTTTTGATAAAAAACAATTTAGTTTTCACATTGTCATATTTTAAATAAGAATAACTTGCTTAGCTGAGAAAACCTCATTAAGTTTAAAAATTATTGTTTAGTTGATAAGATTATGTATGGTTTAGCTCCTCCTCCTCTGGCTGATTTTATTCATTTTAAGTCTATTGAAAACCGAGTAACTAGAGGTGCAACAAGAGCGGATTACAATATTCCACATAGGAAAACTTCCTTTGGTCAAGCTGTTTTTTTCCTTCAGAGCATCACATCAGTGGAATACCATACCACAAACAATTAGAGAATGCACATTGTTTAACTCATTTAAGTATAATTTTAAGAGATGGCTTCTTATATAAATGTATATATATACACTCACCTAAAGGATTATTAGGAACACCATACTAATACTGTGTTTGACCCCCTTTCGCCTTCAGAACTGCCTTAATTCTATGTGGCATTGATTCAACAAGGTGCTGAAAGCATTCTTTAGAAATGTTGGCCCATATTGATAGGATAGCATCTTGCAGTTGCTGGAGATTTGTGGGATGCACATCCAGGGCACGAAGCTCCCGTTCCACCACATCCCAAAGATGCTCTATTGGGTTGAGATCTGGTGACTGTGGGGGCCATTTTAGTACAGTGAACTTCTGACTCTACCATCTGAATGTCTCAACAGAAATCGAGACTCATCAGACCAGGCAACATTTTTCCAGTCTTCAACTGTCCAATTTTGGTGAGCTTGTGCAAATTGTAGCCTCTTTTTCCTATTTGTAGTGGAGATGAGTGGTACCCGGTGGGGTCTTCTGCTGTTGTAGCCCATCCGCCTCAAGGTTGTGCGTGTTGTGGCTTCACAAATGCTTTGCTGCATACCTCGGTTGTAACGAGTGGTTATTTCAGTCAAAGTTGCTCTTCTATCAGCTTGAATCAGTCGGCCCATTCTCCTTTGACCTCTAGCATCAACAAGGCATTTTCGCCCACAGGACTGCCGCATACTGGATGTTTTTCCCTTTTCACACCATTCTTTGTAAACTCTAGAAATGGTTGTGCGTGAAAATCCCAGTAACTGAGCAGATTGTGAAATACTCAGACCGGCCCGTCTGGCACCAACAACCATGCCACGCTCAAAATTGCTTAAATCACCTTTCTTTCTCATTCTGACATTCAGTTTGGAGTTCAGGAGATTGTCTTGACCAGGACCACACCCCTAAATGCATTGAAGCAACTGCCATGTGATTGGTTGATTAGATAATTGCATTAATGAGAAATTGAACAGGTGTTCGTAATAATCCTTTAGGTGAGTGTATATATTGCCTTTTTTTGTTTGTTTGTTTATTGTTTAATTGTATTTTTCCAGAGTTGTTTCTGAGTTCTGGTTTTACTACTGTTGTAATTGTTGTTCTCTCTTATATCTTTTCTCTAGTTTTAGGCCTAATAACATCTGGCAAAGGGACTACCAATGAAAACTAGCCTTTTGGCTAATTTGGGTACATTTACATTCATGAATGTTGATTAATGTACACTGTCCCTTTTTTAAATAAATACATACATACATAAATATTTTATGCATAGAATATCTTGATGACTTGCCAAAAATGAACAGTATACAACTAACTGCATCCCACAATGCAATCCAATTTTAGAGTTGAACTAGAATGAACACACTGCAAAATGGACTTGAGCTTCAATTTCCAGTGTGATAAATGAACTAGCAGGCTAATATTGTTATTCTTATAGATGATTTACGTGACTGCTGAACGTTTAGACATTATTACAAGAAAAAATATAAAAAAAATGTAAACAGCCATTATTATTTCCATGTTAACTGAAGGCCACTTGCTGAATTAAACATGTCTTGTGACAAACATACTGAACTATTATAATTAAAGATTATGGCATACTGTCCCCTTTGTTTTAATGTACATTGTACAGTATTCAGTGAGGAGCAAGCTAATATTTTAAGTCAGCATTAAACAAAGGATGCAAATTATTGTGACGTATGTCCGAATGAAACCGCTTCTCAAACAAGAAAAAATATAGGGCGGGACTTGATTTTGTACATCGGGAATTGATTGGATTGTTGGATCGTTGTGGTTTGCTCTTTTGGGGGTAATGCATTACAAGTAACGTGAGTTATGTAATCTGATTCATTTTTTTCCAAGTAACTAGTAAAGTAAAGCATTACTTTTAAATTTACAACAAAATATCTGAGTTACTTTTTCAAATAAGTAATGCATGTTACTCATCACATGTGAACAAAGACAAATTCAGTATTCCTCAAAATGAATAAAAACAGTGAAATGCAAACTCAGAATAGGGGAGAGCACAACCTATCGCTTTTGGACTTTCTCAGTTTGTGTAAATCCACTTGTGGTTCAGAGTATTTATTTTTCCCCACATTAATTTTACACATGTCTAGTACAATTATGTGGTTTTGTTTCATTAATACAGTATATACTTTTTTCTTGAAATGTGACAACGTGCCCCATAGGTGTACCCCACATATGGGGCATGTTGTCACATTTCAAGAAAAAAGTATATACTGTATAGTATATACATTGTATACATTGTACTGTAAAGTATATACATTGTAACATGTGAGGGGCACGATGTAACATTAATATATGACAGCTTAAAATGTTATCTAATATAATCAGGGTCAATAAAATACAATTATAATTTTTTTCATATAAAATAATGGCATTTTTTAATAATTAAAAATAAAAAAAATTTAGTTTGACAACAAATACATTGCTAAACACAGCTAGTTCAAAATTCATAATTAATCATTTTTGAACATTGACTCTCAGTCTTTATTCACCTTTTCCTCATGGTTTCTCAATAGAATTCATAAAAGTATAGAATATAATAGCGTAGTTCTAATAGGGGCTCATTGTAACGCAGTGTTACAACGCACCGCACCTGCACAACTGGGATTTAACCCCGGCTCGTGTCTTCTGCTGGTTAGATCAGCATTAGAGTTACAAATGACTGCTCTCATTAGAGATACAAATGATTTACTCTCATCATCCGATCGTGGTTGTATCTCTCTATTAGTGTTACTCGATCTTAGCGCTGCATTCGATACTATCGACCACAACATTCTTCTAAATAGACTCGAAAATTTTGTTGGCATTAGTGGAATTGCATTGGCATGGTTTAAATCATACTTATCTGACCGTTATCAGTTTGTTGCAGTAAATGAAGAGATGTCACACCGATCACAAGTTCAGTATGGAGTACCGCAAGGCTCAGTGCTAGGACTGTTGCTTTTCACCCTGTACATGCTACCACTGGGAGATATCATTAGGAAGCATGGCGTTAGTTTTCATTGTTATGCTGACGATACTCAGCTCTATATTTCCTCACGCCCTGACGAAACTTACCAATTCACAAGTTTAAAGGAATGCATAGCTGATATAAAAAATTGGATGACTATTAATTTCCTGCAACTTAATTCAGAAAAAAAAAAAAAATTAATTATTGGACAAAAACCCTCTGCACATAGTAACCTAGAATACTGTCTAACACTTGATGGCTGCTCTGTTAAGTCCTTGTCGTCAGTTAGGAACCTGGGTGTGCTCTTTGATACCAATCTTTCATTTGAAAGCCACGTTTCGAGCATCTGTAAAACTGCATTTACCATCTTAAAAATATATCTAAATTACGGCACATGCTTTCAATGCAAAATGCTGAACAGTTAGTTTACGCGTTCATGAACTCAAGGCTAGATTATTGTAATGCTCTACTGGGTGGTTGCCCTGCTCGCTTAATAAATAAACTGCAGCTGGTCCAAAACGCAGCAGCTTGAGTTCTTACTAGAACCAGGAAGTATGACCATATTAGCCCGGTTCTGTCAACAATGCACTGGCTCCCTATTAAACATCGTATACATTTTTAAATCTTGCTAATTACTTACAAAGCACTAAATGGTTTAGCTCCCCAGTACTTGAGCGAGCTCTTAACGCATTATACTCCATCATGTCTATTGCGGTCTCAAAACTCTGGCCAGTTGATAATATCTAGAATATCAAAATCAACTGCAGGTGGTCGATCCTTTTCCTGCAGGCGGTCGATCATAAGAAGAATGGCATCTACGCTAATGTTAGTCTCTCTGTTTATCCCTGAGGTTTACTGCAGTCAGCCGGATCCGGGCCATATCCAGATCAGATGGTGGACCTGCGCCTAGACATGACCAACGCATCCCTTAAATGTGTGCAGAGACCGTGTCAATTAAACTCCACCCTGTAAATGCCACATCGACACGACATCCTCATTAAACCCGTCTCCGGCGTGACGACTCCAATCTTTCGAATAATCTTACGAATATCTTTCGATCTAATATGACTTCTGACCTGTAATGTTGCCAGAATCATAATCATACATTATTTGTTCGTCAGCCAGAGGAGAACTGGCACCCCGACTGAGCCTGGTTTCTCTGAAGGTTTTTTTCTCCATTCTGGCCACTGAAGGAGTTTTGGTTCCTTGCCACCGTTGCCTTTGTCTTTTGGCTTGCTCAGTTGGGGACACTAAAATTTCAACTATATTACTGATCTGCCCGCATTGACACTATATGATAACTGAAATGAGCTGGATGACATCACTGTTTTCTCCAGAGCGGCTGTTCAGCCGAATCAAATTCTGTTGCATCATTTTCCTGTTAACACTGTGAAGCTGCTTTGAAACAATTGGCATTGTAAAAAGCGCTATATAAATAAAGGTGACTTGACTTGACATTAAAGAACTATCTCAACTGTTAAATAACAGATATAAGATTAAAATAATATCAGATTTGTCTTATTTTAAATAAACACAATAAAAAAAGAGATGAAAAATTAACTTAAGTAAGAAATGTACTTTTGCTATGGTTAAATAAATGTTTAGTGATATCTTCCAAAGACTTTTGAATTTTGGCGCAATTTTTTCTCTATATACTGTTGATATGACAACTAGTAAATACACTAAGTTTCGTCATGCTGGCATGTGTGGAAAGTTTTAAACCATGTGTGTTACAACTAACCCCGCATTAGGTTGTGCCCCGTGCTCCCCTATTACACAAACCTGCAATAATTAAATATGTTAAAGTGCCCCTATTATGTCTTTTCGAATATTCATGCAGTGTTTATAGCTGTTTGTGAATGTTAGCGTTCTGCAAAGTTGTAAAGTCGAAAGTGCACAATAAATAAAGTTATTGTCTCCCAAAAGAAAGAATCAACTCTGAAATGCCTATATGAATTGTTTTTCATTCGAATCCCACTGTGTGACAGTTCTACGTAACTAGAAAATACATTTGCATAATGTCCGCGAACAACTTGACCAGCCCTCAAACGTCATTTTACTGACGACTGCTTCTCAAATCCCGGAGTTCAATGCAGGATTCACAAAACGCTTGCTCTTGAAAGATGGGTCAGTACCCAGTTTATTTGGACCATCTAACTCCTCAGAATTACAACCTGTAAGTATGAATAATTATTGATGTATATATTTTCTACCGGGTGTTCAAAATACATAGTTTTGTGTTTTATATTGTGTAAGCTAACCGGCTAACTCACATTATTACTGTCTTACTGAAATAGTTAATGCTAATCAGCTTTGGGCCACTATTACCTAAAACTGTTTCTGTTAATGCAGATTGTCTGTCGTTCTTACTACTTTGAGTAATGATAAAGGATGGAGCAAGATTTGTTTTGCAAACTTCAATGTTACATCAGTCATTCACATTAGTGCTCGGCTAATGTATGCAACGTTATTGATACAGCTGAAGCTGAAGTTGTGCTGTAAGTGGTAGACCAATCACAACAGACTGGGCCATCTGGCCAATCAGAGCAGAGTAGCTCTTGGAAAGAAGGGATTTATAGAGACTGATTCATGACGAGTCGTTTGAGAATCATTGAAAAATGTGATGTGCAATGTATATTATGAGAAAATGTATTATGAGTTTTTGGATGTTTGACGCATGTAAACCTGTTGTAAGAGAGCTCCAAAACAAAATTTAAAATAGCATAATAGGGGCACTTTAACACAAATACACTTTAATCTCACTTTATTTACCAATGTCTTTGCTGCTGACCTTCGATGATCCAATTCAACCAATAAACCAAAATTGCTAGATAAACATCACATTTGTGTTTCACTTTTTTATATTGCTAAAGTAAGAGTGTTGATTCAACTTTCTCTGTTCTTCTGCGATCCAGAATGACACAGTAGCCTACAGCTGAAAGGTTTGTTCAGCTGTACTGCGTCACTCGGGATCGCAGAAGAATACTGTACAAACGTGAATTTTCATTTCCTTCAGCCTGAGGCTTATTCGTGAAATGAATAAGCCTCAGGCTGAAGGAAATTAAGATTTGGTGTGAAAAGGGCCTTTACATCTGCCAAAAATAGAACTTTTGCTTTAAACATACAAACAAGCACAGCCAAGGTGAGAAAAAAGTAATGCAAAAGTAACGTAACACATTACTTTCCATATAAGTAACTAACGCAATTAGTTACTTTTTAAGGGAGTAATGCAATATTGTAATGCATTACTTTTAAAAGTAACTTTCCCCAACACTGCCGTGATCTCATGTAGGGAGCCTAAGTGACAGGTTGTCCCACCCTCGCGCCTCGTGTGTTACTGCAGTGTGGGAGGGGAAGTAATTTTGTTTTAAGTTCATTTATAATAAATACTGCAATATCCCTTAAAAAAAACATTTTGATTTCATGGATTAGATAAACGTCGTTTCGGTTCTTCTTGAGGATTGAAACCATGACATTGGCGTTGCTAATACCATCCACAGAAGTTTTTCCTATAATACAGAAGGTTGGAAAACCAGCTCTTTTAACTTTAGAGGTCGTTTTATTACATTACACTTTACGGCCTCGACATAGCAGCTACTCTATCCTAATCTGCCAGCGGAGGTTTTATCTGCTTCTTTATCTGCCAAGATAATAAATGACTTAAAATGGATAAAGCCGCAGACACACATTTCATCCAATCTGTCTGGGCGCCCACGCCCACGCGCGCGCGCGCGAACACTCACATGAGAGGAGAGAGCGAGAGGCTTGGGCATTCCCTCACATTCCACTTGACAGATCAGCGCGGTGAAGCTTCTGCTCCTGTAGTGAGTGCAAGATAGACATTTCTCCTCAGCGCCTGAGGAGGATTCATCACAAGAACAATGCAGGTGAGGAATCGATCATATCGCCTTTATTCTTAACGGCTGCATTAAAAAAAAAAATAATAATTAAAAAAAAAAAACCGCTGTGGCATTAAGGGGCACAAGTAGGAATCACAAAAAACGATACAATGAAATTATATTCCAAATATGATTGCATGCATAATCATTCTAATTCTAATACGACCATTCGCTGTGTAAGATACTGAGTTGATAATAGTTACATAATTTCACTCGAACTGTAGCTCGCGCGTCCTCGGAGCGCGAGAGGTCGCGGTGTCAATCATCTCGTCCTGGTAGTTGTGTCTTAATGTGCCATATATGATGCGTATTATTACATATAATATATCATTACAGTTCGGACAGTGATAATGACGGACTCTCCACCGCACTGAGATACCTCTACAGAGATGTTTCTCGCGCGCGCTTCAAAACCGATGAGTGCCCCTGCAATTTTGTCTGGTGCAATACTCATGGGTGAAAAACCTCTTCAAATGAAATGACATGCTCGTTTAGTGAAGAGGAAAAACACGGGGAGTAAGAAGGGATGAAAAGTTGTGCAGAAACAACCGCACGACTAGGTTGAGTGAGGTCGCGTACATTTAGAAAGCATTGCGCGCGAGCCACTGAAGATATTATTTTTTTCCCCCTTTTTTCTTGTTTTCATCTCCTCTTGGTTAGGGGAATCTGAGCACACCTAATGCTTTGAACGTTGTGTTATGACATTATGTTATGACATTAAAATCAAATTTGTTCATCTTTCAATGATTGGGGTGATCTGCAGATTTAGCTTTGGACCAATATCTAAAATGATGAATGGGTGGCTTCATGCTGTTGACTCATGTTTATGAGTCAAAGGGTTTAAAGCTGATGAGTTTTGAATCTTGTGGTGTATGATGGCTTCTAGCTGTGCGAATCCTTCTCGCTCACCGCATGAAAGAATTTGACATTTAAAGGGTTCAATCATTAGTTTATGTCAGCTTTGAAATAATTATGTGGATTAAATCCTGTCCTCACTTTGACAAATGAATGGTTGTACTCTGGGGAGCAGTCTGGTGCACTTCCACTGAGCTTTGATCTAACCGTGTTTGATCTGAATGTAAAAACTAGATTTGTTTATTGTTCCCTGATGTTTTGAGACAACTGTATTGTTTCTGAAGGTTGCATAAATGGCAAAATGATAATAATAAAAACAAGTGTAACGCATTAAAATATATATTTTTCAATAGTTTTAGGCCATTTTCTAAATAATAGCATTACTCCTTTATTATTTGTTTCTGTCTTGTCTTATTTCTTCAATACTTCACTGACTGGATTTGATATCAAAATTCAAAAATGAAAATTCTGTCATCTACTCACCCTCATGTCGTTCCAAACCTGTATGACTTATTTGGAACACAAAATGAGATGTTTTGAAGAATATCCATGCTGCTATTTTACAGAATCAAATAATGCCCAAAAAGGGAAAGAGGTGATAAAAGGGCTACAAGTGAGTGCTTGGGAGTTGGAAAGGGGAAAAAAAAAGAAAAAAAGGGGGGAAAAGACCAAACTATAAGAACTAAATAAATAAATCACTGATTAAATAAACAATGAAAATGATTAAAATAAATACAAAAATAAATAATAGATAAAAAATAAATAATATATTATAATATATTTAAATAATAAATCTAACAGTGCAGTACTACAGTCAGTAGAATTTTTTTAAAAATAATGTAGTGTAATAGAAACGAAATATTTTGCACTTAATATTTTCCGCATATTTATGATATACATTTTTCACAGTATAAATATTATACTAATCTTATAAGTCTATGCATTAAAATATATACAGTAGCTACATTTAAAATTTTAGTATGGGGTCTCTCGCACAACGAAGTTAACAAATATGCGGTTGCATGTTCAATCCTGCTGGTTTGATGCCAGGTTTGACATCAGCAATGCAAAAAACTACTGGTTCATGACACCAATTATGAATATTTAAAATTTTATGTGAACTGTTTCTTTAAAGCTGCAGTCCATAACTTTTTTTGGTTAAAAAGGATCCAAAATCAAGTACATATCCAGCCAGTGTTCAAAACTATCTCTTTACCTTAGCCTGCTTCACAACGGTAAGCTTGTAATAATGTGTTATAATCTGAGTGGTACTGGTAGCTTTCCGCAGGAAATTTGAGCATGGCACCGTTTGTCTTTGCGTCATTACGTCACGTCTGTATACATAAAGAAGGATGTGAGGATGCTGCAGGTGGTGGATCATTTATAGCCTTTTCTCACAGCAGCTGGAATAATTAAACATAACATTTTGATGGAGGATTGTAATCCAGAAAGCTCCAAACGACAGTCATCAGTGACAACTGGAGATTTACCCGTAGTCAAAAGCAAAAGATTAGACTGTACAGAAATTAAAATCTACAGGTAACGCTAATACACACTAAATACACGTAGTCCCACAATGCTGATGTTGTACATTAAAAATATGAGAACAAAGTATAACAATAATATTAATTTGCACGGTTTGATGTGATATGAGCTAAGCGATCGTTAGATTTAATCACCATTGGTAGCACGATTTATTGTTATGTTTTTTTTTTCAGTTGTCAGAACAAAAGTGTTACTTGATGACATTTTGCGGGGAAAATTCTAATTTTAGTCATACTTCCAAGACGTAGAATCTACCGAAGTACAGTATCCACACCGGCGCGGTGAATGAATGACTGCCGCAAATACTCCTCAAAACATTAGATTCATCGCCGCTGAGGAGCCGTGTCGATGCACATCCCACGTAATTCCACAAATAACTGCAATTGCAGCTTTCAAACAGAGATGGCGACAAAGAGGCAAAACTTATGGATGGCAGTTTTAAGAATTAAACCATATCCAGCTATTGGTTAAATATATGAAACTGCAGGTCTTTTGTAAGTGTTTCTTCAGATTTTGCTTTTGTCTTTTCTCTATCACGGCTATGTTTTCATAGCAATGTCAATAACCAAAGCCCCTTTAGTTTGTGTCCATTAAATTTCATCAAAGTGGATGTCAGGGCCATGGTGCCCTCAGTACATGGAAACCAAACACCATTCTTCAGCTATTCACACCAAATCAATTGGTATAGATTAGGTTCTTTCATTAAGGGTAATTCAATGTCCCCTCACACACACAACCGCACAATGGCCTGTTCTCAATAGGGTCCAGGTGAGTGAGAAGCTGAATAATAAATAATTTGGGGTGGTGTGTAATCCATACTACTACTAAAGTGAAAGGGAAAGGAAATGACTGGGAAAGGGGAACAGAATAACACAGCGCTGCAGTGAACAAGAGCTGGCGCTGCCGACACCGACAGGGGTCATTTATCCTCTGATGATCGTGATTGAAAGTGTTCAGCGCGAGGTCAGTGCCTTTCCTTCTGTTTACAAGCTAGCACATGTGGTCATGAGGTAGCAGCAGCGAAAAAGATTGCAAGCTGCTATTTGAGAATCATGAAGTAGTAGAGGCATGTTGTAGTCCTTTGATTAAACTGAAAGGGGACTTTCTTTTGGCCTGCTTTACCCGTAGCTGAGTTAACTGGCTGCAGTGCGCTGTTTGGCCTCGCTTCTTTGAGTTTTAATCAGTCTGTGGTTCTGAATTTTAAATAAATGTAAGCCTAGAACGTGAAACAGCGATGCACACCGCCCTGAATTAAACAAGAGACATAAATTGGTAGAATGTAGATGGTATACTAAAAGTAGTATCAGCTTGTGCAGTATAGTCTGGAAGGCATCACAAATTAATGGTGTTCACTGTGAAATACTAAGATGCAATGATGATATAGATGCAATGCAATGATGATATAATGTGCTTATTTCACACCCAAACATGCATATGGAAAATAAATGCAGTATATGCTCAATCATTTAACAAATAAATATTACAACTACATTATCAAATCCAGATGGTCTGACAGACATGGCAAAAGGCCTGGAGATCTATGAGTTTTATGAGCCATGTGTCACTAATTATGAAAAATTGCTACTGTACTTGGATCAAACAAAGCAAATGTCTCAGAACTCCTTTGCCTGTAGTCTTTTAATGTAAGAGGACCGACCTGCCAGCTTTTAGCAGAAGATGAGAAATGGTGCGTGTTCTCCATTGACTCTAACCTGTCCCTGTAGACCCATTATCAACAGACCTGCACATACAGCTGGCCAGACAGCAAGCCCAAAGCATTATTAAAACAGGTTTTTTACTGTGTTATTCAATAAACAGTGTTCCTCAGAGAGGCACCGTTTGCCTTGCATTAAACATGCATAGAGTTCAAATTGATGTGCACATTTTGTATCATGCATCCCAGCAAGCAATTTTGCATTCAAAAGACGTCTGATAGCCGTCCAAACACAGACCTGACGTCTAGGCTAAGACAAGGCAAAATTTTGGCTGTCAGTGATTAATTGAATAGACGTCTAAACATAGCCCAAGAATCTATCATCTATCTATCTATCATCTATCTATCTCACACACACACCATGGTAGAGACTCCCGCGGGACCCGACGCAGAAATATCCCAGTGCAAAATAGAAATATCTAAAACTAAAATATCGAAAAACAAAAAAATTGTTATTCATCTATTGCACAAAAGCAACAAGCAAGCATAGTAGGAACGTGTGTAAGGTTGGGCAAGGCTTAAGCCCAAAGTATACTTCATTTTTTTATATGTGTACGTTAGCATATGCATACAGTCGAATGCGTAGCCTAAATATACACAGGCGAATGCAGGTGGTCGACACATGCACTCTAGAAAGTTTCATCTTTGTCTAGTGTCTGTGCTATTTTTATCCAGAAGTTATGGCCAATAAAAATGTCTTTGTATTCTGTATTCTTCCGTCTCTTTAGTTTCGTTTTCTACTGTGAAACAATGGCCCGGATCAGTGTTGCAATCTTGTGGAGCAGCCGTTTAGTGCAAAACAATTTAAATGCGCATGTGCGACCTGCGCATACTAAAATCGGGCGGCACACGTACAGTATGCACATACTATTCTGGTGTCGAAATTCGTATTACGTGCACTGTACGCAGACCCTCGCGTATGCATAAAAAACAAAGTATATTTTTAGCTTTAGCTATCCCCTGCCTGTTCTAATTGCTTTTAGAGGGAAAAAGTGTCCATAACTGCTGGTTTAGGATCAGTTTTCTCCGTATAAATAGCATATTGGCAAAACAGATTTAGCAAGCGATCCAGCCGGTGGTGTTTGCGCTCTAGAGACCATCAAAGGTTTCTATTTACAACATGTTTTTTCTGCGTTGAGCAATGTAGACAATCCCAAACATATTTGTTGGTTTCCTTTAACGCAATGGCCAATTAGAGGTGTTTAAGTTAGAATCCATTTACCGGTCAATACGGCGGTGTTTTTGTTCAGTGATGAGTTCTGCACGCTCGCAGATGCCGTCATAACAAGTGAAATGTAAATAATTGATTCATTGTGCAGTGTAGAGAGCTTCATTGATTATAACGTAACTTTGTGATGAACTAAAATGAGTGACAGCTTTTTTGTGTTTATAAAGCATGTTATCGGTACTCTGACTACCCACACCGAAACATAGAATCTGGCTATTAATTAATTGTATACATCGCGCGTTATGAGCATTTATAAGCTGTACAAACTGAATGGATCAATTATCTGTGCAATATGACTGTGCCTGAAGCCCAATTGTTTAATTTTGCGTGAGTCGCACGCGAATCACCGTAGGCGCGTTCAGATTTACGCAAGCTGTTCCTATTGCGTCACTGATGATAAAATGTGCAACCTATCTGAATTCTATTGAGAATGTAGTGAAACGGAGATAAAAAAAAACATGATCTAAAAACAGCCACTAAAACGACTGATGAAAAGAGGGGAAAACATCATCATGCACCAACATTAAACTAGACTACTCATGTCCACCTTTACTAGAATTTACCACATTCTATTGTATTTATTGTGGTAAATTTTGACTAATTTGTTGTAGAATTTATAATCTCAACTCAAACACGAATAACCCAGCTAACAGGGAACGTTTTCAGAGCGTTCTGACAAGGTTAAGGGAATAGATTCCCTTAAAGATTAATATTATAACTGTGGCATGTTATATAGTTTCTATGTGTAGGCTGCTATTATATCATAACAAACGCTATAGATAAAAAAAGAAAGAAAAAAGTTAACATTGGCCTTAGCATGGTAATGAGGAGCCATCAATGGTCTTAATTATATCCTTATTGTACCAAACACTATAGTTAAACAATTACAAGAACTATATTACCTTTTCATAAAGCCAAGTACAAATTAGAATCAAGAGCTTTAAAGTCTGGAGCTTCTTGAATTATTGACTAAACAGTTGTGTAAAATGTGTTCTGCTAATAATGACAGATATTAGGAAAAACCTGGCTTTCAGATATTCCAAGAGATGGCAGGAAATGTTCAGTATAAGAATTTTAAGTAAAGATACTGTAGTTTGACTTCTCGTGGCATTTTGTAAACAGGTGAGTGTTAACTATAGGCTACTTTATTGCAGTTATGTAAATGTAAATGTAATGTAAAATTGACAGTGGTTTGTGAATGTAATGCTTTAATAACAAATAATCTATCGGGAGCATTTATGCTGGGATGTTGTGGCTAGGTGACAGGTAACTTTCATGGACATACTGAAAAAATCTTAATCTATGTATACTTTTATCCGTGGGCTTTTGCAGGCGGAACGGGACAAAACATGAATGTTGCAGGTGTGAGAGGCAGAAGGTAACATATGGCCTATTTTTGCGGCAGCAGGTGGGAGTGGGACTGAAGCCATGCGACACCATAAATACACCATGAATTCTCGATTCTATAGATAGACCAATGTTTAAATAAGTATAGGTATTTAAATAATAATAATCTAAATAATAAAATTACAACACTTAAACAATTGTTAGGGCCCTATTTTAACGATCTGAGCGCATGGTCTGAAGTACATGGTGCAGGTGCACTTAGGGTGTGTTTGAATCCACTTTTGCTAGTTTAACGACGGAAAAAACGGTCGGCGCATGGTCTGAAAGGGTTGTACCATAGGCGTAACCAATAAACCAATCAGTCTCATCTCCCATTCCCTTTAAAAGCCAGTTGCGCTTGCACCATGGCGGATTCGCTATTTACATGGTGGAATTTGCGAGCGGAAAGACTGAACGCTTCTCCAGAGAGGAATCCTTTTATTTTTAATATTTTAAAATGTTTGTGTTCTGCTGCGCATCCCTGTGTGTAATAAGCAGAGTTTACACGCGTTGTGCACCTGCCTATAGACTAACACACTCTTTAAATAACACAAAAAATACTGCGCTATTGACCAGGTTTCAGTTTCATGGGTGAACAGATGGGCGCTCATTTGCTATTTAAACAATGAAAATTATAACGGCGTCAGGCTGAAACTAGCAAAAAATACTTGTGTCGCACCTGGCGTATGATAGGGCCCTTAGTGTTAAAACCAACAATTTTAAGTGATTGTTATGATAGAAATTGTAATCTAAATGTAAAATATATAAATACAATTAATAAAAAAAATCCAATATCAGCTGATAACCCATTTAGTACCGATATGTTGTGGCTCTCTAAAAGACATAAATAAGAAGCTAAAACATGTTTTAGGATTACATTCATGCACGAATGGATAAAATCGCTTGGAACCATTTGTGCATACAAACAAGGTACACTGCCCAGAACAATTGCTTTCACTGCCCCCCACTGTTCCCTGCAGCGACAGTCATTCACACACTCACACACACACTGTAATAAATAGATGTGCTCCCCATAGCAGACCTACCACCCTACCCAGACATGCATATGGAGCTGCCGTCCACCCACTCACAGATGCACCAGCTCCATACAGCACAGAGAAGCATGCGCTCTCTCCTTTCCCTCACAGACACACACAGCCACAAATAGCATCTCAGCACCTTAACGCACAGAGGCTACACAACGCCCCTCCTGCTGGCTATCAAGGGTTATTGTAGACACACTAGTCCACTATTACAAGAGCGGAGGAACGTCAAGATGGATCCTCTCTGAAAAGGTCATTACTCTCTTTGTGTGGAATCATGGACGAGGCATTTTTCCCGAGGCAGGGGCACGCAGAGGCATCCGAATGTTTGAACTTCCTGAAAAAGGAGATAAAGCTTTGAAATCAATCCTCTTTTCTAGCCTTTGTCCCATCCGTGCGCCTTTGAATCTTTACCTTGTGAGCAGCAGAGCCTGTTTTCTCTGCTTTCTGTCCAACTTTTTAATCAGTCTCTCATTTAGGCTGACAAAACAATGCCAGACATCTCTCAGTCCAATCAATCAGTGATCAGTTAAGATCAGTCCACCACCAGGATTTAGAGGCTTTCCATGTCGATTAATGTTGTCTAATCCTAAAGGACAGAGGCAGAGTGAAAAGGACTTGCGCTATATAACAGAGCGAATGTTTCGTAAGAGGATTTTACAGGTTGCGAAAGCCATTTGGGAGGAACATGCTCAGCTACTGTCATGTTTTCCCCTGATTGGTTTAGGGAATTCTGGGAAACTGATTCTACCTATAAGTGCATTTCTCTTGAATCTCAGGAAGAAGATTGTTGCTTTATATTGATATATATGTTACTGGTTGAGCGGTCCTAAACCGGGATGATTGACAGAGCAGCGTGCTTGTGGTAGATCAGAGGGATTATATAAGAGACGGGATGTAACAAGGCAACACACATTCTGCTTTTGATATTTAGAGAAACACTGTGTCACTCTCATGTGGCAACAGGGAAAGGAGACAGGGAGGTTGTTTTTAGGAATAGCAATACAAAGGGAATCTACTGGAGAGGTATGAAGAGGAGAAGATGGAGAGATATGGTATCTGACATCAGGCGGGGGAGGACAGGAAGCGAGATTGACAGCAAAAGATATTGAGCAGGAAAGGCAGATGGAGTTGGAGCTGGTTTCAGGAGGAATAAAGGAGAGAGAAATAGATAGTGGAAGATGAAGAGATTATGCGTTACTTTCAGCTATATTTGTGTGTGTGTGAGTTTGTCTCTGCGGAAAGAAGATGAGCATAGTGTATCATTTACAGTAGAGAGACTGACGGCAGGGATGGAGGAGCAGCAGGTGTGTGAGCTGATTGCGGGGCCTTTCTTTGCATCTCTCCGTCTCAGGGGAGAATGTGCACAAGGTGGTCTCAGCTAAAAATAAACTCCACCGTGTCTTTGGGACTCATTCTGGAGCTCAAAGGCCCCTCATTGAAAGCTGCAACAAGTCAGGACCAGATGCCAATCAGAGCAAGTAGCGATAGACCGATTTATCAGCAAGGCCTGTTTTTAGCTAATTTGAGGAAAAATATCGGATGATACTCATGCCAGCTTTAGGGTTGGATTAATATCTGTAAATTAATATTTTAGACAACCAATAAACAGCCTTGAGCGACTGATGAAACTAGGGCTGCAAATAGATTCCGTGTTTCAAAATCAATATTTGCCATTCAGTTTTGTAATTAAAAACACACATTTAGATATATTCATGTGTGAATGTTCTATAATTATTTTGGATGACACATGATGGAATATGGTTTTTGTACTGGAATATTAAATAATGGTTGAGCTTCAGTAATTCAATTTTTTCTTTTCCATTTCAATCCTTCATTAAATCGTAGTCAAGATTGCTGATATTTATATATGAATTTCCTAGTCGAAGTTGGACATGAACGCTCTCTCAAGTCGTACCACTGGGAAACGATAAGATAATTTTGATAATCTAGTTTCCGAGTTGGGCGTTCCATAAACTTCAAACATGGCAAAGGGGAGAACGATTGCTGCTGTGACTGGTGTTCTTTTATGCATATTTACATATATGAATAACCATTTAAAACATGTTTTATAAACAGTAAAAATAGCATGTATTTGACTGAAATTCTAGAATCGTCAGCAAGCCGACTATCTAGATAGCACAGTGAATTTTTATATGGTTGTCGATGAATGCTAAATATCATTTTGGCATTAATAAGATTTCCCCAAGAAATAGGCAATAATAAACCTGGTGTTCTCCATGATTCGCATTCTTTTCTGACATTGTTGGGGATAACGCATTACAAGTAACTTGAGTTACGTAATCAGATTACTTTTTTCAAGTAACTAGTAAAGTAATGCATTACTTTTAAATTTTCACCAAAATATCTGAGTTACTTTTTCAAAGTAACTTTGTTTTCCCATTTATTGACTGACAGTTCCCCTGTCCCCATGTTGAGAAAAATCGGGAGTACGTGCAAAGGTGTGAACATATATTGTAGCCAACTTTATTGACCAATGTACTTGCTGCTGACCTTCGATGATTTAGTTAAATCATAAGCAAAAATATCTTTAGACACTCAATTTATATAAATATTTTTAGTAATGGAAACATAGCTACAGTAGCTTAGTCTCACGTAGCAAGACCTTAAGACTGACGGCAGAAGGTCTGGACTCCAATGCTGCTTTTATTGCCCAAGGACCGCCCAAGAGGACGTCTGACTGACATGTAAATCAACCAATCACAGTTCGTTTTGTTCAGCATCATGTTTAGGGGCGTGAAAATATAACATTGTCCCTACAAAAAAAGACCAGCATGTAAAACTCTTGGATGTATTTTAAAAAGTATATGCTGCGAACTTCACATGCTTTTGAAAATCCAGCGTTTAGCTCCTGATAAGCGCTCATTGTCACAGTTGTAAACATGACAGCATTCTTCTTCCATGAGGGGGTTTGGCATCACAACAGCTGTAACCGGAAATTCTGTAGAATTCAACCAATCAGATGACGACTTTGAAACTCCTGAAGTGTTTTCAATTTTGTGTGCCTTATGCATTAGACGTTCAGCCAACGGACGTCACGTGACGTCTGAGGCTGAGATTATAACTAGCTAATTCAGTAAATGCTAGCATGCTAATTGGTAACACAATGCTTTGATTTGCATAGTGATTTCTGAATGAGTAAGACCATATAAAACATTTAACATTTACCTGTTCTCCAATTAAGCTTATGATGGTAACCCCCTAAAAACCCAACATAACTCTAAATTAGCATAACAAAACATTGAACACTACTAAATCTCCCACTTATCTTGCACAAAATATATTTATATAACACTTAATTTTACCATTTACTCTCCCTTTCGAGTGCCGTGACAAAGCAGGCTGGGAAATAGAAATCCCAGCCTCGTTTCAATTAAATTCAAGTTAGAAACAAGAAACAAGTTCATTAAATTCAAAACAATGAAAATTCAGATTACTTAATTTGTCAGTTTCATTATCACTTTTCAAAATAAAAAATGCTAAATGTTCATAAAAGTTCATTTGTTTCAAATATTTTGTTTAACTAAAGTTTGCTCTACCAAACCAATTAATTATTTTGAGCATTAGGGTTTACGGTGCGGCATTAGGGCGGGACAACCTGCCACTCACATGAGATCACAGCAATAGCAAAACCACAATGATCCAACAATCCAATTAATTACCGATGGACAAGATCAAGTCCTGCTCTACATTTTCTGAGTTCCACTCAGATACACGTCACAATTTAGAAAGCAAAGTCTATCGCAACTTCTGCTTAATGGCGACTTTAAAATTGGCTAGCGGCAGGACAAGCTCTTATATTACAGTATGAGGAATCGTGTGTTGTTGCTTAGTTGCCTGTGCATGTTTGTGTGGAGGGTGGTGAATATCTCATGCGTGATCTGAAGAAGCACTTACTGTATATCACAGGTCCCTTGACTTGTACTGAATAATAGATTCATCTGGCAACATTCCTTCCTCACTTTCTCTCTCTCTCTCTCTCCCTTAGTAGTTAATAGGTGGAAGTCATGACATCTTTTTGAAGACTAAAGCCTTTAGGCTTGTCTTGAGTCAACCTCTTCTTACAAGCTACATTGACTGATAATGCCTGGCAGAGTAGAATTATCTCTTTATCTCCTTCCCCACCATATTCTTTACCCTCCTCTGCCCATCTTTAGTTTTTTTTTTTTTCATTACAAATATAAACAAACTGACATGTGGTTACATAAGGGCTTGTGTTTACTCTCAAGGACATGGTTGATCATGACCTATAATTCCACATGCTCAAACATTGGGTTTGCCATGAATGATTACATTTGATGCAACATCTTACAGTAATGTCTTCTGAAGGTAAACAATGACCACCAACTGTTTCATCCAGTCATCATAATTTTCATGCTCTACAGCAGTGGTCTTCGCTATTTTATTTTTCAGGAGAGCCGCACTGATAGGACAAAATCAATAGGAGAGCCACTTTTACCGCAAAGTATCAAAAGTTACATCGAGTCATAAATAGCATGTCTGCTAATCAGTCTGTCATCCCTGAACATGCAATGCCATAAATACAAAAGGTAGATAGTGGGTGTGCATAATATTTTTTTTAATGTAAACTTTATTTTAGTGCTGTCAATCAATTAATAAAAATAACTAGATTATTCACACATTTTTCAGTTAAAAACACATTTTTAATATATTTAATAATGTAATAATTTCACAGTAAATCACCAAATTAATGTAGAAAAAACAATGACAGTATATTTTAAATATTTGTTCAATGGCATCTTTTTATGAATGAAGGCCAGTTTCACTGATACTAATACTGATACTGATGTCTATGAAATATTAATTTTAAACGTTAATTATAGCCATTCAACATTACAGTGTAATTGAAAGCTTTTTAACATTTATTACACTTCAAACTTAAATATTTTAATTAAATATAGATTAATCCTTATTAAAGGACAAAATTACAAAAGTTCCTTAGTCAAGAGCAGTGAGTCCTAATTAACATTAATAACAGACATCATTAGTGGCTGCTGTTCCTTTAAGATCTGCCACTACCGAACATGACGCGGATCTGACGTGCTGTCACACGTGTCTCTTACTGCTTTAAGTTCATTAGACGTTATTTAACTCATTTAAAACTGTTCTTACAAGGATACTGTTACGGTGTGTAGTGCAGCAGGGAAGAGAAGATCCAGGGCTTCCACAAAGATGGGTTTTTATTTACCAAGGGATACAGAACACGACACATAGGCATAACACATAAGAACGGACAAGGAGTGCAGGGAAGTGAGATCAATATAAAGGGAGTGCTGATGATGATGACCAGGTGCAGGGAATCCAGGGAGAGTGGGAGAGATGAGGAGTGAGTGATTTCAGGTGAGAGACAGGGAGGATCATGGGAAATGGAGTCCAGGACAGGCGTGGATTGTAACATTACTTCCCCCGGTAGGCGCGTCCTCGCGCCTTAGATGAAACACCGGGGAGGGGGGGTGGGCGCCCTGGAGACCTACACGCAGGTGCGGGGGAGGTGCAGACAGGTACAGAGGTCTCCACGGCGGGTCAGGAGCCTCGGGCGGCCACGGCGGGTCAGGAGCCGTGGGATGCCACGGCGGGTCAGGAGCCTCGGGAGTCCACGGCGGGTCAGGAGCCGTGGGATGCCATGGTGGATCAGGAGCCTTGGGAGTCCATGGCGGATCAGGAGCCCCACCCACATGTTCCCCACCCCCGGGTATATAGCCCCCCCTCAAAACTTTCTTGGGGGAATTCAGGGGTAGTATGGAGGGCACGCGGAATGGGATGAGCTCCTGGGCTGGAGCGGGCTCGAGGAGGGCTGGAGCGGGCTCGAGGAGACTCGGAACGGGAACAGGGAAGCCTGGAGCGGAATCCAGGAGACTCGGAACGGGAACAGGGAAGCCTGGAGCGGGAACTTGGAAGCCTGGAGCGGAATCCAGGAGATTCGGAGCGGGAACTTGGAAGCCTGGAGCGGAATCCAGGAGACTCGGAGCGGGAACTGGGAAGCCTGGAGCGGAATCCAGGAGACTCGGAGCGGGAACGGAAAAGCCTGGAGCGGAATCCAGGAGACTCGGAGCGGGAACGGGAAAGCCTGGAGCGGAATCCAGGAGACTCGGAGCGGGAACTTGGAAGCCTGGAGCGGAATCCAGGAGACTCGGAGCGGGAACTGGGAAGCCTGGAGCGGAATACAGGAGACTCGGAGCGGGAACCGATGCGGCAGGATCGCTCCAAAAGTCTATCAACCAGAGGTCCTGTGGCTCTGGCGTGGCGGCGGCCATCTTGGCCGGAGACGAGGGCTTGGCATTGGCCCTCCTTCTCTGCCATTTGGTTTTGTGGACAGGCAGGACAACACGGGAAGGCCCACTGGAAAGATATGTGGAGGGAACTGGCTGTGAGTGAACTGACCAGGCCGCGTGCTTCTCTGAGGGGACCGGACGAGGAAAACACTCATTCTCTTGAACCTCTTCAATTTCGAAATTGGAACAATTTAAACAGAGAATCAGATTCATCGACTCGACTAGGGAAAAGGAACAGGCAGGTTCAATATATCGAATAGTGTCCTCGTCCAGGCCCATCAGAAAACACGCGTTAAGTGGTGCATCTGGCCAGTTCACCAAAGAAGACAGCTCAGCGAATTCCTCCACGTACCTCTCCAGCGGGCGACCGCCCTGCCTGAGACCCCACAGGCGATCCACCGCTGACGTGTCTTTAAGGGGGGACACGGGAGAGATTGGGGTCAGGAAGATTCCCATCTTCACAGCAGTCCTGGCAGTTTTGGGTCCGTTCTTCTGTTACGGTGTGTAGTGCAGCAGGGAAGAGAAGATCCAGGGCTTCCACAAAGATGGGTTTTTATTTACCAAGGGATACAGAACACGACACACATAGGCATAACACATAAGAACGGACAAGGAGTGCAGGGAAGTGAGATCAATATAAAGGGAGTGCTGATGATGATGACCAGGTGCAGGGAATCCAGGGAGAGTGGGAGAGATGAGGAGTGAGTGATTTCAGGTGAGAGACAGGGAGGATCATGGGAAATGGAGTCCAGGACAGGCGTGGATTGTAACAGATACTCGATAAAAAACGGACATTTAGGCATAATTCTTTTGTGTTATAGTTTGTTCAAGAGTGAAAGAGAACTCGATTCTGGCACGCTGTCTGTGCTCATGATGCTGGCGCGTAACCCACACCACTAATCCTAGTTGACAGTGAGTATCATATGCACGTAAAAAGTCATTTTGCCATATAAATCGCACGATAAATACAATTTGTGTTATAGATACGCATTTCATGAGAACGTGTTGATCTATAAGCGCACATTCAGCGTTAAAAGCTGGAAAGACGCCAAAACTGTCTATATTTCCATCTTGTAATGACGCTGTTTTTGGGTATTTTTTAAATATAAATTATTTTTAATTATGTTATAGCCCTGCTTGTTTTTATGAAATATATGTATTGACTGCATGATCATTTCACCGTATTTACTGCCATACGAGCCGCAAATTAAGCTGCGGCTCACGAGCCGTGCAATGAGTAACACTGCTCTACAGTATATAGTAATTGCTCTTAAACACACACACACGTCTGGTTAGCTATCTTTGTGGGGACTCTCCATAGACGTAATGGTTTTTATACTGTACAAACTGTAAATTCTATCCCCTTATACTAACCCTACCCCTAAACTTACCCATCACACAAAACTTCACATTTTTACATTTTCAAAAAAACTCATTCTGTATGATTTATAAGCTTGTTTCCTCATGTGGACCTCAATTTAGGTCCTCACAGTAAGTCCCCATGAGTCTGTGTGCATGCTGGTTGAAGTCCCCACCGGGATAGAAAACACGAACACATACATGCAAACACACACACACATACACGTTTGGTTTCCATGTTTTATGAGGAATGTTTCATAGACGTAATGATTGTTATACTGCACAAACTGCATATTCTATCCCCTAACCATAAGCTTACCCATCACAGGAAACTTTCTGCAATTTTACATTTTCAAAAAACATCATTATAAGCTGTTCCCTTTCAAGGGAACTCGCGCTGCGTCACCGCTTTGGGAACGCCTCTGCGTGAATGCGTCGTGAAGCACGTATCTAATCAGTCTCATATAGAGACGGAACGTCATAGGCGGGTGACATCATAGACCCGGAAACTATAAAGCATACCGGCAAACACACGCCTCTAGCTTCTGTTGTCTTCAGCAAGCGCTCTATGTACATCGTCTCTGTCAGCTCTGTGTTTGTGTCTGAGTTCAGACTTTCTTATTTTGTTACTTCACCTGGCAGATCCAGTGCTGCTTCTCTGGGTTCGGGAGCCCGCGCTGCGGTTTCTCCCGTCCAGGGGGTGGCCACGGCGCTGCAGTTGTCCAGTTCTGAGGAGGTGGATATCTGTAGCGTTGACGCAGGGGTTGAAGACTCGCCACTTCAAACTCCTGCTAGTGATGAGCTCATGGAGGTTTTGAGCAGAGCAGTGGCCAGATTGAACATTGACTGGCCACATGAACATCCCGATCGCGCCTCAGTTAAAAGCAGGCTTGATGAGCGCTTTCTGCCAGCTCGCTCTGTTCAACCTCCACGCAACCTCCACGTTCTTCACTGATCTCCACACCGAGGTGTCGAGATCGTGGAGGCGGCCCATGACTTCTAGAGAGAGTGCGCCAGGACGGGGCCCGGCTGCTGCTAGTAGCCCCGTTCTGGCTGGCCCGGGCTTGGTTCTCGGACATTGTGTCTCTCCTCGACGGCTCTCCACTGGAGATTCCGCTCAGGGGGGACCTTCTCTCTCAGGCGGGCGGTGCCTTCCTGCACCCTCGCCCAGGGCTTTCTGTCCTCCTCCATTTCTGACGTCAGACCAGGAAAAACTTAATCTGCTTTGCCCTGTTCGTGTGCTAAATGCATATGTCCACAGAGCTGCCCTGTGGAGGAATTCAGAACAGTTGTTTGTCTGTTTTGGACCTCCCTCGAGGGGGGGTCTGGCTTCAAAGCAGAGGATGAGCAAGTGGGTGGTCGAGGCCATTACACTTGCTTATGGGGCGGCCGGACAGCCTTCTCCCTTGGCTCCCACTCGACTAGGAGTATGGCTGCCTCTCAGGCTCTCCTGGCAGGGGCCTCCCTGCAGGACGTGTGTGATGCGGCAGGGTGGTCCTCGCCGCACACTTTCGTCAGGTTTTATGAGCTGGACATCAATGCTACTCCTGGGGCTCGGGTGCTCGCCCCCTAGACAATGTCACAGGCGGGCATCCGGCTCCTATGGGGACGTGGGTATTCTCGTTCCCAAAGCGGTGACGCAGCGCGAGTTCCCTTGAAAGGGAACATCTCGGTTACGACTGTAACCTTAGTTCCCTGAATAGGGAACGAGACGCTACGTCACCCTGCCATACTCCCCGCATGCCCGCAAGCATCTTGCTTCATCCATATTTCAGAAGCTAGAGGCGTGCGTTTGCCGGTATGCTTTATAGTTTCCGGGTCTATGACGTCACCCGCCTATGACGTTCCGTCTCTCTATTGGACTGATTACATACGTGCTTCACGACGCATTCACACAGAGGTGTTCCCAAAGCGGTGGCGCAGCGTCTCGTTCCTATTCAGGGAACTAAGGTTACAGTCGTTACCGAGACGTTTTCCTCATGAGGACCAAAAATGTCCCCAAAATGTCCCCAAAAAAGGATTTTGGATATTGCCATCTTTGTGGGGACATTTTGTCCCCATAACGTAGGGTTTACTAGGACCACATACACACACACATACACACACACACATAATTTAGTATTATAATAAGCTGTTTTCCTCATGGGGACCAAAAAATTTCCCCACAAGGTCAAACATTACTATACTATTATTTTGTCCCCACAACGTAGTGAATACCTGAATCACACTCATATACATAGACTGTATATGGAACACTCACTCCTGAAATGATTATGATGATTGACACTGTGGTATCCAAAGCAACGTTCTGGCATCTCGTACATTTACTATTTTTGACCAAAGTAGTATTACAGCGAATACTATCGACAGAAGCATTGTGTTTTGTTCTTGATTGGAAGGCTGCTTCACAGAGCGTGCTCTTAAAGATTTGCCACTTCCATTTATTATTAGGGTTCCCACTTATCCTGGAAAACCTTGAAAACCTGTCAAATTGATGATACATTTGCCAGTCCTGGAAAACACATGGAAAATCAGAGAAAATGTAAAATGTCCTGGAAAAACGTGTTGTTGTCCTGGAATTTTTTTTTTTTTTTAAAGTTAAAAACAAAGAGTTTATCGCTGGCCCAAAACAATTACCGTTGGTTGCAGAAACTTTTTATCTCACAATTCAATAAATATAATAATTTTATAAATAATATAAAAAATAATTGTGACATAAAGTCAGTTGTGTTATAAAAGTCATAATTGTGAGTTATAAAGTCAGAATTGCATGATATAAACTTGCAATTGTAAGTTATAAAGTCAAAATTGCAAATTTTTCTCGCAATTGCGAGTTTAGATCTTGCAATTCTTACTTTTTTTCTAAGAATTGTGAGAAATAAACTCTCAATTGTGAGTTATAAGTCCAATTCGGAGGGAAAAACAATCTGAATAGCGAGATAAAAAGTCATAATCTATGATTAAGAGCTCATAACATGCTCATGGCAATAAACTTTTAAAGATCAGTATTTGGCATGATCCTTTTCTTTTATTCCAGTTGTGGTAAAATTGAAAATGTGCTGGGAAAGTCCTGGAAAATGATGGCTGAAAAAGAGTGGGAACCCTGATTATAAGCATCTTTGGGCTTGTTGTTTGAGCTTGGCTCATAATGCAATCCAGTTTATGGAGTTAATAAAGTTTTTTATAGCAGGACCTGGCAACACGTCAAGGCTTGTACCTCTTTCCTGTGTTTTTCCTGCACTGCACATACAGAAGAGAGGCATATCTCTAATATGCTTTTAAATATGTCATTAACAACTAGTTGTTCTGTAAACAAACTGCATAGAACTTTGTAAATGCGGTTGACACTACCTGGATTTTTCGGAAGTTAATTCGGTTGTAGAATGCTGTTGTCACTCCTGTACATTGCTGAACTGTGTGTGTACAGAACAGGATTGAGCTCTAAAAGATAAATTGACCACAGAATTTAGCTTCAGTGTGTACATGGCCTCAGATACTGGTCTGATTGCTGGAGGTCTTTTCAGAATTATGGGTAGTGGTGTTTTTCCACTAGGAAACTGAATATTAAATATGAACTCTAAATTAGAAAAAAAGTCAGAATAGAATTGCGAGTTTTGCAGTTTTGACTTTATTTATCATAATTGCCAGTTTATATCTCGCAATTCGGAGAAAAATAGTCAGAATTGCGAGATAAAAAGTCGCAATTATATTTTAAATAGTTTTATTCCGTAGCGGAAACAAGCTTCCACAGCCAAGGAACACTGATTATAAAGATAGGAACACTGATTATAAAAATAATTGATTTTGTTGTAAGAGAAAGGAAAAGGAAACCTCTCACATGCTCTCACATGCTAGTCTTAGCTGTCGTTCTGCACATGGAAGCAGACTCAAGGGCAGAGAGCGTTATGCATGTTTGATGGTGTTTTAATGGAGCACACGGTCTTATCTGGAATTCAGGTCCTCCTCAGTGCACGTGTGGCTCCACTCTCATTAATTATGCAGCTTTCCCAGCATTTAATCTATCTGTGATCAGTACTAGCACTGGTTACAAAAGGAGGTTAAACAGCACTGTCTTAGGTTTTTGTTTAGAATAGCATACTACCATACTACTTATCTATTTTTGCAGTGTGCACAGTATGCTAATATTCTGTATGCTCAGAATACCCTACCTCATACATTTTCAAAAATGTGCAGTAAACAACAGTCTGACAATGTCATGCGCTCGACTTCACCTTTCATTTTCAGTGTAATTGAATTAGAAGTATTAACCGTTTTTATTGCATAATGCATTATTTTTCACATATTGTTGAAATAGTAGGCTGTACTGTACATACCGCACAGTATTCAGTATTCTGAACATTACATGCAGTAGTGGAATGCATCTTTTTCATTTTTATTTACTCTATGCATTTGTTAGACGATTTTATCTTTTTGATTTAACTTAAAAGGTATTCCTTGAGAGTCAAACCCATGACCTTGGTGTTGCTGTTTGAGCTACTGTTTTTAAAATTGTCTATGTATTTGTATGTGGGATTGTGAGTGGATTTACTTTGTTCAGTTTGTGTATTATAATTGTGACTCTGTACCTGATCTAACACACGGATATTCCCTTTCCTCTGAAAAGAGAGAATTTCCCTCAGGCTTTAATTATACAGCTCTGTCTGCTCCTCTGGCATTAAATGCTAAACAAGGACATTCTTTGTATATTTGTAAAATTACCGAATAGAAGAGTGTGTATTTGTTGGCAGAACCTGATTTTACCATGTGTAACGTTCCTGGAACAACATAGCGTGGTGCAGGTATGACGTCACTTTGTAGGCCAACCGGCAGATAGCATCACACTGGTTCCCTCGATAAAAAACCCAATAGGATTTTCCCATAGGCTTTTGGATTATCGCAAAAAACAAGCTCTGTGATCAACAGAAGTTTATGATACTTACATGTTTTGTCCATCAAGATGATTTTCACAGATGAACACAACTTTTATGAATTTTGAAGCCTAAATGCAGTCGCCAGAAGTAAAAAGCTAAAGGTAGGTTATAAACGGACTACACCACGGTCGCTCGACTTCAGCGTCACCATCACTAACTCTTCCAGTTATCTCAAAACATTTTCAACATCCAAAACGTTTGAGTTGGACTAGTTTATAAGGGCACAATTATGAGCAATAAGGTTGTAAAAGCAGACTGAGGTTACCTTTTCGGCGTGATAATGTTTAATGTCCCTGATAGCCGCTGTAGTCCCATTTAGCCACTTGTTAGCAACCGCCTTTTTCAAGACATGTAACCGCTTCAAAAAATCACGAGTGGGGTAATACTGATGTGTTTTATGTCATAGAATAAAACGTGAAACTGTCTTGAGCTTGTGTTCACCACAGACCTCATTTCAGCCATTTAACCAAAACCCCATTCAAAAAACCCATTGACTTTGGGACGAGGGAACCGAAAGTGCTAAAGTGCTAACTCGCTTTCACGTTGTGTCCTACAAAGTGATGTCGTACCTGCAGCACACTATTCCAATCAACCAATCAGTTTGAGGGATACATTTACAGTTTATGTCAAGTTTAGGCTTACAACCAGGTTTAGGTGCTTCCACATCAGTGTTATTCTCCTATCATTTCCCTCTGATTTTAGGGATAACTAGGGTAGGGTTAGGTTTAGGGGTATGGTTAGGATTACATTTTCAGAAACAAAATATGTTGACCCAGGAACGCATCTAAAAGCACGTTCACACCAAGGATGATAATTATAAAGATAACGATAAAGGTGTAGTTCTAAAAGTAATTCTCAACATTAAAGAATAGCAGAGTTCACACCACAGCTATAATGATAACGGTACAATGCTAGAATCTCTTTCAGAATGATTTTATCCATCTGATGAACAATAAAACATTGACAGCCAATCAGAATCCATCCTGCTGTAACAAGCTCAAGCATTTAACTCTTTCCCTGCCATTGACGAGTTTTTACGGCTTTCCGTGTTATCACTGTTATAAGGTAGGGTGCGCTATTACGCCTGTCCTGAATGAGTATAGTGATCTTCAAGGCACTGGTGCTCGCCTACAAAGCAACCACCGGCTCTGCACCTATATACCTAAACTCGCTTGTTCACACTTGCGCACCCTCCAGAAGCTTGCGTTCTGCAAGTGAACGACGCCTCGTGTTACTGAATGAAATGTAGATGCAGAAAGAGCTAAAGGACTGTGAAGCTTTGGGGGTGTTGATGGACTCGATCTACTCCATCTATGTTTTGATCATCGTTCTGAATCCAATCTGGATGTAGTCTTTGACAAAAACATTATTTTCTCAGCTTTTTTTAATGAAACTTACTCACATTCAAGTGTTGATAAAAAAATAATGCATTTAGAAAAAAAACTGATTATTTTGTTTAAAAGCAGAGGCTTTGTTCTTTCTTTTGATATATTGTATGTTCAGATATTTATTCAACAAAATATTCTCGGGGCCATGGCATTTTTTTTTTAAATGACCAAAAACGCTGGCGGTGGCTGGCAACTTTTTTTTTAAACGCTGGCGGGGAAAGAGTTAAAGAGACAGACAACAAAACTGCAGTGCGCGGTTAGAATGAACAGAACAATATATGGTGTGGATGCTAATATAGTTATCTTTATAGTTATCGTTCTTGGTGTGAATGTGCACAACTTGCTTGCCTGATGCTAAGTGGGTTTTTTTTTTTGTTTATGAACAAATCAAAGATTTTGAATGAACCTTTAAGTGAGCAAACTGTTCATTAAGTGAACAACTTGTTCATGTGAGAGCAAATGGCATTCAAGTGCAGGCTGTGAAAAGAGCATTTCATTGGTGAAAGAATATGGCGCCATAACTAAGTGAGTCTTGATCATCTTGATCATGAACAGACTGTTGATCATGAACCAGGTGATTTTTTTCCATGCCATGCCCTGCAGTTGAGCAAAACATAAGAAAAAATAGATTGGCCGGATAGTAGTTATTTATGCACAAGTCAGTTAACATTCAACAGTATATAAATCAAAACTGCCTAATGCTACCAAATAAAATTTCAAACCCACAAAGAGGTAAACGACTGTGCAAGCTTTGGGGGTGTTGATGGACTCAAAACACATTTTAATAAAGGATAAAAAGACTTGTTTAGGTTGTGAACAACAACGTATTTTAACAGATCATTCAATTAAATGATGCAGTCACTATCTTATAATGCAACAGTGCCTTTTACTGCAGGTATGTACCTGGAGAAAGACAAACACATTAAAACACATTAAATGGCTGTTACTTTTTATAGCGAAAAGAGGATGAATGTTCTCAAATAAAGGCATAATAGAAGAGTGGGTAACACTTTACAATACGGGTGCACTAATATGCATTAATTCATGCTTAACTAATGCACAGATAATCAGTTAATGTGTGACTCATGAAGAACTAAACCATTTATTAAAGGGTTAGTTCACCCAAAAATGAAAATTAGCCCATGATTTACTCACCCTCAAGTCATCCTAGGTGTATATGACATTCTTCTTTCAGACGAATACAATCGCAGTTCAAAATGCTTACGAGCGTAACTGGTGTGTAATGTCGTCAGGCGTAGCCTAAGTATTTTGAACTGCGGGAGGCCCTACACTTTTTCCGTGAGTTGAATACGGAAGGCGATAATAAAGCTAGATAATTTACTTTCTAAAGTTTTAAATATGGATATTTTTCTTACACAAACGCATCGATTCGCTTCAGAAGGCCTTTATTAACCCCCCGGAGCCGAGTGGAGCAGTTTTATGATGGATATAGATGATGGATATAGATGCACTTTTATGGACTTCAAAAACAGAGCCACAATCACTGCCATTATAAAGCTTGGATTAGCCAGGACTTTTTTAATATAACTCCGACTGTATTCGTCTGAAAGAAGAAAGTCATACGCACCTAGGATGACTTGAGGGTGAGTAAATCATGGGCTAATTTTCATTTTTGGGTGAACTAATGTTAACCCTTTAATCTATTAATCATATAAAATCATCATTAGTTGCTGATGCAGTAATCATTAATAAATGGTTTAGTTCTTCATGAGTCATACATTAACTGATTATCTGTGCATTAGTTAAGCATGAATTAATGCATATTAGTGCACCCGTATTGTAAAGTGTTACCGAAGAGTGAAGTACATTGTGAACTTCACACATTTCCTTTCTGTTTACCTTAGTTTGCATTAAATTAACTTTTGATGAATTTCTAGATTTATTTTATTCCTCATTGAATCTATTGCTCTTTCTTTCTTGTTCATCTCTAATTTTCTTTCCCTGCTCTTTCTTTCTTTCTCTCCCTCCCCAATGAAATGCACAGAAATAGCTATGCAAATTTCCCCCCTTCCAAAATGGTTTCATATCATCTCTATATCTTCCAATAACCCTCCATTCTTGCTGTCGTTTCGCTTCTTATCTGTTTTCTTCACTCCTCCACTCTGTCTTCCCTTTCTTTTATTGTATTTCTGTGCTTATTATGCTAATTGGTGTCAGTGTATCTAAGAACAAAATCCAGTGCTGGATTTTCTTTATTTTATTATATCTGTTATGCTGCTTCTCTCTCTCTCTCTCTCTCTCTCTCTCTCTCTCTCTCTCTCTCTCTCTCTCTCGCTCTCTCTCTCCTTTTCTATTTATATCTCAGCGTGGTGGGAGTGTTTGGTCAGAACGTTTACACTACTCTATTTGCCTCCTCCCTTTCTCCATATTTCTCATCCTTCATTCCTGTCCCTTATGGAAAACAAACCTGGATCCTTCTCTCCTGCTCTCTTTCATTTTGTCCTCTCATTTACACGAGTATATTCTGTATTCCGTCCGTTTCCTGTGGTTGCTGGAGCTGTCAAATGCTGCTAAATCAATAATCTGTGTGGAATTAAAACGTGTGTGTGTGTTTGTGTGCAAACATGTGCCTATACACGTCTATGCTTGACAGCATGACTCCATGTGTATGAACTGAATAGTGTGTGTGTGTGTGTGTGTGTGTGTGTGTGTGTGTGTGTGTGTGTGTGTGTGTGTGTGTGTGTGTGGAGATGAAGAGCGAGTCAGACAGTGCTGGGTCAATTAGAGGGATCGAGGGAGCTTATCATTGGCAAGTAGTTCTGCGATTATCCCACGACTGAGGCATCATGGGAAGGTTTGGGGAAAAAAATTCTGAGTGGATGGAGCTACAAAAAGGTCTGAATGGCCCACACATTTTCATACGTTCACCTCTCTTGATGATTTGTCTCATATCAAATACAAATGAGCTTTATTGGCATGACTGTGTGGTTGCAATGCAAGGGTAAATAAAGAACTGGTTGTTTGAATATGGACAGCATTTTCTTTACTCAACAAACATTATACAATTTATATAAAGGCTGATGATGCATTTGAGGAGCAGAGAAGAGTGTCTTAGTCTAGCATTTGTCATCGAGTCATTGCCAATACTGTAATAAATAGCCTTCATTTTTTATAACATGAGATTTTGGCCAAATAAGAGAAAAAATAAACTGATCGCCCACATAGCTACAGTAAACTTTAACCTGTAAATTGATGAAAACGTAATGCGATGCACAAGATATTCACAATATACTCACAATTCATTTTACTGCTGATATTAAATTAAGCAACATCATGAATAATATTGCGAATTGCGCACTTTATATTTGAACATTTGGGGTCAGATTTACTAAACAGCAAATTAAAAAAAAAAAGCGCAGATGAAAGTGGAAAGTTCTGCATGTTATCTACTGACGACGCACAAATTAAAGAACACAGACGCAGCCAGATCATTTCCATAATGACTAACGCAATCTACCAAGAGCAGCGCAAATTAGCATTTTGTTTAAGACATGCTTTTTTGGGGCGGTAAATGGCGCAAATACCAGTAAATTGACAAGTGCAAACCTTAGTAAATCACCTTGCATGATTCATTTAAATAATCTCCTCCCATAATTTTTGTATCTGAAAGGGAAACTCCTACAAATGCATATGCAATAAGGTCAGCTGCAAAAACAACGGTGTGTATGCCTTTTCAGCGCTAATTTTTCTCTGCACGTTTTTAGTAAATCCTGACAGTAATTTTTTAATGCCAAAAGAGTGTTTACGCTGTCGCAAGCTGTTATTAATAAACAGCAATATTTACTTACTAAAGAAATATTTACTTACTACTCCAACTGTACTGACGCTGTTGTATAAGAACTGGACTGAGCTGGACGATTACATCATATATATATATGTTTTTTGTTTTTTTTGCAGAACTGCTTTATAGATGAAATGAACTCATTTTAAATGCAGCCAAAATGCATAATTTTCCTGTTATCACTGTAAAAATGCTTTGAAACTACCTGTATTGTATAAAGAGCTATATAAATAAAGGTGAACTTACTTGACATGCATTTGATTGATAATAATAAATATTTCTTGTGTACCAAATCAGCATGATTTCTGAAGGATCAAGGATTGCTTGACACTGAATACTGGACTGCTGAAAATTCAGCTTTGTCATCACAGGAATAAATTACATTTTCAAATGTATAATAATAATAATATTTCACAATATTACTGTATTTTTGATCAAATAAATGCAGCCTTAGACCAAACACTAAAAAATTATGTGTTTGGGAGTGTTTAGGGTGCCATTTGGGACAGGGCCAAAATGACCGTTGACAAATGTATCCAGTTCTAACCGGTTTGCCACAGACTACCCAACATTGGGTTACATTGACCCAGCGCTGGGTATGTATATAAAGGGGTTCATCATTTGTATTGACAATAAAAAAAATGACTAGCAACTGAGCAGATAAACTACCCAGCAAACAATCTGGGTAAAAATATATTTTTTTAAATAACCCAATAATATGACCCAGCAGGCTGAACCCAGCAACCCAGAGTGTGTTGATCAAAAGACTGAAAAATATATAATTTGGTTATATCAACCAGCTCTAGTGCACAAAAATGGCATACAGAAGACAAGGTAAAAAGAAAGAACAAAGTGAAACATGAAGTAAACTAAGATCAGTAAGAAAGTTGACATGCTGTCTGTAAGATTGGTTTTCTCCCTAGATGGAAAAGTGTTAATGTGTTAATTCAGCAGAACAAATATGGTGCAAATGTGTCTCTTTATTCTAATTCAAAGTCGTTCTAATCCCTAATTTGCCATTTTTATCAGAAACCCAGTCATTAATCCCACAACACTTTAATTAAGTCTTCGACTTTATGCGGCGGGAGCAGAGGCTCTTCCATTTTTAATTTAGCCGATTACGCTTACTGTCCCCTCTTTCCAGCATCTCACCGCAGTGGCTGACTAATGTGTCATTTTCTTTGACAGTCCCTCTCTCACCAGGTATTTAGCTCCGCTTCTAGCGATTGTGTTTCGACCCGGCTCATGCTGCTCAGCATTTACAGCGTGGCCTAAACCAACCTCTCCCTGAGAGCCAAATCAATGTCTGTGTTTATCTCTATAAAGGCTGTCTCAGGATGATGACGGGCTCCTTTGTGAGTTTATGAAGAGCGAGGCGGCTCTCCAACCTCTACCTGCCATGCTTTTGTGTGTGCATGTAAAAGAGGCTTTTGTCCTACTGTTTCCTGCACACTCTCTCACTGCCGATCTTTTATTGATGGGGTTTTTATAGAGTTAGAGTCTGAATAATTGAGTGCTGAAAGACGAATGAGCGGAGCTCTGCTGTGCAGGAACGAGGTGTAGTACAGTGCGTGTCGGGGGATTCCTTTAGTAAACAAGACCCGTCCTGGTTTTTAAAGTTTGGCAATGACAGCTGTTTCAGCATGGGGTTGTCACTGGAGGCAGGGGTTAAATTGACCTCGGATGATCAAGAACCGCTTCCGCCACCAAATTACAATTATTGGCAGTTTGTTTATCCTGTCTATTCCAAATGTGTTTGTTCCAATCCAGGTTTTGTTGGTTCCATACAGGTGATCCTGCAGTGGGCTGAAATAACTCACGGGAGCAGTGAAATGCCACATTGTCCCATTAAGTTGCTCAAATGTTGGTATTTTTCATCTTGCTCTGTATTTTTTCAGTTGCCAAAGGTCATTCTAAAATCAGACCGTGTGTATAATATGGCCCAATTACAGGTTCTTCCGGTCACTATTCTTCAATAAGAAATATTCTTCAGTGCTGACTGTACAAAAGGAGAAGGAAGAATAAAAATACAGTAACTTAAAAGAACTGTGTCCTATTTTAAGTCAAGTCAAGACACCTTTATTTATATAGCGCTTTTTACAATGCTGATTGTTTCAAAGCAGCTTCACAGTGTTAACAGGAAAATAATGCAACAGAATTTGATTCGGCTGTACAGCCGTTCTTGAGAAAACGGTTATGTCATCCAGCTCATTTCAATTATCATATAGTGTCAATGCGGGCAGATCAGTAATATAGTTGAAAATTTTGTGTCCCCAACTGAGCAAGCCAAAAGCCAAAGGCAACAGTGGCAAGGAACCAAAACTCCTTCAGGGACCAGAATGGAGAAAAAAACCTTGGGAAAAAAACAGGCTCAGTCGGGGTCAGACAGGTTTAATGAGGATGTTGTGTCGATGCGGCATTTACAGGGGCGAGTTTAATTGACACAGTCTCTGCAGACATTTCAGGGATGCGTTGGTCATGTCTAGGCGCAGGTCCACCATCTGGTCTGGATACGGCCCGGATGCGGCTGACTGCAGTAAACCTCGGGATAAACAGAGAGACAAACATTAGCGTAGATGCCATTCTTCTTATGATGTAACGAGTACATCGCGTGTTATGGGAAGTGTTCCCGGTTCCGGCTGACCTAGTTAAGGCAGCCTAACAATCATTTAACTGATTTGAATAATATAAATTGATAATGTTCTATGTGTATGCCATAGTAAAGAGAATTTTTTTTTAGTCTAGATTTAAACTGACAGAGTGTGTCTGCTTCTCGAACAATGATAGGAAGACTGTTCCAGAGTTTAGGTGCTAAATAGGAAAAGGATCAACCGCCTACAGTTAATTTTGATATTCTAGGTATTATTATTATTATCAACTGGCCAGAATTTTGAGACCGCAATAGACGTGATGGAGTATAATGCGTTAAGAGCTCGCTCAAGTACTGGGGAGCTAAACCATTTAGTGCTTTGTAAGTAATTAGCAAGATTTTAAAATGTATACAATGTTTAATAGGGAGCCAGTGCAGTGTTGACAGAACCGGGCTAACATGGTCATACTTCCTGGTTCTAGTAAGAACTCACGCTGCTGCGTTTTGGACCAGCTGCAATTTATTTATTAAGCGAGTAGGGCAACCACCCAGTAGAGCATTACAATAATCTAGCCTAAAAAAAAAATCTAGTCATGAACGCATTAACTAACTGTTCGGCATTTTGCATTGAAAGCATGTGCCGTAATTTAGATATATTTTTAAGATGGTAGAATGCAGTTTTACAGATGCTAGAAATGTGGCTTTCAATTGAAAGATTGGTATCAAAGAGCACACCCAGGTTCCTAACTGACGACGAGGGCTTGACAGAGCAGCCATCAAGTGTTAGACAGTATTCTAGGTTACTACTTGTGGAGTTTTTTTTGTCCAATAATTAAAAATTCAGTTTTTTCTGAATTAAGTTGCAGGAAATTACTAGTCATCCATTTTTTTTTATCAGCTATGCATTCCGTTAATCTTGTGAATTGGTAAGTTTCGTCAGGGTGTGAAGAAATATAGAGCTGAGTATCGTCAGCATGCTTCCTAATGATATCTCCCAGTGATAGCATGTACAGGGTGAAAAGCAACAGTCCTAGCACTGAGCCTTGCGGTACTTCATACTGAACTTGTGATCGGTGTGACATCTCTTCATTTACTGCTACAAACTGATACCGGTCAGATAAGTATGATTTAAACCATGCCAAGTCTATTTAAAAGAATGTTGTGGTCGATAGTATGGAATGCAGCGCTAAGATTGAGTAACACTAACAGAGATATACAACCACGATCAGATGATAAGAGTAAATCATTTGTTACTCTGGTGAGAGCAGTCTCAGTACTATGATACGGTCTAAATCCTGACTGGAAAACCTCACAGATACCATTTCTTTTTCTTTTCTTTTTTTTTAAAAGGAGCATAGTTGTGAGGACACTGCCTTTTCTAGTAATTTTGACAGAAAGAGTAGATTTGAGATTGGCCTGTAATTGACTAATTCTGTAGGATCAAGTTGCGATTTTTTTAATAAGTGGTTTAATAATAGCCAACTTAAAAGTTTTCGGTACATATCATAATGACAAGGATGAATTAATGATATTATGAAGAGGATCTATGACCTTTGGAATCATCTCTTTTAGTAGCTTTGTCAGTATAGGCTTGAGCATACTTATTGTCGATTTAGATGATTTAACGAGTTTAGCCAATTCTTCCTGTCCTATAGCAGTGAATGAGTGGAATTTTTCCTTAGTGACACTACAATGCACTGTCTGAAGTGATACTGTAGTAGATGGTCCTGTAGTTCCTAATATTATCAATCTTGCATGTAAAGAAGTTCATAAAGTCATAAAGGCAAATGTCAGAAGTTGAGGTTTTATTTCTTGTTAGCCACTGTATCAAATAAATACCTAGGGTTGTGTTTGTTTTCTTCTAAGAGAGTCAAGAAATAAGCAGATCTAGCAGTTTTTACTGCCTTTCTGTATGCAATCATGCTTTCTTTTCACGAAATGCGAAAAACCTCCAGTTTTGTTTTCTTCCAGCTGCGCTCCATTTTTCTGGCTACTGTTTTAAGGGCCCGGGTGTGCTCGTTGTACCACGCTGTTGGACTATTTTCTTTAATCTTCTTTGAGCGCAGAGGAGGAACTGTGTCTAAAGTGCTGGAAAAGAGAGAGTCAATAGTTTCTGTGGCAACATCGAGTTCCTCTAGGCTATCTGGGATGCTGACAATGCAACAATGTTATGTCTAAAGTATGATAACGGTGATGAGTGGGTCCTGACACGTGTTGCCTAACTCCAATAGAGTTTAGAATGTCTCTAAATGCCAATCCCAATTTTCCTTTTTCATTGTCTACATGGATATTAAAGTCACTAACAATTAGGACTTTATTTGTAGCCAGTACTAACTCTGATAGAAAATTCTTTGATAAAGTCTGTATGGTGCCCTGGTGGCCTGTATACAGTAGCCAGCACAAATGTCAAACGGGATTTATCATTTACACTACATAACGTTACGTAAAGCACCAGAACTTCAAAAGAATTATATTTGAAACTAGACTTCTGAGTAATACTGTAGATATTACTATAAATTACAGCAACACCTCCCCCTTTACCTTTCAGACGTGGCTCGTGTTTATAACAATAATCTTGAGGGGTGGACTCATTTAAAGTAATGTAATCATCAGGTTTTAGCCAGGTTTCTGTCAAACACAGCACATCTAGTTTATGATCTGTAATCATATCGTTGACAATAAGTGCTTTTGAGGGAAGGGATCGAATATTCAGCAGCCCGAGCTTTATCATTTGCTCATCTGTATTATATCTGTTTTTTATTTGTTGAACATAAATCAAATTTTTACCCTTCTATGGGTTCGAGAGTTTTTTGTATTTACTAATTCATGGAACAGACACAGTGTATATGTGATAATATCTAGGTGAAAGAGTCTCTCTGTGTTGGGATTTATCTGACTTCTGTGACGTAAGACAGCTAGCACCCCAGATAGCCTAGAGGAACTCGATGTTGCAACAGAAACTATTGACTCTCTCTTTTCCAGCACTTTAGACACAGTTCCTCCTCTGCGCTTAGAGAAGATTAAAGAAAATAGTCCAACGTTGGTTAAGCAAGTCCGTCTGCTTCCTGACCTGGGCCCCAGTTAGTCAAGGTTTAACTCTAAGACTATGTGCCATATTACTCTTTTTAACAGGTCAGGTCTGCTTCAAAAGCTTTTCTAATTGTCTATGAAACCTATGTTATTCTGCAGACACCACTTAGACAACCAGCCATTAAGTGATGATAGTCTGCTAAGTATCTCATCACTCCAACGAACAGGAAGGGGGCCAGAGTAAACTATTTCAGCTGACATTGTACTTGCGAGTTCACACACCTCTTTAATGTTAATTTTGGTGATCTCCGACAGGCGAAGTCAAACATCATTAGTGCCGCCGTGAATAATAATCTTAGAGACTTTATGATTAGCATTAGCCTGCACTTTTAAATTTGCTTTGATGTCAGGAGCTCTGGCTCCCGGTAAACATATGACCATGGTGGCTGGTGTCTCTATTTTCACGTTCCGTGTAATAGAATCGCCAATAACTAGTGCACTTTCAACAGGATTCTCAGTGGGTGTGTCACTGAATGGGGAGAACCTGTTTGATGTTCTAATCGGAACGGAAGAGTGTTTTTTTGATCCGCTACTATGCCGTCTCACAGTCACAAAATTGCCCTTCTGCACAGGCTCTACTGCCAGAACTGAACAATGTACAGAATTCACTAAGCTAGTCACATCCAAAGCAGTATCTAAAGCTCTTGCATTCTTACTATCCTCAAATAAAATTTGGATGCGTGTCTCTAACTCTGAAATCTTCTTTGTCAGCCTGACTATCTCCCTGCATTTATCACATGTGTAATCCTCACTGCTAACAGAGAAGGCTATGCTAAGCATGTGGCAGGCAGTGCAAGTGACAATAACAGGAGACGATGACATGGGTTACCGTTGTTGTTGACTAATCCAACTCACCACAGTTGTTTGATGGACTCTGTTGACTAATCCAACTCACCACATTTGTTTGATGGACTACTAAAAGGCACGGGAGACAAAACAGGAGACCCGGATGCACAGATGGCAGGCTAACAGGCTAGCGAAATGCTAACACATTGTGATAGTGATTTCGATTAAAAGCTGTCGATGTCAAATTTAACGTGATAGGCAATATTAAACAATATATGGTGATGAGTAAGTTATATTTATCAGTATAAACAACAAGGAATGATATCAAATAGAGATTCAAAAGCAAAGCTGTACAGAGCTACAGACACAAAACACTCAGCAGCAAGGCAAACAGGAGGCAGACAGGAGCAATCGATCACCAAGAAAATGACATGGCATTTTACTATATTTTAAAATTTAATTTGCTCCTGTGTTGTCAAAGCTAAATTTTTAGCATCATTACTCGAAATGGAACGGAAACGGCGGTGCGTTGAACACGCTGTTCTGATGATGCAAGAGTTGCAACTATGGCAGCTGAGAAGGCCATTCTTTGTGTTCTTTTTGAAAAAATTTTGGAGCCTGATGAAATCGGTATAAATACGTGTTTAATATTGCAAAATGCGCTCGATGTTACAGTCACTGCCCTTGCCTTCCAGAATAAAAGAGAACATCCCATGTTTTTGAAATGTGTCTTTTTGTCAGATTTCATTCAACACTTTCCAACTCTTTGCATTCACAAAATGTAATGTTGTGTTAATTGAATTACTGTAATATTTAAAGAGAAGGTTCACCCAGAAATGAAAATTCTGTCATTATTTATTTATTTACTCCCCCTCATGTCGTTCCAAACGGATACTGACACTTTGACGCTTCAAAAAGTTCATAAAGAGATCGTAAAACTGAATTAGTTTAGTCCACATTTTCTGAAGAGGCTCGATCGCTTTATATGATGAACAGTTTTAATTTAGACATTTATTCACATAAACTTTCATCAACGCACACATCAGTTGTGGTAAACAGAAGCTTAAGCATGTTCGCTTGACGTACGAGAACCAGTGAGGTTCATTCTCGCGTTACGCATCACGTTTAAGCTTCCGCAAGAACCAATGAGGTTTGTTCTCACACGTCAAGCATGTTTGGTTGAGCTTCTGTTTATGTTCACTGATCAATGTTTATATGTGAATAAAAGCTTAAATTCAATCTGTTCACCAAATAAAGCGACCAAGTCTCTTTAGAAAATTTGGACTAAACCGCTCAATACATATGGATTAGTTTTACGATCTCTTTATGAACTTTTTGAAGCGTCAAAGTGGTAGTTACGTAGCTTTCAATGGAGGGACAGAAAGCTCTCAAATTTCATCAAAAAGATCTTCATTTGTGTTCCAAAGATGAACGAAAGTCTTACGGGTTTGGAATGACATGAAGGTGAGTAATTAATGACAGAATTTTCATTTTGGGGTGAACTATCCCTTTAAAGTTTTGGTAATACTTTATTTTTATGGTCCCCTTTAGACATTCTACTACTAACCTAATTCTACTAAAACTAACAGTCTACTAATATAGTTAGTTAGTTGACATACAGAATGTCTAAAGGGGACCACAAAATAATTAACGTTTTTTCCTGACGTGAAGCTACTTTTCCTAAAATGAGGCACCATACTCTCAAAACAATAAAACCAAAACATATTCAGTAACTAAGCCGAGTAGCCAAACATTACAACAAATTTAGCGATAGGCTACATTTGTTTCTCTCAGCTTTAGACAAACCATAAATAAGAGTGAGCAGCACCAACAGTGCATTATATGTGCAAGCTCAAAGCAGTTAGTTCTTTCAAAACAAGACATAGAGCAGTTCTTCAACAGTGGAAAAGTCAGCAAGAGTTGAGAATACTTGATTAATAGTTTAGATCTGTTGCAACAGTGCAGTAACAGTCCCACTGTATTGTTCTGTGTGATTAATTTTTTATTGTACAATTGTAGATAAACAAGCAACAGTGTAAAGAGAATGGTCAGCTTGACAGTTGCATTTGTGAATCTTATTGTTGTGTAGAAACTATGCACACAAGTATGTATGAGTGATTCGGGACGGTCACAAGATATTTCTTCTGTCAGTGGGAAATGTAATCATGGCCTCCACCAGGGCCATGTGACTTAAAAATGCTTTATGAAATTGCTGTTCAAAGCAATACTGATATGGCAGAAACAGCTGGTTTTCATCACTTGTTGAGATGTTTGAAATGAGTCTTGGCCTGAGTTGGTATTAGAGAAGAAATAGAGTAGAGGCTGTGCAAGAAGGAAACATAAACTGAATTATGTTCCTTCCAAATAGTTACTGCAATTATTGTTACTAGGCCTACTATATAAAACATAAAATAAAATTCACATGGGATCACCTTTAAACTGCCCAACTTTATGATGGTTGTGGCTGATATCAAGTTACCACAGTTTTATTGTAATAATAACTAGTTTTGGCAGAAACTGTTTGCTATGATACAGTTTTGTAATTTTTACAGAGCTCAAAGCATCATCAATTATTTTATTCCAGTTCGAAATGTTACAGGCTTAAGTCAGATATTAAAAATGTTGGAATTTTGCCGTTAAATCTTGATTTGAATGTTAGGCCTAATTCTTAATGACGGGATTCCAAGAAGGTATGATATAATCTCTAATGACAGATCATTTTGTGACATAATTTCTGATTATGTCACAGTCTGTGATGATGTCAGCATGGCTGATGCAGAGCAAAGAGCTTTGCATGACCTTTTTCATATTTTATGGTTCATGCCTGTATATTTGCAGCATTAAGTTTAGATTCAGAGCCTGATATGAAACATTTCTATACGTTTGCATTATGCACAACATGTCTCGTGATCATTTGTCATTTTACTTGTATGAAGCTTCTGAACTCTGTAGCTTACCAAATAAACAACCTGAGGACTATAAAAGCTAGATTCATAGACTGAAGTAAACCTCATTTTTTCAAATCTCCATCGCAACAGCATGACAACCTCCTGAAGAAAAATATGTAGGCCTATTGTGTTTAGGTTTTTAAAAAATACCATCAAATTTGTTCCATCAACACTGTGTGTCTTGTTCATCCAAAAATGTGAATTCTGTCATCATCATATCCATAACTAATTTTTTCTGTGGAACATAAAAAAAGATAATTTATTAGCATACTATACATGCTATGTATCATCAGCATTTACATATTATCAGCATACTTAAACATTCTTCTTATATGTTCCACAGAAGGAAGTCATACAATTTTGGAACGACATGAAGGTGAGTACTTTTGGGGTGTACTGTCCCTTTAAACACTCAGATTTATTTTATTTTATATAATTTATATTTACTAAATCAGAAATAATTTGAAAATTAATAAATATAAAAAAAATAAATTGATAAAAAAATTTTTTTTATTTTTTTATAAACATGTATACTTTAGATAGTTGTAATCCTATTGCCATGATCTTATGGTCAGTAAATACGTAAAACCAGTAAAAACTGACACTCAGGAGAATACAGGAAAAGGAACCAGAATGAGAAACACTAACCAATTACCACGTTAACGGCAAACATTGAGGACAACTAAGGGTTTAAATACTCAAGGAGCACTAGTATTGTCTTTAGCAAATGAAAATCTAGTTTTGTTAATTTGTTTTGTCGTAACCAAAAAGAAGCAGGGAACCCAAAAGCGAATAAGTCAATTCATGTTTGAGTGATGTCATCTACAAAATCTGTCCTCTGAACACAGCAATACCATCTGTTTACATATGCAATATTCACACCCCTGGGGGCAATTATGTGTCTTCTCTAAAGTACTTTCAACACTTAGTCAAAGACCACATTGTAATATTAGAAAGACTCATTCTACCATTTGCTTTTCCCATGCTGAGTAGAATTTAATTTAACACAAACACACATCTAGCAAGATTGGATTAGCTGAGTGAGAAGAAATAGGCTCTTTGTCATGGTATGTTTCATTCCCAGGAGGATGGCAAGGTGGCGGATGGCAGTCTGCTGGGTGATGCCAATGGGGTGGAGCCTGGCACAAGCCGACAGAAGGAGAGTGGCAAATGGCAGAGGCCTCGCTTCACACGGAAAGCCCTCATGAGGTGCTGTCTGGTCAAATGGATCATTGCCAGCACAGGACCCAAAGAGCAAGGTGAGTCAGAGAAGTGGCGGAAAGGGCACAGGAGGAAATTAGGTTTTAGGAAGACCCGCTGATGGAGTATTTCTGCATATTTGACGGTGGGGCATGCTCCTGGACACATGCTGTCCAAAAAAAAACATACATTTAATTACAGTCAAATATTTAACATCAAGCATGCAATAGCGCAACAACAATGTCTAATCCAATTACTCTCAGTCATTTTCAAAATCCTTACCAGCCAGTTGGTAAACAGTAGGCGCAAGCTTTTTTATCACATCGCTTTACCTGCAAAGAACCAGAAACGTCATCCACTTAGACCTGAATGGAAAGAGAAGTGTCCATGCCTAAGATATGAGTCTATCAATTGAGAAACAATAGCTATCTTTGATTAACAAACCAGCATTTCGCTGATATTCACTCAAAATTGTCCCTTCCAGTGAGCTATTAACTCAGAACTAGAGGTCTGCGCGGGAAAGTTTTTTTCGTCCCGCTCCCGCTAAAAATTCACTCTTTGTTCACCCGCTTTTCGCTTAGAATGATTTTCTTCCCGACCCAACTGATCCCGCTAAATTTAGATCTCGTTTCCAGAATCTCACTTTTAAATTTCCCCTAAAGAAAGAGAGTGACTACTATAACAAATATAAAATGTTGGCTATACAATAATTTTATTTGTTATTTATGTCTTATCATGATACTGTCAACGGCGTAAAAAATGTCACAGAGAAAAATAGGCTAAATCAAATATGACAGGTGTCACTCAAAATTATAAGCCAAAAATACAAATAAGCGAAAACTGTCGGCTTACTAGCTATACTGCTAAATGAAATCTTTTTTAACATCCATACAAGAACACAATGTCGCTGATTGACAACGGTTTCAGTATCGAACGTCTCTCCTCCATCCGACCACAAAGGCTGAATGTTCTCTCTGAAGGTGCTCTTGTGGACGGGATGCAAAGAACATATAGCCTATTGCCAGGTCACTCTGGGCAGGGAACTGGGAACTGTGTGAACGCCCCCATTGCAGAAAGTTTTGTTCACTTCAAGTTCAAGTGCGGATACGCTGTTGTCAAAGGATGTCAGGAGTGGCTGGGCTATTATCAGACTGCCCGTTCCCATCCAAAGTACACCAGGGTTACCAACCGCTACCTTCTTTGATTTGGAAATTTACTCCCATCAGAAAACTGATCAGTTCAGAACTCAACTCGGAACTGCTGCAACTGTGAACTCAAGAACCTTATCAATCTGATTCATGAACAAATCATTAAGGGCTGCGTTTCCCAAAAGCATCGTAAGCCTAAGTTGATCGTAGAAAAATTGCCACCAATGGTCTCTACGATTAATTTAGGCTTACAATTCTTTTGGGGAAACGCAGCGCAGGTCCAAATGTATCTCAAGGCTAGGTAGATCATAGAAACTAAAGGCATAAATGGTCTCTACTTAGGCTTACGATGCTTTTGCCTTTATTCAGACAGTAGAGAGTTGACAGGAAGCAAATTGGGAGAGGGTGGGATGGGATCAGAAATGACCATGAGTTGGGATTTAAACTCACATCTGCCAATGCACAACCACGTGTACAACCTGTCGGAGCACTTTCCATGAGGCTATCTCAGTATCTCAAAGACACTGTAAAAAAATATTGTTGGTTTAACTTAAAAAAGTACGTTACTGGTTGCCTTTCAAATTTGAGTTCATTGAAATGTAAAAATTTAGGAGATATTATGTATTATAATATAATGTATATTATGTTATCTGAACCACATTAATTAAGTTGATTTGACAAATGATAAAAAATTGTGATAAATCATGAAAATATTTTTTTACAGTGAAAGAAAGATTTGTTCACAAACATGCTGTGGAGAGCTGGGGATGACATTAAGATTTTTTGTGAATAACTTCATTCCAGTCTGTTCCTCACACAAAGCTTCAAAAGACTTGGAATATGAGTCATAAGAACCAATTAAATTATACTTTTATGGTGATTTTTTATTGTTACCAGCAGACTCTACATATATGACATCCTCTACCTGCTAATCGCTGCGTCTCCTTTAGTAAATGAGTGCCCAGCTTGTAACCACAGATGTTGAGTCTTGACCTCAAGAGGGTGACATTGATCAAACAGACCTCAGCAGAAGTTTCTCTGTTGAACATGGCACAGGGAATGGATTCAGGTTAATTTGGTTTTGATCGATCTGTGTTGCCACTCTCTTCACGCAAGCTAGCCCTCTGTGGGCCGTAAATGAGATTGTATCAAAATAGAGGTTAAAGCCAACCTTCTAAAAAGTACTGCTTGTTCAAACTTTGTTGGCTTTATTAACACTGTCAGCTTTAAATGCAGAACAGTTGTCTAGCTTCTATACAGTAATACAGTTCAGGTTAGGATATCTTACATTTCATGATAGCTACATTAATCTGGAGCTGATTTTGACAGTAGGGTTTGTGAGCCCGATCACACGAAAATGCGTATCAATAGTACGAGTGTGGAATGTTGTGGAATGTATACGCCAAAATGAGTTTTGGCGTGCATATGGTACGCAGTTTTCCGCGTGCTCATGATACGCACTTTATGGCGTATTATACGCACGAACCCCCCACCCCCATATACACGCCATAAAGTGCGTATCATATGCACGCGAAAAACTGCGTACCATATGCACACCGAAACTCATTTTGGCGTATACATTCCACAACATTGCACACTCGTACTATTGATACACATTCTCATGTGATCGTGACAGTTTTTGTATATTGTATTTTTGTGTATTTAAATTTTTTTTTTAATGGGGTTATACTTGTTTTTCGATCCGTTTAATATGAATGTGTAGTTTTGTTTTAAATGATGGGTCAATGGCATGCAGTTCTTACATACAATGATTTCTATGTTCTAACCTCTTCTATGTAATTTTTACGAGTTCACAAGTACATATAATCGAATAGAGTAAAGAGTATGCGTATTTGGCGTGCTGTCCAGGCTCAGAATTTTGGCCCGAACCCAGAGTACTCCCCCATATCCCTGGCTGGGATAGGAACAGTTGAGGGTGAGAAGTTGGGGTGGTGGAGGGATGCTGGAAAACTGTCGTGGGACAGAGGTGAGTCGGCTACCTCCTCTTGCTGATTGGGTAGATTATCTAAACGTGCTCCTCTCGAACTTAAATTAAAACATCATTTAATATTTTTGGGGACATAAAGTCAAACATGTCCTGATATCATAATAAAGAAAAAAGAAATATTTAAATGGTTTGGCATAACCATAAATTATTATTTCTTAGAGATAATATATATTAATACATATTTAAATGTATTTAAATATATATTTTTGCTGCAAAAACAAACTCTTGTATCAGATAATATCAGATAATTTGACTATCAATTACTTATTCATGATATTTGTATAAAAAATAACACACATTTTTCTAAATTAGTAAGATACGTGTATTTAAAGTGTAAGGAATTAATTTTTTTACTTGATGGCTACATTTTCAGAGTCATTAAATATGAACTTTTTTTTAAAATGATGTAAAATCAAGGATGATATTTTTCCACACTAAATGTGGCATGCCAAGTGCCCCATGTTGCATATCATTATGTTCTTCACAGTGCTCAGGTAGTGCCGTCTAGTGGTTATATGGGGAAACAAATTTGTGTAATGCATTAGCTCATATGAAACAAACACATTTAATCATCTTGTTCACATCCTTTTTTGAAGACAATGCTTTTATGAATGTTTATGAATATTTAATGAAGTTTTAATATGTGATTTATAAGTAGTAAGTGTTTGTCATTATGTTATATTGATTTAATAGTTTTTTTGCTCTTAAGATTTCTAAAAGAGCTAAGAGATTCACTTATAAGAGTGTTGAAAGACACACAAACAGTTTGTGACGCCATTAAAAGAAAGTGGCTCTCTAGGCAGGATCAGGAAATCAGAGATTGGCTTGCAAATGGGGAAATCAGAGAGGGCTATAGGAAGAGTGAAATAAGAGATGAAGGATGAGAAGTGTCTCAGAATCAGACTAGTGGCCTTATATCTACAGTGGCCCTAAAAACTATTTGGATGCTTAAACCACACTTAAAAATGTATCAATATGTCAGATCATGAAATAGCAACAAATTAAAGCAAGTGAACATAATAAAGTATCAAGTGAAAGTATTAAAGTAAGATTCAAATTTGTGTATATATACTGTATATACAAGTATTTGATATTTGGACAATTAAATTGGATATAATTCATTTTTAATGTGAAATCAGCCAGAACACCTGTTTGAACTTCAGGGAAATTGACTTAAAAGTAATTGAAAAAAAATCTTAGTTTTGAGAAGTTGTAGCATCATTTGTTTGAATTCCACTTTGTTAGATCATTTGATGTCTCCTTGACTGTACAACATACTGTACATGCTTCCTGCGAAATTTGAGCATTCTGCTTGTCATCACCACCCCCAACCTCTCTCTCTCTCTCTCTCTCTCTCTGATCAGTGCTACTTCCTGTTCATAGCTTTAATTCCAAGACAGTCCAGGATATATTCCTATACAGCAGAACTCTGTCAGGACACTGAAGACCTCACTAGCTGTTTGGTTTAGATTACTGTCCACATCTTTATTGGGAGGTGTAATGTTATCCAGATAGAAAATCAGCAGTGTGTTCTACATTGGGTCACATTGAGACTTTTCTGCACTTTGCAGCAAAACCCTCCAGCACTGGATATCAGAAAGTTGGTATGGATTTGTTGATTCATTGAGAAAGAAATGGATAAAGACTAATTTGACAATCACAGCAGCCCAAAGGAAACTCCTCTTCTGAATTTTATCTTGACTGACTAAAACCTGTGATCTGGGAACTCTCTCCTAAGTGAGGAGGAAGTTTGAGGACAAAGTAAGTGTCAGACTGTTTTTGAGGTGAAGTTTTTAGAGATTAATCTGTCTGTTGGTGACTTTTTCCCATTGTTTGAGTTACAGTAGTTTAACAGTGACTGTTCGATCAGCTGTTGAGACATTCGAGAGACATAACTGAAGGACAAGAGACATGGATGCGCTGAACGACTTTAAGAATGATTGTCAGAAGGAGTTGACCAGCATGCTGAGCTGCTTTTTCGGCTTGCTCACCGGCTCTTTTGCCAAAGGTACTTCCTTTGCTGTGCTCTTTTTACATTCTTTTAAAATGATTTGACTCCTCACTCTCTTATACTGAACTTTATGAAGTTTTATGTTGTTTGGGAGATAATTGTATCTCCACAACAGATCTGAGACCATGTTTAATCTGTATTTTATTATAAAATTTTTGTCCCCTAGTAAAAATGTCTAAACATCCTTGAGGTGTAAAGTGGAAATATACTGATCAGGAGTTTTTATTTTGGTTGGGTGTAGTTGCATGAGATAAAATAAACACATTATTTCTGGACAGGCAGGTCACATTGGATTTTTTTTATTTGCTGATGGTGCAATTGTGCTGGTCCGTTCTTCTACAGGACTCTGATTCAGTGTAAAACAATCTCTGCCAGTTATGCTGTTGCAGTGTTACACATGCTGTCACTGTGACTTTGTGTGTGTGTGTGTGTGTGTGTGTGTGTGTGTGTGTGTGTGAGTGTTTGTGAGTGTGTGTGTGTTTGTGTGTAACAAGAGCCCTTTAACTTTCATGGAGTACCGAAACAGTGTTGTGTCTCACTGCTGGTCAAAGGACAGTTGCTCTAGTCTTCCAGAGGAATAATTGAATCAGTCATGTTCAATTTGTCCTGTCTTTTTCTTTGACACTACTGAGACTTACTCACCCACATCTTTCCAATCTGGTTCCCTTCTTTCTTCTTTGGAATACAAAAAGTTACCATGTAAACCATAGCTCCAAAAAAACTCTCAACCGTGTCATTTTATATTTTATGCTAATTTGTTTGTCTCTCTTATTAATTCCCCACCAAATCACTGAGGGCGATCTGGGGGTTATAATGGGAGAGCTTCCACCAGGTGAATCCCTGCAAGCCACCCATTCATCAGCACACTATTGTCCCCAGGTTGACTTTCTGGATGAGGAAGATGAGCTGTCAATTGCAAGGTGGCACCGCCCACACGCCCGCCAGCAGGCCACTAAGAACCGTCAGAAGGCTACGCCCTGAGACAGGAGACCCAGGAAAGGAGGAGAGGCCCCTGACCGGCCCACACTGGAGACGAGCCTCACTTTCGCTGGAGGGATGGGAGGAGAATTTTTATTTTCCTTTTCCTTTTTTTGCCAGACGCCAGAAAGCTGACAGCCCTTTCATGGTCAGCAAAAAGAGCAGTTTCCTCTTTCCCAGGGTCATGCTCAAACACTTGCGTGTGGCCCTCGTCATCATGACCAGGCATCAAACGTTTGCACCAGAACCTCAGTGGATGTGATTACTTCACCTACTCGAGTTCTGTTGCAACAGGTCTGCGCAGAGAGACAGGTAAGTGTGACGAGCTACAAAGAAGCACAGCTTCTTCTGCCGTCACCATCCCCCTCTACCGTGGACCCCCGGAGCAATGTAGGTGTTCTGGTACACCGTTCGCCACGGTTTCTAAAGGATGTAAGGCCAGGATGTACGCCAGACATTGTTCCATTGCTGCTGCTGGTGCTGAGTTTGGATGCTTGCCTAGAGCTTTCCAACCCATCATGCTGGCTCATCAGAATGATCCGACTCGACTACGTGATCCAGTTCACCAGGTGCCTGCCCAGATAAAGAGCTTCTCCGTAGTGCGAAGCAAGAACACGCTGTCTTATGAATCAGCCCTATACAGACTCCCCTTCAAGATGCTCCTGCAGAGACACCAAGATTGGTTTTTGGCGATAGACCTGAAGGACGCGTACTTTCACACCTCAATCCTTCCTCGACACAAGCCGTTCCTGTGGTTTGCCCTCGAAGGACAGGCATATCAGTTCAAGGTCCTCCACTTGGGGTTGTCCCTGTCTCCTTGCATTTTCACCAAAGTCACAGAGGCCACCCTTGCGCCGTTAATGTAAGTAGGCGTCTGCATCCTCAACGACTGGCTGACACAGTAACCTTGTCCTTGAGCACCTAGCCCGATTGGGACTTTTAGTCAACTGGCAAAAGAGCAAGCTCTCCCCAGTGCAGAGCATCTCTTTTCTCTGTGTAGAGTAGGACTGGTCCAATGTCATTCAGAAGATTGTGCTCAGCACTGAACTGTTTGAATCTTTTCAAGCACAAGACAGCGGTTCCACTCAAATATTTTCATTGGCATCTGAGGCATATGGCATCCTCAGCCGCAGTAACGGTGCTCGGGTTGATGCATATGAGACCACTTCAGCACTGGCTTGAGTCCCGAGATGGGCATGGTGCCGCGGCACACATTACGTGGCCGTCACGTTGATCTGCCGTATTTTCAGCCCTTGGACGGACCTTGCATTTCTACTGGGGGAAGTTCCCTTAGAACAAGTGTCAAGACATGTTGTTGCTGCAACAGATGCTTCCAAGAGACGCTGGGGTGCTATATGCAACAGGCGTGCAGCCTCTGTACCCTGGACAGGGCCCCGACTGCACTGGCACATCAACTGCCTTGAGTTGTTGGCTCTAGCCCTAAAGAGGTTTCGGCCATTGATCCAGGGCAAGCAATTGTTTGTCCGCACAAACAACATGGCGACAGTAGCGTATATAAATAGGCAGGGTGGAATCCGCTCTCGTCGCATGTCACAACTTGCCCGCCATCTCCTCCTCTGGACCCCAGCAACTCGTGACAAGGATGCTCCATGGACAGTGGAGACTCCATCCCCAAGTGGTCCAGCTGATTTAGAGTTCATTCGGAGAAGCAGGGGTAGACCTGTTTGCTTCCCAGGAATCCTCCCACTGTTCTATGTGGTATTCCCTGACGAAATCACCTACTTCGAGCCCTCTCTATTATTTAGACATGCCTAGAGTTCAGTCCAGCACACTCTCACATGGTCCTGAGACCCCGGCCCAGCTTCATGCCTAAAGTTCCCACTACTCCTTTCAGGAATCAAGTGTTAAATTTGCAAGCAATCCCTCCTAATGAGGGAGGTTGTCTCCAAACAAAGCATGGCCCACTGGATCGTGGGCTTACCAAGCCCAAGGCGTACCATGCCCCCTGGGGGTGAGAGCCTCATTGGCAGACATCTGCAGAGCTGCACACTCGGCTACACCCAACACCTTTGCGAGATTCTATAATCTTCACGTAGAGCCAGTTTCGTCACAAGTCTTGTTTTTTAACAGGTAAAACTTGGACAACTGGTCAGTTGTTCCTTGTTCACATCCATCAGGGAATGGTTATAATAGTAACTAAGATGTTTTTGTGCTAAGTTTTAATAACATTTTTAAAGACCAGATAACTTTGAACGAACATTCTATTAACATTACTAGAAGAATGTTTGTTCATAAATTTGAGAGAAACTTGTCAGAACCTAGTCAAAGTTCTGAGAATGTTCCATGTTGCCTGGGAGATCACAAGCATCATGACTACTTGATTGAAAATTTAATAAAAGAACAAAAAGAATAGCTTTTCAAGGACTCTGTTCTAATAAAAATGGTCTGGTTTCAACAGTTCACAGTCCAAAATGGAAAGATAACAGAGTCTTAGACAATCTTAGAAAGAATCTGTTTGAATTTATAAGTGGTGTTACACTCACACCACTTTTGTTGCAATCTGTCTACAAATATTTGTTTGATATATTGTCTTGACTGCTTGCAGGTCAACAGAATTGTTTTTTTTAATTATTATTATTCTGCAGGACAGGAAAAGAAATTGCGGCGTCAGCAGGGGCAGTGCAGGTTAAGCAAAAGATCATAAGTCTTGCTAATTAAGCATTTATATGTGCCTTAAATAGTCAGATCGACTCAATATGTTGTCTCATGTTTCTGTGGCCTTCAGTCCGGTCAGCCAACGAGGACACAATAGGCAGGAAAGAGACTTGTGACTCTTGTGAATGTAATACAATGAGTAACTGATGCACTAGTGCCTCACAGTGGACCGTGCAATCCATTACACTACACACTATATATTTATAAATATACTACCATTCAAAAGTTTGGTGTCAGTAAGATTTACTTCAAAGAAATTAGTACTTCTATTCAGCAAGAATGCATGAAATTGTTCAAAAGTGACAGTAAAGACATTTATAATGTTATAAATATTATTTATTATATTTATTAAATTTATTATTATTTATTTTTCTAAATTTATTTTTATTTAACTTTCTATTAATCATTGAATCCTAAAAAAATGTGTCATGGTTTCCACCAGAATATTAAGTAGCACAATTGTGTTGTCAAATCGACTGAATGGATTCGAAAACGATAAAACTCAACTGTTAAACTCGAGGGGAGTTGGAAAATGAGCCTATTTTCAAAATAAAGTGGAGTGTTCCTTTAACATTGATAATAATAAGAAACATTTCCTAAAAACCAAATAGCCATATTAGAAGGATTTCTGAAGGATCATGTGACTAAATTAATGTTGAAAATTCAGCTTAAAAATGACAAATATAGTCAAATAGAATCAGGTATTGTAATAATATTCCCCATTATTACTGTTGTTACTGTATTTGTGATCAAATAAATGCAGCCATGGTGATCATAAGAGACATTTTTTTAAAAACATCAATAAAGCCTTACAACTTCTGAACGGTACTGTATATGATTAAAAGGCTGACCAATATTCCAGCTCTAGTGCACAATTTTTTTTTTAAACAAATGACGAAGTAAAAAGAAAGAACAAATCTAAAAGGAAGTAAACAAAATAGAAATAAGAATAGAAAATTGTTATATTGTTATTTCACAATATTACTGTTTTATTGTATTTTTGATCAAATAAATGCTGCCTTTGAGAACATAAGAGACTTCAAAAGCATATACTAAATAATTATATATTTTATCAATAATAAATTATAATTATTTAAATTATAATTTAAATTATAATTGTGCATATGCTGCTAAAAAAGCAGCCTATGCACATTTTTGAAGACGCTTTGGTCTGTGCTCAACGCAGGGGTCTTGAAGCGCATCTGTTTTATTCATATACTCATATTAATATTTTCACCTCTGTGGGGTGGTCTTGGTGTGAGAGGAAAAATTTTCAAACATAGGCCACAGGAGAGAAAGAGAGAGAGTGTGTGTTGTGTTTTAAGTGAAAGGTCATTGTAGCACTTAGTCTTTGAAGTGTCTTTCTCCCTCACATGTATCTACCTGAGTGTCTGACCCATAGTCACCAAACAGACTGCTCAATGTGGTTTTTCACAGACACTAATACAAACACACACACAGGTTGTCATCTGGTTTCTTGGAGAAAAGCTGTTCGTTCATGCTCATTGTGGTTCCTGTTTTTAGCATATCTGGTGTGGTTTCTATATCAGTCTATAATGGGGAGCGTGATGGCTACGCTCTCTTTAGAAGCGCGTCGGCGTTTCTCTCGACCCAGCTTCCTGGCTGATTGTCGTCACAGTACGGCTCGCTATCATCGCTCAGGTAACGCTTATCAGAACAACACTATGTCTTTGAGCTGTATGTGTTTTGTCACTTTTAATCGTTTGATACCCAAACCTGTTCAGTTTGGCATGTTGAGTTGGACACATTCAGTGTTACTTATTAAAAAACATTAAAAGTTTTTTTTTTCTGGTGTTCATTGTAAGTCTATAAAGTTTATTACATAGAACAAATATGGATGAAATGTAGATGCATAGCTCACATGGAGTAAAGCAGTGTCCTGTAGTGTATCATGCTATGCTACATTTAAACAGTACAGTTTACAGACCTGTACAGACCTGAACTTAAATGTTTGTATTTCATGAATGCTTTGGAATACAGACCGTTTTAAAGAAGACACTCAGCAGATTATTGCAGAAGTGAAAGCAGTTTTAAAAAATGAGTAAAAAAGTTATGTTTAATTTTACTTTAAAGCAAATGTACTGAACTAAATGTTTTTATTTTATATTAAAAATATATTTTACATAATTTGGTAAAATTGCAAGAAAATCAATGCCATGTCTAACCAATTTGTGTTCCAAATTTGAAGTTAATATCACAAAAATGTATTTTCTTCAAAGGGTGAATTTTGAGTGTTTAAGCTTTTAAAAGCTACCTAATTTATGATGATTACTAAAATATGTGATATAAGGAAAAAGGGGCGATTAAAAAAAAGTGTGCCTAGTGTCCCTCTACCTGACACTGACAGTTTACAGTGCAAAAAACGTGTGTCGTAGATTTCTCCTATGTACCTGACTTAAAGGGGTAATGAACTGCATCGTTTTTTTGTTTTATAATGTTTCCTGGGGTGCACTTATAATGTTAGTATGATTTTTACATCAAATTTGGTCATAATTTAGAAATAAAAGGGATTTTTCCTACCCCGATTTTAGCCCTCTTATTTGAACGCTCTCTTTGAAGGGTGCTGTGAGACTTCAGTGTAAACGCCCACTGCTGTGATTGGCTAGCATCTTTGCATATGAAATAGCAAGTATTACATGTGTAACTCTTTTGAAAACTTTTAGCATGTTTTTACTATTAAAGCTTTTAAGGTAAACTAATCATGATAAGTGTTGATTAAAGCATTATATTTAGATCTATGGCATTATATTCAGATCGTGGCATTAAAAAGGTTTCAGCGATGAACATTGTAGTCGATCACAGACATGTTTAGCGCGTGAATGCAGTGATCTCGTCATTGCAACTCGATTTCTGCACACTAACGAATGCTTTCATCATAACTAAGGCTGTGTTCACACTTTACGTCTTTTTTGACAGTCAGGTCTCGCTACTCGCTTATCATTGGTCAGCTGTCAAAAAGGCGCTTCACGTAGGGCGTTTTTATCAGAAAAGTTAAACTTTTTTCAACTTAAAAAGACGCGCTGTGCTGCAGAATAAGACGACGGCGTTGCCGTTTAAAAAAGCGCTCACAACTTTTTTGAAAACACGGTTTACTCCATAGGATTATAATGTAAAACAGACGCTGGCAGCTTCAAAAAAGACGTCAAGTGTGAACATGCCCTAACAGTGTCTGATTTACCAAAGAATCCATAGTGAAATGTACGGAATACAAATAAATAATGCTCAACTGAGACATTAACACTGTTGAAAATAAATAACCACATTCCTAGCATTAGGATCCTTTGGAAGGTAATGTTATTTGTACTCCAGCCTCTATTGCTCTTCTCTCCTCGTCATCTCACTAACACGCCAGTGGGCGGTGCCAAAGTTGCAATGATGAAGTAGGCGTTGATCTTCTTCTGCAGAGGCGGTCTTTCACCTATCTATTATAGGCACATTCCACAACAAGTCGTTCTCTGGGCTTGCTTACAATAAAAGCTTTTCCTTTTTTTTGACTAATAAGGAAGTTTTCAGTTCTGAAACTTACAGGATATTCTTATAGTATAATGACCTCTTATAGACCTCTCAAAAGCTAAAGGAAAATTTTATTTCTCAATTCATGACCCCTTTAAGTTAAACCAGGTGTCCCCCGACACCTCTAATTATCCTCAGGTAACCCCTGATGCCTATAAGAATAGCTACTCTGACCGCATTGGAAAACCAGATGCCTAAAAATAATATTCTGACTGCATAGGATGTCTAAGACTGTAGCTACACTGCCTGCATAAAATGTTTAAGACTATAGCTACACTGACTGCATAAAATGTTTAAGGCTATAGCTACACTGACTGCATAAAATGTTTAAGGCTATAGCTACACTGACTGCATAAAATGTTTAAGGCTATAGCTACACTGACTGCATACAATGTTTAAGGCTATAGCTATACTGACCACATCAAATGCCTAAGAATTATAGTTGCCTGACCGCATCAGTAACCCCGGACGACGTCTCGTCCCCTATGAACACTATCACTTGGGAATAAGGTCTGAAGGGTTCCACTAACCTGCTGTGCAGCAGTAACCAGACAGACTTCAGACAATGCCTTTGAATATACTTTAATTACGGCGGGGAGGACCTCATACCAATCACAGAGAATCCTATACCGACCAAAAGAGTACGAGTAAGAGTAGTTTATATAAGTGCATGACATGATTCATTGCATCATTTTTCTCTAATATGATTGGTTCTTCATAAGAATAATTCTTTGTTACTAGGTAAAAGCAAATTTGGATTCTTTGATACTTCAGCTTGTTGCCATGAGATTATATATATTGCAGCATATATGCAAGAAAAAGGAATATTAGTTATGATTAATTAAAATTTTCCTTCACACGTGCAAAAAGATGATTTAAAGGGATAGTTCACTTAAAAATTAAAATGTTATGTTTATCTGCTTACCCCCAGGGCATCCAAGATGTAGGTGTCTTTGTTTCTACAGTAGAACACAAATGAAGATTTTCAACCGTTGCGGTCTGCCAGTCGTGTAATGCATGTCAATGGGAACAGTTGAGAGTATGAGAACTTTGAGAGTAAAAAAAACATACACATTCGAATCCATAATAAACCCTGCGGCTCGTGACGACACATTGATGTCTTGAGACACGAAAAGTTTGGTTTGTGCGAGAAACCGAACAGTATTTATATCATTTTTTACCTCAAATACAACACTATGTACATCAGCATTCACTGCGCGATGACTTCTGGTAAGTGAGGTCAAAATACACGATATGGCGTAGAGATGCGCGCGAGAGATCACTTCTGCCGCTTGTATCCAATTGAGATACACCACATTGTGTACATTTGACCTCACTAACCGGAAGTGATCGCACGCTCAGGGCTGTTGTACATAGATCGCATTCAAGGTAAAAAAAAATTCTATAAATACTGTTCGGTTTCTCGCACAAACCGATCATTTCATGTCTTAAGACATCAATGTGTCGTCATGAGCCGCAGGGTTTAATATGGATTCGTATGTGTATGTTTTTTACTCTCAAAGCTCTCATACTCTCAACTGTTCCCATTGACATGCATTATACGACTGGCAGACTGCAACGGTTGGAGTTAAAAATCTTCATTTGTGTTCTACTGAAGAAACAAAGACACCTACATCTTGGATGCCATGGGGGTAAGCAGATAAACATCAAATTTTCAATTTTGGGTGAACTATCCCTTTAAAAATGATTAAAAAAAAGAAACGGTAACCAGTTACCCTCTATACTTTCTTGATGTGGAAAAAGAAAAAAATCCAGGATTTTATTATTCTCAACTACAGTGACCGAGAGGGGACATTTTTGGTTTAGTTAGTTTAGATTTATGGGTCATAACTAGGCTGTCAATTCAACACTTTAATTTAGTACAATTATAAATATAATATGATGCATTACAAATGGTCAGTAGTCAAAGATTTCCATCTGCAAGTGTATTTAGCTATTAAACTGGTCGTTCTGATGCTAAATTTTAAGCCACAGTCAATTGTAAAATGACTATAAACACACACATTGGGACAGCACATTATATATTGGACTCTTATATGCAAGAAGAAATGTTTATTCTATGATAATTCATCACTGATACATTTGGCTGTTAGTTGAACATTGATATCTTTTATCTATTTTTGCTGTTGCTTCAGTTTTATAAAAGCAATAAGCCATTTGGGTCTGTGCATTACAGTGATTTTGCCATCACTCAAAATTCTCATAAATGTCTGGAAGTTGAGTTCCCTCTTGATCAAGACTCTCATAGATTGACTGTCTCTCAGAGATGGAGGGGATGAGGCTCTGGTAGACAGAGCTCATCCTGACACTGTTGTTTTCTTGGAGTACTGCTGACGATAAGTGGTGCCCATCCTAAACACAAGAGAACCGATCAAACAGACTCTAGTTTATTTGAGGATCTTTGAAGTTAAAGACTCTTTTTTTACTCTCACCCTACTTGTCTTTGTGTTTTCTGTGCTGCAGTCTGTATTAGAAGTGTCACCCACCTCCAGTGTGACTTCTGCTGTTCAAAAGAGTATAGTTACTATTTTATGTATTAAGATGGACGTTAATCACTGTAATTATTATTATAATATTTTACCTGTTTTACAGTTTTGCCTGAAAACAGTCCATGAAAGCAATGATACAAAAACACAATCACCGTAACAGCACAGATGCAGTATAGCACATAACTGATCCACTCTGAAAATTAGCATTGCATACAGTAAGGTCCAAAAAAAACATTTGAATCTTCAATAAACAGTTTTTGGATTTTGAAAAAAGTAAAACAAAGAAACAGTATGTGTTCAGTACTTAAGATTCTGCACTACTGCACTATAGATGACACTGATCATGGGTCTGTATGTACATGTGGTCAGATGTTCTTCATCCATTAATGTCCAAGATGCACTTTGGATCATCTCATCATGCAGCGTTTGTGCTGCTGTATTATTAAAGCAAAAAGGACAAACCAAGTACTAAGACATTCTGATTCTGAAATTCACGTACAGTTTCAGATGAACTCAAATCAGCTTATAACAGTGAGTAATCTGAAATTTAAAAATGTGTTAAAGTAACAAAAAAAAAGCAAAATAGAAGCATTTTCACTATAGTGTTCTCAGACTTTTGTACCCTACTGTATGTTTTCTCTCAGTGCATCAACATCTCCACCATGCTTAAGTGTTATTTCACTTTCAAAGACTGTGGCTCTTAAAATACTGCAGAACTACTGATGGAATGTTTGAGTATGAACGTACGTAGGCCTATCCCTAATAAAGCGCCATTGTTTTCAGATGGAGTTTGATTCCGTGAGACGTAAAATGCTGCCTCTCTGGTCCAAAACACTTGAAAAGGCAGCAGATATGCAAAAAATTAAGAGAAACAAAAATTAAATGCAGAGCAGTAATAATCAAGCAATCAAATTTTGAGAACAAAAACTGATTATGTTAATAGTTAAGAGCCGTCACAGCTCACCCTCCTGTTGTTCCAAACCTGTATGACGTTTTTTTTTTGTTCTCTATAAATAAAAAAATGTTGTTTTTTTCCCCTGGATGTTGAATGTCAATATCATTTGGACACTAACGTTCTTTAAAATATCTAATTTTGTGTTCCGCAGATGAAAGAAAAGCAGGTTTGAAACAAAATAAGGGTGAGTAAATCATGAATTTGTATTTTTAGGTGTTTTCTTGAAACAGTCTGCAATATATGAAATTATACGGAAGCAAGTATATCATATTTAAACCACAAAGACAAGCATACATGCAGCATTTCATACTTTAGGACTAGAACTTCATTAGAAGATATTTTGTTTTTAAAATAATCAAAATAAATGGCTACTCACTTGCGGTAGGAAACTTGAGTAATGCTGACAAAGCTTCTTACTTCTATAAGAGCTTCCAATGGTCTTTTTACCTTTGGGCAAAAAGAGACTCTGCCTTACAGTAAATATACAGAGCAGAGCACTCCTTCTCACTGAATTCAGAACACAGACAGATAGATAGATAGATAGACAGACAGACAAACAGACAGACGGATAGATAGATAGATAGATAGATAGATAGATAGACAGACAAACAGACAGACGGATAGATAGATAGATAGATAGATAGATAGATAGATAGATAGATAGATAGATAGATAGATAGATAGATAGATAGATAGATGGATGGATGGATGGACGGACGGATAGATAGATAGATAGATAGATGAATATATAGATAGATAGATAGATGGATGGATGGATGGATGGATGGATGGATGGATGGATAGATGGACGGACGGACGGACGGACGGATGGGCGGGCGGGCGGACCGAGGGATGGATGGATGGGCAAGCGGGCTGGGCGGGCGGACGGACGGACAGATAGATAGATAGATAGATAGCTAGACAGATAGACGGACGGACGGACGGACGGACGGACGGACAGACAGACAGATAGATAGATAGATAGACAGACAGAAAGACAGATAGATAGATAGATAGATAGATAGATAGATAGATAGATAGATAGATAGATAGATAGATAGATAGATAGATAGATAGATATTTTGAAATCTCAGCCAATTTGAGAAAGATACTTTTTGCCAATTTAATTGTGTAGTTACATCACCTACCAGCAGTGGTGAGACACTGCACTTTATAAAAAAAATAAAAAAAACACATCTCAAAAAGTTTTGCACAGTAATGTGTATTGTCCAACAGAGGGCCCTGTAGGACATACACAGTCATCTGAAGTGGGCAGCTGCTCAAACAAAAGGCTTCATCCTAGAGAGTCCTCCTCTGCATTAAATGCTAGAATGAGATGGTGTAGTATGTGCGCATGACTATGTCCCATGCACATACTATTAAAACTTAATTTTGGAAAAATACTTTGTATTAAAAATCTTTATAACTGGCTATCTGTTAATGCAATACAGTGAATGACAACCATCTGTGGTCTCCCAGTGCCTTACATTATTGACTGTTTAGTGTTAAATGATTCATTTACACACTCTAAAAAGACTTGGTTAAACCCAAGGGCTAGGTAAATATTGCACAGAACACATGTTGGGTTCATTTTACCCAGCAAACTGGGGTGTTTATTTAACCCAGCATAATGGGTTGATTTAACCCAGCATAGTTGATTCATTTTTACTATAATACTAGCTTCTTCTTTTTTTTTTTTTTTTACGGATTAACAAAAATCCTCTAAACTTTTTTAATATACTCGACACAACCACTGGCTTGCATGATAATTCCTTTATTTTTATGCTGGGCAGTTTTATTTAACCCAATTATTGTTTTAAAAATTACTATATGGCTGGCTTAAAATGAACCCAAAATAGTTTGGAAATTAAAAATCAGACACATAATTACAAGAGGCAACAATAATAATCAAAAGGTGAACATTTATTAATAAGCAATTTAATAAATGTTTATTGTTTAATTATTATTCATTAAACTTATTAATAATGTTCATTTATTAAACATATTAATAAATTATAATTTCCAACATACTTTGGTTTAATTTTAAGCAAGCAATACAGTAATTTTTAAACAATAGTTGAGTTAGATAAAACTACCCAGCAGGTTGGGCAAACATTTAACCCAACCGCTGGGTCAAAACAACCCATTCACTGGGTTATAACAACCCAACTTGGGTTGCTTTTAACCCAGCATTTTTTAGAGTGTATTTTACAGTATAGCACATTTTATATAGTTTTTAATACATATTGCCAACATTTAAGCTTGTTTAACAAATATTAGAAGTAAAAAGAAGTAGTAATTCTTTAGAAGTAATTCAAGTGTAATCGACCAGTCTCTGTTGTCCCGTTTCCACTGCAACGGCTCTGGATCTCATGCCAGAGCTTGTATCAATTCAGCTTAATGTTTATGTTCGATAACCTGTCCATAAACAATAAGTGTACAGTTCTGAGAACATATTTTAACATCATAAGTAATTATATTCTGTATCTTTTTGAATAAAATCATAGCATTTTATGCAAGGCATCAGGTGTTTCCATCACATGAACAGACCAACGTGACACTCATTCAGGTGACTCACATCGCGCCCCTGTATGTTGCTTTGCATAAAATTAAATGATATACAGCACAATAACGAATTTATAGATCAAATAAAATGTACATAAGCCTGTATTTTACCGAAGACATGCACCAATTTGACGGAGCTACACTGCTCTCTCCTGAAGAGGTTGCAAAAAGCCTGTGATAAATAACTCAACCCCTGGGTTGTTATGTCTGACCCAGGATCTGGGTAACACAAAAATGATCCAAACATTGGGTTGTTACGTCTGACTCAGAATCTGGGTTGAACAAAAACTATCCAAACACTGGGTTGTTAAGTCTGACCCAGGCGCTGGGTAACACAAAAGACTACCCAAATACTGAAAAAATAACCCCAAAACAATGACCCAAAATTTATTAGAGTGCATCAAAAAAAAAGATAACATTCATCTTCGATCTTTGTCTTACTTTTCATGAACTCAGAACTCAGAACTACAGAACTCAGACAAGCTCAGTGCCAACTCATTTTCTGCCAGTTCTTTTTCGAGATTGTGGGTGATTCAAGGACGCAAAGGATACACTTCATCCTTCAAGCATGCATCCTTCAAAATGAGCTGAATAAAGGACTGCCTTCCAAGGATCCTTGAAATTGATACGGCCTTTGGCGGCACTTGACGTGGCAGCCAAGATATGCAGCCATACTAGGATGCAGCATTCCGTTTGAGAATCACGCCTTCAGTTGGCTTTTGTGGGCAGGAAATCAAGAAGTTAAAATTGTTCAGTTATCTATGATACTTTTATTTGTCGTTGGTGATCTAAATGGAAAGAAAATCAAGAATGGAAAATCAGTCATAGAGCAACCAGACGTACATAAAGCACTCATAGACGGTCACGTTTTGCCTGTGTTTTGGTTCCGTTTTCATATTGGACTTTCTGTTTCCTTTGTTCATTTGTTCCCGCCAGTCATTAGTTACCATGGATACTCACTCATTTACGTTCACACCTGTTAGTCTTTGAGTTAATCATCATTGTGTATTTAAGTTCCTCTTTTCACTCAGTTATGGACTATTTGAGTCTGTTTGACTAAATAAATACTTTTGTTTTGAATCTTTTGCGTTATCATCTTCATCTTACCCGAGATGTGACAGACTAAAACCACAATAGTTAATTTAAAAATAAAAAAAGGAGATTTTTATTATAATAAACGAATAAACCAAGTTTTCATTGATGTTGCTTTCTGCTACCACTGAGTGTAGTGCGCAATATTCCTCAAATTATCACAGAAAATGAACAAAGAAAAAAGTCCACAGATTTTGTTTGGGACTATTGATGGGTTTTTGATGTGTAAGATAACTCTAGGTAACTTATAAATGTCACTGGAGATGGATGAATCCTTGGCTTATCAAGAGTAAGAGCTGGGTAGATTACTTACAAATTGTAATCGGTTACTGATTACAAATTACATGACAAAAATTGTAGTTAGTAACGTAATCCATTACATTACATACAGTGGTGGTCAGAACTGGCTGTAAAAAATAAATCTGCATTGTTTATCCTTTTGATCTTTTATTAAAAAAATTCACAAAAACCTTTCATTGACGTAAAAGAATTGAAATTAGGGGGGGGTAAATCACATTATGAAATAAATGCTTTTCTCCAAAACACGTTGGCCACAATTATTGGCACTAAAAAATTGCTAAAAAAAATATTTTATTTGTTTGCCTGCATGTCATGTGACCATTAACAAATATCAGAGAACCGTGAACTTAATTTTATTATTTATTTATTTTTTATTGACAATTTTATTGACCTAACTTACTAATTAAAATCTCAGGGGGTTCTTCAAGTGAATATATTAGGTCAAAGAAAGTTTAGCTGACAAAAAAGTTGCATGTAAATATGAAATTACATGAATTTGTACATTTTAATGTGTTTGAAAGACAAAAGCCTTCCAAAGACATGAATGCATGCTTAAATAACTCACTTAACCCTTAAATGCATGACTGTTTCGCCAATCATTATTACTTATTTTGGGTCTTTAGCGACCCAGATCTATATCTAACACGGATGGATCTCTTCCTGATAATATAAAACTCTCCTGAAATTAGTGTAACAATTACAGAAGAATAAAATAAAATATATTTCGTTACTTTTTGGAGCTTGGAAGGGTTCAGTTTGAGCAGATGTTTTATACTATCATCACTGTCCTCATCAGAGCTCATTTCCCAATATATTCAGCATCTGGCTTATATTCACGATCTCAAACATATTCTCAAAACTATCATTTTCAAAATGATATATTAAAAAACAATATTTTGATTGCTAACCGCTTCTTCACCAGATTCACCAGATCAAGTGACAGTGACAGTAATATTTGATTGCGTTCAGTACTTGCTCTGCAGTAAATCGCCATTTCAAGTTTTGCTGATGATACTTCCTATTCTTTTGTTTTCTGCCTGCGGTAACTATGAGTGAAACGTCACTTCATCATTGTATATCAGACATGATAACAGGCACCTTGTGGATAAAAGTGAACTGCACTTATTCCATCATTAAAGAATAAATTATTGTTGTGCAGAAAAAAATATACGTACACTCTTACACACCTCGGGTCGTTAGCGACCCTATACAATTTTTACAAAAAATGAATGGAAAAACAGGCATTTTTTTTATCATTTTTTTCTTGTTATATTGTTTAATGAATTCATTGAGGAATACTAAGAAGGTTGATGTCTTACTTTAAAAAATGAAAGAGGAGGCGGGTAGTGAATGACGTCCCGGGTCTCTAAAGACCAGAGGTATGCATTTAAGGGTTAAACCAAGTCATAATTCAGATAATAATTAATGTGTTAATCAGGAGTTGATTAGATATGCAATGTTGCAATGTTGAGAAAAAACTTGTTAAAAGTGAAATGATTTCTGCAAATCCAGTGATCAAATGCTGTGTGGGTCTCAGTTTTCAGTGATAGTCACATGAGCAATGGCTGATCTGTGTGTGCAATTCCACAAACCTGGAAGACCTTCTGAACGTATATAAGAGCAGTGGGTGTTTTTAGAAAGGAACATGTAAAAGATAAAAAAAGAGAGGCGTAAATTGGGAGAATCAATGAATTATGAATATTTGGCTGCCAATATTAGAATAATATGTAATCAATAAAAAAGTAACTGTAGCCTTAATTTGAGTATTTTAAAACATAATATAATCTAATTACAAGGAATCTGATTACGTAATCCAGATTACAACTACCGAGCACTGGTAATTAGTAATTTCCTCCAATCAATGGGATCCAAACTTTGTTTGTTGTTGTCATAAAAGTTATTTTGTCGGTGCATTCCAGGGTGTTTTTATCATTCAAAAGTCGATCCATCACACCTCATTAAAAGAGAGGGAGAGACAGAGAGAGCACTTCTGTCGAGTCTGAGGACTCAAAGAGCAGGGCCGTGTTTGGCATGAGAGTGCTTATGTATTAGATAGAGGACCGGCTGCCATATATCAGGTTTCATTTCTGTTCGTGCAGAGTTACTGAACATGTAGTGGGGAAGTGCAGTGTTTGTATACATTGAGGGATCGCTTTGCGAGACTATTCCTCTGTAGTAATAACCTTATGCTGGTTCGTTTGCTGTGAATGAATACTACAGCACCGATGGATAAATCCAGATTTTGGCGTTTGTAATCGGAGTGCATTGGATCAATACTCGAAAGCACACCTCTCTTTAACCTTTTAAGGGAGATGGATTTGTTGAAATTATTTTTTTAAAGAAAATATGCTCTTTTCCAAGCATCTGTGCCCAGCTTTCAGATTGTACCATTGTTTTCCTAATGTCCTTGTTCAGGTTAAAGAGTTATGTTAGTCCATAGCGTCTTGTCAGCAAAAGCCTCATGCTTTAGTTCCTATTAAGAAGTGTTCATCTTCTAATGGCATTACTGGAACCTGCCCCGTCCTCCTAAAAGCTCAACATTAATTCCTATACACAACAAGCACTGACGCCAGCCATAAATACAGCTGCTTAGTCAGAGCATGCATTATTATATCATAATAGTGAAATTAAGGCATTGGAGACATAATCGTGAAAAATATGAATATTTATTTATGTTTTGATATTTTATATTAGATTATTTGTATGTGGTTAACCCTTTAAAGGGGGGTCTAATGCTATTTCATGCATTGCGACTTATTTACACTGTTAAAGAGTTGGATTCTCATGCTAAACATGGCCAAAATTTCAAAAAACGAGTTGGACGTTTGACAGAGTATTTCTGTGCCAAATACACTCCTTGTTTACCACTGTGTGGCATCCCCTCTTCTTTTTATAACAGTCTGCAAACGTCTGGAGACAAGTTGCTCAAGTTTAGGAATAGGAATGTTGTCCCATTCTTGTCTAATACAGGCTTCTAGTTGCTCAACTGTCTTAGGTCTTCTTTGTCGCATCTTCCTCTTTATGATGCGGCAAATGTTTTCTATGGGTGAAAGATCTGGACTGCAGGCTGGCCATTTCAGTACCCGGATCCTTCTTCTACGCAGCCATGATGTTGTAATTGATGCAGTATGTGGTCTGGCATTGTCATGTTGGAAAATGCAAGGTCTTCCCTGAAAGAGACGACGACTGGATGGGAGCATATGTTGTTCTAGAACTTGGATATACCTTTCAGCATTGATGGTGCCTTTCCAGATGTGTAAGCTGCCCAAGCTACACGCACTCATGCAACCCCATACCATCAGAGATGCAGGCTTCTGAACTGAGCGCTGATAACAACTTGGGTTGTCCTTGTCCTCTTTAGTCCGGATGACATGGCGTCCCAGTTTTCCAAAAAGAACTTCAAATTTTGATTCGTCTGACCACGGAACAGTTTTCCACTTTGCCACAGTCCATTTTAAATGAGCCTTGGCCCAGAGAAAACGCCTGCGCTTCTGGATCATGTTTAGATATGGCTTCTTTTTTGACCTATAGAGTTTTAGCCGGCAACGGCGAATGGCACGGTGGATTGTGTTCACCGACAATGTTTTCTAGAAGTATTCCTGAGCCCATGTTGTGATTTCCATTACAGTAGCATTCCTGTATGTGATGCAGTGCCATCTAAGGGCCCGAAGATCACGGGCATCCAGTATGGTTTTCCGGCCTTGACCCTTACGCACGGAGATTGTTCCAGATTCTCTGAATCTTTGGATGATATTATGCACTGTAGATGATGCAATTTTTCTCTGAGAAACTCCTTTCTGATATTGCTCCACTATTTTTCGCTGCAGCATTGGGGGAATTGGTGATCCTCTGCCCATCTTGACTTCTGAGAGACACTGCCACTCTGAGAGGCTCTTTTTATACCCAATCATGTTGCCAATTGACCTAATAAGTTGCAAATTGGTCCTCCAGCTGTTCCTTATATGTACATTTAACTTTTCCGGCTTCTTATTGCTACCTGTCCCAATTTTTTTGGAATGTGTAGCTCTCATGAAATCCAAAATGAGCCAATATTTGGCATGACATTTCAAAATGTCTCACTTTCAACATTTGATATGTTATCTATATTCTATTGTGAATAAAATATAAGTTTATGAGATTTGTAAATTATTGCATTCCTTTTTTATTCACAGTTTGTAGTGTCCCAACTTTTTTGGAATCGGGTTTGTATGACTTCATAAAGGGGCGGAATTGCTTGTGCCGGCACTTCTCCCGAATGAGCGCGTGCGCACATCAACCAGAGCAAGAGCTTCGTTCGGTTACGCAAGCCATCGGCAAAGTGTGGGGAAGTGTGTTTTTGGTTTTGAGGGAAAGATAACCTTGTTCAGCTTCCCAAATAACCCAGCGATAAAGAAACAGTTGCTGCAGTTTGTTTTTCCGGAGCAGCAACGGAGTTCTGCAAGTGTGTTTGTTTGTCCCCGGTCATGAGTCGAAACCGCAGGCAGTGAGTGAAACTGCATCAAATGTCTGTGTTTTGTTTGCAATCGGCACTTAGTGAATATAATGTAAACAACTCGAACGAACTCGTGTGCTCGCTCCGCCCACTGCACGCCTGGACGAGCTCGGCTGTTTTCAGAAAGAATCGGTACAGCATATCTGTATTTTATAAATATGAACGATTCTTCGGAGATATGAATGATGCAATACTACTCTATAGGTACTCAAGATTAACATGAGATTGGCAGAAACTGTGTGTGTTATGTACCCTTTAAAAAAAAGGGTCCAAAAAAATCTAATATCAAGATAGGGGTCCTATAAGAATTCATTCTGCTGAATTATCTAAAATCCTAATGTGATTTCTATCATAATTTGAACTAATAAAAGTTTAAAAAATTATCAAATAAGAGTCCACTGGGATTCTAATAAAGTAAAATTTAATCCAATAATTTACTCATTCACTCACTCACTCACTCACTCATTGTTTCCAAATTATGATAGAAGTGTAATGATTTTTTTATGTGGTTAACATCTTACCAAAAACCCTAATGGATTTGGAACTAATCCAAAATAAAAGTGCATTAAACAAGAAGCCACTAGGATCCAAATGGATGAAGTAAAATTCATGTTACTAGATGTATTTGTTGTTGATAAGACATAAAGATGACAGTTCAGAAATGTTCTGTTTCTATTTTTTGGTCTGTTCCTGTTGTCATATCTGACATTTATCATATTTTTATGGCTCAGCTATTTGATAAAAAGGAGGAGAAGGTGTGGGAGATGAGCTGATGCTGGCAGTAGAAACAGTGTTTGATCTCACCTTGTGTTTGGTTGACTTAAAGCTACCATTAAGACGTTATTGATTCCTTTATCTAACTGAGCTATTACAGCTCTCTCCTCTTTTCTCCCGCTATAGTATAAACAGGAAAACCTCTGAGCTAATGTTAAAGAGGAGTCTGGTTGTCCCATTCCATGCAGAGGCCTTGCCCTGCTTCACTCAAGAGGAAGGAGAGAGAGAGAAAGAGAGTGCTCCAGATGGAACAGATATGTGGGTGGATGGAGGCTGGGAAATCGGTAGGGGAGGGCGTCCCTGGAATCTGATCCCCCTAATATCTCTCCCTCTCTTCTGCTTTCTGCCCTGTTTGGAAATTTGACTTTTCCCCAAGTCCCCAGGCAGAAGGCAAGGAAGGAAAAAAGAGAGAGAGGGGGAAAGGAGTTGTGGTCAGGGAAAAGGGACCAGTTCTCACAGGGGTTTGACTTTGCAGTCAGGGGTAGTGAGGCTAGGAAAGTGAGCGATGGATAAAAGAAGAGATGGAGTGGTCATAGATGAGCAGAGAGGAAGAGACATGGGAGGGGTGAGATGGACAGAGAGGTGAAGATAAACTGCCCATTGCAGATTATTACGGGACAAGAGAGGGCAAGAGAAGTGAGTGAGGGAGGGAGGAAGAACGTGAACTGTACAGTACAAGTTGAAAGAAGAGACAAAAGCACTTGATGCTGACTCTGAGGAAACAGATGAGGGAAAAGATGAGGGCGCTTGACTGACAGCAGAACCCCCGAGGAGGAGGAGAGACGAGAAACCGCATTCTACGGGACCACTCCCAAGACGTATCACCTAACTTAATGGGCCGTTTGAAAGGTTTGACGGGGCCAAGAATTGAGAACTTCACTGGATTTGCACCTAGTTAAAGATGGATCCACCCAATCGGATTGGGGTATTTTTTACCACTGCCACAGGAAGTACCTTATAGCTTTTTTTTGCTGATTTGCACCAACTTGGCGTAACATGCAGGAGGCCGCCGAATGGACCAGGATTCGAGATGCCACCTCAGTTCTTGTCGCAGTGACCGAGGCAGTGCCAGATGTTGATCCTGCATATAACTAAACTGAGTATTTGTTTAATGACTTCTGCATGGACTATTATTCGTGTTTGAGGCACTAAGGTGCCCATTAGTCTCAAATTTCTGTGTCAACATCAACAAAATCCGGATTTAAGAGCCACTTAGGACTTGAAATGAAATATGATCGTTTTAACAGCAAAATTAGCTCAGCGTGTCCATTGCTTCCAAGCCGCAAGTCCACTTTGTACTCGTCTGGATCTGTGGAATGAATCTCCGTTCCCTTGTGCTTCTTGCTTTACACCGAAACGTACACCTTTGGATCAACAATCTTGAATTTTGCAGCGTCGCCGCAGCACTTCGTCACGACAGAGTTTAAAATGCTCTTGTCTGTTGTTGACACTTACAAATAACATTTGCGGCCCAGGATGGATTTTACACATCTGGACTGTGTACGAGAACTGCAATCCAGCTCTTTATTTATGCGATGGGGCTTTCAAGAAAAAAATGACCTAACATGGAAACACTGACTTCTCCTCTCATCTCCAAAATAAGTGTAACTAGACCGGACTCTTTTTCCCATGTACGCTTCTAGCTTATCCCCTGAATTTTCCTTTTAAATATTCTTCTGAGGAACTAATGAAATGAATCTTTTCTTTTGAGACACCCTGCATCTGGCGCCATGCTATATCGGCCAGTTGGTTTTGTTCACTTCAAGTAGTTCTAGAAGTTCTTGTGCCAAGAGTCGTAGTTCATCGCAGCCATGGGTATTCAGGGAATGGAGCTCTTTGCCATCGGGGTGGTCATCATTCTGTTTGTGGCTGTTCTCAAACAGTTCGGCATTCTGGAGCCCATGTCGCTGGAAGGTAAGGAGCATTCTAGAACTGAGGTCCTCCCCTTTGTTGTCATGATATGCTCGACCAATGAGGCCTGTGGGGCCGGGGTTGCGTCAGGTGCACCCCGATGATAGCGATAACAAATATGATGATTCTTCTCTAGTAATCTTGTAATATTTGTGTTAAGGTGAAGGAAAGTATTGCACTCTCACGGTACTTTAGAATGCAATAATAGATAGTTCCTGTTGAGTTGTCAAGGTCATTGGGTTTTATTTGGCTAGTGGGAGATTAATTGAAGTTTGAAGCATTTATTGTTCGCTCTACTGTAGGCAAATATATACTTGACACATACATGTTACACCATGTGTTACAATGGGACTGCAGCATCAGGTGAAAACAAAATTGTCCTTAGAAATTTGTTAAAATCTGACAAAACCTTTGGGATGTTCTCAAATGTAAAAATAATTCATAAATTCATAATATTTTTTTTTATCAATCATAATTGACGTATATTATTTTCTAAAGATAAATTATAATTATATTATTGCATTTATAAAAACAACTGAAGGCCCGGTCCCATATGCCACCCTAAACACTCGCAGTACTTTTGTGACGTAATGTTGCTTTGAGTGACGGGAAGAAGTCTGCTGCGGAGCTCACTTCGCTCATCAAGGGCGCATATCGACCACAAAGGGCACTTCTGACACCTAAAATAACAAATGGGACACCCTACGGTCTTTTGTGCACGCGCCAGCCATTGTAAGTCCACAAGACTCAAGTGCATATGAAGTGTGCCATTTGGGACAGGGCCTAAGTCATATGTTGTTGTAGATTTGACTTAGGGTGAAAACAGGTTGATTGGGACACTTTTTGCCATTGAGATGACTTGGAAAAAGTGTCCCAATCACCCTAAATAAAAGTGAAACAAAGTTGACATGCTGTACATCTAAAACTATTTTAATAAGCATTCTGTCTATTCTTTCATAATTATTATGCTTGCTGGTTTTATGACCTTATTTGTGCTTAAAATGTTGTACTTAATGTCACACTGCAGGACCATTTAAAATAATAATGATGGCTAAATGGTGATTAAAATGGTGGAAAAACTGTGAAATGGTGCCCTATAACCCTAACCCTAAAAATAATAAAATAGAAATATAAGAAATACAGATTTCTCTTTATATACATTTGTTAAAATTTTAAACTAAAATCTTGAAATGTTCATGGACTTATTCTGTGTGCTAATAACAAATAGCTGATTATACAAGTTTTAGGATACTTTTGCTGTGTAGGTTTATGATGTGCTAGTATGTTTTCATATTTACAACATACTCAAAGATAAGGAACTTATTGAGACTGTTTTATTGGTTTAATAAATACTGCTCTCTCTCTCTCTCAAGCACACACACACACACACACACACACATTGGGTTTCCATGTTTAATGGGGACATTCCATAGACATAATGATTTGTATACTGTACAAACTGTATATTCCATCCTCTAATCCTAAACCTACCCATCACAGAAAACTTTCTGCATTTTTACTTTTTCAAAAAACATCACTTAGTATGATTTATAAGCTATTTTCCTAATGGGAACCAAAAAATGTCCCCACAAGGACAAGGACAAGGATTATTGAATATTGCCATCTTTGTGAGTATATTTTGTCCCCATAATGTAGGGTATAGCTGAACACACACACATACACACTCTCTCACTCACACACAATCACACACCCACACTGTCTCTCTCTCTCTGAATCAAAACCCAGTCTAACATTACCCTTCATTTATTATGTATGCTGTATCGAGCAGGCTTTCTTTACGGCTGCCTAAAAATGGGTCCGCTGGTCTCTGGTCCTGAAGGGCACTGTCCATTTCCCTCTCACCCCTCGCTTCATCACAAGATCATATCCGCTCAATCATTTAAAAGTGTATATCAGAGTCAACGCCTTCATATAGATACACTTCCTCTGGAATCACAAAGCTTGAGATTGGAGATATTTTTATTTTCTCCACTGGTTTCCACATTTCTTCTGTTGTCTGGTGGACGTGCTCTGTGTCATGTCGCATCTTTGTTGTCTTGAATTACTTCGAACTATCAAGACATAAAGAGTAATGAGAAGATTAGTACTATGTGCAATGTCTAGCATCTGTGTGTCTTATTTTATCATTCCTATTATTGGCTGGTTAATCTGTTGGTACAGTCTGTTGTTTATTTTTGATCGATATCCTTAAATGCTCTTGACATTTGTGTCTCTTCTGTTTGACTTTCGGGAACAGAAGTAATTGATCACTGTTATTGACAAGCATCTAAAACTTATTTACAATTTATTAAAGGTTCACTCAATTTTATTCATTAAAAAGTATTACAAATGAAATCAACAGCATTACTGAAATGTGCTTTGAATTGCACTTTTGATTAAAATAATGAACATTCATATGAGAACAATTCAGTCTTATCAGTATCCTGATAAAAATTCATACATATTTTTTGCAATTATTTTGATCTCTTTCAGTGGCTTAAGCTGGTTTGGTGGTCTTTACTTTTTCTCCAAACCATATCAGACTGGATTGGTTTGCTTATTTTCAAGGGGTTTTGGCTACTGGTCAGCTGTCAAGCTGGGAAATCCGGGTAGACCAGATAAAACCAGCTGAGACCAATGAACCGGTTTAGGCTGATTTATGCCTAATATACAGCATAGGCACTAGTAAGGTCAAATATATTTGTCCAATGACACAACATGTCGCCTGTTGTTACAGACAGTAATGCAAATAAACAGTTCATCAGCTGGAAGGGTCTGAGTGCCCTCATGTAATCCATACATAAATCTTCATCCACTATTGGCCCTTGAGCCAGACCACCTAACGGATCAGCAGGGGACTATTTTTAGCTCAGTGGCTTCACTTACTACAGCTCTGACTATTCCTGTGCACTGTGTTTCAGGAGGGTGAAGTTTATTTAGGGTTTCTGATTGGGTTTCTGGTTGTGTGAATCTAATACGTAATCAGAGACGGTGAAGTATTACTTGTGAAGGAAAGCGTGCGTAATGATCAATATGTTCTGGCTCTGTTGCATTAGAGGAATTTGATCTGTTAACTTTTATTTATTCAACTTCTGTTCATAGTATATAATGCAAATAGTCTGGTGTGGTGCACCGCAGATGTGAAGCGTCAGCCACCAGAGGGTGCTCTTTCTTTACATGACATGGAGGAATGTCCCAACTTTTCTGGAAATGGGGTTGTAGACTATTTGTGCTTGGACCCGCTTGCAGCTATATTTATTATTTTTTTTCTTTTTCATGCTCTCAAAAGATATTTTGGTTTTCACAGTGTTGTAAGCCCTTCTGGTTAAAAAGACCCCTATATCACAGTTGATGATATCAATTGAAGGACTAAGTTTAAGTTCCCCATAATTGCACTCTAATGGTAAAGATTAATTGACATTTGACCTCTAAAATACATTACTGTTCATTAACTTACAAAACTGAAAACTTTAGAAGCTGTACTTTTCAATTCCCAGCATGCAACAGTCATCATTTCACTGTCTCGGGTAACTACAGACTCGATATATTCCGGGTATGAGTAAACCACTTCTAGCCAAAATAACCTTGAATTTGGTTACATGTCGTTTTTGCCAAAATAACTTACAAGATGTATGATATTCCATCATGTAAGAAAAGTCAACAGTGATTACAAGGTGTTTGGTTTCATTTCTTCTAAATGTTCTATGCGTTGATGACTAGTCTGTTCTAGGGCTAATGATAAACGGCTATTTAATTTTCACTGACAGCCCAAATTTTGCCTTGTTTTAGTCTAGACGTCAGGGCTGTGTTTGGATGGCTATTAGGCGTCTTTTAAACACAAAATTGCTTGCTGGGTTTCCTCTGAAAATAGACATTTTCTTCACTGCTAAAGGTATTGGTTTTTGCTGTCATAAATTTGTTGTGCATTACAAAATCTAAAAGATCACACTTGGCAAGTGAGCAGTGAATAAGGCTGCCAGTAGGAAGATAAATGAAGAACAGTCTCTGTAGATCACTGTCATATTACAAAGGCTGAAATACAGAGAGAACAATTAGTCGTGGGAAACTGGTTCACAAGGCAAGGGAAGCAGGATTTAGGGCACCTTATGCATCTATTCCAACAATTTCAAATATATGGGAGGACCTTTTATGGATTATGGATTATGGATTATTATTATTATTATATAAGAGGACCTATTATTTTCAACTTTCTTTAGTGTGTAATGTTGCTGTTTGAGCATGAAAAAGGTCTGCAAAATTTACAAAGTCCATCCCAAAGGGAGTGATTATATCAGTAAGCACTGCTTCTGATTCTGAACTCCCTGAAATGCCTCGACTGTAGCCTTGCGTTTTCTTCCGGGAATGCCAACGTCACAATATTCCTCATTTAAATAATTCCCGTGCAAGGAATGTGCAAAATAAAGGGATGAGGCCTGGTTGAGTTGTGTTAGTAGTGTGTTAAAACTTGTGGTTATGGGCACCGATAGCCTCATGGTTAGCGTGCCAATATATAGCGCAACTGCGAGTTCGATTCCCAGCTCGAGGTCCTTTGCCGATCCCGTTCCCCTCTCTCTCCACCCCATGTTTTCCTGTCAAAATCTCTACTGTCCTATCCAATAAAGGCCAAAAACAATAACTTGGTTATGGTAAGGGGCGTGATATTTCCAAAACATGCTCGAAGCAGTTGACTAATCACTACACTAATCCAGTCCAGTCACATTGTGCATTTCGAAAGGATGCGCTTTATAGTAACAGGAACTAAACATGGCTGCGTTTCCCATACAATGACATAACTCACTGCTTAACCAACATAGTACGCATTGTTGTAGGAACTAACTAGGTAGTACTGACTGTTTCCCAAAACCAGTCACACCTCTGTTGTTTGAACCACAATATAGGACATTAATGGCATCATGTGGAGGTGGTGCAGTAATAACTTCTGCATTCGATTCAAGATTGCAGTTAATGTATTTAATATTATTGAAGTTATTTACATAAACAACAGAAACCGTTCATTTTTAATCACATTAATGTAACAGACGTAGAGCTGTGCATGTAAACCTCAAGAGGCGTGCTAGCTACTGGTGCTAGTGGCTGTGGTCTTTAGCGTCCTTGTTCGTGCGCCTGCCTCCCACCCAGATGGGAGTGAGGTTTAGGGGGGAGAGTGAAATGGACGTAGGCCAGTAAGAGCTGTGCGTGTGAATGTCACTCCCCTGGCCTTAAGAGGTGCTAGCGGATGCAGTCTTTAGCGGCCTTGTTCACACATCCGCCTCCCATGCCTGAGACCCCGGTTTGAATCCCGCTCGGAGCAGGTCCAGTAGGACAGGTTACATGTAGTGCCGTGACCCGGATGTGAATGAGGTTTAGGGGGGTAGAGTGTAACGGACGTAGGCCAGTAAGAGCTGTGCGTGTGAACGTCACTCCCCTGGCCTTAAGAAGCTCGCTAGAGGCTGCTGTCTTTAGCGTCCTTGGTTGCGCGCCCGCCTCCTACGCCTGAGACCCTGGTTCGAATCCCGCTCAGAACGGGTCCAGTAGGACAGGTTACATGTGGTGCTATGACCCGGATGTGAGTTAGGTTTAGGGGGGCGAGTGTAATGGGCATAGGCCAGTAAGAGCTGTGCATTTAAACCTCACTCCACTGGCTTTAAGAGGCACGTTAGCGGCTGCAGTCTTTAGCGTCCTTGTTAGTGTGCCTGCCTCCCACACCGGAGACCCCAGGTCAAGTAGGAGTAGTATTTGGCGTACACTTTATTCCCACAAATATGCGGCTCATTCAGTCAGCAGCTTTGTCCAGATAACATAATTTTTCTGACATGCTGCTATAACAAACTGAGGACTACTTCACTTTATTTTCTGCTTTATTTGATATTTGATTCAACACGGGTTCCCTCATATGTCATACTCCGGGGTTTCCTATTTATTCCCATTTACTTTAACGGCACTGATATACGCTAAAATACATAGATTAAAATGTATATATATATTTAAATAGGATGAAAGATATAGAATGTCCTAGGTGTTAGCTTGCTTACTGTGCCCAAGAGCATGATCTATTTATGTCATTTAACAAGAAACTAATGCTTCTAACCACAGCTTAAGAGCTGTAGTTCCAACTGTAGTGTAAGTTTGTTTCCCTGTTTGCGAATGTTCATTGGAACTTTGATTTTGGGAAACGCCAAATCATTGGTATATTGGTAATGACGAATATTGGTAACGACGAAACTTGCGACCATAGTTAGCTAACATGCTAACAATTTGCTTTTGGGAAACGCATCCCAGAGCGTTAGAGACAGACTGGGAAGAGAGGTGCTACAACAGTGTAAAAAGTGTGAAAAATAATGTGTTTAACATTCAAGCATGAAAGCAGGGTATACTATTCTAGTAGACCCCAAATCAAAATCAAGACTTTGTAAATGGGCATAATATTAAATTAATATTAAAAGGGCATAATATTAAATTCCATTCCAGACTAAGAGCATTCATTTGAAAGATTTATGTACCACAAAATGTGATGCTCTGCTGTGTTGTCTCCTTTAATCGTTTTTATCATCATGTCAAAGTTCAAGATTCATGTTAGGGTTGTGTCTAAATCTAATTGGGAACTTGTCTCCTGAGTGGGAGTTTTCTCAATTCCCTCTGAAAATTGTGTCAGAGTGAACTTTTAAATAGACGTGAGAAGAATAGAGGCAAAGAAATAATGAGAGAGGAGAGTTACCAGCGTATATCTGGACTTCAGAGACACAAGGCTAAGACAAGATGACATCATAAGACACTTATTGTTTCATCCATCTTTTTGGAAAAGTGGACCAGATGTTTACCGAAACAGGACATCGGCCCGTCTTTGTACCTCAAATATGTTATCGGCTTTACAGGATACTTATGATTCATCCATGAAGCTTGTGGAATTAACTGTCTAAACAGGACTAAGCGTGAAGAACAAGTGTTGGAAGACGTGCAGTGAAAGAGTGTTGAGGGACAGAGTGTCAGGATGAGTGTGAGGTGGGAGACAGAGGGGTTACAGACTGTGGGCATCGTCTGCCTGGTCTTCATGTTTCTCAAACTCATGCATCTGCTCGGACTCATAGACATAACTGAGACAGGTGAGAGAGAGAGAGAGAGAGTCACTAGCAAACATCATTTCAGGGGTTGGTTGAAAATGGAGCCTTTTGATATTGTTTATATGACCTTAAAAGAATATTCTGGGTTAAACAGTCTCTGTTGACAGCATCTGTGGCATTTTATCAAAATATCTAAACTTCCTTAAAACAGAATCAGTTGAGAGGCAACATTGCATATATTATTCAGAGAATTTATCTTGAATCGAGTTGATTTTCTCTCCCACATACATTTTTTTGTTTGTTTTTTCTTGTAATAAGCATACTCATTATTGTTAGATTGAAGCTTAAAACAAGAAAGCTAATATTTTGGTGTAATTTAATCAGTTTTAATATCTTTTGTTCCCTAAAGCTTCATTATCTGCAGTGATATTTTAGTATTATTTATATACTTTATAGTATTTATTAATATTTTGAATGAGCTTTTGTTATATTTTAGTTTAACTTTTAGCAATTTTGTTTTAGTTTTTTAAATATTAATGTTAAGCTTTCATTTATTTTTATTTCAGTTTTAGTACTTCAACTTTTAAGTTTCTGAAGTTTTTAACATTTAATATTTTTATTTTATGTCAGTATTATTTTGATGAACAAAAACAATTTTGATGTGATAATTTAATTCATTTTAATATCTTTTGTTCCCTAAAGCTTCATTATTTGGAGTGATATTTTAGTATTATATCAGCATTGTTTTCGTTTTAGTTAACAATTACAACTGATTATTTGACATGGATTTTCTTCCTCCATCTTTTTTTTGTTGTGATTATTGTTCTAATTTTTGTGTCTGTTTTTGACTTCACTGCTTTTCTCTTTTTTTCTCTCTCACTCTCTCTGACCCTTTCTGTCCTTCTCTTACCTCCCAATCTCACTTTTTCTGTTTTTGCAAAGACGGTGAGTGTAAACATCGGCCGATTATTTTAGTTATCTATCTTCTTTTCTTTAGTTTTTTCTTCATTATGTGATTGATGACTATGCTAACTCGTATTCAAAAACTAGCAGAGCTGAGAAGAAACAAATAGTTAAACCCACCCATTATACATCCACCCATTATAACCGCTTTAGTGTAATATTATGGGAACTCTAAAATTAAAGTCATTCACATTGACATCAGCAGTCAATCACAATGAAAAAGAAAGTGACACCCTGTCTATCAAACCTCCATCTCTATCCTCTTCCTGCCTGTCTTTGACTTTTATGCTAACTCTTTTGCTTTCACTCCCCTTCCTCTTCTTTCTCTCCTCACAACTACTGTCTCCCTCTTTAAAATGCTCTCTCGCCCCATCCCGTCCTGCATCCCATACACTCACCCCCTTCCCGACCCCTTCCCTCTTTTTCTCTCTGCTTTCTTCTTCTTCCTCTCTCTTTTTTTGCTCTTTCTCTCCCATAGACAGCAGTGACAGTGACCTAGAGCTGTCCACGGTGAGACATCAGCCTGAGGGTCTGGAGCAGCTGCAGGCGCAGACCAAATTCACCAAGAAGGAGCTGCAGTCCCTTTATAGGGGCTTTAAAAATGTAAGTGTCTGTGAAGGAGAGAGGGGAAATAAGGGTTGAGATAGTTCAGTATTTACTGTGTTCAATCAGTGGTCAAACTATCAAGACAGTTGCAATACAGGCATGTGATCAGCTAAAGACAAAAAAGAAGGAAACTCTTCCGCCGGAACTAGACTGGAGTACGACCGTTACCGGAAGCCAGTTATTATAGTTTATGAAGTTATAAATATGGATATTTTTCTTACAAAAACGCATCGCTTCACTTTAGAAGGCCTTTATTAACCCCTTGGAGCCGTTTGGATTACTTTTATGATGGATGGATGTTTTTTTTTTTTGGGCTTCAAAAAACAAGGTACCATTCACTCCCATTATAAAGCTTGGAAGAGCCAGGATATTTTTTTTAATATAACTCCGATTGTGTTTGGCTGAAAGAAGAAAGTCATATACACCTAGGATGGCTTGAGGGTGAGTAAATTTTCATTTTTGGGTGAACTAACCCTTTAACGCTTCTTTTTGTTGACATTATAATTTTGGGAAGATGGTTGGCGCATGTTGCATTCCCAAATGCAAATTATAAGCGACTCAAGCACACAACACTTGCAGAGCAGCATTTAAATAAACACAGTGCTGTGTTTTGGCTTTACTCTGAAAAATGCAGTGTGTCAGACTATATATTTATATAATTACATTATAACCATTGCGATTTGATGATCGCACTAAGCCATCTCACATTCTCACAACCATTGAAAAAATTCATGACCATGGCTAACTGTCCCGCAGATGGCGCTGCGAACTCGTAAAGCACCGTCAGAAGCAATCCATGCATGAAATAAATGTATTAGAAAACTAAACATTGTGCAGTTTATTTAGTGATTGTCTAAGGCCGTTTCAACTATTTCACAATTTCAATCATTATTACAGTAACCATTACAAAAGTAACATTTAAAAAACATTAGATGAACGTCCAACTAAAACATTACTAAAAAATGTTTCATGAATAATGCTAACATTTTAAGGAAAAATTTAAAAGCAAATGTTCTATTAATGTTACTGGAAGAATGTTTGCTCATAACTTTGAGAGAAGCTTGCCAGAACATTAGCCAAAGTTTTAAGAACATTACTTAAGTTATTAGATAACTCTGAATGAATGTTCTGGAAGAATGTTTGCTCATAACTTTAAGAGAACTTTGCCATAACGTTAGCCAAAGAACGTTCACTGTTCGCTGGGAAGATACCGATGATATGAAAAAGGTGATGTGTTGAGCACTACATTTTAACTAAGCACTAAGTTTAAAGATAGAGGATTTCATTTTTGTAGGACTAACTCTGAACAGAATGCAAAAAATACAAAAATTTCACATTTAACCACTCAAATCACGACCACAATGCTAGTGTGTTTGTGTTGGTTCGTTGTTAGTGTGTTACTAGGGGGTTGTGAGGGTATTGCTATGTGTTTTAGAGAATTCTGGGTGGTTGCTAGGGCGTTGCCAGGTGGTTTCTTAATTGCAAATTCTGGGGTTTTGCCAGGGCTCTGCTAAGTAGTTTCTAGGGTATTGTGGGTGGTTGTTGGTTTGTTGCTAGATTGTTTCCACAGTATTCTGGATGGATGCATGATAGGTGGTTTCTTACTTGTCCATCAAGTCAAAAGAGTCTACACCCAATCTATGGACTTGAGTTCCTCCTTAGCATAAGTTTATTTCTTCCACTAATTTTATTGTCCAACATGTGATAACTCAACCAGATTGTTTAAAAAGTATTAGCAAACATCCTCAACAAGCAGCATGATTGAGTTATCATTCATGTCTGTAGCACAAACAGTAGTATAATTAATTTTCCAAATCGGAGACTGTGGCGAGCGGTGAGGTGAGGGACCGTGAGAACGGGCCGGTGACGAGCGATAATGAGCTCCAGCTGCACGCCACACCGGTCTCGTCTCACGGAGGAGTGACGGGAGCATAAAAGGAGGAGCGACGACAGTGCAAGACGAGAGAGGACCAGGCCTGGATTTATGTTGTGTTTTTGTTTACGTTTTATTTTGTGTGTGTGCGCGGCAGTCGTCCGTGAGGGGCTGCCGCGGCGACTTTCATTTAGTTTATTTATTTTATTAAAGTTTTAAAAGTTCGCCGGTTTCCCGCCTCCTTCTTCCTGGAAGATACGAACTGTGTTACAGAGACCTTGTTGGCAAAGGCTATTTACATTAACTCCGCCCACTAACGTCTGGTTGGGCCAGACAAAATTATGGAAGATGCTGGATTGTCAACAGTAGCAATAGTGTAGGGGTAAGGCATGTGGCAGAAAGTTATTGCAAACCAACAAAAGTTCAAATGCACCTTTTGCCGAACTCGCTCTATCCCTTTTCCCATCACATATCAGATCGGAAAGGCATTTATTTTCAATAAAAATGAAGCAAATATTCAAAAAGTGGAAATAAAGTGTCTAACGTGTGTTTAATAATAAGTGTGTTTATCGGTTTATCTACACCTCTACCCCTAACCGGTAAACACTTTATTATTAAACACACGTTAGACACTTTATGAGGGCTTTATTGTCCCAATAAGGCGGCATCCATTTAATAATTTTAGTAAATATAATCATTTACACTGTTATTATTGCATACTGTTCAATGTACAACAACACTAGTGTCTGCAAATAGTATCTGAGACCTATTTATAAGTATAAATAGCATCTAACTACTATTTACACTTATTGCAAAGAAAATACAGCTATTTTTACATAGAATCTATTGCTATTTTCACTTAGTGTAAATAGCATATCGCTAAGAAAATGTTCACTTTGTGTAATTAGAATCTATTGCTACTTGCACTTAAATAGAATCTATTGTTATTTAAACAGTGTAAGTAGCATCTATCGCTATTTGCACTTAGTGAAAATAGCCGCTGCCTTTAAAAATAACACAGTTCATCTTTAAGGAAAAGCTTTGGAGTTGAAAATGTTGTTCTTTCTGTTTGCATAAGCAGATGTGTACAATATAGGGCAGAAAATGAGCACAATGCTCTTATTTAAAGCCTTCATGAGCTGCCGATGTGGCACAGTGAGAATTAGTCCATTATCTGTTTAATTAGATGTTTAATTAGATGTGCCTCTCTTTCCATTTAAGGAGTGCCCAAGTGGTTTGGTTGATGAGGAAACTTTCAAGACCATCTACTCTCAGTTCTTTCCCCAAGGGGGTAAATACAAATGTTTTTCACTAAATCAGTAAATATGTATATTGGGTTTTGCATGAATTCAGATTGGGGACTAATTTGAAGTTTATACTGTTTATCTTACTGATCTATTTTTTATTATCCCCTCAGATGCCACCACATATGCCCATTTCCTGTTTAATGCATTTGATCTTGACAGAAATGGCTCCATTCGTTTTGAGGTGAGAATTTCTTTACTTATAGGGCCCTATCATACACCCGGTGCAATGCGACAGTGCAATGCAAGTGTTTTTTTCTAGTTTCAGCACGACGCAGTTATCATTTTTACGTCCAGTGACACGCTGTTTAAATAGCAAATGCACTCGCTCCCATCTGTTCGCCCATGGCCGTACTGGTTTCAAACTAAGGTGTGTTCAGGCGCATTGTTGGCGTGTTGCTATTTTGAGGTAACTAAAATCGACTGCGCCATTGACCAACAAAGACCACAGTATGTTTAATGTTATTTAAAGAGTGTGTTAGTAATGTGCGCCTATAGGCGGGTGCACAACGTGCATATACTTTGCTTATTACACACACAGGAATGCGCAGCAGCACACAAACATTTTTAAATATTAAAAATAAAAGGATTCCTTTCTGGAGAAGCGTTCAGTCTTTCCGCTCGCAAATTCCACCATGTAAATAGCGAATCCGCCATGGTGCAAGCGCAACTGGCTTTTAAAGGGAATGGAAGATGAGACTCTGATTGGTTTATTGCACGTTACACCCAAAACACACCCACGACTTATTAAAGGGGTCATGAATTGAGAAATCAACTTTTCATTCAGCCTTTGATATATAAAAGTTAATCATAATATAAGAATATCCTGTAAGTTTCGGAGCTGAAAACTTCCTTGTTAGTCAAAGAAAAGCTTTTATTGACACCAGACCCAAACACTAGACCCGTGACGTCAGCGTGTGGTTAAACGCCGCCTCAACAGAAGAAGACGCCTGATTCTGTAGCCCCGCCCACCGACTCATGCAAGAAATGTAACAAATAACACAGGCCTTCAGGGAGCTAAACGGATCACGCTACCGAGCAATAAACATGCCAAAGATGCCTGGTTGTGGAAGAACACAGTCGCTTCCTTCGGATTCTAATATTATGAATGCTTGGTTGAACTTTATTTTTGATGAAGATCCAGCTCACGTGGGGAAGGCATTGCGCGTTTTTTCCTTCATTTCACCACGGATTCGTTTGTAAACAAGAGACTGGATTTGCAGACAGGATGAGATTACATAAATGAATGAAGCAACACATTTGTGTGAGTAAAAAATGTTTTTTATATGTGACAGTATTGCATTTGTTACAGGTCGTTTGATATCTATTGATTATGTGTGTGTGTCTAACGAAACATTAGCACGCTGTCACAGGCTGGAGAATCCTTTATTTGAGGTGTCATTGGTTCATTGTGCTGCGATTCGGGATCAGGCTTGAACATGTATGTGTTTTCCAGACGGGCCACCAAAACGTAAGCCCGTCGGCAGGCCAGTGAATCTTAAATAGTGAAATAACATTCCTTTCCTGATGTGTGTTGTTCACTCTTTTGACTTTGATATTTGAAGGAAAAATACAATCGCGGAAGTTTTGATCATGCGGATTTGTCTGACTATGCAGTGAGGCTTGTGCGTTCGTGGTTATATCCACCAATCGGGCCAGCCAAGTAATAAAAAATAACATTCCAATTAATTGCGGGTGGATGAGAGATAAATCATTGTGTTTGTTTGATAAAGACATATTGCGAGCCCTGTGGGCGTATCATCATTCCGGTTGCCATTTTCCCACACGCTTTCAAAACAATTCCTCATGTGTACTCACGGGGGAGACGGAGCTCATTATAATATGCACAGCTTTTCCAATCATAGCATGGGGTATTTACTTCCAAGTCTTCAATGCGATACGCCCATAAAAACAGAGTGTTCCATGAGAGAGGCTCAAAACCAGGGTAGAAAATTGCCTATTAATTATTCATTATGATGTTTTTGAATGTAAAAACCACGCGAACGTCATTAGTTGACCTCAGACAACAGTTTAAAAAAGCCACTTCATGTGCCTGGCGCACCGACCATTTTTTCCGTCGTTAAACTAGCAAAAGTGGATTCGGACACGCCCAAAGTTCACCTGCGCCATGAGGCACTCAGATCGTTAAAATAGGGCCCATAGTGTTTCTTTATTACCCTCAATTTTGTTTTCTTCATTGTCCACCTTGACTCGGCTGCTCTCATTGGCAGGACTTTGTGATTGGTCTGTCCGTGTTGCTGAGAGGATCCGTCACTGAAAAGCTCAACTGGGCTTTCAACCTTTATGACATCAACAAAGATGGTTACATCACTAAAGAGGTGCTCACTAAACCTTTATGCTGTAATGCTCCAGAGGTACCATCACTGATACTTTTGTCAAGTGCACTCAAAGAGTAGTAAGTGGCATGTGTGTGTTTGTGTGCATGTAGGAGATGCTGTTAATCATGAAGTCAATCTACGACATGATGGGCAGGTACACCTACCCCAGTGTGCGAGATGAAGCTCCATCTGAACATGTGGAAAAGTTCTTCCAGGTACCAATAACACGCACATTTATAGGCCCTGTTTACACCTGGTAGTAAGATGCTTTTTGGTCGATCGGATCACAAGTAGACGAGGGAGACACACTTCCGTTTACACCTGGTGTTTTAATCCCTCTTTTGTTCACTTTCATCCACTTCTGTCATGATTTCTTTGAGGGGAGAGTCTATGGGCGGGTTTTTTTTCAGATCTTTCCTAATGGACAAAATAAGCTTGCACAATTTAAATATGAATGTGCCCAGAGACAACTGTAAACATACAGAGAGCAGCAGTTTTCGTTTCTGCTCTGAAAGCCGTAAGACTACACCAAACGCTGTGCGTGTTAGAAATCAGGAATGGCGAGAGAACACTGTGCTTGGTACGTTTTTCATCTTCAAACCAAACTTGTGTCTTAAGCCAACAAAGTTTAAATCCTGTCTGGCTAGCACGCTTCCCATAATGTTTGCACGCTAGGTCAGTAGGTGGAGAGTAGGCGACCTTTTGGGGCTGTTTGAATGCTTTTTAACCACATGAGCATTTAAACTACCAAAGAAATCCAGCTGAATGCATTTTCGACTACCTCTGCAAGTGGTCAAAAGTGGACAAGCTTAAAACGTTTTAGACCCCCGCTGACACCTGTATTTAGCGTCATCCACTTGATCTGATCCACTTTAATCCAATTGATTAAAACGCATCCTAATACCAGGTGTAAACAGGGCCTTAAATGTAGCGCTCAACACACACAATCTTACTAGAGCATTAAGATGTTCTATAACACTTTATAACTTTCTTATAGAAAATGGACAGAAATCGAGATGGAGTGGTCACTATTGAGGAGTTTATTGAGACCTGTCAGAAAGTAAGTTGATATTAGTATTTACTCACAAATTCTAGTGTGAAATGTTTGAAAAAACATTCTTACATAAATTAAGAATTTACATGAATTGTTTGTTAAATCATTCTTTAAATTATGACATTTAATTTGATGCGAAAATTATGTAAATAGATGATAAAACCAGCGTTATATTAATGATCGGTTTTAGTTCAATGTAAACTTTACGCAAATTGCTCGTAAAATGCTTATGTAAATTTCGTACAGTTCATTGTTCATGTAACTTTCTAAATTATCCCATTCAATTCAGTGCAAAAATGAATGCTAATAGTTTGATACGTAAAATATTGCTTCCAATTCAGTGTGAACATTTATGTGAACTCAAATATTTTTTGTATATCATCACATTAATTTCAATTTTAAAATGTTTGTGGTTTGAATCCATTTTATGAAAACTGTTGCATTCTATTCAATGTCAAAATTACATGAATAGGCATAAATCCATTCTGATTAATTCATAAAAAAAACATTCTTACATAAGTTATTGCAAATTTTGTAAAACAACAGTTTTACATAAATTAACACATTCAGTTCAATGTGAACATCATTGATGCCATAACATATTTAAATTGAACATGATTGTGAATGAGATTTGATACTGTCTCTTTAACTCTTTCCCTGCCAGCGTTTTTTAAATAAGTTGCCAGCCATCACACCAGCATGTTTGATCATTTTCACCAAACTTTCATGGCCCCCATGAATATTTAGTTAATATGAATGAATGAATATCTGAACATGCAATATGTCAAAAGAAGCCTCTGCTTTTAAACAAACAAACAAACAAACAAAAAAAAACTTTTTACTCTAGCTTCATACATTTTTTTTTATCAACATTACAATGAAAGTGTTTCATAAAAAGCAACATTTTGAACAAAAAGCTGAGAAAATAACATAAGCAATGCTTTTATGGCTTGTTTCTGCTTTTTGCCAGTTTTGATTCTGTAGTCTTTTGGAAAATGCATAATGGCGCCCCCTACCGTATTACAGTGAAAATAGTGGGGGGAAATTTAAAGGGATAGTTCACAAAAAATGAAAATTTTGTCATCATTTACTCAAGTTTCCAAACCTGTATGAGTTTCTTTTTTCAGCTGAACACAAAAGATATTTTGAAGAATATGGGTAACCAAACAGTTGATGGCACCCATTGACTTCCATAGTAGGAAAAAAAATACTATGGAAGTCAATGGGTGCCGTCAACTGTCTGGTTATCGACAGTCTTTAAAATATTTCAGCCGAAGAAAGAAACGCACACAGGTTTGGAACAACATGAGGGCGAGTAAATGAGTTTTTGGGTGAACTATCCCTTTTAAGTTTGATGCCAACCATTACAAATGGTCATAACTGTTTCTTTCTGCTTTCCAGGACGAAAACATCATGAACTCCATGCAGCTATTTGAAAATGTGATATAGGACTGGTATGGAGCATTTTAAAGCTAAAACAGCCCTCAGTGTCCCAAACCAGTTCTCTCCACATGTCTATATACCAAACTAGCTCAGCAGTCACTCTCTGTCTTGTCCTGTAGCACTACTCCAATGCCTGCTGCACCTCGTAGAATCGTATATAGACCAACACATAGCCTACAGTATGGCATCACAGTTTGTACTTCACAGCAGGACTACTTTTAAAAAGAAAAGCCTGGACTGCTGGGATCCTTTATGTTGCTAAATACTGGCAACCATGTGGTGGAACTTTCTGATCAGAATGAACAAATGAAGTAGCAAAGCTTTTGTATCACTGGTTGGTGGATTCCAATGGAGTCTCCAACAGTTGTATGAAAACCATCACCACTCTGGACTGATTTCTTCTGCCTTATGAATGAGGGACATTACAAGACTCAATCTCAACCTTCCGAGACACCTTAGTTTGAAGGAGAGTAAAGCAACTATGGATTTCAAGGGACCCAAATGAGCGTCTATAGCACCAATGGCGATTTGAAGCACACCAGAGACTACACATAATACTCACCAAAAGAACAAAATAAATGTGATGAAAAACGACCTGAAGCATGCCTGTCCAAAAATGTGAGATATTTGTGATTTTCTTGCATGGAGACTGACAAAGTTGTACATTTTCTTCCTTGTAAGCCAGTAGGTCCCACAGAAGACTGTAAGCAAACTAAAGCAACTGTATGCGTGAAGTTAGATAGTGTACCAGTGTTTATAAGTTCCTCTCAAACCTGTATTGCACATATCATTGTGGCCAGGATCATTTGTTTGGTCACATTTGATTCTTGCACAGCAATGAGGTATATAAAAAGTTATATTTACAGTAAAGGCAATTTAGAAGTATTGAAGTATGTGTTTTATTTTCAGGAATGTATTTATTTGTCAGGCGGTGTTTAATGGAATGCAGGGTTTGGGCATGAACGGACATGTCCAGGTTATTCAAAATGTGGTTTACAAATGTTATTATGCTTATTTAAAAAAAAAAAAAAGCTATATATACAGTATATATATTTGAAACAGACTGAGATAAATGTACTGTACGAGAGGCTTATTTTTTGCTTTTGCCCATATATTGTTTTGTAAAAGTTATATATTATTATTATTTCATGAAGTACAATACATGATGGTCAACTTTGAGCATCTCCTGCTTATTTGACAGTTGTATTATCAGGAATATGGGGCATTTATTGTAACAATCCCCTTTTATAACTATTGCACACATAAGAACAAATACTACAGCGAATGTGGTTAAAAGTTCACATTCAGCAACACCTAAATCGTAAAAGCTCTTATTTATTTATTCTTTGTTTATTTGGTTGGAACAGATACAGATTCATGTAGATCCAATGAATAAAAGATGCACTACTCTTGATCAAAACCAGTGTGTTTCTTACTGATGCTTTTAAAGATAGTCTTACTCTAAAGAAAGACGGAAGTTGTGTCATTTAGCCAATGTGCTTTTCCTTAAACAGGCCATTCTTAGAGGGACTCCCATTTCTCAAAGTTCTCTCATTTACTCACCCTAAAATTGAGGGTCAAATTCGCTTCTATCACGTCTAGTTAGACGCTTGAACATTTTGAATCCACTCGCGCATATAAAGCGAGCGTTTGAAGAGAAACAGACGCACGTTCAAGGAGAGCAGAACAGCGGCGCAGGGGTCATCGTCACCGTACTTGGGTTCACCAGACCCTCCGGAGGCGTACCCAGTTTGGCGAGTTTTACCACTTGCTCCAGGAGCTGCGCCTGGATGACGGCCGCTTTCAGCAATATTTCTGTCTGTCCCACTTCCAGTTTGATGACCTGTTGTCCTGCATCAGAGCAAGGATCACCCTCCAGGTCACCATGTGACAGCAGCAAGCAGGCTCCTGATTGGTTAACGTGGTGTGAACAGACGCCAAACTTCCGATATTTCAACTCGGCATCAGACACAAATCACCAAATAAAATCACTTGCGCGTATCACGCAAGACACTCAATTTGCCTCTTTCGCGCAAACTGGACGCGCGAATGAGGCGAAATTGCGTCCATAGCGCCGCAGGACCTCCAGACGCGCATCAACGTAGGGCTGGAGCGATTTGACCTCAAATCTAAATCTCGATTAATTGAACATTTGACCTCGATTACAATTAATGAACGATTATTTTGCCTTTATTTTATTTTATTTTTTTAGCCCTTACAGTTCACTGATAAGGTTTGTACTGTAAATATGCTCAACTATTAAAGGTGGGATATTTTTTTCTACAGATTTGTTTGTTGTACATCAGATACAGATAAATTAGCACAGTAGGCCTACATTACATTTATTTGAATGCATTAATGAGAGAGCGATTGTGTGTGTGTAAATTAGTCATACCGTCTCTATTAATTATGAAGCTGTGGTTTGTAGTTACTTCAAAGGTAGACAAATATATGCTATAACGGTTGAGTTTCTAAGCTACTTTAGTGATGAATTACAAGACAGTGTTGACAATGAGTTTCTGCACTCCTCTCTGCGCGCGCGATCTTCACGTCATGTGCAGTGCGAGCTACTGTATGAGTGTTCCTGTGTCACAATGCATCAGCACATTAGTGTTCAGTGTTCAAACTGGCAGGCCTTAAAACATACAAATGACAGTTTTGTGAGGACACAAGTGAAAGTGATCTGACTCGGCTCACAAGCTCACGAGCACTGAACGGAGATGTTTTACATATTGTTGTTCTTGAGAAGTGCACAATCGCTTGAATGATCAAACTGGCAAGCCTTTAAACGCATTTAATTGACAAACAATTTCATGAGGACGCAAGTGAAAGTGATCTGGTTTCGGGGATTGTCTGGCTTTTGTCTGTGTGTGCATGTATCAGCATATAAGAAAGGCGATTAACTGTGTATAAACTGTGTAAAACATGCAATTACCATAGTAATACTGAGCATCCAGATTGTATAAACAAAGATAACTGCTCCTAAATATTTCCGTGTGCCTGCAAACTGCACTTGATGTGACTGGACGGGGCGGAGTCTCGTAACTAAAACCGAAATAACTGATATGGGAAAATTACGTTGGTTAGAGGTTCTGAATTTCGGTTTCGATTACTTTTCGATTAATCATCCAGCCCTACGTCAACACATCTTTACATTGTCTTGACCAGGTAAACCCTAGGTTAGGGGGACATAATGTCCATATCAAAGCAAAGATGGCAATATCTGAAATCCTTGTCCTTGTGGGGACATTTTTGGTCCCCATGAGGAAAACAGCTTATGAATCACATACTGTGATGTTTTACAAAATGTAAAAATGCAGAAAGTTTTCTGTGATGGGTAGGTTTAGGGTTAAGGTCCTTGCACACTAAGTCCGAAATTTTCGTATGCGTTTTTTCATATTCATCATCCACATCATATGTGGCTCTGAATTGTCAAAACACCTCTCAAAATGCTTGCCACGGATGCGAAAAACGCAGAAAATTTAACCCGATCCGATGGACGAAAGTTTCGGAGGCAGTGTGTAAACGTGATTGACACAACGTGAGGTCATATTTATTTTTTAACGTGCGAAAATTTCAGACGAGAAATTCGGGCTCAGTGTGCAAGGACCTTTAGGGTTAGTGTAAGGGGATAGAATATACAGTTATACAGTATACAAACCATTACATCTATGGAGAGTCAACACAAAGAAAGTGAACCAGATGTGTGTGTGTGCTTGTTTATATGATTTTTATGAGGACACAAATTATGCATAATGACATGGGTATTACACTGGACAAGTGGAGGTGTAGCTGCTCTATTTAAAGATGTCTATTAGTGTAAACAAGTGTCATTTGACGATTTGAAGTGTCAAGTGTTACCTGTCTTTCGAATATCTGGGTATTGTGTTAAAAGGTGCTCCACGCATTCTACTTATCATTTACAGGCCTCCGAAATACTCTCCAGCCTTTGTTGAGGACTTTACAGAACCGTTATCAGCAATCTCTTCTGAGTTTGGCTGTTTTACTATTGCTGGGGATTTTAACATTCACATTGACAATACTGAATCCAGTACAGCAGAAGATCTCATGACTGTTCTTGACAAATTTGATCTTACTCAGCATGTACATAGACCCACACACAATCGTGGACACACTCTAGATTTACTTATCAGTAAGGGTTTATACATTTCATCGATTGTTATTAAGGATGTAGCACTGTCTGATCTTTTTTTTTTTATATTTTGATCTCTCCTGCCATTGAAGCTAGATCTGTCTCTGTCAAAAAGAGATGCTTAAATGAGAACACTAGTGTACTATTTATGAAGGCCATATCTCTGACACCAAGCATATCCGCAGACTCTGTTGATTTTCTTCTTGAATGCTTTAACTCAGTCAGGAATGTAATTGATGATATTGCTCCTGAGAAAGACCTAAAGCACCTTGGAGAAACACAACAGCAGTTCAAAGTATGAAAAGAAAATACAGGAAAGCTGAGCTCATGTGGCAGAAGACAAAACTTGTAGTCCATTATAACATCTATAAAGACAGCCTTCATGATTTCAATGTGGAACTAGGCACAGCTAGACAGACCTTCTTCTCAAATATTATAAACAGAAACATAATCAACACCCGCACTGTTTTTTGCTACTGTAGAGAGAGTAACAAAGTCACATTCCCAGTGAATTGCTCTCCGAAAGCAAATGCAATGAGTTTGCCTCCTTTTTTCGGAGAAGATCAATAATATCAGAAAGGCAATCAGTATATCCTCGCTGAGGTCAGACAGACTCGTCCACAATTTCAGAATTTAGTCACTATGTCTGATTTCGAAGCAATTGACGGTTAAATTTTAGAAGAAACGGTACAGCACCTTAAAACATCAACCTGTGCTCTTGACACTCCCCACTTCTTTTTTGAAAAGTTTGTTTAACTCTTTAGAGACAGATCTCCTAGAAGTGGTAAATTCCTCACTTTTTTCTGGGAATTTACCAAACTCCCTGAAAACTGCGGTTGTTAAACCCCTCCTGAAAAAGAGCAATCTGGATAAAACCATACTGAGCAACTATAGACCAATCTCAAATCTTCCTGAAGGGTGCGAACTCTGAAATCCACTGCCGCTTCAATATACCTGTATCCTAATTAAATTTATAATCAAAGCATTAATCAATATTTATCCACCTATATTATTATAATGATTTTAATGATTCTTTCCAGTTATGATACTTAATCAATAGAACCACAGATTTTTTATTGTTTCTTCATATGTTTTCTAAAGTTTGTATTTGGTCTCTGAGGAGTGACTGAGGGTCTGGCCCATGCCAGGAGTGCAGTAACAGTGCTTATTCACTTAGGCTTCCAGAGATGAAATATGGATTTATCTTTCATTTTATATTATTTCCTTTTATTGAAACACTAAAGAAACTGAACATTGTCAGAGAACAGAGAAAATCACATGTTATCAGTATGTTTTGGGAACCTTTCTGGTCAGAGCTGGAGCTCAACCAATTCCAACCTTGGAGAAGCCTGTGTATCTGTGTATGTGCGCTAGGGTTCTGTATTGCAGATCAGTATTAGAGGTGTACAACGGGCATGTTGTTCTGGACCAGCTGGCGCCTGCTCCAGACCTGGAAGGTCACTACGTGCCTAATTCCAGGGTGAACACGTCAACAAGTGAATCTATGGAGACGTGCATCTGATTAACTGACAATGTGTGGAAATTTACTATGATTATCTATTTTCTCTTAGCCAGTCAGAATCATTCAACCTGCAGTAATGACGTAGCTAGACCTTGAAAAGAGTATAACTGCTAAGAAACTGTATGTACGAAAAATTGGTAGAGAGGGAGAGCGGCCTACGAACTCCTTGTGAGACCTGAAGCTGGCTTCTGCAAACTGTTCTTCAGTAAATTTCTTTAATTAATTGCACTCCTGACTCTTGGTCTTCATTCTTCACAACTGGTCTTGGGTCTTAAACTGTTGTCCCCTAACATTCCCTTCATAGGCAAGATTATTGAAAAAGTTGTTTTCAATCAGCTGAACAAATTCTTAAGCTCAAACGGATACTTTGACAATTTTCAATCTGGTTTCCGACTGCGTCACAGCACAGAAACAGGGCTCATAAAGATAATAAATGATATTCACCTCAATACTGATACAGGTCAATTATCAGTGCTGGTGCTACTCGACCTTACTCGAAAACTGGGTTAGGCTTTCTGGGATAGTCCTCAAATGGCTCAGGTCATACTTAGAAGGGAGAGGTTATTATGTGAGTATAGGTAACCATAAGTCTGAGTGGACATCCATGACATGCGGAGTCCCACAAGGGTCAATTCTTGCGCCACTCCTATTCAGCCTGTACATGCTCCCACTGAGCAAAATAATGAGAAAGAACCAAATTGAACCAAATCCCCTAACGACTACAGCCCCATTGACTCCCTGTGCAAATGCATTGATGAAGTTAACAGTTGGATGTGCCAAAACTTTCTTCAGTTAAACAAAGAAAAAACTGAAGTCATTGCATTTGGAAACAAAGATGAAGTTCACAAGGTGAATGCATACCTTGACGCTAGGTGTCAAACAACTAAAAATCAAGTCAGGAATCTTGGTGTGATTTTGGAGTCAGACCTGAGTTTCAGTAGTCATGTAAAAGCAATAACTACATCAGCTTACTATCATCTCAAAAATATTGCAAGAATTAGATGCTTTGTTTCCAGACAAGACTTTCAAGACTGCTTTCATCACCAGTAGGGTGGACTATTGTATTGGACTCCTCACTGGCCTTCCCAAAAAGACCATTAGACAGCTGCAGCTCATACAGAATGCTGCTGCCAGGATTCTGAGCATTTGTATTGAATTTAAAGTATTATTACTAGTATATAAATCACTTAAAGGGATAGTCCACCCTGAAATGAAAATAAAGCCGTCTTTTACTCATCCTGCTGTTGTTCCAATGCCCTATGTCCTTCTATCGTTTTCAGACCTCAAAAGCAGAAATATTCAAAATAGTCCTGCACGCGCTCCTCCATATAATGGTAGTGAATAGCGACCAGGCTAAAACATTACAAAAATGATACAAAAGTATCACGCAATGATACAGGCTGAACTATCCCTTTAATGGCCTAGGACCTCCTCAATACATTTCAGATATGCTCATAGAATATAAACCTAACAGATCACTCAGATCATTAGGATCACATCAGCTAGAAATACCAAGGGTTCACTCAAAGCAAGGAGAGTCTGCTTTTAGCTATTATGCCAGCCGCAGTACCATAGTGGTTGGGCTGGCTCTGTGGTAATGTAGCGTGGTTAATAGGTTTCGGGAAGAGAAATTGAGATCATGTGGGTAAATGCAGTGCAGTTAAGAAGTTTCTGGAAGAGAAATTGAAACTGCGTGGGTGATTAATCGGTAGTAGCGTGGTTAAGAAATTTCTGGAAGAAAAATTGAGATCACGCAGTGTGATTAAGAAGTTTCTGGAAGAGAAATTTAAACTGAATTGGGTGATTAATCGGAACATGGACTGATATAGTCCAGCTCTGCCTGGCCATTTTTAGGTGAAAAATTGGATCTGCTGGAGACGTCCAACAAATTATTTAGGAGCGCCGAAAGAAATCCACAGAGAAAGAGACAACCATTGGGGAAGTCCCAGAGCAAGTGCGGAAATTAATTAAATACAAGAGACAAACATAAATTATTTTGAAATATTTTACCAGATGAGAAATTTATCTATGTATCATCTTTTACTCTTTTAATTAGGGCCTGAGCGCCGATGGTGTGAAGATCCTATTGTAATTGCTCAGTCTAATATTATTCTTCTCCAAAATGAGGGCCTAAACATGCTCGAACATGCTCGAAAACTCATGAAACTTTGCACATGCGTCAGAAGTGGTGAAAATTTATGTCTGATATGAGTTTCAGAATTAGGTGTGGCAAAATGGCACAATAGCGCCACCTACAAAATTTCAATTAAGCGCCGTTCGCGCTACGAGTACGAGTATGAAATTCTGTAGACACATGTAACAGCCCAATACCTACAAAAAAGTCCCTAGGAGCACATTCTGAAAACCCAACAGGAAGTAAGATATTTTTAATTTTCTCTGCAAAATTTTTGCTGTTTTTTCCATTTCCAGACGTTGTACTTTAACAAACTCCTCCTAGAGATTTAATCAGATCAACATCATATTTGCACAGTCTAATCTAAAGGCCTTATCGACGTTAAATTGCGAAGATCTTGAGTTTTCCCTGAAGGGCGTGTCAGTGGCCGCCTCACAAAGTTCAATGTTTCGCCATGAAAAAGGAAGTTGTTGTAACTCTGGCATACAGTGTCCGATCTGCCCCAAACTTCACGTGTTTTATTAGAGTCCTGGACTGAAGACATCTAAATGACAACAATAGCGCCACCTACTGGCAACAGGAAATTACATGTTTTACACTGTGATTAACTCCTCATAGAGATTTAACCAGAACAACATAATATTTGGTCAGTCTAATCTTAAGGTCTTTGCGATGTTAAGTTGTGAAGATCTTGGGTTTTCCCTGAAGAGCGTGTCCGTGGCGGCCTGACAAAGTCTGATGTTTCGCCTCCGAATTGAATCGCATTTTTGAGGCGAAACACATGAAAACAAATGAAACTTTGCACACGCATCAGAAGTGGCGAACATTTCTGATATGGGTTTCAGAATTAGGTGTGGCAAAATGGCTTGATAGCGCCACCTACAAATTTTCAACGAAGTGCCCCACACACTACATTTCACGTAAAGGTATGAAATTCGGTACACACATGTAAAAACCCAATACCTACAAAAAAGTCTCCTGGTGCAAAATCTGATAACCAACAGGAAGTCAGATATTTTGAATTTTCTATGCAAAATTAAAGATTGAAATGAAGAAATCTACATGCCAATATTCAGTTATAGTCAAAGCACCACCTGCTGGCAAAAGGAAGTGTGGCACATCAAAATGACTCCCATGCATGTCACCCACTTTTCACTGTGGTGGCGATGGCAGTGGCCCTGGGTGCAAGGGCCCTTTCATCACTGCTTGCAGCTTTAATTCCTTTTATAACTGTATCATCTTTGTATCTCTTTTTATAACTGTTTTAATTTTCCTTACTTTTATTTTGTGATTATTTTAATTCCCTTTTCTGTGTAAAGCACTTTGAATTACCATAGTGTATGAAATGTGCTATATAAATAAACTTGCCTTGGTATTACAACGTAAACATGGTTTATGAGGACATTTCCTGAGTTCTCGTGATTAAAATGGTTTAAACATAATAAACAATGTTTTATTAAAAATTTAATAACACTGATTATCTCTTCATCACGTGCCAACTGTTAGTGGGTGGGATATATTAGGCAGCAAGTGAACATTTTGTTCTCAAAGTCGATGTGTTAGAAGCAGGAAAAATGATCGATGATCTCTGTGAACCCATGAGTCAATGAGAACCATCGGTTCTGATCGGTTTTATACATTTGTAGACATTAAATTAGACATTAGTATAATTAAAAGGAATAATAGTAGTTAGCAGTCTCTTATTGGCATGTTTAGCTGAGTCATCCATGGAACAAACCCTGATAATTGATAAAAGAACATATAGACACTTAATATTTAATTGTATTAGACGATTAGTTAATTGCATTTGAAAGATTTTACTTTCAATAAAAACATTGGCAATAGATTTGTAAACAGTGTTTTTATGTATGTTTGGCATGGGTTTTTGTTGCATTTACACTGTTCTGACCAGCAGGGGTCGCCACGGAGACGGGTGTCGAATTGTTTCGCAGCTTCGACACAATAAGGCACATTTGCTTCAACTGTTTCTGTGTTTCATGAAGCCTCGGTCTGCCCATCACTACAAACAAGTAGAGATCGACCGATATTGATTTTTTATAACCGATACCTATTATTTGCATGTTTATGTGCCCGATAACCGATATACAGAACCAATGTGTTATTTCTGTTTTTTACTATTATAGCAACAGTAATTTTTGCAATTTCACTCCCTTCTTACATACAAAACACACTTCTACATCAATAAATAAGAGTCTGAAAGAGTGCAAAAAAAAAATACAGTGCAAGTAAAGTCTTTTTAACATTACTGCAGTTGCATCTTTTTATTTCTAACAACAGCATATTAACAACAGGCAAAATAAATTTATACATTTTCAACGTCTAATGTTTTCAAATGGAGAACATAAATCAATGACAGGTGAGTCTATCAACTTCCCATAAATATAAGCATTTGTTTTTAAATGCTTATATTTATGGGAAGTTGATGTGGCTTATGTGTTGTTTAATAGACTAAAGAGTGAAGAGAATGGAATGCTCTGGAATATGCAGACATTGTCAGAAAAATAAACAAAACAGAGCGAATACACCATCGGTATTAGGCTACATTGAGTCCATCTCATCTGGCACGTAAGTTATCAGAATTATAAATAATGACAATACTTGCTGATGACAGAGCGCTGTTTTCATCTGTGCCTTTACACAGAACGTCTCTCGTGGAGATAGGCCTGATCATTCACTTCCACAGTACCACTGTAATTATTTAGCTGTTTATTATAAATGTTATATAGCAGACGTTAAAAAGGAGTTTTAAACGAGTGGGTCTTGTTAAAAGTTACATACGGTGACTATGCTGGAGCAACAACCCGGTGAGTGAACGGCTATGAATGCGACTTCATTAGATGAGCATAGACAACAGAGAGAGAGAGAGAGAGAGAGAGAGAGAGAGAGAGAGAGAGAGATTCAGTGCTTTTATTTCCAACATGCACTCATTCATGGCTTTTTTATTTCATTCATGTAAAGTTACTTCTTTATTGACATGACGGATTACGTGACTCTGTGAGTTTGTCTATTTTTAGCGCCAAGTTTAAACTACATAACTTTAGCTTATTTGTGCATGTCTCATTTGTGCATTACTGGCTGTTATGTTAAATAAAGTTTATTAATTAAGGGATGCAAGTTATTTTACCTTTAAACACCTTTGTCGACTCATTTTCCCTCAGACGCAGTGCTTTAATGGCGGGCTTGTACGTGATTCTTAGAACGTCCACAAGATGGCAGCATTTATCAGTGAATCCGATATTACAAAACCGATACCGGATTATGGGATAATGCTTAAATATCGGGGGAAATATCGGGAAACCGATGTATCGGTCGATCTCTACAAACAAGTCCGATCCACGGAGCCCCCCCCCCCCCCCCCCAATAAAAGTGCCATAAAAATCACTAAATTTCAAACTATTCAGATGAAGTAAAAAAAAAAAAAACTCTAAGCCTAAAATGATCAAACAGTACCAGAGGGCTAAACCTTCAATGTGTGCTTGATCAGAAAGGTCATAATGTCAGTTATAATGGGACCATTAAATCCCATCTATTATAACAATACAAAATTCACTCAATTAGGCAAAACAGAAAGGGGAAATCAGATGTGCGCCTCTCCATGTGTGATTTGCCTTCAGAAACTAGATATCCTTGGGTATGAGAATGTGTTTACATAGAATATCATGTCCTTACAGAAACGTTTATCCCCATTTGCTGTGTTTATGTAAATCTGTGTGTTTTGGTTCATGCTGGAGACACGTCTCCATTTTGTTTGCTTTGGATATAACTAGGGAATATAATCTCTCTTCTCTAACCTCTGTACTGTTCACCTTCCTCTCATATCGGCTGTTCATCTTCACATTTCCCATAATATTGCTTGTTTCCATCTTGACATCTTCTATGCGATTCCTTGAACTGTAAATAAGTTAACACGAGTGAGGCCCATAGACTCACTAACCTACATCTATCAATTAGCACCACAGATTAGATACTGATTCAAGCCGTTGAGCTCTTAAATAACTAGGAAGACGACAAAGTCAACACTCTCTAGCTCTTGTTCTTGTATTATGAAAGCACTACTGTTTACAGGGATTATTTCCCCGTCTGTTCAGGCCTGCTTCTCATCACCTGCTGCTATTTCCAGGAGTGACATCACTTCCCGTAAGTGTATTTCTGAGCCAAATATATATTTATTGATTCATGCCATGCCAGTGCAGATATTAAATTAAAGAAAGCGCACGTACAAACTCATATCTGTCGTGTTGCGTCTGTCCTGTGATGAGCAGTGTCCTTATAACAATGTATGTGATTATACACTCACCTAAAGGATTATTAGGAACACCTGTTCAATTTCTCATCTAATCAACCAATCACATGGCAGTTGCTTCAATGCATTTAGGGGTGTGGTCCTGGTCAAGACAATCTCCTGAACTCCAAACTGAATGTCAGAATGGGAAAGAAAGGTGATTTAAGCAATTTTGAGCGTGGCATGGTTGTTGGTGCCAGACGGGCCGGTCTGAGTATTTCACAATCTGCTCAGTTACTGGGATTTTCATGCACAACCATTTCTAGAGTTTACAAAGAATGGTGTGAAAAGGGAAAAACATCCAGTATGCGGCAGCCCTGTGGGCGAAAATGCCTTGTTGATGCTAGAGGTCAGAGGAGAATGGGCCGACTGATTCAAGCTGATAGAAGAGCAACTTTGACTGAAATAACCACTCGTTACAACCGAGGTATGCAGCAAAGCATTTGTGAAGCCACAACACGCACAACCTTGAGGCGGATGGGCTACAACAGCAGAAGACCCCACCGGGTACCACTCATCTCCACTACAAATAGGAAAAAGAGGCTACAATTTGCACGAGCTCACCGAAATTGGACAGTTGAAGACTGGAAAAATGTTGCCTGGTCTGATGAGTCTCGATTTCTGTTGAGACATTCAGATGGTAGAGTCAGAATTTGGCGTAAACAGAATGAGAACATGGATCCATCATGCCTTGTTACCACTGTGCAGGCTGGTAGTGGTGGTGTAATGGTGTGGGGGATGTTTTCTTGGCACACTTTAGGCCCCTTAGTGCCAATTGGGCATCGTTTAAATGCCACGGCCTACCTGAGCATTGTTTCTGACCATGTCCATCCCTTTATGACCACCATGTACCCATCCTCTAATGGCTACTTCCAGCAGGATAATGCACCATGTCACAAAGCTCGAATCATTTCAAATTGGTTTCTTGAACATGACAATGAGTTCACTGTACTAAAATGGCCCCCACAGTCACCAGATCTCAACCCAATAGAGCATCTTTGGGATGTGGTGGAACGGGAGCTTCGTGCCCTGGATGTGCATCCCACAAATCTCCATCAACTGCAAGATGCTATCCTATCAATATGGGCCAACATTTCTAAAGAATGCTTTCAGCACCTTGTTGAATCAATGCCACGTAGAATTAAGGCAGTTCTGAAGGCGAAAGGGGGTCAAACACAGTATTAGTATGGTGTTCCTAATAATCCTTTAGGTGAGTGTATTTGAGCGAGAATGTCATCGTTGAAATGACAACACAGTTTCAGCCAATCTCATGTTAATCTTGATTATATATAGAGTAGTACTGCATCCTTAATATCTCAAAAAAGTATTTAGTTTTATTAGATTTATTAAGACATAAACTGTAGCGAACGATTCGAACCCCACACCTTAGACAAGCTCGCCGAAACAAAAACACTATCGTTACCACTGGCCCATTGGGAATCTGTGTGAAGAATTCTGGGTCTGACAATATTGTATTATGTTATAGTCAGGAGATGTAACGTTAAGGATGAAACTATCACATTATAACGCTAGCTTCTTTGGCAAGCTGAACAAGGTTATCTTTCCCTCAACCAAAAACACACTTCTTTGGTGACATTGTTGAAAAATACTTCTCGAATTGCGTTACTCGAATGATGAACGTGCTCTCTCCAGCTCTGGTTGGTGTGTGCGCAAGCTTTTCCGGGAGAAGTGAAAAAGAAAAAAAATACGGATAAATGTGGTATTTTGTAGAGGTTAAAACTATTACAATATAGGCTAAATAATTGTCTCTAATGTTCAAGAATGTTCATCATTAATTGACGACACTTTGAGTTGACGCTAAAGGAAGCGAGGATATATAATTTCACTTGATTCAATTCCTCCATCCTCGCTTCTTTTCCTTGCGTCCTTCCCTCGCATCCTGAAGGGGTGGAGCTAAGACGCGAGGGAAGGAAGCGAGGAAAGGAAATGAGGATGCACAAATAAGAATTGAGAAGCACCCTCTGTCATACGTCCAACTCATTTTTTGAAACTTTGGCCATGTTTAGCATGAGAATCCAACTATTTAACCGTGTAAATAAATCAGAATGCATGAAATAGCAAGATAAATGTAAATTATGGACAAACCCAAATAATGGGTTAAAAATTTAAAATATGGACAAACCCAAATGTTGGGTTAAAAATTTAAAATATGACCAAACCCAACGGTTGGGTTTGTCCATATTTGACCCAAATTTGGGTTGAAACAACCCAGAATCTTTTAGAGTGTACGGTATGATCACTCGACACGCATTATAAATTATATAGGCCTACATGGTTAGCCTTCTCTTCTCAGATTTACACAGCCATTCATGTTTTAAATCCCACTCCAATTACGTTCGAAATTTGAACATTGTCATTCCGGTCGATGCTTTGTGACGATGTGACGATGCTTCAATGTTGTTCCCCTTCTCTGCTGCTTTAAAGCAATTTGGCATGTAGCCTAATAAAACATTTGTGTCTGTGGGAATTATTTTTTTATTAATTGTACTGAGAGAGAGAGGGAAAAAAAGCAGCATCATAGGACTTAATCGATTACCAAAGAAATATGTGCTTTTTTTCTTCTTCTCCAGGCTTACATTTTGGGATGTAAAGAACAATACATTAGCAATTATTTAGCATATTTTACTAGGGAAATACCATACAGGCTACATAAGAATAAGTGGGCTCTTTGCAAACCAAATTTCTTTAATTTTATATAACATTGTGTACTCACACCATCAGGGGGCAGTAGAAATCTAGTCATGTTAAAATGCATTACATTTTTAGACGTACTCCCTTTGTAAGTGTATTTGGGACTGCTCATATTTAAGATCATTACTCTGTTGATTTTGTTTTATGTGCATCACAGACATGCCAACTTCATGTAACACAATTATTAGGCTTCAAAATCCAGTGTTGGGTGTAACTAGTTACTAAGTAATTAGTTACTGTAATTTTATTACTGTTCCCTTGAAAAAGTAAAGTAAGGGATTACTCTTATTATTTCTGTAATTGAATTACAGTTACTTCTGATGTAACTAAATACTGTGCATAGAACAATTATATATACAATAGTGGAATTAACATAAGTCTAACTTTAAAATGCATGTTTTATGTATCCTTCTCACATTTGTAATATTTTGAATCATTTAAGTAGTTTTATATTATTTATTTGAATGAGTTAAAAGAGCTTTTTTAGAGTAACTTACCCAACACTATCAAAATCCTACTAAAGAAATTACATTTAGACAATACCCTCCCTATTGCCAAGTTTTTTTCATTTAGTATAACTTTGCTCTGTATTACCAATGATAAAGTAAACGTATATAATAAAAGCACCTAAAACAAGTTTCGGTAACACTTTATTTTACAGTGTCATTGTTACATCACTGATCAGACATAACATTATGACCACCTTCCTAATTTTGTGTTGGTTCCCCCTTTTGCTGCCAAAACAGCCCTGACCCGTCAAAGCATGGACTCCACTAGACCCCTGAAGGTGTGCTGTGGTGTCTGGCACCAAGATGTTAGCAGCAGATCCTTTAAGTCCTGTAAGTTGCGAGGAGGGGCCTCCATGGATCGGATTTGTTTGTTCAGCACATCCCACAAATGCTCAATTGGATTGAGATCTGGGGAATTTGGAGGCCAAGTCAACACCTCTAAACTTGTTGTTGTGCTGCTCAAACTATTCCTGAGCCATTTTTGCTTTGTGGCAGGGCGCATTATCCTGTTGAAAGAGGCCACAGCCACCAGGGGAATAGTGTTTCCATGAAAGGGTGTACATGGTCTGCAACAATGCTTAGGTAGGTTGTACGTGTCAAAGTAACATCCACATGGATGGCAGGACCCAAGGTTTCCCAGCAGAACATTGCCCAAAGCATCACATTGCCTCCGCCAGCATGCCTTCTTCCCATAGTGCATCCTGGTGCCATGTGTTCCCCAGGTAAGCGACACATGCACACCCGGCCATCCACGTGATGTAAAAGAAAACGTGATTCATCAGACCAGGCTACCTTCTTCCATTGCTCCGTGGTCCAGTTCTGATGCTCACGTGCCCACTTTTGGCGCTTCGGCGGTGGACAGGGATCAGCATGGGCACCCTGACTGGTCTGTGGCTATGCAGCCCCATACGCAACAAACTGCGATGCACTGTGTATTCTGACACCTTTCTATCAGAACCAGCATTAACTTCTTGAGCAATTTGAGCTACAGTAGCTCGTCTGTTTGATCGGACCACACGGGCCTTGGCTGCCCATGACCATGTCGCCGGTTCACCACCGTTCCTTCCTTGGACCACTTTTGATAGATACTGACCACTGCAGACTGGGAACACCCCACAAGAGCTGCAGTTTTGGAGATGCTCTGACGTCTAGCCATCACAATTTGGCCCTTGTCAAACTCGCTCAAATCCTTATGTTTGCTTATTTTTCCTGCTTCTAACACATCAACTTTGAGGACAAAATGTTCACTTGCTGCCTAATATATCCCACCCACTAACAGGTGTTGTGATGAAGAGATAATCAGTGTTATTCACTTCACCTGTCAGTGAACATTAGTGGTCATAATGTTATACCTGATCAGACCTGTTACATGTGTACCATAAAGTATGTGTAATTACATGCAACTAACCCTAAACCAAACCCTAATCCTTACCCTATAGTAAGTACTTGTAGTTACTTAATATTACTCAGTAGGCTACTTAATTGTATAATTACAGTGTAAAAAAGACACCTTAAAATAAAGTGTAACCCAAGTTTCTGTATTTATTCAGTGCTGCTATAGTATGTGTACAGATTAGATGTTCATTAGTCAGTGGTCTGCTATACTCTCTTAAACCCTTCATTGAAAGCTTAGCAAAAACACATTTAATGAATTACACAACAAACTATTCATCTGCCTCTTCAATGGCCTTCTGTTGAGCGAAAATAATAATAATAATTCAGTGACCTCCCTGTATGTCTGCATTACATGTTCTTTTGGTGGTTTGTTCACTCAGATTTATGGTTGTAATTATATAATTAGTTTTGTAATGAAAATGTTTAATAATAATGATAATGCAAAACAGGCCGAGTGTTGTTATTTTCAAAACTGCACTCAAATAGCACAAAGTGTTAGAAGCTTTCCCAAACGTACAGTTGGCACTAATTTTGTAATGTGAAAAATGCAGCTCAGATCATTGGTGCCATATCATTATGTGGTGGTGACAATGACATAATATAGGTCAATTAAGTAATGACGTAGTGCAGTGTGAAGACCGCCAGGGGCGCAGAGGAACACCACGGATGGCATTAAGTGAAACTGAGAAACCTATTAAAAGATCGTTATTTATTTATTTATATTTTAATAATGTTCGATGTATGTGTTGTTTTTCATTCATATATATGTTTACATATATTTTCAGTCTCTTTCCTTAACCCCTCTAACTGTTGTTGTTTCTATATAATTGCATATTGTATGTATTAAATATAATAGCCTACTTATAAGAAATATGAAATAAAACGGACTAAAAGCGCCATCTTTACTGTAACACCACATTGGAGGAAATGAGAGTCCTGTGAGACAGATAGGGGGCGTGTGTGAAGGAGGCTGCACTGAGCGGGCTTATGGAATCACAGGGGCGGGAACTACACCGGTAAAAGAGATGACTGGACTGTGGCGTCATCGCTTCTGAACAATTCTATTGGCCGAGAGACATCAGAAGGCGGGGCTTGTGAGCGTCGCGACGTCAGAGTTTGTTTTGAGCATGCGTTGAAATGCCACAGTGCCCCTGTGTGTACGTCCGTGTGTTGCTATATAACAGGACAAAAATCGTCCCGGTCGCCTCCTGCTCATCATATGTAAGCCCGTGTAGTCAGAAGACTCATTCCTGCCGACGGTGTTTGACCAGATAAAGTGTCTGTTTCTGTATTGACCCTCAGTAGTGTTGAAGTAGGACACTCAGTGTAGCTTCCAGGTACCGCGACAGAACACAAGGGGAATTACAGAAGAGGAGGACAACGGTTTTTTCTTCCCTGAAAGGTGAGCAATAACGATTGAATGTATTTTTTGACACAAGTGGTGTACTTGTAATTGTAAATATATATTTTCTTAATGTCAAATAGGCGTTATAATAATAGAACATGTCATAGTCGCACTCGCATCCCATCAAAACCTCATTGCAGTGCCAGAGATGCGATAAAACTATGCCGAATCTGACTTATAACCGACTTGGTTACATATACATTAAAGAAGACGCTGTTATATGAACATTTACATTTTTTTCTTGTTTTTGTATATAAGACTTGATTTTGAGGTATGGATAACGTTCAGCACTATCGATCTGTCTGGTGAGCTGGGCCATATAGATGTTGAGTCACTTGCTCTTTTAAAGGACCACGTGCTTTTAGCCGTTCTGGTTTGAGATGTATTTTCTCATCTTATAATAACTAACGTTACAAGTGACAGCGAGTTAATCTCTCTGTTTTCCAAACTGCGCACTTGCTTAAACTCACATGGTTGATCACTTAATTAAGATTTAATAATGCAAGACGACATTAAAATGCCACGTTTAATTAAACCAAACACAACAAAGTATTAAGTATATGGTTAACCCCCTCAAAAGCAGTGAGAAATGTATTTCATTTTGTGTCATGCGTCCAGTTCCAGTATGGTGATATGATAGTTTAATATTAAACGCTCTTATCTTAGTTGCTTAAATAAAGGGATACTAGTTTTGATTATCTTTGAGAGGTATGTCAAGGTTAGTAATAGTTTGATAGAAGAGGTGATCTAGGGTAAAGCATGTGAAGAAGAGCAGGTTCAGGTGGTTCATGCCTGGCGTCATCATCTGTGACTCATGTGATGCAACCTGGATATAGTTTGTGCCTTGTTAAATCTCATGAATGGATTTGGTAATTGTTGCATACTTTCCATCAGGGATTTATGTTTCTGAGGAAATCTAGTAGGTGTAGATGTAGTCTAGTGGCTGCTAACTAAAAGTTTTTTAGGTTGACTTTAACCTATCCCACTTGTGCCCTCAAGCAAGATGCTTAACTAGGTTATCGTTAAAGGGATAGTTCACCCAAAAATGAAAATTACCCCATGATTTACTCACCCTCAAGCCATCCTAGGTGTATATGACATTTTTCTTTCAGACGAATACAATCGGAGTTATATTAAAATATGTCCTGGCTCTTCCAAGCATTATAATGGCAGTAAATGGCAGCCCAAAATTTGAAGACCAAAAAAGTGTATCCATCCATTATAAAAGTATTCCACATGGCTCCGGGGGGTTAATAAAGGCCTTCTGAAGCAAATCGATGGGTTTTTGTAAGAAAAATATCCATATTTAACACGTTATAAAGTAAAACGTATAGCTTCCGGCAGAAGCTAGAAAATAGAAGCTATTTGTAATATAACTCTGATTGTATTCGTCTGAAAGAAGAATGTCATATACACCTAGAATGGCTTGAGGGTGAGTAAATCAGGGGGTACTTTTCATTTTTGGGTGAACTACCCCTTTAAGGTCTTGGAAAATATGGAAATATTAGGAAATTGTGATGACTTGTAACATTTATTAATGTCTATTTTGTGATTGTTGATATATTTAATGCATCTTTGCTGACTAAAAGTATTAAAGTATTAATCATACTGATATAATTGATTCTACTCTTTTTGATCCTATCCTTTAAAAGTATATAAACAGAAAGACATCCAGGACTGCATGAACAGTTTAGATAAACCGATGTAGCTCAGACGAACTCAGACTGCATTGTGGCAGCTGTATTTTATAGCACAGGCTGTCGAGCAGCAGAAGACCATTTTGAATGGAATGCTCTGCTTAAATAAATCTGTTGTGCTTGATTTTGATGTGCCTAAATATTGTACAGAGAAGTTAAAGGCGATGGATCCTCATAGTTGTAGTGTTATTTTTTTTCTCTTGGTTTGAATCAGCATTTGTCAGCAGAAGTCATTGCTCACTTGTCAATCCAAACATGCCCAGAAGTGGATTGTTTAAGAATTTGCCAATTAACTGTATTGATTTTGCAGACAGCTTAACTAAGTAAAGGGAGAACCATGTAATTAAACGGTGAAGCTGAGAGAGCATGTTAACACACCAGCAGGCTGAGGCCCACAAAACATTATGTAACGCACCACTGAAAAACAAGATGGTATTGAGGTCTTTCTTCCTCTTTTTGATTCTTTCTTTTTCTCAGTCATCTGATCACTCACAAATGGGATTTAGTTTCTTGAAGCGAAAAATATGCCATCACTCGCACACTCTCGCTCATGCTATTTCAGTCTTTTTCACTAATTCTGCATTCTCTCTTCTCTTTTCATGTCTCTTTCCGTTTTTCATGAGGAAACATTTAAGGTCACACACTTTAGTTTAAGGTCCAATTCTCACTATTAACTCTGACTTTTGCTAAACTTCTAATTACTGCTTCTTAATAGTCAGTAAGGTTGTTGTTAAGTTTAGGTATTGGGTAGGATTAAGGGATGTAGAATATGGTCATGCAGAATAAGGCATTAATATGTTCTTAAGTACTAATAAACAGCCAATATCCTAGTAATATGCATGCTAATAAGCAACAGGTTAATGGTGAGAATTGGACCCTAAACTAAAGTGTTAGCATATTTACATTTTATTAAGCTCAGTTGTCTTATCACCTTCTGTTTCTGATGATTCAATACACTGAAGTGACTTTTAAGAACAGTTGCTGGTACTGTCTTTTTACCCCCATCAATGTCATGGTTAAAGGGATAGTTTACCCAAATATGAAAATGCTGTTATGTCGTTTCAAACCTGTATGATTCTTTCTTTTGTGGATAAAAGATATTTTGAAGAATATTGTTAACCATTGAATTCCACTTTACTGTATGGTCAAACACTGAGACATTTTTCAAAAAATATTTTTTATGTTCCACAGAAGTAAGTAAGTCATGTTGACTTGATGAAATACTGAATTTTCACATTTGGAAAAAGGCTTTTTGATAAAGAATAATAAAAATGCTTTTATTTGAAAATAATTTTGATGCTGCATATTTTTCATATTTTACTTTTTGTATCGAAAGTATGGTAAATAATGGTAAAATGTACCAGCGATCATAACATTTAAAAATAAACACTTTTTGGCATACCATAAAAATAACCTGTAGCCCATCGGAATTTTATAACAATTAGGCTAGCCATCTCATAGTGCAGGGGTTTTCAAACTTAATAAAATATAATTAACTTTTTATCCATCTGTATATTTTTATGGATGGAAAAAACATTTAAACTGTTAGATAATAATAAGTGTGACATAAATATTAAAATACTCAAAAAGCTGATGCAAATAGTTGCCTCAATGTTATTGAGTAAAAAGGGTACAGTATTTTTTACAGTGTACAACATATTGTTTCCAAACGTAAATCGGCTATACTTAATGTTGGATGTATAAACCTGAAGAAGAACCTTTTCAATTAAAAATTATTTATATAAGCAACTTTCACAATAAATGTATGCAAGCAGCTCACGTACTGAGTTAAGAATACTGCCTTACAACCCCAGTGAGCAAGATAAAGGGGACTATAGTGAGAAACTCACTAGAAAGATACAAAGCAAACATACAATTCTGGAAAGTATGTATACGGCAAGAAAGGAGAGGAAATGAAACCGTTCGAATGTTCGGTAGACTTTATCCATTTTTGCATTGTTTTTTTTTCTCTGAAATTTTCTGGGGACCCCTTAGAACTTTCTGGGACCCCAGTTTGAAAACCCCTGTCATAGTGAAAACCATGTAGCCTACCAAAATTTCATTAACAGTAGACGTGAAACTCTATCTGGGTCCGTCTTACATTTTTAAATCATGTACGGGGGGAGTTTGGTTCCGTCTGCGAGGCATGCAAACATGACAGTCACGCAGCTCTTAGACAGTACTTTTCTTTGACTATTTGCGTTTGTAAGACTTTTTGCGCTCACGATCTTCTAACATTACACTCTGAAGCACTGTATTTCTTAACATACTCATTTTGCGTGTATTTTATGACACCTATTGTTGCGGTGTAATATTGACATGTAAAAGTCTAGACCCTGAATATAAGACAAACCTGTTCTTTCAGATGTATTTCTAAGAAAAAAACATTGTCTTCTATTCGGAACAATACGGTAATTATTTCTATTTATTTAAAGAATGGAATTATATAGTTGTATTTAACAACCTATGAATTACACTAATTGGCATCTGATTGAGATTGATCCTTTCAATATGCCACCCCTATAGGACTTGCATAATTAAGATCCTGCTGGTTTGCTTTAATATAAATTGTGAGCGTGTCACACCTTGCACAAGGGAAAGGCGTCAACCTTTCTCTTATGTCACAGTGGTTTCTTATGACAGAAGGCTCCAGAGACATCATTTCATTCATTGGCTTCACTCTTGCATTTATTATGTCTGAGATTTTCAGGTCTTAGGTAATTTATCAGATTTTACATTTATTTGATTTTCACGTCATGTAACGAGGATGTTGTGTAAATGTGCTTTTTGTTTCCTTTTTGAATTATATAACTATGAGTCAGAGCTCCTAATAACTGCTAAATCACGGTTGAGACACAATGTATGTACCTTGTTTATTTAGATATGTCACTGGTGTTACATCATTTAATGCTTGTGTGAAGGAGTTTTATCAAGAACCGTTAAATGTATTGATTTCAGTTAGAACAATATATTGAATATATATTGTCACTGCCATTACAAGCCTTGCTTTTTTTAAATAAAGAAAATAATCAAATAAAAACATCAAATAATAATGATTATCCTCATGTTAAATACTTGCCATCAGCTTTATGGAAGAAAATGGCACTGAATTCAAAACTTCAGCACTTTGCATAACAAACATTTCTTTGAGAATGACCCTCATGTTGACCTACCATAATGTTGAAACAACAGCATTTAGGCAGAGGATGATTTAACTATTGCTATATTTTGAAATTAAATGTTTTTACAGTATTTTATCTAATGTGTGGGGCCCTTTTCAGCAACTCTCATTCATTTTCATGTAGTTGACCTTATAAAAATTAAACCCAAACCAGACAATCAGGGTCACATTATGTGCTTGACTGCATGGTTTTTAAATTTGGCTGATGGTGGCCTTGACTGTGCCGTTTTTTGTCACAGTGTGCAGACAGTGGTTTTTGTAAGTGTCTCTCTGTGTCATTGATCTATAACCTGTTTGATTTAGTCTATTTGTGTTGATATCATTAGGTTAGGTAAAGTTTTTACCTGTTCATTTAAGATTAAAAAAAAAAAATTTTTTTATCTCCCCACATTGTTAAACTCATTTAGTTAATACTTAAAGGTATGCTATTTTTTGAGCAGCTAGCAATAGCAAGCTAGCTTTGAAAGCATAAGATCCCACCCTTGCTTCAGGGTGTCTCCAAAGCCACGTCTCCTTCAAAACCCATGAACGCGTACACCAGATTCTGCAATGCGTCACGAGAGACATCTTTAAACTACCTCAAGTCTCAAAGCACATAACATTACAAAAATAATGAACATAAACAACTTAAAAAGCACTGACTTGTGCCACCTGACTGCTGCAGATTAATTTTGCCGTTGATCGTGTTGCTATTGAACCACATAAATTCGAGTCACGAATCGCTCCGAATGTAACGTCACAGGTTTCCATCTCTTCCAAAGTACAGTAGTTATGGAGTGAATGCAGCATAAAGGATTGTTCACACAGTGACGATAATTGTGCGCGCTTATCGGCGACGTTTTATGCCTTGTTTTTTTTTTTTTTTTGCCGTGCCGTGCCTCGTTAAAACTGGCCGACCAATGAGATTGCCACTTTAGTTCACGTGCCTGGAGCTGCTGAAATAACAGTAAAACACGATTTGGTGGCGCTCAAGCACAAAACTGTCTTGCCGAGCATACATTGATACCTAAGAAGAAGACGATGAAGAGGAAGTAAGTAGAAGAAGAAGAAGAAGATGCAACGAGGCAAGATGAATGTAGAGCTGCTGGTCTCTTTGGTATCTGAACAAAAAAAAACTTTATGAAAAAAGCCACAGCGACTACAAAAATCTCGATAAGAGGGAGTTATTATGATGGTGAGTTTCCATCGAATCCTATTTGATATGCAATCAAATCCAAAGCGGCATCTACTGTCAGGGAGTGAATTTGCTTGTTCACTTGGCGCATCGCCAGTGAAAATCGCTTGGGTATGAATACAAAGACGACAAAGAAAAACGTCTCGAAAAACGCTGGCGATAAGCGCGCTCGATACTCGTCCCGGTGTGCACAAGGCTTAATATTGTTGATTTGGTTCAGGAGGAACCGTAAAAGGTGTCTGATGTGTGTTTGCAGTGCTCAGTGACTGACATCCATCTAACTTTGCATAGCATGAAACGCACTGATGACGTGATGTCTGCGCGAGTAGGGTGCACGGAGGTATGGAAATGCATACATTGACAGGCAGGTAGGATATTGTACCAATGCATTTGGACCGAATGCAATGATTGGATGAACATTTTCTGGTCCTACACCTTCCACAGACGATATATATCTAAATACATTTAGACCACATAGTGATTGCTATCAGGATGTGAAGAGACTTAACAAAACATCATCCCTTGCGATCTTGTAGTTGATATACATCTCTATAAATTACCCTTGCTGTGCTGCAGTAAATGTTGTCATGCTATCTGGTGCAGATTAGATTCAAGCCCTCCCTGTTCGGCTGACAAAAGCCCTTTAGATACCCCTGTTGATTTTAATGCCCCCTTCCTTCCTGTGGGGTCCCTTTGTGTTTAATTAATTTGCATCCAAGATACCCTATGGATATATTAAAGGGGTCATGAATTGAGAAATCAACTTTTCATTCAGCCTTTGATATATAAAAGTTTATCGTAATATAAGAATATCCTGTAAGTTTAGGAGCTGAAAACGTCCTTGTTAGTCAAAGAAAAGCTTTTATTGACACCATGCCCAGCAAACGCTCCATCTCAGAATATGCCAACCCTTGACGTCATCGTGTGGTTAAACGCCGCCTCAACATAAGAATAAGTACGCCTGATTCTGTAGCCCCGCCCACCGACTCGTGGAGCTAAATGGATCGTGCTACCGAGCAATAAACATGCCGAAGATAGCAAGATATTGCGCTGTGCCTGGTTGTCTGTTCGCTGCATAAGCTTCCTTCGGATTCTAATATTAGGAATGTGTGGTTGAGCTTCATTTTTAATGAAGTTCTAGCATACGTGCGTAAGACATTGCACGTTTGTTCGCTTCATTTCACCGTGGAATCGTTTGTAAACAAGACACAGGTCGAGACTGGATTTGCAGACATATTGAGATTAAAACACAATGCTGTGCCTTCTATATTGGATCCGACAGGAATGGTGCAACGCACTTATGTTTTTAATATATGTGATAGTATTGCATTGTTACAGATCATTTTATATCTAATTATTATGTTGCGGAAGTTTTGAACATGCTGATTTGTCTGCAGTGAAGTTTTGCTGATGCACGTACTTGCCGTGTGTGTGTGTTAGTGATGCACAGTTCGCTGATATATCCACCGATCGGGCGGACTGAGTAATAAAAAATAACATTCATATTAATTGCGGGTGGATGAGAGATAAATAATTGTGTTTGTTTGATAAAGATGTTTTGCGAGCCATTTGGGCGGATCATTCCGGTTGCCTCCACATTGGAAGTTTTCAAAACAATTCCCCACATGACGGGGGAGTCGAAACTCATTATTATGCAAAACTGTTATCCAATCATAGCAGTGGGCATTTACTTCCAAGTCTTCAATGCTGCACGCCCATAAAAACCGAGCGTTCCAGGAGAGAGGCTCAAAACCAGGGTAGAAAATAGCCTATTACTTAAAATGTTTTTGAATGTAAAAACTATGCGAACGTAATAAGTTGACCTCAGACAACAGTATAAAAAAATGTAAAAAGCCAGTTCATGACCCCTTTAATTTAAGGGATTTGTCATCCTTTGGTATTCACTGTACTAAAACTCAATAGTTTGCCCCTGCAGAGGTGCGCTGTGATGTTTAAATCTCCCCTCACAGTGGGGTAGGGCAGCAGCCCAGTGATATCAGGCTCCTACAGTGCTGCGGTATTGTCACTGAACTCGATTCACCACTGAGAGGGATAATTAAACTGCATATTTGTGTGAGTTAACTGGTATGGAGGAATGTGTTGTCATGGGTGTGGAAAGGTCTCTTTTCTTGGAATGATGACTCGGGGCATGGGTTTTCAAACTTTTTAAAGGGTTAGTTCACCCAAAAATTAATTACTCACCCTCATGATGTTCCAAACCTGTAAGACCTTCGTTCATCTTTGGAACACAAAGATATTTTAATGCTTTACGATATTTTTGATGAAATCCGAGAGCTTTCTGACCCCTGCGTATACAGCTATTTAACCCCTTAAGCCCGAAGTGTACCGGTACACCCAACCCCCCATCCCCCCCCCCCCATGAAAAAAATTGATAATCAAATTACTAAGCAACCCCTGAATGTAATAACAAAATAGGTATCATTTTAAAGCTTCGAATCTCAGATTTTCAATGAATCTATCCACTTTGATTAACTCTTAATGAGCGCTGAGTTATTCCTCTAAAACGGAGTGTACCGTCAGCGGGCGCCACCTAGCTGCGAAAAAATTAATTGTCATATTTTTCAAAAAATCCTGCATGGATCAACATAAAACAGGTGTCATTTGAAAGCTTAGAGTCTAAACTTTACAATGAATGTAGCCATTATGAGAATCTCCAAAGTAGTGATGAGTTATTTGCTGATAAAATGAAAAAAAAATCATAATTTATGGATGGATTTCTCAACACAACCTAATTGGTTTTTGGTTAATATACTGATGCAGCATTCACGTGCCGTTTTTCACTCGTAACGGCACATCGTTATTTACAGCAGATTCTCACGATTAAAAAGAGCCCAAAGTCACCACAATCTGTCTTTTTAGATCTAAAGATATTCCTCGTTGAAGTATAACACACAAAAAACAGCACATGAGCAGAGTAAAAAAATAACAATTGCTTAGACTTGCCATTTTCGCTGGTAACTTCATGAAAAATAAATACATAAAAATGGCACATCCACTTCATGAAACATGCTCCGATCGTTGAAAATGTCACATCAGTACTTGCAGTTCATGCTCCCGATTGAAATGAGTCCAAAATCAGCATAATCCATTGCGTCGATCATGAGATATTCCTCACGGATGTTGTGTTGATCAATGCAGTGTTGAAAAATATGGCAATTTATTTTCATAGCAGCTAGGTGGCGCCCGCTGGCGGTACACTCCGGTTTCGATGAATAACTCCGCGCTTGTTAAGAGTTTATCAAAATGGATAGATGCATTGGAAAGCTGAGATTCTAATCTTTAAATGATACCTATTGTGTTATATTATTTATATGTATATGTGTCTTTTATCAGCAGTTTCTCAGCATTAGATTGTCCAAATGTAAGAAATTATATTTTTTTAAAATATAAAAAGTGTTCTAACAAATGATACCTACCATTTGACTCCTTGCTATAGTTTTCGAGTTATGAGTCTTTAAAGTCTTTTATATCACTCAGACAAAAAAAACCTCTAAAAATACCTTCAGGGCTTAAGGGGTTAATTAACACTTCCGAGGCCCAGAAAGGTGGTAAAAACATCGTTAAAGTCGTCCATCTGACTGGTGGTTCAACCTTAATTTTATGACGCAACGAGAGTACTTTTTGTGCGCAAAAAACCCAAACAAAATAACAACTTTATTCAACAATTTCGTCTAGCCTGTGTCAGACTCACACTGCTGTTGACGTAGAGTAAAAACACAAAAAGTAAATGTTGTTTTGGCGCTCTTTAATGTGGCCTGACAGATCGTTTAATCAGAATTTGGAAAGAAAGAGCTTGTATATCCTATCATGTAATGTCAAATTTACCCTTAGAAAAGACATTCAATGCTCATAAACTCATTAGTCAGCTAGAAAAAAATAGCTATAGAAAAAAGCATTTTGCTAAATATATGCAGTACATATCACTATATCATGCGCACTAATCCTTATATTTTTTACTTAACCTGTTGTCTACATGAGAAGGAATGGAGCTAAAAATGAAATTAAACACTGCCTATATAATAATAATAATTGCATGTGAAGAGCTGCCTTTCACCAAATTGATCAAACTATTTATCTGCTTTTCACCAAACTATACATTATACTATACATAACATTGGCCAAGTGATGCTGACATTATTATGGTCTGTGACACTGGTTCACTGGTTTATTTCAGTTAGTTGATCAAGTCATTTACACACAAATTTTCCGCTAATATTTATCATTTATTTTATTTTTATTTAAAGATAAGGGTTTTTATTCATTAATTTCTTTTAGTTAATAATAACAGCACTGAAAATAGTCAATGTAAATATTATGAAAACACATAGTTTGCGAAAGTACCGGTAAATAGTTAAAAAATTTGTATCGAATAATAATTTGTTTCACTTAAGAGCATCGTGCAGAAGTACTCTAAAGCTAAAACCAATTATTTGGATGTTTTATTGAGAATATTTAATTATATTAAGTAAAGGTACTATAATTTATAGATTTTTAACACAAAGTATTTTTGTTTGCCCAATATTAGAATTATATATTTTCATTTGAAGATTTATTTCTATAGCATTTTTCGCATTAAATATTAAAAACCATATATAATATCAATTTAATTTACAGTTAAAATCGAAGCAAAAAATAGTGCCTGACGACCAGTGAGCAAGTTAAGGACAACAGTAGTGACGAAAAAGCTCTTTCAAAAGTGGCAATGCGTTAAGTAACTATTTATATGTACCTTGCATGTCTTGTTTCTTACTGTTAAAATACTTTTTTTCTTTTTTCGTCTGTGGACCCCTTAGCACCCTCTTGTGGACAGCTGGGTGGTTCTTAGACCCTAATTTTAAAACCCTTTCCTTGACTCAGGGAAGGGCGAGTCACATTATTTTACATGATCTTGGCAAAGCTTATTATGAGGAAGTTCGTGAGAGTATAAATGCTGAATTTGGGGTTGTATAAAGAATGCTTGTGGAATCTCTTTGGTTTATTTAAGACTACCCTGGTTTCAGTTCCTTGAACTTTGGGTGGTTGACATTTGGTTAGGAAAAGAGAAATTCATTCACATTACTGATCAAAAGTTTGGTGTCAATAAAATTGTTACAGAAGATTTTGATGTAAAATAAATGCTGTTCTTTTGAACTTTCCATTCATCAAAAAACCCTGAAAAAATGTATCACTGTTTTCACGCAAAAAATAAGCACTGTTGGTTTTCAACATTGATAATAATGTTTCTTGAGCACCAAATCAGCATATTAGAATCATTTTTGAATGATCATGTGACACAGAACACTGCAGTATGATTGCTGAATGTCTTGTACAGTATATTGTCTTGATAGCTAAATGTCTTGTTCTACAAAAATGTCATGTTAGCATCGTTTTGTTTAGCTTTGGGACTGGCCTTGACGCATCTTAATTCCCATTAGAAAAAAGTGAAAATTTCAACGGTCACATTATGCTAAACATGTATGCGATGAACTGTCATATTCTGACACTCTCTATCAGTGGCCTTCATCATCGAACGTCTGACTAGTTTGAATGAGCTCAGTGTGTGTTTTGTCTATAAATGTGCTGCTGAAGAGGCTGGTTGTCTAGGTTTAACCGTTTAAACATCAGTAAGCTGTAATTATGAGGTAATAGGATCATTAAGGCTGACCAAAATGAAATGTGCTTCAAACATTAGTCACCAGTGTGGCAACAGACATTGTTGTGGGAGTATTAGAAAATAGTACTGACTTTTAAAGCACCTCAAGTTCTTCTTTTATTTTCTTCCTCTGGTGTCATAAAGCTGTTATGAGTTTGTTGGGTTAGTCTTGCTCCAGTAATTGTTTTCCAGCGAGATGGTGATCTCCAGGTTTAAGGTTTCTATTTTGAAGTCCAACACCTCACCTCAGTTAGCCAAATATTTTTTGTGGCTCCAAATTTTTCCACCTCAGGCTCTTTCCAGATTTGAGTGGGTGCTTTGCCTTTGTTTGTGATTTTGTTGTTTATCTGCCTGCCCTATAATAAAATGGATCTGGTTCCATTTGAATTCCGGACTCAAGGCTCACTCACAGTCACACCAAGAACAATAACTATACGGTTAGCAATAAAGATTTAGTTTTAAAAATCGTTCTAAATGTAAAAGAATAGCAGTCCACACCACAGCTACAACAATGGCACAGAGGAGCGATATTGTTTGAATCACCATTTTTTGACAGCCAATCAGAATTCATCCTCCTTTAAAGAGCTTGAACATTTAAAGCTACAGGCGACATAACTGCAGAATGCACTTATATTACTATTATTGTGTGTTAGTGTGGACTCTTAATATAGTTATCGTAGTTACCGTTATAGTTATCGTTCTTGATGTGAATGGGCCTTAAATCTGCTCAGACAAACCATGTGTGACTGCAGTGTCTGTGGATAGATCCATCCTGCTGTGTTTTGGACCGTCCGCTGATGATCACATTACTAGGACACTATACCTGATGGGTCATGACTAACAGCAGTAATGCTGAATGTTAATATAAACCCACAGCTCACTCTGTTTGTCTACGTGCCTTACAGGCAGACACACACACACACACACACACACACACACACACATATACACATGAGCCCCTTTCACACACTAAACCCGGTGAAATTACCAGATTGACTTTTCCAGGTAAATACACAAATGTGATGTTCAGTGCTCTGTCTTTTTACCGGTAAAATACCATTCACAAATAAGTACCAAAATACAGGCAAACTCTGACAATCAGAAATGACATTTAAACGCTGAAGCCCAAAGTATCCTTTTTTCATGCGTGCACACTAGCATATGTGTACAGTCGTATGCGTAGCCTTTCAAAGTATACTCCATTTGATGGCGTGTGCAAAAGCAGGCGGTCGACACATGCGCTCTAGAAAGATTCATCTTTGTCGAGTCTCTGCTGTTTCTCTCCAGAAGTTATGACCAATAATAATGTCTTTGTATTGTTTTAAACTAAAGTTGCGGCTATCATAACCCCCTCACACAAGCTCTTGTTGATGCGGGCGTCTATTGTTGTTGCGATCTCTGATATTTTGTTGTTGTTGTTCTATCTCTTTAGTTTTCTACTGTGAAACAACGGCCCGGGTCATTGTTGCCACCTTTTGGAGCAGCTAATTAGTGCAAAACAAATTCAATGTGCATGTGCGATCTGCTCATACTTTGTACTTTGCATCGGGCAGCGTGCGTACACTATGTGCGTACTAGTCTGGTAAGAAAATTTGTATCACGCGTACTGTACGTGGATCCTTGTGTACGAGTAAAAAAGTATTTTTTTATAAAAGTATAAAAAAAGCTTGTCGTTTTCTTCATCTACCTGGATCAGAGGCACTTTAGTTAGATATTTTTTTTTTTTTTTTTAACACAGGACACATAATAGCAAAGTCCCTATCAAGGAAAGTCTGTTCACTCGGCGGCCATATTTGCAACACCTCCTGGCAGCTATTTCCGGCATACAAGACCAAGTCCTATCTATTCGAATGGGGGAATCCTGGAATCTCTCAAACTGCTTGCCGAACTCAAAATTAAATTAACATTTTTCAAATCGGCAACAAAATCTGACATGAACTATCCCATAAATATCGTTCCTTATGCTCAAATACCATTAAAAAAGCGTGTTTTTCAGGCTAAACACGCCAATGCGCATGTGTCTTAAAGGTATGGTTCACCCTGAAATGAAAATAAAGCCATCTTTTTTAATCACCCTGCTGTTGTTCCAATGCCCTATGTCCTTCTGTCTTTTTCAGACCTCAAAAGCAGAAATTGTAAAAATAGTACTGCACGCGCTCCTCCATATAATGGCAGTGAATAGCGACCAGGCTAAAACATTACAAAAATGTTACAAAAGTATCACACAATGATACAGTGAGACGCGCGGCATATATGGAAAGTATTCAGGAGACATACTATAAGGTTTTGCGAGAAAGAAAGAAAGAATTAACCTGTCAAAAACGTTCAGAACAGAAAAGATTCAGAAAAGATCCTATTTAGGTTTATCATTTAAATAATTATTTTCAGTTTCCCCCAAAATTTCCCCAAGCAGATTTTGCAATGGGCTCATGATGGGGACCTCAAATTTTTGTCTTTGGCAATCAACTGCATTCCAAAGATTTAGTTGGCACTGGTAGAGTTTAACTAATTTGTTTAAGCTTTGTGAAGTATTAGACACAGATTTGCTTATATGCTAGCATGTTCAGAATATCAATATGTTTATTAAAACATTGAATGATGATTTGAAATAGAATGATATAAAAATGGCTTGTGATTTGCATTTTGGCTGCTGATTAACGCCTGTCTCCTCTATCTTTCTTTTTGCCAACCTTCATTCCTTTTCCATGTCCTTACCTCTTTTCTTCCACCTTCCTCTTTTCCTTCTTTCCTCTATCCTTCTCTTCTCCCAGTTTAACCCCTCCCACACAGATGCTTCCGGCCGACCTGATTGGTGGGAGTGATGTGTGAACTAGGTACTCATTTCTTTACTGTCCCCAGCTGCACTTGGATTTGCATTCGGATGCCTGCTTTCTAAATAAAAATCAATAGACTGTCACAGATATCTAGTATCAACATTCTCAGTATCAATTTGCTTAGTAAACTGTAAATAAGATGTTGTTTTAAGAAGACAGCAACTCTTTAATGTAATATCTAAAATGTTAGCAAATGTAAGATGTATTATTGTAAATGAAACATTGTTCTGAGGGTATATGTATATATCATTTTATTTAATTTTTTTCATATATTGGACATAATCCATGTCATTGTTTTGATTTATATTGTGAGAATCACATTTAGTGAAATTTAGTTTTTAATGAAAGTAACCTGACAACCAATGATCCAGAGAGCAGAGTCACAATTAGTCACAATTAGTATCGTTACTTCTGTGTTAGAATAATTCAGATTACCACAGGATAAAAGTTGTCTGTATATAAACACTGATGTCTATGGTAATGTAGAAATACTAATGTCAAAATCATTACACCAGTGGTCAGTATCTATCAAAAGTGGTCCAAGGAAGGAACAGTGGTGAACCGGCGACAGGGTCATAGGCGGCCAAGGCTCATTGATGCACGTGGGGAGCGAAGGCTGGCCCATGTGGTCCGGTCAAACAGACGAGCTACTGTAGCTCAAATTGCTCAAGAAGTTAATGCTGGCTCTGATAGAAAGGTGTCAGAATACACAGTGTTCTCGATCATCTATTTAGTGTTTGCTATTGATTCCAATGCCTAGTTACGTAGCTTTCTTTAAAAAAAAATGGTTGCCATAGTAACATTACAAAGGCATTACAAAGGCATCAAGTTAAGGCTGCTCTAAAGCGGCTCTGTTCTGCTCAATTTTGTGTAAAGACCACTGATCTATATAGAGAACACGTGAGCATCAGAACTGGACCACGGAGCAATGGAAGAAGGTGGCGTGGTCTGATGAATCACGTTTTCTTTTACATCACGTGGATGGCTGGGTGCGTGTGCGTGTGCGTCGCTTACCTGGGGAACACATGGCACCAGGATGCACTATGGGAGGATGGCAAGCTGGCAAAGGCAGTGTGATGCTTTGGGCAATGTTCTGCTTGGAATCCTTGGGTCCTGCCATCCATGTGGATGTTACTTTGACACGTACCACCCACCTAAGCACTGTTGCAGACCATGTACACCCTTTCATGGAAACGGTATTCCCTGGTGGCTGTGGCCTCTTTCAGCAGGATAATGCACCCTGTCACAAAGCAAAAATGGTTCAGGAATGGTTTGAGGAGCACAACAACAAGTTTGAGGTGTTGACTTCAAATTCCCCAGATCCCAATTCATGTGCTAAACAAACAAGTCTGATCCATGGACGCCCCATCTCACAACTTAATGGACATAAAGGATCTGCTGCTAACATCTTGGTGCCTCGACGGGGTCAGGGCTGTTTTGGCAGCAAAAGGGGGACAACACAATATTAGGTCATAATGTTAGGCCTGATCGGTGTATATTATATAATATAATATAATATAATATAAAAAATATTTAATATTGTTTATATATTTCATGTTTATCATACAGTTAAGAGCTGGATTTTAGACCAATGAGATTTGAGCTTGGCCACCCAACAAGTAATAGAAACCAAGTGATTTGACAAAATATCTATCATTATTATTAATAATAATATCTATTAAATTGAATGTAAATATCTAATCAATAACTAATACATATTTCTAATATATATTAGTTATAACATTAACTACATATAATTTAATAAATATATTTTTATATAACTTTATCTTATTTTAATATTTCATGTTTAATGCTCAGTTATGCGAAGCTGGATTTTGGATCAGTGAGATGTCACAGTGGTTGTGGCCACACAGCAAGAAATAGAAACCAAGCAGTTGACAAAATATCTTGTCATTTGTCAAGACCGTTCCTAGTTTGGATACGTGTAAGAGTCTGGTACTGCTGAGGGGGGTTTGTGGACCCAGATGGCTTCTAGATACCAAACAGATGTGATTGTCCTGGAGTTCAAGGCTGCTGGGGGATCATGGGCTGTAGGGGGGGAGGGATGAGCTGACATGTCTAATCACTGTCATTAATAGGGAAGTGTGCTGGCCCAAGGCCACAAGTAAAGTAAACAGAACTTGACTGTTACCAAAATCAACAACATCCGCTGATAAAGCATTTTGACCTTCTTCAGTCATTTGCTTACTTTTATTCGCTTCCATTTTCCATCACACCCATCCTACTCCCAACTGCCCCCCCCCCCTTCCTCTGTCCTCCAAATTCTTTTTTTTTTTTGTTTCATTTGCATAGCCTTTTCTACTTTTTTTTTTTTTTTTTTTTTTTTTGATGTTTGATCACACATTATTGTTGAATAAATGGTTGTTTGAGTCCAAAACCACAGTAAGTGTGAATATGTGAGTGTGTGAATTCGAGTATATAAACCAGTATTTATTTGTTAGTTCATTCTGCCTTTGACTGTGTGAAGTACTCTATTTTTACTATTGTTTTATTTTGTTGAATGATTGCAGGAAGTCATCAGATGAATGCTTCAATTTCATAATTCTTTCATGAATAACATTGCTCTGTTGTTTCACCTCAGATGATCTGGCTGGCCAGTCAGTGGAGCATGAGTGTGTGCTGACGGGCAGAGCAGCAGTGTTTCTACCCGAGCGTGAGAGGGAGCGGAGGAGAGGAACAGAGTCAGAGGAAGAGGAGGAGGACAAGGCAGAGGAGCAAAGGGGAGGAATGGGTGTTGGTAAAAACACCACCTCCAAATCCATGGAGTCCACCGCAGAGCCTGGCAAATATGAAGAGGAAAACAAACACAGTGCACACTTCTATCCCATCCCTGTGAGTGTGTGTGTGTGTGTGTGTGTGTGTGTAATTGATAGTCATAGGGCCAAAAACAATGGCTTCAAGTCTGTCATTACAGTGACTCTACAGGACAGTGTGTGTGTCAACAGCTTGTGTGCATGGTCACGTGTACTTTTTAAGCAGGTCAGTGTGGTATGCAAATTGCTACTTTAAGGGAGTGCCATTTAAAATCTGGCATTTTTTTTCTGTCAAGTTAAAATAAACTACCAGTAATGACAAACAACAGATTTACCATCATGGTATACATAACATTTATTTTGAAGATGCACACGCAAGTCACTTGACAACAGAAGGGTTGTAAATACACTAACCATTGAAATGTTTGGATTCACTAAGAATTTTGTTGACAATTAATAACAATTTTGTTTCAAATAAATGCTCTTTTGAACAATGTAGTCATCAAAGAAACCTGGAAAAAAAACTTTTTAACAATAACAATAATAAGAAATGTTTCTTGAGCACCAAATCAGCGTATGAGAATGATTTCTGAAGGATCATGTGACTGAAGACTGGAGGAATGATGCTGAAAATTCAGCTTTGTCATCATAGAAATAAATTACATTTTTAAAAAAATATTAAAATAAAATAAAAAGTTATTTAAAATTGTAATGATATTTCACAGTATTACTGTTTTTACTGTATTTTTATCAAATAAATGCACCCTTAGGGAGTATAAAAGACTTCTAAAAAAAAAAAATCGTAGCAACTCTTTGAACTATAGTGTAATACATTGTTAATACTACATTTTAAGTTGTTGTATAATGTAACGTTAATGTACTAAGCACATGCATGAATTAACAGTGAAGAAGAATCTGTAAATTAACATTAACCATGATTATTTAAATGATTAAAACAAAATTATTAGTATAATACCTAATGTTAACATGTAGATCCGTATTGTAATATATTGGACCCTCAACATGTGGGTCTAAACACAGTTTTTGTTATCTCATCACTGCAGGAAAGGTTCATTAACAAGCAAAACAAACCGAACAACTTAAAATAACCAACTGCTGCTTTTTGATTAGTGTTTTTGTTGCATGCATATATGAGGTTATCTTTTGAGTTTTCTTTTCTCATCTTCTTCCACAGAAGTTTGCCTTTATCAGTCGCTCTGTAACTTTATCTGTTCACTCATTTAAGTCAAGTTTCCCTTAGTCATGCCTAACACTCCCTTAAAGACCGTTACCTAGCAAACACTCTCTTATAACACCTCTATTATTGCAATTTATTTTACAGTGCATGTTCTTATGTGTACTTAGTGTACTTGGTACTAGGTAATACAATGGCGCTTTTCCACTGCATGGTACAGCTCGTTGCGGCTCACTTTTTGGTGCTTTTCCACTGCATGGTGCGGTTCGGTACGGCTCGGTACAGTTCGCTTAAATAGTACCACCTCGGTTGACGTTCCAAGCATGCCGTACCGATACTAAAAAGTGGCGTGTAAACACTGCAGATCACTGATTGTTCAGAGAGAATCGTCACTACCATTATATGCTTTTGTGACAGTGATATAGCGATTGAGACCCTAAACACATTGCTAAATACAAGATTAGTTTACCCTCGTGTGCCGTCGAGCAAATCAAGTGATGTCGTCATCTGCTCTTTGTTGCACGAGTGCCTTCTCTTTTGTTTTTAGTAGTATTTTGTTTTGTTGCTATCAGCCTCCTTTGAAACAAATTTATTCGTCTTGTAGTTAAAAACATCCAAATGCTGAGAAGAAGAGGCGGCACAATTACGATCATTCTATAATCCCACCCACTTTAAAGCGGTGTTAACTGCTGTGGAAAACCAAAGCGAGCTGAGCTGAGCTGAGCCGTGCCATGCCGAACCGTGTCGTACCCAGTGGAAAAGCGAAGCGAGCTAAGCCGAGCCGTTCCAAGCGTTTCCATGCAGTGGAAAAGCGCTATAAGGTAACTACACCGGTTAAGGTTAAGTTTAGGGGTAGGTTCATGGTTAGTACCTAGTTATTACCCAGTTATTGTAATTCCTATAATAATCACATCGTATATACATGGGGAACAGGACTGTAGAATAAAGTCCTAGCAATATTTATGTGGATTATATCATTCTTTTAAATGGTTGATTAGTTGTTAGCGATTATTACTCTAGTCTTTTTGATAAGATATTTCTGTTTGTAATTATTGTTTGAAAGACAAAATGTTGTTTGTGCAGTCATATGAATCTTCTGTCCAGTATGATGTCATTAGAAACCACCCAAAAACCTTGTACAGCTAAACCACAGAAATCATTGTTTTTATGAACTCTTCCTTACATGAGTGTGGTCACTTATCTGCATAACCCTTTCTCTGAAATGTGTGTGTGAAATTGCCCTGGCGGGCTGATACGTTTCGCCAGTGTCAGGGTGTAATGTCATGTCATGAGGACGTGAGGTAAAACTAATATGCTTGACCTGGTATTTTAATTTGGCAAAGAGAACCAAAGCAAAGCTTCTGGAATTGTAACTCTTTGTGTGCCAAACTAAGCTATATAATGTTTGATTTCTTACAGAGATTTCCACATCCAGTTTTATCTTTTGTGTTAAGAATAGAAAAGTTTGCAATTAGTGTCATCTGTTTTCCTTGTTATGTTACTTAATAAATATGTGATCTCTTCAAATTTCTCTGCATTTGACAGGTGGTTAACGGTGTCGTGCAAACCCCTGGAGATCAAGACACAGAGGACACACAGCTCATGGCCATTTACACGAAAGACAGCCAGACTGAGGACAAGGTGAGTTTTTTTTTTTGTGGTGCTATTGGTGTAGAAATGACACACTTCACCTTTAAATCAAGAGGCTGCTGGTTCTAGTGGTGCTTATCCACTCTGTATTAAGCCCTTCTCTGTAATAGCTCAGTCATTATGACTCGGCACTTTTCCCCCAGCAAGGGATCAGGGATTTGGGAGGTCACAACATTGCAATTGGAATTTCCTGAGTGTTTGCCTTCAGTACAGCAATGCTAATGCAACACATTGGGGGTCTGTCTCTTTCTCTGGTTCTGTGTTGCCAGTAATAGAAATGAGAATTATTTGACTGGTAATCCAGATTTTCTGTCTCAAAACAATGAAAACCTCAGATATTTTCCCTAAAACAAAGATAACTGTTGCAAGGGACAGCTGAAAGCTAATCTTACTGCATCGCAGGAAAACATTTTATGGCTGTACTGTATCTTTGCTTTGTGGTTTAATTAGTTAAATTGTTAAAACAAGTTTTCAATAACGTACTTTTTTTTTTTTTTCTTCCATTATAACATATTTTAATTTTTAACAGAATAACTCCTAGTAATGTAATCTTTCTATTTGAATTACTGAGTTTAAGCAGTTTCAGTTTATTTCAGGACAATTTCAGATGGTGTCACTGATCTCCCTCTGATTTAATGTGTGTGTGTGTGTGTTGATGCTGTTTATAGTGTACAGCTCTCAGCTCAGCTTCTCCGTAATAGAGATGGGTTACCATAGGGACGTCCCAGAGCCTAACTCCCATGTGTCTTGTGTTTCCTCTCCTTTTCAGTGCTCCATGTCAGAGACTGTGGACAGTGCAGACAGCATAGATGACAGGAGAATGGACATGATATACACCATAGAGGACACACCACCTTGGTACCTGTGTGTGTTCTTGGGTTTACAGGTACAAACACATACACAGTCACATGTAGACTTACTTATCGGGCCTGTCCTCTGTAGAGTGATGAGCCCCAGACATTTAAGATGTTCATTTACCAGCTATGACCCAACTATAGCAGTGAACTATAGCAGTGACTGTAGATTTAGACTTTAAAGAAGTGACACTCCAATTAACAGCAGTGAAACTAGACTTTACAGTAGTGACATGCAACTTTGAAGCAGTGACCCTTGACTTTACAGCAGTAAAACTAGGCTTTGAAGCAGTGACCCTTTATTTTACAGCAGTGATCCTAGACTTTTAGCAGTGACCTACGACTTCACAGCAGTGACTCACAACTTCACGGCAATGACCCACGACTTCACAGCAGTGACCCACGACTTCACAGCAGTGACCCACGACTTCACAGCAGTGACCCACGACTTCACAGCAGTGACCCACGACTTCACAGCAGTGACCCACGACTTCACAGCAGTGACCCACGACTTCACAGCAGTGACCCACGACTTCACAGCAGTGACCCTTGACATTACATCGCTGACCCTTGACATTACAGTGCTGACCCTCAAATTTACAGCAGTGAAACTAGACTTTGAAACAGTGACCCTAGACTTATAGCAGTGACCCACAACTTCACAGCAGTGACTCACAACTATTGAAGAAGTGACTCTCGACATTCAGCAGTCAAACCTAGACTTTACAGCAGTGACATGCAACATTGAAGCAGTGACCCTAAATTTACAGCAGTTACCCTAGACTTGTGTAAGATTTGATGTTCTCCATCACAGAGATAAAGAGCTAGATATTTTTTTTTCTTTCTACACAATTTATCCTCAGCACTACCTTACCTGCTTCAGTGGAACTATCGCTGTGCCCTTCCTGCTGGCTGATGCCATGTGTGTGGGTTTTGACCAATGGGCAACCAGTCAGCTGATTGGCACCATTTTCTTTTGTGTGGGCATCACCACCCTGCTGCAGACTACCCTTGGCTGCCGGTAAGTGTGAGTTTGTTAAAGCAAGGTTTAGCGGTTAGAACATGTTCCAGACATGTTGAACAATGGGGAATAAAGGTTCGAATCTGGTCTGCGTGGTGAATCCTATGCACTGCTCCACTGTCATTTGAGTTTACTCAATAACTCATCTAACAAGTAAGCACAATAGTTAACATGTAACTTTTACTTATATATAGATTAAAACATGAAAGTTTTCAGCAAATGGCAGAAACCCATCTGTTGTTTGTTTGTAGCACAAACAGTATTTTGTGTTGTGTGTGTGTGGGTGGTTTTATTGATTATTTTCAGGATGTCAAATTCAGGCTAAGTTTACAAGCACACTTTAGTTCAGCAAGTACTGCATCTACTTCACTCTCTTTTTGTTCACTCTCAGAAAATATGGTAGAGAAGATGATAACGTCTACTGTAGAATAGGCTTGCTATGGTAGTCATTTCAACAGCGTCGTTTTTTTCTCGCTACAGTTATTAACTGAGTCGTAGCACAGTGCAGCTGGTGTCAGATTTCACTCATCACATGACAAGAGTAAGGAAAGATGATTTAGTGCGCAACAGATCCTGAGAGTCATTGACAAATATCTTGTAAAATGTGTTCCTGGGGGCGTATTACAGAAAGATTCTAACTTTAGAATCCTATCTTATCTGCTTTGTAACCATGGCAATTTCAGTTAAAACCTCATTTAGGGCATAAACTATTACAGAATGACAAGTGCATTATCTTATCTTAACTACGGATAGGAAAAGGGTATTACAGAAGCAGCCTTACTCAACAAACATTTCTTAACTTTAGGATAACCCCCCTGGTGTTCAAAATTCAAAATTATTTGAAAGACAGCTGTAAAAATTACATAACAATAGCCCTTTCTGAGAATGGCATCACATTTATTGATACCAGATGAAGAACTGCGATGTTTGGTGGAAAGACTTTTTGAACACCCAAATGATATGCTACACTTTGACGACAGAACGAAATAGAAAAGGCAAAGCCTATCACTATATCAAGCTTATCAAAACGCATCTTTCTGCAGCACTTCATTAAAAGCACACTTATTTTGTTTCTCCGTTTTAATCTGTAGCGTTTACTTCACAGCATCTGCTTGCGCCTCATTGGTTGCTTGGTAACAGACCTGACAGCTGATTACCAAACTCGATGGAGCGGTTTAAGATTTCCTAACTACAGATGAGATTTTGTAAGATAGGATAAGAATCCTAAATCAAGTTAAGATTTGCTTCTGTAATACGAATTTGGGAAAATTCCTAAATGAACTTGTCAGGTCTTAACTTAACTACAGAAAGTTTCTGCAATATGCCCCCTGATTGTGATTTCAATACCTTGATACCTATTGCCTACTCCCTGTTGCCCACAATACTGGTGTTGTCACAAGTTTATTTACAGTACAGTAAAGTATTTATTTATAAAGCACATTTAAAAACAACCAAGGCTGACCAAATTGCTGTACAGAAAAGAATAAGACTAAGAAATAGAAAAATAAAACTACCAAAATTAAGGAACACACAATAATCGAACCTATGATTAAGGAGTATTGAAAGCCAAAGATAATAAATAAGTCTTTAGAGCAGATTTGAAGGTGGAAATAGAGGGAGCTTATCTGATAGTTTTGGACCTGCAAACGCAAAAGCGCGATCACCTCGGTTTTTTTAAAGTCTAGATCTAGGTAGGGCTGGGCGATATGGCCAAAAAATCATATCTCAGTATTTTTTGGTTGAATGGCGATACATGGTATATATCCCGGTATTTTCTCTGTTTTTCTATTTGGATATTAAAATAAATACAGCTTTTTTTTTAAGAATTAATTTTATTTCATATCCTGCCCAATGTTGATTATTGAAGGCTATAAACAAATACAGTGAATGTAATGTAGGCTCTGCAATATATTATGTGCAAAAAGGGGGTTAACATTCCATTCTAACATTGTAACATTACAATCTAAAAACAATTAATAATTCACTAAACTAAAAATGAAAATAAAAACAAAAGCATATTAGCCTACATTTGATGTACCCCATTATAATGGTCACTTTCATAAAAATATACTTACTTGTAGGTTTAAAATTTCACATATGGCACATTTATTGTCCAACAACAAATATTTTAGAAATATGTATATTTTAGTAAGAATTATTGCTTTCCTATTCTATTGCGCTCTGTCTGTTTGGCACGCATGCGCGTGGCGGCGCTCATTCGCGGAAGCCTGAATTTTAGCGGAGATTCACTTGCAGAAGGCTCGTCCTCTCCTTACAGCAAAATGGACATATTTGCATGATTTTCTAACATTTACAGATGGAGAATATACCTGTGAAAGTTATGCACTGAGGAAAGCACCACATTTCAAACGCATTAAACACCGCAAGTATTTATCTGTCTGTCAGTAGCCTATCTCTCAGAGCATCTGACAGGGCAAGCTGCTTTAAACTATACGTGTTAACTATATCTTACCAGTTATTTTGAAGCCCTTAATATAAAGCATGTGTCATGTTTAGGACAAGTTGTATCATGCACTTTCCCTGCATCAGCTCATTCTGCAGACTCCACTATTTTTCAGATGCGCACGTATCAATCTACTGTATATCGGTATAAACGGTATTGCCTGATTCCATATCGTTTCTAAAAAATATATCGATATATCGTACAAACTCGATATACCGCCCAGCCCTAGATCTAGGCACGATGAGTAGACCGTGATCACTGGATCTCAGAGTTCTAGTAGGAGTGTACAGACAGAGCAGATTAGTCAGGTACTGAGGGGCCAAATTGTTGAGAGCTTTATAAATGTATAGTAGAATTTTAAAATCAATTTTAAATTTGACAGGTAGCCAGTGAAAATTATTCACCAGTGTGATCCCTACTGTAGAACATTCTGACCACAGTGAAGACATCAGTGGAGAATCTCAGCTTTCTCTCTGGCTTGTCATCATAATTGAAATGATGCAGTGCTTCTGAGATTTGTTTTTTTTTTCTGGAAAAACTGCCTTTTTCCCATCTAAAATTATTAGCACATTGCGACGTATAGTACGTCTTGTTCTTGGGTTGGGTAGGCAAGTCAACTCAGAACAATTGCACAAACGTCATGACCTCACAAAGGTGAACTTGGAGTTTGCATTGTAATTGCAATGTCGTGTTTGCAATGTAAAGCTAAAGGTGGGAGTTATCAGGGCAGGCAGAAGTTGACGTCATTGATTGGTAGGGTTTTTTCCCCCCTGTGTATGTCTGGGCATGTATCATGATGTGGTATTTCATGATAGAATTCTACTCTTAAATACAGTAAGGCTGGGAGATGTGGCTAGAACTATCTAGATATTTTTCAGTCTTTCGACAATGTTCAATATACATTTCCATAATATATGTATTTGCACAGAAACAGCTAAAAAACAGTAGTGTCTCTCTCTCTTCCTCTTTTGACCACATTGTTGTTTCGTTAAATGCTTTGTACTTTTGTCAGGTTTTTTTTTTGCTCTTCCTCCACCTTACATTGTGTTATTTTGCTCTCTGTGTCTTTATTGCTCTCCTTTTCCCTGGCTTTTTCCAACCTCTTCCTGAAAGTGAAGTGACCCAGTAACCTAGATTGTGTCGATTGGAAATATTTCTCTCAGTTCTGTGAAGAGGAAGGGCGTTCCTGTTGTATAGTTTTTTTTCTTTCCCCACTGGCTTTGATTTAGCACAAATCCAGCCTAAGACACAAGCTTTTATAAGGTGTGTTTAAATGCATTCTCTCCTCCAATTACCTTGTGTTTTTTTTTGAAGAGATACTTTTGTTGGAACAAAATCTAACACTCAGTCGCGAGCAGGAGGTCTGGAGAAAATGGGTCAATTCAATTTTAGCTCTGGTCATCTGTGGATCTTTTATGTTTTTGGTTCCAGGGTCTTTAATCACTCCGTAATGAAGGCCTTCAGCTCTTTATTGTGCTACAATTCAGACATCAAACTGGTGCCGTTTAGTGTGGCTTGTGCGTGAGGAAGGGACGCACTTTGAGAGATTTAAATCGGTGATCCAAGCTGAAATTGGGTGTATTATTTTCGTGTTATAGCCAATACATGGTCCATCCAGTGTCTAAAGGTTTGCAAATTATATGAATATACAAAATAAGAAACTGAATTTTGTCAGCACATTTATTGAATCATGTTTCTGTTTAATATGTACAGTACCATTAAAATGTTTGGGGTTGTTTATGATGTTTTTGAAAGAAATGTCTTATGCTCACCAAGGCTGTGCATTTATTTGATTGCAGTAAAAACAACGATATTGTAGAATATTTAATATTATTATTAAATAAATAATAATATTATACATGCAAATACAAGCCCAAAATTTCTTAAAATAAAGTGTCATTTTAGTTTGAAATTCGGTCATATCCAATATCTATGGAAGCTTGTTTCTGCCACAGAATAAAACATTTTAAAAGATAATTGACTTTTTTTTTTTTATATATATATATATATATCTCACAATTCTGACTTCTCTTCTTAGAATTGTGATATAAACTTGCAATTGTGAGTTAGGAAAAAATACTTTTTCCCCTCAGAATTGCGAGTTTATATCACGCAATTCTAAGAAAAAAAAGTCAGAATTGTGATATATAAAGTCAGAATTACAAGAAAAAAAGTCAGAATTGGGAGATATAAGCTTAGATATAAGCTCAGTCTTTAAATTCTTTTTTTTTTTTTAAATGTATTCTGTGGCGGAAACAAGCTTCCATAAATATCGCCTGATACTGATAGATAATTTAAAAAAAAAAACTAATATCGACCAATAACTGTTGTAACATTAATTATAAAAACATATATAATGTCACATCACAAAAAAAGGTTAATTCACATAAAGGCTGTTCTTTTTAACTTTTCTACTCATCAAAGAATCTTAAAAATAAATTCTTATTGTTTCCACAAAAATATTAAGCAGCACTGCTTTCAACTGTTTTCTAAATTTAATAATAATTGAGCATCAAATCAATATATTAGAATGATTTCTGAATGATCATGTGACACTGAAGACTGGAGTAATGATGCTGAAAATTCAGATTTGCATTAAAATATAATTTATTTTTTGTTATAGCGTTCCATATTTCAGTAATATATTTTCAGTAAAATATTGCTGTTTTTACTCTTATCAAATAAATGCAGCCTTGAGCATAAAACATTTCTTTCAAAAACATCATAACCCCAAATGTTTTAACGGTATTGTAAATATTAAAAAGAGATTCAATAAATGTGCTGATAATATATTCATATAATTTGCAAGCCATTCGAAACTGGGTGGATCATAGATCAGTCTGGAATGTCCAATGCCTCCATGCCCTTATGTGGCCTCACCTCTGATTTGAATAAGGATTAAAACAAGTACATGCTGGTCCCTTATAAAATGAGCAGTGATTCAGTGTCTTATTTACAGACTTTGGTTCTGTTTAAGCCCTTACCAAAATATAAAACATCAATCACAGCAATTCAGGAAACCGTTACTTCCTCCGTAAGTTACCAATGTTGATGTTTTGCTGCTGTAAATTGCTTTAATGTAATTTATGTCGCAATACAGTTTTATGTGGCATAAAACCTCCAATAGGGAAGCATGAATTGACAGTGACCGGGTATAAGGAATCTGGAACAGACAGTCTATAGATAGCAGGATGGGGAGGGTGAGTGTCTGTAGAGGTCTGATCCTTTAGGCAGTTCATGTCATAATGGCATTTAGCCGTGGCCTGTTCTGTTTCTTGAACTCAATGTTCTTTTGTGGCCACATTGCCCCATGTGTAAGAGGGCCGTCTGATGTCTTTCTTGCGCATTTGACGTCACTTGCTCGTGGCACATGCTGTCTCCAGGGAAACCTGAGCGAGTGACCAAAAAAAGGGAAATGAGAAGAAGATAAGAGTGGAAAGGACCGGGCAAATGTTGCCGTCAGACCTGTGTGCTGAGTCACTGTATGTGAGCAGCCTTTTTTTTCTGCCTATGTGAACTAGTGTATTTCCATATAGCATCTGTGTATACGCAATGGGTTATTATCATTAACTAAAACTAAAAACATAAAAAAACATTAAAACAAAATAAACGTTAACTCAAATAAAAAAATAAAGAACATTAAACTTATTTTATTTCAGTTAGATGAAATTTCTCATTTTTGTAAAACTTGAAGTACTAAAATCACTAAAAATAAATAATAAAAATAAAAACTAATAATAAAATAACTATATAGAACATAACAAATTTAACATTTATTAAAAATTTTACTAAAATCAATATGAAACCAAATACATGAAATCTAATTAAAAATATTAACAAAAACTATTTTAGTATATTAATGATACTAAAATAACAATGCACAACTTTTTAGAAAATTTGATGTTTTGACCTTAAACATGCATACATAATGCAAACTTTTTAAAAATCGAATCGGTGTTCTTGTATTGTATTAAATCTGCTTTTTGTAAAACATTTTTTGCTTTTCGATGTTGCCATATTCATTGGCATGACTGGGTCGTAATGACGCTCCTCACCTCTGTTACTCTCCAAGTCAGCATCAAGTGTTCTTAAGTAAAGATGCAGGAAAAAAGAATGCGACAGAGTTTGACCTTTTTTTGTTTTTATTTAGCAGCAGTCTCTACAACACAAGAAAACAGACTTCGAAGCCCACATCAGTGACGGTATGAGAAGTGTGTGTGGAGACATCTAGTGGTTAGAGCAAAGCACTGCTGACTCATGTGCATTACAATGAATATCAGTCAGTTCCAAAAAATATTCCTCTATTGATTTTATGCCTGCTACAGATTGCTTTTTTTGCAATCCTATAAGATCATTACGAATCACACTGTACGACATGGATCTAATAAACTTAGGTACGAAATGTATGTAGACAGTATGATGATGACACCTATTGAATTGTAGGCTACAATGCAAGTTAGTATAGAAGAATAAAACGTCATCAGCATGTGCTAGTGGTAAACAATTGGAGCAAGATAAATCACACTTTGGATATTGTGGTTTTTATGTGCGTTGAAAAAAAAGCGGAAGTGAAAGTGGAAAATATGAACGCGGTCATGGTTAGCGAAAAGAGGCCAACTTGGCATGCAAATTTAGCAAATGGAGTTTGAGGTAAGTAGTTTTAGCGCCATGTTGAGCCATTTCATGTTGCATTTTTATTGGCTATTCACTAGACTATATTATATTACTAGATTAGATTTATATTTATTTTGAAATTATTAGTGGATTTGTTTCGTGGCAAGTTAACTAGATCTGTATATACACTATATGGACAAAAGTATTGAGACAAACCTCTTAATTAAATTCAGGTTTTTTTAATCTGACCCATTGCCACAGGTGTATAAAATTGAGCACCTAACCATGCAGTCTGCATTTACAAACATTTGTGGTAAAAAAATGGGTCATTCTGAAGAACTCTGTGATTTCAAGCGTGGGACTGTGATAGAACGCCACCTTTGCAGTAAGTCAGTTTGTGAAATTTCATCCTTGCTTGGCATTACACGGTCAACTGTAAATGGTATTATTTCAAATTGGAAGTGTTTAGGAACAGCAGCAACTGTCGCCAAGTGCTGAGGCGCATGGTGTGTATAAGTTGCCTACACTCTGCTGATTCCGTAACTGAAGAGTTCCAAACTGAATGATTTGTTCTGGAATTGGTGGCTCATCACCGATTCTGTGGAGGGACCTCATAATGTGGTTAAAATCTTTTCTTGGTACATGTCTTTTCTCATCAGCCACGCATAGATGTTTCCAAGGCACGAGAGTGGTGTTACTGGTTTTGTTTTGGGGTTTTTTCTTTGAGCGTATGTGTATGTGTTAGTATGAGCTGTTTTGTGATTTGATTTATTGTGTTTTTGTGTGTGTTTTGCCTCCAGGCTTCCATTGTTCCAAGCTAGTGCTTTTGCATTTCTTGCCCCAGCAAGAGCCATCCTTTCACTGGATAAGTGGAAATGTAACACAACAGGTACCTGTCACACACACAAAGGTTCCTGCAGGTATTTAAAAGTCATAAAAGTATGAAATTTGAATCTCCTGATTTTCCAATTCCATGAATACATAAATTAGCCCCGCCTCCACTCACTCACACCAGCTAAGAGATCCACTCAGTCATCTTTATTGTAGTAAACACTGCACAGTGGTATCGCTCTTTACAACGTCGGACACATAACGGTAATTAATATAATTAGCCTTTTGCTTGATTATGTTATCAAACAGCTAATAATGTGTTGCTAATGTTACACAAACCATGTTCCCGTTCGCCTTGTAACAATCAGTATGCTTAGAAACTCTTTGAACAACTCATTCATCAAAGGCATTCATCACAACATCGTAAAATACATAATTCACTCGCTACATCGCTAAATGTACCAGATTTTTCATATCAACAGAAAAATATACAGGGATAAACTGGTTTCTCTTGAGACTCCCCTGCTTCACAGCATAGTTGATAATGATATGCTAAAGCCCGCCCGCACATTGATGTGATTAGTTACAAGGTAGTTTGTGACGTACGAACGCCACGTCTTTAGTTCACTGCAGTTTTAAGGAGAAAATACTCAGCAATGGTGTTGACTTAGGAATTCATTTTAAAAACATTAAAAACTTGATTTTCACCACAGTCTTGTTTACATGTAACATTTTGCACGCTTCACCAGAGGTATATACCAAAATGCGATTTATATATTGTTTATACAGAAATAGACATATTAGACGGTTTGTGAACCCTGTATTGTTTAAAGACAGTTGAATATAACTTCAAAAAAGTCTAGTACAAACGTTACTGACACTCATAAATGGCAGCTGTCACAGTTGCTAGGCGATAAGAACAGCTTTCAGTAGGCTTAACAACGCTAAGTCCGACCTTCGCCGCCTTCGAAAACATGGCCTTTGAAGTCAGAGTCCTTCGAAGGATGCAGTCTTTGAATTGGGACACAGCCAGTCACTTGCTTTGTTCCTGAATGAATCAGCATTTGAATGAAACTGCATTTGAATTAATCTGTTGAATGAATGACTCAATGACTCAACTCGCTCTTTAATAATTGCATTTTAGTTACATATTTAAAGTATCATTTTATTTTTTTTAAATCATATTTATAATCATTCTCATCAATTTTTTAAACCACTAATAAAATTAATTAAGCTATTTATGTAAATGTAAAGTAGGCTATCTTTTACATTTATTTTACATTTCTATATTCAAGATATTATATTTAAAGCATTAAATCTCATTGCATGTTATGCAATTGTAATTGCAGTGATGCCACCTTTAAGCTGCATTAAATACATCTAAATGCCACTTCAGATACAGCTTTTGTGCCACTGCTGCAGTGCAAAAATGGATTTTGTTGATACTGATTTTATTTGATTGGTAACAGATTGTTTTTGTTGTTGTTGTTTTTATTTAATTTGAATAAATGTAAGAATGTGACATAAAAGAGGATGCACACATCTAATAAGTTTATAAAAAATTACCATTGTAAAGGTATATACGGGAAACCAATTTTATGAAAAAGTTGATTTCTGTCAACTGCTGTAAACTAACACAGATTATGAAGAAGATTAAAGGAGAATTATATTCAGCAGTCAACTGTCCATGGCAAGCCTAAACCAGCCCAAAAACACACTCCGTAAACTATTTTCTAATTATTGTTATTGACAAAATCCTTGACAAAATCAAAATACGTTTTTTATTTCTTCAGGTCTTAAAAAGGTCTTAAAAAGCCTTATATTTGACTTGAAAAAATGCAGCAACCCTGCAAAAACTCTTGTACCTTCTCAATCACATTTAAAACCAGTAATCTGATTGTCATGTTTCTCTGCAGCTGTTCCTGTATTAAATGCCACAGAGCTGCCACACACAGAAGACATCTGGCACCCCAGGATACGAGAGGTGTGTTAAAACAAAGAGACCGAAAGAGATGAGAACAGAAGTATTTAATGAGGAACGTAAAACTGATTGAGGACCTGATGGTGTGAAATTAATGAGATAAAATGAGGTGGAAAGTTAAGGTTTTGAATGGGTTTTAACAGGATTGCCCCATGAGATTGTGGGACCCTAGGTGCTGTCATGAAAAGGGCTATAATGTATAAAATTGTCATAACATCTATAGGAACACTGCCGCTGCAAACGTTACTAAAAAAACAGGATAGTTAACAAATAGCATGGCCGGACCCAGGGTTTCCCAGCAGAACATTGCCCAGAGCATCACACTTTCTCCATCGATACTCCGATCCAGTCGCCTTGCCATAACAGTCTGGCCCTGCTCTAGTCCTGCCAGATATTTGTTCCTGCCAGTCTCTTCTCCTCAACAAGACTGCATTTATTTGATCCATACAGTGAAAGTAGGATAGGATAGGATTGGATGTCTTATTATTATCAATATTGAAAACAGCTGTGCTGCTTTAATATTTTTGTGAATTTTTTTTATTTATTTTTTTTCAGGATTCTTTAATAAATGCTGTTCTTTTTAACTTTATTATTTAAAAAATAAATTTCTGTAAAGGAAAATTTACTGTCACTAGTATATACAATTAAATAATAATGTTCATATACACTCACCTAAAGGATTATTAGGAACACCTGTTCAATTTCTCATTAATGCAATTATCTAATCAACCAATCACATGGCAGTTGCTTCAATGCATTTAGGGGTGTGGTCCTGGTCAAGACAATCTCCTGAACTCCAAACTGAATGTCGGAATGGGAAAGAAAGGTGATTTAAGCAATTTTGAGCGTGGCATGGTTGTTGGTGCCAGACGGGCCGGTCTGAGTATTTCACAATCTGCTCAGTTACTGGGATTTTCACGCACAACCATTTCTAGAGTTTACAAAGAATGGTGTGAAAAGGGAAAAACATCCAGTATGCGGCAGTCCTGTGGGCGAAAATGCCTTGTTGATGCTAGAGGTCAGAGGAGAATGGGCCGACTGATTCAAGCTGATAGAAGAGCAACTTTGACTGAAATAACCACTCGTTACAACCGAGGTATGCAGCAAAGCATTTGTGAAGCCACAACACGCACAACCTTGAGGCGGATGGGCTACAACAGCAGAAGACCCCACCGGGTACCACTCATCTCCACTACAAATAGGAAAAAGAGGCTACAATTTGCACGAGCTCACCAAAATTGGACAGTTGAAGACTGGAAAAATGTTGCCTGGTCTGATGAGTCTCGATTTCTGTTGAGACATTCAGATGGTAGAGTCAGAATTTGGCGTAAACAGAACGAGAACATGGATCCATCATGCCTTGTTACCACTGTGCAGGCTGGTGGTGGTGGTGTAATGGTGTGGGGGATGTTTTCTTGGCACACTTTAGGCCCCTTAGTGCCAATTGGGCATCGTTTAAATGCCACGGCCTACCTGAGCATTGTTTCTGACCATGTCCATCCCTTTATGACCACCATGTACCCATCCTCTGATGGCTACTTCCAGCAGGATAATGCACCATGTCACAAAGCTCGAATCATTTCAAATTGGTTTCTTGAACATGACAATGAGTTCACTGTACTAAAATGGCCCCCACAGTCACCAGATCTCAACCCAATAGAGCATCTTTGGGATGTGGTGGAACGGGAGCTTCGTGCCCTGGATGTGCATCCCACAAATCTCCATCAACTGCAAGATGCTATCCTATCAATATGGGCCAACATTTCTAAAGAATGCTTTCAGCACCTTGTTGAATCAATGCCACGTAGAATTAAGGCAGTTCTGAAGGCGAAAGGGGGTCAAACACAGTATTAGTATGGTGTTCCTAATAATCCTTTAGGTCAGTGTATTTTGCAATAAAATGTAATTAACGCACAAATAAAAGTAATAACTGTAGACCCAGACCTCCTTTTGAAGTATAATGCAGTGATAAGAGTGGCTTAAGTGTTTTTGAGGCCACTATAAATATTGCTTGTAAGTAGAGATGCACCGATGTATCGGCCAATAATTGGTGTTTGTCGATAAAAGCAATTATTTTTGGCCGATTGTTTAAAAACAGCCGATGATCAGGGCCGGTCATATCCTGTCAATCAAAAGAGTGTGAGAAAAACATGTCAGACTGCAACTTATACTGTGTGTGAAGAAAATCCAATTATTACAAAGAGCTATGTGCTTTATTACTTCTGATAAGAAACAGAGTCTCTTCTGTCCTATTTTATAATACAATTCAAACAATAAATGCCATTTTGATGCTCTTAAATGTGACACGACAGATCGCTGTATAGCACCTCGGTTCAAGCTTGAGTCTTCTTTTCCACTTTAATAGATTGAAATGATTAAAAGAGAATGTTGAAATGTTGAAGGATACAGTACAACTTACTGAAATGTGTCATGTAATCGCTTAATCAGTGTTTCAATCATGGAAAGATGTCAATAAAACAGCTTGTGAACAAAGTGTCACTTAACGTTGCATTTGCCTCAGGAAAGTTATCCAGTGTTGACATTTCGTTAGTTAGCTATAAAAAACACTAAAGAGGAGCTTATTTACTGTTAGTTATGCATGTATGCTTGAATAAATGTGTCATGAAGACAAGTGTTTATGAAAATCTTGCATAGTGCACCGGCGGGGGCTTTTAAAATGCTAATTTCAAACCGAAAGTAAAATGTGAACGGCCGCAATGGCATTCATAACGGTGCGGAGCACATTCAATTAATGTTTTCAATAAATTCAATTAAGCTTCCATAGAAATGTACAGAAAACAGGCCAGTGGACCCGCACGGTGAATGAATGTTAGTGCGGCCGTGCTCATTTTTTACTTTTTGAAATTTTGAAATTAGCACCAATTCGGGGGCAGGTTGCTTTAGTGGGTTGATTAGCCTATTATTCTTAATGAAAAACACAACAGAACAGTACAATGCTACACTCCCTTAAATAGGCGCTTTTACATTTCGCTTTAAAAACCAAATCTTCCGCGATCATCTCGTCATTCAGCTCTTCGCTCTCGTGATGAATGAAATCTGACTCCTGCTGCTGGTCTGTGCTGCGACTCGTTCGGCTCATGCTGCACGTTCAGTTTTTAATTGTAGTGTCTGTTCTCTAACTGAATTAAATTTATTTTATTACTATAAAAAAAATCTAAACGACGGTGGGGGCGGTGCCGCGGTGGGCAAGTGATGTAACCTGCGTTTCGCCTGAGAACTGGCAACACCGACTATCGCAGCAAGCCTAGTTTGCAGCATTATTTCGGAGAGATTTTTTTCCCTTAAGAAAATCAAACTATCAGCAGATATCATTCTGAATGCTCGGCTCTCTGTATCGGCAGAGAAATGTAGTATGGTGCATCTCTACTTGTAAAGTGTAAATGTTACATGCATACATAAATACATACATACATTTTTGTTTTTTGTTTCTTTATCTGTCTTTGAGAGACTTTTGCGTAAACCGATTTAGTATTGATTTTGGTCTAAACCGTGCCAGACATGGAGATTAAGCAATTTGAGCTAAATTGGATTAAATGGAGCACTAGAGACAGTCTGGAGGACTGTCAATGACACTTTTCTACCTTAATGGCTTTTAACCTTTACCACTTTTTTTTTTTTACATTTCTCTCTTTTACTACTTTGTTTGGTTCTTTTAGATTGTTTGTATGATTACATTTACCCACTACCCCCACTACCCTCTCTCTCTCTCTCTCTCTCTCTCTCTCTCTCTCTCTCTCTCTCTCTCTCTCTCTCTCTCTCTCTCTCTCTCTCTCTCTCTCTCTCTCTCTCTCTCTCTCTCTCTCTCTCTCTCTCTCTCTCTCTCTCTCTCTCTCTCTCTCTCTCTCTCTCTCTCTCTCTCTCTCTCTCTCTCTCTCTCTCTCTCTCTCTCTCTCTCTCTAGATCCAGGGTGCTATAATAATCTCGTCTCTAATAGAGGTGGTCATAGGAGCCTTAGGTTTACCAGGTGTCCTGTTGAAGTACATCGGGCCGCTCACCATCACCCCTACTGTCACTCTCATTGGACTCTCAGGCTTCCGGGCTGCTGGAGAGAGAGCAGGCAAACACTGGGGCATTGCCATGCTGTGAGTACAGCTTGCACACAAACATGTTTGACTGTGTATGTAACCAATCTTTGGCTCTGTGTGTAAACTCTCTCTCCCCTCTTTTAAACAGAACCATATTCCTGGTGCTGCTGTTCTCTCAGTATGCACGTAACATCCAGTTGCCGCTCCCCATCTACAAATCTAAAAAGGGCTGGACGTCTTACCGTTTGCAGCTGTTCAAGATGTTCCCAGTGAGTTTATCCACATTAATCCACGATAAGAAAGCTCATAAAGATGAAAATATACACCATACCTCTCTAACGTTTGGAAACATTACATTCATTTGTTTAGAAACATTTAAAATGTGTTTTCTATTTTAATATATTTTAAAATGTCATTTATTCCTGATATGACAAAGCTGAATATTCAGCATCATTACTCCAGTCTTTAGTTTCACATGATCCTTCAGAAATCATTCTAATATGCTGATTTGGCAAGATTTATTATTATTATCAATGAATCATATTATCAATATCCATGAACCACATTTATTGGCATTCATTAAATGTATTTATTAAATAGTTTATTAAACAGAAATCTATTGTAACATTATAAATGTCTTCACAGTCACTTTTGATCAATTTAATGCATCCTTGATGAATAAAAGTGTTAATTTCTCTCTTTTTTTATCTTACCACAAATGTTTGAATGGAATCACTGTTTCCACAAAAATGTTTTCAACATTGACAATTATAATAATAAATGTCAAAATGATCCACAGTCCATGAATGGAATTATCATGATCATAAGCAGTCTGGTGTCACAAGCTCCCAGTAGCATGAGTTGGCTCTTTCAGAACATTGGCACAGCTCGTAATCCGCCGTTAGCTCTGATGACAGCCGTAATTACCATGCTGTTTCAGAGATGAGGTCTTTTTGGCCTGGGTTTTTAAATAGAAGCACAGCAGACAATGACATGGCAATGAAAGTGAGCGTGGGGGACAGATAGACGCAAGCCAAAATACACAGATTGATCCTTGATGATGATTCCTCAGGGAGTTTTAGCATGCAATGTTGTCTGCTGGTGTGAAGGTTAGTGAAGGAGGTTGGATAACATCTGGCTCTATGTTCAGAAGTCTGGGTTACTCATCAGAATTCAGCTTGAGCTTTTTTAAAGTAGTTGGGTTTCTCTCTTTTTCTATCTCTCTCTGTAGATCATCATGGCTATCCTTGTGTCATGGTTTCTGTGTTTCATCTTCACGGTGACTGACGTGTTTCCTCCTGAGAAGGACAAATATGGGTTCTACGCCCGAACAGATGCTCGACAGGGCATCCTGGCAGCCGCTCCCTGGTTTAAGATACCCTACCCCTGTAAGTGTTTGTTTTGAGTGGTGTATGTGTGTGTGTGTGTGTGTTTCTATCCCAGTGGGGACTTCAACCTGAATGCACACAGACTCATGGGGACTTGTGTCACTGTGAGGACCTAAATTGAGGTCGCCATGAGGAAACAAGCTTATAAATCATACAGAATGAGTTTTTTTCAAAATGTAAAAAAGTTTGTAGAGTATAAAAACCATTATGTCTATGGAGAGTCCCCACAAAGATAGTGAACCAGATGTGTGTGTGTGTTTCTCTGTTTCAAAACCTAGTAAAATGTTTCTGTACCTCTTCAGTCCAGCCCTTGTGAAAAATAAGTACACTTTAGCATATTTAAGAGTCTTATTACAGAAATAATATACTCAAGTGCAAACTGAATGTAACATTTTAAGAGACTTAATTGCATAAAAACTGCATTTAAATTAATATTACATTTTACATTTGTATTACATTTGTATTAAATAATAAAGTACTTACATGTTCTTTAGTATGTTACTCAACACATCGAAATAAGCGTTTATTTCAAACGTGACTAAAGATTATTAAAACATAATGCTGTAGTTAATTAGCTCAAAGGGGGAATATTAATAATTATTCATAACTCATTATGATTAATTATGAATATTTGAACTAGTTAATGAGATTAACTTGATGTAGCTACATAAACATTACAATCAATCGACCAGTTCATCCGTTGAACACTCAGTATTGATTATTTATTAATTCTAAGAGAAGGATCATTTTCATTTTCAATTTTTTCTTCCTTTGCATTTACAGCGCTTAGAGCATGTAACAAAATCGATCATTTAAGTGACATTTGTTTGCAGCAGGGAGTCAGAATCAGAGATGTATTGTGCACAAACTTTAGTTTTGTTTGTGATTTAGATAATAATCTAACACAAACGCATATACACGAGTCACCCATACCTTGGTCAGATGGAAATGGACAGATTGAAACAGGAAAACAGAAGTTAAAAATGAGATTATGAAAAGAGTCCAGCACTTAGAAAAACCATCAGTTTCTTACTGCAAACTCCTTTGTTACCAAAGGAGCTCGCAGCTTTACTAACCACGTAGCGATTTAGTATATCGTGCGTTACTTGCATTGTGCCTTCACGGGGGAGGAAAGCATCCAGATATACAGTCGCGTAAGAAAGTCCTAATGCTGAGGTTGCGATCGATTTCTTCTGTGTTGCCCGATGAAGATATGAAGAATTTGCACGGTTAGTTTACCTTCGTCATGGTAGAGGAATCTGCACAAGGCTTGATGTGCGTGTAGGCCCACCATGCTTGGTGGCCTGCCAGGCGAAAGCCCGCAGACGCAGCGTGTCAGTCATAGGCGTGAGGGAGAAGATCCGTCTGCATCTCTCTTTAAAGTCTTTGAGAAGTCCCGCCCTCTATGGTCGAGTTGACCAATAGGATTGTTGGGATTTCCCAGCGGGAAATTCCTCTGTGGGAGATTTTATGGCTTTGTTTCAAGCATGATTCAATGGGTCTGTGCAGATTTATATTCCATTTATAAACAGCATATTTGTTAAATGTAGTGATTATGTGTCTGTTTTGTCTCAGTTGTTACAATTAAATGTACTTTAAGGTAAAACTTTTAATTTGACATTCATACAAAGTGCACTTTTAAAAAATGTACTTAAGTGTGTTAGAGTACACTTTCTTGACTGTTTCGAAGTACACTTAAGAATCCTTTTATTTCAGTAATAAATTATCTTCAAGTGCAGTTTTAAAAATATATATACTTTTACTATTTGGAGTACACTACAAGTGCACATTTAATACAGTTAAGTTCACTTCTTTATTTACAAGGGAAAATATGAGGCAGCCTCACATGTATCCTTGGTAAAGACAATCCTATAATGTGCTGCAAGCTGGGTAAAAAAATTAATCTTAAGATGGAAGGCAGGAAAATTATTTCCTGTAATACTGAAAATTTTCAATAATAAATTGTGTTTTATCCAATATTTGTGTTTTCTATTTACTTTTGTGCTCATTAAAGTGGCATGCTGTTAAAGTAGCAACATGCTAACATCAAATTCTGTTTCTTAAGCCAGTGTGGCATGTGGTGTTGTCTGCTATGTAGGTTGATCCATGACATTTAGGATGCTGCCCATGTAGGCAGCTCACTAGGTTTTGGGGAAGAAGAGATGTTACAGCAGTCCAATGTATGAGCAACCATCTGTTCTTACAATTACATTGTAATTACAGTGAAACAGTGAATATAATATATTAAATAATCCTTCAGCAGGTCTTTCTGTATACTAAATATGCCTAGATTACCAATAATGCTTTGTGTGACTGGTTGTGTGTTCTAGTCCAATGGGGGTTGCCCACAGTGTCAGCAGCAGGGGTGATTGGGATGCTGAGTGCTGTGGTTGCAAGTATCATCGAGTCCATTGGAGATTATTACGCCTGTGCCCGTCTCTCCTGTGCCCCTCCTCCACCTATACATGCCATTAACAGGTACAACACAAAGACGCAGCAGCACGTGATATAAAAAGCATGTTTTATTGTCCTATTCTAATTTGTTCCACATTCCCATAATGGAATCTCTTTTTCCCCAGAGGGATCTTTATGGAGGGCATTTCCTGTGTCCTTGATGGTGTCTTTGGGACAGGAAATGGCTCCACATCTTCTAGCCCAAACATCGGAGTGCTGGGCATCACAAAAGTAGGATATTTTCCTATTTACTTTCTCTTATATTTCTTTTGTGACGTAACGTAACGTGAAGGCCAAGTAACTCATACTCAGAATTTGTCCTCTGCATTTAACCCATGTTAGGGCACACATATTCGGAGCAGTGATCAGTGAACACACACACTCTGCAAACCGTGGGCACACACACCCAGAGCAGTGGGCAGCCATTTGCTGCTGCACCATCATTTTTTCTGCTGGTATTAAGAATCAAACCAGCAACGTTGGGGTTACAAGTCTAACTCTATAACTGACCCCATTTTGTGCATTTACTTGCAACAAAGGAACCTAAAATAGCACTATCTTGACTCGTAAAGCAGTTTTACCATCAACAGTGCTTGGATTCAAGGAGCTGGGTGGTAAAAGCACATACAGAGAACAGCCCATGTGGTACATAGCAGCATGTGTTCGACTGGCCCTCAGTGGATCATTGGCACCTTAAATGCTGAAGAGAGCAGCTCTTGAGTTGCCATTGAACTTCATTAAAGAAATAAGCTCTGACCGGCTATGAACTCCCACAGGGCCGTTCCCACAGGAATTATTTATTTATTTATTACTAGGGCTGTCGATTTAACGCTTTAATTAGATTAATTAGTTACGGTAAAAAATAATGCGTTAAAATTAACACATTTTACGCACATGCCCTGCCCCAGACCTACTTAGGTCATCTTACATTTCATACAGTTGATTGATGAAGAATCAACTCCTTCAGGCAGGCTCGAATTCGGTACGGTACCCCTGAGCTCGCAGGAAAGCTTTCACATTACCAATTTTTCATGTGAACCATGCCCCGTTTCAAACTAAATGGCCTCACATTTACATCATGATATACAGTAGGCCTATAGGCAATATCACACGAGTCCTGTTTTTCTGTCCAGAATTGAGAATGAGAAGGTGACGCTATCCGTTGCCATGGTTATTTTGATAGTAAGACCGAGAGAGCAGCTTGAGATTTGTTAGAATTTTTGCAATACGGCGCAGTTTCTTGGGGAGAAATGGAGAAGGGGGAAGCGAAAGCGAAAGGAAAGGGGCTCTATCGGGAGAGACTAAATGACACTGCCAAACAGCGTTAAACTGCTTGACATCAACAACATCGACCCGTACAACCTGCCAGCTACAGAATGGACGAAAGACACAGAAGCACTAACACCTCTCACAGACCCTGACTTCATCAATTATCTGGTTTATGGTATCAGTGCCTACACAACGCAAGCGTTCAGAAGCTTTAAGTCATTAGAAGCTTATGAACAATTCTGCTGCGGTTGGGTGCAAGACTTACAAACCTGTAAACTGGTTTATTATAGAATAATATAATTGTAATACGTTTAATACGTAATAAATTATTTTCGCCTACTAGTTAATGTGTTTGGTGATGGGAGCTGTATACATGCAGATCAGGTGTGATTAGGCTGAATGAATGGAAAGCAGATGGGCAATTGCTGCAGACAAAGGGAAATTGGAAATGTAGCATGGAATGAAATGTATGTACTTTTTTTGTGTAACAGGTGACTTCTAATGACTTAAGCTTCAGAACGCTTGCATTGTGTAGGCACAGATACTATAAACCAGGTAACTGACGATGTCAGGGTGTGTGAGAGGTGGTAGCGTCATTCTGTAGCTGGCAGGTCATACAGGTCGATGTGGTTGATGTAAAGCAGTTTCTCTAAATAACGCTGCTTGGCAGTGGTACTTAGTCTCTCCCGATATAGCACCTTTCCTTTCACTTCCTCCTCCTCCATTTCTCCCCAAGAAACTGCGCTGTATTTAAAAAATGCAAACAAAATCTCAAGCTGCTCTCTCTGTCTCACTATCAAAATAATCATGGCAACGGATAGCGTATCCTCCCAATATGGCAGCGCATTCCCGAAATGCAACGCGGAGTGAAAACATTGTGACGTAACTCCTCATTCTCAATAGCACGAGTGCAAATGGGATACTGATCGTATACAACAGTTTAATAAAATAAGTTAGTATATGTGTTGTTTTAGACAACATTGTGTTGTTTTTAGTCTGTTTTGTTCAGTTTTGCCAACAAAATATAAAGACAAAGCAGAACTGTTCGCCTCCGATTCCGAGCAATAAACAGCGTTTCATTTCTGAATCCGCGTTGAACGAATTGGGTGAACCAATGATTCAATGGACCATAAAGAGAACCATTTAGCCTACATTTACCATTTCATAAAGAGAACCATTTATTTCACTCCTGAATGAACGAATCGAATGAATGACTCAATTAGACATTTACCGCCACCTACTGGTAGTTTCTTATTTAGAGTATAATTTCATATTTCCATATTAATAAAAACAAACATTAAAGGTATAGTTTACCCAAAAATATTTCTTTTTGAAGCTTTTTGTAATGTCTATTTGAATTTTTTTTTTAAACAATAATGACTTTAAATTATCTTTTGGGTGTAATTTCTCAGCCAAATTTAATGTGCGATTTAATTAGATTAATTAATTGCCACATTGTGTAATTAATTTTTGATTTTAATAATATTAGTATTACAGTTGCACAATTATAATTTGTGATGATGCATTAACTGCAGCAGTTTGGGAATGAAACCATTAAATATGGACACCATTCATACATTTGGGCTCATTTTTTTTTTCTTCTAAAGAAGAAAGGATGCATTAAATTGGCAAAAAATACAGGTATAATGTTACAAAAGATTTCTATTTCAAATAAATGCTGCTCTTTTGAATTTTATATTCATCAAAGAATCCTGAAAAAAAAAGTCACCAGGGCTCGACATTAAGCCTTTTCATGTGCTTGTCCTTTGGACAAGTAAATCGGTCATTCACTTGTCCGAGTAAAACATTTGCTTGTCTAGAAAAAAATAGGATTTTTTTGTGTTGTAAATATAATTTATTCTGAAGCAATATTCTCATCAGTGTTCAGTCAGCTTTGACATATTTATATTTGAATCTTTATAAAAGGCATTTTTCCCCTAATCGTTTTAAATTATATTTATCAAATTTTAGAATTTAAAATGAAAGATGAAGCATATATTAAATTAGAATAAGACACTATAGGGCTGTTACCAATCAAATTAAATAATTTACACTGGAAAATTACAACTGCATTAAATAATGTTATGAGATTCTTTTAAATATATTTTGTGAATTTACAAATAAGAAATGTTGGAAAGAATAATACCTTTAAACACGAAACTAAGCTGCCAGTAGGTGGCGGCAGGTGACCGTCTTAATGAGTGAGTCATTGAGTCATTCATTCAAACGATTCGTCAATTGGCTGATTTGTTCAGGAATGAGGCAGTTGTTTATGAATGAGTCATTGACTCAATTGATTTGTTCAAAACGCTGAATCATTTAGGAATGAAACATTGGCTGAGTGTTGCTGTGAGATGTGGTTCTTCTGTGATTTTTGGAAAAAAAATTCGCTGCTGAAACGGAACAAAAACAGTCAATATTGCGTCTAAAATGTAAGTGACTTAATATTAATTACTTGTTTATTGAGCTGTCATATGAAATCAGTGTCACACTTGGTTGTCTTGGTTGTGTGATGTTGCTTAACTGTATCGTATGTTATAAATATAAAAACTTCACATTTTGAATTTTTACTCCAGTATGTTACTGAGTTTCTTTGAGCTGTGCTCCATTTGTTTCCATTTCTCCTCATGAGGCTGTGCAAGCCTCAACCGTGCAACCTTGTTACCATCAGTACATTATATATTATATTATTATTCACTATTAATCACCACTTACACTAAATGAAAGCAGAATCATTCTCGTGTTTTGGTGATTCCCTAGTTATTTTTGTTATTGACGTGTAAATCAGGCTACTTGTCCAGTCGGGTAAGAAAAATTATTTTTCACTTGCCCCTTCAAAAAATCCACTTGTCCCGGTGAAGCGGACAAGCGTTAATGTCGAGCCCTGTGTCACAGTTTCCACAAAAATATTAAGCAGCACAATTGTTTTCAACATTCACAATTAGGGGTGGGCGATATGACCAAAATCTTATATCACGAAATAAGTAATTTTATTTCACGATAACGATATATTTCACAATATAGTTATTTTTGCTTTAAATAAGGTTTTTGTGATCTGATACCACTGAAATTTCATCATATCATTTAAAAAAACTAATACTTGCCTAAAAAAACTCCCCAAGCTTACTGAAGACAAACGAACAGTGATAAAGAAAGAGCAAAGAAAACCAACTACAATAGAAAACACACCCAGAGCAGTTTTTCTGTATTTTTCGATCAAATAAATACTTCCTCTGTGAGCATCAGAGACTTTAAAAAAAACATACAAAATCTTACCCACCCCAAACTTTTGAATAATAGTGCATATTTCAGTTGACTGGTTGTCAGTTGTTACTGTATATAAATACGTTTTGTGTGATTTGTCATATAATACACATGAGTGTGCAATTTTAATAGATCAGTTATATCAAACTGCATAGGAAAGAATCTTATGAGACCTGATTTTATTGAGAACCTTTAACCATCACTGACATCCATTGCTTTGAAATCCTATCCCTAATGCATAAAATGTAGTACATGAAGAGAATCACAACATTAACATTTAAATGCTAATAAATTAGTGTGTTTCTTCTCTCTGTGTGTTTTATTGTGTAGGTGGGCAGCAGGCGGGTTATTCAGTATGGTGCAGCACTGATGCTACTACTGGGAATGGTGGGTAAATTCAGTGCTCTGTTCGCATCATTGCCGGACCCAGTTCTGGGAGCACTGTTCTGCACGCTATTTGGCATGATCACCGCCGTTGGCCTTTCCAACCTGCAGTTTGTGGATCTCAACTCGTCACGCAACCTGTTTGTCCTTGGCTTCTCCATTTTTTTCGGACTGGTCCTGCCCAGCTACCTCAAAGAAAACCCACTAGTCACTGGTAGATGCACAAGCACAAATAACTAAATACTTTCATGGAAAACGATTACATTTGCATCTTGAGGAGCAATGTGATCATCCTTATTCTTTTCTTCCGTCATAGGTATAGTGCAGATAGATCAGGTGCTGAATGTTCTTCTTACAACTGCCATGTTTGTAGGAGGTTCTGTGGCATTTGTGCTGGATAATACTATTCCTGGTAGGTGCAAATCTCATAATACACTCATAAAAAAACTGTTTGTCTGAAGCTCTGTTTTCAGTTTGTCTATTTTTTTGGTGCAAATTCATGGGTCATTTGGTAGCTCTCATCCTTGACCAAACTATGCTATACATTCTGTAGTTTCTGTAGAATTTGAAACTTCATACAAGTTCTCAATTTGAATGAACAAAATGGTATTTAATGTAGTAATAACATGGTAACTTTAAAACATTTAAATCTTTGCTCATTTACATGTTGCTTAATTTTTTAATCAGATACAATATGGTTTTAGTTGAAGATGAAGTTATGAATGTTTTATAAGCTTGTAAGTACCACTGGATAAAAACTGACCTGGGAATGCAAAAGCTGTATGCAGATTTTTAATGCATTGTGTTTGTAATCGTTGACATTTTTCTTATTATTTATCTGTTTCTTCTGCTCTGGAAGTCTGTGGCAGCCTATTGAAGCACTTGTGGGAAAGTGATGAAATTTGGCACACAGATCGAGAACAGTCTGAACTGTCACCAGAGCCAATTTGGAGTCTCTAACTCAATCCCTCTAGCACCACCAACTGTCCAAATTTGTACTCGTGTTTATGCTAATAACTTTTGAACTGTAAGGACTAGAAACAAACTGATTCCTTGGCTCAAGACAATTGGATTGCACCCTTTGATTGTCATTTTTCATACATTTTTTGAAAAACTTCTAACTCCTAGGCTGTTGCTCTGATTTTCCCAAAAATTCACGAATAACGCGCAAATTCGATGAAGTGCCCACCAAAATAAATGTGAGGCTGTATCTCCGCAACACTTTAGTGTATTCTGACCAAACTTGGTGTATGTTATGACAACCATGACCTGAGGCTACCTGCACAGTTTTGGTGCAGTGCCACCTAGTGGTCAGGAGATATGAAAAATGTACATTTTTGCTTATAACTTCTGAACTGTTTGGGCAAAAAACAAAACTGGTCTCTTTAGATTCGGTGCAGCATGCCGAGTTCAACAATATCCACTTTTCCCATATTGGGTGTCGGACATTTAAAATTTTGTCGTAAAAATGCTATATTTTACAAACGCATTGGCGTAACATTACTAAACTCAGTAGGTGTCTTCGGCACCATGCACTGACAGAAGTTTTGGGACAGTGCCACATTGTGGTCAAAAGTTATAATGACATTTCCAAAAATGCTAATAACTTTTGATTAAATTAAGCTGGGTGTACACGGTGCGATTTTTGCTGTCATACGAGCTCGCAGACGATTTTTTTCTTTCGGGAGAAATCACGTGGAAATCGATCCTTGATGCTTGTATGATCGCACCTCGCAGTGTATGAGAGGTATTACGAGACGAGTTGAGAAGAGTATGTTACGTTACGTTCGTAAGTCAGCCCGATTTTCACCAGCTTATAGGCTGTCCCTTATTGCCAAATCATACACAACCATGTCACAGAGGCTAGATTGAGTATTATTAGGTTATAGCTCAGTGGCTGCAACCATAAAGCATACACTGTGTGTGCGTGCACGTGTGTATGTGACAGTGTATGTGACACTCACACTCTCTCTCTCTCTCTCTCTCTCGTTTCTATTGACAGGAATGGCTGCTGTTCTCTGCTTTTCAACAAATCATTCGCACACATTTTTTTCTTTCTTTTTTCTATCCAAAGTTATAGCTGCAACATTGAAAGCTCCAGTCTCTGTTTAGCATGAAAGCTCATGTGATTGCTGCCGGCTCACCGTGCAGTACAGTTGTGTCGTGTACCAGCTGCTTTGATGCGATTTATTAAGTTAACTGACTCGTACAACCTTACAACCTCCCGAGTGCCCGAACTCAAACAGT